>CM073128.1:22676719-25076719 GCA_037039145.1 Fundulus diaphanus | reverse complement strand
AGGCTAAAGCTTTGTTTTGTTTGTCTCTTTGCTAAAAACATGAATGACAGCCACTACAAAAAATGGCGCAAGAAATGTTATGCCCCAAGCCAATAATCAGATGAAGGAATTAAATGAATGAATCTGCAATTAACCTTTAACATAAAAATATTCCTGTATCAGTGTATGTTTCTGTGCTTTTTGTGTCTCTGCTCTGTCTTCTCAAACCCCAAGTCAGTTGAGGCAGATGGCCGTTCACACTGAACCTGGTTCTGCTACAGGTTTCATGCAATTAAAGGGGAGTTTTCCTCTCCACTGTCGCTTCATGCATGATCAGTGTGAGGGATTGCTGCGAAGCCGTCCACAATGCAGACGACTGTCCACTGTGGCTCTACGTTCTTTCAAGAGGAGTGAATGCCGTTTTTCAAGACTTGATGCAATCTGCTGGGTTTCCTTAGATAGGAAACTTTTTGACCAATATGTCTGTATGATTTGATTGGATTTGACTTCGTAATGTGCCTTGAGATGACGTGTTGTGAATTTGCGCTATATAAAGAAAAATGGAATTAAATTTTAATTGAAATTGAAAGAATGGCATTAATGTGTCATTGAATCACTAATTGGTCTTTGACATAGTGAGAATTATTCCCAGAAATCTATTCATTTTTAAACTCAGTCATCTGGGAAAAGTAAGGGGCAAGATGGAAACCTGTTTCCTAAAATCTAAAACAACAATTCATTACACTGTATTCTATGCAAATAGTTTCACATCAGCTTTTTAGCATTACTATTTTAATACTCCAACTTCATTGTTAAATTATTAAACAACTAAGAGAACTGGCCCCTATAATTGATCAAAGGCCTCTTAATTTTGTGTATTAATTACTGCTGAGCCAATGAAATGGTCCATCACTCTCCTCATAAACCAATAAACAGCAGGGCAAATGAAGCTATCCTTCAGATAGAGGCATGATTATGCAAAAAATAAAAAAATTAAAGTTTATTGCTGAGCCCCATGGTCCTCTAGGTTTTGTTTTCTTCAGTTGCCCAGTGTTTACCATCAGTAAGATGTTTTATTTATTAGTTATGTCATAAAGTTCTGTTTCACACAAATTTGGCCGCTCATGCATGGAGTATGAGTGTCAAAATTAGCATCTCATTACTTGCAATAATTAGGCCAATGAAGGCCAGATGTTGAGTGTGTGATGTATGTGTATGGGATATCTGAGCATAGCTTTATTATTATAATCAAATATCAGTATATAATAGAGTTCTACTGTCAGCATGAATTGCAAGAAAATATTAACATTGTTGATCCTCCACAGTTTTGTATATGCAGGGTTATGTGACTGTGGTGCAAATGAAGTCTTATCAGGGATCCATAATCTGATTTAGTTTGTCATAGAGAGGAAAAATAAAATCTTCTCTTGGATGTGTAAGCACGTGATGATGATGTTCATGGCTGCTGGTGATGGAGATTATGGAATGAGTTCTTCTTCACAACTTGAAATTGCTCTGAGGCCCAATGAGGATATATTTGAAAGAAAATTCAGCGGCACAGTCTGCAAAGCCATTTTAGCAGCTTGTATCTGGGACCGTTTCTTTACCCTTACATCATGACCCATAGGGGAGGATTGGAACAATGCTGGGCTGGTATGTCAAGAATTATTTTTACAACACAATTGATAGCAGTGTGAAATGTTGATTGTTAATTGCAATACTGAAAAAAGACCACCAGGTGCCAGAAGGCTTTTACTCAAAAATAAATAAATAAACAAAAATGTCTAACAGACATAATTCGGTTTAAAAAAAAGAAAGAATGTTGTTTAGATTTAGTGAAATTTGAAAATCTGGTAAATCATAAACATTCCCTCTGCTTAGCAGTTGAATTGTGGAGCCTACACTGAAGTCTGATTTAAAATCAAACTGTTACTGCAAAATGAATGAGAGTTTAAAGTTTGACATTTGTCTTTGTTCAAAAACTTGTCTTTGTTAAAAAAAAAAAATCTCTCTATATATATATATATATATATATATATATATATATATATATATATATATATATATATATATATATATATATATATTCTTAGTTATAATATATATTAGTTTTTACAAAGTGTTGTTACAAAGAGAAACTTTTGGTTGAATTGGTGCAAACAGGCATGTCATTGATCTGAGCTGTTAAGTCTTCCTCAGACTGACAGCCTGAGGGAAGAAACTGTCTCTATGATGACTGGTATTTGTAATTAGCAAAAGTTGGGCCGATCTGAAGGTAAACATTTAAACAGGTTTGTGTGCAGGATGTGTGGGGTGTGCAGAGATGTTAACTGCCTTTTTCCTGACCCTAGAACTATTGTACTAGATGGAGGGAAGATCAGCCATGACGATCCTCTCTGCAGACCTAATGGTTCATTGCAGTCTGGGTCTGTCCTGTTTGGTGGATGAACCAAACCACACAGTGATGAATTTGCACAAAACAGACTGAATAGTGGTAGTGTAGAAGATGACCAGTAGCTCTTGTGGAAGGTTTAACTTCTTGATTTGCTGCAGGAATTAAAGCCTCTGCTGGCCCTTCTTCCAAACATCATTTATGAGTGAAGACCACCTCAGGTCCCAAGAAAAACTGGTTCCTACGAACCGTAAGTGATCCACAGCAGACACAGTAATGTTGAGGATGATGAGGGGAGGCAGTGTGGGGGTGTCATCTCAACTTTCTTGAGTGGATTTAGCTCTAGGTGGACCAGCCATTCCACCTACTGTCTGTATGCAGACATCCATCCTGGATCAGACCAATGGTGCTATCTGAAAACTTAATTCTGTATTTTAATGACTCCTCCTCAGCGGACCCGTCTGTGATACTCCTTAAGAGGAGGCGGACAACCTTGGGGGTCGCCGGTGCTGATGATTCTTGGGCAGGGGAAGACGCTTCCCAGTCTCACCCACTGTTGCTAGTCAGTCAGAACACTGGTTATCCACTGACAGGTGGAGGCCGCCACTGTGAGCAGGGTGAGCTGCTGGTGGAGGATAGTTGGGTCAATGTTGTTGAAATACGACCTGGTTTAGGTCCCTGGGTGGCTGAAGTGGTGCAGAATGAAGTTTAGTCCCAGGCTGACTGCCTCATCTGCCTATTATCTTGCCCGGATAGGCAAACTGCAGGTGCGCAAAGGGGGCCTGTGATGACCTTTACATACTTCAATTACAGTAACACAAAGTATTTCATGACCACAGATGTCAGGGCTACAGGCCTGTAGTTGTTTGACCCGGTGATGGTGCATTTCTTGGGGACCAGGGATGATGGGGCATGGGGAGCTTTTGTGTCAGAGTGAGATATGGACAAGTTGTTAGTACGTGTGAAACTACAGTAGAAGCTGCAGTAGAGGAAGGATATGTGATTTTATGACTCGATATATAATATATATTAGCATTATGTCACTCAGTTATTTTGGTTTAATCTGTGACCTTAATCTGTGATATTTTAAGCCTCAGACGGGCCAAATGCTGATCATAATAATAATAATAATAATAATAATAATAATAATAATAATAATAATAATCATCATCTTTATAGTTATTGCAGCATACATTCCAATGAAATTTGTCCTCTGCACTGTGCAGCGGCCGAGGAGCATTCTGGGGCTAAGGGTCTTGCTCAGGCACCCACTGTGGCAGTCTGCGGAGTTCAAACCCTGTACTTGCAGGTTATAACAAGAAACAAGATTAGTTACCATAAGTATGCAGATGATATATAGCTCTACATTAAGATATCACCAGGTGACTCTGAACCCATCCATGCACTGAATGGATGCTTAGAACAAATCAATGTATGGATGTGCCAAAACGTTCTCTAGCTGAACAGAAACAAAACTGAAGTTATTATTATGTTTGGACCTAGAGAGGAACGAACTAGAGTAAGCACGCAGCTTCAGATATTACAACTACAAACTAGTGATCAGGCCCGAAATCTGGGTGCAGTGATGGACACAGACCTGAACCTTCAAGGACACATAAAGACAGTTACAAAGTCAGCTTTCTATCACCTGAAGAACATTTCCAGGATTAAAGGACTGATTCTCATTAAATTCAGATAGATAGAGCACATTACCCCAGCTCTAAAGTCCTTATACTGGCTCCCTGTATCTCAGAGAATAGACTTTAAAAGTTAGTTTATAAATCACTCAACGGCTTAGCACCTAAATACATTAAAGACTTGTTGTTGTTGGATCAACCTTCCAGACCACTCAGGTCTTCTGTTTCTGGTCAAATCTGTATACCCAGAACCAAAACCAAAAATGGACAGGCATCATTCAGCTTCTATGCTCCACAGATCTGGAACAAACTTCCAGAAAACCAGAGTTCCTATACATCAATTCAATTCAATTCAATTCAATTTTATTTATATAGCGCCAAATCATGAAACATGTCATCTCAAGGCACTTTACAAAATCAAGTTCAATCATATTATACAGATTGGGTCAGATTATACAGATTGGTCAAAATGTCCTATATAAGGAAACCAGTTGATTGCATCAAAGTCCCGACAAGCAGCATTCACTCCTGGGGAACCGTAGAGCCACAGGGAGAGTCGTCTGCATTGTACATGGCTTGGCTGCCATCCCTCATACTGAGCAAGCATGAAGCGACAGTGGGAAGAAAAACCACCCATTAACGGGAAAAAAAAAACCTCCGGCAGAACCGGGCTCAGTATGAACGGTCATCTGCCTCGACCGACTGGGGTTACAGAAGACAGAGCAGAGACACAACAAGAGAGACAAAAAAGCACAGAAGCACACATTGATCTAGTAATCTGTTCTACATTAGATGGTAATAGTCGGTGATCTGTCCTCCCTGGATGATTTTAAGGTTTTAAGATTAGTCTTAAAAGTAGACAGGGTGTCTGCTTCACGGACCAAAACTAGGAGTTGGTTCCACAGGAGAGGAGCCTGATAGCTAAAGGATCTGCCTCCCATTCTACTTTTAGAGACTCTAGGAACCACCAGCAGACCTGCAGTCTGAGAGCGAAGTGCTCTGTTAGGAACATACGGAGTAATCAGAGCTCTGATATATGATGGAGCTTGATTATTAAGGGCTTTATACGTTAGAAGAAGAATTTTAAATTCTATTCTTGATTTAACAGGAAGCCAATGAAGGGAAGCTAAAATTGGAGAAATATGATCCCTCTTGTTGATTTTCATCAGAACTCTTGCTGCAGCATTTTGGATCAGCTGAAGACTTTGAATTGCATTTTGTGGACTTCCTGATAGTAAAGAATTACAATAGTCCAGCCTTGAAGTAACAAATGCATGGACTAGTTTTTCAGCATCACTCCTGGACAGAATGTTTCTAATTTTGGCGATATTCCGGAGGTGAAAAAAGGAAACTCTGGAAACCTGTTTAATATGGGATTTAAATGACATGTCTTGGTCAAAAATAACACCAAGGTTTTTTACTTTATTACCAGAGGCCAAGTTAATGTCATCCAGATTAAGTGATTGGTTAAGAAGTTTATTTTTTGAGGACTCTGGCCCAAAGATTACAACTTCGGTCTTGTCAGAATTTAGATGCAGGAAATTTAAAGTCATCCAGCTTTTGATGTCATCAAGACATGACTGCAGTCGAAGTAATTGATTGGATTCATCAGGATTTATGGATAGATATAGCTGAGTGTCATCAGCATAACAGTGGAAATTAATCCCATGCTGTCTGATAATTTTGCCGATCGGAAGCATATATATAGTAAAGAGAATTGGTCCAAGGACTGAACCCTGTGGTACACCACAGGTGACCCTAGAGTTTGAGGAAGATTTATTATTAACATGAACAAACTGGAATCTGTCCGACAGATAAGATTTAAACCAGCCTAATGCTTTCCCCTTAATCCCTACAGTATGTTCAAGTCTTTGTAGGAGAATATTGTGATCAACTGTATCAAATGCAGCATCAAGATTGAAAACCCACCTGTTTAGGGTTGCTGTCGACCCACAACAAAAAGAACATTAACCAACAAATTTGATGTGTTTTGATGTTTTCACTTGGTACAATTTACTTGATACAATTTACTCACAACTAGTAACTGTTTTGATGTGTTTTATGTTATTATGCTCTCATGATGTAAAGCATTTTGAACCACCTTGTTGCTGAAATGTAGTATACAAATAAACTTGACTTAAACTTGACTTAACGTTGTAGCCACAGCTGCCCTGGGGCAGACTGACAGAAGCGTGGATACCATACAATCAGCACCACCTGGCCCTATGACCACCACCAGCAGGAAAAGCATGTGAAGTTTCTTGCTCAAGGACACATTGACTGAGACGGTCGGTATGAGGGTTCATACCGGCAACCCGTTGGTTACAGGACACACACCTGGCCCCTCAGCTGCTGTCGCTCTGGAGAATAGAGTGTAATATAATGTTTTCAGAAAAGACTATATATCCATCTATTCATTCATTATCTATACCCGCTTATCCATGCACGGTCATGGGTGAGACTGGTGCTTATCTCCAGTGGGCATTTGGCAAGAGTCGGGGTACACCCTGAACAGGTCGCCAGTTTATCACACGGCAACACAGAGGCCTACAGGACTAAAAACCATGCACGCACACTCTCACACCTAAGGGGAATTTAGAGAGAGCATTTTACCTAACAGTCATGTTTTTGGATTGTAAGAGGAAGCTGGAGTACCCGCAAAGGAACCCATGCATGCACAGGGATAACATGCAAACTCAATGCAGAAAGACCTCTGGTCAAACTGGGGACCTTCTTGCTGCTATGCAGCAATACCACCAGCTATGCTGCTGTACCACTGTGCAACCTAAGACAATACAAAAAAAAGAAGAAAATTATATGCTATTTGGACTATTTGCAGGGCTCTATAAAAACAATCTTCCTGCTAAAAGAAAAGAGACAGACTAGTCATTTCAGTTAATCTGATCCATAAGCTATTTTACATTTTTTTTTATAACCAAGTGTTCTATATCTATATATATGTACAGATTGCATTTGTTGGGATTTGCTAATGCAATGACCTAATGCAGTGACCTAAAAAGCTAAAACACCATTATTTGTATTCCATCCTAAGACACCAAAGTGACCTGCACTCATTCAGATGCTGTTCTGACTTCAAAAGTTGTCATGTCGCCTTCATTAAGCCGTGCACATTTTCCATCAACTGACGCTGAACTTGACAGATGAGGATGAAATGAAGTGTATCAAATGCAGTTAGAGTGATCTCATTCAAAATGCATTTCCCCGATAGGATTTATTTCAGCAATATATCAAATTTAATTTTGCAGCTTTTCATTTGGTGGTGTTGCATATCATATCATGTTCTAGTGACAACGGCAGCCAAACATAGTAAAATTAATGACTGGGCTGTCATCTTTCTTGAATTTGATTAAAAATAGTGTGCAATTTTTGAAAAACACTTCTACTTTGTTAGCCAGCCCTGCTTGTTCAGCTCTGTACCTTGGAGACACATGACATTCATTTATCCTTAGAAGACTGTCATTTGTAGAGATTTCTTTATTTCCCTTTTATAAAGTACACACAGATTTATTCATACTAAAATATTTTCATATTAAAAACACTAACCTTAATGCATCTTATTGGGATTGTATGTGAAAGACAAATACAAAGTTCTACACACATTTGAAGAGGAAGATAAAGGAAAAATGTAATTTTCTAAATCTTTTCTGACAAATGTGGCATGCCTTTATTTTGAACCACTATAATTTGATACCCCTGAATGAAGTCCAGTACAGCAAACTGTCTTCAGAAATAACCTAATTAGTTAATAGAGTCCAGTAGAGTAGTCTAATTTAACTTAAAGTAGACATACAAAAACAATATCCCATGCTCATTAGGCCGTGTTCAATACAGTATCTGAAAATGGGAAGAGTAGCACAGAGCCAATGTGTTGCAGTCCATTTTAATTAACAAACAAGGCAAGGTGAGTATTAATTGGGATAGTAGGCAAGAGGCCCATAACAACTCTGGATAAACTGTAGAGATCCACAGCTAAGCTGGAGGAATTTGTTGAGAGAACTATTAGTCCCGTAAGCATTGTAAGGGACACAGCAAACATGTAGAAAAGCTTGTTCTGGGCAGATGAGATCCAAATGTAACTTCTTGTAAAACATGCAAAACTCTATGGAGGAAATCTACCATTACATACCGTACCAATACTAGCACATGGTGGTGACAACATCATGCTGTGGGGATGTGGGGATAGGGAAACTGGCAGAGTTGATAGGAGGACGAATGAAGCTAAATAATGGGCAGTGTTCAAATAAATCCAGTAGAGGCTCAGAAAAGACTTCAGACGGAGGGAGACGTTCAGCATGACCCTAAACATCCCGCTGAAGCTACAGTGAGATGGTTTATGTTAAAGCATATTCATGCATTGTATTTGCCTAGTAAAAGTTTAAACCTAAACCGAAATAATTTTGCCAGATTTGTAAGTTGATTTTCATAGATTCAAATCTAACTGAGTTCAACTTATTTTACTAGGAAGAATAGGCAAAGTCTATATCTCCAAAGTTGTTGGAGACGTATCCCAAAGGACTTGCGGTTGTACTAAGGTTCTACAAAATAACAACTCATGGGAGTTAATTGCAAAAGCACAATAAAACTTTCAGATTTTTATCTGTAAATTTGTTTAAAAACCATGTATCCTTTTTCTTCCAATTCATCATTATGAGCGACTTTTTGTCGGTTTATTACATACAATTCCAATTTTATTTAATTTTTTTTAAATGTGAAAATATTCAAGTTAAGAGAATTCAGTATATTTACAAGGACTGCAGCAATGGTATGAAAGTCATAACATTTCCCAACAATGTTTTTTCAGCCAATACTGATGGCCAGTTATGAATGTGAAAAACAATGTTTTCATTACAACTCTTGGTGGTTTTTAAATCAGTCTAAATCTACATTATTACATCAGCAAAGACTGATGCCATTCAATGCCATAATCCTCTGATTGAGTTATATAAAAGCAAATTATTGTGGTGAAAGTGGTGTCGCTGTCAGTGTTTTGTGTTATTATCAGGGTCAGTGGCAGTAGATTTTTCAAATCCCTTGTGTATTCTTATTGGTAAAATAACTCTGTATATCAAAGTGAAGCTGAAAAGCACCTCCCGAGTCATCCCCCCAAAAGAAGAGGTAATATTTAAAGGTCACTCTGTGCATATCACTTTTTGAAAAGCCCGCATTCATCCTGTATTCATTCTGCTCAATGCTTTGCTTTGCAATGGAAATCCTTCCGCCCTCCCTTAAGAACCAAACTTTTTTCTCTCACGAGAAAACATGAATAGTGTATGACATACTGGATACACAGTGCAAAGGTTTCAGCTTCTTTTTTGGGAAATTGTATGGGCATGGTCAACTGTGGGGCCTCCTGTGGACACTGATAGAATGATAAATATGCTCATCTAGAGAAAATGTCAGTTATCAGCACACTCAGCAGCAGTGCTGGGGGACCTCCTGGCATGATAAAGATCTAACATTAATAAGACATGCTTATCTCTGGGAAGACAGCCACGATTGATTTTAAGAGAAAAACCTGTAAGAAAGGGAACAATAAATAATTTAAACAGAAACATATTCCACCAAAGAGAAATGTAATGAAGTACAGCAAAGAAAAAAAAATAGCCATATGACTGCATTATATTAGAGTTCAGTGCCTGCCGGGCATCTAATGTTTCTCATCCATCAGTTCCTGCTTCAGCCCCTCTCCAGCTCTAAACACAACCCAAGGAACATTAATAGATACTTAGAAACATTAAATGAGACCACAGGTCACCGCTCCTATGTGTTGGCAACAACAAGACTTTGAACACATTTTCAAGTTTGAGGACTTCTAATTAGTCTCCAGAGTTCCCTATGTGTTCTTCCTCTCGTCATATCACATTGGTATGCCCAACAAAGAGGCTTACCAATGAGTGCATGGGAAATTAATGAACCATTTGAGGAAAGAAGAGGGAAAAAATGTCTCAAGCTGGTACCACATTTTTAGCACACAGTGGGAAGGGGAGACATATTTTGGAGACATGTTCTTAAAGTTAAGTAGCCACTAAACCCGCTATTTTTTAAAAATGTTAACTTGTTTGTGTACTTCACCTACTCAAATCCAATTCAATGTTTTCTTTCGGCTCTGAACGAGTGCAGTCAATGGGGCAGTCCTCACTAGATTGCCATTTGAAGACCAATCGTAAGCCTCTCATGAGGAGAATCCCCAGGAAGTGTGCTGCAAGCCCAGGATCATAATGATCAAAGTGAAATGTTTGTCGACTAAAATCAATAGCATCAGAGTGCCTGGAAATTACTATTAAAGATCCTCATCGATTGAGCAGCAGTTCAGTGACTGAGCAAGTGGTCTTGTAGACTTGCATGAACATTTCATAGGCCAGTTGTTAAGCTCTGAGGGATTACCTTTGCAGAAATGTAATCAAGTCACAAATATGTTGTAGTTACTGGATGAAGCTCTTATTGAATTTTGATCTTCCAGCATGTAAATCATGAACACAGAATTCACGTGACAACAATTTAAAGAAGTTCACCTTAGAAAAGCTTTTTGTTTTTATATAATTATTCTAAGTTGTAAGCCTGACTGTAGTTCACCTTGACCAGATGTGTGTGTGTGTGTGTGTGTATTAGCTTATGACAGTGGCTTTTACTTTCATCGGACATTGCAAAACTCTGGAAAAAGTTAATAAGTTCTTGCCAACAGCTTTAAAATAACATGCTGCCTACTATTACCAAATATGTTTTGCTATTTTTTCCTGCTATTAAAAATGATTTGCGGTTTTAATAAATTACAAATTCTTGAGCCCTGTACATGACCGTCATGCCTTAACTTTCCTGTCTTTAATGTCAAACACTAACCGTATTCTGTGACTTTGGTTCTTCCTATGCTGGGGTGAAACTTATTCCCAACATCTGTAAGCCATTAACCAGAATACTCCCCCATATGAAAGACATTGGTAGCTTCTTTCTCTGTGTCATGTTTCTACCGCTGGGCAGAAAATTGGGAAAGTCCTATAACCCGCTCGTATTGGTGCAGAAACCTTTCCCGACGGGGTAGAGTATCACAGTTATTCCCATAAGTTAATGACCATTGGTCTGCAGAGGCTTGCTCTGTTTTTCAACAGATGCCACATTTCTGGAATTCCCCAGATTCTAACATGCAGCCAGAACAGCAGATTTCCTGCTCAAATCTCAGGCAGCATGTAGCATCTCATTAGCCCTGGTCACCATACGAGTAAATCAGATGTGTAACCCAACACCCACCACAAAGCCACACTAGCTATTTCATCTTATGTTTTGTCCAGTAGTGTTTAAAAAATATCCTTAGCATATGTAATATTTTTTCTTGCTTCAGTGTTGTCCTTTTTCCACTTTTATCACACAGTATCTTTTATCTCATTTACTTCCTTTCAAATGAGAAGTTCTACAGTCCACAGTCAAGCAACTATGCCATATATATATGACTAAAGACCTAAGGTCTCAGTGGAAATTTAAAATGCATTTCTTCATACATTTTTCTTTTGATTTAAAAATGTGCCTAGCTCTTGTGAACACATACAAAAAGTAATTGCATAGAGGGGGCTCATACAGACTTAAGTCACATTACAACAGTAAATGTTTCCACAGACTTCCTCAGACTGCAAGGAAGCACGTGAACACACACACACACACACACACACACAACAAAAAAGGACAGTAATACCACTGCCAACTGGCCCTTGAGCGCCACTGTGAATGGACCACAGTGTATGTCTCTACTTTATCTGTTCTTTTCCTTTGCCTTCGCCCCCTTAACACTGACAGCTGCTTCCTAACGAAGCCCACTCTCATCCAAGCAGACCCTGTGATAATGAGGCTCTGCCCAGAACTACAGGCAACCAGGGAGCTATGTCAACAGCTCCGAGCTGACCTCCTGAACAGACTTGCTTCTCCTCGTTCACAGAAAGAGCAAAAGCTGCACCTCATTGTTTGGGTGGAGAGCAGATCCTCGCCTCAGGGAATTGCCCATGTCCAATACTTATACTGAGCCGAAACAGTACAGGGGCTCAATGTGCATACATATGTGCGTATTCATGAGTGTGCCCTTACCAGCGAGACTGCATATGTAGGCGAGCATAAAGTGCACACATGTGCACAATGTAGAAGAGAATTAGAAGTGATGTGCCCATGCCAAAGAGAAAAGAGGGTTTTAACATTGGTAAATCATAGTTTTACTTCAAATTTAAACATCTTGGGGAGTCAGCAGACCTTACCTGTATAATAGTTTGTATCAACAATGAATAAATCAATGGCAGTGTTTGCAAAAGCTAAACCAACCAGAGGCAAAAAAAAGATCTTAATGGAACAAAACATTGTGCATTGTGATACATACTATTTATGAGGTGCTGTTCAGAATAAATTCTGCTGCCTACGTATTAAATGCAAATTGTTTCCTAAGAGCATAGTCAGATTTCTTACAGCTTCGCAAAAATATCCCGTTTCTCATCAAGCAAAACTTAAATAATATCTGAGTGATGTGATAGTAGAAAAAAACAGGGCCTCCTTCTTTTCATCTGTTCATGAACAAAACATTATAAAAGGTTAACTTAATACTTAGCATGTGACAAAAAATAAGTCAGATTCCACAGTGCATGTTTGATATAGAGAACCCTTTAAAAGACCAGTCTGTGTTTGTTTTGTGTACTTCCACAAACCGAACATTAATCACACTGGATAAGCTCTGCAATCGACAACAGGCACCCTCTGTAATGAATAACTCGACTAATCTGAGCCAGCTTACAGACTCTGTACTAGAATAAGAGCAGCCGAGGGATGACTGAGGAGAAAATGGGAGTAAATAAGGGTTTTAAACTCAACAGTGCGTCTGGTAAACCGGATGTTCTAACAGACTTGACTTTGTGGTTCTTAAGTGGAATTAACTGACTCATTCTAATACCAAAAACACAATAAATGATACTGCAATAAATTAAACTGCATACCATGTCTCACTATGTGTGGTGGTAGTGCTTTGTTAAAACACAAATGGTTCTGGTTTGTTACATTCATGAGAAGCTGGTGGGTGTGCAAGAAGTAAGATTATCTTATTTTCTCAGTTATTATGTCTTGTTTTCAATCTTGTTGTTACCGCTTATACAGCAACCATCCAAGATAAAAAGAACCAGAGGATAAATAAAGCTTAAATATGTAAGCAGGTATAAAACTGATAATTAAACTGTGACGGCTTAGGACTAAAAACAAGGTGCAATCATAAGTACAGGTGAACCTGAATAAATTAGAATTGTATCCCAAAATAACATTTATTTCAGTAATTTGATTTAAAAACATGAAAGTAAAATAATATATGCATTAATTCGTTATACACACATTGAGATCTGTCAGATATGTGTTATTTTGAATATTAGGATGTATAGTTAATGCAAATCTAGACAAACTACAAAAGATCATTGTTAAAGAAGCTTAGAGTTCATTGTTGTATCCAGGTATGATAATGGACAGTTTAATGAAAGGAAAACGTGTGTTGAAAAAAATAAAATAGCAAAGGGGATAACTTCAACCTTGAGATGATTGTAAAGTAAAGCAAATTCAAAGAGATTCACAAGATATTTCATGCAGCTGGAATCAGTGCTTCAAGAGCCACTCCAGGACATGGCTATTCTTTGTGATAAGCCACATGTCTTATTTGGGCAATGAAGAAAAAAAGGACTGATTCAAAACTCAGAGGTCTAAAGTTCTCTTTTCAGTTAAAAAGTCTGGAGGAAGAGGGAAGAGGCAAATAAGTAGCGATACCTGGTTTAATGACCATGGTATCACTGCTTAATTGACCATCAAACTGACCTGGCCTAAACACATGAAAACTAGGATTCATGGGTTATTGTCAAGAAGAAGGTGAAAGACATCAGACCCAACAATAGACAAGCTAAAATCAACTATTAAATCAACCTGAGCCGACCGCCTCTATACCTCACTACACTGATGGGGTGATTCATGGCAAAGGAGGCCTGATTAAGTATATAGTGCATATACTGCACAGCATATGGATATACTTTTCAGTAGACTAACATTTCTGGTTTAAAAATCATTTCTTCTTAGTCTTATGTGCTGTTCAAATTCAATGAGAAACACAATTTTAGGTTTTCATTAACTGCACGTCATAACCATCATAATTAACAGAAATAAACCCCTTAAATATACCACTATTTCTGTAACAAATCTATACAACATAAGAGTTTTACTTTTCACATTTAATTACTGAAATAAACTACCTTTACAATTTACTGAGATGTATCTGGGTGTTTTAATTGGAAATATTTGAATACAGCAGCAATCATGACAAAATCATTAAGCAGTCATGTGCAAATGCGTTTGATAACTGAACTAATGCAAACTACATGAATTATATTGGCAGTGAATAAACAGAAACACATAATACACCTTTTACTCACCTCAGAGCAGCTGCAGCCATTCACCGTGGCTCCAGTCAAACATGCACCTGCGGAGAACACCTTTGAGAGCTAGCTGCGCTGCCTGGGACTTCACTGTGTGAGGCATGACTCCTCAAACTTTAAAATATTTTACACTGAAAATACTATCCAGCAGCTGGCTTGGCTCCAAAAACTTTGCTCCCTTTTCTTCTGATAAAAGTTTTTTTTTTCCCCCAGCACAAAACAGGAGCTTTTGCAGGGGGTTGAAACGCGCTCACAAAGCAAATATGAGAGGAAAGGAGATTAGTTGCACCTGATGAAGAAAGAGATCCATAATGCCAGCGTTATTAATTTGACAACATTATGGAATGATATAATAATATGAATAATCCACCTCTGAAATGTAGTCAAGCTTTAGATTTAATTTGCGATGCAAGCTCCAATTTAACATCTTTTTGTATGTGTCATCAGCACAACAGAGATAAATTCAGGACATATCTTTCACCTTTCATTAGTCTTGATTTACACCACATTAACTGTATTATTTTCATTTACAGACAAACACTGTTTTTTTACAGTTTAGTTGCTAATGCTGTGCTAATTTGACATATTAATAAGTTTACCGACAATACTTTGTGAAGAAACTTTTCAAAAGACCACTTTAACTTCATATTAGCATAGAAATATGGCTGAACAGTGGAAGTGCACAGACTTCTGCACAAAGGTCTGCCTTTTGATTTCTTTATGTGATTCAAACAATCTAGGTCTGCTAGAGCATTAAACGTCAGGCTAACTTTCAATATAATATTGTTTATCCTCATTTGGTACATAACGCGGGACTCCGTTACTAACTTTTACACTGGGGGTGGCACGAGAAATGGGTCCTTTAAGCCTTCCGTTCTTGTTCGTCAAAGTTTCTTTAAGGGAGCTATAAGTAAGATACTTACTGTATAATCAACCTAAATCATTCTAATTTGTCTCCCGGGATGGAAGTAACATTCCCTATGAACAATCAGTCCTCTCCATCAACAATGTCTTAGTCACGTTTTTCTCCTTTCAAACCTAGAGTGTAGCCCGTGTTTACTTCCTGGTTCCTGAGCCAATCAAATGAGAGTTCCCAGGGTTCCCAAAACATTGCGCAGCATTTGGTAGTTTATGTTGGCAAATATAAGATTGTGCTACTGCCAAAAAAATCTTCATTTATTCACATCTTTAGCAGGGGTCCAAACAAATGTAGGTCAGTGATTATTACTATTTTTGAAGACATTCATGGTGTGAATATATGGTCTTGTTCTCACATAATTATAAACCTAGAATGTATATACCTGTTACTGTATTAATTAGGAAAATGATTTCTCCTGCTCTCTTTCTAAAACCTTTTTTTGTTTATTTTTCGATTTGTTTTATTCTGTTGGTCTTTTATAAAAGGTGTTTGTGTTTCTGTTTCCTTTGTTGGTATTTGTTTTTTCAAAATGAAACATAAAAGCAAGAAAGACATTCTTAAAAGGAGCTGTCATTGCCTGGAATTCCTTAGGATATTTGGCTGTATATTATAATTATGCTCTGTATAAAACCAGAGAATAATTATTTGGAAGCTGTTGAAGCTCAGAGTTTTTCTAAAGCAGAAATTTAAAATTAGGATGCCTCAAACATTTTAGGTACTTCAGCTTTCTGAATCACTGGTTCTGTGTGGAGTTTTGCCCTTGTACTAAAGTGTTTCTGGAATAGGCAAGGCACAAGTGTAAGATCAGAAAATAAAAAAAGGTTGGTAAAACATGGATGAAATGTTTTTTTTTATTTCGTCGCATGAATATGTCAGGGATGTGAAAATACATTCCATGAATAATTTCTTATCTCCTTTACTGTCTGACTCTCACCAAGTTGTCCCCACTTCCCTTAACCAGTGATCATAGCTCCCGCTGGCCACTTCCTCGGTGGAACAACATTAAGTCCTCCGCAGTACAGATGGCAGCATGTAAGAAGATTATGGTGGAAGTACAGCCATCGTAGTTGCAATTCAAACAGTTTAGAAACCCACTTGAATTAGTGATAAATCCTTTTGGATTGGTCTCGGAGCAGATGTGACAAGTTGAATTATTCCCCTCTTTACCATGAAGCTTTGCAGAGCTCTTGGTGCATATGGTGCCTGATGCTTCCAACGATTATAAATGTTTCTGGAAATTCACACTCCAAATGTCTGGTTTTGGCAATGAAGGTTTTTACTCTCTTTTTTTGGGTGATTTTTGGTGTGCTCCGGTTTATGTCTGATTTTTAAAAAGTCTGCATCTTACTATAAATGGTCAAATTCAATTACTAAAACTTGAAACCTATTCAGGGCTGTCAAAAGCCAGTGCCAGAAAGCATTAGACTTATTCAGACAGATTATCTGCTTTCCTTAGTCCAGCTTTTGCTCCATCCTAGAATACTAGGTCTTCATCATCTCATTCCCTCCCTTAAATCCATTCCGTATATGTCTAAATATGGCACATAATTAAATCTGTGCCACATGGAAGTAGCCCCAAGCTACATATACCTGAGAGAATATAGGATAAATGAGAGATCTGGGACACTGTGAATAGGATGGTCACTACAGTTTTAGTTGGTGTACCAAGACCTACATCTGTAGTGTGCAATATGTTCATTAACATGACAAGACGCACACAAAATAACAAGTTACTACAGGAACTGAGTTTAGGTAGATTTGAATCAGATAGACTATGTGCCTTCTCTTTCAGAAGGAACTTCAGATGTGTAGCAGAAAGGAAAAGTTAAACAACTTTATAACAGACTTCACTGTACAAAGCCCATGTACAGCCTAATGTATCCCACGAGGACCGACCCAGTCAGCAGGAACTAAAACCCTGTTTCAGAAACCACTAAGGCTAATAAGGTAGAGATGCTTTGTTCCGGTGGTCAAGCTGTACAGGAAAATATTCTGCAACTGCTTGATATCAGAATGGTAAAATGTGCGCGTGGATTGAGTCGGGCTATCCAGTCATTACATAACCGCAGGGTGAGGTTAATTCTTTTCTGTGGCCTGTAGATCTTAAAGGTCTTCTCATAATTTAGTCTCTAGGGTGAGTAAAGACAGAATAACACAGTGCCCCCCCCCCCACCCGCACACCCTTTCCAGCCTGAGTTAGTTTTTTCTTATCATTCTTTTTTTTACTTTTAAAACATCATAAAATGCAGAAAAGCTGCCTGCAGGTTATATTACACATTTTGACAGAAGGGAAGAGCAACTAATTTTCTGTGTCATCAAACTGAGCAGGACAAACTTTATCCTCCACTTCTTTCCAGCTGATATGCACAGAAAATGAGAGCTTATTTGCATTAATCTATGTGCCCTGTCTTTTCTTGATTTATTTCACAAAAAGGAAGTTGTAGTGTACTGTCATAATGAGCAAGTAAGCTGTTTGTGTCATTTATTGCTTCTCTGAAAAAAAGCTCCCCTACACATGTTTTCTTTTACCAAGTTTGATCGCTACAACTTTTTACATTTATTTATTTATTTATTTGTTCTTGCTTCTGTGCACACACTGCAATAAAAATCTAAGCCATTAAATATAACAGAATGCCTCTCTGAGTCAGACGTATAGCTCATTCCCACACGGTTAAAGTGTGGGGATGACTTAATAGCTTTGAGCTGCTTGTGATGAAACGCAGTGTGAAGCTGATCTTATTTTATTTCAATAACAAAACAGGAAATAGAAAAACAAGATGTGGTGTTTACAGTCCAAGTTACTTGAATTTGAATTCAGAATAAAAATAAAAACAGTAAAAGCAAAGTTAAAACATACAGACATGATGTTCCATGAAAATTATTCTTACAAAATTAGACTACACATGCAGTGGAAACCAGATGTTCACACACACTGTGCAGAACGACGTGAACTCTTTATAGACTGACATTAAAATAAGACTCTTGTTTAAATTCAGCTGGGATTACCAAAATTATCTCTATTTGCCAGATGCCAGAAAAATTGAAAAGAGATTTGTTTTTCCTTTCTTCAAAGTCAGAAATTCACATACACAATGATTACTATGCCTGAGTCCAGAGGGGGTCCAGGGGGGTAAACAGTGTCTGAAAGCCCAGGTAATAATGTCCTGAACCAACTGACAGGTTAATTCGCCACATTTAAATAAACTGGAAGCACGCAGGTGTATGTATTTTAAGGCAACACCTCACACACACTGCTTACCAATGGAATGTCAGGAAAAACGAACCCTAACAAAATCAGGGAAGACTAGAATACAATTTTAGACCTTATTGAAATCATTACTCCAAAAGCAACATAAAATGTGGGATTACACCCAACAATCTATTACTATGTTAACAGATAGCAATAATTTTGGTATCCCTAACTGACCTGCTAAATAAAAGTTGCAGTGTAATGGTTGGTGTTTCAAGCAAATAAGATATAACTTTTTAGTCAGTGTTTTATCTATTAATTAATAATTAAAAAGTCACTTGTTTCAGCAATGGTTTAAACATGCTTTTTTTGGTGTGTCTTTGCTTGTTTTATTTAAACTTTCTGCTGTGTTACTGTTTATGTAATCTGTTCAGAGTTTACGATGCATGATCTCTTGATTGCACTGATCTGTGAAATCAAAGCTTTCTGTCATTTACAATAGCGTGTAAAAGTGAGCATCACCTTGTTTTGATTTTTATAATCTGTTTTCTGACTGCGTAGAATGAAATTAAACTTATTTTTTTGTGATGGCATTATATTTTTAGGAGATAGGATGACTATGTGTGCTCTAAATGTATCCAAAGAGCTGCGGGAGTTAAAATTGTCTCCTCAGTCTTGGGCAAGCTGGATGCATGTCATCATTCTGAATGAATAATTGAATCCTCAAAGTGTACTTCAAAGCTGCTCACCAGGTGGTGAGTCTGCCCAACAGCTGCCTTACAGCTCAGCACACAGTCAAAGATCGAGCGAGTAGATTTTCTCCAAATGTTCAACAAAACTGTGTCCCAGTGATAACATTGTGTTTGAGTACAATAATACCTGCCAGCATGCGTTTGTCTTCACTCTCTTTTCTAGTTTCTGTTTGAAGGTGCTACATTGGCACTGTGGGCTGTTCTAATAAAATGAAAGTTTACAATGATGGGAAAGGTATCCACCTGGAAGACGGATTTCTTCTGCTTGGGAAAGAAAGGATGCTTTATGGCCTCTCAAGATAAATGGTTCATTGTGTGTAGCCAGACTTGAAGCCTCTGATGCCATCATCGATGCTGAAAACATCCAACTCCAGCGTGTGCTGGCAATATTTATACTGGAAATAAATATCATAAACAAAGATGTTACTGCATGTAGTTGGTAAGATTGGATAGTGTTTTGTGTTTGGCTTTAGAATAACAGAAAATGGCATACATGTGCAAAGGCTGGGTGCTAAAGCTGTGCAAACATCTGTTACTTTGCTTCTGGTGTCCAAAGTACCTTTAAAAAAAATAGCTTTTATTTGTAAATATTAATTAAAAACTCCAAGACCCGCTGTGCTTTTCTTATGTGTTTATTCATCACTTTGCTGTTAATTAAATGTGAAAGTAGAGATAAATCAGCCTGCTTTATGCAGGAAACGTTTATGCACCAATAGATAAAAAATTATCCTTTCCCCAAAAACCTATTTCATAAACCGTAATATTTCAAAGCCATAAAAACAGGTAAACTACTTGCTTAATTTATGTATTAATTTTTATTTTATTTTACTGAAATATAGCTTATTTCTCCAACATGAATGCAGTGATTCCTTCCTTTTTTTATTTTTTTCCTTCCTTGTATCCCCGCTCCTTCATTTCTTTTGTTTCCTTCCTTGTGTCTTCCCCTCCTCGTGTTCTGCTTTTAGCGTTTCTAGGTTCCAGCCTGCCCACTGTAGTAATAACTGCCATAGATTCATAATACATATAAATTATACCAGAATGTCTTTGACTTAGTTATATATGGCCCTTTCGACATTTGACCTCCTTTCAACTTTAAATGTCCCTGCACATCCTTGAAAAAAGGTCTGGGTAGATTTGCATGAAGGTTTCAACAGCGGTGCAGCAAAACCTTTGATTCTCAATCAACCTCGCTGGCCGTAAATACAGAATTTGACAGATATTGTTTTAATTCCAAAATTTTGTTTTGGAAATCACAAAAATGTGATTGAGGTCCAGTTATATAAAAGCACAGTTCAATCCTAATTAGAATACAGTACTATTAAAGTCAGGTGGGAAAAAAAGCTGTGTATCAATGAAAATGAATTGCCATTAGTTTACTTTTGTCATTTGCTGATAAAGGAAAAATGCAATTGAAGCTTTCCGGCAGCAGACAAGCAGGCCACACACTCCTGAATGTTAATGACCCTCCCTAACATGGCTGCAACCATATAATCCGACAGCAGAGAATAATTTGTACAGAGAAGTCGTGTTTGAAAATGTAGGACTGTCTTTCTTTTGACAGACTGTAGTTTATACTCTAACTTCAACTGACGCAGTACACAGAAAAAAAAGCTAAATATAAACCTAATAATACTCTCTGGCATCATGGGTTCATTGGCAGCTGTGACATGAGGATAGAGGATGGAACATAAACATGTCAGGTGGAAACATGAATGAAGAACACAGTGTAAAAACTATAACCTGTATTTGCACAGGCCCAGCTCTGTTTCCCTTCTTTCTTTTCCTAAGATGAATTTATGGCTTTCATTGGTCAGTTTTTACATTCATTATATATAAAATGAATAATACAGTAATGTATTTATCTGTTCAAAGCTTTATTTGTATGAGGTGAAAACACAATTTCACACAGACACTGAGTACACTTGACAGTGGATACCGAACAAAATGGGATTTCGAGGACATGAAGAAACATTTTTTTTAATTGAGTGAGGTTGATGTGTAGAAGCAAATTCATGATGCATTGAGTCATCTTTCATTTCCATTGACTTATTAAACCGAGTTACTGTGGGAGGCAAATGATGGAGCTCCCCTGGAACTCACTATATCTTCCCACTTAACAGGGAGGCAAGAGAGTGCCAAACCCTGCAGGCTGACAACGCTAACCAAACAAATCACAGCAACACATCCACGGGTAGTCCAGAGTAAATTGTTGTATTAACCCCAAGGCAAGCGTCCCCCTTACCCCAAACTCCTCCTTCCTCAACAATTCAATAACCAGAAATGCATTCCCACACTCTGCACCAGAAAACTAAAGAGTTGACAGCCAACTGGAGCCAAGCGAGGGAGACTGTCAGTGTTATAGGTCAGTGTGTTAATTGTTTCCAGTTTCAGGATGGTTATCTCTTATGGCTTCTTCTGCAGCAGTCATCACGTGTAATTATTGTTAAGAGAAAAAAATTGAAGCAAATGATCGCAACTCTTCATTAAAAAAATCAAATCATGATGACAGCATACCAGTGGAGGAGCTGTTATCCCAGTAAAGCATCATGAACCAGGAATTTCTGTGTCTCCTCTTGGAAACTTCATGTAATTTGGAATATTTTAAAGATTGTATGATTTTATCCAAAATCCACACATACTGTGGGAAACGTTTGGATGACAACAAGTCAAATGTATGCACTACAGAAACTTAGAGTGGACAACATTAATCATTTCCTCAACTAATCTACACGTACCGGCTTCATTTAACCCTTGATGTTGCATGAGATCCTGGATTTATAATCCGAATCGTGTGTTGAGTCTTTAGTGCACAAGTCCAAATCAAGTCTGAAGTCTTTGGTTTTGCGACTTGGCTCTAATCATGTCTAGATTGCCAACTTGAGTCCCTATCTGTGCTGCCAACATCATGTCGGGCAATATGCGGTGAACAGGTTGTTGTCCTGTCTGTTCACATAACCCTCTACACAGGTTCTGTAGCTACTGATGTTAATTAGACAAAATGCTTTCGTCTGTGCTGCCTTGATGAAGACCTGCCTACAAATGAACACGGCTGCATACATTCAAAATTAATTATCACATTGTTTCTATTTGCATTAACGCAATGCCCTTGTGGAGCAGTTTTTTAATATAACATTTGTTATTGGAAAAGCTCAGGTTGTAGACTGTAGGTAAAATGTCTAATTAGCAATGCATGGTACTGCTGACATTTAGCTCCTTGATATTAAGTCTTGTTAGTCTCCAGCTCAGAAAGCTATTTGCTTTAGAAAATCTTTCTTTTGTATTCGCCACATTTGCATATGTATATGTAGACACTTCAGATAATCATAGATAAAAACTAGGAGTCACCAAAGGTTAGCTTTATTTCACACGCTGTGCTCTGATATTCCAGTCTTACTTAATCAAAACCTGAAAGGATGCAATTAAACTTTTAGAGACATATAAAGAGCTTCATGGGCTTAAGGTCAATGCTGTCAGCATCTTCCACAACTTAATGAGATTTTTTTTGTAAACATTGTTTATAATGAGAACAGTGTTCGCCGAAAAATCAACAAAAAGACTGTAGTTGCTATTAGTGGTATTAAAGAATAAATACCTGAATATAGCAAAGACAAGGTCAGTTATAAACAGGAGGTACAAACTATACACATAAAAACCTTTGACCTTACCTCTTTATGGGTTATTTGACTAAATAAAATTCCATCATGGTACTCAGGTTTAAATCCTCTTTAGAATAAAATATTTAATTGACAAAAGATTTTTATCTAAAAGTGTATTCTGTATTTGTTGAAAATATGATTACATTTAACATACATATAGTAAATGTCAGTGTTCAAACTATATATCTCAGGAAACAAGCATATTTAAAAAAATTAAAATAAAAAACATATGTAACTAACAAAATTAAATAGAGACCTGTTTTTTAAATCATCAAACTTGGTGTTAAAACTGTCTTTGTGGTTGAATTTCTTTTATAAAAATAGCTTGGGAGAAAAACCACAATCAGAACAAGAAGCGACACATTTTTTTTTTTTTGTAATTCACAGTCTAAGCCTGATATTTACACACACTGTATGAATAGATACTTTTACTGCCATAATTTTAGTTAATAATATTTTCCTTTGCATTATGCATATTTTTATGCGTCAGTAGGACATTTATTTTGAAAATCTCTGGTGGGAACTTTAGTAGGTCATGTTGGTTCCGCTGGCAAACCTGTGAGAGATGCATGGCCAATTGTGAAGAGTGAGCACGACAAGTTATAGCCAGAAGCACTACTTTAAATTAAAAGAATTCAAAGGATGCTAAAGATTATCTGTAATGTCCTCATTTCTACTTCTAACCATGGGTCAGCCAGCGAGGTATGTTTACATGTCATATATATATATATACACACAGGTAAAAGCCAGTAAATTAGAATATTTTGAAAAACTTGATTTATTTCAGTAATTGCATTCAAAAGGTGTAACTTGTACATTATATTTATTCATTGCACACAGACTGATGCATTCAAATGTTTATTTCATTTAATTTTGATGATTTGAAGTGGCAACAAATGAAAATCCAAAATTCCGTGTGTCACAAAATTAGAATATTACTTAAGGCTAATAAAAAAAAGGGATTTTTTAGAAATGTTGGCCAACTAAAAAGTATGAAAATGAAAAATATGAGCATGTACAATACTCAATACTTGGTTGGAGCTCCTTTTGTCTCAATTACTGCATTAATGCGGCGTGGCATGGAGTCGATGAGTTTCTGGCACTGCTCAGGTGTTATGAGAGCCCAGGTTGCTCTGATAGTGGCCTTCAACTCTTCTGCGTTGTTGGGTCTGGCATTCTGCATCTTCCTTTTCACAATTCCCCACAGATTTTCTATGGGGCTAAGGTCAGGGGAGTTGGCTGGCCAATTTAGAACAGAAATACCATGGTCCGTAAACCAGGCACGGGTAGATTTTGCGCTGTGTGCAGGCGCCAAGTCCTGTTGGAACCTGAAATCTCCATCTCCATAGAGCAGGTCAGCAGCAGGAAGCATGAAGTGCTCTAATACTTGCTGGTAGACGGCTGCGTTGACCCTGGATTTCAGGAAACAGAGTGGACCGACACCAGCAGATGACATGGCACCCCAAACCATCACTGATGGTGGAAACTTTACACTAGACTTCAGGCAACGTGGATCCTGTGCCTCTCCTGTCTTCCTCCAGACTCTGGGACCTCGATTTCCAAAGGAAATGCAAAATTTGCTTTCGTCAGAAAACATGACTTTGGACCACTCAGCAGCAGTCCAGCTCTTTTTTTCCTTAGCCCAGGTGTGACGCTTTTCGCGCTGTTTCTTGGTCAACAGTGGCTTGACACGAGGTATGCGGCAGTTGAAACCCATGTCTTTCAAGCGTCTCTTGGTGGTGGATCTTGAAGCACTGACTCCAGCAGCTGTCCACTCCTTGTGAATCTCCCCCACATTTTTGAATGTTTTTTTTTTTTCACAATCTTGACTAGGGCGCGGTGATCCCTATCGCTTGTACACTTTTTCTGACCACAGTTTTTCCTTCCCTTTGCCTCTCTATTAATGTGTTTGGACACAGAGCTCTGAGAACAGCCAGCCTCTTCAGCAATAACCTTTTGTGTCTTTCCCTCCTTGTGCAATGTGTCGATGGTCGCCTTTTGGACAGCTGTCAAATCTGAAGTCTTCCCCATGTTTGTGTAGGCTTCAGAACTGGACTGAGAGACCATTTAAAGCCCTTTGCAGGTGTTTTGAGTTAATCAGCTGATTAGTTTGTGGCACCAGGTGTCTTCAAAATTTAACCCTTACACAATATTCTAATTTTGTGACACACGGAATTTTGGATTTTCATTTGTTGCCACTTCAAATCATCAAAATTAAATGAAATAAACATTTGAATGCATCAGTCTGTGTGCAATGAATAAATATAATGTACAAGTTACATCTTTTGAATGCAATTACTGAAATAAATCAGGTTTTTCAAAATATTCTTTTACCTGTGTGTATATATATATATATATATATATATATATATATATATATATATATATATATATATATATATATATATATAACTTTATGTCTTTATTTTGCCATCTTGCTGTTGGATAGAATTTTATGTTATATTTTATTTTGATGGTGGCATCAGGTGGTGCTGTAATAATAGCAGCCTGATCAAGATTGCACATCCTACAATAAAGTCAATGTCATGCCATCAGTAAAACAAACTCTTTTTTGACTTAAGAGGTGGAAGTGATAGATACAGAACAATTTTTCATCACTTTATAATAACACATCAAACAAGATTTTTACTGTTTTAGGGCAGTTAGGAAAATCAATATTTCTGTTTGCTAAATATTGAGAGATCACTTTTTGGAGAATGCAAATGCCATCCATAATTCTTTGGATTTTTGTTACTTGTTTTAAGGTAAAAAGTTTACACACACACAAATATTACGCCTTTAAGCAACTTGTGAAAGTGCAGATGGCGTCACCTTTAGAAGCTTCTGGTAGTTTATTTCACAAGGTTTGAGTTTACTGGAAGCATACCTGCAAATGTATTTTAGGGGACACCTCAGACATACTGTTTTATTGGTTGACCTCATGGAAAAAGCTAAAGAAATCAGCTAGGATTTCAGGTCTATATGTCTGCCTAATGTTGGTACGAGTGTCATTATCCACTATGAAACAACTTAAAGTGTTAAATTTAGAGAAGACGAGGGAGGCTTGTAAGCCTAAAAACACCTTTGCAACTGTGAGTTACAAGGTTTGCAGTATTGTACTGAGGGACTGGTGCACTTCATAAAATAGATAGAGGAAAAAAACCTTATGTGGAAATACAGTATGTGACCCAAAAGGCAATTCTATCAAATATTAAAGGAACCTATTTTAACCTATAAACCTCAAGAAAATAAAAGGAAAATAAGAACTTTAAGCAAATACAAATAATTTTGGTAATCCTAATTGATCTAAAATAGGAAAAGTTTAATCTGATTTAATGTCAGACTGAAAATTGTGATTTTATGTCTCTTTATACAGTACGTGTATGTAAAGATTTGGTTCTAAGTGTAAGTTACTGGGACTTTTATTCTAAATATAATGTAACAGAACACGTCTTTACCTTCTGCCTTCCCTTTCCATTATAAATGCTAAGACAAAAAGGATCCATGGTTGATTCAATAATATCTGTGGACAAGAAGCAAAAGACCAACTTTTTGGCACACAAAATTGTGTTTAGAGATTAAAGTTTGCCATAATGTCTTATTGAGATGAAAGATTTCCTCCTTTGAAGATGTAGAAAGATGCTCAGACTAAATATTTTTTTTCTTTTGGCTTTTTACAGTTTAATGAGGGGCACCAATAACTGTGATGGGCACTTTACAGCTCTGAAAATTGACTTTAAAAATAGAGCTGTGGTTTATTTATTTGGAAAGATATTGACTTTTTTTAAGCTTAACACTTTCACACTGTTTTACAAGGTAGATGAAGCATGTAACAACCTAACTTGCAGGCCCTTTATCACATTTTTTGTTTGCATTTACATGCATTTAGAAGCTAAATATCATGCAGCCTTGCACATCCAGCCTTTTATTATCAAGTTGCCGGTTCTCTAATTCTAAGATCCAAATAACTTGCTCATTTTTAAATTTAGTCATGAAAAATAAACAGCACATATCAAAAGTGTGTGTAAGAGCCTTGTCTAGACCAACTTTAGAACTCCATTGAAGCTGCTCGGTTTTCATGACGGCAGACAATTTTTCCAGGTGCCATTTTTTTTCCTTGGCTTCATCCTTCATCTTTTTCCTCCCTTTGCTATTGAGAACCTCTTCCCCTCTTATAGACATGATCTGACAGGAAATCTTTGAGAGGCAGCGCTGTGCTAACTGCCCAGAGATTTCAAATGTCTGTTCTTGCTGAAGGAAAAGCTGAACGCTGGCCTCCTATTAGTCTAAACACATGGAGTACCCCCAATCCCCTGTCCGCCTCCTTCTCTCTCTCCCTTACTCTTTTACTATTCCTCTCTCTCTCTATTGCTTCCTCTCCTTCCATTTTTCTCACTACTCATCCCAGGCCTGGCAAGGGGGTTGACAGCTCTCGGCGTCCCAGCCTGTCAAAAAGGGCCTGTTATTCAGCACCCTCCCTCTGGGACAGGAGGAGTACACACACACACACACACTCACACATATATACATGCGTGCACACACAGATCCACAGATATGCACACTCACAGAACACGCTTACACAAAGGGCTTTAACACAACTCACACCCACGCACTTTGTCTCTCCCTCTTATACACGCACACAAATATTGTTTGTCTGCACACAAAGCACTTGCACATACAAAAACTTTTGACTGCTCTTAGACAATGTTCTGCATGTTGTCAGCGTTTTCAAAATGTGCTGACATTTTACATGCACTAATCAGGATCAAATGCATTATCCATACAGACACTAATTTACAGAGTCCGCCTTTTCTGCGGCAGCTCTGACACGAATTTCTACTTTTTTGTATTTTTATTATTATTTCATGAAGCCTTCTTGTCAATCCATGTGATTGGCTGAAATTTACCAATCATTAGCTGCAATTTATTAATGCCTGGTGAATCAGAAGAGCTGACAGGTGTCCAATCAGGAGTTTGAAATAATCCCTTAGAGATGTTGAACGCTAGCTTGCAAATGAACCTGCAGGTGCCCGTGCAGCTGTATTCCCCAGTCCATCACAATACTGCGTGCATACTAAGGAGCAAAAATTGCACATCGCTCAGCTTACACTCTTTTTTTTTTCTCTGTTTCAACAGCAGAGATGTAAAATAGAAAGGAATAATATCATAACTTAAAGACAAAGAATTAAATAAAACCAAAAAGGAAAAAACAACAAGTACAAGTACAAAAAGTGACCAAAGAAAATTGCTTATAAATTATTTTAATGATATTTCTCAAAAATTTTTCTCTTTGTTAAACTGTGACAACTTGCTAGCCTCGTATTTTATAAAAACTAAGTATGTGTTAATTAAGATGCTAAAATATTTATTTTTAAAAACCTTTAATCTGAATTTAAAAGTTAATTTTCTATTTATTGAATTTTATTTTGTTGAATTATGTTTAACACTCAACACAAATTGCATCAAAGTGTTTAATTATTTTTCTTCAAATGTCTACTTGTGCAACAACTTCAAACATTTTAGCTGTCTTTTGCTGATTTTAATGAACTCCCCGCTTTAAAGTTCAAACTTACAATTTTGATTATCAAGAAGAAAACATGAATAAATAAAGATTCCGGGTGGGTATTACTTTAGACCGGACCTTTTTTCCTCCTTTATTTCACAAAGAAATTAATAAATAAATTTTAAAAACTCTTTCAGAGAATACACTTTTCAGGAGTTCTCGACCTTGTCCAAATTAAATTTGTGACCCTGAGCCGCTCTATTTTTTTTTAACTTTAAAGCGTAATGAGAACTCTGATTTTATAAGACATTTTAATCTGAATTAAACTTAATTAACTGAATTATTTTTAATTAACAACAAATTTATAAAAATAGCTTGTCTTTATATCCAAGAAAAAAAAGACACTAAGATAGAACTTACAAATACTTATAGTTATAATAGATAGCAAAGTGGTGTTTTTTCCATTTTGTGGCTTTAATAATGATCTTCCTATGCAATGTTTTTCCCCCCCAAAAATGTATTGATTTATTTTTTTCCACAATAATTTTTTCCTGTTTTAATTTTGCTGTATTTCATGTTTTACAAACTAAACACGTTCTTTGAATTAGAAATGATATGATGTTAATATAAATATGTTTCCTTTCAATAGGAAAATATCCCAAATTTATTTTACATTGATTTAATGTTTGTCTTAAAACTCATAATAAACTACCTGGAAGTTATCAATAGGTACTTTTTAAAAATAAAAAGTAGTAAACTTGTTTTATATAAAACTGGTCAAAACTTTACATGAAATGGAAAGTCTTAAACCTAAATGTCACACTGCATCACATAAGGTCTATGTGATGCTTTTTTTTTTCCTCTACAGTGAACAATTGTTTTCCACCATGGAGTTTTTTCCATGGTCTTCTCTGCACCAACAAGGTCTAATTACATTTCAGAAGAATGCTAAAAAAAAGTTGCTTTATGAAAAAAGGGAGAAAGAAGTAAGAAAAAAAGTATCTTTATGGATTATCTAAGAAAGACTACAACTTGACACACAAGTTTATAAAAAGTTCCAGTAAAATTGTGTCCTGATCTCCTTGAAATCTTTGCTAAGGAAGCATTTGCTGGGGTGCTAGACTAACATTAACTTGCTATCCTTTTTTTTGTACATGACTATTAGAAAATCCAGCTCATAACATATATTTTTTTTAAATTCAAAAGAATTGTATGTGTACAAACACAGGTTCCAATTACATCAATGTGGTCTGCCTACTATGATGATGGATTGAATCTGAAATTTAATTAAGTCAATCACGCAATTAGGACACCCTCTTAAGATATCCTTATTTGTAGACCAAAACTGTCCTGGCAAATGTACATAACCAGTTTCTTTATGTGGTGTGCCAAAATGCAAGACACATGAAAATAAAAATAAAAACTCTTGTGGGCCTACCTCCCTCTGTCATATTAAAATGTTTAGTGCATTTAGTACATCGTGCAGGTCTACTCTCTTTGTATTGTTTTTTTCTTTATTATCTCCGTTTTACACCAAAATAGTTTGACATCAGACTACAAAGACTATTGCTTGTTACATAAACTGATTTGCTGGATATAAATAATTGTCATGTATATAGATGGCTGATATAATTCTTTAAGCAAAGACAACAACAACCTTTGAAAGCATATAAGACTTCTGTTTACTGCCTTCACATTCTGGAAAAAAAAAGGGACCAGCAATTACCATTATATAATTTACATCATGACAGATTGTTTTCCAGTTACAGGACTTGCAAAAAAGCTTTTCTGTATCTTAAAGACATTTGAATTTGCCCTAAAATAAAGACATGGCTGTGAAAATGGGTTTGTTGTCAACAAAACAAACACAGCAACAACAACAACATGCATTTGTTGGCTAAATAAAGAGCGTTTCTAATTTCCCTGTGCCATGGAGCCTTAATTGCATTAATGATCGATCGTGTATTTTCAACAGCAAGCTCACCACAGCGGATAGCTGGTTGCACCACTGTTTCACTGGAAACTGGCTGCCACACCGGGCTGGCCCAAAAGAGTGCCGGTCGACGCCCGAGCTCAATCCTACTCGAGGGTGAGAAACTTTGCACTGTATATATGCATGAATATCCCTCTCGTATAAGTCCCCAAAGGCAGCTATATCTCACCATTAGTCCCTCTCAAAAGTCTTTTGCGGCACACAGTATTGACTTCTGGAATAATTTCAGCCAATCCCTGATATGATTTATGATGATGCATATTATCGATCACTTAAGGAGATATTTAGGTATTCAGAATAAAAAGTTATGCTCTCATTATGTTGATGGCGTGAGGCGCCAGGCCAAGGAGAGAAGGGAGAGGTGGTGGTGGTGGTGGGGCGGGGGGGGGGAGTCACAGTACATATTACTGGAGAGGTAATTAGCACGTCTGAGTATAAGCTGCACTCCTCCTTTGTGCTTTCCTGCTGCTTGAGTTGGGCTGACTTCCCTCAGTGTTAGCACAAATTGTTACCGTTGCCCCACAGGTGGGAAACTAGCTCTCATCACCTCATAACCCTGGAGGATGTGAGACATGGCAACATATATTAAACTGCTATCCTCACAGGGTGAAACCAGCATCTTCATGAGATATTTTACTCTTTATGGAGCCCATGGGGGACACACAAGTCCAATACAGCTCCCTTTTAGAGGGGCGCTGCTGAAGATATGCATACAAACAACGGGGATTTAGAGTGGTTCCGCTGCCAGAGGCAAGAAAAGTGACAAGCTATTGGAGTGCTTTGGGCAATTGCATCAGCAATGGCAATGCCACCGGCACTAAGATAATAGAAAATGATGGGATTTACTTAATGTGAGATGGTGCATGGTTGAAGTCTTGGCAATTTCGAGGCTGTTATTGCAGACAAAGACAGAAATGTGTTCCGCCACACTGTTTATTGTCAATAATGTATTAAATGACCAAAATTGAATCCTCTGATAGCGGTTGCAGGGTCTAACAACTTACCGTTTTACACATCATGAACTCCCGGGAACTTCTTTTCAAAGTCAGAGGTTGCTGAAAACTTTTTTCTCTACATCTTCATCCACAAGGCAGTTTGGCTTTAAACCAAGGATGCCATTACCCTTGCTCAATCTTGCTGTTGAGAGACACCAGACTTAGCTCATGGAGGAGAAAAAAAGAAACACACGCAACACTCTCTGAAGCTGTTAATGTTTTAGCCTATAATTCACAGGCTCAGGACCTGGGAATATGTCTTTGTGGGAAAGCCTTGGCTGGACATGGTGGAACCAGCATCATTAGTGCCTGTCTCCCCTGGGTGGCATGTGTGGAAATTACTGCTCCAATCAATAAGCAAAGTCCAAGTGTTGAAATATTTATCCAGACAGAGCTTCATCCTTGCGGTCGACTGTCTGAGCACTCTTCCTGCACCTTAAAGGGTTATTCAGAAAGCCATATATGGACAAAAGTACACCTTGAAATCAATGGGGTGCCACTCACTGGCTGAGTGCTGAGTGCTACAGGAGTCCATTAATTTATTGTTAATACATGGGGAGGAAGCGGCCGAGGAAGCGGAACTCCCCTCTGAGGTGTACGCAAGTGGTGTTGTCACAATACTGATCTTTCTAACTTTAAAACAGTTCCTCAAATTAGAGTAAGTTTGTGTCAAGACAACCAGGTTGTTCTCAAGTAGAGCTCGCATAAGAATCAAACAACTTTTATCAGGATAGTCTTCCAGCACTTTCCTGAAGCCTAACTGAGAGCTTCTCTCAGGGAATCTGATGAGATTAATCCAAGAAATATATCACAAATTACATAGTCAATCTCATTTTGGGAAGGAAAAAAACAACAACTTGACCTCTTATTTTATTTCTCATGACATTTCACACGTTTACAAAAACAGCACAACTTTGTGAAAACTGATTAATTATGTAGGGGTACAACACATATACACCCGACATCACAGTGTGATTCTCTCTGCAAGACTTCCTTTGAACTCCAACACTTAGCTTGTTATCTCACTTTATCTTCCCACAGAGCATGTTACGGACGATTAAAAGCTCCATGTGATACTTTGGCTAACATCTCATTATAATAGAGAGCCCATTTGTATTGCTTACCTCCATAGTTAGAGTCCACAAAGGATGACAGCTGACTTCCCTTCCTCTGCCTGAAGTACCCTTCTGAAACATGCGCTCATTATGAACCCCTGAAAAATTACTCTCATTTGTTAATTTAACATTTTCAAGACCCAGGAATGGACTTAAGACATTTTCTGACCATGGAATAATGTGGCCCTTTGAGATTTGTCTGTGCCTGTGTTGTCAAGCTCCCCTTTTTCTATGTTTTGTTTCGTTTACCCGTCTACTGGCACACAATGCCAATATGTCTTTGTTATTTTCGGAAGATAATTGGTTCAATAAGGTTTCAACTATTCTCAGAAGCATCTAATGCTTCTAGGCCCCTTGACCTGCATCAATCCCCTCTAAATAAATCTAGCAAAACAAAATTTTACCCTGTATGTAAAAAATAAAAAGCGGCACTCATTATTATCACCCATTTTATTTAAGTCGAGATGATGGGGAAAGTAATGGAAATCTATAGCCTCCTCAGAAGGCCGCAGGATGAGGCTATTTGAGGGGGCTGTCATGTAAAACCATGGCTATTTGCACAAGCGCTGCATCATTCCCTTAACGATAAACTCATCAAATTGATAAAAGCAAAACGAATAAGGGGAAACATGTAGAAGTTCCTGGTGATCATAAATCTCAATCCTGGTATCAGTGGTAAAAGCCATCCAGGGGATATAAAGTGCTGATGACAACGGAAGAGTGTACAGACAAATACCACTTTCCCCGACTAGAAGGCTCCTCGTCTCTGTCCATAATGAATTTGTATATCTCATTAACTAAAAGGTCTTCATCAGCCGTAGTGTTACAGTGGTCCTAGACACAGCGTTTAATTAACATCATCAGCATTTTAATTGTCATTTGTTTGCCTTGTCGGTTTAGATTTTCAAGGTCGGTAAGAAGCTGCCTCCACGCGCTAGATGAGCCAAGATCCCTTTATAGATGGAGTTAGTCACTGATGAAGGTAGCGCAGTGTTCAGCCGGATCATACAACGGGTCACACACCTGAACAGGAATGCAACAGGCATGTGGGAAAGGTTTTAGTGCATAAAACCAACCTATTAAGCTCCATATCTTGAATAGAGAAGCAATGTGAGAGTGCAAAGAGCAGGACTGGAAAAATGCATTTCTGTGGGAGGCAGAGGAATGTTCCACGCAGTATTCATGGAGAAAGGATCGGCAACCAATTCCATCCACAGAGTACGACCTCCAACGGTGAATGAAGACACACACTCACACACAACCTGAATTATTTCAGAAAGTCTGTATATGTGTAAACCTAGTAAAGCATTCTCTTTAAATGTATGTGCATGCGTGTGTTTGGTGTGCTTGCATGTGGAGTGTGTATTTTTGGAGATTGGCTGATTGAGGCTGTTTGTATGTGCGGTTTTACATGTCTGCAACTGTTCTGCAAGCTGTCTTTCATGCTCCGGCATGGACCCAGTCCAAGGCACCCAGCTGCTTTAAATCAACACTCAATCACGCTTCACCTCATTGCAGCCTAATTCTATCTGAATCACATTGGCCTGATCCGAGCACCTCAGTGTCTCCCTCTCTGCTCGCTGTAAATGGCCCCGTCTGGTTTCAGATCCTTCCAATATTACAAAACTAGGAAATGTGGAACGTACTATACATCTAATTGTGCAGGGATGCAGATGGCAGCTCACAATTAAATTTAATGCAAAATGTCACAACCAAAATGGTCTCTGGTGATGCATTTGACTGGGATACAGCATTAATAAAAATGTTGACACACGTTAACTTAAAAAAAAAAGAAAGAAAGAAAAGTACATGTATTAAAACAATGCATGAAAGTTTATGTTCAAGATACAATCATGTGAATATTTTCCTTAAATACTGTGCACATGAATCAAATGAGTTCAGTGTCTACCTCCAAAGAATCACTTGGAACTTTGTAGATGTAGACAAATCTTTTTCTTTCGGGATCAAGCTCACGCCTGATTTGTGTGTTTCAAATCTGTCAGGAATTTATACAGACTGAAAAGTGTGACAGCTTCAAAAAAAAAAAAAAATTAAAATAAAAATATATATATATATATACAAATATAAAAAAACAGACAGCCGCAGAAAATAATGTCCCTCATAAATGCGAGTCAGACTAAGTGTGTCATTCTTCACTGTGAGATGTTCTCCCAGAGATTAAATGCTAAGGCCTTGAGTATTGGAGCAAAACAGACCGACGGCACGTTTTTATTTTTTTTAAAAAGAAGCAGCACAAACAAGCAGAAGACAGAGACGCAAAACAAAAGGTGTTGCCTTTAAAGCTCCACCACCATGCCATATCTCACTGTGCATTTGGGACTTGCTGTTCAAATTACGAGGAGAAACCACAAAGTTTTCTCCTCCTGTAATAAGCCGAGAAAAAGAGAGAGAGCCCTCGCTGAGGTGGTGTTAGCTTCCCGCCTCCCCAATTCCAGATGCTGAGATTCCAGCGTGAGAATGTGAGAATCCGCAGCAGATTCAGTCACTGCTGAGCTCCTTCTTCTAGCATTCGAAAATTATTTGTGTTCACCAGCTCCCATTGTTGAAACAAATGAGAATTTCTACACTGGCTCACCGCCTACATGAAAAATTCTTAACACCACCAGGAGATGCCTTTATCCCACTCCATGTTTTCTCAAGTGTTTTGGAATGAAAGGATTGCAGCAAAGCGTAAAAAGATTCTATATAAATTTAGAGAAAAGAAGAGAGAGCACAGTGAAAGCTTAGGAATTAGGTTAACACAGCTAAATACATTTCATATGCTTTCCAGAGAAAAGATGAGCCTATTAGATTAATTTAATTTAGCATTTGTTTAAAAGCATTTGGCATTTTCCAATCAGAACCTCTTTCTATTTGTTCTTAAATTAACTTTTTTTTCTAATTATATATGCCTTTTATTAAAATACGGTTTACTATGCAACTTTTGTTTCCATGTGACTTCTTTACCTTACTTGCACATATAACATATCACAAGTAGACTCCAGATTGCAGCTACTTTATTCAGTGTTGCACATTGCTGCACCAGCGAATGATGTGGCTCCCCAAATGACAACTGACCATAGAAACGTCTCACTAGAACTCAGGTAACTTGGGTCATATTGCTCCACTCTTCCTCCATTCTGAGCCCTTGAATTCTAAATTAAATTTAATTTAATTTTGCTTCATCTGAGAAGAGGACCTTGGACCACTGAACAACAGTTGAGTCTTTTTCCCTCCTTACCCAGGGTAAGATGCTGCTGACGTCATCTATAGTTCAGGATGTGACAGTTGTATCCCATGACCTGTATACTTGTTTGTTTGTGTTTGATGGCTTTTTGAAGCTCTGATTGCAGCCACAGTCCACGTTTTGTGATTCTGCCCAAAACTCTAGAATGGCTTTTGTTTCATAATCATTTTAAAGCTGCAATTATCTCCCGCCCCTTCTTTCTAACCCTATTCCGCTTCCCTTTTTCCTTCCACTCAACTTGCTATAAATATGCTTGGACATGACACTGTGTAAACAGCCCGCATCTTTAGCTGTGCCGCTTTGTGACTTATTCTTTTTGTGGAGGGTGTTTCTAACAGCTGGAAAATGGTCAAGTCAGCAGTCTTCCCAATGATAGTGTAGGGCATAACATGATAGTGTAGGGCAAAAGATTTTAATACATTTCTGTATTAAAATCTTTTTACTAATGTTATTTTACATTCTGACTTTTTGAAAGACAACATTTAGGATTTATGTTAGCTGTAAATTATAATAACTAATATTAACTACAAATACCGCTTAAAATAAATGTCTATACATGTAATGAAATATTTTTTAATACAGCAATTTCACTGGTATAATTACACTGGAAATAAAAACACTTTGTAAGTTGAGATCCACCAGTCTATCTGTGTGGTCGTTTATGGGCTAAAATAACAGTTTTAAAGTTTTAAACAAACTTGAGTAAACATTAAACTATATGTTTTGGTATATGTTATATCTTTAAATTAGACCTCATTTAATGTAATTTTTTTCTCCACCAACCAAAATACTCTGAAATAGACTTATCAAAACTGAAACTTAATCTAAGGAATATTTTCTAATCCAGTTGAAGCAGAAAAAAACCCCAGGTTGTTTTGTTTGCAAACTGCCTTACACTGCAATCTGCTCAGTGGGTAATTATGAAACTTTGAAATAATTTGTACTTGTCGAAATCAAGTGCTATGTTTTTTAAAAAAAAATGGGGTCTACAATGTTGAAATCCAGCACCCATCGTAGCTCCTCTTTTCTTACTTGCCACAATGTACATGTGAGTTTGATTATCCCTCTGGGCTTGCTGTAACAAGTAAAGGGGAAAAAGTCAACAGCAAGCGGTAAGTGTCCCATCCCAAAAATACCTCATCTTATAACAGGCCTCCACCGCAGGAAATGAGGAGCAGTCAAAGGTCTGGCAACACACACACACACACACACACACACACACACACACACACATACACACACACACACACACACACACACACACACACACACACACACACACACAGACACAAGACACAGCAACAACAAGCACATCTCCACAGGAGATTATTTTAGTTTCTCTGTCCTGGTTCATTCCTGTGTCTCCTTGATTTTCTCTGCAGTATTTTTACAAAATGAAGGTGCAGTGAAAACGCTGAACACAAAGGTAGGACATCAGTTTTTAATATACTGTAGGGTGTTGAGTAATACATCGTCAGATAATATAGTCTGTGTCTGTCAGTGAATATGGCCACAGATTTGAACCATGTGAGATATTTTCCAAAGCCCAGATATGATCTTTCAAATCAAGGCTGACGTTATTGTTTTGACTCTATCTGGCATTCATTGACTTTGCATGTCAATCAAACAACAGAGCCCTCTTGCTCTCTCTCCCCCAACTCTGCTCTTCCTTTGAAGGCTGTAAAATCCTGCAGCATAATTAAGTTTTAGAACCATTTTTAAAATTACTTGGAGAACTTTAAAGTCGGCTCACAGAACAAAGGCTATTCACAGCCAGTGGTCTGTGGAGTGTGCGATGCACATACAATACTTACCAGATTACTTGCTCTTGTTCAGCGCAGACACAATATACTCATTCCGCCTTTTTTACCCCTCTGTGCTCTGTTTAGCAGATGCCCACACAGGGATGGGGAAAGCCATTGTATCTAATTGCAAGGCTCGGGATTTTGATTACACTCTTGCCTTGAAAGCACAACACTGTAAAAGAACAATTGCTCGGAGAACACCAAGCAGCAGGAGGTGCAATTTCTGCCCCTTCTTAATGAGAACATATCAAAAGGTAAAAGGGAGGAATTTATACTTTAATTCCTTTTCTAAAGTAATAAAATGTGGGTCTACTAATTTATTAGTTTATTAAAGGTGAAACTCACCCGAGGAGCGATCCTCTCCATGTTGTCTCAGGCATCCTTCCATCTGGATTGGTTTTGCCTCCCTCCTTTTTTTTTAATTACAAACCTCAGTGCGGATTTCTCTCAGGGATGTAATGGATTAATAAGATGACAAATAAAACAGAACTTACCCAGAAGTTGTCAAGTAGAAAGATTCTGCAGCCACAATGGGTAAAACAAAAAATGTACTGCTTTATTTCTGCAGATTAAGGCACTTCTTTAGCATCCTGGAGGTGAAAATATTTGACTTTTAAATGTGTTTTTCAGAAAAAATAACAATGAACTACACATATCAAAAATCTCAATTCTTGCACAGTGACAGTTTCACAATAAAAAATAAAAAAAACAGAACCAAACATGACTTGCTTTGTGTTTTATAATTTTGTCCAAATTTCTAACCAATCAGAGCAAACGTGGAAAACAAGATGTGCAACAACAATAATAAAATATTAATAATGTGATATCCAAATTTGAAGACTTGCCTGATCCATGATCTAATAGATCTTAAAAAGTAATCTTGAGAATGAGTAAATAATCAATGTTGTTTTGTTTACAATTATAAAGCCTTTATCTCTGTTCACTGCAACTATGTAATTACAACAATAATAACAATGATAATATAATAATGATAATATTATATTCATCATCAACATTGTGTTGAACCTGTGTGGCCAGGCTTTTCTCCAAGAGGTGAATTTGTGTCCGTAAACACTCACTGTCTTTTCTGATCCTTCTTTTTTATTCAGTGCAGAGGCTTTGAATAGGTGACTTTTGCCTAATACAAAACAAAGTAAAGTTTAGGAAGGTTTCACATCACACTGGACTAAAATCTCTTCTTGCTGAGAGCTGATTAAAAAATTACACTGTATCTCTCTCTCTCTCTCTCTCTCTCTCATGGAAATCTTGAGCAAAACAGTGAAAACTATCTCATTAGCAATAATTGTGACTTTCTGGTCCAACTTGAACTTTGAAATTATCTCATTCAACTTGCATTAACTTTGTATTCAAAAGTTGGACTATACCTTTTGTTGTTTAAACTTCTAAGATTTTCTTTTTTAGTTTCATGATTATTTACTTATGTTTTGTTTTATGTCACCCCAAACACATATTATAAAATAACACCCAATGGCAGTTTGATAAATACCATAATAATCTAAAGGAATGCATTTATCAGATTACACATCTTTCTATATCCAGACTATATGGTTTATATTATTATTATTATTATTATTATATTTTAGATTTTTAAGGAAGATTGGAAGAAATGGCATAGAAAAGGGGAGAGATAAAACACAATCAGAGTATTTCTATTAAAAAAACTCATTTAGTAACTTACTGTGGAACAAATGGGGGACAATGGATGATTTAAACATAATTAAATTTTTAATTTGTAGTAACTCCTGACTGTGTTTTATTAGATAGCTAATGATTTAATCATTTCTACTTTCTCAGGAAATAAAAGAAGAATGAATAAGGAATAGCTTTGTAATTAATGAGTCCTTGATAAATGAACAAACAAAGGAATGCTTATTAATCAAAGTTTTTAATGGAGTCCGGTACTGTGATAATGTTATCACAGAGGAGGAGAGATCCCATAATAATGCATAATTAGTCCAGAAATATAAAATAATCTGAGGCTTTGTTCTTTTTCTTTTACCTCTGGTAAAAAACTAAAGATTCTTTTCTATAATAATTTGGTTGTTACTGACTGTTTGAAATGGACTCAGTATTTCATTGATGACTTTTGCAAACTAAGTCAAGCAATGTTAGTCTTTAACAGAGGTAGGCAATTCCAACAATAACTAAGCTGTTTTTTCAGAGACTGGTCCGCTACACACGGAGAGGAAAAGACCATTTGGTTATCAGTGGAAATAATGTTAAAATAATGACTCGGGTGTCTGCAATCTGGTAGCACAACAAACTTGAGTTAGCAACAAATCAATGCAAATCTCAGTCCCTTGGGTGCATAAAATTATTACAGCTAAGTGAGGTTAAACAGTGACAAGTAGTTTACTTGGTAAGGTATTTCCTAAATGTTAACACTGCACGATTTAAGGAAGTAAATATTTATTAATATGGATGAATCTGTCAGTCTGTTATCTGGTGTTTCATGATCAGTGGTAAAGTTTCATCGTAGGAACTGTAAAAGGAAATATTACTTTTCCATTTACTAATATGTACTAATTAGCATTTATGATCAAATACAGTCACATTCAATCAATTTGAAGATCCATTCTGATGAGGCTCGTTTGTCAGATTAGTTCCTTTTGAAAATTACAGCTTTGCATGTATTAAACAAGATTAAGAGCACACTTCTGTTTTAAAAATGTGTTTTTAACGGATCTGATATAATATTCTAATCTTAAAGGTCATGTTTTCATTAGCTGTGAGCAGAAAATGATCATGATTAACAGAAATAAAGACTTGGAAACGTCAATCTGTGTGTAATTAAGCTATATAATGTGTTTCAACTAGTGAATTGAGTTACTGAAATAAATGAATATTGCTATAAGATTCTGATTTATTGAATATGGCTTTATATATAAAGAATAAAATAATAAGTTAACACTGTTAGCCCCTCTGTTATATGTGTTCTCAGGTAACTGATTTATCAGTAGTCCCAAACTACAAATTTTACTTTTGAAATAACTGGTGTGATGGGTTTAAAAGAATTGTATATTTAATTTTCATATCCTCACAATTTTAGATATGTTGTTAAAACACTTGACTAAGCACAAACATTGTTATGATCAAGTAACCTGTTATTTATTACATCACATTCTGATTATTGGTAAGACACAAAACCAGCAGCTCTATTACCACTGCAAATAGTGTGACATATTATGAACTCAGTGATCCCTTTTTTTCTAATTTTTAAATATCTGGAGTTTTCTCCAGATAGCTCCAACTAACCAGCTGTTTTACTTTTAGTCCACTCAAAATTATTGCACAAGCGCTAACTTATCGAATTCTACTTGACCATTCCTTTGCTAAAACCATTGCACGATTTCTCATGTCCTATAGCCAGCATGGGTAGGTAAGTTGAGTCATGTATTGTTGTGTTATTTATAATATTTGCCTACAGTCAACAGGCTGGGTAAACAACAAACTTGGAAGGTAAACAGCGGCGATGCACAGGGGCATACTCGTCTTGATTAATGAAAGGAAGTCAGATCTCATGCAGATTAGTGCAGCGCAGGACAGCATCCTCTGTGAATATTAATTTTCCTTGAAGAGGTGTTCATGCTCCCTCTCCTCAAACTCTGCTCAAGATATTGCAGGAGGTCACTCGAGAAGGTCACATACAAAGTTCTCTGGCAGCTAAATTAAAGTGCTTCATTAATGGACTAAAAGGTTTTGCATCCAATCAGTGTTTAGCTGTTATTCCTTTTCCTTCTTCAGCCATTTCAGTGTGTTAATGGATGTCCTTATGTTTCAACAGACCTTATTTTTCAATCAAATTGAGTATTTAATGAAAGTGAATTGCCTACTTTCTTTCAAACATAACATTTGATTGCTGTCAGTCTATTATATTTTCATTCTCTTTGGAGTTTTCCTTATGTCTGTTGTATTTCGTTCGTGAATCATTTCAGGATTTTATTCAGCATCAATTTGTCTTCCACATAACTGCAAAAAAGATCAAACTCAAATTTTATTTTGAATAAATTAATCTTTAAAGTTTTGCTAGTTGAATATTTCGGCACTTTTTGCATACAAAAATACAGCATTTGCAAAATATTGGAAAGACCTTGATGAGGTTCTATATTGTTGAGGCACCAATGCTTTAAAGCGCTGACACTCAACAAAGCTTAAACTGACCTTGACAGACTTTGTGAGAGCAACACACCCTCATAGAGACAGATCTAAAGAGATAGCCACATATAAGACCAATCCACTCCTTTCACCTGTCAGTGTTCACGAGGGGAAGGAGGAAAAGAGGGGACTTCTGCTTCAGGGTATCTGTGACAGAGTGAGTCTGTCTGGGAAGATCGGTGGGGGAGATTAACAGCTCAGTCCGTCTCTGTCACTGAGTACCGCTGAACCCTGACACAGCTTAGAGGTATTACTGGGTCACTGAAGTAAATGACATTGCAGAACTAATGGAGGAGGAGCCATGATGCTTGCAGAGAGCTGGGGATATTGATTGTTAGGGGAAAATTATAAAATAATGCATCAAGATGTTCTCCGTGATGCATACTGTATGTGTAATGTAGGGCCATTGAAGTAGCAAAGACAAAAAAATCTTGCGATTAAAGACTCTATTAGAAATGGGCGATATAGTAAATATATCCCCTTGGGATTTTTTTGACAGTAAAACCACAACCATGATTTTGTGAATATGTTTCTGTATAAAAACATTGCTCATAAGGAAAACATTATAGAGCATTTAGGCCAAAAAACATTTCTGTACATATACACAATAACAATACACTCTATGAGTTACATCATTTTTTTCTCTCAATGTCTGACTTTAAATTAGACCACTACTACTACAACGTTCTTCTTTCAGGTCAGTTAGGTCAGTTACCTGAATGCTAAACTGCGCTGTTAAATTCAGAAGTTTACATACACTAAGATTATTATGCCTTCAAACAACTTGTGTCCAGATGATAATGTAACATCTTTGTAAGCTTCAGGTTAATTCACGACATTTTATTCAGATAGTGACACACCAGTGTATCTTTTTATGGCAACATTTCATACACACTGCTTCCCAGTGTGACATAATGAGAAAATCAAATGAAACCAACCAAGATACCAGAAACAGAATTGTGGACTTTCACAAGTCTTGTTCATCCTTAGGTACAATTTCCAGATGCCTAAAGGTGCCACAAGCATCCGTCCAAAACAATTATATGCAATTATAGACACCATGGGAATGTCCAGCCACCAGGAAGGGAAGGGGATTCTGTGGTTGTGTCCAGAAAATAAGCTTGTTGTTGCTGCACCGGGTAGGGGAGAGAAATGGCTGCATTACTCCGTGCTCGTAAATTGCCATAGAAAACTCCTTGTCACAGTTGCAATTTCAATGGCATCTGATTAAAAGCACTTTAAGCAATTTGAAAGGTATACATCACATTTGGGCAATTTCTAAAGCAGTTTTTTTTTTACTTTAGAATACCTTGATAATGGTAACTTCTTCCAAAACAACTTCCTTATCCAAAATACAACCACAAAATAACATAATACAAAACTAAATTTGAACATGGTAGTTATTAAACAAGCTCTTATTAATTGTATCTATACTCCAGGAAGAAAGGAAGAGGAGGGAAATAAAGCTGATGAGTTTGAGCAAGAGCTCAGCATCTATGCATAGCGACAGTAAGTGCCTTACACTTGATCCTTTAATCTTTTGCATTGGTGGATCTTGCCTGTTCTAGACTTAACAGTGTAACCACTTTATATCTCTCACATGTAGAAAATATGTTTTGGTCTTGAAGGAAAATGTCAGGACTAAATACTGCAAGGCATGCTCTTACTATAAGCAACCCTTCTGAATCAATATTTCTTTCAGAGCAGCAGATACAAAACATGATCAAGTGCTAGTTAGGGCCACGCGGGGGAAGTAATTATAAGCTTGGTCACCTTTAGAAATGTTTTGGTTTTCCTATTCTACAATGAATGCAATGGAAGTTGCTTTACTGTATGTGGATTTTACATTACCAGCCTCGTTGATTGGATAACACTATCATCAAACACTTTTTCCTCCCTAAAACGGAGCAAACACACCATGTCTGCTGTGAATCTCTTTGTTTTGACAGAACGTTGGAGCAGTAAAAGTGAACGAAAAAAAATACCAGTCGGTGCTCTCAATAAACAGCCCCCTGCGCATGTGTTATTTCGAGTATATGCCCGCACGCCATCGAGACACGTGCGCGCGCACCTGCGTTTTTGCAAATCTGTGTGTTCATCCTCCCACAAGGCATGTGCTGAGCTTGAAGTGTTTCCACCCAAAGATGATCCAGCTCTTTCTGTATTAATGACAGCGTTAATTTCAGCTGGTGAAAATTTAGGTTTGAACATGTACTTTCTCAGTGCATTTTTGATTAGACTGTAAAGAATCAGACTTCTGACAGAACTGCCATATAAAAAAAGAAATTGATAAATCTTGGTTTAACTTTCCAGCAGTTTGTGACTCCTATTTTCAGAAAACCATCGCTATTCCTGAGGTGATAACTGTAATTTGATTAAATATACCTGCTTTAAAGCAAAGTAATATCGAGCCCCGACTGCCCATGGGTAAGAGAAATGCAGGAGATAAGACAAGCCTGCAGTGTTTTGAGTTGCAAGAGTTTTATTAATTTTTGTATTATGAACCCTTATAAAACTGCAAAGCTTATATGACTGTTTGGTGAGAAACTGGTGGTCTAAATTGGCTTGCGCTGTGAGTGGGTGTGTGTTTCAGTGCCGCTGAGTGTGTGAGGAAGAACAATGCGTGTGTGCTCCCTCACTGCTCTTGGGCTCACAGCAGGTGATGATAAGGAACCATGACACACACACACTCACAACCATTTACAATCTGAATAGTAGTCATATGCTGTAGATTTCAGCCACCAGCCGAAAGCTTACACTGGCATCCGTCACTGACATAACAGGTGGCCTGGAGCTGACCAGGACAGACTTGTGAATATCAAATTGAAATGTGTCACAAATGAGAGTTAGATTATACACTTCCCTTGGTCCAAGTCCAATGTTGGACTGTAACGTTTTTTTCTTTTTTAGTGCGGTGAGGCTGAAACGACAATTTAGTTTGATTGCAATGTGAAAGGACTCCTGCAATGACTATTTTGCAATTCGAGAATGTCACGCAAAATACTGCATGCAGCTGTGGAGAATCTCTTTATGTAGAAGTTGTATATTTTACAAGCTGGCTGTGTCTGCGGCGAGCTGGAAGATAACCAGGGTTTTACCCCGAGGAGAAAGCATATTTCTTCTAAAAGAGTTGCCATAAATATTGACTTGATTTACCCTAAAATGTACACCTGTGGCATATTCTAAAGGACATTTAATGAGAGAGACTAACAGCCTAGTGATGTGTCCATGAATCTTCTTTTTTTCTTACATGAATAGTGGCAAATGGAAATTTATGGTAAACTTTATTCAGGCACAGCCTTCATGGAGTGATATACCCAAAGTTGCCATTTGACATTAGACTTTGCCATATGTTTAGTGCAATTTTTCACCTAGTTTCCTGCTGCGTGGTGCTGTCTTAGATTCTCCGTCAGAAAAATGAGAAGGTAAAGGGTAATTTTCATGAGGAGAATAAATCACATATACTATAGACCTGACTAGAGCTCGGCTTTTTATTTGTTTGCTAAGATTTTTGAGAAAGCCACCGTATTCATGAAAATTTTAGATGCCTTAGGTATGATCAAAAAGTCATTGTTTTGTGGAAATGAGAAACTTTTTTTTTTTTTTGCTGTTTTCCTTTAAAATGTGTAACAAGACACAGGTTTTGGTAACCACTATAGCCGCTTATAAAAGTCTGTTACAGTATTTAATACACTTTCATATGTTCCAAAGACTGTATATGAGAAAAAGAGTAAGGGTACTTTAACATATAACTAAACCAAATCATAATTAGCAATTCAAAATAAAGACATATTCCATCCATCCATCCATCCAATACAAATCATTAACTGAAAATATTTGGTTGTTGCACTATAAGGTTGACAGAGTATTATTCCTATTAATGAGGCTATACATGCTCTAATGAACCTGGCTAATTTTGAACAAGATTTAAAAAAAGTTAATTTAGAGACATTTTTGAACAAACCAAATTTTCCAAAAAATCTGTCTCTTCTGTTAGTGCTTCAGTAGAGCAAAAAGCAGCTGTCTAAAAAGCAACCAAAAAAGGTGTCAAACATGAAGTTTGTACAATGCAGTGCTGTGCGACTGTGTGCATCCCCCTGTCTTTTTGCCAACTGAATGTTTTGCTCTCTTCTCGGGAGACTCAGCAGACATTTGGTAGGCATATTTGCCATTAAAAAGAAACAGGACCACAAGGGACACTGGCTAAAGATAAGTACCAGGAAACTGCAGCAGGAATCCAAAGCATACGAGTTCTGATGTTTGGCTAGATAAGTTCCTACATCCTGAGTTAAATAATTTCACATGGTATGAGAACACTGAAAATGTTGTCTGTGGGTCCGAAGGGGAGATATATGCTCTGGGAGTAAGCAATATCATTTCTTTATTAAACCTAGTATGCTCTGGAGCAGATTTAACATTGTGACCATGTTGGTAAAAGATTGAAAATTCAACTGTGTGGGGAATGCATTTACTTTTTCTTATTTAGGTTAAAAGCAACAGCTGCAAAACAGCATTGATGGGATGGCAGAATTTGATAAAAATTCAATTAAATCTACAGAAATTTGTCAGTCATAATCTACTCTCCTGGTGCACTTGGTTCAAATTCAGATCAGCTCTATGTTTATGTGATACCATACATTACATGCTCTCTTTATTGCACATGTAAATGACTGCACCACCGAATTTTACACTGATATGAACCAAAATAACTTGCCCAAAAATAGTGTAAGCTTTCTTACCATCATCATTGGCCTTAAGGAAACAGAGTGGAATAATACTGTTTTATAGCAAGAAGGTCTTTGGTTATGGATTTTGGTCATGCATGTGTTTCTTTGTAGAGTTAAAAAGATCTCTGTGGGAATTGGGGGCCCTCCCCAGGTATGCTGTTTTCCTACTGTGGTGATATTTTGGGCATGGGATGAATTTATGGAATAATGCATTGGCTTCAAGTTTTCTTCAGCACACGATTTTGTTGTAAAACATTCCTATTAACATGATTTTGCCAACCTAATGATTTCCAAGTTTGAACATGTAAATTCAACATTTCTTAGATGTTCTGAACTGTTATAGCAGAACAGGTTCACAGTGCCCTCTCATTTACATAAACAATGGCCTACTGTGCATTATTGGTAACTCTGACCGTTATATTTTGACCGTTTTCTTGTAATGTTTTAAAGTGAATTTTAGGAGCTATGTTTGCACAACTGATGTCGATGTCTTTTGACCTGTGCTTTATTCTATATCACATTGGGTGTTCATGATAATAGAGAAGCTACACAGACTATTCAGTAGTTGGACTTAGTTTAATGTCACACAACGCTCCCAGAATAAGGGTTTCCACAGCAGAAGTATGGAAAGAATAATAACCCAGTGCAAACACAACAGGGTTGTACTTCTTTATCATTAAAAACTGAAAAAAGAATAATACAAACACAGAAATGTTCCCTTTCAGGCATGAGGACTAATAATAATAAACCTATTAAAACCTAATAGGGGTGTGCCCCTCAGGGTTATATCTGGTATAACAATCCACCCTTTAGAACCTTTAGTGTTGCAGCCATGACATTCTCAAAAGTGGAATCACAACCAAAGAAACACAACAATTAGTGTATCAGGGCTATATTTTAATGATTGTGTCAGCATAAGATTAGAACCTGTAAATCTAAAGATTTCCTAAATTCTGTAAATCTAAATATTTCAGACCCTCCAATGTCCCCTACGATGAGATGCATGGTGAATAGTTAAGATTTGAAGATAAGGCTGAGGAATGCTTTCTTAAGGTCATACTTTTTTGTTTTGTGTGTTATCCTGCAGACTAATCAATAATATTAAACTATCACCAACTCAGAAGTTCAAAAATAAATGAATTTTATATTTCACTGTTTTTACTTGATTATGTGTGATATTTTCTTCTGTATTTCTTCCCTTCATTTGGAGCAGAGATCAATATATGTCTCAATATCGATTTGTGAGTGCCAGTTCATTGTTTTCTTATTACAGAGCATAAACGCTTTCATTTGAATGTGCTTTTCTGTTTTACAAACACAAAAACAATCTACTTTTCTCACCCCTCACTACACGAAGTGCCATGTATTGTAAAGTGCAACCTTTGTGGCTTGTGACTGAAAACTAAAAAAACATGTTTGTGACCTCATGCACCGTCATTTAGATGTGTGTGCATGTCTTTTTTCAGCTCTAACACAAAAAAGATTTTAGATGTGCTCTATAATTGTCACTGTATACGGTGAAAAGTTCTGCAAATGTCACCATGATATTGTGATTTACAGAAGTGCCTGCCAAGGCTCGGATAGTCTGTCAGGCTCTGGGGCAATTGCCCAGTGTGTAGCAGAGAGATGTGTGGCTGAGGCTAGGATTCACCACACCAGGTGTCTGAGAAAACACTTCTAGGAAGACATTATGATTGTCTCAGCATGCATATCTGTCCTATCCTGCTGCCATTTCACACTAAATGACTTTTTATCATGGATAGGTTTGACAGCCTCTACCTACCTCTTGAATTAAGCAGCCTTCATAGGCTCTGCACAGGGCAAATTATGCCCTTGATTCAGATGAAATTAGCTTCATGAGAGAATAAGTGTTGGGTGGCAGATCTATAGGCAGCAGGACTGTATGATGACTAAAAAGCTGTTGGCCCAATCTATGGGACTAAGATTTATTCTAGAGGTGAAATGACAAGTTGTGTGCAGACCCTGTTCTACATATGCTATAATACCATATCATCTCCCATAGTCTATAAGAATACGTAGATGCTTTTAAGTCAGAGAGAGAGAGAGAAAAAAGACTGCTTAGACAGTGGCACAGGAGTAAGGGAGTTTGTCCTATAATTGCCAGGTTGCTGGTTTGATCCCCCGCTCCAACCGTCTCAGTCATAGTGACGTTAGGCAGTGGTCACCACCGTCAGGGTGTGAATGTGTGTGTTATGCCAGAAGCTGGTTGAATATGCTTATTATTATTATTATTATTAATTATAATTTGGTATTATCATTTAAATAATAAATCATTCAACTCAAAATTCCGCTATAACAAAATATAGTTCAAATGGTGGTGATGTTAGCTATAAGCTTGTAAGTATTTATACCACTAATGCATTAGTTAATTTGCTGTTATGAACTCATTTATGCTGGGATAAATGATCTGGTCGGACTTGTGACCGACGAGGTTTATCCGGCAGGCTGTGAGTTCCCCAATGTAACTGCAATTAGAGTTTAAATCCTTATTCCTTTATCACCATCCAATGATATTGTCTCTGTATTAATGTCAGATGTTAACTCCAAAGGAGGTTAGCTCTGATTTCTGAATAACCATACAACTGTGAATTAGACTGAACACAAAACCAATTCTATTCCGCAGTGGTGTTTTATTGAACCAAAAGCAATTCCCTGTTACAGTAATTCTCTGATTCAACGACTTTGGAAATCTTACTCACTACTAGATCTAAAACATGCAAAATATATATGTGGAAATAAAAGAACAAAACAAAAATAAACAATGGATTAAAATGAGCGGTTAGCAGATCTTAACTCAACTCACAGTGGTTTAACACCACACTCAGAACATCGGCATTTAACGTAGCAGCATTGACAGACAGAACAGCTCTGACAGTCCCACCGGACGCTTTGATGTCTTATAGAGCTATCCGCTAAGCTACCTACAGTTCAGTCATCCGACACCCTCCCAAGATGGCTGCTACGATGATGTATGGTCTACCAATTTACGTGAAGCGTGAGGGGAGGTCCTAATGACGTAACCACGCTTACGCTGATGGGGTAATGCCTCGCTTCGAGAGGGCGCGGCTAACTGGGAGTTTAAAGCACAAACCGCGGAATGAGTTCGGACAAAAAGATTAAACTGATAAGAAGAAGCGAAAAGAGAAAGGGGGGAAAAGCAGGGAAGAAGATGGAAAAGAACTGAAGCAATGACCCACGGCGGGGTTATTGATGAATCACAAATCAACACAGCAAAATCAAATGTAAAATGCATGCACATACAAAGAAAATATTCAGCAAAATAATTCCAACTTTGTCGTGGAATAAAAGCATTAACCTAAACCTACAAATTTCTACATCTGCCCAGGCACTTCTAAACACCCTGTTGGTGAGACAGAAATAAAAGGGGAGAACCCATTACTTTGAGGTGCCTCGGGGCTGGTCCGGAGTGAAAGTCCCGGCTTCGGTCCGGAGCGCTCCGGATCACGCGGCGTCCTGAACGCGTCTTGACGAACGCAGGTGTCCGCAGGCTGCAGTGGGAACCAGACTGAGAGAGTTCCTTCGTCTTTCTCTCTCTCTCTGGGCTCCCAGACGCTTGTTGGGCCAAACAACGCGTCGTCCTCTTTCGATCACTGGGAGATAAGGCGGCTTCCAGTATTTGATCAGAGGGAATTAAAGGTACCTTTTTGAGTTGACCTCCTACTATGAAAAGCAGGGAACAACGTTGCGTCGAAAAATCTCGGTCCAGCGAGAAACTCGAGCATGTGGCGTGTGGGTAATTAATCCACGGAGTACAGCTGTATGTCTTCTCAGGGTGGCGGTGAGCCAGAGAAAGAAGGCCGATTGCGAGGCGCAACCGAGTTTTATCAACTTTACCCTAGCAACGTTATCGGTTGCTAGGGCGCCGGCCATTTTGGGCCGCGTTGCATGATGGGAGTTGGTGGCCATTTTGACCACCTTGCATCATGGGAAATGCAGTCCGTCATGTCCCGAATTAATGTAGTCGTCACATCTTGAACTGGCACAACATACCCCCTTTAGCTTTGAAGAGTGAGATGCTGGTCACAGTCTTTAAAGCTACAACCAAGTCCATTCTGGCGTGACGAAAATCCGTTGTGCATGAGTGGAACAACCTAATAGTCTTTCTAGTAGTCCTTCGGGATTCATGCAGTTCAGTTCATCATCCAAGAGGAAGGAAAAAACAAAGCATTTATTGTGCCTGGGTCAGTGACCTAGCCTGGGCAGACTAAGCTATAGCTAGTAATTTCTATTGGCTAATAAGGCAAACAATAAGGTAATAAAAAAAAGAAAATGCAAACTTCACAATCACCATTGTCGATACATTCATTGGTCATAAGGTTTGAACTTTGAACCAAAGAAAGGAGAGAGGGAAAAGGGAAAGGAGAGAGACAGCGGTTCGTAGTCTAATCAGCTTGTGGCCTTTGAGGAGCTGATGTTACAAACCTGGGGGCGACAAAGGTGAGGGTGTCAATCCTGGTTTGCAACTGTTTGATCTGCTTGTATGCTGCATATGCCATCGCAGTAGTGATGGCCCATCCAAATACAAGGAGAACCACAATAATGGTCATAATGTGAGCGTCGGTCGACTGTAGCTCTGGGGAAGCGAAGCAGAGGGACCGAGCTCAACTCTGATGGAGTGAGACTGAATTTAATCAGCTGGGTGCCTGCAAGTAAAAGCTGTCTTTCAATGCCGACATCAATGCTGAAATTATATCCCTTAAAGACATCTATTATTTCAATCTCTGAGTCATATTTGTCAACGTCAAGGTGATGCAGAACCATGTTTCCAATGTGGACTACAGCACCTTGAGGTGGGGAACAGAAAATGGTTTGGTTGGGCAGTTTTAGTCTAGTAACTGTGTCGTGCTGTTCGTAAGATAACAGGGCTTCTGCCTCTGGGGTGCTAACGAGCCAGCGGTTACCTGCCCGCTCAATTTTGGTTTCCACACCTGCATCTTTAAGGGTCATTCTAGCCTGACAGTTTTGTTCAGGGGATTCATTCCTTAGACCACACAGGTAATTGGTAACGTCTCTGATAAATGGGTTGCTTGGGCATACCCAGTGGATGTCCTTGGTTTTGGTACACAAATCCAAATTAGGAACTAAATAAAGTTTGGGGTCAGCATCATGATAGGCTAGCATCGAGGGGGTTTGTAGGTGTACGTGGGTCTCACCTTGCCAAAAACCGACATTCAATACTGATTTGAGCCTATACACGTTAGCTCTTTCAATGATGGGAAGGTTTAGCATAAATCCTATCTCCAAGTTGTCAGGATTTACAAATATTGGAATTGCACTACCTAGGCTGTAAGCCAGGTGTGTTTGTGGTGGTTGCAGTGTTTCACTAGAGGCAGATTTGAGAACCTTTTCAACCAAATCTACTGGTACCAAGTACGGAGGAATCCGTCCTTCAGCAAGGCTATTTACGGATGAACTAACCTCTCGAGTGAGGTCCTGCATTAAATCTCTAACAACCTGAGTATACATCATGTCTTTCTTTACCACTTCTGTGAGCGTTTCCAAAGCATGCATGGTGGTATTGAGGAGTGTGAAATTATAGACGTGAAGTTATGTATGGACATTTGTTTTATTAGTGCATGTTTAAAATGTCCTGATTGAACATGCACCTGTCCTATTTAATGCTATGCATTGTTCTCTTCGGCGGGGGCGGAGTTAGGCTCCGTTCCCTGTGAGGAGAGTTTAGTGGACGGTTTAGTTTTGTTCGCATGAACCCATGTGTATTCTGGACTTTGCATGCTTCGGGATTCTTATCCGGTAAGCTACCGGTGAGAGTTTTCCGACGATTTCGAAAGGGCCTGCCCAGCTCGGGAGAAACTTCCTGGACCGACCGGACGGCTGGGTAAAACGGAAATAAAGAACCTTGTCTCCTATTTCATATTCCCTATGGGACGTTTTCCGATCGTAGTAAGCTTTGGCACCTTGCACGCTGTTGTCGAGGTTCTGTTGAGCCCAAGCAAAAGTCGTTCGAAGATGGTCTTTTAAATCGGTGACGTACTGGTGTGCCGTGTAGGCGGTTGTCACACTGACGTCTTCGGGCTGGTAGATGAGATGCAGGGGAAGGGTCATTTGTCTCCCTGTCATCATCTCGGAAGGTGTCACCCCTGTGGAGCATTGCGGGGTCGAGCGGATGGCCATTAGGACCAGGGGAAGCTTTATGTCCCAGTCCCTGCCGTGGCTGTTGACATATTTCTTTAACATGCCGACCACGGTGCGGTTCATCCGTTCCACCTGTCCCGATGACTGTGGGTGGTAGGGGATGTGGAATTTAACTTCCACGCCCAACATGTCGAAAAGCGCGGTCATTACGCTTGATGTGAAGTGCGTTCCTCTGTCCGAGTCGATGGACAGGGGAAGGCCCCACCGGCTGAAAACGTGATTTAGCAGCAGGACTGCTGTGGTGACGGCGGTGTCATTCGGTGCCGGCAAACATTCGACCCATTTTGTGAAGCCGCATGTTACTGTCAGGAGGTATTTGTTACCTCTTGACGATTTGGGGACTGGGCCGATCCAGTCAATCTGCAAATGTGACCACGGAAATGTAACCCCCCTTCGCTGAAGCAGGGCTCGGTCTAGCGGTTGTGTGAGTTGTAACTGGCAGCAGGTTAAGCAGCCTTGTACATACTCCTGGGTGTCGTGGGCCGTTGAAGGCCGGGACGCCACCTGTAGGAGAGTTTTCAGATTAGCTTTGCAGCTTCTGTGTCCTCTTACTGGTGAGTCATGGACGTGTGTCAATGTGATCCCAAGTTCGTTTGAATCTTTGGGCTGAATGGGCTGAAACTCATGGAGTAGCTCTTTAAGTGCTGTTCTCTCTGTTTCAGTGGTCAGTGCATCAGCTTGTTCCAGCTGCTGCATAATTTCTGTTTTGAAACCAGGGCAGGGCTCAGTGGATGAGTCCCGGTTCTCTGGTTGATTTGGTGCCGGTTCTGTTGGGTTGGTTTCTATCGCATACCCCAACAGGTTTCCTTCAGCGTCGAGCGTAGCACCACGAATGGATCCAGCAGGCCGAGCTTCATGTCGCCTGATTTGGATCATGTTGGAAGGAAAAGTAAACAAGGTGTCTGGAGAGTCCTGTCTGCCGGTCAAGGATGAGGGCAGGTCTCTAATGGCGGGAATGCTCAGCTCAAAGTCGTGGAAAGAGCTTTCGATGAGCACCCCAAGAGGTTTCTTCGCCACCACTTGTATCGGCATGTGGGTTGGATTCTCCACTAGAAGGTAAGCTGAGCGGTTGTTCAGCTCAAGCAGGGGTGTGCCCCAGATGACCAGGTTGGATTCCTGGAAATAAGAAAGGGGTTGGAAGAAAACCTGTGTGTTCTGTATTTGTTGTCCTTTCAGGATGGCTAATCTAATAGGTACACCTGCAGTCTGTGGTGGTATTAGCATGTTTGTTTCGCTAGCCACCTGGCAAGCCTGTGGGATTGTTTGCCCTGATCGCATGACTTCAGGGCTGCCCAGGTGTTGAACGCTGAACTGAAGTCCAGGAACAGCATCCGCACGTGCGTGTTCTTCTCCTCCAGGTGTGCCAGGCTCAGGTGAAGAGCAGAGGAGATGGCGTCCTCAGTGGAGCGGGTCCGTCGGTAGGCAAACTGGAACGGGTCGAGTGTTGATGGGAGACTGGAGACGATGTGTTCCTTTACCAGCCTTTCAAAGCACTTCATCATGATGGGAGTCAGTGCAACAGGCCGGTAGTCGTTGAAACAGGTGACTTGAGGTTTCTTTGGCACCGGAATGATGGAGGCAGACTTGAAGCATGCTGGCACTATGGCTTGGTCCAGCGAGGTGTTAAAAATGTCTGTGAGGACACCAGCCAGCTGACCTGCACACTCCTTGAGCACCCGCCCAGGTATGTTGTCGGGACCTGGGGCCTTCCGCGGGTTGACTCTCCTTAGAGTCTTCCACACGTCGGCGGTGTCAAGGCAGAGGACCTCCACTTCTTGATGGGGAACAGCTTTCACTGCTGGAGTGCTGTTTAGTGCCTCAAACCTCCCAAAGAAGTAATTTAGTCCATTGAGGAAGTCAGCATCAACTTCACCCACCGGGGGGGAGGGCGTGTTGTATTCAGTGATCGCCCGGATGCCTTTCCACATGATCCTGGTGTTGCTGGCGTCATGGAAAAGCTCCTGGATTTTCTGACTGTGGTTCCGCTTTGCTAGCCTGATGGCACGGTTCAGGTTGGCTCTCGCTGTCCTCAGTGCCTCCTTGTCTCCAGACTTGAAGGCTGAGTTCTGTGCTTTTAGCGCTTGACGGACCTCTGCAGTAATCCAGGGTCGTTGGTTGGCTCGGGTGATGATGGTCTTGGTGGTGCTGACGTCCTCAATGCATTTGTAGATGTAGGCTGACACAGTCATGGCGTACTCATCAATGTTGATCTTGTCCTCATAAGTTGCAGCAGCTTTGAACATGTTCCAGTCAGAGCACTCAAAACAGTCCTGGAGCGCCTCCATTGCTCCCTCAGTCCACACCCTCACCTGCCTCGCTGTTGGTTTTGCTCTGATCAGCAGGGGCCTGTATGCTGGGAATAGCATCACGGAAAGGTGATCTGAAGAGCCCAGGTGGGGGCGGGGGGCTGCTCTGAATGCTCCTTTTATATTTGTGTAGACTAAGTCTAGAGTGTTCTCTCCCCGAGTTGCAAAATCCACGTGTTGGTAAAAATGAGGGAGAACAGTTTTCATATTTGCCTGGTTAAAATCCCCAGCAATGATGAAAACCCCCTCTGTGTGTGCAGATTGCAGCTCAGAGATAGTCCGATAGAGAACACCCATAGCATCTTTAGTATTAGCGCTGGGAGGGACGTAAACCGCTGCGATGATAACAACAGTGAACTCTCTAGGCAGATAAAAAGGTCTGCAGCTAATAATCATAAGCTCAATGTCCGGAGAGCAGAGACTTGTGACTAATCTAGCATTTTTACACCAGGAGTTACGAGAGACACGCCTCTCAGTCTCTAGCACTAACCTTCGGTGGTATAACGCAGATAATTCACCCAAAACATCTGCTACCAATCTATCCTTTGGCTTGCTTTGGACCTCCTCCACCAATTCCTGAATTTTCCTCTCACAGTCCTCTATGTTAAACTGATTCAAGCGGTCTTGGTCCTCCGGTGTCATTTTAAGCAGTGAGCTAATGACACCCTGAGCCTCCATTCCAATGGAGGATTCTGGACCTTCAGCTACTTTGACTGAAGAACCTTTACTATCCATTCTTTGTCAGCTATGGATAGCAGCACAACAACTGTAGCTCAACACTACCCACCAACAACAATCAAATAACAACACTGTGGTTTAGCTCAGCGCTAAACAACAGACAACAAACAACAACACTGTATTCTAGCTTAGCACTAAGCAACAACGCATAAGTTTACACTTTAGTTTAGCTCAGCGCTAAACAACAACTGCTAACAACAACTGTTAAGTGGCTTCACTTTAACTGTCAACAGCGACTCGCACTACGACTGACACTTTACTGCAGGAAGTGTGGTCAAATACGTGCGTTTAATTAGGCTGCGCAGGGGAAAATCAACCCTGCGACTTACAACTCCTATGTTAATATGCTTGTTTAACTTTGAGAATATTCACTGTGAGTGACATGGACCACTAACCTTTCGGCCAGTAATTAAGTGATAAAGCTGTGGCTTTGTTTGTGATGCAAGTTATTTAAGAACAGGTGCTCTACACATGTGTAGAAAATAGCAAAGTGTTTGGAACTTCAGAGGTGGCAAAGAATGACAGTTAAAAACCGCTAAATTGCAACCTTAGTTTCAAAATCACAGATCAACTTTGACCACTTATGATGAGCACAAGGGGGAAAAGAAAGAAAAATAATTTAACAAAAATTAAAAGTTTAAAAAAAAAAATTCAAAAGGAATAAAAAACATTATAATAAGTTGACAAAAATTATTAAAAGTATTAACCATAAAGAAAGTTTTAAGAAACTGATTTTCAAATATCCATTCAGGGAAGCCGAGTGCTTTCACCTGAATTTTTAACCGTGACTGCAACTACCTATCCTGGCCACCAGATGGAGGCAGGGTGCCCTTCACTTTTGGGAAGACTGAGCTGTAATTTCACACAATGTCCAGCAGATGGGGAATCGTTTCCCTCATCAAAACAATTATGATGCAATTACACACAACGTCCACCAGATGGAGGCAAGGTCTCTCTTTTCAGAGCAGAACACGACACAGGAGATGACGGATCAGTAGCAGACGCTGGAGGCACTGTACGTTCTAGTCAGTTCAGTCTAACTAACTCCAGGTTTAGAAATCAATATTCAAACCTCAGGTTAACAACCTCGAACCACCACAAACACGTACATATTTAGTAGGAGTACTTCCTTAATCAATTATGACTGAATAGCCCTTTTGGCAAGGTGAGCAGTCAAAATGCTGGAATGTAGATTGTGTTCATTAAATTCATAAGTTGCTGGTTATTCAGGTTAGTCTAAAGGAACGCCAATAAGTAGACTAGCCCACCTAGGGACGCCAGTAAATGTTATGCCAGAAGCTGGTTGAATATGCTTATTATTATTATTATTATTAATTATAATTTGGTATTATAATTTAAATAATAAATCATTCAACTCAAAATTCCGCTATAACAAAATATAGTTCAAATGGTGGTGATGTTAGCTATAAGCTTGTAAGTATTTATACCACTAATGCATTAGTTAATTTGCTGTTATGAACTCATTTATGCTGGGATAAATGATCTGGTCGGACTTGTGACCGACGAGGTTTATCCGGCAGGCTGTGAGAACCCCAATGTAACTGCAATTAGAGTTTAAATCCTTATTCCTTTATCACCATTCAATGATATTGTCTCTGTATTAATGTCAGATGTTAACTCCAAAGGAGGTTAGCTCTGATTTCTGAATAACCATACAACTGTGAATTAGACTGAACACAAAACCAATTCTATTCCGCAGTGGTGTTTTATTGAACCAAAAGCAATTCCCTGTTACAGTAATTCTCTGATTCAACGACTTTGGAAATCTTACTCACTACTAGATCTAAAACATGCAAAATATATATGTGGAAATAAAAGAACAAAACAAAAATAAACAATGGATTAAAATGAGCGGTTAGCAGATCTTAACTCAACTCACAGTGGTTTAACACCACACTCAGAACATCGGCATTTGACGTAGCAGCATTGACAGACAGAACAGCTCTGACAGTCCCACCGGACGCTTTGATGTCTTATAGAGCTATCCGCTAAGCTACCTACAGTTCAGTCATCCGACACCCTCCCAAGATGGCTGCTACGATGACGTATGGTCTACCAATTTACGTGAAGCGTGAGGGGAGGTCCTAATGACGTAACCACGCTTACGCTGATGGGGTAATGCCTCGCTTCGAGAGGGCGCGGCTAACTGGGAGTTTAAAGCAAAAACCGCAGAATGAGCTCGGACAAAAAGATTAAACTGATAAGAAGAAGCGAAAAGAGAGAGGGGGGAAAAGCAGGGAAGAAGATGGAAAAGAACTGAAGCAATGACCCAATGGGTTATTGATGAATCACAAATCAACACAGCAAAATCAAATGTAAAATGCATGCACATACAAAGAAAATATTCAGCAAAATAATTCCAACTTCGTCGTGGAATAAAAGCATTAACCTAAACCTACAAATTTCTACGTCTGCCCAGGCACTTCTAAACACCCTGTTGGTGAGACAGAAATAAAAGGGGAGAACCCGTTACTTTGAGGTGCCTCGGGGCTAGTCCGGAGTGAAAGTCCCGGCTTCGGTCCGGAGCGCTCCGGATCACGCGGCGTCCTGAACGCGTCTTGACGAACGCAGGTGTCCGCAGGCTGCAGCGGGAACCAGACTGAGAGAGTTCCTTCGTCTTTCTCTCTCTGGGCTCCCAGACGCTTGTTGGGCCAAACAACGCGTCGTCCTCTTTCGATCACTGGGAGATAAGGCGGCTTCCAGTATTTGATCAGAGGGAATTAAAGGTACCTTTTTGAGTCGACCTCCTACTATGAAAAGCAGGGAACAACGTTGCGTCGAAAAATCTCGGTCCAGCGAGAAACTCGAGCACGTGGCGTGTGGGTAATTAATCCACGGAGTACAGCTGTATGTCTTCTCAGGGTGGCGGTGAGCCAGAGAAAGAAGGCCGATTGCGAGGCGCAACCGAGTTTTATCAACTTTACCCTAGCAACGTTATCGGTTGCTAGGGCGCCGGCCATTTTGGGCCGCGTTGCATGATGGGAGTTGGTGGCCATTTTGACCACCTTGCATCATGGGAAATGCAGTCCGTCATGTCCCGAATTAATGTAGTCGTCACGTCTTGAACTGGCACAACATGTGCATGAATGGGTGAATGACTGATTGTAGTGTAAAGCTCTTTGGGGTTGTCGGACTAGTTAAAGCAGCATACAAGTACAAGCCATTTACCATTTAAAGGGACCAGGGTTACAGTTCCTGTGAAGACATCACATAAATTAACTATGAACATTATTAAGAAATTACTCATCAATAACTGGCATATCTTTTTATAAGGGTGAATGAAAGTGTTACAGAATTGTTATGATGTTATTTATTTAAACTTTTTAAATTATTTTGCACAAATATACATTCATTTAGAAAATAATAAAATAAAATGTCTAAAAAACACATTTAAAATTATATTGTAGTGTTATAATTATATTATATTTGTGTGAATTATTGCACATTCAAATGACAAAATATCATCTGATATTAACATAATACACCATATAAGTTGTAGCATACACACACACACACACACACACACACACACCCTAACACATGCACAGGGGGCTATATATATATATATATATATATATATATATATATATATCAGGGGGAGGGAAGTATCTAGTTACATTCTTCCAAATTACAATTTGTATGTACTTTGTACTTTTTGAGTGGTTTACAGAAGCAGAGCTTTGACTTCTACTTGAATATGATTTGATTTCATTTAAAGGAGCAATAACTAATAGTGACACCTAGTGTTTCAACTCAAAACAACACATACACAACAGCCCACCACTGACAACAGCCTATGCTGTTTCCTCAACAGACTGTTGCTGCTGTGTAACCCCACAGCATTTTTACTTACACAGGATAGATATATGATGTTGTATTATGTTCTATTACTGGTCCACTTCTCTTACAGGCTTCCATGTTTGACTGCTCTTTTGTCTACATAAAATACAAAATACTGCCCTCTTTTTTGGGGAGCCTGGGAACTTTCATATGATTGGCTCAGGAACCAGGAAGTAAACACAGGCTACACACTGCACCGAAGTGGGTCTGCACTGTACCTCTAATTTTGAAAGGACAAACATTTAACTAAAACATTATTGGTGGAGAGGATTGATTGTTTATATGAAAGGTTACTTCCATATGACAAATTGGAAAGTGCCAACTTCAGCAATGTAGAAGGGAAAATAATTCAACATATATCTGAAGTTGACTGTAGGCAACATAAAGTATCCTGTGTTGACGCTAGACCTTTCACGTGAGGAAAAAATCCCAATGTTTAGACAGATCAATACATTCTTAACTTTGACACTATGTGGTTTCTTTGCATTACATTTTAGCATCTATTGTGTTTTGACTTGCATGTTCACGCATATCATGCACGAGTAGACAGTTAGTGGATATTGATTAAACCTGGAGCCAAAAATGACCATACATCATTTGACACGTACACCATTGATGACAGTATGTATGTTGCAATTTGCAAGGCTATATGAATGTAGTATTACGAGACAAACTGTCCTCCTTCAACCTGTTCATAGGTTAGTAACACATCTTGTGTTTTCTGTTCAGTTATATGTTGTTTAGCTTTTATATTTATGACAAATATTTCATAACATATTAATATTAATTAATATTAAGGGGGCCTTGGCATCACTGTATAAATAACTTAATGTAGGTGATATTGCTGCATATACGAATTCCCCAAAGAATTTCATATAAAAACGAATGTCACGTTTTAATAGGGGGTTGTTTTGGCAAGCCAGATTTCCTTCCTCAGTAAAAGGGATGGGTACGGTAATGATATGTGGCTCTACCTAGTTGACTTCACTCTGATTGTGTCAGGATTTGGATTTTGTTATGGTTGTGAGTTCTGTTTAGTCTTAGGTTTAGGTTCTGTATTAGTTTTGGTTTATGGAATAGTTTGGGTTTTATTGTGGTTTGATTTTGTACTTTGTTTTATGTTATCAGTTCTTCTGGCCTGCTCCAATCACTTCTATCACCAGCCTTTATTCAGTTCCCCTGCCAGCATTCTTTCCCCTCTTAGTCATTACCCTGTCACTCCCCTTCTCCAATCAGCTTCAGTTTACTTCCAGTCAATTCCCTTCCCCTGATTAGCTCCACCCATTCCGGTAATTAGTTTCACTCCATTCACCTGCTCACTCCCCTACTTATACCTGTCTCTGCCCCCTGCAATCTGCCAGATCGTTTCGGGCCATTTTGGTGAGTCTTGTCCAGCATACTCTTTTCTGTTAGTCCTGTGAATATTTATTTTTTTTTTTTTCCCCAGTGTCCTGTCTAGCAATGTGGCAATAAGAATTGATATCTTAATGCCAAATAGAGCTCGACAGATTTTACTTTCACAAGTGGAGCAAACAGCTTTCGCCATAATGCTCCGCTTGATTTGTGCATGTAAATAGCTTTATTTTGATTCCTGCAGGGAGAATTTCAAATTATATGGACACTACAATGGGAAAGTAGGAGAGCAAAAGAAAAACAAGAGAAAAAAAAGAAAGAAGAGGTGAAAGAAAGAAGAGATAAAAGGAAGAGAATGATAAAACGTCCTCTGTCTGCTCCATCACCTGGAAAGAGACTCAAAAAGAACAGCACAACCTACAGACATAAAGCAACAGATACAATCGTGTAACCCTTGATACCATTGCTAAATCATATGTATTATTATTTAAGCTGACATGTGTAATTTGATACCTAAAAAAGAAAGTAATAGAAAATAAATAAATAAATTATAGCCTTTCTGTATATAAGTGAACATTTAATAACTGGGACCAAGCACCTGTGGGAGTTTGTGAAAGTGCACTAGTTTAGGTGAAAATTATCCAGAAGGAAATAGTTCGATAGTGATTGTGGAGAACCGAAGACCCACCTTCCCCGAGCACAGAGGCAGGAGTCAGGGGACCCGTAACCCCGGACTCCCAAAGGGGCCCCCAAAGCAATGCGCCCGAGAGGGCCTTCACAGGAAATCCGCAACCCCCCCGAGGAAAGAGGAGAGACGACCCCCAGGAAATCCCCCAGCCACCGCAATGCCGACGCCCCCAAGAGCCGCGGGGACGAGCCCGTGGGCTCCGCCGGCAGCCGGCCGCGCTGAAGTGGTCCTGGCCATGGGCCCGGGGGGCCAGAGGCCCCAGGGGCGCCTCGCCCCCGCTGCAGGGTCCCCGTCCGCCCCCCGGGGGGCCAGGCCCCGCGAAGCCACCGCCGGGAATGGGCCGGCGCCCACCCGGGAACCCGCCCCAAACCCGAGGACCGTCAACGCGCCAGAGGGCCAAGGCGCCCGCCAACGCAGCGGAGGAGGGCGGGACGTGGGGGGATGGGCTCCACACCTATCGGAGACTTGAGATGTTCTTGGGAGAGGGAGCGGACCGGACCCGAACCTGGAAAAAACAAAAAAAAAAAAAAAAAAAAGAAAAAAAAAACTCATTCATACCATCCCTCCCTTGTGCCCCACTCGCCACACACAGACAAAAAAAAAAAAAGGACGCTGTACACACATTCCCACATAGCATTCACATCCAAAAATCCCAAGTGGGGGATTTTTGGACAATACGACTGCCTGTGCCCGACCCCCGGACCAGACGCCCCCCGGATCAGGCCCCCCAAAGAGGGGGGGCCGACACGACCCGTACGGGCCACCCGACCAGAGCCCCCCCTCACCCACTATATACCTAATAAACCCTCTCCCACCCCGACCTTACCCTAGCCACCCCTGCCCCCCATCCCTTCCTGGAGAGAGCAGAGGCGTCAGCAGCCCCCCGCCAAGACCCCGGACCCAGTGGCCCGCACCTCCTCCAGGCCCCAGACTCCGTGCCGCGATCAGAGATCGAGGGTGTGCAAAAGACCCCCGATCCTCCCTACGCCCGTTCAGATGTTGTGTTGTTGCATGTTGATCTCAGGTGTGTTTAAAACTGGGAGCACCGAAGGGGGTGCACGGCACAGCCCACCCCCCCTCCGGAAGGAAGCTGGTGCCAGTGCACCCCCTCCAAGCAACTACCCAGAACCCTCAATGTCTAAATGCGAGAGGGGGTGAGGGGGGCCGCCCGAGGCGAGGCTCACACAACATAAGCCCCCCCCAGACGTCTTCCCCCCAACCCCCCCATATCGTGGCCTACATGAATGTGCGTTGTGAAAATGTTTGGAGTGAAAGTGTCTAAAATGCATGATAAAATTGGGGAGCGGGACGTCACCAAAAGGTGGCAACCTCCAGTAACGCCCTCTCCCCAAGGACCTACATGTGTGGCGGTGTGATGGAGCAGGCAGAGGGAGGAGTCCGGGGATGGGGAGCAAATGACTGGGGAGCCAACCCAGGGAGCCAGCTCCCCTACTGACAGTCCTGTGAATATTGACCCAATTTGCCTTTTTGGATTCTGAGCCAGCCTGACCCCTGAACCTGTTTTGCCTGCCTTATCTGACTGCCTGCCTGCCTGTTTTGCCTGACCTGATTCTGCCCTAGGACTATCTGAGCCTGCTTGATCCCCTTCTGTCTATTTAGCCTGCCTGTTACTGAGCTTAGATCTGTTCTGATTCTGTTTTTGGATTCTGCCCTGAACATTCTCGCTCATCTGATTACCTGGTTTGACCTTGGACTGTTATTCGACCACAAGCTCTGTTTTTGTCCTGCCCTTCATTTTTGCCTGCCTGTTTTTCTTGGTTCCTGCTCACACCTGTTTTTTACTGAAAATAAACCTTCTTTAATCATACCTCCTGTTTGTCTAGCTGAATACTGGGTCCATCTGTCCCCGTTCACGACAGATTGGCTACAACCATAATTGGAAAAGTGGTTAATCACGTCCCCACACGCTCTCGCCCTCTCCCTCCACACCTCTCTTCTCAGTGCAACACAAATCTATTATTATGGTATTATGGCTAGTGGAAGTATTCGTGTTTCTGGATGTCAGACAGGCGAGGCCAAGATGACCAAAGGCTTTAACCTGGCGGCGCGATTCCTAATCCACACAGTGGGACTGAAGTCAACGGTCCACAGCAGCTTTAGACAGTGCTCATACGTTTATCAGACGAGACAGCATTTAGAAAAAATGAAATAAACTTACAGGTATAGACAGCATTGTGGTCGCCACCTCCAGTATTGGTACAGAAGTTTTTTTTTTAAATCAGTTTGTTTAAAAACCTTCAAAAAACAACTTTGGTAAAGTGCGCTGAACATATGAACATAACACAGTCTTGTATTGGACTGCAGTGAAGTTAATTTTTGCTTGGATATTCAAGCTCCACAGCTTTGGCGGCAAGCGAGCAGACAGAGAGCAGCAGCCCCAGATCATCCTCCCCGGTATCCACTGATACAGATACCGGATGCAGATGCAGAGCGCGAATATCCAATATGCAATCCAGTTCATCGCGGTTCAAATTGTGGCTATAATATTGTGGTGCTTCCCCATAAATGAACCTCAGCTACTCTGATTCTCTCATCCTGTGGGAGAATATGAATCACGTAAAAAGACAACCTGTGAAGAAAGATAAGCTGTTTTCTGGTCTGACCGTTTTTGAGAAAAGAAACCATGAGCAGGTCCTTTGGTACCCGACATTGACACGGCCTCAACAGTTCACAACAGATCATATTATATCCCCAAAGTCAAAGAAAAATGAAATTGTTGTCATTACCTCTTTAATGAAATACTCTGATAATGGACAGGTTCACATTTCAGTGTTGATATTGTTTTAAACTGAATGTACTGATTGCCATTTAATACATTTTGATAAATAAAGAATATTTTTTATAAAAGTACGTATTTGTTTTTGCCTCTTAAAGGCATACTATGCAACATTTTTCAGTTAATTAATGTGTTCCATACCGTTTTGGATGATTAAATGAGTCATTTCAGGTTGAACAAAGGTTTTCTTGGCCGCCCTGGTGGTCTGTAGGGGAAATACTGTACTTGCAACTGCAGGAGCCCTCGGCCCGCGCCCACAGACTCAGAAGTCTCGTGTGCATCGCGAGAGTCGGTCTTGCTTTACGGCGAGAACTGCTACACGCCCCCAGTGAAACGCATGCTCGGTGCTAGAGCAGTGGCGATATTTGTGCAGTTATCATGGCGGAACCGGCGATAAAACAGCGAAAGCCCATGTCGGAGTAGGCAAGAAAGAGGAAAAGGGCTCTGGACAGAAAGAGGAGTCGTACACGGGTGAACATCGGGCAAGCTTTTTCCGAATGGCGAGAGCTAAAAGAAAGAGAAGGCTGCAAGGCTGACGCGGACCTCACGTTTCTGCTGATGAGATTGTAAGTAACATTGGAATGGTTACTCTCTCTCTCTGTGCATGTTCATACTTTCACTGTGTTAAGCCGGGCATACACTGTACGAGTTTTTCAGTCGTGGTACTTATATACATCTCAAACTGTGCGACGGAACCGCGGGGTTTAAAAGTTCACCGCTCATCTGTGTGCTGATCTGTGTTCTCAAACTGTACGGCGCGACGCTCGGACGCGGCTCGGGAGGCACCGGGCGTCGGGGGGAACGGAGGGGAGAGAGGAAAGACGAGACACCCCGGCGGCCGCGCGGCATACGGAAACAGACGGCCAGCGCGTCGCGCGGACCGGAACGCTCGCCCTGCCCAACCCCCCCCCCCCCCCCGCGAGCCGACGTCCGGGCCCAGCAGGTCCCGGGCCGGGCGGAGGTCGCTTCGGGGACGCCCACTCCCCTCACTCCACTGGCGGGGACGGAGAGGAGGGGAGGGCGCCCCCTCGTACCTCTTTTTGAACAGCAGGATGGTGATTCGTTGCGTTCGCCTGTCTGCTAAGCTCAAAACAACCGCGCTTGACTTGACAGAGAAACCAGGAGAACAGCTGAGCATCTTTACGACAGTGCACTTTTACTTTCGCCCTCTGGGGGGAGCCTCGCTGGAAAATCAACCCCGGTTGCATAGTATACCTTTAAATGTACGATTTGCTATACTGTTCCAGCTGTACCTCACTGGGTACATAATTTGGACAATACCTTTTTAATGGGTTCCATTTCACACCTCAACATAAAGGCACATATTTGTCACTAGAGGTACATTTTCCTTTTAAGAAAATAAGGTACAAAATTGTTTCTGGGTTGATAAGTACAATGTTGCACTCCACTAGGGTATAGCTAGAATTTCGGCTTCTCTGCCTGACTCATTGTATTACATATGAGGAGGACCATGTTGGACAGATCCCTTGGACAAGTAACTTCCTAGCACACTTTTTATTAAACTGAATTGAATGTTGAGCTTTTCGGTCCATCCACTTTTCTCATCAAAACAACCAAAAAACAGCAATACAAATTTGCTTTTGTTAGGATGTATCTCTAATCTGCTTTTAGTCAATCTTATCTGACAGTAATGCAAATATCAACTCTCTCTCACACCGGGACGTTTTAAGACGTCAATGATAAAAGCATGTCTGACATCATGTAAAGGAAACAAATAAGCTGTTACATTCTTAAGGTGCGTTCACACTGAACGCAAATGGCACCACAATGTCGCCACTTTTGCATGCTGTCACTCGCCTAACATATCGCTGGCCGTTTGCATTGCGGACGACAGCAGTTGCAGAGCAGAAGAAAAGACAGAAATACAGTAGTATCTATCTAATGATGCATTCACTTAACTATCACTCCAGTCTCCTCAATCACTATTTTGCAGGCTTGGTCCTTTCTGGACTTGTCTCTATAGAAATAATTAGTCGAGTCATACAACTGAGGCAGATGGCAGACCACTACTATCAGCTTTTCTTCCATGTTGAATGAAAAATGTTTTGTCTCCACTGCAGTCCTCCACCCCACGTCACAGCCACATCCAGTTCCTGATTGGTTGTTGCGATGCGACAAGAAAGAAATTACAGCAATTGTCACTTTGCATCCATCGCAGGTGTTATGTCACTCTGGCTTCACTTTAATCGGCAAAATCACGCTTTTTGCATTGCTGGAATTGCCTCTGTGGCCTCACTTTGCGTCGAATTGCTCCTGTGCTGCACCTGTACATAAGGATATCGTGTACATCTGTCGCTCATCCTGCCACATTCGCATTCGGTGTGAACGCACCTTTACAGTTGATGGTCTAATCATTTCTACATGGACATACCAGCACAATCCAGATCATTTCAAGGGAAAGTACCATGTAAAGTAAATGCATGCCAATTACATCCTTTTTCAACTATAGTTCAACCCTAACCTGACTGAAGATGTTTCCAGTCAGATTTGCTTGGACCAGCCAGCCACATGTTGTTCAGCAATGGTGTTATTTGTCCAAGACTGCTCTACTTTTATGCTTGCCCTTCTAATGTTGACCTCATTATTCTGCATAGACTGCCCTGCTTTCCCTATCTTTTTTAAATATCAGCAAATAGTCTGAGAATGAGAATTGCATGTGTGTATACGTGTGTGACGGAGGTGGGTATTGGCCATCAAAATGTGTTCAAGTCCCACAAGATTTGAGTCAGATGGAAATTAAAAAGGAGGGACGAAGAGGAATTACACTGGCCATTGAGGAAACATGGACAGACCTCAGGAGCCAGGAAGATGCAGGTGTTTGCCTGCTTTCTGCCAAGCAGGTGTGTGTATTTATGTGCACAATCTAGTATACGAATAATGCTAGCCAGCAAAATACTGGAGAAAAACAAAGCAACTTCTCAGATGGGGAAGAATAATTTTGATAGGAAAAGGGAAATGATTACATCATTAATGTAGTTTCTCTGAAATAAACATCCACCTCAAAAAAGTGTAGTCGGAGACTTTGTGCATTTTAGTCTTTAATTCAAATAGCATTAGTGCATAAAGTAAAGCCTTCTGAGCTGAACTCATTCAGAGTCAAGAGAATAGTTTCCACTATCTAAAGTATAACCGTCCAGCAAACAATGCTGCAAATGACAGGGTGTTCAATAAACTTTTTTTTAACAATGTCCATATCATATGGGCAGCTTGACAAAGACTCAAGTAATAATTGTGAAGAGTAAACACCATTTTTAGTGTTACTAATCAGAAGCATTTTGTCATCAGGGTAAGCAAGAAAAGTGTGAAGCTGAGAGGACAGTCTAAATAAAAAAAATATAATCAGTTAATCAAGTTATTTATATGGGTATCTGATCCAGTTGAGTAGTTCCTCAATAATCCAGAGAGGTCAGTGAGAACTGTCAGCGTTAAGAATGATGTCCCAACAGGTGGCAACTTGACAGTGAGGTGTGCATGCTTTAAACACTGCCGTGATTTCAGGCAAAATGACACACAAGGGTCATACACAGTGATGCAGATTTCAGCAAATAAATTGAGATAATAGGCAAAGGTCAGAGGTTGGGCACCGGAACAGGGTTGTAATCCATAAATCATGATTATGTGCACAATGAAATAATTTTACTTGACATTATGTATAAACATATGATGTCTGTACATATGTTTTTAATATGTAACAAAAAAAGAAAAAAGGAAGGTTGTGATTGGGCAAACATTCTTATTTTGTTCCACAGCAGTGTAGCTAACAACTCAGGCTATGAGGTTCATTGAGAGGATCACAATGACAGCCTGGGGGAAGAAACTCTCTCAATCTCTGTGCTGGCTGCTTTTTTGCTAATTTGGCTCTGTAGTGTTGACCTGAAGGTAAAACTCTAAACAGTTTGTGTGCTGGATGTGTGGCATCTGCAGACACATGGATCATCATCATCATCATCATTAAGTTGGAGTGTGCCCACATCTTTTCTGCCAATTAACTGGATGAGTCAGGGTGAAGTGCGCTGAGACAAAATAGACCTAAGGACGGAAGGTAAATTACAAATTAAACTAATCTGTTCTGGCATTACTGGCCACCAATAACCTTTTTGGGATTTCCAGCACACTTTTTATTTATTAGATTGTGTATCGACACTCACAAACCTTATTTAGAAAAGCTTACATTTCTGCAGCTTTTCCATTTCACCGGTTGCCATATTGAGTCATCTGTATTCTGCCTGCTACGGCTAACCTTCATTCCTCTCCTTTACAGGGTAGACCTCATCTTAGACTTAGACTTAGACTTAGACTTTCTTTATTGTCATTTTGTATACACAGAGTGCATACAGAACGAAATTTCGTTTTCACACAGCTCAGAAATATTGCAGTAACTCTACAGGATACCTTGCAGTGAATTACAGTACAGGATAAAGTGCAGTGATCAATCGCAGTCACTTACAGGATAAATTTCAATTGACTTCCGGATAAAGTGCAGCAGTGAACAGTAGGCAGTTGAAATGTAAACAATGTAAACCAAATGTAAACAAATATGCAGTAAGGTGCAGCAGTGATTTAAAAGTAGACAGTTGCATTGTACACAGTTTTGCAGTACGTTTCCGGTTAAGGTGCAGCAGCAATTTTGCAGGATACGATACAATGTGCAAATGTGCAAATCAGCGAATCTAGTGTGGTACACAGTCCGTTTTTATACTTCAGCAGTTCAGCAGTTCAACAGTCTGATGGCAGCAGGGAAAAAGCTTTTGCAGAACCTAGTGGACCTACAGCGGATGCTGCGGAACCTCTTTCCAGAGGGCAGCAGGGAGAATAGTCTATGGTGGGGGTGTGAGGGGTCCCTGATGATGTTACGGGCTCGAGACACACAGCGCTGCGATGAAATGTCTTTAATGGAGGGAAGAGGAGCCCCGATGATCCCTTCTGCTGTCCTCACCACTCTCCTCACATTCTTCCAGTCGGAGGCACTGCAGCCTCCACACCACACAGAGAGACAGCTGGTCAGAATACTCTCTATGGTGCTTCTGTAGAAGGTCGTGAGGATGGGCGGGGGCAGGCGGGCTCTCCTCATCCTCCGCAGAAAGTACAGTCGCTTCTGTGCCCTCTTCACCAGTGACGTGGTGTTCACAGTCCAGGTGAGGTTGTCCGTGATGTGCACACCCAGGAACTTGGTGCTGCTGACCACCTCCACCGCTGAGTTGTTGATGAGCAGTGGAGCATGGTGAGGCCGGTTTTTCCTGAAGTCGACGATGATCTCCTTCGTCTTCTCCACGTTCAGGATCAGGCTGTTGTCTCGGATCAGGCTGTTGTCTCAGGATCAGGCTGTTGTCTCCCTCTATATTTTCATCCACGTGTTCCTTGGTTTCATTGTAGGACGCAATTCCATCTGCAAACGTCATAGTCCATGGAGATTCCCCCTTAACCTCAACTGTCAACATGACCATCACCATAGCAAACAAGATGGGGCTCAGACCTGATCCTTAATGCAGTCCCACTTCCACTTTGAACTCTTTTGTCACACCTACAGCACACCTTACCATGATCTTACAGCTCTCATACATGCCTTACACCACTCTAATATACTTTTCTGCCATTCTATACTTTTTCAAACAATAGCACAACTCCCTATATTAAATAATTAATACCAACCCCCTTCTCTTCCATTTTGCTGTCTCTCCTAGACACTTCCATACCTTCACATGTATGTCACCAGGACAAACTGCCTTTCCACTCTTCATCATATTATTTTCAGTTCCTTCCTTACTTTGTCCTTACTAATCTGTGCTATTTCCTGTTCCAAAATGATCACTTCTTCTGCTCTTTGTTCTCTCATTCTCTCTCATTTTCCTCATTCATCAACACTTGTTGCACCTGTCAGTACATTTCCATCTTGAGCCCCAATCACTCTAACCTTGTGAACATCCTTCCCATCTCTTTCTTACCAACTTGTATAAATCAAACTCTCCCTCCTTACAGTCCAACCTAATGTGCAAGTCACTTGTGGGCCCTTTGATTGGCCTCACCTAGCTTTACTTTCATTTTACGCCACATCTCCCTGAACTCCTGTCAACTTCTTCTTAGCTGATCTCTTTCTCTGAACACGTTTCTGTACTTCCTCATTCCACCACCAAGTCTCCTAAACAGTTTGCGTGCAGGATGCACTTTATTTCTAGACTACATACCAAGTATTCTCCTACCTATCTCCCTGATCACATTGGCTATAGTTGTCTGGTCATCTGGAAGCACCTCCTGGCGACCCAGAGACTGTCTCAACTCCTGAAAGCCACACAGCTGTCTTCCTTTTTTCAGCTTCCACCACTTTGTCCTCCTCATCATCAGAGTCATTCTACAGACCACCATCCCGTGCTGACGGATAAAGCTCTCACCAACTGCTACCTTGCAGTCACTGAGTTCCTTCAGATACCATTGTCTACAAAATATGTAATCCACCCGTGTGCTCCCGATTCACATTTGTAAGTCACCCTCTTCTGGAAGAAAGTATTCTCTACAGCCATTTCCATTGTCTTTGCAGAGTCTACTCTATTTGATTCTTGTTGATGTTTGTGTATTTAGTTGACGTTTTTATCCAAAACAACTTACAAATGAGGATACAACTGTAATGATTAAAGCTGAGGAACCCAATATTCAGCCGGACACAGAGTACATTTAAAAGGTTTATTTATAAGGTAAATTGTGGAAAGGTAAAAGGTGAGCCAGGCAGCACCAGGCTGACCAGGAATTGTAGGCTGTTATGCCATCACACCATGGCTAAATTGTGTGAACTGTGACATGGGGAAGGATTAAAATTGGGTTGTGAGAAAGAGAGTTCCAGGCAAGGATGGCCTCTCTCTCTCCAGGGTTCCATGCTGTAACCCCCCCCCCCACACACACACACACACACACAGATAAAAGGTCAGAGCACTTCTGATCAGACTCTCAGAGCCACACTTCTCCAGGACAAGCTACCAACCGTCACCATTCCTTCCTCCCTGAGACAAAGGAGGAAAGAGGGGCTGGCTTGAGAAAAGCTAGCACCATGGGGATCGAGGCCTAAAAAGCCCACAAGCTGCACAGAATAGGCTTTCTGTGAAACTCATCTGCCCGCGGTTCAATGGAGCGAAAAAGGGGAAATTCTCGACCTCTGCGGAGTGGAGGACCTCCCTGGCATCGGAGGAACTGCTAGATCGAAGCTAAGTTGCACTCTGACTTCTGCGCAAACCAGCCGCGAAGTACAGAATGCCAAAACAGCTTTGTTTATTTTGTCAGCTGTTGCAGGAAAGCGGACCCGGGACGACGCAGATCGGTCGCCTTCCCTCACCAGACAAGCTGAGAGATCAGAGAACGCTGCATGCAGCACATCGGGCCTCCGATCCTGACCACATGTGGCTGCTGCTAGGCTGCAGAGCCGCAGGCTAGCCTATAGCTGCATGGCCTAGCCCGCTGCTAAACAGACTAACGATTTTCCCTGCTTTTCAGTGCTCCTTCCTTGTGGATGGCCAAAGTGGACCGAACTCACACGAGGCACCGACAGGTTGGGGAGAGAAACCAGAGGGAGAGGTTAAATGGTCATTTGGGAATGTTCGTGAAATATGTTGCATGGTGTTTAAAACAATGAGCTAACGGAAGTAGCTCATTGCTAGCATTCGGTCCCATGTCAGTGCCGATGTGATCGAGTGGTTTTTATGGTTATAACAAACGTTATCTACACAAGGGTTTCATACATTGATGGGACATTAATGTTTATGTTATCCGGCCCACTCATTATGACTAGAAATAAAGCTGAAGCCTTTATTTGTTAGCGACGAAAATCTGCTAGCCAAAATGCTATTAAGCTTCTGGTAATTTCCGGTTCCGGTTATTTCACAAAAGCCGTTTTAAAGCATAAAGCTTGCTTGGTTTCGCTCCGCCATCATTCGATAGTGCTCTGAGCCTTATTCCCACATTAATATGGAATATTAATAATATGGAATATTAATGTGGGTTTAAAGGCGTTTTGGATTAACTTTAAGAGTAACCGATTTTAGCGACCAATCGCCGCAGCGCCCCTAGGGCCCGGAGGTAGAATCGCATTAATAAAATCAGCCGTTCATAAAGTTTAAATGATTTTGCTGAGCAAACCATTTTTTAAAACATTATTTCCTCAAAGTAATGTTTTGTGTAATTTGGGATTTGCATTGTGAATGGGTTGAAACACATACCAAATGTTGTTCTGAATTAGTGAAGCTAATTTAACCTCAATTCACATTCTTTAAGATGAACTTTGGTCCTTTAACTTAAACAAAATATTACTTCACCAAATAATGTTTAGTTTAACTCAGGATTCACATTGTGAATGGATTGAAACACATGTCAAATGTGTCAGTTAAGCTAATTTAACTCCATTCCATGCTTTTGAATCAGATCTGCAGTGAACAGGATTCACTGAATTATTCTGATTATGAGCAACCACTTTTGTTTTGTCTTTTGTTTGTTTTTGCATGTAAATAGTTCCTTAGCTTAGCTTCTTTTTGCTTAGTAGTTTAGTTACGTCTCACTAGCCTAGTAGAGAGGATTTATTGATTGAAATATAGTGTTAATTCAGATAAACAGCATTATATAGTGATGTTCTCTGGATGTTAATTTAATTTCTGTTAATAAATTCTTGAACTTGAAGTAGTTGTCACTCTTTTATTCTATGTGTGTGCAGAGTTTGCTGTTAAAAGATCGCTAGTGCTCGAATTCATCCCTTTCAACCATTGTCCTGATATCATCTTAAGTGCTGATCGTCACCAGACAATACTTAACATAGTTATTTATGAAACATTAAATAACTTTAAACAGTGTATAATTGCACAACAAGGCAGTGACAGCCCAAACCAGTGATGAAGGCAGGGGCTGGCCAGAACAGGCGATGCAGACTGAGGAACCACCAGAACGGGCAAAACAAACGGCTGGAACTCACAGGGAAATAAAGCAGACTTGTGCAGCATGCAGACACTGGCGGCATACTTCAGTGAGGGCTGAACATGAATAGAGCAGAAGAGTCCAGCTGGCTGAGCACACAGGAACTGGTAGAGACACGGCTGCCGTGCACACGAGGCAAGACGAAACGATCTGGCAGGGAAAGGTAGGCTGAGATATATATATAGGTAGGTGAGCAGAGTTGAATCTAATTAGTGCAGCAGGTGAAGCTGATCAGGTGCAGAATGGTGGCTGGTAGGTGGCTGAACTGATTGGAATGAATGGTGGCTGATGGCTGAGGGTGAACTGAGTCGATTGGATGGTAAGTGGTGGGTAAGGAGTGGACAGAGCTGATTGGATGGTGACAGATGATTGTTGCCTGAGGGGAGTGGAACCAAACCAGTCCAGAAAAGTACAAACAAAAATAAACAAAAACCTAAATCACAACAGTAACAACCCATTTAATATAAAAAAGGCAATATCAGGCCCAAATTTTATTGATAAAACCAATGCTTTAAAACATCTGCACTGTTCGGGCGGGCTGGCTAACCAGGTTTTTCTTTTTTTTGTTTCCTCCGGGACAGCCAGGAGGTTCGGTAGGTGGGTTGGGGAGTGGAGATGTTGGTCCTGGTGAGTGGTTGACTCACGGGCCCTGCCGCCTGTCCCTGGCCCCCGGGCTATGGTGGTGCGGCTGGTGGAGCCCCCCTCCCAGGTGGGTTTTCGGAGAACGGGGGTGCCTATCGGAGTCAGCAGGGGTGCTGGCTCCCTGGGAGAGCATGAGGCTCCTCAGTCCTTTTCTCACCATCCCTGGACTCCTCCCTCTGCCTGCTCCATCACGCTGCCACACATGTATGACTTTGGGGAGGGGGGTGTTACTGGAGGATCCCCCTTTCTGGTGACGTCCCTCACCCCAATTTTATTATGCATTTTAGAAACTTTCATTCATTGAACGTTAGTGTTGGGGAGGGATTAAATCTACGGGTGTGTGGGGGGGGGGACGTTCTGGTGGGCTTGTGTCCGGCCCCCTGTCCCGGTCCTGGTCCGTGTCGTCTTCCGGTGCGGGTTTCGCTTGGGGGGTGGGGTTTGGGATGGCTCGTGCGGGCCGGCTGGCCAGGGTCCCCCCCTCTTATTTATTTATTTATTATTATTATTATTTATTTATTTATTTAGTTTTTTTTTGGGGGGGGTAAAGCCAGTAGGCTTGGTGGGTGGGCTGGGGGGGGTTGAGGTGTTGGTCCTGGTGGGTTGTTGGCTGGCGGGCCCTGCGTCCTCTCCCTGGCCCCCGGGCTACGGTGGTGTCGCTGGCGAGGCCCCCTTCTCTGGGTGGGGCTTTCGGGGAGCGGGGGTGCCTATTGGAGTCAGTAGGGGAGCTGGCTCCCTGGGATAGCTTCCCAGCCATTTCCTCCCCATCCCCGAACTCCTCCCTCTGCCTGCTCCATCACGCCGCCACACATGTAGGTCCTGGGGGAGAGGGCGTTACTGGAGGTTGCCACTTTCTGGTGACGCCCCTCTCCCCAATTTTATCATGCATCTTAGACACTTTCACTTCAAACATTTTCACAACGCACACTCATGTAGGCCATGGTAGGGGGGGGGTGGGGGGAAGACGTCTGGTGGGGGGGCTTATGTTGTGTGAGCCTCGCCTCAGACGGCTCCCTTCACCTTCTCTCCCACTTAGACATTGAGGGTTCTGGGCAGTCGCCCGGAGGGGGTGCGCTGGCAACAGCTTCCTTCCGGAAGGGGGGTGGGCTGTGCCGTGCATCCCCTTCGGCGCTCCCAGTTTTTAAACGCACTTCAGAACAACATGCAACAACACAACACCTGAGCGGGCGTAGGGAGGATCGGGGTCTTCTGCACACCCACGTTCTCCGATGGCGGCAAGGAGTCTGGGGCCTGGAGGAGGTGCGGGGCACTGTGTCCGGGGTCTTGGCGGGGGGCTGCAATGGGTACTCAGCGGCTTGCCAGGTCTGGGGCTGACGCCTCCGCTCCCCCCAGGAGGGGCGGGGGGCAGGGGTGGCAAGGGTAAGGTGGGGGAGGGAGGGGGTTTATTAGGTATTTAGGGGGTGAGGGGGGCTCTGGCTGGGTGGCTCGTACGGGTCGTGTTGGCCCGCCCTCTTTGGGGTGCCCGGTCCGGGGGGCGTCTGGTCCGGGGCCGGGGGTCGGGCACAAGCAGTCGTATAGTCGATTTGGGGTGACCCCCCTACCCTGGTCAGTGTTGGATGCGAGTGTTATGTGGGAATGTGTGTACAGCGTCTTTTTTTTTTTATCTGTGTGTGGTGAGTGGGGCACAAGGGAGGGATGGTGTGAATGAGTTTTCCTTTTTTTTTCCCAGGTATGGGTGTGGTCCGCTCCCTCTCCCAAGAACATCTCAAGTCTCCGCTAGGTGCGGAGCCCATCCCCCCACGTCCTGCCCTCCTCCGCTTCGTTGGCAGGCGCCTTGGCCCTCTGGCGCATTGGTTGGCTTCGGGTTTGGGGCGGGTTCCCGGGCGTGCGCCGGCCCACTCCCGGCGGCCTCTTCGCGGGGCCTGGCCCCCCGGGGGGCGGCCGGGGCCCCCGTCGCGGGGGCGGGGTGCCCCTGGGGCCTCTGGCCCCCAGGGCCCATGGCCGAGACCACTTCAGCGGGGCTGGCTGCCGACGGAGCCCACGGGCTCGTCCCCGCGGCTCTTGAGGGCGTCGGCATTGCGGTGGCTGGGGGATTTCCTCGGGGTCGTCTCTGCTCCTTCCTTGGGGGGGGGGTTGCAGATATCCTGTGTCGGCCCCTCCTGGGCGACCTGCTTTAGGGGCCCCTTTGGGAGTCCGGGATTATGGGTCCCCTGACTCCTGCCTCTGTGCTCGGGGAAGGCGGGCCTTTGGTTCTCCACAACCACTATCAAGCTATTTCCTTCTGGATAATTTTCACCTAAACTAGTGCACTCTCACATCTCCCACAGGTGCTGGGTCCCAGGTATTAAGTGTTCACTTATATACAGTAATCTTATAATTTATTTATTTATTTATGTTCTTTCACTTTCTTTTTTCAAGTATCACATTACACATGTCAGCTTACATAATAATATATATGATTTAGCAATGGCATCTAGGTGTTATTCGATTGTATCTGTTGCTTTATGTCTGTTGGTTGTGCTGTTCTTTTTGCATCTCTCTTTCCAGGTGACGGAGCAGACGGAGAAGGTTTTATCGTTCTCTCCCTTTTATCTCCTCTTTCTTTCACCTCTACTCTTTTTTTTCTTTTCTTTCTCTTTCACTTCTTGTTCGTCCTTTACTCTCCCATTGTAATGTCCATATAATTTGAAATTCTCCTTGCAGGAATCACAATAAAGCTATTTACAAGCATAAATCAAGTGGAGCACTATGGCGAAAGCTGTTCGCTCCACTTGTAAAAGCAAAATCTGTCGAGCTCTATCTGGCATTGAGACATCAATTCCTATTGCCACATTGCTAGACAGGACACTGGGAAAAAAAAGAAACTTTCATTCACAACATTTTCACAACACACATATATGTAGGGCATTGTTTGGGGGGGTGGGGGGTAAAGACATCTGGGGGGGGGGGGCTTATTGTGTAGGCCTCACCTCTGATGGCTCCCTCCACCCCCACTCGCATTTAGACATTGAGGGTTCCGGGTAGGTTGCTTGGAGGGGGTGTGCTGGCACCAGCTACCTTCCGGAGGGGGGGTGGACTTTGGGCACCCCCCTTTGGTACTCCCAGTTTTAAACACACTCCAGAACAACATGCAACAACACAACATTTGAGCAGGCGGAGGGTTCTTTCTGACACCTCTGTTCTTCGATTGCCGCCCGGAGTCTGGGGCCTGGAGGAGGAGCGGCCACCTGGTCCGGGGTCTTGGCGGGCAATTGTTGTAGTGCCCAGGTGACTTGCCGGGACTGGGGCTGACACTTCTGCTCTCCCCAGAAATGGGTGGGTGGGAGGGGTGGCTAGGGTATGGAGGGGGAGGGAGTGGGCCTGTCAGTTATTTAGGGGGGTGGGGGGAGGGGGGTTCTGGTTGAGTGGCCCATTTGGGTCATTTTGGCCCCATCGGGTAGGTTAGGTTGTGGTGGTGCCGCCACCCCTCCCCGTGTTGATTTCAGGGTTCACCTACCTACCAGGTCCGGGGGCCTGGTACCCCTTTGGGGTGCCGGTGCCCGGACTTGGGAATATTGGATACGAGTGGTATATGTGAATGTGTGTATGCCGTTTTTTTTTTTTTTTTTTTTGAAGAAGAAGAACCTGTGTGTTCTGCGTGGGGGCACTAGGGTGGGAAGGTGTGAATGAAACTGTGTATGTGTTTGTTTTGTTTCTCCCAAACTCATTTAAAACATTTATATATTACTGCATGTTGTCCAACGACAGTGTCTAACTCAGGGGTTAAAGTTCTCCGTCGCTGCGACGGATTTCCGTCATTTGGAAATTGAGCGCAAAAAGTTCCGTCTAGACTTTTTATTCAAGGTTTTAAACACAAGCTGCTCTCAACCAATCCAACCTGGCAGAGCCGGGACATTAGCCAATCAGAATGAGAGCAGGGCGGGTCTTTCCAAAGCGGACATTGCCAGTCTGAGGTTTATCGGTGTTCATCATTTTAACCTTTGGGAGAGCATTTTAAAAGTATGAATAAAAGTAGCGGTGGTCAAAGGTTTCTATGGATTTATGCGAACCAGCAGGTCAGAAAGTTCAGCAGCTGACAAAAACTTCCCTCTGTGAGCGTCAATCTGCTCCGGCAGTTAATTAATGAATTATTTCCACCTGTGGCCAAGTCGTCTGTCAGCGTTTATTCCCTCGCTGATAAACGCGGCGACCAACCAGGGATCTCCTCGTGATTCGTTATTATGTTTTATTTAAACACAAAGAAGAGTAACGCGCTAGCTCAGGCTAATTTAGCATGACCCTTGAAGAACAAGAGTCGGACTGTGAAACAATGTGCCTCATTTGACTGAGTTCGATTCGGAAAGAGTAAAAAAAAAAAAATAAAAAAAAAACCTGCGCTGTTCTGAAGCAAAGAAGGCAGAGCTGTATCTGCTGTCGGTGTCGATGAGCAGCTGCGCTCCAGGACACTAAATAAAATGACAAGGATTTTGATGCTTACAGATTGTTAAGAAAACTACATCAAAAAGATAAAACAAATAAACTGCAGCTACAACATGGACTGGAGAACGGGTTCTAACTGGGTGAGGCCAGAGAAAGGAGATTCTCAGAGAGTTTTTTTATGAAGTTAAAGTGGAGCGCGGACACAGGGTTCATCCTGGACAGGTCTCCAGTCACTGGGCTAAAATATAACCATTTTATTAAACTTCAAAAAAGTTAAATCATGCCTTTTTATAAACTGTAATGATTAATTGGTGAACAATAACGGGTAAAGCAGAGACTGGTTATTGTCATGTGCAATCTGTGTCAAATTAAAATGTATTATGTCATCATAGTGTTGGTGATGTGTCCTGCATTGTCCAAGGCTGTGTTTGGCCTTGTATGATCATAATATTGGTTAATATTGAATGTGACAGGGAGCCAGTGGAGTTGATGTACAGGTGTGAAGTAGATGATGTAATGATGAAGCTGCTGTCTTTATACTATCTGGAGTTTATGGAGGGTTTCTGGAGGACAGGGAGCTGGGATTATAAAGTGGACTGTGGACCAGTTTGTCAACAGTGTGAAGGAAGAACTTGATGCTGCAGAGATGAAAGTAACCCAGATGATGATGTGGATGTGGAAAGTGATGGAGAGGCTGTCCAAAGGCTTTAAAGCTGAAAGGTGGCAGAGATACAGAAATTTTCAATGGATATTTTAAAAGTATCAGATTTAGTTGACTTTGCACACTAAGCAAGTGAGCCAACTAATGCGGCATGATGTCCACGCCCCGGGAATATATGGGCTTGCGAGAAAATGTTTTCAGTCAAACATTATTTTTGCTTCAACCCCTGTGCTAACTTCACTTGTTAATATGGCAAAGCCCTCCGGAGCGTTCTCAAACATATCCGCTTGCTCATACATACGGAGAATATAGCTGATTTAAAGGCGCAGAACGAATTAGCACCTTGATATGTGCTTGAGGTTGGCTTTGTTGCCAATCAAACTCAGGTTTAAAATCCTTGCAGGGCAGCCTAAAGCTCACTTCTATCATTAAGCCATAAAAATGAAATTAAAAAAAGTCCAGTTGTTTTATAAAAGATGTGAAAGTCAAGAAATTGTCTATATACCAAACTGTGAAAGATTGTAGTTCTCTATTTCAAAAAGCACTTTGGATTTTAAAATAGAAAAACGTTCTATTTTTATGTTATTTTTTTGTTTAAAAAGTCAATGTATAAGGTGGATGCATAAACATTTTATTTCAGTGTTAAATACTTTTTAAAGTAACAGATTGTAATAAAAAATGTGTCCGGACATTTACTGGTTGTTGATTTTCTTTATTCGGACCCCGCTGATTTTTAATTAGTGACCCCTGCTGTACACCATGTCACCATACTTTAGTTCTGATCTTAATAACAGGATTCATTCAGAACCAGACATGAAGGTACAAATTCAGATGCAGTGCAGTGAATGAAATCAGATTTTTTTTGTCAAACTTCAGTGTTTCAGATCATCCAACACGTTTGAATGTCAGACATAGATAATGTGAGTAAATACAAAATGCTGTTTTCAAGTAATGATTTCTTTACAAGGAGAATGGCCATCCAAACCAACCTGGTCCAATGTGTAAAAATAATGTACAAAGTTTACATGAACATTGCCAGATGGTCACTGATATCTTGTAAAACACTGAACCTAAAATGTGCCCATGTCTATGAGTTCAGCAAAAAGGACAATTTCAATTTTTTAAAATTATAAACAAAAAATGAAGTCACACTCTTTTTCAGACTGATGATAAACCTGCAATGCATACAATTAGATATTTAATTTGACCATTTTCAACTTTATAACAGTCTTTTGCTTATTTCATGTATTTTTAAAGCTAACAAATTCACAGAAGCTGTTGATTTTGACAACAAAAGACTGAAAAATGACCCTGAAAATGTACTTTTTAAAATAGACTGTAGTTTGAAGCCCTGAAGAAATGTAATTTAATATTCCACAATAAAACAGAAGCTGCCCAGCTTTGTCCACATGCTTGAAAAAACACCAAAGAGCTTCCCCAAGAGCAGGCAACTGCTGAAAACATTAATACAAACCCTCAGTGTAAAACACAACTTCAAAGATGAGCAAAAACTCAATAACACTTGAGGTCATAATTTAAATCAAAAGCTGCAACAAAGTGAAAGCATTTCAAAATTTGATTAATAATTTATAATTTTCAAATCAGAATCCATTGATTTTAGAATAAATTCACATCACGTTCTTGTTTGTCATATAAATAACTAGTTTTCTTTTCTGCAGCAGTTGAGACCATTCATATATCCTAGATATAAGATTGTCCCATGAGAGGGAGGTGTCACTGGATCATAACAGGAGAAATAGTCAGCGGTTACCATGTAGCCTTGTCCGCAGTAAGCAGCTGTAAACATCTGTGCCATTATGAGTGTGAGCTCCAGAGAACGAAGCCTGGAAAGGATCCGAGCAGGCAATTAGACAACCTCAGGCCAGCTGCTCTACATCCCTGCAGCAGTGGGGCCTTCTTCTCTTCGAGCTAATTACATAACAAAGACAGTCTTTAATCAGGTCTTGCCTGTCCCCTCCCCTATTCCCGCATCCCCCAACAGCATTCTTCCTTTATTTCCCCTCTTCATCCTCTTGCGGGTTGTATTTTTATGCATTCTTTGAAATGGCCAAGAGATGAAAAAGCAAGAAAAGAAGTCTGTGGTGCAGATTCCAGTGTGGCAGTCCATATTTATAGCTAACCTGACGACCTTTTGTGTTCATTAAGACCTTGATTAATGGATAATCTTAAGAAAGATAAAATCTCAGATGAATATATATATATATATAATGCAAACTGAACATAGATGAAATTACACAAAATTTTGCTTTTTTATCATAGTCTTGTGATGTTCAATGAGTTGTACAGCACTTTTGTGAATTGTTAAATTTAAGTGTGCTTTTTTGAGGAAATTGAGTTTACTTTTATAAGATAGTTTTTGGACTATTTGAGTCTAATCTCCAACATTTATATATATTTTTAAAATTACTCTTTGACATTTAGAAAAATATTTCTTGATTTGTTAGTGTTGGACAAGATTAAACATAACCCATCAAATTAATCTTGATTAATCTCTTTTTTCAAATGATGTTTGACAAAAAGAAGCAAAGTTTTCAAATTTAAATAAATTTAGCTTAATGACCAAATTATGTATATTTTTCAAAATAACTATGGCATTTGGAAAAGAAAAATAATTTCTTGATTTATTTAATTTAAATAAATTTAGCTTAATGACTAAATCAATGAATTGACAAACAATAATTTAGTCAGTTACATGAGGTGTAGATCTACAAATTTTGATCTTGAACTCAATTATCTGGTTAATTGGTGGCTGGCTACACCATTAGCATGCACCAGCGCTGTTGTAACTAGCATTAAATCTGTTGTCCGTACTTACAGCGACATGTTTTAAATTGATATGAAACAATATAGTACTGTGGTGCTAACTCTTCGATACACAGTTTGGACATAGGCAAGCAAAAGCTGCCAAAGAGAGTGAAAACTGAAAAAAAACTTTCTGCCAAATAATGCAGTCTTGAAATGTTTTGTTTACCAAACTTGTCACTCGTGTATCCTGTTCAGGGGTCCGTTCTTCGTACGTTGCTTAAAACATCTGAGATCAAATGACACATCCAACATGACTTCATCCGGCTAATCATGATCCGGCTAATTGGGTTCTTCGAACACACCTGTTGTTTATGATTAGTATGGCTGGATTGAGTTATCTGAGATAACTGCGCGTTCATGTGTTTGTTTAAAAGGGGAAATGTATCGATAGTAGAAACAATGATCAGCAACGCTGCTATTGGCTGTTCAGCATGGCCAAAGAACGGCCACCGTTTTTTCTCCCAATCAGAACACGAGCTTTTAATGGAAGGTTATGCCGAATTTGAGTCATTAATTAAAACGACAGGGAACACCTCAAAGTCTGCTAAAGCCAGGAGAGAGGGCTGGCAAAAAGCAGCAGACAAATTACATGCATAAGTGCTGTCCATGTTAGATGTTTGTATCACTTTCTACAGTATGTACTTTTGCATTTTAATAATTTCATATTTACTTTGTTCTTTTATGTCAGAGCCTCCACCGGACCCACTAGAACATGGGGAAAAAAGTGAAGTACAAGAATATTCTACAAAATGGTAGCCTTTAATTATTATACTATATTTTAAAAAGCCACTTTTTCCTCTTTTTAAAGGTCACTGTTAAATGATGTGTTTGTCTGTTTATATCAGCCACCAAGGAAAAGCCTGAAAAAAACTGGTTCTTTTTACTTTTGTTGCATGAGGCATGTTTCACCCTTTCTTTTTCTTTCACAAAATGACACATAGTGCCATCCGTTCCCTATATAAATGGCATCTTCAACAAAAAATGTAGTATTTTGACCTGAAAAAACACAAATGAAGAGGAGAAATTGAACTCCACAACTTGAAAAAGAGAAAAATTGCACTAGAGATCGAGTTGCTTCAAAAGGACCTTCAGAGTAAGTTCTAATACACCATTTGACAGTAGTATTGCTGACTTTCAATTCAATTCAATTTTATTTATATAGCGCCAATTCATGAAACAAGTCATCTCAAGGCACTTTACAAAGTCAAGTTCAATCATATTATACTGATTGGGTCAGATTATACAGATTGGTCAAAAATGTTCCTATATAAGGAAACCAGTTGATTGCATCAAAGTCCCGACAAGCAGCATTCACTCCTGGGGAAGCGTAGAGCTACAGGGAGAGTCGTCTGCATTGTCCATGGCTTTGCTGCAATCCCTCAAACTGAGCAAGCATGAAGCGACAGTGGGAAGAAAAACTCCCCATTAACGGGAAGGAAAACCTCCGGCAGAACCGGGCTCAGTATGAACGGTCATCTGCCTCGACCGACTGGGGGTTACAGAAGACAGAGCAGAGACACAACAAGAGAGACAAAAAAGCACAGACGCACACATTGATCCAGTAATCTGTTCTACATTAGATGGTAATAGCGGGTGAGCCGTCTTCTCTGGATGATGTCACAGTTAACAGAACGCCAGACCAGGTGTACCTACTATGAAGATAAAAGAGAGAGAACAGAAAGTTAAAGCAGAAATGACAACATGTAATGCATAATTGAAGAACAGTAGAACTCTATAGAAGTGAGAAAATTAGATCCTGATGTCCTCCAGTAGCCTAAGCCTATATAGGTAGCTCAGAGTAACATGAGCCACTCTAGTTATAAGCTTTGTCAAAAAGGAAGGTTTTAAGATTAGTCTTAAAAGTAGACAGGGTTTCTGCCTCACGGACCAAAACTGGGAGTTGGTTCCACAGGAGAGGAGCCTGATAACTAAAGGATCTGCCTCCCATTCTACTTTCAGAGACTCTAGGAACCACCAGCAGACCTGCAGTCTGAGAGCGAAGTGCTCTGTTAGGAACATACGGGGTAATCAGAGCTCTGATATATGATGGAGCTTGATTATTAAGGGCTTTATACGTTAGAAGAAGAATTTTAAATTCTATTCTTGATTTAACAGGAAGCTAATGAAGGGAAGCTAAAATTGGAGAAATATGATCCCGCTTGTTGATTTTCATCAGAACTCTTGCTGCAGCATTTTGGATCAGCTGAAGGCTTTGAACTGCATTTTGTGGACTTCCTGATAGTAAAGAATTACAATAGTCCAGCTTTGAAGTAACAAATGCATGGACTAGTTTTTCAGCATCACTCCTGGACAGAATGTTTCTAATTTTTGCGATATTCCGGAGGTGAAAAAAGGAAACTTTGGAAACCTGTTTAATATGGGATTTAAATGACATGTCTTGGTCAAAAATAACACCAAGATTTTTTACTGTATTACCAGAGGCCAAGTTAATGCCACCCAGATTAAGTGATTAGTTAAAAAGTTTATTTTTTGAGGACTCTGGCCCAAAGATTACAACTTCGGTCTTGTCAGAATTTAGATGCAAGAAATTTAAAGTCATCCAGCTTTTGATGTCATCAAGACATGACTGCAGTCGAAGTAATTGATTGTATTCATCAGGATTTATGGATAAATATAGCTGAGTGTCATCAGCATAACAGTGGAAATTAATCCCATGCTGTCTGATAATTTTGCCGATCGGAAGCACATATATAGTAAAGAGAATTGGTCCAAGGACTGAACCCTGTGGTACTCCACAGGTGACTCTAGAGTTTGAGGAAGATTTATTATTAACATGAACAAACTGGAATCTGTCCGACAGATAAGATTTAAACCAGCCTAATGCTTTCCCCTTAATCCCTACAGTATGTTCAAGTCTTTGTAGGAGAATATTGTGATCAACTGTATCAAATGCAGCATTGAGATCTAACAGGACAAGTACAGACACAAGTTCATTATCTGAGGCCATGAGAATATCATTAGTGACCTTCACCAGAGCTGTTTCAGTGCTATGATGAGCTCTGAAGCCTGACTGAAACTCCTCAAGTAGGTCATTGCTTTGTAAATGTTCACAAAGTTGATTAGCAACTACTTTCTCAAGAATTTTAGATAAGAAAAGAAGATTAGATATAGGTCTGTAGTTTACTAGCTCATCTTGATCAAGAGAAGGTTTCTTAAGTAAAGGTTTAATAACAGCTACTTTAAAAACCTGTGGTACATATCCATTTACTAAGGATAGACTAATCATGTCCAAAATAGGGCCACTGATCAAAGGGAATACCTCCTTAAACAACTTGGTTGGGATTGGGTCTAACATACAGGTAGAAGGTTTAGATGAAGCTAAGATTTTAGATAGCTCAGAAAGCTCTACTACTTCTAAACAGTTCAAACACTGTGCAGGTTCTAAAGATTCCTCCAATGCTGCCTTACTTACTGAGGATAAGGTAATCATGTTTGGGAGGATGCCAATTATTTTATTTTTAATGGCATCAATTTTATTTATGAAGAATCCCATAAAATCGTTACTACTAAGAGCTAAGGGAATGGATGGATCAACAGAGCTGCGGCTCTGGGTAAGTTTGGCAACTGTACTAAAGAGAAATCTAGGATTATTTTTATTCTCTTCAATTAATGATGGAATTTATGCTGCTCTAACTCTGCGAAGGGTCTTGTTATACAACAATAGACTGTCCCTCCAGATTAAGTAGGATTCCTCTTGGTGTGTAGAGCGCCATTTTCTCTCCAATTTCCTAACATTGTGCTTCAAGGAACGCAGCTCTGAATTAAACCAGGGAGCCAGCTTCCTGTGAATAATCACCTTATTTTTCAAGGGAGCTACATTGTCTAATGCAGAACGCAATGAGGAAGTCACACTGTTAGCAAAGGTATTGATTTGTGAATGGGAAGAAACAGCATTGCTGCCATCTACAGGGCATTTCTGCAATACTGAGGATATTAAAAGGGGGACAGACTCTTTAAGTTTTGATACAGCATTATCCGATAAAGATCTACTATAATGGAACCCTCTTTTGGGGGTGGAGAAATCAGTTAGATTAAACTCAAATGTTATTAAAAAATGATCAGAAAGGACAGGGTTGTGAGAGAATACTGGTAATTCTTCACAATCAATGCCATATGTCAGCACAAGGTCCAAAGTATGGAGCCGAGAGCGCGTTGGCTTATGCACATTTTGAGCAAAACCAATTGAATCTAGGCTAGTTTTAAAGGCTACACTAAGGTTATCACATTCAGTGTCAACATGGATGTTAAAATCACCCACTATAATAACCTTGTCAGTGTTTATCACCAAATCAGATAAGAAGTCTGACAACTGATCCAAAAACTGAGTGTAAGGGCCTGGTGGACGATACAAAACAGCAAACAGAAGAGGTTTTATTGCTTTGCAGTTTGGATGAGGGAAACTAAGGGTTAAATGTTTGAAAGAACTGTAATTATTAATTGGCCTGGGACTAATTAATAAATCAGACTCAAAGATAGTTGCCACTCCTCCTCCTCTTCCCACAGATCTGGGAATGTGGAAATTTGAATAACTGGAGGGAGTTGACTCATTTATACTAACGTAGTCGTCTTGTAGCCAGGTTTCTGTGAGACAAAACAAATCAATCTGATTATCAGAAATCAATTCATTAACTAACAAAGTCTTTGGAGGGAGAGACCTTATATTTAATAGACCATATTTAATTATTTTATTTTTTGGTTCAAAGTGATCCGTATGGATTTTTATTAGATTTTTATGATTTGTTTCTTTTAGATCAGTTTTTGATCTGTTTGGTTTTGGCCGTGGGAAAGACACCGTCTCAATAGGATAATGGGTGGGTAACAGTACAGAAGCTGCAGAGAGGTGTGTTAAACTACGGTTCTGCTTCCTGGTCTGGACCCTGGGTTGTCAGCATTTAGGAGAACTAATAAATCCGGCCAGATTCCTAGAAAGAAGTGCTGCACCATTCAAAGTGGGATGAATGCCGTCTCTCCTGATCAGACCAGGTTTTCCACAGAAAGTTCGCCAGTTATCAATGTAGCCCACGTCGTTTTGTGGACACCACCTAGACAACCAGCGGTTGAATGACGACATGCAGCTAAACATGTCATCACTGGTCAGATCAGGCAGGGGACCAGAGAAAATTACAGAGTCCGACATTGTTTTAGCAAACTCACACACCGAAGCAACACCAACTTTGGTGACCTCTGATCGGCGTGACCGGGTGTCATTACCGCCAGCGTGAATAACAATTTTGCGGTATTTACGCTTATCCTTAGCCAGTAGTTTTAGGTAGGATTCTATGTCGCCCATTCTGGCCCCTGGTAGGCATTTAACTATGGTCCCTGGTTTCTTTAGTGCCACATTTCTTATTATGGAGCTGCCAATAATTAAGGTCGGCTCCTCAGCGAGACTGTCGCTGAGAGGGGAAAATTTATTAGAAACGCAGACGGGTTGGTGGTGATCTGGGGGCTGAAATCTGTTGGTTCGCTACGTGAAGTTACTCTTTGTGGCTCCGCGCTAGCAAAGGAGCGGCTATCAGCTGGTTTTTCAACAGCACGGAGCCGGGTCTCCAATACTGACACCCTCGAATCCAAAGCTACAAAAACACTACATTTATTACATGTACCATTATCACTAAAGGAGGCAGAGGAATAACTGAACATCTGACACAGAGAGCAGCAGATAGGAGACTTAGTCAGAGATGGAGAAGCCATTATGAGGCTAAGGCTTGGCTAACGCTAGGCTAAAGCTAGGCTAGCGCCCTGTTATCACGCCAAAGAACAAACCGTGTGAAACGAGGAGTTCCCAAACTCGTTCGTTATATAAATGGCATCTTCAATAAAAAAATTGTATTTTGTCCGGAAAAAAACACAAATTAAGAGGAGAAATTGAACTCCACAACTTGAAAAAGAGAAGAATTGCACTAGAGATCGAGTTGCTTCAAAAGGACCTTCAGAGTAAGTTCTAATACACCATTTGACCGTAGTATTGCTGACTTTACATAACTCTCTTATTGCAGGCAAAAGATGACTTGCTGGCTTTTCTTTATAAAGAATAGTTTAAATAAAAAGACAGGAACTAAGCATTATTTGTTTCGTCTTTTATTAAACATTAAAAAATGGTGTTCCACAATTCTGTCCCGTCCTCTGCCACTAGGTGGTCCAAGTGTACTGGTTGGATATCCCTATCTCCCCCATTTATACAGCTGCGATCTAATCCTGTTTACATGAAATGCTCGCGAGCAGGTTTAAGTTTTGCGTACATGTTGCTATGACAGCAAGTCCGGAATGAGTTTCGAAGAACCAAACGATCCAAGATCATGCCAAATCGTCAACAATCAAATCCAGCTAACTGAGTTAGCGACGTACGAAGAACGGACCCCAGGATGAGTTTCGAAGAACCAAACGATCCAAGATCATGCCAAATCGTCAACAATCAAATCCAGCTAACTGAGTTAGCGACGTACGAAGAACGGACCCCAGATCCTTCACTGCAGTCAAACACACTTTCGGTGCATTACCACTACCAACCTGTCTGGTCTGGGTGCATCACAAAACTTTTTTACTTTGCAGTATTGCTTTTTGTTTTTAAATAATTATAGTACACATCTTTTGATTTCTATTTTGTGTTTATCATTTGGGGCACTCTGGGCTTTGGTGGAAACTTCTGCAAATGAAAAGAAAAGGAAAAGTATGAATGTAATGCAAGAGTTATTGTTTATGACTAAAGTGAAGTGAGACTGGCACAGCATGTTCTTTGATAAGATGAAGAGGATTTGGGACTTTGCGGCCTCTGAAAGATGGTGGTATAGTCACAGAGCTAGGGTTATCAAAATGGCTATCCGGAGAGGATGTTAACTGCAGGCCAATGTTAAAAACCTCTTTCATGTTGTTTGTGAAACTCAGAAAGGGGACATCTGGGCTTGGTGGACAAAGGGAGGAGGTGGGTGCAGTCTGACCCACGTTGGAGAAGGACCCTGATTATTACAGTCTATATATATATATATATATATATATATATATATATATATATATATATATATATATATATATATATATATATAGCTGGGTAGCCCGCACTGTTGTAGCTGGATGGGGTGTAAAAGGAAGAGGCTGCCAAGTTCCATAATTTGCTGAATTCAAACTTACCGTTACCATTTCAATTCAAACATGTAACTTTCCACTCTGCCGGAATCTTTTTTTACATTTTCTTTCAATCTAAAAACATTAAGAAACTCTTGATTATGTGAATGAGAAATATTTTTTCAAGGATCTATTTGAAATCAGCTAAAGGTAAAACCAACTGAACGATTGTAGTCTGAGACTGACATTATTAAACTGATTCTATCTCAAGCCCATTTCTTTTTGTCACAAGTCCTGTGCCAACGAAGTGCAGCCATTCTTAGTCAGGGATGAAACACCCATCACAGTTAATGTTCTTGAGGAAACTCTGGGTTATCCTAATTATCGCAAACACAGACTAGTACAATTTACTTGTTTAATCAAATTGTGTGCTTTGTTTAATTAGCTGAATATGTGCTCAGAGAGGGAGGTAGAGGAGCAAGTTTTGTGTCAGAGCGAGAGACAATCAAAGTCAGAGAGAGAGATGAGTGAGAGAGGTGGCTGTGCACGTACAAACAACCTTTGCCTGAGGACACAGGGAATTAGAAAGAAAATTACCAGAACCATTGTACAATTTGCACTCAAAGCACAAAAAATGGAGACATTTCAGGGCAGCTCTTGCAAAGATCGGGGTGCTCAGTTTGTTCATCAAGTAGAAAACTACATCTAAACAGAAAAATGGTTGACATTATGTTATGATTTCTGTTAATATTTTTGAGGCTTTCTTAGATGCTTAAAACAATTGTACATATAAACCAATCAGATGATTAATTTTAGAAGTATTTCTCCTGATTTATCTTTTAATGAAATTAGGGAAAGCTTGGGTGTTTACCAGTTCATGCTTATATGTAGATGCCAAAACTATCTAATATTGCTGTCAGAGGTTAATTGCATCTCAACTTTTCTTACATAATCCGCCAAAACTTTGTGGTTTCATTTCTCTTTCTTAGATAAATACAAGAAAAAGAAAGTTCCTTCATAATTTTAAAGTCTGACACAATTGTCTGAAAAAGGTTTAAATTTGCATTATTCAACCAGTAGTAACTGTATATGCAATGAATACTTTGTCCTTTTGAATACCAATACTTAACTCCCTGACCTTTGAAAATAAAGCCTTAGAATATTCATTTAGAAAGATTAAAAGGACACACTGACTTTTGCAAAACTCAATCTAATGCACCACAAAGTAAATAACGAAAAATTACCGTCCAGTTTTTTCACTTTTTCAAAAAAGTTGTACAACAAAATTCTAAAATGATACAATAAATATTTTAAACCCACAATAAATTTGTTTTTGATAGGAAATGAGACAGGTATCTCCCAGGAGAGAATAAAACAATGTAAGCGGAGTATCGATTTTGCAAAAAAAAAAAAATGTTTTTCTTGTTTATATAAAAACTGTGCTGTTAAAAAAGGCTTTCATGACATACTACAGAAATTTCCTCTTATTTCCCAATACTTGGATATTATTAGAAAGAAACAACAAAAACATTGATGTTTGTAAGTGCATCCACACTGCGCTTTACTTCAGGGAAAGATTATGTTCTTCCTCCAGAGAAAAGAGTGCACACATGATCCACTCTACATCCTGTGCTGCAGTTTCTTAGTCCATCTCTTTGAGTTCAACTTGCTACAACGTCAAATGAGACCAATTACGTCTCCCCAAGTCAATCGTTCCCAGCAACTGAACCAACATCAAACTCATTGATTGGGGGCAAGGCTAGACGTAAGGTGATCAACTCCTCACAACTGTTCTCAGCAGTATTGATTTTCTTTTGGCAATGCATTTTAAGCAGATAAATAGATATTGTTCGATAAGGGAGAAAACACCTACGTTGACTGGACTTTTTGACCCAACTTTTAAAGAAGTTCCATTAGTGTGAACAGAAACTGAGTTTGGCTATTAAAAGGTGACACAAGTTATGGGTATTTTAGACTGGGAATTTGTTTCCACATGATATCATTAATTTAAACACTGAGACATATTACAGAGTACTCTACACTGTAAAATTAGCTAATAGTTTAATTTGAATATTAGACATCTGTCAACCATTTTCGTGACAAAGTAAATTATTTAATTTTAGACTAAGAATTAAAAAGTATTAGTTGAAAAAAAGAAGTTTGTGAAATACTGTACACTTGTAATCGTTTAATAACATTATGTCTTTCTTTCCTCAAGGTTTGAATTTATATTACATAATTTCATAAAAAATTCCGACACCCAATTAAATGTTCAGTTCCTTTTTAAGAAATGTCCACATTTCATTTTATAATTAATTTATTTTTCTCTGAAAAAAAGTCTTGATGCATATCAATATTCCAGGTAGAACAACAAAAGGAAATTGACTTCCTCTGAACAGGTTTTACTTTGTTAAAATATTTCATCTCTTCTCCTAGAGTCCTCTTCAGCCTGAAAAATTAAAGGTAAACTTAACCTCTTAAGCACTATCTTTGCATAGTGTAGAGTGCCATTTTCTGTCCAATTTCCTAACATTGAGCTTCAGTGAATGCGGCTTTGGATTAAACCAGGGAGCCAGCTTCCTATGACTAATTACCTTATTTTTCAGTGGGGCTACTTTGTCTAATGCAAAACGCAATGAGGAAGTAACACTGTTTACAAGAGAATCAATTTGTGAAGGGGAAGAAATAAAATTGCTGCCCTCTGCTGTGTGCTTTTGTGATACTGAGAACATTAAAAGGTGGACAGACTGAAGTTTGCTACAGCTTTGTCTGATAAAGACAATCAGAACAAAACTTTCTTTTGGGGGAGGATAACTCAGTTAGATTGAATTCAAAGGATGTTAAAAAAGACAGGACATGGTTGTGAGGAACTACTGATATTTCTTTACAATCAATGGCAAATGTCAACACAAGGACCAACGTATGGAGGCAAGAATGTGTCAGTTTATGCACATTTTGAGCAAAACCAAGTCTAGGTTAGAATTAAAAGCTACTTTAAGGTAAATGGTAAATGGCTTGTACTTGTATAGCGCTTTATCGAGTCCGACAACTCCTAAATCGCTTTCAGCCATTCACACACACACATTCACACTCTGACGATGGTGAGCAGTTTGTAGCCACAGCTGCCCTGGGGCAGGCTAACAAAAGCAAGGCTGCCATACATTAGCGCCACCGGGCCCTCTGACCATTGCTAGCACCCTGACAATGGTCAGAGGGCCCGGTTCTCACACTCAGTATCTACATGAATGTTAAAATCCCCCACCATAATTACCTTGTCAGTATTTAGCAGTAAATCAGAAAATAAGTCTAAGAACTGATCTAAAAACTGAGAGTAAGGGCCTGGTGGACGATATAAAACAACAAACAGAAGTGGTTTTATTGCTTTGAAGTTTTGATAAGGGCAAACTGAGGGTAAATTGTTGAAAAGAATTGCAGCTATTAAATGGCCTGTGACTAATTAATAAATCAAACTGAATGATGGTTGCTACTCCTCCTCCCTGTCCTGTATTTCTGTGAATGTGAAAAGGTAAATAATTAGACGGAGTTGACTCAATTATACTAACATAGTCATCCTGCAGCCGGGTTTCTGTGAAACAAAATAAATCAATCTGAGTATCAGAAATCAAGTCATTAACTAACAACATCTTTGAAGAGAGAGACCTTATATTCAGTGAACCACATTCAATTGTTTTATTTTTTTGGTTCAAGTTAAGTCGTATTAATCTTTGAGATTTTTATGATCTCCAACTTTTTGAGTTTTTTATCTATTTGGTTGTCCATGGGGTTATCAGTGGATAACAGTACAGATGCTGCAGAGAGGTGTGTTAAACTATGGCTTTGCGGAGGGAGGGAGGGGGTTTATTAGGTATTTAGGGGGTGAGGGGGGTTCTGGATGGGTGGCCCGTGCGGGTCGTGTTGCCCCCCCCTCTCTGGGGGGCCTGGTCCAGGGGGCGTCTGGTCCGGGGGTCGGGCACAGGCAGTCGTATAGTTGAATTGTGGTGACCCCCCCACTTGGGATTGTTGGATGTGAGTGTTATGTGGGAATGTGTGTACAGCGTCTTCTTTTTTGTAAGTCTGTGTGTGGTGAGTGGGGCACCAGGGAGGGATGGTGTGAATGAGTTTTTTTTTTTTTTTTTTTCCCCCAGGTATGGATCCGGTCCGCTCCCTCTCCCAAGAACATCTCAAGTCTCCGCTAGGTGCGGAGCCCATCCCCCCACGTCCTGCCCCCCTCCGCTGCGCTGGCAGGCGCCTTGGCCCTCTGGCGCATTGACGGTCCTCGGGTTTGGGGCGGGTTCCCGGGTGGGTGCCGGCCCATTCCCGGTGGCTGCTTCGCGGGGCCTGGCCCCCCGGGGGTCGGTCGGGGCGCCCCTGGGGCCTCTGGCCCTCAAGGCCCATGGCCGGGACCACTTTAGCGCGGCTGGCTGCAGGCGGAGCCCACGGGCTCGTCCCCGCGGCTCTTGGGGGCGTCGCCATTGCTGTGGCTGGGGGATTTCCTCGGGGTCGTCTCTCCTCTTTCCTTGGGGTGTTGCAGATTTCCTGTGTTGGCCCCTCTTGGGCGCCCAGCTTTGGGGGCCCCTTTGGGAGTCCGGGGTTATGGGTCCCCTGACCCCTGCCTCTGTGCTAGGGGAAGGCGGGCCTTTGGTTCTCCACAACCACTATCGAGCTATTTCCTTCTGGGTAATTCTCACCTAAACTAGTGCACTCTCACAAACTCCCACAGGTGCAGGGTTCCAGGTATTAAGTGTTCACCTATATACAGAAAGCCTGTAATTTATTTATTTATTTTCTTTCACTTTCTTTTTTCAGGTATCACTTTACACATGTCAGCTTAAATAATAATACATATGATTTAGCAATGGCATCACGGTATTACTCGATTGTATCTGTTGCTTTATGTCTGTTGGTTGTGCTGTTCTTTTTACGTCTCTCTTTCCAGGTGATGGAGCAGACGGAGGACATTTTATCATTCTCTCCCTTTTATCTCTTCTTTCTTTCACCTCTTCTCTTTCTTTTTTTTTCTCTTCTTGTTCTTCCTTTACTCTCCTACTTTCACATTGTAGTGTCCATATAATTTCAAATTCTCCCTGCAGGAATCACAATAAAGCTATTTACATGCATAAATCAAGCGGAGCACTATGGCGAAAGCTGTTTGCTCCACTTGTGAAAATAAAATCTGTCGAGCTCTATTTGGCATTGAGACATCAATTCCTATTGCCACATTACTAGACAGGACACTGGGAAAAAAAAAAACAACTATGGCTTTGCTTCCTCGACTGGACCCTGGGTTGTCAGCATTTTAGAGAACTAATCAACCTGACCAGATTCCTAGAAAGAAGTAACCTTGCCTGCAAGATAAATTCTCACTGTGTTTGTGCGTTCACAAACAGACGAGAATCCATCTTCTACCGCTACTGCGTCAACCGTTGGTTTCTGAACCAAAAATGGTTCGGCCAATAACGTTGCAGTGTTATGACTTAAGGCGGTACATACCTCTTTGACGAAATAGCTGGCGAGCCCCCAGCCGAGTAAGGCAAGTGAAGTTTATTTAAAGTATAGCACAGTGGTTCCCAGAACAAACAAACAAAAAATAGAAAATTGCAGTTGCACTTACAATAATACAACCATCATAACAAAGGTTATGGAAATAAAATCAATCAATCAATCAATCTTTATTGTCAACTACAATTTACATTGTAATCGAAATTACAGTTTCAGTACAACCGTCCATCACATACAGAACATACATTTGTGGGGAACGGTTGACTGAGGCCTTGCGTGCCAAAAGAACGCAGCTGTTTCTTTAGGGCGCTGCCTTTAACTCTGTGGAAAGATAGGAGCCACATTTGGGGAGGGAGAGGGAAAAAAGGCATATTTCACACTTAACAGGGTACAGTTTGAGATATGTAAAATAAACCTCAGCACAAGAAAAGCACATATGACGAGACAACATTCCAGCAGAGGGTTACATTGGAGACTTAGGTGTCACACGTGAGTCTATGTAGTATTGAGCATCAGTTGTGTATGGGTGAGTGTGTGCAATTTGTCCATGAACGCTGTCCAGAGGCCATTGTCCTTGATATGATGGAAAGTTTATCAACCGGCGCCACAGTTCTGAACGCATCCACAGGTGTCCGCGGGGGGAGGGAGTACAGGGGGGGTGGCAGTTCTGGGCCCTTCTGCCATAACATCCAGGGGAGTTTTGATAAAGGGGGAAGCCAAAACACAAAATACACTTTTTGTTTTGAGAGCAAGCTGCACAAATTTTCCATCAGCCTTGAAGTCTATGTCACTGGGCTCCACGTGGCAAATCCAATATTCTGAATTTGTTGGGCTTTTCCACCTTGAAGCGAGCGTGCACATCCAAGATTTTATCCCCTCTCACCTCTGAGTTCAACCACTGCAGCCAGCCTGCGTTCCATCGCATCCAGCTTGCGGCTCTGCTGATCCAGTTTACGGTTCTACTCGTTCACAGCCTTTGTGAGCGCATCAGATGAGGCTGACAGCCTGATCATGGGCATAATTGACACTGACATCCTCTGTAATTGTAGATACATCAGGTATCCTCCAAAACCAGATAGAAGAAATCCACGTATCATGAATCCAAACATGTAAACGTCTTCAACGTCCTCGACTGACAACATTGAAAAACACACCATTTTTCACCTGTTCCAAGAATCTAGGGTGTATCCCACAAAGTGTATCCCGTCATGATAGGACGGGTCCCCTTTACCCTGCCTTCCCAAAAATTTTATCAATTGCATTGAGAGACCAGCAGACCAGATCCATTGTTTCAGAATTCGGGTGATATGAAGAGAGGACTCAGAAAGACAAGACACAGCAAAACAGGGACAGAGCAGGGAGGTAGTGAGCAGCAGCAGCAGCAGGAAAAAGCGACCGCCTCCACCGAGAGACAGAACAGAACAAAATTAGAATATAATTTGAATTAAATTGCAATAAAGTTACACACAACATCCACCACAAAATCCTGATGATTTTAAGTTGCATCAGTGGCTCAGCCTGGAGTGAGAGAAAGAAAGAGTAAGCAGGCACAAATAAGTGCTTCTTGATGTTTTTTCAAAGATGAAATTGTGAATTCTGACAAAACAGATATGATAGCAGCAGCCACACATGCATTCTCATGCGCTGCCATGTTTACTCTGTTTAGCTGTGGGCTCGAGGCACAGCTGTAGGTCCTGCCTTAAACCATAATACTGCAACATGATTGGCCAACCTGTGATGGGTCGCTTCTTGGACAGTTGAGGCGGGAGTGGGACAAGATGGAGTCTCATGTGTTTGTGAACACACAAATACTGCGAGAATTCAGCTTGAAGGCGAGGCTATGATTAATCAAATCATATGAGATTTTATAGACATCATTTGGAAATGAGTGGGGGAAATTAGAGTGCATTGCAAGAGGAATCCTTCATAGCAGGCTACCACTCCCGGGAAAAGTTCTGGGATTGATGAGTTGATGTCATGAAAGGTGGGAGGAGGTGGAAGCGCCTGGGGTGAGACACCGGAAGTGACATTTGAAGGAGAAAAAGGGAAACGATTAAAATGTGCATGTCTTGAAGTGTTGGAGTAAGTTGCTCCAAACCCTCAATAGTGGTATTCTGTTGTTCCCAGAACACCCTTTTGAGTCTTGTTTAGGGTAGCTTGCTCGCTTAGGGCTCTCCTAAGATCTCCCTCTGGGTCACACTGCCTGAGTAGTCTGTCATGTTTTGAGGCAAGCTTCTAAACCACATACAGAAAGTCCTGTGGAGACAATGCAATTTTAAGGAGAATCAAAGGCAGGTAATCCAGAAAGGAGCCTGAAAGGTAAACTTGGAAGGAGATAAAAAGAAATAACAAAAACTCAGGAACAAGAAAAAGTCACAGATAATCTTAGTAAAGGGTAGAGATAATTCATAGGTTGACATTAAGGCATTGAAAGATTAGCATCATCTAGCTGATGAGCTAACTACAATCATGCTGCTCAGCTCCTCCCTCCTGGAAAACTTGCAGCTCAAAGGGAGAGAGGAAACCACACAAGGCAACACACCTTGATCCCTAACATTTTATCTGCTCACTAAAACAACATCCTTGCAAACATTGTACACTGCAATCACCCAAAACATATTCTATACATATTTTTATTTAATTTTAATTTTTTTCTCTCATTGTTAAACTGTTATACAAGTTGCTTTTTTTAATCCAGTGGAAGCTGTTTTGGTTATCCGTGCATCTGAGTCAATGTTGTGCAAACTGACAGATCATCCCATGTAAAAAGAAACTGTTTTTAGCTAAAAAGCCTTCCACTTTAGAGGGAAAGGATCAAAATCATGCTCTTTACAGAGACTTATGTTATTTTATGAGATTAATGAAATGCTTGAAGGGTTACAGAAAGGTTTTTGCTTTTTAGTCTGACTTCATATTCTGATATTTTCCCTGTTGTTCTAGTCTGGACATTAGTTCGTACGTAAAGTTCCTTCCATGTATACCACAATAGCATGATATTAAAATTAGTGACTGGTGGGTTTCATAATAATTGGGAAAATGTGGTTTAATTTTCAAAGGTCAGATAATGTCACAGATTTAATCTAACTTGATTAGTAAATTATTTATATATATATATATATATATATATATATATATATATACACACATTTGCCTGTGTTAATGTATAATTTCAATGGCTTGTCTAAAATAAATTATTCATTCATCTATCTTTACACTTTAGCAGAGTGCAACTTTGGTTGAAGGAGGGACTCAGAGATTGCACTTTGTCTAAAACTAAACTTATTGTTTAGGTATTTTCACGCAAACATGCTGTTTAGAACAGAGTGTTACACAAAACCCGAGTAAAAACTATTGAGCATCAAGCAGTTAGACCTGATTTGCTTCATGCCATTTTGAATTGGGCACCACTGCTTGTACTTTATGAGCTTTTCTGTGTGGTTAAAGGCTACTCCAACATGTAACAGTTCAGCACAGTTGGAATCAAAGTGTATCATTTTTCACTCTGGTGATTTTTTCATTTGGTACTTCATTCACTTCAAATTCCAAGCTGTCTCTGATCACCATGGTCAATCTACAGTTGATGAAATATTAAATAAAATACTTTTCAACTCTTGAAACTGTGTGATACACTGGTGGTTTGGGGGTGAGGGGTGGAAAGGGTGAACGTAGTAGCCAGGAACCTAGATTTTTAAACAGTATGAGGGAGACAATTACAAGAGTAGCTTTAAACTAAAGGTTTTGTCACATGGTTTGGACACCTAGGAATTGAACTTATTGTTCTGGTATTTATAAAATGATACGGGCCTTTGTAGTGCAACTTTACAATCATGGAATGGATGAGCAGAGCTAATTACAGAGCAAAGAGTGATTCAGCTGTTAAAGCTCACATAAAGCACATAGAAGAACATAAAAGCCAGAGGTGAACAATTAAAGAGACCGATAGAGCTGCAATGTGGTTGAATAAAACAAAGATGTATTAGAGGTAAGTTAATTTAGGAAATATTACAATAAAAAGAATAAAATGTTAAATGCATACACTATCATCATTGATTTATCCTTTTTAAAACACTACACTTTGTGTTATGGTTTGATACCTAACAACTAATCCAGTTTCTGACTAAAAAATCCATAGTCTGTAGATATGCATGCAGTGCCTTCTGAAAGTGCTCAAATCTTTTGAACTTTTACCCATGAATCAGTACTCTTGAGAACTACCTTTAACTGCAATTACAGCAGCAAGTATTTGAGGGTATGTCTCTACCAACTTTGCTCATCTAGAGACTAACATATTTGAAAATTATTTTTTGCAAAATAGCTCAAGCTCAGAGAGTTTGTATAGGAGGCCTCTGTGAACATACATTTTAAAATCTTTGCACAGACTCTCAATTAGGTCTAGGTCTGAAATTTTACTGGGCCTCTACAACATATAAATATATGTATTTTGATCTAAATCCTTTCATTTTAGCATTGGCTTTGTTTATGTTTATAGCACTCAGAACCAGAACACTGCTGAAGGAAAATATCCACACAACATGGTACTGCCACCATCATGTTTCGCTAGTGTTGTGCAATCAAGCCATGAGGAATAAAACTACACTAAAGTTGTGAGACTTTTACAGGGCCTCGGGGTACTGTTCTCACAGCAGAGGGCCACTGTATAAAACCCCCATCCATGGACAAATGCTCTCTTTCGCATGCTGTTCCTCAACAGCAGAATTGGGGGGACACCCACACTGGAGAGACCTACAAACATGCAGGGTCGGCCAAGCTGAGTACATCCCTGCCCTTTTCCAAATCGGAACTTGAACAGACAACTGCCTTGAAATAGGCTGTTTACCTTCCTAAGCCGTGAAGGAGAAAAGCTGACCCGAGAGTGAGCCACATGCTGCAGCCACATGCAGTGCTGAGCTTCCTACGACCTGAGACCTGCATGAAAGACTAGGAACCGGCTCCTCACAGCCCCGCTTTGAGCTACCCGCCTGGTCGCTGTTTCTGCTCAGATAGCCAGCTTTGCCTTGGAGTAATTCACTGAAACCAAATGCTCCGTCGCCACAACTGGAGACAACGTCAAGGGTGGCAGATCGAAACGAAAACAAACATGATGTTTAAAATGAACCGTAGTTGCGTTGACTTGGTGGTAGCACTAATGTTATCCGGGAAGCTAATAGCGCTATGCTAGCGGACATTCAGAGCTAATTTAAAAAGACCTTAAGCTCAGTTTGTTCAAAATGAGTGGAAAACACAAACATTAATATCCTATCAGTGTATAAAACCCTTCTGGAAATAAAGTTTGTTATAACCATAAAAACACACTCGAACCACATCAGCAAAGCATAGTTTCAAAGAAGCTAGCGGGAGCTATGCCTGTTAGTTCCAGGTGTTTTTAAAAACACAGTGAAAACACATTAAGTAAACCATTCAAGACTTTCCCTGTTTATTTCTCTGCCAAACCTATGCCAAACCTATGACTCTGTCTCTGGTTGTGTCGACGGGATGTCCGGTTGCAGTGAATTACTCTAAGGTAAAGCTGCTATCTGAGCAGCGAGCAGGCGGCTAGCTCGAAAGGGAAAAACAGCCGTCGTTTGGGAAGCCAGGCCTGGCTGGGCGAGCTGTACATGGCTCCGGGGAGGGGTGCGCCCGGCCTGTGAAGGGGGGTCACGGCATGGCTCTCTGCATGGGCTCTCTGCACGACTTTTACAGTGCCGGGGACCTTCGCAGGCCTTTCCTGGCGTGGCTGTGTTCATTGAGGGCGACTTCAGATCAGTTTTCCTTTCAGCTTGGCCTGACCGCAGGAAAGGAGAGTGCAGGTCAGCTGGCTGGTGTCCTCACAGACGTTTTTAACACCTCGCTGGACCAAGCCACAGTGCCAGCATGCTTTAAGTCTGCCTCCATCATTCCGGTGCCGAAGAAACCTGAAGTCACGTGCTTCAACGACTACCGGCCTGTTGCACTGACTCCCATCATGATGAAGTGCTTTGAAAGGCTGGTGAAAGAACACATCGTCTCCAGTCTCCCCCCAACACTCGACCCGTTCCAGTTTGCCTACTGGCGGAACCGCTCCACTGAGGACGCCATCTCCTCCGCTCTTCACCTGAGCTTGACACACCTGGAGGAGAAGAACACGCACGTGCGGATGCTGTTCCTGGACTTAAGTTCAGTGTTTAACACCATCATCCCACAGCACCTGGTAGGAAAATTAGAACATCTGGGCTTCGGCACACCTCTTCGCAACTGGCTGCTAGACTTCCTCACCAACAGACCCCAGTCAGTCCGGGTCAGACAGAACACCTCTGATGTCATCACCCTCAGCACGGGCTCCCCTCAGGGCGGCGTCCTGAGCCCCCTGCTGTTCACTCTGATGACACATGACTGCGTCCCCAGGTTCACCACCAATCACATCGTGAAGTTTGCAGATGACACAACGGTGGTGGGCCTGATCAGAGACAACAACGACTAGGACTACAAAGAGGAGGTGGAGCAGCTGGTGGGCTGGTGCAGAGACAACAGCCTGATCCTGAACGTGGAGAAGACGAAGGAGATCATCTTCGACTTCAGGAAGAACCGGCCTCGCCACGCTCCACTGCTCATCAACAGCTCAGCTGTGGAGGTGGTCAGCAGCACCAAGTTCCTGGGGGTGCACATCACGGACAACCTCACCTGGTCTGTGAACACCACGTCACTGGTGAAGAGGGCACATAAGCGATTGTACTTCCTGCGGAGGATGAGGAGAGCCCACCTGCCCCTGCCCATCCTCACGACCTTCTACAGAAGCACCATAGAGAGCATTCTGACCAGCTCTCTCTCTGTGTGGTGTGGAGGCTGCAGTGCCTCCGACTGGAAGAACGTGAGGAGAGTGGTGAGGACAGCAGAAGGGATAATCGGGGCTCCTCTCCCCTCCATTAAGGACATTTCGTCCCAGCGCTGTGTGTCCCGAGCCCATAACATCATAAGAGAGGGGTGAGGGGTTCTCCCTGCTGCCTTCTGGGAAAAGGTTCCGCAGCATCCGCTGCAGGTCCACCAGGTTCTGCAAAAGCTTTTTCCCTGTTGCCATCAGACTGTTGAACTGCTGACTATAAACTGGAATCTGCACCACATTTCCACATTTGCTCGCATTTTTGCACAATCATTTTTGCACATACAAATGGTTTAAATATTCTCCTGTACACTGTGATCGCACATTGTTTCTTTCTCCTGCATTGTTTACATTTCAATTGTTTACTTTTTATTCACTGCTGCACTTTATACTGTAATTTACAAGCTGTATGCAACGAAATTTCGTTCTGTATGCACTCTGTACATACAAAATGACAAATAAAGTTGTCTAAGTCTAAGTCTAAGATTGTATTTGGTAAGCAAGTCTTTATACAGTGAGCCCCTTGCTGTGAGAGGCAGTCTCCTGGGGACCTGTAAAAGTCTCATGTTTCATGTGGCTTTCAACTAAGTCTGAATTATCCCATATGGCTTGATGGCAAAACAACATTAATATGGAAGATTAATGTCGATTTAATGGTGTCTTATAACTTTAGAATTATCCCCTAGCTTCCCGGAGGAATAATTGCATTAATAAAATCAAGTGTCCTAAAGGCATTGATTTTTACTGAGCAAATCATTCCTTAAAATGTTATTTCCTCAAATAATGTTTTGTTTAACTCAGGATTTGCGTTGTGAATCGGTTGAAACATACCAAATGTTGTTACAAATTAGTCAAACTAATTTAATCTCACTCCACATTCTTTAAGATGATCTTTGGTTCTCTAAATTTGATCTGCAGTGAACCAGGATTCACTGAATCATTCTGACAATGGTTTTCAACTATTTTATTTGTCTTTTTGTTTCTTTTATGTGTAAATAGTTCCTTAGCTTCTTTTTATCTTAATTTTGCTTTGTAGTTTTAGTTAAGTTTCACTAGCCCAGTAGAGAGGATTTGTTGATTTAAATATAGTTTTAAACACCATTCCATAGTGATGTTCTCCGGACATCACTATTCTATATGTGTGCAGAGTTTGCTGTTAAAAGAACGCCAGTGCTTGAATCACCCTTTCAACTATTGTTCTAATATCAGCTGTTTGGGCTGATATTCACTGGACAATACCTAACAGACCGAGAGTTATTTTTAAACATTAAATAACTTAAAACAGTGCGTAATGGCACAACGCTAGTCATGTTTCCATCAACGTTTTTTAATGTGCATTTTGAAGTATTGCATTAGAAGGGTTTGATGGAAAAGGCAAAATTAAAAATAACTCACTTAATTCCGCAAAAAAATGTTATGCTCGCTTGAAGTGGTTTTTCAAAAAACAGTAAATGTGTTAAAGAGGAGATGGAAACACATTTATGAATCAGTTCACACGTAGCGAACATTTATCTCACGTCACTGATCAGCTGTTTCTGTTGCTGCCGTCTTCTTGGATATTCCCACGCTCAAAAACAGGTCTGGAAGCAAGACCAAGTAGATGTGGACCAAGGAAGTGATGCAAGCATTTCTAATTCACATCCATAAAAAAAAACTTGACATGTTCATTAAAGCCTCGCTCCATTACTGATATGCTGTCTAATTAGCAACATCTACTTCCTGTTTATTACAGCCAATGTCAACGTATGACGACGTTGCGCAGCGCGTCTCCTGGTTAGTGGTGACCTAGTGGGTAGAGTGGGCGCCACACAGTGGCAGCCCACTGCTCCCCAAGGGGATGGGTTAAATGCAGAGAACAAATTTCTTTGGAATGTATGTTGCAATGACAATAAAGATGATGAAGATGAAGATGATTATTATTATTAATATTATTATTATCAATTTGCTACAAACCAGAAAATGGAAACACGTCTGATGCGCATTTTCTTTTTTTGTAATATTTTAAAAGTTCGCTCAAAATTTGCATGAGAATTGAAAGCTATTATGGCGGTGGCTGGGATAAAGTAATGTGCAGTGTTTGGTTTCCGTCACATATATTATTTTGCATCTTGGTCTGAAAGTTCAATTGTGGACTCATCTGACCTGAAGCCACCTCCCTGTTTCCCCTGCATTGCAAAAACAACTTGATATGGTTTTATGTCAACAACTGCTGCCACTCCTCAACAAAGGCCAGATTTGTTGAGTGACTAATACTCTTCCTGTTGACAATTTATTTTTCCTAAGCTGTGGATCTCTGCTGCTCCTCTAAAGGTACAATGGACTTCTCAAACTCTTTTGTCTTCCAACTTAACAATTATCTGTTACTTTTTGTTGATTCATCACATACTGTAAAATATCAATGTAATAAATTTAAATTTGTGGTAATTTTGTGGTTGAATTGTGAAAATAGTTGGTATGCATAGTTTTTTCAAGGCACTGTACTCACACATATCTCTTTACCTTGGTGAGTTAGTGTGTTTAAAAACTCATCAGGTATCCTTACAGATTCATTGGCTGTCAGTTAAAAAGTTAACAGTTCGAGTTATGTGAGGAAACCTCAATAAGCAGACTACAATTGAACTAGTCTTACATGTTAAATATGTTCATTAAACTGTCATGTAACATTTCACTGTATCATGTAATGATGGTATGCATCATTTCCTCTGCTTCCCAGATGGCAGATAATATTAAATATCTCTGTTGTTATACACTTTCAAATCTCCACCTTAACAAATGCCACACACTTATGCCTTATTTCTCTCAAAGGAAATATTTAATAATGTACTCTGAGAATTGTCAACCTTGTCACTCAAAACAGTTGCTGAGACACTATGGTACTGGGATGTGTTTTCTTTCTCTCCTTTGTGTCTGTATGGACTAAGGAAACAAATATCTCACCCTTGTTAGTGCTCAAGGACACACAATATAGTGTGACCAGTATTATCAAATTGTTACAAAGACAAACCTTGAGAGCCGCAGGCTACAACTGCCTGGGAAAGTGTTTTGAATTTTTTATGAAGCATACCTGATAAAGAGTAAGAGCCACAGACAGTGTTTTGCAGTTGTTGAGCAGAGATAACTTTACTTGAGGTTCCAGACTGAAAGGGACATATATAATAGTTTTACTTTAGGATTCATGAATATGTATTTTGTTTCTTCCCTAGAAGAAAGCTATTTAAATACTGAATTTGAAGGCATTTAATGCAATAGTTGAAAGCCAATTGTAATTCAGATTTACATTTCTTTAGGATTAAAATGTATTCTATTAAAAATAAAATAATTGGCATCATCCTGAATGTGGTTACTTCTTCCTCAGTCAGTGAGGCAGCATTGGAGATAACTGGAGCTATGTTTGGGTTGTTGTGATCCTGTTAAGGTTTTTGAGTTGTCAAATATTGTTAGCTTCATATAAACCTTTAACTTGTATGTTAAACCCAATCCCAACCATATTATATGGAAGTGTTGCGTTCCCTCTATTACACCCCCATTTTAGATATGATTAATTTATTCTTAGAAAATCGATATGTACCACAAGGTTTTAACATACCTGTAATTAAACTTTTAAGAAACCTTCCCTCTAGACCTATATCAAATCTTCCTTTTTTATCTATAATTCTTGAGAAAATAGTTGCTAACCAAGTGGGTGAACATTTACACAGTAATGACCTGCAGGGTTTCCCCCAGAAAACTGGCTAATCCTGGCACAGATCGGGGAGGGTACTGCATGCAGATACACAGAGGTGGGAGGAATGCGTTGCGTGGGGCAGCACTTTGCAGCATAAATGGGTAGCTCAGATAGGGTTGCCAGCTGTCTCGTATTAGCCGAGATGTCCCGCATTTTTTGCCAAATTGAAGTGTCCCGTGCGGGACTGGTTTTGTCCAGTATATTGACTGCAGTCTGCAATTACTATTTACAAAGACTAGATGACACTCCTCGCCGTTGTTACCGAGACCTAAATAAAGAAGTCTCATCAAACTAGAGAGCACAGTGCAGCTTTGCTTCTGAGTCTCCGACAGATTGGAATTAATGGAAAAGCACTAGGCTTGTTTAAATCTCACTTGTATAGCAGATTTCAGTTTGTTCATTTAAATATTAAATCTTCTTCAAACTCCATGGTTACTTGCGGAGTACCACAGGGTTCGGGGCTTGGTTAATTGTCTTTATTTTATATATGCTTCTAATTTGTAAAATTATCAGACAGCATGGGATTAATTTCCACTGTTTTGCTGATGACACTCAGTTATATTTATCCATAAATACTGATTGTCAGGGTGCAATCCTGCCTGCTGCACCCTGGATCTTCCAGAACCTTCCTCCTCATGCTCTGCTCCACTAATCATCCTCACCTGTTAAATCTTCAATCAGTCAGAACTCAGTCCACCTGCAAAGCTCTCCATATAAACCCACCTCAGTCTCCAGTTCTCCGCCAGTCCGTCTCTCATTCTCCTATGAGAAGATCTCGCTCGCCGCCTTCACCGTGCTTCTGATGAAGTTACCTCCACGTCTCCTCTGGTCCCTCAGCTACCCCAGCACCTCCCGAGACTCTCCAGCTCTCTCTGATCAGGCTGCTCCGGCATTCTTCATCTGCCCACCCAACTCTGGTAAAAGACTCTGTTCCGCTTCATCCATTATCACCTTACCCAGCAATAAACTGTCTGAACAGCTGCTCTGCGCTCTGTGTGTGTGCTTGTTCGGGTTCACCGAGACAAATCTGACAGCACGGACACGGACAAAGATGAACCTGGAACACACACAGAGCCCGCGTGCTGGGGCCGGTCAGGTGTCCCCATTACCTCCCTCCCTGGTCCTTTCTGTGGAGCTTTGCCTTCAGGAACTGAAGCGCAGCCAAGCCATGGTCGCTAACCTGGACTCACCGTGGCTGCGGGCGGAAGCAGCAGCCATAGCTCGAGCTAACATGGATGAACACGTTCTAAGCCTAGCAAAACATTGCTCTGCTTTCCCGGAGCTAGCGGACCTTTCTCAGGGGGTCGATTGGGAGTTCTGGACGGGAACATCCCCACCGATCGGATCTACCCTCGCCACCAGCTTGTCCGCTGCTCCGGCTGCTGATGTTCCTTCCACTCCCGTCGTTCAGCAACTGCTGCCGCTGCTTTCTCTGCTGCTGCTCCCGATTCCTCACCGTCAGCAGCAGTCTCAACATCGCTGCCCGGCTCCTCCCGGCGCAGACGCTGGACTCGGCGCCCCAGGATATCTCCCGAGGCCAAGCCTGACATCTCTGCTGAAGCCGCACCAACTGCGGCTGACGTCACCTCCTTTTCCCCGGTGAGTCGGCCGGGTGCAGATGCTGCCACTCAGGAGAGTCTGGCTAGAGCACCCCGCCTCTATGAAGACCAGCTGTGGGATTTTTTCTACGGGGACAGGGACGACCTTCTCCCATGTTGGTCCGCCCCTGTTCCCGCTGACGAGAGTCCCACAACCTACGAGGTCGGGGTGCACACCGTCTCGCCAGCCATCTCAGAGGTTTCTGCTGCACAAGCCACGGCCCAAGCCTGCGTGGGTGTGTTTATCCTAGCTCCGCCGTCCGTCTCCGAGCTCCCAGCTCCGCCATCCGTCTCCGAGCTCCCAGCTCCGCCGTCCGACTCCGAGCTCCCAGCTCCACCGGCCGAAGCAAGCGCAGTCCCGCCGGCCGAAGCAAGCGCAGTCCCGCCGGCCGAAGCAAGCGCAGTCCCGCCGGCCACCGAGAAAAAAGACCCGCCGGCCGCCGAGAAAAAAGACCCGCTGGCCGCCGAGAAAAAAGACCCGCCGGCCGCCGAGAAAAAAGACCCGCCGGCCGCCGAGAAAAAAGACCCGCCGGCCGCTGAGAAAGATCAGCCCGAGGCCTCCGATGGTGCTGCTCTACCTCAGCCCGAGGTTCCCGAGTCCTACAAGGCGGTCCAGGGGGACCCGCCTCCAGTGCCAGCTCTCCAGTCCAGCGAGGCGGTCCAGGGGGACCCGCCTCCAGTGCCAGCTCCAGTGTCCAGCGAGGCGGTCCAGGGGGACCCGCCTCCAGTGCCAGCTCCAGTGTCCAGCGAGGCGGTCCAGGGGGACCCGCCTCCAGTGCCAGCTCCAGTGTCCAGCGAGGCGGTCCAGGGGGACCCGCCTCCAGGGCCAGCTCCAGTGTCCAGCGAGGCGGTCCAGGGGGACCCGCCTCCAGTGCCAGCTCCAGTGTCCAGCGAGGCGGTCCAGGGGACCCGCCTCCAGTGCCAGCTCCAGTGTCCAGCGAGGCGGTCCAGGGGGACCCGCCTCCAGGGCCAGCTCCAGTGTCCAGCGAGGCGGTCCAGGGGGACCTGCCTCCAGTGCCAGCTGTCCAGTCCAGAGAGGCGGTCCAGTGGGACCCGCCTCCAGTGCCAGCTCCAGTGTCCAGAGAGGCGGTCCGGGCGGACCCGCCTCCAGTCTCAGCTCTCCAGTCCAGAGAGGCGGTCCAGGGGGACCCGCCTCCAGTCAAAGCTCCAGAGTCGTCCGAGGCAGTCCAGGGGGACCCGCATCCAGTCAAAGCTCCAGAACCCCCCGAGGATCCTTCAGTGGAGCTCTACGCCAGGAGAACCAGGGCGAAACTCCACTGCCGGCTGCCTGAGATCCTGCTGCCTCGCTGCCGGCTGCTCCAGCCACGACGGGGTCGTCCTCCGCGACGACCGCCTCTGCTCCAACCACGGCGGGGTCGTCCTCCACGACGACCGCCTCTGCTCCAGCCACGGCGGGGTCGTCATCCACGACAACGGCGGGGTCGTCCTCCACGACGACCACCTCTGCTCCAGCCACAACGAGGTCGTCCTCTGCGACGATCGCCACCAGAGACCCTGCTGTTCCGCCGCCGGATAACTGCGCCTCGTCAAGGTCGTCCTCCTCGCAGTCCGCCACCAGAGACCTTGCTGCTCCGCCGCCTCCCGCGTCCGGGCCGTCCTCCACCAGCTCTTCTGGTCATCAGCCGAACAGCAAGCCGTCGCCACAGCCCTCCGGCGAAACCAAGTCGCCGTCTGTGCCTTCTGGCGCACCCGAGCCTTCGCTGCCTGCGCTCACAAGCCGTCGCCAGAGCCCTCCGGCGAAACCAAGTCGCTGTCTGTGCCCTCTGGCGCACCCGAGCCTACACGGCCAGCGCTCACAAGCCGTCGCCAGAGCCCTCCGGCGAAACCAAGTCGCCGTCTGTGCCCTCTGGCGCATCCGAGCCTTCGCTGCCAGCGCTCACAAGCCGTCGCCAGAGCCCTCCGGCGAAACCAAGTCGCCGTCTGTGCCCTCTGGCGCACCCGGGCCTTCGCAGCCAGCACTCACAAGCTGGCGCCAGAGCCCTCCGGTGCACCCAAGTCGCCGCCTGTGCCCTCTGACGCTGCCAAGAGCTTCCCGAGTTCCAGCGCTGCCAAGAGTTTCCCGAGTTCCAGCGCGCTTCAAGAGCTTCCCGAGTTCCAGCACTGCCAAGAGTTTCCCGAGTTCCAGCGCGCTTCAAGAGCTTCCCGAGTTCCAGCGCGCTTCAAGAGCTTCCCGAGTCCCAGCGCCCTTCAAGAGTTTCCCGAGTTCCAGCGCGCTTCAAGAGCTTCCCGAGTTCCAGCGCGCTTCAAGAGCTTCCCGAGTCCCAGCGCCCTTCAAGAGCTTCCCGAGTTCCAGCGCGCTTCAAGAGTTTCCCGAGTTCCGGCGCGCTTCAAGAGTTTCCCAAGTTCCAGCGCGCTTCAAGAGTTTCCCGAGTTCCAGCGCGCTTCAAGAGTTTCCCGAGTTCCAGCGCGCTTCAAGAGTTTCCCGAGTTCCAGCGCGCTTCAATAGTTTCTGAGTTCCAGCGCGCTTCAAGAGTTTCTGTTCTCCCGGCACTTTTTGTTGGACACTAGCCCCCCATCCGTGCCTCCCTCCGCCCGCCCTGGGTGGGTCGTTCCTTTTGGGCCGTCTGGTATCCGGCCTTGAGGGGAGGGTGATGTCAGGGTGCAATCCTGCCTGCTGCACCCTGAATCTTCCAGAACCTTCCTCCTCATGCTCTGCTCCACTAATCATCCTCACCTGTTAAATCTTCAATCAGTCAGAACTCAGTCCACCTGCAAAGCTCTCCATATAAACCCACCTCAGTCTCCAGTTCTCCACCAGTCCGTCTCTCATTCTCCTATGAGAAGATCTCGCTCGCCGCCTTCACCGTGCTTCTGATGAAGTTACCTCCACGTCACCTCTGGTCCCTCAGCTACCCCAGCACCTCCCGAGACTCTCCAGCTCTCTCTGATCAGGCTGCTCCGGCATTCTTCATCTGCCCACCCAACTCTGGTAAAATACTCTGGTCCGCTTCATCCATTATCACCTTACCCAGCAATAAACTGTCTGAACAGCTGCTCTGCGCTCTGTGTGTGTGCTTGTTCGGGTTCACCGATCTGACACTGATGAGTCCTATCAGTAAGTGTAATGTTTAACTGAGCCAGAAAATGTTGCACTTTAAAAATTTATTGTAAAAAGTGTGGAACTACAGATTGAATGAATAATGAAGACTGGACAGGTGACAATGGCTGATACAGATAGAACAGGGAAAGATGGCTGAGATAGGCTGACCAGGTGTTGAAGGCACAGACAAGCTGAACGGGTGATGATGGCTGAGAGAATAATACCAAAAGCCACGAAGACACTGGATTCACATAGGAACACGAAGAAGCGGGTGGTGCACACAGACAATGGAAAGCAGTTTTAGTGAGAGCAGGGCGAGCACAGGAACACAGGATCAACAGGCAGTGCACAACAAACACAGTGGAGCAACTCATGCAGGCAGTGAGATGATTAGAGTCATTTTGGCAAGGAATGGTTGTGTGAGGCGGGTATAATTAGGTGGAGAAACAGGTGAAAAGACTTTGGCCTAAGTAGTAGCAGCAGGTGAAACTGATTCATGTGAGCTGAATGGTAGCTGAGAAGAGTGGAGTATGAAATGGAGAATAATCAGACAATCAGTCCAAAAACATAAACAAAACCCAAATTATGACAAATAAGGCAGACTACAGGCATGTCTTGAAGACATAAAAACCTAGATGACCTTAAGTTTTCCTTAAATTCAGACAAGAGAGGAGTTGTAATTGTTTGAAAACTGTTTTTAATTAATCACTTAATCTGGATGGAATTAAACTGACCTCTACTAATAAAGTAAAACACATTGTTGTTTTTTTTACCAGAATGTGATAATTGAATCCCATATTAAACAGGTTTCTAGGGTTTCCTTTTCTCACCTCCGTAATATTGCCAAAATTAATATTACCAAAATCGCTAAAAAAAACTAGTCGAAGCGTTTGTTAATCACAGGCTTGTAATTGTAATTATTTGTAATGATTACTGTCTAATCCTGCCTGACAGTCTCCTGTTCTGCAGTCCCATGATGTCATTCCTGCTCTCTGTGCTGCACTGGCAATTAGGTATCAGCGGTTACACCTGCAGCAACTGTAATTACTGGGAATTACTGCACCTGGGAGGTGCACCATAGAGTCCTGGCTCTCCCAGTTCACCACTAGATTATTGAAAGCCATTGTGTGAGTAGACCATCCAGCATTCCTTGCATTGACCTCCTGACCTCGACCTGTGTCGTTCCTGTTTTCCTCCTGCCTGTCTTGCCCCGATCAGATACTCCTGTTTGGCTTCCGATCTCTGGACATTGAACTCCTGGTTAGCCTGCCGACCAAACCTGCCTCTGTCTGGATTCTCCTGCCTATCAGTAACGACCCAAGCCTGGACCTCGGACCTGTCTTCTGTCTGTGCCCCACTTGGAAACCTCTGCCTGGTGTGTGTGCCTCTTGCTATTCATTCTCTCGCCTTGATCCTGGATTGCCTGGTTGCCTAGTCCTTCTGGAAACCTCTGCCCTGTGGACTGTCTTCCCGTTCATGACCCCCAAACTGACAATAACTGCCCAGCTAGCTTCTGGCTTGCCCAACTGCACCAGTATTCGGATCAGTCAGTCAGTTATCTAAATCACTCAGATGAAGCTATTGGGATCAATCATCAGAATCGGTGCAACCTCCCGGCATCTGATAAGTTTAGTGGCTTTTATTCAGTGTTTAACAATCTCCACTGAATTGTTCTCGGCCACTAACCCTGCTCTTTTCCTGACAGAGATTCCAGTTCGAGCTCCAGTCAGTTCTTGTTCCTACAACTCCAGTTTATTTATAATAAACGTTATTAAACACTTATTCTCCATGTCAGCTGAATTATCAGGTCTCCAGATAATCCAATGTTCCGCCAAAATATCACGATTTAGAAAAAGTTTTCAGTAAAGACCTTGGCCTTTCTGTTCCTCCTCTCTACCCCTATGACTGCGCCATGAACCTCCTCCCTGTTGCTCCTTTACCTTCTGGCCAGTTATACAATATTTCTGGAGCTTAGCAACAGTCTTTAGTAAATTACATCAATGATTCACTTAGAGCTGGAATCATCAGACCATCCTCCTCTCCCATCGGTGCCGGGATTATCTTTGTCAGCAAGAAAGACAAGCATCTTCAACCCCGCATCGACTACTGGGAGCTTTATCAGATAACTGTTAAAAACAAATGTTCTCTACCTCTTCTCACGTCCACTTTCAGTTCTGTTCATGGATCATTAATTTTTTCCAAGCTTGATCTTTGTAACAATTCTTATCTAGTTCGCATCACGGAGGGGGATGAATGGAAAACTGCTTTCAAATCCCCTCTAGGCCATTATGAATATTTAGTCCTGCCCTTCGGTCTCACAGCAGTAGTATTCCATACCCCGGTCAACGATGTCCGCTGTGATTTCCTCCATAATTGTTGGAGAACCGGTTATTCGTCAAACCAGAGAAGTACAAGTTCCACGCCCCATCCACTTCCTTCCTGGGCTACATTTTTGAGGGTTGATGGGTAAAGATGGATAACAGCAATACCCAGGCGGTGGTCAACTGTCCAGTCCCCACATCCTGCAAACAACTGCAAAGGTTTCTGGGATTCACAAATCTCTACCGAGACTTCATCAACGACTTCAGCCTCATTACCCAAACTCAGGTGGCTCTCACCTCACCCAGGATTACCTTCTTCTGGACTCCTTCTGCTGATCTAGCCTCTCAATTAAGACATTTAGTACAAATATACAAAAATAGAGTGTTTTTCCAATTTTCTTCCTGAAAACTAAGCTTGTGACTCTGTTTCCCATTCTATTGGGATAGTTTGACAATTTTTCTACATCAGAGTCTGTTACAAGTCTAAAGGGGCATGATTGTATGAAACTTCTACAAAAGTTGCAAATATGTTCTGCTCCAGAGGTACCATGGAGTTAGATGACAGCAGACCACTGCAGCACACTCGTCATCTCTGCTCCAGCCAGGCCACAAACTGGCATATACAGTGTGCTTGGTGATTCCAAAAAAAGTAAAAAACAAAGAAACTGGACTTGTTTTCCGTTGTTGAAGACGTTTCGCTTCCTCTCCAGGAAGCTTTCTCAATTCAAAAAAGTCTGGAGTAATGTGGAGTAAAGGCCCTTTAAGGCAAGCCAATAACAACCCTAACGACTCCTCATTACAGAGGAGTGGAGCAGTTTAAGTTCAATCTGCTGGCTTAATGGCTTTAACGACCGCCCATTACTAAGGGGTGGACCTGTTTCTGTTGAATTTGCATGTTATCTAAGCCATTACAAGGCCTTTGTTTGGGCAGTAGTATAAAGCTTGGTACTCCACATTATTCCAGACTTTTTGAATTGAGAAAGCTTCCTGGAGAGGAAGCGAAACATCTTCAACTAAAGAAAACAAGTCCAGTTGCTTTGTTTTTTTACTTTTTTTGGAATGACTAGTGATGTTACGTTATGTGCCGAGGCTTCGAGGCGTGTGTCGAGTAATGGAGGGGGCGTTTCCGCAATGCGCGTATCGAGGCTTGCTTCATTTGGGGGAGGAGCCGAAAACGATGACGTCCGAAGCCTCGCTGGCCGGCTGTACCACATGACTGCTTCGGGAAGTGGCTCAGAATGTTGCGCGGGGTTTGACGGCTTTAAAAAGTCCACAAGCTCCATTCAAAATGTGGGTTGTTGTAGGAGAGTTGCGGTCAGTTGAGAGTGGATAGAGTTTGGATAGTAGAGTTTGGATAGTGGTTATTTAGTTTGAGAAAGTTAGTTTGGTGTTTGGAGAGTTTAGGAAAGAGATACATAGGAGATTTAGGAGTGCGAGGACAGGATAGGAGTAGGATGGAGCAGGCGAGAAAGAGGAGGATGTCCCCTATGTGGGAACATTTTGATTTAATAAGCCCTAACAAGGTAAGGTGAACTGAACATTTGCAGATGCATTAGGTTTGCTTATGAGGAACTGTATTTTTCACTGTTTCTTATTTTGTGTAAAGGTGAGGTGTTTATTGTGCTCCAAGGAGTTGGGGTACAATAATAGCACCTCATCCATGCTAAGGCACTACCGTGCCTTGCATGAGAATAGGGATGAAACTGGAGCTTCACCCAGCCAAGGTATTTCATTACTATATTAAAAACACACTTTCACAATTTTTGCATGCTGATGTTTGCTTGTTGTGCAAATAAAGATAGGTAACAGACACTGTATTTATTCCCTTTTAACCAGCCACCAGAAAAGCAGAGCTGGATGAAGCTCTAGTCTCCATGATAGTGAAGGATACCCAGCCTTTCACTATTGTGGATGACGTTGGATTCAAGACATTTGTGTCTAAGCTGGATCCCAATTATGTTCTCCCTACAAGGTATTTATGTGTGGGTCCATACATGAAACGAATGACTACATTATTGTATGTGTCACAATTCAGCAATATATATATATATAAATGTATGTATGTATGTATGTATGTATGTATGTATGTATGTATGTATGTATATATATGTATGTATGTATGTATATATATATATATATATATATATATATATATATATATATATATATATATAATCTCTTCCTTTAGGCTCTGAAGGCCATGGTGGTGGCCAAATATGAGTCTGCTAAGGAGCACGCTAAGGCTAAAGTAGAGAAGGTGGCTGCTGTTAGCCTTACATCAGATATGTGGACATCCATCAACATGGATGCCTACCTGGCAGTGACATGCCACTTTGTGGAGGAGAATGAAAAGCTGAGCTCGGTGTTGTTGGGAGTGCAGGCATTCCCCCAGTCTCACACTGCTGAAAATATTGCTTGTGTGAAAGCCTCCCTGATGGAGGAATGGGGAATCTCAGGCAAGGTGACATGCATGGTCACCGATGGTGCTCCTAATATGGTGGCATGCGTGAGAGACCTCAAGCTTCGCCACCACATTTGTGTTGCTCACACCCTCAATCTTATTGTGAAGAGGGCGCTTGACCACCAACCTGCACTCTCTGGCCTCCGGGCCAAAGCAAGGAAGCTGGTTGGCTACTTTAGAAGCAGCACCACTGCTAAGGTATCCTCTTTTATTTTATTCCAATATATAATGTTAATAGTTTGTCTGTACTCCTACTGCAGTGACTTAATGGCCTACTCTTCTGTATCTTTAAAGGAGAAGCTTACACAAGTGCAGCTTCAGCTGGGCATGCAAGCAACCAAGCTGATGCAGGAGGTGGAAACAAGATGGAACAGCACCTACTTGATGCTGCACCGTCTGGTGGAGTTGAGGGAGCCAATAGGAGCGGCATTGGCTGGATTGCACACTGACATTCCCTATTTAACTGCCAGTGAGTTTGATATTGTTGTAGCGTGCCTTTCGTTACTCTCTCCTTTCTATGACGCCACCATGGAGCTCTCGGCAGAACAACACGTGTCGGCATCAAAAGTTATCCCCCTCCTGAAGATGATAGAGAATGCCCTTCAGGAGGAGGACACCAAGTCGGCACCTGCAGAAGCAGTGCAAATAGGAGAGCAGCTCATCAGACATCTCAGGGAGAAGCTGCACATGCTCCAGTCAATGAGCATCTTGTCGCTGGCTACACTCCTGGATCCACGATTTAAAGTTATAGCATTTTTCAGCAACACAAAAGCTGCTGAAGCAGTGAAGCGCTTGACTTCAGAGTGTGCCACCGTAATCCGACGGAACCTAGAAGAGAACACTCACGAGATTCCCCAGGCTTCCACCTCTCAAGAATTCAGTGGAGGTAATCTTTTGTATTACATTTTGAGATTACTTATTCCTATTAAAACACTTACTAACCTGACCTGTGGTTTCCATTTAGGTAGCAGACTTTGGCAAAGATTGGACACTAGTGTCATGGAGGCAAAGAGGACTCCAAATGTCTCAGCAGATGCCACCGTAAAGGTCCAGCGCTACCTCTCAGAGGCGAACATAAGCAGGCTGGAGAACCCCCTGGAGTACTGGGCTAATCATCGGTCACTGTACCCCAATCTGTACAAACTTGCACTTATTTATTTATGCACCCCGGCATCATCTGTGCCATGTGAGCGTGTCTTTTCAAAGGCTGGAGAAGTAGTATCAAAAAAGAGAAATCGTTTGAAACCAAAAACTGTGGAGAAATTGTTGTTTCTTAATAAAAATGCATGGAATCATCCAAGTTACACAAGCATCAGCCTATTCATTACCCCTCCCTAGTTCCATAAGCACTTTCACTGTCCTCTGCCTGATTAAGGCTATGCCATTTTTGTAGAGTCACAGAAAAACATTATTACACAACATGCCATATCACATGACACTCCTATTTTGGGAATAATTACACACAGAGAATACATTCAAACAATATTTTATTGTACACATGTGTTTACAAAATTTATGTAGACAAATGATTTCGTCCTACACCTTCTGTGAAGTCATTCCCAAGAGCCATAATAGACAAAAATTAATGCATCACACGTGTTAAGATACAGCTGGCTGTGATGATACAACTTGCCAGTAGGTGGTGCTGTGTGCACATGAACCATCAAGAAATGAACCTTTTCTCGAACCAGTTGGCTGAGTGGTTCAATGCCTCATGAGGCTTCATCTCGCCATCACTAGGAATGACCATGACCTGGATGACTGAGAATCTTCACCACCAGTGTGCTTGGCGGAGTTGTAAATGTAATTTAGCTCAATTAAATATCATTTGTGCCAATTCATAACACATGTCATGGCACTTTACAAAGTCAATTAACTGAAATCATACAGACAGATTGGGTAAAAAGTTTTATATCTAAGGAAACCCAGGAGATTGTATAAAATAAAATCATATATGTGTAATGAGTTACTGATGAGATGAACCCGGTATTCAACCAAACACAAAAATATGATGCTAAAAATTTATTGAAGGAGCTGATGAGTGGCAGACAGGCAGGTAACAGAGCAAAAATACAATGACGGGAAAGGCAGACATCCAGGCAACACTTGAACAGGGAAACGAGCAGAACAGAACAGAACAGATTACTAAAAACGGAATCAAGGTGCTGGGAAACTCTTACCAAATGAGGGAATGCTCTCGTGGACGCATGAGAGATTAGGGGCGAAGAACCGACAGGTAGCTGAGGACTGAGTGAGGTTTAAATAAACGGACAAACAGGTGAGCGGAGTCAAACTAATTAATCTTAGGCAGGTGGGAGCAATTACAGATCTGACATGAACTGGAAAATAAACCTAAGACCGGGGATAATAATGAAACTAAACAAAGCACAGAACTAAAACAGGGACCAGATAACTAACTCAATAAAGGGGCTAAACTAGAATCCAAAAACGGAAATAAACCCAAAGGCGAAAAGAGCTACTTAACCAAAAAACAAACCAGAACAGAACGTGACAATATGCCCTTTATTTGTACAGCGCCTCTCAACTCCAGCTACATTTACTACATTCAGCAATTTACTCATTCATTCACACTGACTGTCATGGTTTGGTGTAGCTTTCTGACACACATGCAAAATCATACACATGACACCGAACTAGATGCAACAATCTTTAATTGTCTGGAGCGATTACTGGCACATCTGGTACCTGGGAGGAAGGATATCACTGTTAATAGAAGCTGTGGTTGGGGCTGAATAAATGAGAAAGAGTTACTGGGCTTACTTGGAGAGGAAAAGACTGACCACCAGAGGAGGGGCTAAATTGGAATCAAGGGTGGTTGATACAGACGGGTGGAATCCCAAGGTCTTGGGAGAAGCCGGGTGAATCGTGAATATATATATATATATATATATATATATATATATATATATATATATATATATATATATATATATATATAGGAGTCCGAGTCCAAGTTCGAGTCATCAGTGCTCAAGTCCAAGTCAAGTCACGAGTCTCTAAATTTAGCTAATGACTCGGACTCGAGTTCGAGTCTCGGACTCGAGTACTATAACACTGGCGTGGTGCACACCTGCAACTCGTTTCAGCAGCTCCTGCTGGAGCTTAAAAGCAGGTTGCAGTCATTTGAAGGATGCTGGAGTGTTAAACCGTTGTGGTATGCTTAGTGGCCACTGTCCTTCGACAGTTCCTCGTTCCTGTGTCTGAGATATTCCAGATTCCCTGTGCTAACCTTTGTCTCCTGTTTCTCGTAGTTCATTTTGTGCTTTGGATTACTCACCGGTCGCTTCTCCTAGCGCTGAAAACTGGCTCCTGAATCCCCGCCACTCAGATCCTGCTCTGGCATTCCCCTCAAGCTCTCTTGGTGATACCAAGCCGGACAAGAGTTCCCGTCCCTGGATTCACCCCGGTTCCTTCAGCTGCTCTCCGTTCCTGCTCTCTGCTGTGGTGCTGCTCAGGCTCCCCGCCTTTGTTCCACCTGCCAGCTTACCTGTCGCTCAGTCACCTAGTTCCACCAAGAGTAAGAGAACTGCCGAGTCCGTTCTTCCACTCCACCTCCCCCGGACAGGTTCTCCATACCTGGCGGTAAGCAGAGCTTCATGCAGCGTAGATTACCCCACTTGCTCCCGTTAATCTGTCCCTTTCTCTCCCGCAGTGCTTTTGATCCCGACGTCCCGATCATTGTCTGCGGCTCACTCTATGAGCATTTATTCGTGTTTATCAGCCTAAATAAACATCTTAACTGCTTGTTGTCTCCCGACTGTGTTCTGCATGTGGGCCAAACACCTAAAAACCATGACATATATACACAGGGCTCTCCCCAGAGGGTGGTATAAGGGTTCAGCGTTGCTATACCCATAACTCAGCGTTGCTATACTGATTTTCAAATCTAGGGTGTTCTTTCCTATTTTCCCAGATCGTTTTCCTCAAATGTATCGAAATTCCTCGGCCTGCGATCCCTTTCCACGGCCGCCATTGATTTCCAGTGAAATCTTGTACTGTCATCTTGCAATATTTTAGCGCGAGACCTGCTTCTCATTGGTCGGTTATTCTGTGACGCGATAAAATTAAGCGCTGTTATTGGTGGAAATCTGACTGCACACAAACCTTTAAAGAGACATTTTCGTGGGTGAATTTAGTCGTGTCCTTCGCAGTGATTACCACCTGTATTGAGGAGGAGCAGCCAGTAAAAAACGTCTCAATGGACCATCTGAGGAGGGGGGCACACCCGCGCTGAACGTCACGGACAGAGCTGGTGGGGCTGGTCACCCCATATGGATATGTTTGAGTAAGAATAAGCAGAGCAGTAGTTTGTTAGACTAGACCAGGGGTTCCCAAACTTCTTTAACCACGTACCCCCACGCACCGCCTTCCGTGCGTCCGGGTTGACGCACACCCAATCTTCAATAAAACAAACAAACAAAAAAAAAACACACACATATATATATATATATATATATATATATATATATATATATATATATATATATATATATATATATATATATATATGTGTGTGTATTGCAGTTGCAGTTACAACTCAAACGTCTTAACAAAGGTTATGTAAATAAAATTTGAACATGATTAGAGTTAAATTGCAATAAAGTTACACACAACATCCACAACAGAAGCCAGAGAAAGATCGGTCACACATCCACAACCTGAAACGTCTCTGAAGCTGAGACCCTCCAGGTGGGTTCACGGACTAAACTCTGATGATCTGCCTGTGTGTGTGTTCTCACTTTGTTTATTTCATGTACCAGCTTCTAAATCTGAGTCTGACGCACAATTTACGCCGCAAAATAGAAACTTGAAGAAGTTTGATTTGATTTGTGTCCGATGACGAGCGAGTCAGCGAGCGAGCCAGAGAGAGAACTGGTAAAGCGGTACAGAGTAACAATAACAGAACGCTCCATTATTAATTAGAGAAATAAAACATTATTTTCTGATTGTTTCAAATCGGTTACCTTCAGCAGGTAAACACGCCCACGGCAACACACCTCAGCTCCCCACAGCCCCACCTCTGGTTTACCTGTTTCTGTCTGCTAAAACTGCATCTTTAAAATGAACTGCACCTGTCTGAATGGCAATGAAAAGTAATGAAAAGCTCTGTGCATGAACATAGTCAAGAAATCGCCTCTAGCACCAATTTTACCAGCAGCAGCAGCGGAGGCTGCAGCAGTGTGGCCATGACATGCGCGTCAGAGCTTGTCACCGGTTCAGAGTCACGGCACCATGAGCAGCACTGTTTGTAGGCACTGCGCGATCGATAGAGAGACAGTCACTCAATTTAATCTCGTAAATAAAACTTTCGGCCCATATTCTATTTTTCCTCTGCTGACGTAAACGACGTGGCGTCAGGAGAGAGAGACATTTTCTGATTCTCGCTTGTTTTCTTCTCCCGTTTCTTCTCTCCTCTGTTGCCTCCAATTTCTCTCTCTCTCTCTCTCTCTCTCTCTCTCTCTCTCTCTCTCTCTCTCTCTCTCTCTCTCTCTCTCTCTCTCTCTCTCTCTCTCTCTAGCTCTCGCTCTCCCTCTCTCTCTCTCTCTCTTTTCCTCTCCTCCTTCATCACTAACTTTGACCTTAGATATCTCACCTGCCTGACAGTTTCCCTGGTTTCAGCCAAATGAGCATATTTGCGAGAATGATTGAAGCAGAAGCTACAAGCCAGGTGGGCATTTATAGCACAATGCATGTATTGCATCTTAAAATGAAGCGTAGAAGATTTCTTCTAAATAAATACATCTTCGTGTGAATACTGTAACGTTCCATTATGACACCCAAGCACCAGACCGAGGTTTTGCTGCTAACACTTTGTTTTAGGACGAACAGAACGGGACAACTTTCACTCCAGAAGTCCCCCGAACCACCACTCCTCCCCACAGAAGCCACACATTTCTTCTGGTATAACACCATAGCTACCAAACTTAAAGAAGCAGTAAGTGTGCAACAGCACTTAGCAATAAAGTGTAATACGGATCATTACAATATATTTTTATTTATTGAATAAATTTACAGTTTTTGATTTGAATTTTAAATTAAAAGGAAATATTTATTTATATGTCTTTATTGTGTGTAAGACCGCCATTGCATTTTACATCTCACCCACCCTCTAGTGGCAGCTATATTACCTTCTGTGAGTATTGGTTTCATCAGCTTGATGTACAATCAGATGGATGTAGAAAAGTTTTCCTTCTACATATTTTTATTTTGGAATTATGTTGTTTTTGTATAACTCTTATTTTAGTCTTTATGATTCCTAATTTTGCATATAACCTTATATTTTTGTCTGTCTGGATATCTCATTTTTAAATATAGAATCAGATGTCATGATCTAACAGTTACTACCTGAGTAAACATATTACACATTGCTTAAAGGAGCACAGCACCAGTTGCAGAGTTTTTGAAGAAGTTTGTCCCTTCTGGAGAGAAGTTGTAATGACACCAGTGTTGTGCATATGCATGGGAAGGGAGGAAAAGCATGTGCCACTGCAACTACACAAGTCTTTCATTTAGAGGCATAATGTCTTCATAGGCAAGAAAGTTATAAATATTGAAGTTAGCTCATGTTCTCTCACTAATGCATCAATGGCAGTAGAGACTCAACAAAGTAGGCAGGTAAACGAGAGTGTGCAGTGCCTCACACCCATGTGCACACCCAGACAATGCTACCCAAAGCATTCTCTCCATGAATTGACTAATGGAGCCTATAGAGGCAACTGCGGTAAATGGAGGAAAACTCATTTTACATGTTGGGCAATTGTAAGGTCATGTATGGGAAAGAAAAAAAATACCTTTAAACTTCTGCAATGCTCCTTTAAGACTCTTGCTTTAATTAACTTTAAACTTGCGTTAAGCTCCAACCAAACACATCTATACTAAAGGATGGCGACAAGAATGTTACTAACTGCAGGTACGACATTAATTGCATAAAACCTATTATCATAGACTTGCTTAAAAACCTTGAACTTTCTCTTAAAGAGTTTCTTAAATTAATAACCTTTTAATCTTTCACAATTTTTCTTGGGAAATAAAACAGGGTTTTAAACCAAAGGTAAATGGCTTGTGTCCTTAGCATACCCAAATAATAATGAATAGTTGTTAAGGCAGATGTGTAGCCAGGTAAATAGGCACCGTTGCAGTGAAAATGCACAGCGGCCCCTCTTAATCGTATAATGCCCCTTTTAGTAGATAAAGAATGAAATAAATCAGTGACTGAAGAGATAAATTATTTTGTTGGAGGGGAACAATTTATCTTAAACGCTTCATTGCACTTATTTACCAAATCTTTGCTTTTACAAAAGGGCTGTAACATGGGCTTTAACCAAGAAGGACATGTCAGTGTGGCTTCTGCTGCAGCTGTGGTCATCAGTCATCTCAGCTGGATTTAAATACTCATGAGACATCTGAAATGTTACAGAGCGGAAGGCTTGTGGGGCCCAGTATCACACACTTTATACATAAATCAATGGGAATGTGCTTGTGTCTCATGTGAAATAAATAAAATGACATAGTTATTACAAAAAACATTTACGCAACAATTATTTAAATTGGCAAGGATAATGATGAAATTTTTTATATATATATATATATATATATATATATATATATATATATATATATATATATATATATATATATATATATATGTGTGTGTGTGTGTGTGTGTGTGTGTGTGGTTTTAGACATATCATATTTTCTTTTAAAAAGCCAGAGCGGAGGCTATGAGAAACCCTGGAAAACATGAATTGCTCTGCAAGGAAAAATCATGCAAACACAGAAACTGACTGGCTTTATAAAGACACACACTGGAAATAGCAGTAATGACAGCTGTAATATTAAATCCTATTTATTATTCTAAAAATATGAACATAAAAATAGATTAGATACCAGAAATAGTCAGTGCATTTACTATTTGAAGGATTCTTTCATTGTTAAGATCCTGTTCCTCACTTGCAAAGTGCCGTCAGATCAACATCTCACAATAAATGTCTACGATCAGTAACCTTCATGAAAGATATTCGTCCAGTTGACAACTTTAAATAAAAGCAAAATGCAAGGGCAGATCAACTCTGATGAAATACCTATTGATCTCTGTTAGCAAACTTTTTTTTTTCAGAAAAGATCAGTTCTTGCCAGTGGTTAATCTCCTCCTACTGACATTACAACTTTAGCATCACTATCTTATAAATAGATAAAAGTATGTATGTTGTTTTTTTTTTTAGCTGACCTGGCTTCTTTTTCTGCAGTCATAAATTCTGACCCCTATGTATTCAGAGTCTTCCTCTGAAAAAGTGTTGGCAGGAAGTTTTGGAAGTTTTAGGAGACCAATTCCCCTGCAGTGCAATAGCAAACGTTTAATGCCTACACCAAATAGGCCCAGATGATTCAGTAGCAGTTTGACTTCAATTGCCATTAATAATATTATAGATCGTATTATCTACCCTATTAGAAATATAAGTTATACTCTAAGAAAAATAAAAGAAAGATTAAAGTCATATCCACAGAACTACGTGTGGGTAGTTCTCTCCTCTTTCGTTCCATGGTTTGACCAGCAGGTGCAGGCTCCACAGCTGTGGCTCATTAAAGCTCATTAGGAGAAGTTTAAAGAGGTGCAGTCTCCCTGAGAAAAACGTCATATCTTATTGCTCACACGATGGAAACCGGATTCTTTCATTGATGTCTGAGTTCTGGACTCCAATGATCTGCTACCTGATCTCTCTCTACAACTCCTCCGTCAGCCCTCATGGTAACTGCTCTGAGTTCTTAGCTCTTCCTCCCCTTCACTCACCTGGCTATCCACAACGCATCGCTGCTCAAATGCTTCAACCTGGAAAGAAAGGACAAAACACCACTGGATAATTAGACACTTGGCCTCAGCTCTGTGGATGGACTTACCTTTCCCTGCAACTCCAACCATCACCACATCAATAAGCTCCACTCAGTCCATTTCTGATCAGTTTCTAAAAGCAAGCCACTTAGTTGTGCCCCTACTGTCTTCCTGGAACCTGGTCCCGAGAAGTTGCCGAACTTCACTATAGTACATACTTGCATTAAATCCTTTTTTAGAACATCTGCTGTTGTTGTTCCGTGCACTAGAGTCTAACAAAAAAACATAACAATTAGAACTTATTAATCTTGATTATTTTTTACATGATCAATTAAAGTGTTTTTCTTGTTTTTGCCTGTCTTTTTATACTGTCTACATTATACTTCATTATATATACTCTCCACTCCTCTATTATATATCGGCTTTAATGAGCAAAAGCACATTTATCCACTCACAGCTTCGGCATCCTTAAATTTGGACAACAAAATCACACCGAGAAATAAAAATGGCAGATTCACAAAATTGTTAAGAAAGACCTCCATGACCTTGTTTAACAATTCTGCATTAAATACTATGATGTTACAGTTAAAAAATTAACAGAGAAAACTGAACAACTTTAAAAAATATGATCCAAAAAGAATATAAATATTGCTATGTAGCATGGGGACAGATCACATTAAGAGTTTCTGTATTCCTAGAGACTCTAAGTACATAATAAAATGTATTTAAGGGCTAAATATTTTTGCATATGTCCCTTTAAAGTTAGCGCTAAAACACAAACACTACTAAGCATTACAAAAACAATTCTAAATCGATTACCTCCTGCACAGAAAATGTCTCCTCTACAGGACCAAATTCTCTAAAACAAATAAAGATAAAACTACAATGAATTCTACTTGTGAGATAGTCCCCTCAGAGAATATGCAACCTAATACGTTTTATATTTATAAGGTTTAACTAAGTTTATTAAATCACTAAATAGCACTTAACTGAATAAAATAGTTAAATAATTTAGTTTTAGTTACATTTTGATGGAGTTTGTAAGGTCCAGTAAAGACCAAAACAAGGTATGTAAGGACATTTATTTAATTCAACTTTGAGTCTGGCCAATGGTTGCTGTTTTTTTTATCTGTGTGCATACATATGCTTTTAGATGTACTATCTAAAAGTAGACATGAAGTAGAAAAAGGGAAAATATAAGTCACTCAAATGACAGTTGCAAAACTTACCAATAATAACATACTGATTTAAAAAAATAAAATATGGTTTGTTTTTTCGACTAGACGAGAACGAGGTTGCATTGGTACAAAAAATTCCACAGATGAGTTCACTCTCATTTAGACAAAGCAGATTAAAGTAAATCCCTACATTAATCTTAATGAATGTTTGCAGAAGGAGTTTGAGCCAACACTTTCAGGTCAAAGTAGCACATTAGCTGTTGGTTTCTGAGGGAGTGCTTAGACTTTTTTCAGATTCTAATAAAAGGGGAAGGTTTGTACCACCTAGCTTTCCTTCTGCCATCCTTTTGACCTGTAAAAAAGCAGAGCTGTTTATTTTTGCATTCATTTGTTTTTGCTATGATCTATAAGATAACCAAGCGTTTCGGAAATGCTACTTAAAATTGTGATTTAAACACGGTCGGCTTTTATGTGTAGCAAATACTTCAAATGTAAACCAGAGTGGTGTTGGGTAAAAACATATTTTAACAGTGTTACCATATTGTTATTCCTTAAACCAAGAAGCTATAAGACAGTGAAGCCCTTGAGATTGTTGCTCCTTAACTAAAACATAATTAAGACAGACGCACAAGGCAAGAATCTAGAGCTCATCAGCATTCTTTGATTAATGTCTGTCAAGATGGAGAAAGAAAACAACATCCCTCTGCTGATCCTTCAGGAACTTCTGGTAGAAGTTAGGTCTTGGTGAAAACTGGAATCATTTCAATTAGAGTGTGGTTTTCTCAAGGAGGCCAATGTTTAAAAAGAGAAGTCTCACAGACTCCTGTGATTGCATGATGAGCATCCACAGGCTCACTCTGTCAAGGTTTTGCCACTGAATTTGCAGTAAGACTAACTTAACATCCTTTAAATGTATAGAAACAGACTCTAAGACCTCAGACAATCAGAAAGGAATCCCAAAGTCCTTATTTATAATTGAAAACTTACGAGCGTCTATCCGACATACATTTTTTTTATGTGGAAATTTCACTGTTCTGTGTTGGCAAGCTGTTTATTTTCTATAACCCTTTTTTAGTTGATGCATTGTTGGGAAAGCTTCTGGAAAAGAAACCAGCTGATTTTCGTTCACTGAAAAGACCACAAGTTTACGCTCATTTATCAGAGCTTTACTACAACAACCAATGCATTCATTTTTCTGATACAGTATTGAAGCAGTTTACAGTTGTAATACACTGAGAAACCAGATAGAGCCCAGAACTGGCAGATGTTCAGTCACGATCAGAGACCAACAGATCAAAAACTTAATACCATTTATCATTCAATTCAGCCATTTAAAGCACCATACTAGGCCGTAAAAATCTTAAAACTACTTTGTGTGACAAATTAAGGGCATAAAATCACTGAATTTGTACACACACCTCCTGTGCTCCTTACTACTCCTGATGGCAGAGTATCTTGCTTTGCTGCACACAACCCCTCGGCTTTAACAATCCTTGAAAACGTGAAAAGTCCTACCTCAGACTACGACTTTTTACCCATAAAACAAAAACCCCAGGAATCTGAAGTTCTGTGTGTAAATATGTATTGAAATGTGCGCTGGGCTTTTGAAAGCCCTCCATCTGTACCTTAGGTTGCATCATTTTTGTCTGTTTTGTCACAATAAACAGCATACTTTATTTAATAAATGTAAAACACTGCCTGTGACAGACTGGTGACCTGTCCAGGGTGTACCCCACCTCTTGCCCATTGAGAGCTGGAGATAGGCACCAGCACCCCTCGTGACAACAACAGGGATGAAGCGTGTAGAAAAATGGATGGATGGATGGGTAGAACACTGCACTGCAATCAAAGGTTTGACTAAAAATGTGAAAAGAACTTGAACTTTAGTATTTAAAAACACAATAGGTTTAAAGTCTAAAATGAAATTTATTTTATTGTATCAGAAAATAGTTATGTAGTCAGAGAAATTGAATATGACTTTTTTTCTTTAACTTTGAACCATTTCTCAGTGGATACACCTCGGCAGCATCCTTAACAAGATATTCTTTAATGCATGGGTGCCTCTTTTCTCCAAATGGAATATAAAGTGGTTCCATTTCTTGAACACCCCATTTACTGATAGTCTAAACAGTCCCGCCTACCAATACCTGGACATTTACGGGTCAACTCCTGATTAACTACCATCATTATTAATGATTCCTCCATCTGAAATAAAACTTCAAGACTTTGACAGAGTGCAAACCAGTTTTCAACATGTTATTAGGGAAACTGTCGAAACAGAAACAGACTACTTTCATGGCTTTTCCAAAGCAAATAGCTTGGCAAGTCATGTTTTGAGGCCAAAATAACTGGGTAAAAGAAAAAACGACTGCAAGAGTCATTATTTTTCAGCTGCTGGATCGGAGCCCAAATATTAAGAATTGGTGCCTAAGAGGAGATTAGGACAAAAGCTATCAAGCACTTGTCATTTCAAAAGGTTTTTTTTTTGGAAATTCTGTTTTACTTGGTGACTGATGATTAACTTTCACTGTCAGACTGTGTGTTCACATTGTGTCTTAGCTTGACAAACACCTCCATGCGACAGATGCTGCTGGCAACAGTTTGAGTCCAGGATCATTTGTTGCGGCAGATTACTGGATCTAACAAACGGGAATTCCTGCGTGCAGCCATGTGCCACAAGCTTGACAATCGTTAACTGCTGCCCACAGCGTTTAGTGCATTCAGAAACGTCTTGCCACATTTAAAACGGCCTGCATTTAGCCACATACGTCTGTCCATATGATGGGAGCCATTTGCTGCGATCGCCTAAGGGCTCTCAGCGGAATGCAGCTCTGGCCAGAAACAACGCATGCAGTCAAAAAAGCAGAGTCAGATGCTGAACTGGGCTGCTGAACTGCCCCTCCACCCCTGTTTTGTCATTTTTTAAATACAGTGTCCATATGGCAAAACCTCTCAAACTTCTCACCAAATTCTGGATTAAATGTCTCTGTGAAGTATAGTAGGTCATTGTTCCCATCTCAAACACCTCAACAGCAATTGGTCTTTGAATCTCTCTAAACTGCTGAATAAATTATTGAAATGTTTACCTCAATATGGCATGTCCAGAATGGACTTTTAAATGTAAATAAATGTAACATATCTTAGTAATAAAAAGTCTTAATGTATTATTTTAAGGGTAACTAGATTAACAGAGGAAAAAAGAAAAAAAAGTGAAGCAAATTTCTCTTTCACAATAGCTGAGATAAAGAAAGCAGATTGAGAAAACTGGTTGTCACAAAAAAATATATATATTGCCATTACTACATAAATGCTTTGTGAATGCTGTAAATTGTATTGGTGAGCTGAAAAAACCTCAACTGAGTCAGGTTTGTGTTTACAAATTAGTAGAACTATTTAAGAAACCAATTTTTTTCAAGTAATTCTTTTGAAAATAATTTCAGTACTTTTTGAGCATACTGGACTCTTTGCATATTACTGTCAGTGAATGCCTAGATGAGAGTGTCTTCATCCCGAGGTACAATAAACCCTAAATATATTCATACCCCTGGAAGATTTAGATTTATTTATCTTTGAAATGGACAGTGTACTTCTTTTGAGTACAAGGGATACAGATCTGTGTCAAAATATATGTGGCTGTACTATAGAGTTCAGCAAACAAAGAAACAGTTTCTTGACTTATATTTTATGTAAAAGAGTATCGTTACAAATTGTAAGTGGGATAATTCAAGGTTCAAATAGTCTGTAATATTCTAAGCATTCTTTTTACCCTGATTAACTCAAATGAGCTGTTTTCATTGACTCAACAGGGAGAATAAAACGGCAGCTTGCTGCAGTTGGTTTGTGGCAAGTAGCCAAAACATAAGAGCTCCTCAATGAGGAAGTTCCTGCGGCCACAGTACAAAATATTATTAGAAAATACAAGATATTACACACTGTGGAAAATCTGAGTTGATGTCGTAGGAAGTCAAAAGTGACACCATACAGTAGAATGGACACTGCTAGACAGACAGACAGACCGACCGAATAAGCAACCCACTACACTGTGCCCTTGGAATCCTAACTCAGCCCCAATAAGGAACCCCTTTACTGTATTTTTTTTATTTATTTAACCTTTATTTAACCAGGAAGTCCCTTGAGATTGAGATCTCTTTTTCGAGGGAGACCTGGCCAAGACGGCACACCAGTTAAAATACAAACAGAAGTACAACATAGATAAAATCTCACATAGAGGAAAAGACAGGTCACATGGGGCAGTTACATTTTTCAATTACATGACATTTTAACATGGCTTTAAATTAATTCAATGGGATTAGATCATTTAAATGGAGCAAGTTTTGTAAATTATTCCATGACCATGGAGCAAAGTAAGAGAAGGTTTTCTTCCCCAGCTCAGTAAAAACCATTGGAACCTGGTAAGAGCGCCACCTGGTGGAACGGAGATGAAAGTGACTGGAATTTAGCTTGAGGAGATTACATAAATATGCCGGCAGTTTACCCATGTATGAATGCATTAAATGTTGCTTTTCTACTCACTACGACTTTTCTTCTTCGTAGAATTGTCGCTGGGGGGATGCGGACAGATATTAACCGACTCACGCTGTCTGAATCGCAGCTGGAGTGCAAAGGTTCTTTTTGCACAGAGCGATAGACAAGAGAAGGGGTTCCGTTGGAGAAAATAAAGACAAGCCCAAATATGTGACTGCACGTTCAGAAACATGCCCAAAAACCACTACTCACGAATTTGCAAGCGTCTTTAGAACAGAAGAGCCCAATGTCGCTTATAAGTGGAGTTGGCAACACTGCTTCTGTTACACATGCTCACATACACAATTCGTTGCAGAGATGTCTGTGAATTTCTGCTAAATCTCAGGCTTTGGTTATCCCATGTGAATGTCCCACACAAAAAATAAAAAAAAACTGATGTAGGAAGGTATCTTATTTATTACATGGGGTCCAGAGATAATGCAAATAGGGCTATATAGGTAACAAACTGAAACTCAAACAATGCACGAGTTGATAAAAGTTGGTGTCAGCCTGAGGTGGAATGTAGGCTACTCATCAGGGAGGGAGACTCACCACGCCTGTCCAACATATTCACCAACACAGACTTTGCTAAAAAGACGGCAACATGCAAATGGTGATTTTAGAAAACTGATAAGAGGTAGAAGGAAAACAACACTCCTTATTCTTTAAGTTAACGCTGCGTTGAACAGCCCTGTAAAGAAAGGAATAAGACACCCAAGAGTATTTGTGAGAGTTTGTTTAATTATTTGTAAATTGTCAATGGAAAGCAGGTTATAAAAGATTATGTAAAACGGGGGGGGGGGGGGGTAACCTGACAACAGCCAGCTGTATGTCGTTCCGCCTAGCTCCACTCACATACATCTGGGACACCGCCGGTAGACAGTGATTTCTCCAACCAAATTTATGGTCTGGCCAATCAGGACGCAGGGCTGGAGTTTCATAGATGTGACGTAGTGGAAACGCGACCATGACGTGAGACTGTTTTGATAGCAATGGCGGCTCGTCGATGAAGCAAGCGTTAGCATTGATGCTGCTATTTCTTCCGTATTGTCCAATCTACCTAATATTGTTTCATTAAAAGAACATCAAAGAACGCCTCTGAAGGCTTTTGTTGGTGGAAACGATGTTTTCGCCCTTCTCTCGACCGGATTTGGCAAGTTTTGTTTTCCGGGGCCAGCGGACGTGCCGACGCGGACGCGCCCCGGAGCGGTTAGCGGTTAGCGCTAACCATGTTAGGAGGCCTTTAGTCCTCAACGCGGTCGGCCCGGAATCGACTCCGACCCGCGGCGCTTTGCCGCCTGTCTTCCCCCCTCTTCCTGTCAGCTCACTGTCAATAAAACGCATGCCACTACAGCCGCAAACACATTATTATTATTTTTTTTTTTTTTTCTGCGTCGCTATCATCAGCGTCACGGGTTAGCTTCGGTGTGAGTGGTTGAAATAGCACGTCAATAAAGATGACAGACAAGTGGCTTATCCAATCATATGCAAGAATTTTTGATAAGGCCCAGCCTTCTGTAAAGGCAATCCCTATGGCGGTGTCCCAGATGTATGTGAGTGGAGCTAGGCGGAGCGACATACAGCTGGCTGTTGTCAGGTTAGGGGGGGGGGGAATCAAGATGGAAAAGCAATGACCTAAGTCTACAAGTATGTGGCAGAATCCCAGCAGCAGGCATGTCTTCTTTCCAGGTCAGCTTTTTATAGAAATGTAAGAGGGGCCACTAAGAATACAACTGCTCCAAAGGTCAGTTAACATGCATCATGACTTTGTTTATGCAAGGAACACAAGGGCTACCAGTTCAGGACAAAGGATTTACAGGTGGGATGAGGTCAAAGAAACACTGTCAGAGCTAGCTTAGTTCATTAACTACTGCAACGTAACATACATTAGCAAACACTGAAATACAAACTACCACAGATAAACTACAGGCAGAACCAAAAGTAAACACAATATATTGTGCATATTTGCTAAGATTTGTATTTTTTAATCATTATTTAGGATGACTTTTTTATCTAAGCCCATAAACAACTCTTGTGCAAATCAGCCACATTGTCATCTAGGATTTTTGCGGGCAGATTTAAAATACGAATGCAGCAGCCAATGTACTATTTAAAAAGGTTTGCAAAGCATATCTTTCATGAACACTGAAACCTCACCTCACAAGGTGAAACATGGTGTGTATCCAATCATCTACCTCTGGTCACACACAAAATATTTATTTAAAACATATTTCTAAAGCAAAGCAATCCAGTGTAAATCTTCCCTCCTTCTAAGGTGCACATGTGATAGCATAACTGTGTAGTTTGGCTCAGCCACAATACAGGACGAGGCCAGACTTCAACATAACATCAAGTCTGCTGACCGTCCCACCATCCAAGACTCGTTCAGGTCTAAGATCAGGAAATGGGCAATGGACATCTCTGCAGACCCCACATATCGTCGTCACAAACTGTTTAGACATTTTCCTTTGGGTCGATGCTACAGAGTGCTAGTTGCAACAGCTGCCACCGAGACAGTTCTATCCCCAGGCTGTCTCTCTCTCTCTCTAATGAACACCAGTACATCTTACAGCCAGATTAGCCAGCTATGCCTCTCTGAAGAAAAAAATCATGCTTATAACTGCTGACCAGCTCTTGCATGTTTCCTCTGGAATTAGGTTGATTTATGTTTGGTGATGAGCTCCAGGGACTTGAGGTTGGAAGGCCTCCTTTTTTTTCTTGCTAATCTCACAGTGGAGACTCACGCAGGGCACCTCCAAAATGTTAATATTGCTTCAATTGCAAAGAAAGATATTGATAAAATTGAAAGATTAGTTTAGACTAAAATTAGACTAAAAGGGTATTACTGATTTTGGACTTAGCTGCAGTTTTAAACTTTATTTTAGACAAAATATGATGAATCAATGAAAACACGTTCATGTTGGCGCTATGAACTTAGATAAGAATGTTTAGTTGGTATACTATGAACATGAATGAATTAGTTTTAACTGGGCTGAGCTAAGCTTGGAACTAGTTCTTGCGCAGGGTAAACTGCGATAACGCTTGCTGTGTCATAGCAACATGCTAGAAATTGTAGACATAAGCACGTCCAGGTTAAAAATCATGGAAAATCACGAAGAAAACATAAAAAAAGTCATGGAAAGTGGGAACCCCAGGCATCCTGAAACCTCTGATTTTATATGAATTAGATTTACTAAAGTTTTCTATGTTGCCCTGACATTTCACCAAAATTTACATAAATTGGAAATCTGAATACTGAACAAAAGAGACAGAACAACAACAACAACACATTTTAAAAAAAATTTCACCCCCAGTATTAGACTGAATTACACTTTTTATTATTTTTTTACTGTAGCTTCTAAATATCGAGGATCTCATTTTCCTGCATCAAACTCAAAGATCCATTATTCTGCTAATGTATGATGGACAATGTTTACTGTGGCCATGATAAACTATTTCCCCATAAACGATTTTGTCACGGCCTTCTGGTGGCTGTCATGCAGGATTCCGCCTGCAGACTAAAACAACCATAATTCACTGGGTGTATTTACCTCCTTTGAGAAGAGAAGCTTGACAGATGATAAATGGCCGGTGCTGACAATCATCAACACACACCGCCTTATGTTTGCCTTGAGTATAAGTGGTGCCAGGACATTGAAATAAGACTTTGACATATCACACATGTGAAGAAAGACGTATAGAGAAGGAAGGAAAGGGAGAACAAAGAAAAGAAGAAGTAATAGATTTGGGGAGTTGCAACGCTATAAGCAACTGGTTGGAGTCTTTGATATGTATATCGAGCATGTTTGTTTTGGTGTCTGTGTGCGAGTTAAATGTGGAACATTTTCACAATGAATGGATTGATGCTGCACATGGAAGCACAGCAGGGGAGACACACAACTGACGATTTATTTTTCTCCTCATTGCTTCTGTGCAAAACAGTCTCACAACATATGATTGCATGACTTATATGATGGCGCCACAAGGTTGATGAATGTTTTTGTCCTTGCAGCATATAAACTCATTTTTACAAAAGCTAATGGTATGTAAAACAATTACCTGCCTTCCAAAGCCAGTGCAATTTTTACGTGCTTTTTGTCTATCTCTTGCCAACGGTGTACATCCAATATCTGTTGCAGGGGCACGTGCTTAACATGGAGATATGGACATGTTATGTAACTGAGAGCTTTTTAAACATAACTAAGTGCAGTTCAGATGTGTCAAAATCATAATGGTTCCACCTCAGTAGCCACTTGCTACTTATCATCACTTCGACAATTACTGAGGGTCACAATACTATAGCATACAGTCTACAAACATTAAAAAAATTGTTAATGAATATTGCCAGAATAAAATTAAGAGTTGTCAATATAACTTTAGTTTTGATAAATATACCCCCCCCCCCCTCATCCCCCAGAATTCTTCTGTTTTTGCTTTATTTTGTGACACTTTAAAATTTCAGATCAACAAACAGATTTTGGTATCAGACAAATATATCCACAGTTAATATGAAATTCAGCATTCCCCTCAGCATTTCATTCAAGGAAACAAAGCAATCCAAAACCAACCTGAGCCTCTATGAAATTCCCAAAAAAAGAATCTGTCTGACAGCTGTCTGGCTTAAAGATTAAAACATAAAAAAACCAGCAACATGCCGCACCTTGATCTATAGAAATTCAACAGCAGACAAGTAACTCATTCATTGTTATGTATCAGTCTAGAACAGGGTTAAAATGTTGTTTCTAAGATTTTAGGATTCTATTTTCCACAAGTGAAGAAAACATATAACGGTGTTAAACCTTTACAAGAGTGACATTTCAAAGCTCCAAACGCCTATCAGCGATTCTTTCAGGAGGTCATAGAAGAGAACAAGTCAACATCTAAAGCACTGCAGACCATACTTGCCTCAGTTAAAGTTAGTGCTCATAATTCAATAATAAGAATAAGAGACTTGGCAAAAACTGCATCCATGGTAGAGTTCCATGGGAAAAAATATCGTTGACCAAAATGAATACAGAGGGTCATTTCACACTTGCCAAAACATCTTAATAATCACCAATACCTTTGGGGAAAAAAAATCTACAGACTGGTGAGATAAAGGTTGAACTTTTTGGAAGGTGTGCATCTTGTTAAGTCTAGCAAAAACTGACATTCCATTTCTAAAACTTAACATCATACCGACAATAAAATATGGTGGTGGGAGTGTGAAGGTTTTGGGGCTGCTTTGCTGATTCAGGACTAGGATGAGTTGCTACAATTGACGGAACCAGGAAGAGAATATCCCTCAATCAATTTAAGACTCTAAAGCTCCATTACATTTGGGTTATGTAGTAAAAACAATGATCTGAAGCACACCACAGTTAACCTCTGAATAGCTAGAAAAATAAAAATGAATGTGTTGCAGTGTGGAGTTTGGGCTTAGATCTTATTGGCAACACCCTAAATAGGCTTAGCATGCTTGAAAACCCTCAAGTGTGGCTGAATTAGACAAGAATCCTCCACAGTGATAAAAAAGACTGATTGCCAGTTATCACAAGGGACGGATTACCTTTTTGGTTTGAATAGCTTTTGTCCCTTAAATTAAAGTGATCATTTGAAAGCTGCATTTCATATTCACATGTCTGTCAGTCAATTCCAATTTCTTTGATGATCTGAAAAATGTAAGTCTGAAAGCCACACAACTTTCTTCCTTTTTCAGCTTCCACCACTCTGTCCTGTTTTATGCATTGCCGGTTAAAGCAGTTGAAGTGTGTTTGGACTTCAATACCTGCACCACATAAACCATGTATAATACCCGATTATGATGCATGTTATTCTACTGTAGATATACTGTAGGTATACCTCTGAACACAAATTAATTAGCAATAAGTCTTTGATCTTCTTTTCAAGCAAAGTGGCTGCCCCTTTTAGTGTTCTATCCATAGAATACATTTGTAGGCAAAGGGAATCAAGGCGGGCTTGCTCAGGCATGATTTTCTGCATTTTCACTACGTCTGTGTGAAAATCCAAAAAATAAATTCAGGCTAGAGTGTAGACTCCATGCTCTGCAAGTTCACAGTGTGTCATGCACATGCTGTTTTGTCATGGCTCTCTGTCTTCAGACTATAACAGGTTCTATGCACAACAGCATGTGTATTTTCAGGGTGTTGTACAAATGTTGTGACATGGTATATTTTAGGCAGAACCATGATCTTTGTGAATTCTTGACAGAAATATAGGTGTCCATACACATAAAGAGCATGTGAAAATAAAATAGGAAAAACAATGTTGTCACACAGGGATCTGAAACACCACCTGCAACCAGAGAAAATGTATCAAAACCACATTCTCCACAGAGGTGTTGACACTGGTTATCCAGAGAAGTATGTCTCAAAAATGATTTTTCCAACAGTCTTTTTACCTTCTTGTTCATGATGCAGAGCTGGAGTTCCCAGCTTCCAGCTTTGTCAAAACTGGCAGGATTTAACATCCTTGGTATGGGAATGGGTTGACATTAAAACTAATGAAATGCCTTTGTACCTGCCTTCTTCCACTGTGTGCTGCATATTATCTATTTGTCAAAGAATTAGGAGATTAGTCATGTTAGGCCTCGATTCCTTTGTGGGGTTATTTGAGAATTAGAGTCTGTGAAGGGCATTTTTGCAAGCCAGCAGTGAAAGGATCTGTCATGTTTGCATGCATTTTCACACATACACTTTTTTTCCTTTTTGGTTGAGCACACATTTGGAGGTCCACAGCTGCTTCTGGATATAAAATCTGCCAGCAAATGTTAAAAAAATGTTTTAATGACACTAGACATTAGAGTCATGCAATACAATATTCCAGTTTATCTAAGAATAATAAATACAGATCCATTGACATGGTGTCTTTATGCTAAAAGAGGAAATCATGGCCAAGAAGACATGAAGGTAAAGGTAAAAATAGGGATATAACTGATAATATGAGGTAGTATTTAGTATTAAAAGTCAATGATAACTGCAAAGCAAAAATTCAGAAAAGATGGTGAAATGGTACTCAGACTCAAGGTCAGAGAGAACTGTGATGCAGGCAGGCTTAGACTAAGCCATCAGGCAGATATAAAATAAAACAGAATGGAAAGCTAAACACAGTATTCCTAACAAATATAGCACTTCTGTTACATGTTTTATAAATTGTTGCATAAAGGTCCAGGCGAATTAAAAAAAATGTCAACATTATGACATCAGACTTCACCAAAAGAAGATAACTGGAGAGAAAAGAAATGGTAGAGGGGTGGCAGGGAGTTTTTGAAGAAAATGTTTTTTTCAGAATAATTAGCAGATAGGACAACAGGGCCAAATCAGAATGTAATGACAAAAAATATTTTTATTTTGTTAAAGAACTGACAAACAGCATAAATGTACTGTTAAATGTTCCAGATTCGAACATCTATTGCAGTTTTCTCTCCCAACCTCTTTATCATTAAAGCTAACATAGTTGTTAGACATTTAATATAGTCTTTTCACTATATCCAGTTGTCTCATGTCTTCACGGGTGTTTTCTGATTTTAGCTTTCAGATTTTAGCACTGTAATATTTACAGTCAACAAAGTTTACTCCCATCAACGCTGTTTAAATTTATTCACATGTTTATCGAGCGCTGTTTGATCACTTCACCTGATGCTGCTTTCACCAGTTTATCAGGCCTTCTTGCCCACGCTACATACACTAGCTTGCATGGCATTGTATGAAGTGTTCACTTGCACTTGGATAGCTAATATTTACTTAATAAGTAACTGTCTAACCAGCAAAAAAGTGAAACAACTACGTTTAAATTAACACACTGTTTTGCTTTTTCTCAGAAGAGAATTGGATGTAATACAAATTGTAATTAAGAACATCTTTAAAAGTAACTGTATTTTAATTGCATATGTACATTAACTGTAATTAATTAGAGTAACTTTTATTTTGAAGTTAAGTTATGTGACGGCGTCAAGTGATGCTAGGTATTCCCCAACCCTGGTGGTAATGTTGCAACATTGTGAATTTAGAGCCATTAAATTAATTAAATAAAGCCATTAAAACATTCAGACTTCAAGAGAGAACGGCACTAACCTAGAAGCTCGTCTCTTTCACCAAATGAAATTCAATCTTTCCCTTCAGACAGTTTCTGTAGGTTGAAGTAAACATATGGAGGCACTTTGCTAAAACTTAGCAGCATATCTTAAAGCCAACAGTTTTAAAAAAAAAAGGTTCTGTGGATTTAGATCACTGTACAGATACAGAATATTTGATTTGTTAAAGTTCACCCTAACAAAAATCCAAAGAACAGACCATTTTCAGAATTTCAGTGTTGTGTATTACAGGTATCGCAAAGCTCACATATCCTGCTCCGGGTCTCTAAGCATCCTGTGCACACGGCGAAACGAATGATTCCCAGAGATATCCAAGGATATTGGATATACTCAGCAGATGAAACTACTTGTGACCAATGTGTCATTTTTTTTCCACAAGTGTGGTCATGAGGGTCACAGGAGGCAGGTTCTGACATATCTCAGCCTAAGTAGCCACGTGTTCTGCTGACCAGCAAAAGCTTCGTCTCTTGATACGGAGAGATTACTCTGTGGCAATTTAGTAACATCCTGCTCTGCTGACAGGGTTAGTGTAGGGCCAAGTAAATATATGAAATAAATGCAAGCTTGGCACGGCTCCATATCACCAGATTTGCACCTACATTCCACCACATCATTTCAGATAGTATGCTAATTAAGATTAGATGCAATATAAAAATGAGCAACTAATGGACTGAAAATATATACACAACACTATCTCAGCTCTGTGTTGTTTACGAAAAATTACATATGGTCAGACAAGATATGGAAAATGTTCAAGACTTTATTAAGCTATTAGGGAAAAATAATTAAAAAAATACAGACAAAAATAGATGCCTCCAGGTATGTCACCCAAACGATAACATTTCCAGATCGATCAGTTCTGGCAGCAGCTCAGCACTCAGAGTGCGTATCTACTGTTCACAAGGCATTTCTTCTCAGACTGATGGATATAGGAGTAGACAGGCAGATGCAGTCATTCTTGGCTCCTCTGTGCTGTTCTGTGTTCGTTGAAAAAAAAAAAACTAAGCTTATTGCTCTATAAATGGTACAAACTGCAGTAGATACTGGCCTCTGAATTTCAGTCTGGTTTTGTCAAAGTTTCACTGATTTTATTTTATTTCATTTTATTTTAGGTTAGCTAAACAGGAGATTGACCCCAAACATAGACAGATCATCACTGTCTTCAATGACTTTTTAGCATGCCGCTATTTAGCATAGTCACATGTTTTATTTAAACGACAAGCAAGGAGAGCACGGGAGGAAGCCATATTCCCCTTACTGCCAGCAGGCAGGCACACCACAGACAGATCGTGTCTTGCTGACTAAATTGTGCTTTTTTTCCAAAAATTGGCAAGCTCTGGCTCACTAGAGGCACACTATGCTGTTGTCAATAACGACGACTGCCTGTGGCTTATTTATTTTCTTATCTACTTTAATCAGTCTGTGTTGACAGTGACATCTGCGCTCAGCAATATCCAAACGCTACCAGTTAAGATCTATGTTCATTTTTATATTGTTTCAGGTCATATGGCTGCAATGTATAATTGAAGGATTGTGTTTGAAAACACAATTGACCATCTAATTTTTGAGTTTTGTGTTCTTCACAAGGGGGGTGTGTATGAAGGGCTCCAGTATGACCCGCCACAGCAGAAAATGCAGAAGGAGAACCAAATATTGACAAGTTCGTTAAACCCTTAAGAAAATGGCAGGAAGTGCAGTTACTTTATACAACTGTATTATTTCTATTTTTCTCTGTGGTTATACTTTTTCACACTGGTATTGGCTGAAATAATCGTGCTGGCTTGCATCCTACACCATGGATTTTCATTATCAGAATTTTGAGATACTTGAATTCTATTATTAGAAATAACAAAGAGAGGAGGGCATGAGCAATACATATTATAATTTCTCATTTTTATGTGACAGCCTCCAATTGTGGTTAATTGTACAAAAATGTCAAAAAGGTCAAATTTGTCTGTATAAACATTTTGTATTTACCAGCAGATGTGTTTTTTTCCCTAAGTAAAACTGATGACTTGTTAAGTCCTTACTTTTTACCCCCCATGTAAATGAGTAAAGGCCAATACATGCTCAGCAAGAACAGGAAAATTAGTTCTCTCTCCCAGTGGTGCAACAGCAAAATGATATCGCTTTGTCATTTCTGCCCTGGTTTGGGAATTCTTACAGCTTGTTCTTGACACATATTCTGGGCAGAACTTTTTTCTTTATTCTTGTCTGACAAACATTTTCGGACAAGACTGAAATTTGAAGGGAGCTTGGTTACCATACTGACAGATGCTGCAGTGGGAGGGACCTTTGGGGGCTGGCCAAGAGTTCTGTACTTGGGTTATTGTGAAGTAATGTCCTGCCCAAAAATATTTTCTTTTTTTGCTCCTCTTGCCATGTTGAGTAAAAGAACAAATTTCTCAGTTCTTACAAAGCATGTACAGGCATTAAACACACCTCATGTAAGCTGTACTACACGTAAGATCGAGGCAAAGCCAACTGTATTAAATGTAGCTGGGTCTGTCTGGCGAGCGTTTGTTGTAACTGGTGATCTGTCATGGCTGCTGTGATGAATACGGATTTGCTTTGCAGGTCTTGGTAAAAAGTCTGTAACTAAAAACAAAAGCTGTCCACTCAAGTCCGACCTGGACCTCGTCATGAACTGCTCATCATTCGGCAACCTATGCTTGTTCTTCTTCTCAATATATGACTGTTTTTTTTTTGTTGCAGCTGTCCAAAATATAACTAAACCACACAACATAACAAATTGGAACTGGAACATCAAGAAAAAAACAGGTAGCTGATACTTACTTGGAGTGCATCATCAGTAACCCATTCTACTACACATTTTATACACAATTGGTGTATTGTAAGAGTATATCCAGTTAAAACATCTTTACAATGAAATGGTAAACATTAGCATTGGTAAACAAACAGAAAGAAAAGAGTTGAATGTTATTTTTTTATAGAGGGTAAACTATATTTAACAAGAGTTAGATTTTAAAGTGAAGTCAGAAAAAAATATGTTTAACAGATTTATTTTATTTGTCAAAATTTACTTTTGTGACCTATCTTTAAACCAGTAATGCACATACAAAATAAATAAAATAAAATAAAAACTATCTTGATTCTTGAAGTGAATCTGATTGTATTAAACTGTCCAGGGATATTATTTCCTGTAAAACACTGACAGATAAAAAGCTGTTCACTCTAGATTTATAGTTGACGAATGACTGAAAGTTCAACAAAAAAGACTGTGGCCTTTTGCCCTCTAGTCTCTAACTGAACAGATAGCTGGTGGTTCTGGACAGCTCTATGATTGACTGCATCTCCACTGGGGAGCACATTTTTCCACTTTTCTGCCCGGCTCAACTGCCGGGTATGCCGAGAGGCGTGCGCCTGTCTGGAGAGCGACGCCGGACTCGTGGGCAAATCTCTGTGTGTGCCAGTGAACACGCGCACGTTGTTTTGTGTAGTGTACGGATTCCTTCCGTGTCTACCTCGCTTGCTGAAACATATCCGTCCAAATTTGACAGCGCGGGGGCAGACAGCCATGCTGCAGTATTCTGATCATTTAAATGCTCAGAGGCCTGCTTGAATAGGATAGGTGTAAAAAAAGGGGGGAAAGACACAAAGAGACAAAGATAGAAAGCAGCCCTTCACATGCCCACATATCACATGAGGGACTGCCTGCCACTTTCCTCTGAAAAATAATGCTCACTTGTCAGTCTTCCAAAAAGCCAGTCAGATAGCCGCCAGGGCCATGGAGACCTATTGAGGTGTATGCATTGTTTCATCTGGGGCACGCCTCAGAGGAGACTCCGAACTGTTGTGTCTATGAATTGTCTCCGAAATATGCGGTAGGAAAGAAGAGGAGCATTTGATATAACTAACCTTTGAGCTGTTGTGCATCTATTTAGGAAACTAAATATTTGAGAAAAAAAATAAATAAAAAAGTCTCATCCACTCTCAAAACTTTTGCAAAACACTCAAAGGCTGAATGTAAAAGGCATTTATGCCCTACAGATATGACTGTACTTTGTTTAAAACACTATTTGAACCAGTATTCAACAGCACAATTATCCCTGAACCTCTGTTTTAAAAAAATTAAGATTTATCACTGCCCTAATTACTTAAATTACTGTCTGATGATAAATTGACCGGCACGCAGTTATGTACACAAAGGCACTGCACTCCTCCTGAAAAAGCAATTCTCTGTAGTCCATAGAACAAACTATAAAGGTGTCAAGTGATTTATCTATGCAGAAATGCAAATAATAAAAAAAAACATCCCCAGCAGCTTGGGTCTGCATATCTGTCCGCACAAATCTTTTCACGATGCCTTGTAATACACCTCCTTCTTACATTCTCCAAGCACAAGGCTGATCAAAGAAACATCCTCACTTGTATAATTGTACGAAATATAACTTTGCCATCAGAAAGACTGTTTTTAAGATAAGCTACCAACTAATGACAAGGCTCTCGCAAGTCCAGAGCAGCTAACCGTGCCCGCAGCCCACAGGCAACTGTGTTGAAAGCAGTTCTGTCCAAAGCATCCCAGGGGCCAGCTTAAATTAGGAGTTTTATATCAGGGTATCTCGCTGAGAGACTGAACATTCTGCAAATTATTCACACGGATTATAAATCACGGTGGTGTCAGGGTTTTCACTGATGGGAAAGGATGCTTCCTCATTCCTTAATACAAATGACATGAAAAACAACAGCTGCAGCAATAAAATATGACACCATAGAAGATAAATAAATATACAAAGAAAACTACAAAAAATCTTAGGCTTGTCATTAAACATGTCTGCACTACCACAATCTCATCTCAGAGCCTGCTTTCTATTTTCAGTTCAGCCCTGCAGATTTAAATTATTGTATATTTTCTACGTTCATTTTAATCGATTTTAATGGAAAATAGTTTCCTGTCTGACAAAGATCATAAATAGTAAGCCATTGAAAGGTTTAACCCTAAGACCTAAAACTGAGACAGTCCAAAAACAACTTCCTTAATCCCAGTCAAATCACTAAGGGAAACACATAATATAGTTTAACACAGACAGATGATGTTTTAAAACCTTTATTTCGATTTATGATGACTTTTCTCCAATTTCCAGCAAGCAAAATCACAGCATTAGAGATTACAATATTGCATCACGCCTATAAAAGGCAAAACTTTTGATGCAGAAATGTGGGCTTAATCAAAAGTATGTTTAATACTGGTTTAAAAGTTGTTTTTTTTATTTTACAAAAGGTACTTTTATTGTGACAAAAAGGACTCTTATAAATGCAAATTCTAATTTACTGAATATGACTACATTACAAAGGCTGGACATTTCTCCAAAGTTAATGAAAATACAGGACTGTTCAAGGGGACCATCCAAGAAATGTGGGGCGACACTAAAGAAGCTGCCAGTTTTTGGAAGAAGCCTAATTTTTGTGCTGATGAGTCCAACAACAGTTTTGCTGTAATACTAGTTCAGTGAGAAAAATGGATCACTGCTTCTGTCCTTTATCGGAGCACTGAACAGCATGCTGAGCACACACCTATGTTGGTTACCTGTGCTTAGTCAGGGATGCCTGATGTTCTACGACTTATTCACTCTGACTGTGAAATTTGTTTAGATTTCCAGCTGCAAGTGGGTTTCAGGGTCATCCGGAGATAATTTCTTCTCCTGTTGCTGAGGAATGATTTTGTTCATCCTAAGTCTTCATCGTCCAGGTTTTCTAACATGTATGTCGAAATCATCAAAAGGTAAACCATGATTCTCAGGAGGAAAAGTATTATACCAAAGTAATTTTTTACAGCAATGCAGCTAATTATTAAGTGACACTTGGAAGCTGCTCTTAGTGTCAAAGTGCCCCCTCCCCTCCAATTTTATATGACTTAGTTTTCACTGGTCTAAGCATGCTCACAGTAGTTATTCACACATGCACTACAGGATTATAATTATGAGACCTGCTTATATTTTATTCGGTGTATAGCAACGATTTTTGACCGTCTAAATTAATAAATAAATAAATAAATAAATAAATACTTCAAGCGTAAATCCATTTCTATTTAGTGAAAAACTGCAAATTGACTTGTCCCTTTCAACAGTGCGACAAAGAGAAAAATATTCTAGCAGCAAATAAACTCAGCCGCAAAGCTTCAATAGACAAATCCACAGAATTTATCAACTAAACTTAAGTGTTAGCTCCTCACAGGCTCATAGTTTAAACCTTGAATGTGTTTACTGAATGGAAAGAAAAAAAGGGCGACTCCACCATGCTTTCTCTCACTCAGCCTAGTTTTATTTTTTCCTTAACTCTTTTTACTTTTCTTCAGCATAATATGAAAAACATTTGAGCAATATTTTTCAGTAAAATATCATTTAATCCATGCTATCATAAAAGGCATGCAGTCTTTTATGATAGAGAAGGAAACAGGAAGGTACACTTAGGCCTAAAGTTTAGTTTTCAGCGCTTTTAAAATTTTCAATGTAGATTTTCGAATCCATCTGACTACACTAAAGGCAATGTCTGTAAATGTCTGATGGCCAACATATCCTAAAGATTTCACTGTGCTGTTGTCTCACTATGGAGAGCTCCTTAAATCGAGGGTTGAATTATCTCCTCAGTGATCCGTAAAGTTTTGCAGAGTTCTGGCATTAAACCATTTATTTTCTTCCCCTAACCAGGAGGGAACCAAAAACATTCTTCTGGGACTGCACTGTAATCGGCTCAATTCATCTTTAAAAAGCTTTGACCAGCTTTCCCAAAGCGTGATGTTGCCAACACCATGTTTCGCCACAGAGACACCCAGAAGTTGTCAGGGTGGTCTGCATTGCTCGTTTTGTGCCACACAGCGTTTGTATTCAGGCCATTAAGCTACATTGTGTTCCCTCTGACCAGAGGGCCTTTTTCTACATGACTGCATTTTCCCCTAATTGCCTGTGAAAATTGAAGTTTGACAAAATATGTAAATGTTCAAGAGCTATAAATACTTTTTTTAGGACACTAATTTTAGTTTGGCTGACATTTCCTTCAGGAAACCAGCTATCTGAAAAAGAATTTGACTTATTTATTCTCTGTTGAATCACAAAAAACTCCATAAAAAGCCATGTGCCAAGTAAAGTGGAACGCTGCAGTAGGTTATAAGTGTAACTTTCCCTTTAATCCACTATGAGCGGTTTAAATTTTTCCAGCATGAAGTTGTTTGAGCTTCCAGTCACCTGCTTGCACTGTTACAAGATTAATTTTCTAATCCCTACTAATACTTTCACTTGCAAACATTTTTAAGACGGGCAATTGGCTAGGCCACCGCATGACTGTTCTAATATTAATTGACTGCCGTCAACTTTCTCTAATTGATGTAATGAATTCTCCAGCCTGACTGTGAGCAGACTCATGATGCTATGTGCATGATATTGTGAAGAATAGGGAATTAAGCTTGGAATATATAACCCCAATTAGTGCTTATCTTTGAGCGCTGCAATCCTGCGAGGCGGATTTAAAACGATCATCGTCAGTCAGTATAAGAGAACTGTGGGAGTGACACTGTCTCCTTCCTATCAGTTGGTCACCTGCATATTTAAGAGATAAGGCTGACTTTCTACTTTAAATAAGTCGTGTTTTTATGCAATGAAGCGTGGTGTTACCTGGAAAATATAAGTCAGCATTTTTTTTTCCTGAGATGCTGTCTAATAACACTGAGTTGCAACTGAAGGTGTTGATTAGATGCAAAGGTGAAAACTCAAGATACTGGAAAGCTAACAAACCAATATATATTCATGAGATTAATTACAGGATGTGCTAAAATGATACCTTTTCATTATAAAGTCCACGGTCAACTAACAGCAAGCACCGTGAGGTGTCAGAATACAAATGTGTTGCTGATTATACCGATATTATTAGTCAATGCTTTCACTCAGTTTGGCAGGTATATGATCTTGTTGAACCGTTGTGCTCTACTGTTAAAACTAATTGTTTAGAGCCTTTTTCAGTTTTTATATAGTTTGTTAACTTTACAGCAAATTAGCCTTTATTTGAAAGGGGCATTGGGACTTCTAGGACCTCATGTGAAGCCACAGTGAAATTCAAAGGTCGAATGGGACTTGAACATGTCACACTGTTTGAGTTCGACAATAGCAAATCTTTAAAGTGATTTCTGCCCTATTGTATGATAGAAGATGCCAAGTGCAAAATGTTGCTGCCGCAGAGTAACTTCATAAATGTTCTACAGGAACATGAGCGCAATGTTGACTGGAAAGCTAGTCATGGGTTGATGCACTTATTAAAATTTGAATCTGAAAAGAGCAAGAGCAAGATCAGCAAAATGTGACAGCCATGGATGTGGTCAAAATTTAGAAATAAAAGGAAATAATCATATCCCAGCAACCACACTGCATGATTTTCTCTGAATATCAAATATGTTCCATTGCTCGTATTTGACTTGGCAGAACACCAAATTAGCGGTCGGTCCACCTGTCACACTGAATGACCATAATTTAAGCAGCCTGGGCTTGTCACAAAAAATATTTTGTCTACATACTTAAACAAAATTACTCATGGAACACAAAATTATTCAAACAAATGCATCCAGGTGGACAGCACGACGCGCTCGTCTTTTCTTTTAGAAATCTCATTGAAAACAACAATTGTCAGTCTGGTGTGCTTGAGACCCCACCTGATTTTCAAATGTGCTCTTGCAAAGAGTTATGTGTCCATGGTTGTCTGTCCCTCCTTGGTGTCCTGCGATGGACTAGCGACCTGTCCAAGGTTTGTCCCAACTTTTTAGCATTGACAGGTATCTATTGTTCAAGGTCATGACAAATAAAACTTTGACCCTGCAGAACATAAACCTAATATTTGTAATTTATAGAACTGATTGTTACACATTGTTAAGGTTGTTCATCCATGATGCAGCCAACAGAATGCAAATGTTTGTGTGCATTAATCTGTGAATGTTGACAAAAACATATCATTTGCCACTAGAGTTTCCTTTGCCCTTACCTGTTTGATTTGAATATGACATCAAAACAAAAATAAATAAATATCTAAATAAATATTTCAAAAGTTGCATCTATAACAGTTGTGTAAGTGTAACAATTTATAGACTGCTTTTCTGTGGAGCATAAGAGTAAAAACAAAGGGTGTTACATAAAATTACGCAGTGTAGTGTCAAAATGCTTTTTCTTCATTGAAGTGTTATTTCCTTTATTTATTTTGTGGCACTAGTGCCCTTTACTTCACAGTGGACAGGAAATAGAGTTGAAGGTAAAGGGGAAGACATGTTCGTGTTTATTTAGTTCAAAGGACAAATTTATGAGGTAAACTGATACTGTTCTCTGTTGATGTTTCTTAGGAAAATAATCACAAACATTCCCTGAAACACAATATTGCAGCACATCAAGTAGGTTTCTTGATTTTATTATTTTATGCTTTTAAAATTATATAAATGTTTATCAATGTATGAATCCATATGTTATTTTTATTTTTTTAAATTGTCCAATTTCCCAACATAATATTTCTCCTGTGAAACAAAATTCTGCACCCACGAAATAGCGTAGCATAACATTGTTTTACTAACATTTGATTTCTTGCAGATGTTAAATTAAGATATTAATCAAATGTGTTCTGGGGAAGGCTGGGATCTTAAGTAAATAAAACACACTGATTGCTCGCTGATTTACCATTGTGTTTCACAGTTGGTGTTGTTATATCACTTTCGGAAAACAAGTGGCTTGGAAACCAGCTCATGGCCAGAATCATGAACAAGAGCAGCCTTTCAGAGCTGTATAATCACCTCGCTTATTATTCAGAGTAGTGTACCCACTGTTGATTAATGCCTCTAGGCAAATATGTACAGAGGGCCTGATTAATCTGCAGTGTTATTTTAATCAAGTGGACCTCTGTTTAGTCCGACAATGGAGGTTCGTCCAATGTCCCAGCACTGTCACATAGTCTTCAGGCAGTGAACACAGCAGGATGAGAAACCTGCCAATGAAGACATTTGATCGACTGTTTTCTACCTCCGCCTACTCTCCTCTGCAGTCTCACCTTTCAGCACCCGCCTCACTCATCTGTCTGTGCTCTCCTGCTTCTAGGAGCATTCAGCGAGTAGCTGTGAACCCTTTGAGCATTCTATCGTGCTGCTGTGGCAACACCGGCTACCTCTGCATCCCGCCCTGACCCTCTGCACCATCGACCAAGTGACCTAGTGTACTGCTGAGGGAAAACAACATTTCTTGTCACCACGGCGAGGTCCCCAAGCAGCGAGATGGCAGCAGGCACTGTGAATGACATCGGGTGACAAACACTTTGAACTCAGACAACAGGAAATTAATGCAGAGTGCACAGCTCAAGGCAGAACACACTGCATACGGCACACTTAAATTGACACATCTATCAGATGACACGTGTTGATATGGTCCCCCTTGCTTGTTTTTTTTATGAGTCTTTGCCTGTTGTTGTCCACAAACGCTCCTGGCACACAAAGCCAAATCAGAACTGACCCTGCAGAAACCAGAGCTGCCCTCTGAATACTAACATAGCTGAAATTTTACATCCACGTACAGATCTAAAAAATGACATCAGAAACCCCTCAAAATTGCTCATTGGAATTGATTTTTTAAATTAACAAGTCAACAGTAAATGCACAGCTTCCCGAATGCCAAGATGGGAAGGAGAAGTACTTTATTTTTTACCATGAGTCTGGAATTTAAGTGCCTATCCTTGTTTACCTACTGAACCAAAAAGCTGTTTGTTCGAGTGAATCTCTTCTTTCCCCCAAAAGCACCACATCCAGATACATTTATCTAGATAATACAGCATTTTTTGTGTTTTTATTTTTGTGGTAAAATATTTATTATCATGGTAAATAAAACACCTTGACGTGAGAACATCTACACATTCTAATTGTTGTTGTGAACAGTAAAATATTTCAAATTGAAACGCTGTGGCATTTTAACCCTAATAGGATCTGTTTTACTGTGGTTGGAGGGGTATGAAAACAAGAAGAAAAAGATTGTTTTGAAATGTATTTGACCCAGGGTAATTTCACTCTCTATTGCTTTGGATGTGGGTTCATTATTTTTGTCTCTCAATTTATAATCACTCCAATATATGCAAAAAAGGATCCAAAATTTAGCTCTGCCTAAGCTGCACCTAAACAACCAAACCTTACACACACACACACACACACACACACAAATGGCCTCCCTTTAGTTCTTCCAATCTAATAGATCTAATTCCACTCATCTGCTTCTCCCAGCTGTGAGCTATAACATCAAAGTGAGACATAATATGGTTTCAACTTGATATCACCTTCAAGCTGAAGCATCCCAATGTACTCGAGCCAAAGCAACCATTCAACATCTGTTGGAATCCCCCTGGCTCTGCTTTAACATATCTGAACAGTGCACATGCAAAGGGGAGGTACTTTAAGTCCCCAGAAGACAGACAGCAAGATGAGCATTCAGCATAATGATCACAGCGTATTGTAAGCTTATGCATTGAATAGCAGAGTCGGGCCGCAGCTTGTCATTAAAATGATATTCCAGCCAGGACATCTGCAGTGTTGGCCAGGCTTGTGCTGCACATAGAAGGTGAAATTAATCAATCAGGCAAGCACCGCCCCCATATTTCATTACAGGCAGCATTATTGAAATACATTTATATTAAGAGCCTATTTCCAGGGCTTTTGCCAGAATATTTAATAGGCACCATTCAGCAATCTGAGTATCAATACTGTGATTATCACAAATAGGCTTACAGCAATTTACCATTTTGTATTAACAGGGAAATGACTCAGAAGGTGGATGCATGCCTGACATTGGACTTTCTGATCATTTAAATCTATTTTTGATTGTTGGAGATATGAAACCCCAGCTCAGATATCATTAATTGCTTGTCCTCCCTTTTTCAGTCAACATAATGCTTTTCTCCCTTCTCATACGAAATGCGATCCTTTGAATTTGAGATGTAATTTGCATGATTGACAAGACATCTTATTGTCATTTGTAAGACATGAGATGTAAGAAGTTTAAAAGAGGAAGCTTTAAAGGTCATGCCAGTAATTTGGTCAGCAAAGAAATGTGCTTTGAATAGATTTCAGGGCTTTTCTCTGAGCATAAAACCGACACCTCAGCACTGAATTAATCCTCTGTAGGATCTTTCAAAGAAGGAAAAAAAAGCACTGCAATTCAGTGTAAGCATAATTTTGTTTCAGTGTAAACCATGCAAAGATTTTAATATCCAAAACTGTTCAGCTTTACACAAACCAATCATTATTTATATTGCAAAAATATTCATACCCTTTAAACCTATTTGAACTTTGTCAACTACAAAGTTGAGTGTGTTTTATTTTAATTTTTTTTGGGATAATATTCTTTTGTTTATTGTAATACATGATTTGAAACATGTTAAAAAAATAACTCTATAAAAGTCTGGATTTTGTATGTATGCAGCTGCTCCTCTCAGACAAAGACAGGTATTGTCGAAAGAAAGCCACAAAGAGTCCCGTTTGGAATTTGTTACAAGCCATGTAGCGGACAGAGCAAACAAGTGGAAATACATTCTGTGGTTAAATGAGACCAACACTGCACCCACCATTCTCACACTGACAAATTGTGGCAGCAACATCAAGCTGTGGGGTTGCTTTTCTTCAGCATACATCAGAATAATAGTCAGAGTTGATTTGAAGATAGATGGAGTTAAATCGGGAAAATCCAGGAAAAATTCCCTTTGAAGGTTGCAAAACACTTGAGTTGAGACTGAGGCAGATGTCGCAACCCTAAAGATTCAAGCAGAGAAATTACTGTATGATTTAAATGTTTTAGATCAAAAAATTTGTGTAGGAATTTCCCAGTTAAAGACTAGACCTAAATCTGAATGAGAATTTTATGCAGGATTTGGACAATTATTGACACTCCTTATGTAATCTGGCTGCGCTTCAGCTGTTTTGCAAAGTGTATTTCAGTCTACTTCCCCATTATCCACCCACTACTTTGTGCTAGTACCTCATATAAATCATAATATTTTTGGTTGTGAAAGGACTCAAGGGATATATATATATATATATATATATATATATATATACTTTTAATAGCACACTGTGTACAGTCCCCATCAGTAACTAATCAAAATATTTTTGTAGAATTTTATACAAATCAAATTTGAAGTCTTCCTTCTACAGTCATATTCAGTAGGTGAGAACATGAGTTCACACACATATATATATATATATATATATATATATATATATATATATATATATATATATATATATATATATATATATATATATATAGTTATTCACTTGGTGAATTGAGCTACTAAAATAAATAAACTCAAAAAACATGGTTTAAATGATTCTAATCTATTGACTATGGCTGTATTGTGTGTTTACACACAGCCAACCAACAGAGCGTTAGTGTGTCTTGTCTTTGACATGGGTGAAATAAACTATTGATCAAAATCATATAGCATGCCACTGACTCCCAGAAATATATTCTCATTTTATTAAAAAGAAATCAGATTAGATCCCACACACTTCACTCATGATATATTGAAACTGACCTTGAGTTCGGTAAACATTAACTATTTGCATAATGTATATTCCCGTGTTAGTCTCCGACTGAAATGGGCTTTTCTGTCATTCTTTTTCCAGCTTCAGGTGTTATTGCATTTGATCATGTGAAATCAGGACTCCTTGATTATTGAAGGAAGCAGTTATGCAAGCTGGGCAGAGAAATGTGTTTATATTCTCAGCACTTTTGAACTAAATCACTAGTATTTATAAAGAGATTATATTCCTGAGAGGATATACTGCATTTTGTTCTGTTTCGCCAGACTTTGGAAGTAGAGCAAACTATGCATTTTGGTGTCCTAACCAGTTATTTGACTAAGACAAACTACCACACAAAGAGGACAATGACAGCACAAAGGCATTGGAAGCGATATGACAAAGATCACACACACACAAAAAAATGTTCTTCAAGATCCACCAGGCTTAGACACAGTTGCTGGGACCCTGTGGGAGCACTTGCCCAGGATTAGCATGACAAGGTTTATCTGCAAAGGCCTCTCTGAATTTTAATGAGAAACTACAATCCAACTGAGACATTTTTAATATATTTTATATCTGTCTTTATAGTCTGCTCGCACATTTGCCACCAGCAAGGAAACTCGGAATCAATATTCAGCTCCAATACACACTGATACTCAAGGTTACATCTGTATTCCCTCTATTTATCAATTATGGAGACAGCAGCGGGCCCAGAAAATGTATTGTATATTTTGAATATAGATTCCAAAGACAATTCCACTTCACAAATACATATGCTTATATGAATTTATTTATCAGTCTTGAATTATTATACCATGCAGTTAGTAATGGGTTGTTTTGGAGAATGTAATTTTCTTTTGATTCATTTTTGTTGCATATTTAGCAAGTCCAACTTTTCATAGATTTCCTTGGAGCTTGTTTTATATTAGAAAGTGACTTTGACTCCTATGATTACCAAGGCTCATACAAACTGAATATACAGAGTTCTGCTAAAGTATTCACAAAACTCAAGATTTTCCATAGAGTAGCATTTAATTGTGAAGTAGAAGAAAATAACTTATGGTTTTCAAACCATTTTACAAATACAAATCTGAAGAATACGGTTTACATTTGAATCATCCTGTTTAGTCAAGGAGCATAAGGTAGCAGACAGGAGCACAGCAGGTCATGGAGAAAGTTAGTAATAATAGTAATAGTAATAGTAATATCATCTTTATTGTCATTGAAACATACATCACAATGAAATTTGTTCTCTGCTTTTAACCCATCCCCTCGGGGAGCAGTGGGCTGCCATGTGTGGCGCCCGGGGAGCAAGTTCTGGAAAAGTCTAAAGCAGGGATAGGTTATTAAAATCTGCCGATCTTTAAATCTTTAAATAAAAGCTGCCAAACTACCAGACAGACTGGCCAAGGGCAGCAACAATCATTGAAGCAGCAAAAGGGCCCACTGTAACTCTGACATGAGTGAATCTTTTGTTAGCCATTGGTAGAGCACTCAACAAGTCTGGCCTTCATATGAGAATGGAAAGAAAAAAAACATAATTGTTGAAAGAAAATCATAAGAGGTCATCTATGTAGCTTTCCACAAGCCACAGCACAGCAAACATGCACGAAGGTGCTATAGTCCAATGAGCCCAGAATTGTGAAGGAAAAATAACACTATACATGACCCTGAAAATTACATTACCCTTGGGAAACATGATGGTGACAGCATCATGCTGTGGGGTGCCATTCTTCAGCAGAAACATGGAAGCTGGTCAGAGTTGATGCAAAGATTGATAAAAAAAACTATAGAAGGTGTAAAACCTGAGACTGGGCTGGAGGTTTATCTTCCTGCCGGACAGCAATCCTAAAAATAGCTACAATGAAATGGTTTAGATAAAGAGTGTCCAAAGTACAGCCCCTGGCAATTTGTGGCCTTCTGAATGATTTTGTATGGCCCAGATCCATCATTAAAGAACTGCACAAAAATGTCCTAATAGCACTGATCAGTTGTTGCAGAAAATGTAATGACCTGAACAGGCAGAAGACACGAAATTCAAGCTGGACACAGTGTTGCGTTTTCAGAGGTTTATTATAGGGTTTGGAGATCCTCTACAGGAGCAAGCAGTGAAGAGAGCAGGCTCGGTCTTTGCAGAGGTGTCAGGCAGGATAGCTGAGGCTAGATCAGAGTCTGGGGAACAGGCTTAGGTCATGCATGGTAGAGCAGAGAAGTGTAAACAAATCTGGGGGAAATCCAAGAAACATGAACAGGGGTCTTGTCATGGTAAACAGGCAAAAATGACCACCAACCTACTCACTAAAGCTTTTCTAATGTGGTGCTGTGGTGCTGTTCTGCTGTCTGCAGTGAGCTTATAAAGAGCAACAAACAGGTGTGTGAAATGAGCTTGATTGCAGCAGAGCCGTAACGTGTGATCCATGATCTTGATTATGACGTAGCAGGGAAGCATGGCAGGGAGCAGACAGCAGACAGGCACAGAATCATGACAGACACAAAGAACATACAGACAAATTAAAATCTTATGAAAACCTAAAGCCAGGTAGGCTGTATCACAAAGTATTTACCATTTAGTAACCATCTATTTTGCTTTCATTGAAATTTTGTACTAAATAGGACTAAAATCATCCTGCGGCTTACTCCAAATAAGACACCCATTCGTTAAACACAAACACAGCAGAAACTTTAAGAGTGACCCAAATCACATTGAAGTTGCTAAGAATAGAAAATAAAATGTTTCAGTAGTAAAACAAAAAGAGTTTCAGTAAGGCAAAGGTGCAAGACCCATACATCAGACTACATTATTTTATAAATATGTTGTATGCTTATTTCATTCTTGAACAGTTAAAACAAAAACAAAAAAGTAGGGAGGGAGGACAGATCACCGACTATTACCATCTAATGTAGAACAGATTACTGAATCAATGTGTGCTTCTGTGCTTTTTGTCTGTCTTGTTGTGTCTCTGCTCTGTCTTCTGTAACCCCCAGTCGGTCGAGGCAGATGACCGTTCATACTGAGCCCGGTTCTGCTGGAGGTTTTTCCTTCCCGCTAACGGGTGTTTTTTCTTTCCACTGTCGCTTCATGCTTGCTCAGTATGAGGGATTGCAGCAAAGCCATGTACAATGCAGACGACTCTCCCTGTGGCTCTACGCTTCTCCAGGAGTGAATGCTGCTTGTCGGGACTTTGATGCAATCAACTGGTTTCCTTATATAGGAACATTTTTTGACCAATCTATATAATCTGACCCAATCTGTATAATATGATTGAACCTAACTTGTAAAGTGCCTTGAGATGACATGTTTCATGAATTGGCGCTATATAAATAAAATTGAATTGAATTGAATTGAATAGAATTTTTGTGCTTTTAATAAAAACGACCAAGTACACTATTTTCAGCTTGATCACACTACTGTTGTAGATCAAAGCATAGTCATGTCTGAGAATTGCCCAGTCAAAGTCCAGACCTAAGTCCAAATAGATGATCTGATGCCAGCCTTTAGAATTTGATGTCCACAGTCACACACCATCCAATCTCACTGAGCCTGAGCTATGTTCCTAATAAGAATGGGCAGGAACTTTAATCACCAAATGTGCAAAGCTGGCATAGAATAACTCCAAGGACTTGGATCTGTAATGGGAGAAAAAGGTGTTTCTTCACAGAACTTAATTACAAATGCATTTGACTTTTAAAATTTTTATTTTGCAAACATCATTGTAAACCATATGTCATTTCCTTCCACTTCACAAATATGCTCTGCCTTGTTCTGTTCTACCATATAAAATCCCCACTAAAAACATTTGAAGGCTTTATTGAGATTGAAAGTCTTTCAAGATAAAATATAAAAGGATTCTACTGGTATGAATAATCTTACAAAGCACTGTAGCTACGTGTTTGACAGCTTTTGGCAGCTGTGGTCAGCTGACAACTTTGTGATTTAGAATACATTTTTGAGGAAAATCTTTGAGAATCCCATTCGGTTCTGAGCACTGTCAGGGCTCTGGTTCTTCTGATCGAAGGTAAGAGGCAGAAGAGGAGCAGATGGAAACACATTAATCAATGACCCATTGGTTTTTCTGTTGTGGTAAACTTCCTCTTCCATCTCATATCCCCTGCAGCTGGTGCATCAACATGTGGAAAAGTAGTGAATTACTAGATCGACTTTCTGTGCTTCCAACAAACTGAGTGGGTGCTCTCAGTTATGGCTTGCATTATGTCCAGCAGTATCTCCTTCTCACAGTAAGCCCAGTGAGCCACTATCACAAACTCTGGTTTCTACTAATTAAAGGAAGAATATCATTGGTTGAAAGGTGACTATTCAGCTGAGCCATAGACAAATAGCATTGTTCTCTGAAGGAAAGTAAATACTGACTGGATTTTTTTCCCCAAATGGCAAAAATAAAAGTCCAAATTAAACTCCTCACTGTGCTTACAAGCTTTAGCTATAAGTATATCATTATATCATATAAGTATATCATTATTGTGGAACTGGAAAAAAAACTATCCAATTTAATAGTTGAATCAAATACACAAAGTTATAACAAATTATGTTTTGCCTTTTAAATGTCCTCTTTTTAACATTGGTAGTGTATTGAGTCTAAACATGGAAGTAGTTAACCCACCTGCACCATTTGCTTCCTAGTATCCTTGAGAACCAATTAGGGTAGGTGAGTGGCTATTAAGTCATTACTTGTTCCTTCCCTTCTTGGCTGATGATGAATAGAGATGTTGATGCAGAGCAAATGCAGCAGGGTAATGCGTTGTTTGTGTGAGCCTCTGCATCCAATAGGAGGTACCTTGTGAGTGGGAGTCATCTATATTGGCCTGTACACAGCGGGTGCTCTTGTAGTTATTGCTCAAGGCTTCCCTTCGGTGAGTGCCAATGAGTTTATCAGACAACTATTAGATTTACTGATGAGGTGGGGTTTTTCAACTACTGTGAGGGGCTTTGGTGATAAATGAAAAGAGGATTGTCTCTGAAAAATATTGTTAAGTTGTAGTATCACAAAAAGAAGAGTATTCCAATAGTATTTATGACAATATGATATGATAGCTTTACATGTCAGAAAGATATGAAGATATTCTTGAGCGACTGTATGAAATTTCAAATGTGAAAGACAATGCCTTTTGTGACCATAAGTACCGTATTTTTCAGACTATAAGTCACATTTTTGTCATAGTTTGGCCGATCCTGTTACTTTTAAATGGTAAATCATACTGGCCAACATGAACCAAGTTGTAAATATTACCGTCTATAGCCGTAAGAGGACGCTCTTGGCTTGTGAAAACTATATGCTGCTCCTTTACCCTTCAAAAATGTATTGAAACATTAACTTATAGACAACAAAGAACACATGTTTGTATGTTGTTTTGCTGTTTCAGTATGCATTTACAGGGTGGAATGCTGTGTGGTGCAGCTCGTAGACCGAGACAAAACCGTTATTATCTGTGAAGTTAATAACAGCTAGCGCAAGGTTAAAAGTCTGTTATCCAGGTGTTTTACAACTTCGCTGATGCATGTGAACTTTATGTTGCTCTCAAACATATGTGTCATACTGTTAGCTTAGCACATAGCACCATTACGCTCACGGTCTAATTTCAATGTAATTTTGACAACTTGCGGTGACGTGAACTTTCCAGGTTGGAGTTGGTAGCTTGCTATGCTAATTTACCCCATTCAACCTCCCGGGTATGTTCCATATTATTCAGATGGTTGTGGATGCAGGTGTAATAATAATAATAATAGAACTTTATTTATCTCACAATGGAGAAATTCACTTCTGCATCTTAACCCATCCCCTTGGGGAGCAGTGGACTGCCACTATGCGGCGCCTGGGGAGCAATCAGGGGTTAAGGGTCTTGCTCAGGGACCCAGAGTGCAGACTGTGGGGATCGAACCGGGTACTTGCAACCTTCTCAGAGCGCAAGCGCACTGCTCTAACCACTAGGGCACCACTCCCGCTTTTTTTTTTTTTTTTTGTGTAATTGAATAAATTGCCTTATCAGATTAAATGTCAGTTTTTAGTCTTAGATTGTGTGTAATACATTTCTAAATAAATGGGACTCAGTCTGCTGCGACTTATCTTTTTTTCCTCTTTATAACGCATTTTTTGACTTGACGCGACTTTATATTCCGGCGCGACATATGGTCCGAAAAATATGGTAACACAAATCATATTGTATTCCTTTTTATATTCTGAATACTTCTCAGTTTTTGATTTCCATTCTGTTGTATTAAATCACATTTACAATGGCTCAGTTTTGCCTCTGCTGGTGTGCACTTTGACTAAATGATGTGCCATGTTGCTAAACAAAAAAACAATAACAAAAAAAATAGAATTCATAGGTATTTTTTCCTTTTGTGCTGCTCTGCACAGGTACCTGTGGACATTTCTAAACAACCTGTTTTTTTCCTACCTGCAAAACAGTCCAGGCGCTTGAATCATATTTCATTACAATGGGACAATGCCTTGAATCATTTCTTTGCTGTATTTAGAAGGACAAAGTTTCACTTTTCTAGGACATAGACTCATAATCAGAAATCATAGTGGAGATAGGTTGTGAATACCAAAAGGTCTTTTTAATTACAAAAGCAAAGCGTATGGCACCACAATGGGAGAAGAACCAAAACCAAAATAAACCACGAGTATAAACACAAAATGGGGAAGGTAGGGCAGACAATAACAATTATGACAATGAACTGGCAAAGAAGAATCGATGATCTGTGACTTGGTTCACACTGTACTACAGAGAAGGGACATGTTTTGATGATTAACCAAGGCAAGAGGGGGAGCAGAAAGCAAGATCAACTGGAGACACTCAGACTGGATTTAGGAAATGAAACAAAAGCAGAACTGAAGAAAATCAATATTGTCACATCAAAAAGGCATGGACCATGTCAGAAGACAACAAAAATAAAAGAGAGGGTGAATCAACGGAGGATGATTTGGGTTGATGCAGTGGGTCAGTCAGTTATTATTATTATTTGTGCAAGAATTAATTTGCAATATTAAGCTTGGGTATTCAGAATGTGTTATTAGCAAGAATTAGGATTTAAGAGCCAGCATCACCCTCTAAATCTCAAACAGGAACCCTAAAAGACATATATGTTAATGTATGTGTTTTCCCGAGAAGAATGCAGCACCTTTAAAAATGTTTAAAAATATAACATACCAGCCAGAGTCTATACATTATTCTCACGTTATGTACCATGTCAGGAATGCAGTAATCAGCATATCGCTTTAATAGATATACCATTGTATCTGTGTTATGGAAATTTATATTTTGCTATAACGCATAACTCTTCGTTCTGGAGGTAAATGCAAAGTGTTCACTTTCAAAAAATGGTTTATTTCACCTTTTCTTTCCTGAGCCACCAGCTCTCATCCTTTTTTCATTTGAAATCCTGCATCTAGTAATTTCATAATTATGGGAGGGGATTATAATGAAGGCAGCCGGAGCTGCAGGTTAATTGGATTTTTCACCTCGACGGGACCAGATCTAAGTCGCCCATGGGCCACAAATCTGCACATTTGAAGTCTGGGACAGGACAAAAGAGGCTGGAGGAAGAAAAGAGTAAGCAGTTAAAGGGCCCCCCTTTAACTTCAAGAGTTTGGGAAGTTACTTTTGCACTGCCAGTACACTGTTTGTGGCTTCTGAGGGTTTTTTATTTTCTTTGTACACAACTGCTTTCATCCACTTTGATGGCATCTATAATTGGCACTGTTTTCTATTTACAGGAGTAACTGCTGCAGAGGCTATTGATAACTCAGAGAAATCGGCAAGGCTTGGAATAGGAGTCTCCTAAAGTCAACTTTTAACATTTGTGTGTGTGTGTGTCTATATATATATATATATATATATATATATATATATATATATATTATAACATTTGGAGCGGCTCAACAAATTTTGATTTGTTTGGATTCAACAAATTACAAAATGTGACATGTGTTCTTAAACGGTCATAAATGGTGTGAAAATGCAGAAGGTGTGGTTTCTTTGGGTTGATGCAGATCTTAACAGATGAGAAAAGGCTTTGAATCAATTTGTGGGCAAAATATCGGGTGCTTTAAAAAAATGTTCTACATTTAGTGAGGGTATGAAAATCAGCAGGTATCAAAGATTGATAAAATATTTAACCAAAGAAAACAATATTTACCTTCAGATAATTACCTCTAAATTCAGAATGTTTTACATTTTTTGCCTCCAATTAGTCAAAAAAGATTCTTATATTTCCTTTACATGGGAAATCTGGTTCCTGGGCCCTCAGCTACTGGCCTAATTTCTAAGTGCAACAAGGAAAGAGCCCCTCCCAGAGAAAAACTCAGGGAATTAAAGTGACTCTTGCACAGCAGGAAGGCCACACGTAAATCCAGAGGGTTGCTGAGGCCACACTGTCTGCTGCAGACAAGACTGTAGACAATCTCAGATCATGTATCTCAGCTGTTAATTACAAAAAATAAACCTGCTTACCCTCCAAGTTCAATCATCTCTAAGGCCATAGCGGGATGATAAACAAATAGAAGTGTTTAGAAAGGGGTAGAAATTGTATTATATTTTAGAAGAGTAATAAAAAGGGAAAAACATCTTCCTTAAATGTATTCATTTGTCCGATTTTGTTTCGACCAAGTTCTCCCCAGAGGAGCTCTTTTCTGCTTTAAGTGAAATACCAAACTGTTGAAAAAAAGGCTCAGATTAAACATCAGATTAGAATTACTCACTCATAATATGTTTTATCATTAGTAATAATATTATCATTACTACTAGTACTACCACTAATACTATAATTAATTGAAAATATAGAAAATATTTTATTTATTTCTTTTTTGTGACAATACCTTTGTTAGTAAGGAAGCGAAACACACTAGAATCCGCTAAAGAACCGTGGGTGGGTAGGAAGAAGTATGAAGTTCACTCTAGTGACACTCAAAACAGTAAACATCCATTATTAAAGGAGCGAGTTTTACAAAAGGACCAGAGACACAACCAGGATGGCCTTTAAAAGCCAATCCCTGTTGGAGAACATGTCTTTGGGGAAACCATGTAGCAGGACATGTACTCCAGTAGTTTGGCTGTCCGTTTGGCACAAGTAAGGCCCCGTAAAGCCACCAGGCGTGCTACCTTAGACAACCAATCCACAGTAGTAAGGATGGTGTCAAGACCATCAACAGATTGTGGACCGGTCACAAAATGAAGCCTGACATGGGACCAATGACATCTAGGAACAGGAAGGAGCTGAAGATCCCCTGCAGATGGTTCGGTGAAGGATTTAGCCTGGGCACAAATTTCACAAGCAGAAACCAACTTACAAATGTCCCAACCTATCAAAGGCCACCAAAGGCCATGTTGGAGGAGTTTGAGGGCTCCTGCATAGACCAGAATGCCCAGAGAATCAGGAGGAGTGTACCCAGACCAAAGCATCCTAAAGACACTGGGGGGGGGGGGGAGTAAAGAAGACCAGCAGGAGTTTCAGGAGGTGCTGGTTCAGCAGGCATGGCAGCATGGATGGAGTCCTCCAAACGCCCAGCACAGGAGTGGCACAAACTAATGGATGGGTCAGATAGGCTCGGTATGGCTGTTTGGTGGTTTGAATGTATATCAGATTCTGATAATTGGTCCAGGTCAGAAATAGTTCAACTTTATTCCAGTTTTCTGGGCGCTCCATCCAGGATTCCTCGCTCAACACTATAAATTGATGCTGCAGCGTTGAGACAAAAAATTATATCTGGATTAGCATCTCTGTGAGGGATTCTTGCTTTTGCCCCAAGGAGTCAGTGCTACCTGTCCTACATGACTCACTTGATGGTCTGCAGACACCATATTACTGCTGAGTAGGAGAGAACTTCCTCCTTCTTCTCCCCTGAGTAGGGGTAGACGTGATCATCTCTGGTCAATCTGGAACTGATTGAGAGAGTATGACACTAACTCCCATGTCGGAGGCATCAACTCCAATTACAAAAGGTTTAGTAAGAGCAAGGTGGATTAAGATGAATGTATTGGTGAACAAGTGAATGAGATACTGGAACACTGGTATGGCCTCTTTAGAGTCTCAAGGGTTGAGTATGGTTTGCAGGCTTGGTGAGAGATATTAATGGGTTCTCAACCAAGATAAGGTCCCGAATAATAATCCTGAGTGTCTCCGTGAGATTCTTGCTTGGTGTTCTGAAATCAACATCCCCACAGAGATATACAATTTCAGCTTTTAATTGTTCAAACTCAGCTTGGTTTATTTTAGGCTCAGTCATCCTGTCAATGAAGGGGCGGGATGTAAACTTACTGATATAGATCCACCAGTGCAGCATGCCAAGCACAGTAAATAATTGGTGGTGGGTAGGAAGAAGCATGCAGTTTGCTCTAGAAACACATGGAGTGCTAAATGTAGAGCAGGAAAGAAGTGAGTGTTACAAAAGAATTGGAGACACAACCAGGATGGTAGATAGAAAAGGACGGTACTTAGGACACCAGAAGACATGGCAAGCTGACAATCATGACATGAAGGAACAATGTCTGAGCGGAGGACAGTGCATGGAAATTGCTTTCAAAGCCAATCCCTTTGGTCACCTGACCACTACGTGACACCTTTCTTAAAACATTATTTGTCAGATTGAGCTATATTTCTCCTTTAAAGGGGCAATGACATCACTGTATAAACTATTTAATGCAGTTGATATTGCTGCAAATGTAAATTCTCCAAACAATTTCATTTAAAAAAATAACACTTTATCTCGCCCATTGACAGCTGGAACCCAGCAGGGATAAGCGTGTCGGAAAATGGATGGAAATAACACTTTATTATAGGGGGTTGGTTTGGCTGGCCAGAGTTTCCTCTTCAGTAAAAGGGTTGGGTATGGTAATGATTTGTGGCTCTACCTAGTTGACTACACTGATTGGCAACAACTATATTTGGGAAACTGTTCAAACACGCCCACACACACCCTTGTTCCCTCCATCCACACCTCTCTTCTCAGCACAACACTCTGTCACAAATCCATTATTATGGTATTATTGCTAGTGGAAGTATTTGTGTTGCAGGATATCGGACAGGCAAGGTGAAGCTGACCAAAGGCTTTGACCTGGTGGCGAGATTCATCATCCACACAGGGACCAAACTAGTCCACAGCAGCAGTGCCGTGAGCTCTCTGCTGTAACCGCCCCGGAGAGTTTGCTGCCCTGCTGCTTCAGTTCTCATACATTTATCAAATGAGACAGCATTTAGAAATCAAATAAAATTGTGGGTAATGACAGTGTTGTGATCGCCACTTCCAGTGTTGGTACAGAATTTTTTTTTTCAAAATCAGTTTGTAACTTCACCACAGTATTGGACTGTGGTGAAGTTAATTTTAGGTTGGATATTGGATACTCATGCTTCACGGCTTCTGCCGCAAGCGAGTAGACAGCGGCAACGCCAGATCAGCCTCCCTGTGTCGGCTCGAATAGGAGGCAAACGTGCCGTGGAGTGTAAATATCCAGTACCTAACCTGAAACTGACTTCAGCGCAGTTCAAGCTGGTGTTATAATTGTGTCGAACTTCCCCATAAATGAACTTCAGCTGCTCTGATTCTCCCATTCTTTGGGAGTAAGTGCAAACTTCCATTTGTTTTGAGCACCCTCAGACATAACAGCTCCCCTTTTTAGTAGCCATCCTCTGCTTGAATGGAGCAGTCAGAAATACTAGCGTGACTCGTCATTAAAGTAGCCGGTTGGTGTTTCAGGTGGGGGGAGGAGGGATAGGGGAGCAGGGAGGCTGTTTGCTTCTTGGTGTGCTCTGATTGGAGAATATGAATTACGTAGAAGGATAAATCGTTTTCTGGTCTGACTGTTTTTGAGGAAAGAAAAAAAGCTGACCACCCATGAGCAGACCCTTTAGTACCCGCAACAGATCATATTATACCTACAAAACCACAGAAAACTTTAATTTGTTGTCATGGCCTCTTTAACATCCTAGAAAAAAGAAAAAGAAACAAGTATTTATAAAACTTATTTTGAACGCACTTTTTACCTTGAGTTTGGAAGGTGCTGCTTAAAAAAATAAAATAAAATTCTTAAATAATTTGACAAAATTTTGGAATTATTTTTCGTAGGATTTATATGATAAAATATGAATAATGTGAAATAACAAAAAGGATTGTTAAATTAGTATTTCATAACACCGTTTGATTATATTCTTCTACAGTAAAACGAATATTTACAAAATAGAAGTATTAAAAGTTTGAATTTAATACATTGTGTTATCACAAAAATAAAATTATTCAGCATTTTTACAATGCAGAATAGAAACTGATATGATTTTTCCCCCTCATTGCTATGCATGCGATTATGCTTTTCAACAGTCAACAATTACCCTAACACTTGATTCCAATCTGACATTCAAAGGGTCTGCACAAGAGATCATGGGGGAAAAAAAGAACGCAATACCTCTATGACAATTTGAAGCTTCAGATAATTGCACAAAATGTCACATAATTGTTGAAACAAGTCAAAACAACACGCAGCCCACACAGCATTATGCGCGCTGACATCAAGTCCATTTCTGCAAAGTTCTGAGTCATTTCCTTCAGTGCCAAATGGTAAACAGTGCAATTTCCAACCCCCTGCTGTGAGCTGTCACTCTGCCTCAACTGGTGTTATATCAAAGTTCTTCGTAAATTAGCATCACCTGGGGCATGAAATGCACAGGAACTGACTGTGGGCTTCAGCGGCAGCAGACATTAATTAAAGCAAATATGTTTCATACCAGGAAATATTATATTTTATACAGTTTTAAGACTCAAGCCATGTGGAAAGCTGACCCCTTGTCAGGTCTAGGGATTATTTTCCACTCTCTAATGCACCAGTTAAGCAAACTTGAGTGTTTTTGCAGCGACAGACCCTTTAATTGTGCCATTCTCACTGAATAATATACTAAGTGGACAATGCTTTAAACCAGTGTATTTTTTTTAACCTTTATTAGTGGTACAACCACACAGAGAAACATTTACAATGCATTTTTTCCTACCTGAGTTTCTCATGTTTAAATCACATGGACAGATTTGGCTTCTCTAACACACATGGTGAGCTCACTCTACTTTGCAGCGATTGAATAGATAACAGGGAAAACAGAAGGAAAAGAAAATCCCCCAGAAAACAAGATTTATCAGTTTGCCTTTCAAGGTGCTCGGAACTTACTAAGAACCTGAGTCAAAAGTATTTTATGTCTATAGCAATATGATCAAACCTCCTTTCTAGACATAAAAACACAAGCCATTAAAAAAGCAACTTGTCTGTTGACAAAAAATCTCACATTTATTGTATTTGTTAAACAAGTGTTGAACTTTACATCAGTCTTAAGTGATAAGCCCCTTATGTTTACATAAAAAACATGAGCTACAGTACAGCATGTATACCAGTGTGGGAAACTATTCACACATTTCCCAATTTATTTATTTATTCATTATTTGGAAAGATTTTAATAAATAAAATATTTAAACTGGAGCGGAAGAACAACATTTAAGATAAAAACTTTATTGTCGGTTTTATCTCAGCAACACTTTCCCATCCCTCTGCTGTGACTGTTAAAAAAAATATTTTAATCAAAATAATAACAAAAGAATGTGCAATGAATAAATTACCTTAACTGGTTGTTGCTATCCGTTTCTACTAAAGCAATGCCACTTTGGCAAAATCAGATAAAGATATTCCAAAGAACAACATTTACTTAAATTGTTAAAAGAAAAGAACTGAACAAAACACTGGTTGCAAGTTTAAAAATTTGATGCATTGTTTGACTCATTTCTTTTAATAGGCCTTTATGCTCAAGCATACAACCTTGAATGAAGTGTTGGTACCATAAACACACTGTATAACATATGTGCAACTTTTACACAATAGTCTCTCAAGTGTTAAAATTTTGCAAATAAAAAGTTTCTTTATAATTATGCTTTTTGCCCCCCCTCCCCCAATGAATGCCTATTTTACACTAGCAATACAACAAAATATATATTTGAGCAGTTTCTCCTTGACAACAGTTCAAAGAACAGTTGAGAAAATATAAGGCCAGGGGCTTGATTGCTAGTGGTTATACAATCCAAACTTGATGGTGATGGGAAGCAGCCAGGACCTAATATTCCTTTTCTAACAGTCTGATTAGGAACATTGTTAACAAACATGTCCTTGTCCTGGTCCAGGGGTGTAAAGGAAAAAAAAAGAAGATGGTTCAACTTGGATGTTGGGAAGTGTATGTACAACCTTTTGAGAGGGAAATTGCTGTTTGGATGTCACCTGATTTTTTTTTTTTTCTTTGTTGATTTTATATATTTTTTTTACTCTTTTTATATTTTCACACCTTCAGTTGTCTCAATAACTCAACAGCAGCAGCACATTTAAATACATTGTTGGCTTGTCTCTTAAAATTGAAATCTGACTCTTCGTTTTATGTACAGTTTCTTGAAAACGTTGCGCTGCTGTTACTGTGCTGTATGTCTGAGTCTGCAGGGAAGAAGATGGCAACACGGATGGCGGAGGGGAAGTCTGTAGATGTCAAGGATATGTGTGTGTGTGTGTGTGTGTGTGTGTTTGTGTGTTTGTGTGTGAGAGAGAGAGAGAATGTTAAAACTTTTGGGCTCTCTTAAAAAATAAAACAAAACACTTGTCCTGCCTTCAATGTGTTCGTGTGTGGCCTGAAAGAGGTCAGGTTTGTGTCAGGGCAGCAGGGATAAGGGGATGATTTAAATACATTTAAAGGCTTGTCACTAACTGCATCTGTCCTTCTTGTGCATCACCTTCAGGGATGCAGTCCTCTTTAGTAATTGGAATAATGTAGCCATCGCTGGTCCCTCGGCCTATCTGGTAATAGGCCTGGAGCTGGTGGCCCGCCCCTAAGTTGGGCATGCTTTTGTAATAAACATCGTCATTCTCACTCCCTTTGGTGGAGGCGACATCCTCCACGACATCAGGGCTGCTCTCTGGGCATGGAGAGTCTCTAATATTGGGCATACTAGTGTACAAAGAGTCTCTGTTTGGAGACTGCGGACTGTCGTCGTGGTTGGTTGTCGTCAGCGGGCTGACAAATGTATCGACTCCCCCGTCGGTCCTCACCTTCTTCTGGGGTGCGTACAGAAGCGAGTGAGTCCGCTGGGGGATGAGGGGTGCTTCCAGCTCTGGCTGGTGGTGCAACTCCAGGCTCACCGCATCGCCTACATGGACCAAAGATGAAGCGTCAGCCACAATGGCGTCGTCTTCGCTGCTGCTGCCACCTACCACTGTCACCTTGGGGGGAGCCCGCTCCGTGTGGTGGTAATGGTGGTACTGCGGCGGCGGAGGCGGCTGCTGGCGGTGGAGCGGATGACGTAAACTGGAGTGCTGCTGCTGTTGGTGGCTTTTGTTACAGGCACGCAGGTTGTTGTGCACAAGCTCAGAGATGATCATTTTTTCAAAGGCAGCATCGTCCAGGCTGAGTCCGCAGTCTACTACTTGCACACTGTCGCCAAAGTCCCCGTTACGGAGTGAGTAGCTATTGTTAAAGTTACCATTTAGCGGTAGAGTATCCATTGCACTTGTATCCCTCACCGCACTGTTGAGTGAGTGCCCTGGAGACAAAGGAAAATATAAAAGGATATTTCATTAGTCACCACCAATAACCATGAAAATTGAAACAGAACTTTAATGCTGTTTAGGATGCAGTTTTGTGTAAAAAAAAAAGTTAATTTAAGCCATGCTTTGAATTTGTTAGTTGGGCACAAGCCTTAACATACATTACATAGACATGCAGTTTATTTGTAATGAGAAATTATTTTATTTTCTCATGTATACATTTCAACTTTCCCTTTGAAAAATTGCTGTAAGAAAGCAGGGCATTGTGCATTAAAGTCTGCCACTTATGTGACAAGGCAGTGAAAACAAGATCCCAAACAACATTAAGAAATAAAATCCAAACAGGAATCACTAGTCACAAGACACCGGGCACAGGTGGATGTATAAGTATGAAGCAACACATTGGCAGGCTATGACACATACAGGATATCTAGCAACTAATAGAATAGATGTAGTAAATAAATAAAAGCAAGGAAATATGACAAAGACAGAAAAAGGAACGTAATTATGTATCAACAGGGGACAGCCATCTTTATTCTCACTACAAGGGGAGCCCACAAGCAGCACTCCACCATCACCACACACAGCAGGTGAAAAGACTCACTTTAGACAACTCACATCATGTCTGTCTGCTCAGGCTATCTGGTCTAAGAGCAGCTGATGTACAAAAAAAGTAAAAAAAAAAATGATTTATTGTAACATGGATAATTGATCAAAAGAACAACAAAATGTAAGATAAAAGTCTTAATTGCAACAGAGCAAGAGCAAGGGTTCAGCAAATGAAACAGGTAAGCGGTAAACTGCTTTTACATGTGTGGATCAAATGGCAACAATTTTTTAATTTCCAATTTTCTCACATTTTAACCAATATTTTTTGTGCATTTTATTCTCAACAAAAGTGAGAGACCTAGACGCATAGTGCATAATTGTGAAGTGGATAGAAAAGAACAATGAAAGTCTGACTGTTGGGCATATACTTGTGTTCATTCCCTTTTAATCGGATGTCCCAAAATTAAGCCCAGTACTGTCAAATGCCTTTATAAGCCACTTAATTAGTAAAATGTAAAAAAAAAAAAAGCATGGCACAATTGCAAAACTTTCAAGATATTACAGTCCACCTAAATTGACTGGTAGGACAAGGAGACCATTTATGAGACAAGCAGCTAAGAGAACCAGGACACAGATCCACAGCGCGTAGCAAACGTGTTCGGGTCAGAAGATGCCAGCAATTTACTTTTTGGGAGGCAAAGTCCTTAGTGGCAGAAAACTATCTGCACAGGTTTCTGAACACATAAGCAAAGCATGGTGGGGGCAGCCTTATGCTGTGGCAATGTTTTTTGTCAGACAGGACTAGGTAGCTGGTCTGATTTCATAGAAAGACAGGTTGAGCTGCATACAGGGAAAAGAAGAAAACTTTTTAGAGCTTCCCCTTCATGCAGGACAACAATCCTAAAAATATACAGTCAGTGGAATGGTTTAGAGCAGGGGTGTCAAACCCCTGTCCTTCAGGGCCGGTGTTCTGCAACTTTTTGATGTGTCCCAAGTCCAACACACCTGAATCAAAGGACTCAATTGCTTCCTCATGCACTCAAGTCCTGCTAATGGCTTAATTATGTGATTCAGGTGTGTTGACAGAGAGACATACATCTTTCTTGGAGGACACAGGCCCTCGAAGACTGCAGTTTGACACATTGATGCAATTATGAATTTGTGGCTACGCTTGAAAATTGCTGTTCACGTATGTTTCCCTTTAAGTACGACTCAGCTTTACATATTTTTCAAAGAAGGTTGGGCATAAATGTCAAGTCTCTAAAAACGGCGGAGACATCGTTCCAAAGGACTTGCAGCAATTATTGGAGCAATAGGTACATCACAAAAACAATACCTGGAGGGGCTGAAACAATACACAAGGCATCCTTTTTAAATTTCTATTTGGATTCTCTTTCTTCCACTTCACAATTATGAGCTACTTCAGTTTTTTTCTTTCCAAAAAAATCCAATAAATGCCAAGGACATTAGAAAATAGGGCACTTTTGCAAGGGACAATTCTTAAAAGGTCCTATATATATATATATATATATATATATATATATATATATATATATATATATAATTTTTGGTGACTTTGTTCTGGTACATTTGCTGTCCATTACTTGGCAGCTTGTGTACCCAAAGTTCATAGATTGCCCACAGCCCAGCATTTGGCATCCGTCATTGTAACAGTTCCCAGTGAGACCCAGGTCATTGGGAGAACAACTCAGGCAAACAGCCACTGCAGAGGTCAGACATGGTTATGTTAGGAATGTCTCAAAGCATGGAGGTCATGAAAAGCAGCCCTAAGAAAACCAAATATTTTTTATGTCATGTTTAAGAAGGAAGATAAGAAGAAAAATGTTCTCTGCAATGGCTGGTAACCTCCTTGTAAAATAACAAGATTTAGAGCACTAAAGGAACTTATATTTAAAAAAGGTCACTATACAAAAAGTAAAAGTAAAAAAGGAGAAGGGGAAAAGGCAGTGGGTGGGGACGAGTTTTAATTGAGCAGTCTTTCAGAATCTATTGAAAGTTGGGATAAAGGCCAAAAAGTTCTGAAAGAAAATAACGTGAAATGGAACAGAAGCTGCCGTGGCATCTACACGTTAATGCCTGCTTGGAGGCAATTTAGTGTCCAGACAGGTGTTGTCTGAAAGACTGTGACAGGAGTAATACTGGACACTGAGACTGCTGAGTGCCACACAAGGACAACGAGGACAGACAGTTCCGGAAGGAAAAATAAAAGGAAACAAAACATTTCTGATAAAAGGTTATTTTCTGAGAACAAAACCAAGAGACACTTTTTTGGTATGTAAAAAAAAGATCAAATAAACAAAAGATATAAAAGCAGAGTAGTGGGCAAATTCAGGATGAATCTATTAGAAGTTGAAAGATTACTTCAAACAACCAAATTGAAGTATCTGTTTTTGCTTTTTAAATTCAGAGAAGGATTTAGCTGGGTTATTTTTGTGAACCACTTGCTCTCCACTTGAGTGTGTGTTAATGGCCTAAACCAGTGATTGTGCCGGGGTTTTGGGTTGTTTTAAATAAGCATGCTGAAAAAAATTTACATTTGATAGGCAAAGTTAAGTTTTACTCCCATACTTGTCTCTCTGTAGGTCACTAAAGGGAAGCAGAGGGGAAAAGCACAAAACATGACAAAAGATGCCACTTCAGTTTCAAAAGGAACGACATATACAAAAACATCACAGCCTTATCACTGTTTTAAATGCTTTGATGTCATGTGCAACAGAAGTGTAGTTATTATTACTATTAGCACAGGCATAATCTAGTAGCCAAGTATTGCATTTATACACACATAACTTAGCACAATGCATACAGAAAAAAAATCCACATTTATTGACACCCCCGGTAAAGATGTGATAATGACTTAAAATACAGTAATTTTTACATTTGAGTTGAATAATCTTAAAATGAAAATGTTAAGTCGAGGGCCTTAGAAACCCTCATCTCTTAGCTGCTCTTCAAAATGGGAAAGACAAGCGTGTGTGTAGCTCTACATTAGTCAGGGAATGGCAACAAATACAGCAAATATATAGCTTAAGAGACCTTGTTTTCTTAGCCTCTCTTATAAATAGAAACAGAACATGACATTCTTGTATACGTCAGGAAATAGTTCATTAACATATTTTTTTAAACTGGAAGTGTGACAAACAAGAATAGATGAAGACCCAAGTTTGTTTTGCCACCACACAAAGGTAGCAGCATTGTAAGGGGGTAAACATGTTTTTTTTTTATATGAGATCATACTACCTTAGTAAGTAATTACATTATTTTAAGGGTTTTTACACATATTTAGCAAGGGTGCCAATAAATGTGGGGTCGATGTAAATTATTTGAGCGTGTTTAACAAATTGCCTCGTATGTTCATGGAAATAAATCTAAATGATCTTTCAGTTTATACTACAGCTTCAGGTCCACACCACTGTTTACATTATCTCGAGGCAGAACATGCAGTATCTCTTTCCCATCTTAATCATTATGTCCCGTTAAGAGAAATACGAGAGCACAGAGGCTGGATCTAGGTGAACCACAAAGATCTCTGTCATACATGACAAAATGTTTGCATGTGTGTATTTTTTTTTTCCTTTTACACACAAACACATAATGATGAGCACAATATTAAGTGTTCGGGAGACAAGGATTTCGACAGAAAGAAGATACTGCAGAACATGCTGTGTTTCATTTGGACTTCTGAACACTTGACTGAAGAGATCAGTGAGGAAGGGGGAGAGAGAAAAAAGAAAGATGGTGAAGAGAGAAGAAAAAAAGGCGGAATGCGGGTGAAAGAATTAGATAAGCACACCTGGTGAGTTAAACACTGGAGCTGTGGGGGTGTTACACACGACTGTCTCAGCCAGTAAGGTGTTATAAGGGTTGTTAGTGCCTTGTGGTCGCAGGAGAGGGTTTGTTAGTAGATAATTCCCAGTCATTCCTGGAGTGGCAAGACAGAGGAGGAGCAGGTAAGTTTTGCAGTTGCCTCAAAGTTTCATGGCGAACAGAGAAAAAAAAGCTAAGAATCTGGCTTTGTCTATTAGGGCATGTAAGCCTAACTCTTAAATCACGATGTTGCTTAAAACTTTCTACTGAAGAATAAAGAAAACATAAAAATTCCTGCCAGTGCGTGTCACCTCAACCCCCCACCCCCCACCCCATTTGTTAAGTGTGTTGCAAGTCCTTCCGTTCCCATTTATTTACAACCTAATTTTCAACCAACTATGCTCATTATTACATTCTGTCGTAAATGTGTTTCATAACTCACTTTTAGTTATTATGTGGTGCGGCATCATTTTTCAAAAAACAGCACCTTGGATTTTCGGTAATTATGCAAAGGTTTTGCTGTTTCCAGTTCCTCCAACTATAAATTATACTTTATGACAGACAGGACAATTATCCCAGGTTTTTTTTATTTATTTATTTTTAAAAAATCAATTAAGGCTAAAATTTAGCCATTATCTTCCCAAGCCTAATCTGCCTCATTTTTCTTGCTTGCCGTGTGTTTTAAGGATCTGAGGTATTTCCACTGCCATTTATCACCTGTGTTAAATGCCATCTGTCATGTTGAGATGTCTCCAGGGATGTTTTTAATGACATGGAAGTGCTTCTAGGAGATAAAGTCCTCCTTCAGTGCACTAATTCTCCAGGGTAACTACTATGCCCCGGAGTGATCAATATCCAACCTTTGCATTAACATCTCCAGGAAATGGTAGCGCAGAGGGGCAGAAAAAAAAGTTGTGCCTCTACATTGTTACTGATGTATCTCCAAGTCAAAATGTCCTCGAAAGTGTTCAATACAACAGTCTGTCTTCCGGGAAGTGAAATCAAAGAGGGAAAAGGGAAAGCAAAGAGCGGCAGTGACAGAAGGCAGAGGAGGGAGAGTTAAACTACCTTAGCGTAAACCCTCTTTTCCCTTGCATGCTTAGAAAGCCATTTCAGATTCAGCAGAAAGCCTTAACGTCACACTAAGCACACTGGGTCAGCCAGAGTTGAACATCATCTTCTCATCATCATATTTGTGCTCAAACTAAATAATAAATGACAGTTTTTTTTCCCCTCCCTGCCCCTCAAATCTCTCCATAAAGTAACACAGGTCACCTTCTGCATTGGGCAACAAATGGCTTTTGGCTCAGATTTGGATGATCTGAAAATAAAACTTTTCAAAACCATTTTAGTTTTGCCTATGTGTCCCCTGGGCATGAACGTTGACAGCCAATGCTTAAATCAAGAAAACGTCCAAGTCTCAATTGGAGGCTGAGGCTAGAGGCACAAGTGACGGCGCAGTATTTGAGGAAGACGTTTTTTGCAATCCTAAGCTGCCAGAAGAAGGAAACTTTGCTTTAAGGCCTTCTTTTTTTATTAACCATGCTGCTCTGTCATTTCAAGACCAAGGCATTTACTGCCTGGACCTTGCATCGTGTTGTGATCGCTGGAACTTGAAGGTGATAATATTAGCTGGGTGATGAAATTTGTGCATAGGTGTGAAAAGAGATGAGGTGTGAACTGACCTTGGTTAAGGGTGGAGGTGCTGTTGATGTCACCTGAGATAAAGGAGGACTCAGATTGCTTTCTTACGGTGTCATTCCACATTCTCCTGATACGACTCTGTTAGGTCAACAAGGGACAGTCATTAGGACTTTAAACCAGCCCGCTCAACTTTCAGCACAACTTTGCTTTATTTCTTATTTACAAATTACTGTCTGCATCACTCATCTGCCTACACACAATGAAGTGAGGACAGTACTGATGTTACATTTTACTCTTTAGTTTAGAAGTACACCAAACAGAATTTTGTTCCTAATTTCAGAGTTTATGTGAAGCCCCAATCTGCTGATACTAATTATTGCTGATTCCAGTTTCTCTTTAAGAACTATATGAAAAAATAAAAATAATATTCCATGTTCCTCCATTTATACGAAGAGCTTAGATTGTGTCAAAAACAGGGTTTTACTATTATTTTAACACAAAGAGAACATGATTACAGAGTTTACATTTAATATTGTTTTTAGAATATTTTATTTGCAGTTAGTGAAGTAGCATTGCAAAGAAGATCCCTAACTGAGATTTCCTGTCAGTAACCGTCACAAACATTTCCAAATACATCATTGACAAAGACAGCAATGGTGGTTGAAAGCCAAAAAGGAACAAACATAGTAGCTTTGCTGTTCTCTATTCAGCATTCCTATTATGCGCTTTAAGTCTTGCTCTCCCTTACTCTTTTGTACCCTGAATAAACTGCAGACAGAACTGAACGTAGGGCTGGACGATATAGAAAAAAGGCATATTGATAAAATAGAAATTATTGTGATTGATATTGATCATTTTCAAAAAATTCTAAATATATTTAAGCCCTATGCCATTTTTTGCTGGTGCTTGATTACCTATTTTTAGGTATAGAAACAAACACTGAATTCAAACTCCAGCCTTAATTCAATCAACGTTTTACCAAAACGGAAAGGTTTTTAAAAAGAATACCTGCTCTTTGAACTCTTTGAAGGGGGTGGAGCTTGGTGACGGAGTGTACCTTGGTCTACATTTGTGATTGGTTGGGAGGATGTAATGACTATAGTATTTACCTACATGATAGGCTAGAGTGTAAAAGGAATGAAAATTGTTCTTCTATTGAACTTTTTATTGACCCTGTTTTATATCGCACCAGATGCTTAACGAACGATATACATTGTTACTGAATTATCGTCCAGCCCCATTTAAACATAAATCAATCAGTAGGTCAAGTTTTAATATATCAAATTTAAAGCTATTTTGTATTTAGAAAGGTGCTTTACCAAGAGTAAAGTGTGAAAAAACTATAAAATATCACTGAAAATATAAAAGACAAAATGATTTTGTAATGATACAGGGAATAATGCTCTGCTTGGTTACAATCAAAAGTGCGTGAAATCTGTGTGTTTTAAGCAAGGTTTCACAATAACCGACAATCTGAGCTGCTCTGACTGTCAAAGGTAGACTGTTCCACATGTGGAGAGCCACCATGAAAAAGGTTGTTAGCTCTGAATTTGAGCCTGAATCTAGGAATGTACAGCAGTAGTTAGTTTGTTTATCTTGGAGCTCAAGCTTGAGTGTTATGGTGTAAAAGTGATACTAAACCAGCTGGAGCCTAAAAACAAGCAACTTGTAAGCCTGACAGAATATCAACAAAAATGTGAATATCTCTGTGCTTTAATTTGAGTTACCTCACTGATATTGAAAAATAGCTAACTTTAAGTTAGCTATTTTAAAAGAGTAAAAGACTCTAACTTTTACTTCTTAGGACTGAGAGTCAAGACCTGTTAACACATTTGTATGATGCGTTCACAGACTATAAAAAGATTGCAGTTTTCAGTTTTTGACTAGCCGGTCACCAGTAATGGCCGATCAAGATGGAAATCTGTCAATTCTGATCACCAACAGATGTCTCAACTCCATTTCAACTTTTATTCAAAAACATTTACATCTAAGTCGCCTTTTGAACACCTTTAGCTGCAGTTCTTCCTTCGATCCTTTGGCTAGAGGTTGAAGTATGACATCATTGTCTTTCTGTAACCACACCATATCTTGCGGTATTATCTACTACAGGCAAAACCGTACATTTTCAAAGCTGCAGCTCGTCCTGCAGTAAAAATGTACCTGTAATGTTTTTCTTTAAAAAGTGCAATACTGTTTCCCATGCACGTGACATCAGTGAGAAATAAAGATAAAAGCAAGTGCTAAAGGGGTATAACAGAAGAGAGGTTCTCATGCAGCACAGCGGACTCCAATTTTTATATGAGGAATAATGTAACATCTGTTCTAAAGTTTAAATGCTGAATGTACTTTCTTCCTAGAATGCTTGAGATGGATAGAAACCTTTGCCCTCTGCACATATTTCAGGTTTTATGTTTCAAACTCAGCCTACAATGGATTCAGCTTATTCTTTTTTCACCAATGACAAAACAAAAACAGAAATAATAGCTTTGCAGGTAATTGGAGCCTAAAATAATTTGGGGAATCATCGTGCGGGATGTGGCTTAGCTCACTTTTGCTCAGGAAGCATTTGATTATTAAATGATTATATCAAACTGGAAGTAGAGCAAAAACATTTTTTGCACAGTTGAAGAATTTTCTCTGTGTTTTTGGTCATCAATCTCTGTCCAAGCCTTATCACTTAAAAATAATCTATAGTGTTAGTATCAATACGGTAAGGCTGGTTCTGTCTCACACTGATGGAGATTTTGGCCACAAAGCTCCGATATTTTGTACTATTAGGTTATAGAAATTTGTTTTGCGTGGTCTTAAGAGTTGTTCAAGAGCCTTTGAGTAAAACACCAGGAGGATGTCTTTTAGTGAGTAATGGCTTTTGTGTGGCCACTCGACCATAAAGGCCTGATTGTTGGAGAGGACCACTAATGCTTGCATCTCTGTAAAGCTCTATCATCTCCAGGAAGAAAGTCTGAACCTCATTTATCATGACCACTGGCTTTCTGCTCAACTGTCGGACTGAGCTGCTTTGTCTAAAAGTTCTCATCCTCGATGCAGCCCTCCAGGATGTCTGTTCAACCTATCCTGTTGGTGGATTTGCCGAACATTTTAAATGCTCCAAATGTTCTGTATTTCACCTAGGACTAGCTTTCCCAGAGGTGCTTCACACAGTACTTTAGGTCTTGCTGCTTACTTGTCCTTTTGACATACATTGTAAACTGTGTTATTTTATTCAAAAAAGAAATGTGTTTAAAATGTTCCAACTGTGTTTAAAATGTTCCATTACATCATTGTCAGGGAAATACTTTATCTCCATTTATGGTCATTTTTGTTTTCTTATGATAATCAATTGAATTGATCAAATTTCAAATTGCATTGATAAATATTCTGTTAAGAATATCAAACGGTATAACTTTGACCATTTGTACATCAGTTTGACATTGACAAACACCTTTCAATAGAGTTAAAAGAAAAAGCACCTCACTATGGGTGGAAGATTTGGCAATACTATCATATAATTATTTTTTAAGCATAATTACAATTCCAGTTTTAGCACAACTCCCCCATGAAAAAAACGAGGCTATTAAAAATAACAAAATATGGCAGAACATTTATGCCAAACAAAATATTATAACAGATTTCTTTCTCAAGTTTTCTTAATTTACAAGTGACATTTAATAAGAAAACTGATATATATATAAGACTTGTAGAGCACTTGATCCCAGCTCTTTTGCTTAAATCAAAAAGTGTATTTTTATTTAGCAGGTAATCCACAACAGCAACATTCAGGGAAAGCGTACTACATAAAAGCTATTTTATGAAACTAAAGGAAAAGAAATAAAAAAAAACAAATGTGTTTGAATAAGATCATAGAACAACAAAGGCTGACCTTACAAGGGGCACAGAGTTCGAAAAAATTACTTTTCAATGTAATGCCAAAGAAATTGCTGAACTGACCAGAGTTTTTCTTAGCTGTATGTAATTTATTAAAATTAACTGAAAACATGATTACTTTAGTCATAATGGAGCTTTAGGTGTTCAAATAAACTGAATCCATTTTCAGTCTGAAACATAAAATCTAGAAAAAATAAACCATGTTAAAAAAAATTAGTTGACAATTTTCCTAAGCAAGTATTCATATTGGTGTTAACATCGTGCATCATGAGCAGCTCAGCATTGAAAACATTGTGTTGCACAATTGGAGCCTTACTGTGTAAAGCTGCTGGTCTACCTGTGTACCAGAAGAGTAGCGCGCACTGGTCCGTGTCGTGGACGTCTTTGTGGAACCGTGCGAGCTCTCGGTCGGCAGCCCTCTGCAGCAGTACGTGTGGCGGAAGCACTTGCTGTACTCTTTGCGGACCTGCATAAGTAAAGAGCAGGTGTTTACACAGACTGTTGACTTTAAATATGACTTAGCCTGAGATAACAAGGCGAGCCGTGTTTGGTCTTTATATCAGCATGTGGTGCAATTTCAGAAATGCTGGAACGCTAAAACTCAGATGCCTTTCACCTTGAAGGACAAATCTCTGAAAATTAGAGTGAAGTGAAAAAGGGGCTCACTTTTTTCTGAAGAAGGCAGTGGAAAATGAAGATAAACATTCCTTGGAAGGTGTTGAATATCGTGAACAGGTATGCCATGACAATGGAGGCCTCACTGATGAAGAAGAGGCCGAAGGACCACGTGAGACCCAGCAGGCACAGCAGGGCGAACGCTCCCATGACCCAAGACCTAAGCGATACAAGAGAAAAACAACAAAGCAAAAGCAGAGGGGAGATTTAACATGGGATGTTTAGTAAATGAGTGATGACTGACAACTTTTATTTTTCTCATTCTGATCTTGGAGGAAATTCTTGAAAGATGGTTGTAAACCATAACCAGAGGGAAAACACAGAATGACAAAAAAAAAAAACACATATGCAATACAATCTCATGCCTAACGATTTTGTTCCCAGTCTTTCCTTCTTCTCAGACTTTCAGCCTAAACTCATCACCAGTTCTTGCCTTCAGACAGTCAAGTTGGAAGGAAGACCTTGATCTTTTTTTTCTGTAAATAACTTTTTTTATGCATTAGATTAGAGCATACCAAGCAGCAAAGAGAGCAGAGCAAAGCACATTTGTAAATAACTTTGAAAGAAGCAAAAGGCTGCTGAGACACACTGAATATTAATCTGATCTGAGTATTTATTAGAACTGGAGAAACGAGGCAGATGTGGAGGGTTCAAGGGATTTTTTTCTTCCTGTTTGTGCGCGAAGGTCCTGTAAAGACTTCAGACAGCAGCAGTTGTCACAGTTCATTGATCAAACGCACAAAAACAACAACCACAACACCGGATTGATGAAAAACGGTGAAAGTGACCAGTCACAAGGACGGATGGATGAGAGGCTTTAAAGCTGCTGTTTGGGATTGGATGAGTGGGCGAAACAAAATAAAAGGAGAAAGAGAGAGAGAGAGATAGAAAAAAGGAAAGGACAAATGAGAACGAGTGGAGAGAATAAACTGTACGTTGAAGAGGAGAGTTCTGGGCAACATGTTCTTACTTGATAAAGTGTTTATTATCTTCATAGCTAGAGAGCATGATAGCAGGAAGAGAGAAACACAATTAGATCAGAGCATAGAACAGCAGCGGGTTAGTTGGCACTTGAGTGTGATGTTTTCAACTTTTTGATCCAAGGGAAATCAGGGGAGGCAATCAAATTTGGGTCTAACAAGAGCCAAGACTTGGATGTTTTGATTAAATTACCAAATATTCCATCTTAAAGCAAGGGAATTGGTCAGAAACATCCGTCTGTGGTTTGAATTTGCATCTATGCTACTGATGGGTGGGTGGTGGGTGTGTGGATAGCATTATTTGAGGTGCTCTGTAAAAGCTTACCCAGGCAAATCTGTATTATAGTAGCCATCACAAACGCGATAATTACTGGTGTGGGTCGCAGAGTGGAGACAGAGGTAAAAGATGAGAGGAGAAAAGAAAGCAGAGGGCCTGCGTTAACTTTGAATTGCATGGTACATGCAACAGGCACTGTGCTGAAGTGGCTAAAAGACCAAACTCTGACACAAAGAAAATGACCACAAGGAAAACAGCAATTAGTATAAACAGTGTAAACAGGAATAAATGAAATAATTTCAACAGTCAGGGAGAAAATTTTCACCCATCTCTAAGTAACCAGGGTTCAGAAAATGTGGCCTGCTGTGGTTTGCTTGATAACGGAGTAGTCTTTCACAAATAATCCAAGTTGTCTAAATAGGCCTTTTATGACTGTTCTCCCTAACCACAGAGCTGTAATGCTGAAAAAAAAGCTAAAAAAGGAAAAACCAACACAGACTATAAATAGCTGAAGGGATACTCTTACAAACAGTGGTTGCAGCTTGAACAGTTACTGTAATAATATGATTGTGTAAACTGGTATTGTTACAGCAACCAACAAGACCTTATAACCTCAAATAAAAACTATCCTCAATTCCGCAGCACCAATTGTTACATATTGTTTTATTGACAGAAGTAAGAAAAAAAAGTGAAAAGAAAATAAACCTTTTCCTTTCAAGAGCAAAGCATTGCTGTGAAATCTCTCAGCTGAAGAATGGATGGTTAGGTAGGGGAGGTGGTGTTTGAATGATTTCTTTTTCTTCCTATGAGACTTTGAGATCTACTAGAGAAGAACAAAAAGTCGGTATGCAGCAGAATTTCTACTGTAACCCATCATTAAAGGAGCAATCGATGAGTAGTTAAACCTAAAAAGTGTACATGTCATTTTGAGTTTTTGCACTTCTGAGACCAGGGGTTTTGCTGTGAGAAGCACAACAAAAGAGCACAAACAAGAGCTCAGAAATTATGAACAGACAACACGAGGAATAGGTCGTGTCATAGATTACTTTTTGAACACTTACTTAAAGCAGCACTTTGTAAGTTTTGACACAAGTATTAGCTTAATTTGAGATACATTAAACAGATTTTCAGGTAAAGGGCAGGTCCGTGCGGGCTGCCCTTCTCAAAAACTTACCTATGTAACTTGAGAGGGTCGGATCCGTCGCTGAATGGGTCATGTGACCTAGAGGTCATTTGACCGAGAACGCCGCTTCACAGCAGTCTGAGCTCCCCTTAAACACGAGAGCTAACCTTACACGCTACTACTTTTCTCATCCTCGAGTGGAAGTTTGTCATGGTCGAAGGAAAGCAAAAAAAAAAACTGTCTGAGGAGGCCAAAAAGATAAAGCAAGGCAGGGCTCGCTTCAGAGGAAAAACAAGAGTGAATCTTGCAAAAGAATTTGCTCGTAGGGGTTTGATGAAAGAGCAATTAGGATGCAAGACCCAATCTCCTTTTGCTTAATTATTAATAAACTGGTAAGTTATCTTTTTGCCTGTTGTATGCAAAATATTTGTATGAATCTATAGGTAAAAACCAAAGATGTAAAAAGGCGTTATAACCAGAAATACTCTGCAAAAAGTGAACTAAAAGTCAAATTTCCTTGAAATTAGTGTGTTTGTCCTTGATTTGAGCAGGTACATAAGATTATTTACCAATGGAATGAGTATTTTGACTTCTAAAATTAGATAATTAGATATACTGCACTTAAAGTAAGATGATCGAGATGGATTGTTCCTATTTTAAGTGCAAAAACCTTATTCCATTGGCAGATAATCTTATTTACCCGCTCAAATCAGGGACAAATACACTAATTTCAAAAAGATATTACTTACTTCTATTCCCTTGTTGCAGTGTATTTAAAGTAACAGTTTAAGTAATTGCTATTTTATGGATTCTTTGGTGTTAATCATTGCAGAAGATGTGATAGTAAAAGTCCACTATTTATCAGTAAAATCGGTCTCTGTTAGCACAAAGTGGTGAAGTAAATGCAAGCTATGATAAACTGAAAACCCATTTCACTGATGATTTTGGGATTTACATGAATTAAATTGACCTGGTGAGACCGGGTGTGCTTTCAGACCATGCAGAAGGAATCACTGAACCAAAGGGCTGCGGCCTACAAGTCAGCAAAACTGAGCAACATGGATTAGATAGGTGAGGGAGATTCCCCTGATTCATGGCTGAACTCTGTGTTATGGTCCACCTGCAGGCTATTCAAATGCATTCAGTGCTTTCAATACACAAAGAGCTTTTGTGCGCCATCCTTAACATTTTAATATCTGCATCAGGTTCTGCTGATCGGTGTATTTCTTAGAGGAGTTAGACTCTAGAGGCTCATTCCAAAACCTCTTAAGGTGGACCAGAGATGTAATGATGGCACGTCAAACAATGTGGAATCTTTGTTTTTTTCCAAATAAAATTGTGCAAAAATCACATCTTGTCCTGTTGTGACCTTAATGTTTTATTACAAGCCCTCAATATTAATTGCATACAACCTTTTTTAAAGAACCTTACAGAAGAAATCCGAAACTATTCCTTTAAAAGTTAGAAAAGCTTGCGCCAGAACATGTAAAAAAAAACAAGACCAACTTCAAGAGAACCATGTTCACATCACTCATACAAAAAAGAAACATTGTGTTCGACATATATCCAATGTTTTACTTACTTTATGTTTTCCAGTCGACTCGAGTCTGGTTTCAGGGTGGTAGAGTGCTTCACCATTTTGTACATCGTGATTACCAGGAAGATGAGATTGAGCTGTCAAAACAGAATAATGGCAGTGTTAATTCATGAAGATTTATGCCTCAAGATAAGGCAGACAGAGGAGGAAAAAAACTGTTAATTTGACTATGAGTATTAAAAGCAGAGAGCCTTTAACTCTGCATTGTCCACAGACTAATCCAATAAACATCTATCACTCCTGCTAGTCTCAGACTGGCCGACTGGCGCCAAATTTAGTGTCATTCTATATCAATGAGAGCATGAAAATACATTAAAATCCATCAATGTGGGGGGAAAAAAGCAGCAACAGCCACACGACTGTAGTCTTGCAATTTCAGAAGGGAATGAGAAGGAGCAGGAGAAATAAGAGAGGCTCTTGTTATACAAAACAACCGCATATCATTTTATGCACATAGTGAAATATTATGAGGTATAACCAGCAACAAAAGGCTTGGGGGAACATGGTATATTTTGTTCAATTCTCTTGTGTGTTCGGATGAAAAGAAAGAAAACGTAAGGGGTAAGGAGAAAGGGAGCTCGCCTGTTTTAACGTAGTAAATCTTAGGGGAGGAGGAAGCACATATCAGGCTCAGACAAGGATACTATGAGCCATGATTCTGAGCACATTTATTTGGTACCTTAAAAAAATCAATAGTGTGATTTAGAGACACAAAGGATGGATAGTCCAGCAAGGGGCTCCTCCAAATAATTTACTTCAAAATCATTCATTCTGGGCCAAACAAGTCCTCAACACAGCATGTACAAGCACTCACAGCAGATGTACCAAACTGCGTTCTCACTGCAAGCCAGCCATGTATAAATAATGTCAAGAAATGTCTGAGGTAAAAAAAAAAAAAGAACAAGAGGTGTGCCTGAGAGCATGTCAATGGTTCAAACAAATACAGCTATTAAAAAGAAAGCAAAACACACAAAATAAATGCATTTGCAGTGACAAAAGCTTTTATCCAGGGGAGCTTCGCAAATGGTGCGTTTCAGCGTCGTGTTATTTTTAGGATGCCAGAAAGAAAAATGGGGAAGAATTGCCAATGCGAGGGACCTTTGTGAGCCGGACTCAGACTACAGTCATTCACTCTTGAGCAGAAATTTCTGAGTGTTCTGGTGCACACTGCTATCAAAAGGCTGTCTGTGATCAATACATCACCCCCTCCACATGCAATCAACTCACAGCGCCGCACACAATATAAGCCAGGCTCAAAAAGAAAGGGATGGAGAGAAATGGACAAAAAAGAAATGAGGAAGAAAGAAAGAGGCAGGGGGAAAATCGAGATCTGCTTTTATATCATAGACAGGACCGAAGCTATGTTTTTGTTTCGCAGCTCTCAGCCATTATTTCTGCCAGCCGTCTGCATGAGTAAGACAGCGGGGGTGGGGAGGAACAGGTGGGGGAGGACTTTTGAAAAACCCTTTCACACATGGAGTGATGACATGGATCCAATGAGACAGAGGAGAGGGACACAGTACTTTAAAGTAACCCAGCAGCATGGCACATGTTACCACCCCCACCGACATGCATTCGCAGCCCTTCCCGGGGGGATCCCTCTTGCTAGAACGAAGCCGCCTTGCCTCCATCCTTCACTCCCTCTCTGAATCATCATTGCAAGCCATGCAGAAGCACCTCGCCTCACTGGGAGTGGGGAGAAAGCTTTTTTTTTTTTTCTTGAAGTGGACTGTGTGTGTACACCCTGAACTCCAAATGAACTGCAGGGGATAAAATATTAAAGGTGCAGATGGAGCTGTCCAGATGACAAGAACTGCTCGCGACGTGTCATGATCCAAAAGGCCTTGCGTTGAAGCTATCTCAAGCATGCAAATGGCTCCCCCCAGCACTCATTACTTCCATGTTCCCCCTTTCATGGAGCTAATAACTTCTGTGCCAAGAGAGAGGCGACCTCTACTTAAGAACACTGATCTAACTGCCTGCTCCTAGCTTTTGTTTTCAGAAAGGTTTCACAGCTGTTTTAGGATGAAGGGGAGGGGGGGGAACTAGCGACCCAGGCTGGTAACTGGAACTGGACGATTTCATGCTGATCAGTTGACACCAAAGAGCGGCCCATCAGAGAGTCAAAGATCTGTTCCCGACCAGTGAAAGCAGCGAATGTACCGGGTGGCACTGACAGCAACACACTTCGGTGTGGATGCTGTTACTTAGAGAAGTCACAGAAGGCACAGCGATGTGAGAAGTTAGACAAAAATAAAACCCTATTTTCAGCTTTTCAGCCTAAAATGCCAAGTCTCCTTTTGGGTTTTAAGACCTTATTTTTTTCTTCTGACACCACTTCTGCTTCGAATAGAAAACAAATAAATAATGGCCACTCACAGCAGGAAGGGAAGCCAAAATTATTCTGAATAATGTTCGTATATCTTTTGTTTTACACTTTTTTAAAGTGAAATCGGAATCAGATTAGATTGGCAGGTCAAGCTTTACAAAAACCGGAGATTGCAACTTGGCGGTAAGATTCTGGTTGGTCAAGGAAAAAACAGAAGTCGTCGTTATTTGCTCAACCATGGTGTCGGCTGCATGTGGGGCTCCTCACATAGGCAGACCCCGCACTGTTTTCTGCTTCCCTCTCTCTCATTGACAAGGACAAAGCCAATTTGTAGAGAAACCAGGGTCACGGATGATGCAGACAAACCTTGCTCCCGCGTGCTCCCCCGAGATGCCCCTTTCCACAGTGCTTTGTCTTTTTGAGACAATTGTTGCATAGAGCGGCACGCTAAACCCACGCCGGTGCAACACAACCTCATCCCTGTCACACGTAGGCTTCACAGCAATACATTAGCTCCTCACAGGGTCATGATTCCATCTCTCCGGTCATCACCGCTGGGATCCTGATCATCATTTCCACCACAGACATATTTTTCATGCAAATTATTATGAGAGGAACAGCCGATTTGAAAACAATGAGGGCCCAATTTAGAGAGAGGAAACATATTCCTGTGTGGCTGACAGAGCATTTGCTGAGGCAGGGAGAATTGTGTTTGCTTTAACACAATGTTAGCTTTTCTTCAGTTATAAGCTTGCACGTTCAAAGCAGGTGCAGAGCGAAGGAAAATGTGTATATGAAAAGAAAAGAGGCATTTCAGCATTTACTCAAAGACAATTTAATCCAACGCAGACCTTCATTGGGTCTTCAGCATACCACCTTATCTCTCATTGAGAAGTAATGTTTCTCTTGAAGAAACTGTAAAATGCAGTCCAGTTAGTAAATTTGTCTTTTATTCATTCAGACGCTGCACACAAAGAGCCGCGCGGTAGCTTTGCTTTTAAGGCTCCTAGCAGCGAGCCGAGGGTACGCAGACACTCACTAGAATTTGACACAGCTGCCCCCTTCTCTCTAGTATATTTTCAGTGTCAGCTCTATGTTCAGCACAGGTCACCGCGTCTGTAGATACTGTACCAACCGTTGGGATATATGATGAAGACGGCGCTGAACAAATACCACCCTGCATGAACACGAGGCGAGCTTGCAGATATTCCTTCTCTCTTGGTTCGCACAAGGGCAAAGCAATGCTTAGAGCAGTGAGGTTGCGAGAGTATAAGCGAATGATACCACATGCTATTTCCTTTTTCACTTGTACAAGGAAGCCAGACTCCCTGAGGTCTCATTCTTCTGAGCCCCTCTGATGGAGCAGGAGATAATAATGTCATGACCAGTAAATAATTGCATGCCTTTTATGGGACATATGTCAATAGGAAATGCTATATGTCCTTCACCCTTGACGGTCCTTGACCAAACAGAGAGGTGCCTTTGCTTTTTTCCTTCATTGAAAGTGCTATCAGGTATGTACCTAAAAGCAGACAAACCCCTAAGAATGTTTGCACAAAGGAAGAGACAAAATATATACACGGTATTCTTACTTTTTCTACGAGAAGCAATAAAAAAATCGGAAAACTACGGCCCCCTGTGTGAATCCTTTGCTTGATCAGCTTTTTCCGCAATTACAGCTGCAAGTCTTTTGGGTTATGTCTCCATCATTTTAAATTTTTGAAACATTTGTTTTTGCAAAATAACTCAAGCTCACTCTGATTAGAGAACATCTTAATTAGATTTAGGTCTGGACTTTTACAAGGCTATTTTAATACATAAGAATGCATTGAACTAAATCATTCAAGTGGACCTGTGGTTGTATGATTGGGATCATTGCCCAATGGAAGATGAACCACTGAAATACTTTGCTGCTTTTCAATGATTTTCTTTCAGGACTGGCATGCAATTAGCTCAGTGTCTCTTTTCATGAACTCTAACCTGTTCCATGTCCCCACTGAAAGAATACCCTCCTCACAAAACTTTCTGTGTTCAGGGTGATGTGCAGAGTTGGTTTTCTCTACAAACTTGCGTTATGCATGTAGGCCATAATGCTTAATTTTTTCTCATCTTACCAGAGCCACTTCTTCCAGATGTCCGTGAACGACAAACTGAACATTTTATGTTTCTTTCAACAATGACTTTCATCTTACTACTCTTCGTTACAGACAACATTTTTGGAGTGGTCAGCAGGTCAACAGATTATCCCACCTAAGTTGGATCTCTGCAGCTTTTCCAGAGTTAAAATTGCCCATCAGATTGTTTCTCTGCTTAACGCTCTCTTTTCCCTGCCTGTTGTTTTAGGTAAACAGTAAGATTGTAGCAGGTTTGTCAAACCCTTTCCATATCAGGATGTACTGAGAAGTGCTATAGGTGAACTTTAGGTGATTACTAATGAGGTCACTTCTGAAATGATGCTGCATTTTATTTGCTGGTTAGAGTAAAGGGAGATGCATATATATGAACGCAACACTTTTCAGATATGTTTTAAAAGACATTTGAAGACCATGTATCATGAGAAATGTGGTTAAAGTACTCCATGAAGTTCTGATTTGTGTCATGCAGTAAGAAGCTCAGAGGGCTTTTGGGTCTTTCAAAAAATATGTTTCTGGTACAGAATTAACTTGTCATCTCCAAGGAAATAAGGTGAAGGAAAACAAACTCTGCTGACTTTTCATCTCAGTTTGACCAGCCCACTTCCTTTATCTCCTTCCAGCATCTTTCATCTCATTCGCTTTCACCAGCTTCAGCACTCTGACAGCAAAGGAAAACAGCTTACCATGATGATAAAGGTGACAGGTCCTATAAAACTCCATATGAAATGGTTGTCCACACTCAGCCAGCACCTATGACAACGAAACATACAATTCAACATTCAGCACAAATCATGTTCCTATGCACAAAATAGAATCACAATCGTTGCTGGGAATAATTATTGTGTAGACTGTTGTCTTCTGGTAACTTTTAAGAGGCTTTTTCAAGTTTTGAACATGATTACATTTCCACAAAATAGAGAAAGACCCCAAGTAGTCTTTAGAAGCAGCCGAGTCTTAGCTGTGATATGGTCATTAATCTACGTGAAAGGCTTCTTCTGCACAGTGCTCTTCTCTTTAAGAGAGCATTTACAAACAAGAGGTCACAGGAGGGTCTTTGAACGGAGAGGCATTAATGTAGCTGCACCCTCTGGTGAAACCACAGTGTTGGGTCTGTCAGCCACTTTCAAATGACATGAAAAATTGAACAGCTGCCCATCCCTGGCAAAAAGAAGCTTGAATGTTTCGGTGTAGTCTCCAGGGGCGACGCATAAGGTGCTGGCAAGAGATGATGAGTTTATTTCTTTTCAAAATCTGCCGCACACAGACACAGCAGGTAGACTCCACACAGCAGAGAATCCAGTATGTCAGCTCTGCTTTTCTCAGAATGTGTGTCAGACAGCTGCACTTACGCTTTTTGGGTCCCGTAGCTCCCGTAGTCAATGGCTGCTGAGACACCAACCACAATGGCGGGAAAGAGGTACCCCGACACGTAGTAGTACTTTTTCCGCGAGTATTCGCTCTCAAAGACCTCGACAAGCATGAGGTATAGCTGCACTCCCTCTAGACACATCCAGGAGAAGGAAGCTAGGAAGAAGAAATGGAGGATCCCAGCGATGATGGCACATCCAATCTGAGAGAGTACAATTACAGATTAAGAAAATTAATAAAAGTCAAAAACAGACAATACACTGGTGTTTTACCGCTTAAGGATTTCTTCTGTTTTTGCTTTCATGTCATACTTAAACGTCATCAAACAAAGATTACCAGAGTACATACAAAATGTAATTTTAAGGAAAATAGCCATCCAAGTCAACGTGGCCCTATGGGAAAAAAATAACTGCCAAATAACATTAGTAATCCTAATAACTGATCCTAACCTTCATGGCACAAACAACTGCCATCATTTGTTTTTGTGTCAACCAGAAATGAGTCCTTTACATCTCTGTAGAGGAGCTTTGGCCCAATCCTTTCATGTTTTAAGTCAATCCACAGCATGTTAAGTAAGGGATAATGCCCGATGAGGTGTCCATTATACCATATATATATATATATATATATATATATATATATATATATATATATTCTACGTGGATTCATGAGGCTTCATCCTCACGTTTGTACCATTGTGCGAAAGGAGAGGACAGCCTCTCCTCCCTTTCAAAAAATACTGCTTTTGTTCTGCTCACTTTGAGGCCTCTACATTTTAACCAATGTTTAAGCTGTTCTTAAACAGCTTAAACATTGGTTTAAGCTGTTTAGCAGCTTTTTTTCTCGATTGAAGCAGGTTGAAATGAAGCTTCCCAGGTTGTCGTCATCTTCCAAAAATTATTGGTATTGCAAATGTTGCCATTTGAAGTTTGTGCTCTGCTTGTCATAGCTTCTCAACTCAAGCTCTCTCCGGGGAAATGGGATGTCATTTGCAAAAACTCTATTAGATCTTGGTGTACACTGTGAATTTAGACCAAAAACATATGATTAATCCTAGTAAATTCAATTATATTTACACACAGGCACAGACCGGTTTGGATAGCTTTTGTCATTTAAAAACAGCTTTTGGTGTACTCAGGCTATCTTTGTCTCATTTTGTTTTTGACAATCTGAAAAAAATTAAGTGTGACAAAAAAGTGAAACAGAGGAAATCTGTAAGGGAATATACACCTTTTCATGGCAGTAAGTAATACTTTAATAAAGGAAAGTTGTAGAACAGGTAGAAGCTATTCTGTAGTTTCCTTATTTGGAACGGTATATAAAAAAGCCCTATATTTTAGCATCCATGAAAAACATGACATTTACCATTTCTGCTACTCCCATTCGGCAAAACGTAAATCACTGAGACTGATGAAAAACCCTAATGAATATTCATTCACCACATGCACAGCTCCACTTTTCCATCAGCGCAGCAGAAATTAAAATGTCATGTATATTGTGAGGTAAGAGTTAGAAGATTTTCACATACTGCTCAGCACTGAAAGCTTTTGAATTTCCACTCTGGTAAAAATGTTTTTGTATTTGTAGAGGTTGAAGGAAAAGTGTGATGAAAAAGTGTTTGCAGGCTTAGACATGGCAGGCACAGTGGCTTTAAATCAAAGGGGGAAAAAAAGACCTGTCAGATGTAAGACATGTCTCCTATGTAATCTGTCTTAATGATACTGTCCCACTCATGTCATGTCAGGGACAAGTGGGTAAGGTTTGATATAGGCAAAGCTAAAAATACTGTTGAAATTAATGCATTTGGTCTTGAGGAATGAGAGGAGATTAAATGAGAAGTAATAAGTCAAAACCAAATCAATGGGGTCATTCCTGCTTACCCTGGGTTCTGTCATATCGATACCAATTAGAAATATTAACTCTGCAATGAAGAGATTAATGCACAGATTCTTGTGGATGGTGTTCCGATCGCTTTGCAGGCCCCGGAAAAAGCAGAAGGTGAAGATGCAGATAGTCAGGCAAACAAGGGACACCACAATGCCGACCCTAGTGATGACGGTAAGAAGCAGCTCGTGGTGATCTCGGACACTGCCCTGAAAATCAATCAAAACATTTCATAATTCAATATTATTCACATATTATTCAATATATGAAGTATTTTTTTCTATTTTAGTTGAGAGAGAGAAAACAATTTTTTTCTTTTTCTAGCACTGGTGGAAGCAGTCTATCTTGCTTTCTAGATTCAATAATAGATTAGATAAAAAAATCAACAATTTTACACAGTACATAAGAGATAAAGACTGAGTCAACATTAAATGCATGTAAGTGCCAGCGAGACCATTAGACAACACACATAAAAGCTCTCATTCCTCTACAAAACAAACTTCCATTGAGGTCCCCAGATATTACTGAGCTGGCAAAGAATTTAGATAAAGTCATATGAAAATCCCTTTCTCTTGCATTAAGTTATGTTTTCTTCATTCTGTTTTTTTTGTTTTGCTCTTTCAAAGTAAATAATGCATTACAATTTTTTTATTTAACAATCCCTTTTCCAGGAACCTAAAATACTATCCTTTTAAAAAGGTCTACAGACTGAGTTCATTGTGATCTTACAACAGCTAAAACAAAGCAATTATGTAGAAACATGTCTAAAATACAGCACATACATTGAACTGAATACATTAGACAGAACCGTGGTTCTCAAACTGTGGTGCTAGTACTGCAAGAAGAAATTGGGTTCAAACAACTGGTACTCAGAATAAAAGATGAAGAATTAACAACAAACAAGTTTTGAAAAAGCTTGCAGAAAATGGTAAACTGGATTATTACTGATAATAGGCAAAGATAGCTAAAAAAAATCTGTTCTATGAACATCATGACCCTGGCCACCGGGAAATGGGAAATTATGGTGTCATTTATCGTTTTCAGCAAGCATTACAAGAGCTGTGATTCATTGTGACTGACAAAAACTATAATTGAAGATGTTTGCAAACAGCGACTGACAGTATTGTTGGGATAGTAACTTTTCTAGTTTTAGCTATTTTTCAATTGTTGGTCCAGTGAGAACCTTAATAAATACAAAGATATTTACAATTGAGTATATATATCTATAAAACTCCTAGACATAATATTTGATTGAAGCTGATTCCTTTGCTGCCTAGAATTACAACTGCATTGTAATGTAACCAGTGCAGTGAAGTTGCATATTTGTATTAAAGACAGCATTTATGTTTGTGATGCTCTAACTCCATGCTGTGACAAATGTATTACCACAAACATGACAATGTGTTTTCATTATAATTTTTAACAATACCACAATCAATACCACAGAATCTGCTAGTTATATTAATACATTTTATAAAGTAAATTTTGAGTCCGTTTGGTTTGCCAGGTCAAAGAAATGTCATGGAAAATTTTAACAAGTCCGTTTGAAACTACGGCCAGTGAGATTCCTTTTCCCCAAATTAGGAATCTCTGGCTATATTTAATGAATTTTCAGAGCCTTCTAGCAACTTTTGTTATAAGCATATTTTAGGTGTTTTTTTTGTTGTTGATTTTTTACCCATTTATTGTTGCCCCAACAGCACAATTCATCTTTTCTACAGCGTCCATTCCAACTACATGGGGATGGACAATTATGCAAATTAGGGGATTAGATCATTAGGGAATTCATGCGACTTTTCGGACAGCCATTAGCTACTTTTCATACTGAAAACTTAGCAACACTGGTGACAATGGACCAACCACAATAGCTTGTGGCTATTAAAGCAGCACCAAAGAAGTCTCCATCAAACAGGCAAGTAGAACAAAGAGCAAATAACAATGGAAATAGGATAAAGGGATAGTTACTGTATTTGTGTGTCTTTGCAGAGGAAATACACATTTATATATCAGGACAGTACTTTTTCTTACTTTTGACAATGGTGTGAACTTTTTAATGTAAAGTGGTAGCATTTCAAGAGCTCTTGAAGTCAAGAATCTACCTGTCTCCAATTTACTTAGACGTAGTTAAACAAAAAAAAAGTATGTCTTTATGTTACATCAAAAACTTTGATTTTGTCAAGATGGGCAGATGTCTTTTGGGATGGGAGTTTATATGTAGTGATTTTCAACAGGACCTTTAGTAAAAGAAAACTTCATACCCTGTTCTTTATTTCTTTATTTTTACACTCTTTTCAAGGTGTCTTTTTATTTTTGTTTTTATTAAATTCTATGTACAAGCACTCTGAGTTGCCTTTGGATAGAAATGTGCTGTACAGATAAAGTTGTCGTGCCTCCACACAGGAGGCACGGCAATAAAGAACATTTTAGTTGTGAATAATAAAAAAAGGTAAGGTTGTAATTTTGTATTTCATGTCAACCTTTATTGTGGTACAAACACTTTTTCAGTGTTATTAAGGTGGAAAATGGCATACAACAGATATATTAATACACTTACTGAAATTTCCCGATGTGCCATAAGAATGGCAAAGTTGGTGAGATGGCTGCATGCACAGGTGGTGTGTGTTTTATTGGAGTCCAGAAGTTTGCAGCCTTGGGTGGACCAGTACCCCATCATACTCCTCTCTGAGTAATTCCAGAAGGAGCAATTGGAGTTGAAGTAGTGCTCCATCTGCAGATAACAAGAGATATGGTTAAGTGTCCAAATAATTGACTTCCTCAAATTGAAGCACATGTAGAACACGGAGTCCATTTACCCCCTGCTCTTACAAAGCATTTTTCTGCATTGATATGGATGGGAGTTTTTTTTTTTCCTTCACAGCTCTTATGAAGCAATTCATATGTTGTGTCTCATTTGGCACATGGTTGCCAAATCTACCCAAGCATGGTTGAGTATATGAGGCCTTAATAACAGTGAGGCATAATTGTTTGACGGCATGTCTTTAGAATTGCACAATTTCTCTGATAAAGAATGGAGTCACGCATGGCCCTCTGGGAACTCCAGTGACAACTTTAAAAGACAAAAGATAATTGGTGCTCCAGTAATTTCATCCTAGATTGTAGGGCTAATCTAGGAGTTAATTTCCCCCTCTATAAAAGAAAATGGGTATCATTTATATCCCAATGTTGATTAAAGAATTAGTTTTCATTAAGAATTCACTTAGGTTCTAAAGACTCCTTTAATTTGATGTTCAGTGACTTAAATAAACTGCCGACTGACCTAGTCAGACATTTACAATTCAAATTGCAGATCTCTGTCTGCTGGCTGTCCCCCTCTGGTGTTCTTAATATGACCCCTCATTCATTTCTGCAAAGACACTCACGTCAATGTGCTGCAAGGTGAAAATGACAGGGTCATTAATAAACACGCGGCTGGACTCCTTGTTGATCGAGGCGGCGATGATGTCAGAATTGACGGCCACAGTCACGTTGCGACCATAGGCCTCGTTGGCCATCTTGATGGTGGCGTTTTCGGTGCCGAGGAACTGGCTCAGGTTTTTGTACAGCACAAAAACTAGCTTGGCAACTCCTGCAGAGTGAAATAACAGAACAGAAGCCACAAAGCTTCCAGAATGAGTTCTACAGAGAACAGCAGCTACAACATGACCAAACAAGAAATTTAAAGTCTAGTTAATATTGCCTGCAATTAAATTAAAAGCTTAAACAAAATGATCAAACAGAGATAAGACATAGATAAACAGTTTCTTACTAAATTATTCATATCCCCTTGAACGTCTTTACATTTTATCAAGTCACAAAAATAAACTGTAACATAGTTTATTGAGTTTTTTTTACACAAGTAGTGTGAACGGAAAAGCTAATGATATATGGCTTTTAATTCATGTGCAAATATTTCTGAGGTATTTCTCTACCAGCATTGCTCATTTAGATATTTAAATGTTTGCCCATTCATCTTTGCTAAAAGCTCAAGCTCAGTCAGATTTAGTGAATAATGTCTGTGAACATAAATTTATGTCTTGTTGCAGATTCTAAATTGTATTTAGGGAGGGACTTTGCAATTATCTGGCAGCATCCTTAAGGTAGTTGTCCTGCTGGTAGGTGAATATCCACCATAGACTCTTGCAGCCTGCTTTTCTTACATGTATTTAGGTTCATCCATCTTTCCCTCAACTGTGAATGGCATCCTAATCCCTCCAGGAGAAAAGTATCCACTTAACATGATGCTGCCAGCATCATGTTCCTCACCTAATGTTTTCTGCAAGTAGGCCAAAAATAATCAATGTTGGTGTCATCTCACCAGACAAAGCATGTTTTCTATAGCCAATGTGGTGCCTATGTCAAACTGCACACATGAAGTCTTGTAGCTTTCTTTCAACGACTTAATTCTTCATTTGCAGTGTTGCTCCAGTTGTATGTTTGGATTTGTTGCACTGCTGGAAGATGAAGCTCCGGCATATTGTCCAGTCTTTTAGACCATCTAACAAGTTTTCTTCAGTGATTGTCCTGTTTGGGGTTATATTAAGAATAGGTTATCAGCAACACATGTATTGAAAGTAGGCTAAAAATTCTGGTTTGGCGTCATATGACCAGAGCACCTTCCTCCACAGTCCATACTTTATGGACTATGGAAATTTCTTATGGCTTTCTTGCAGCAATTTCTTTCTTCTTGCTCTCTTCCATAGCTGCTTTCTTGTTGACAAATTATCACACCTGAGCTGTGGATCTCTGTAGCTCCTCCAGCGTTACAATGGGCCTTTAGGCTGTTTCTCTGATTAATGCTCATCTTGTCTGGCTTGTTAGTTTAGGTGGATGGTGATGTCTTGGTAGATTTCGTGCTGTGCTATGATACTGAGATTAAAGTTATCACATAAGGTTTCCTTTAGATGTAGATTAAAGAGTACTGAAAACAAATGCATGGCACACTTCCAATTCTTATTTCTAATTTTATATTTTTTTCTTTAAGAACCATGTGCAATTGTTCGTCCACTTTGCAATTATGAACAACTTTGTGTCATTACCTACATTCACAATATAAAACATTGAAGTTGGTTGTTGTAACATGACAAAATGTGCAAAAATGTCAACAAGTATGAATAATTTTGCCATTCACACAATTTTTTTTGCAATCAGCAACACAATTTGTATTGATGTTCTCATAGAAACCTGACATGCTGCACAATAGGTAGGTTTAATTTCCTCCAAATCACAGCGGATTTTCTTTGTAAGACTCACCATTTCGACTATTGAGCTTGACGGTGTTGGCAGACAGCTGGATTGAGATCCCACTCTTGCTCGACTGTGGGAATTTAAAGTCCTGGACTTGGCCGTCTGTGCTGAGCACATACACATCCAGGACTGCCAGATGCAGAGAGAGCAGAGGGATTGGTTACAAGAGAAAAATGAGGAAATAGTAGAAAAAAGGATATCGGTCATTCAAGACTCTTTGACTCAGATTCGGAAGGAACAGAAAAAAAAAGAACAGAGAGCATTAATACCAGGGCTTTTTTTTCTCTGACATTTCTACACAAACCGTTACAGTATGCAGAGCAAAGGACACATGAATTTGTCATGTGAACACTAAATCTTGGCGAGAGTGAGCTATGCAATAAAAATGTCAATCATAAAGGAATAGTTTGTCCCCGCAAGGCTCCAGCTCGTATGAATAAAACAGCTCTGAGGAAAAGAGACCTTCCCGTTGATGGTGTAACAATTGAGGAAAACGAGGGAAGGAAGAGGAGGCTGTGGATAAACAATGTAATTTTTCTGACTCCGCAGCAAGCTAATGTTCACATTAATGTATAGAGTTACAAGGTCTAGACGCATACATTTATAAAGTAAGTGTGCACAATCAGAGAATCCAGTCTATTTAATTGTCTGATATTCATCACTTTGTCAGTAAGCGACTCGTTAAACTTAATATGCACTTTTTTTTCAGTTCCCCCAGGGCTTCAAGGGTTATTATGAAAACAAAATCCTTTTTTTACGAGCCTGCTTTGTTTCTCTATGTCAGGAGTGACTCTAGTAATGAACGGAATATAATCAAATTAACTGAAACTGCAGAGATAGCTAATGCTGGTCTGTTTTACTTACTTATATTATCTGCAGGAACCTTGACGATTGCAGGCTCCATGAGGTTGTCAGCGAGGACAAAGGCGCCCTCTTCCAGAGTGTCCAGTAACATGGTGGCAGCGTGAGTTTGCTCAGTGCTGTTCATGTCGTGCCATGACTTCAGGGCCTCTGGTCGCAACAGGTTGTCCACTGTGTCCACCATGGCCTGCGTCAAACCAGGCGAAACAGAATTTAAAAACGTAGGTATAAAAAAATACATAAAAGACGTAGAATCATTTTGCACGCATAGGTCAAGTATCAACATGCAGACAGGGAAATGAATGAGAGTAATGAGAAATCATATTTGAAGGAATAAAAATAAAATGTATTCATACCTCCTGGACCTTTTTCATATTTTTCTAATGTTACATACAAACTTAAAGTACTTCATCTGATGTTTACGTGACAAACCAACATGAGATAGCATATAACTCTCAAGTGAAATGAAAATGATTGTTTTCAATATTTTTCCAGATTGTGGCATAACTATGTATTCACCCCTTTAACTCTAACACCTTTAAATAAAATCCTGCACAATCAACTCCAAATAGAGGCTACATAATTAGTAAATGGAGTCCATTTGCAGGTAATTTAATCTTGGAATAAATACAGATGTTTTATGAGGCCTTTAGGGGTTTCTTCAACATCATCATGAAAACCAAGAAGCAAACCAGATGGGTCAGGGATGAAGCAGTGGTAACAGTAAAAGTAGATTTAGATCATAAAACGATATTCCACATTTAGAACATCTCACAGACTACTGTTTGGTTTGGCTCGTGAGTTCTTGCTTTTGTCACAGGTGGTAAGAATGTCCTGCTTTTAAACCGCAATACTCCAATGCCATCATTGGTTCGGACACAAACGGTTCAGATTCACAGCTCAGGAGGAGAAAATCTCTTGACATTAGTCATGGATTTGTACACAAAAACATGCTGGTGGCAGCTTTATGTAATGGGGATGATGTTCTCAAAATGTTCATATTTGCGTTTCAGAATCTGTGGGTTTTAACATTTGTTCTGTGATTGAGCTTGAGCTATTCTGCAAAGGCAAATGGTAAAACAATCCCAATCTCTCAATGTGCAAGTTGGTACAGACACACCCCAGAGACAGTAGAACGGTGGTCGTACAAAGTACTGAATGAAGGGGAATGAATACAAATGCATGCCTCATTTCTTTTTTTTTATATTTATAATTAAAAAAAAAAATCTTTGAAAAACATGTATCATTTCTTTTTCACTTCATGATTACCAATACTGTTTGTTGGTCTATCAAATAAACTAACTGCGAAGAACACTGCACTGATATTTGGGGTTGCAATGTGGCAAAAAGCAAAAATGTAAGGAATGAATACTTGGATGCGAATAGTTCTGCATGGCACGGTTTTATTTCAGTGGTATAAAAGACAAGAAAAGGGAACAGTTACCAGGTAAAAACAGACATTTGCTGCGTCAAAAAGGCATTTTCCTTGAAGCTGTGTTCGTCCTTATGGACAAACTGCTAAAAGAGACGAACAGCCACATGACTGATGGCAGGGATTCAGTTTCTGTTTCAAGGACATTGCATCAAGGCAGACACTTTGGGTCACAGTGTATTGAGCCAATCAGGCCTGTCTGATAACTGGATATTAAGAGATTGTCTGATGAAAGTAACAATGGCTGCTCTCAATTAAAATTCTTTAATTGCAAAGCTTCGTATGCAAAAGTACAACCAGCCATTAAGTAACTCTCCAAAAGGACCTAAAAAGGTCACTGAAATTTGACTGCAGTTTTGAGACTGTTTACTGTGCCAAATGATTAAAAAGAGGGGACAGAACAATTTTTGGGCTGGTGTATCAACAAAACTGCTGGAGAAATTCAGGAAATACTCAAATCGATGCATCAAATCTTGTAATCAATGCTTGATACGTCTGGAGGAAGGGTTGTGGGCAGTTAATGTGATGTTGTGTCGGGTATGGCAGATGTCAGATACTGCTGCCTCAACATTTCCTGTTCAGGATCTTCTCATAGTGTCATTAGTCCGATGAATGTTGCAGTGTGCAACGCTGAGGTTTTTCCAACAGTGTCCCCGTCTCTGAATTCAAATTTATGTGTTGTGGCATGAAGGATGATGTTGAATGGGTGGTATGTGGTGTTTGCTATGTTCAGGGTTTTCTTTTTTTCTCTGCTTAATTTAAGGGTGTATGTCTGTTGGCTGGCTAATTAGCTTGATCTATTTTAATGCCCTCCCAAAGGAAAGCTTTTGATGGGGGGGGGGGGGTCGTTGGGGACAGGTTATTCTTAATGCATGAGGGAGGACAAAATACTCCATTTGATGAAAAAAAGGAATAATATAATATTTGACTTGTAACCCCTAATAAACAGACAGAGCTGCAGATAAATCTTTGTCCTTGTAAAATAACAGCCACCAGTTACACGTTGCATGCAGTGAAAGGGTAAGGTGTTTGCACTTGATTGAAAAAAAAAAACATAATAATAATGAATCACATCTAAACAAGGAAACATTTTGCTAGAGCTCTCAGAAAATGATGAAAAAAGGCGGAGAAACCTTCATTAAATGAATAATGAAAGGGATGAAAGCACAAGGCATTTCTTTGAGTTATGGTGTTATGCATCCAGGCGTCCACCCCCTCAGCAAACACAATAAACACACAAGATGGCGTGAACAATGAATGAGATCAAAAACATCATAGTCGCCAACGCAGAGAGGTGAGGGCAACACAGCGACACCTTCAAAATAGAAGTAAAACAAATTAATAAGAAGTCGGCCCTGCAACTGGAGATGTGTTCTCCTTGTCTTAGAGCGCTCTTTGAGTACAACTGTGGCTGTGTGTCAAGCAGTGACTCAGAAAAGCAGGAAGCACAAGGAGGAGGAGGTGGGGTGGTACACGACAGTGCAGTAGGTGCATGCTGCTGGACTCGGGCTGGGACAAATACAGTAAGTGTAAGGACAGAGGGAACAGCAGCAAGCAGAGTGGGCAGAAGCATTGCTTCAGTACCTTCATGTATGCCCTGCATGTCCTTTCTCGTTTTTGAAGCTTTGTTTTTATAATAAAAAACAAAAAAACATAACAAAAAACAAAAACAAAAGAAGAACAGATGAGACAGGTAATTTGTAATAGATCACTTGTTTGGTTAAAATATGGGTAGAAAACAAAGACATGCCTGATATATGGATGTACAAACTTTAATAAATGAGTGGTGCAGCCACTCCCCATTGCCTTGTGCCACTGACCTGCTTATGAAGAGGTCTAAGAATAAAAGAGCTGCGGCTAATATTCATTACATGCTGCATTTCCTTCCCCACCAAACTAACACATCACAAAGGATCTACGCCACCATATTGGCCTGTTGAAGTAAAAACACTGTTCTACACATAGATCTGCTAAAACATAACTCCTTTCTTTGTTTGTTAGTCCGCTGAGATTCTGTAACATTCATTTTACATTCTGAAAAGTCTTACAGATTTGCTCATCTTGACTAAGTTGATTAATGACTTATTAATGCCTTAATAAGGTCTAATCTTGACAGATAACTCGCCTCTCATCCATCATTGAGAGAACATATCAAAAGATTGACTTTGATTCTGATGAACACGGCGCTGGGTTCTGGTGGTCATGGTTACCTTATTGAAGCTCCTTCCAGCAGAATCCTTCTCGCTGGGCCTGTACTCCTGCAGCTGAGCGTCGAGGATGTCCACCAGCTGCTCCATCAAACGCACAGAGGAGCTGACGTCACCGGCGAAGATCGGCCCTTTGGTGTGCTTGGCTAACTCATTGGCCAAGTTAGCTGCGTTTTCACCGCTGCGGATCTGCATGAGTACAGGATGAATGATAAGTGCAAAGATAGAAGAAGACAGACTTGCAGGGCTCTTTTCAGCCCTGTTTGTAAAATCAATCCGCCTTGAATGAGCTCCTAAAATACCACTTGTACTATACATTAATTTTTTTCTTTTCTTTTCTTTTATATGCAACGTTTGAATTTTACTGTTACCCTTCAAATGTGTTGCTTCGCGTCAATGTACATTTTGTTCCTTTTGTTATTACATAAAGCACTTTGAATTGCCCAGCAAAAAACATTTACAACAAAAATAACAATTTTACCTATGAGGCATTTCATTTGAAGCAAAATGTTAGAATTTATGTACTTTTGGGCATTTTCTTGAATTACGTGTAAACCACGGGTCTGAAAGCTCCTCCACAGAAAGTTTTGATTTCCCTAAATACTGTTCCAGTCAAATAAAAGGTTTTTATTTGTAAAAAAAATAAGTGTACACATTCATGGGTCTGCTTTGTTCTAAACAATTACCATTTAAAATATATAGTAGCTCATTGAAAAAAAGGAAAACATTAAAAGCTTTTTTTGTGGCTCTAAGACAAATGTGGTTCATTGAAGAGAAGGCAAAAGTGATTTTGTATTATAAAGATTCCTAATGTGGTTTAAACTATCAGATCGTATAACATTGACACTTGTATGTTCCTTGTATACTTTCTGCTAATTACAGTGCATTGCAAAAGTATTCATAGCCACTGAATTATATTTGGTCACGTTGCAGCCACAAGTTCTACTGTATTTTATCGACCAACACTAAATAGTGCATAATTATGAAGTGTGGCATCTGTATTGAGCCCCCTTTCTCTGACGCTCGAAAATAAAATCCGTTGCAACTGTCTGCATTCAAAAGTCACATAATTAGCATATAAAGTGGACCTGTATGTAACTCGTTGAAGGCCTCAGAGGTTTGTCAGAGATAATTAGCAAACAAACATAATCATAAACAATAAGAAAGACGGGTCAGGAATAAATCTGTGCAGACAATTTAAAGCACGGTATGGTTATAACAAAATACAGCTTTAAACATCTAACAAAGTGCTTTTCAATCCAATATGACAAAATCGAAAGATTATGGAACTCAAAATCTACAAAAACAGAGACCTCGATCTAAATGGACGAGAGCATTAATTAGAAACGCAAAAATCGAGAAGGTTTAAGCACTTCTAGACCACAAAAATTATTATTATTATTATTATTATTATTATTATTATTATTATTATTATTATTATTATTATATACACATATAATCTAGCTGCTAATAAAAAAAAACAATTAAAATAATAAAGTAGCCAGATTCTTGTAGGAAGTTAAATGTAAATAATTTAAAGTCTCTAACATGATAAGGGTTTTGGAAGCATCTCTTGTTAATAGAAATGTACCCAGTTAGCAAATGTGCAGGGTGATGACTGCTTTCTATTTTGTTGGGCTACAAAATAAATCTGTTGTATTTTTAGAACAGGGGCCCATTCTTCGTACGTTGCTTAAAACATCCGAGATCAAATGAGACATCCAAGATGATTTCATCCGGCTAATCATGATCCGGCTAATTGGGTTCTTCGAACACACCTGTTGTTTATGCTTTGTATGGCTGGATTGAGTTATCTGAGATAACTGCACGTTCATGCGTCGGTTTAAAAGGGGAAATGTGTCGATAATAGAAACAATGATCAGCAACGCTGCTATTGGCTGTTCAGCATGGCCAAAGACCGCGCACAGTTTTTCTCACGAGCAGAACAAGAGCTTGGAAGGTTATGCTGAATTTGAGTCATTAATTAAAACGACAGGGAACACCTCAAAGTCTGCTAGAGCCAGGAGAGAGGGCTGTCAAAAAGCAGCAGACAAATTAATGCGTAAGTACTGTCCATGGTAGATGTTTCTATCACTTTCTACAGTATGTATTTTTGCATTTTAATAATTTCATATTTACTTTGTTCTTTTATGTCAGAGCCTCCACAGGACCCACTAGAACACGGGGACAAGTAAAAGTGAAATACAAGAATATTCTACAAAATGGTAGCCTTTAATTATTATACTTTATTTTAAAAAGTCACTTGTTATGGCAACAAATCCAATATCGGTGTCATTCCTTAGACAGTGGAAGTAAAGGACGCGTAAAAACCGTGAATTTTAACTAAAAATTCTTTATAAAAAAATGAAGTTTTTCCTTTTCCAAGTCATACACAGTTTACACGGTCAAAAACTGTATTGCTCCGTGTCTAGATAATCCGTCCATAGTTTTTTCTAATACAATATACGGCTCGACAGGAAGCAAGCCTTTCAAAGTAAGACTAAACTTCACCTGAACAAATCTTCTTACTGAATATGATAAAAATAAAAAGCAAACCATCATACAAATAACTTAAATATTTTCTATTTATGGCTCTAACACAACTTTTTCCTCTTTTTAAAAGCCACTGTTAAATGATGTTTTTCTGTTTATAACAGCCACCAAGAAAAATCTCTCCACAATTACACTGTCACGCTGCACTAAAGGATCCTGTCTATTGCGCAATACGCGATTAATTCGAAAAGCTCTGCAAATTATTCTTGCACCTTCCGCAACAGGTTGCTGTTGTAAAAATGGACATGGCTACGACAGACTTGCCATCTCCTCTGCTTATACAGCCGTGATCTAATTCTGTCTACATGAAATAAGCATGCTCGCGGGCAGGTTTAAGTTTGCGCACATGTTGCTATGACAGCAAGTCCAGGATGAGTTTCGAAGAACCAAACAATCCAAGATCATGCCAAATCGTCAACAATCAAATCCAGCTAACTGAGTTGGCGACGTACAAAGAACGGGCCCCAGGAGTATGGTTAGTCTTTCTTTGAAAACACTTGATGCATTCAGTTTACCCACATCTGCTGTTAAGTAAAGATCATAGCTATGTTACTATTTAATATGAAAATTAAAGGAAAGGAAAAAAGTATGGTTAAGAACAGAAAAAAAAAAAACAATTGTGTTGTATTGTACCGAATATTTACTGCTGTGAGATTTATATTTATCAGAAAACAAAGGCTTCACCTGCATCAACGACCTTTGCTAGTGGATCAAATGGGTATCATTCTCAAAAAGCAGGCAGGGGCGGCACAAAACCAGTCCAAGGGCCGTTGGATCTGGCCTTCATGGAAAAATGTTTTACTCTTTTCAGATTTGTATCTGTAAAAAGTTTATGTTAAAAAACATATAAACCTTTCTTAAAATTTCCAATTTTAGACCACTTCATGCTGATCTCTTATATAAAATCCTAATAAAATACATACAAGTTTTGGTTTGTTAGCGCAACAAAAATGTCAAAAAGGCAAATCAAATATGAATGCCTCTGCAAAGCACTGTATTGTGTTTTTTAAGTAATTCTGATTGACATAAAGATAAAGTTAACACATCTTTTATCTTTAAAAGATCTCTCAAGCTGTTTTTCAAGTATTTGTGATCCTGATTTGCTGTGATCTTCTCAACACAGTCAAAACTCATTCAGATGCACATTTTCATTATTGTATTATTGTGTTTTGAGCAACACACACCACATATAAAAAGAACAGTGAGGGTTGCTCAAACAAACCTTCTGGGCCAGCTGGTTGACCCAGTGGGAGGTACAGTTGCTAAGATCAGGGCCCTTTGGGTGCCAGTCCCCAGTGGAAAGGAGACATAAATAAGATGCCGTGCCTGAAAGGAAAAACAAGGAAAGAGTAGTCAGGTTGAATCAACTCAAAACAGTGTTTCTTTCTTCCAAGAAATCCTCCAAAAGACAAAAAAGAAGAGAAACACAGATCAAAGGAAGAAACTATAAACAAGTAAGACAGTAATGCAAATTTGAGGTTTATTTAACTCATAAAAAGCCAAACAGTGTGCTTATAAAATAAAATACCAACCCAGACAGTTGGTGTTTTTTAATTGTTGTTTGTTTTGTCCGTTCAAACATTTTTGAGCAATTTACAGTGGAATTGCTGAGCTACTCACACTCTGAACACCAATCACCAGTTTTATTTTGGGGGCAGATTGTTTTCTGAAAATATTTACTACACATTCAGCATGCCCCTGCTTCAAAGTGGCAATTGTTTCCTGTCTTCTAATCAGTCCCGTGTCTGATGAAGTCAGAGCACGATTTCACACACAATCAACGGTGGAATGCAGGTCTTCATGTAAGCTCGGAGGGAAACATGTGAGACTGCTTTCTCTCCAGCACAGTCATTTTCACATTACTTAATCAAATTTAGACCTGGAATTGAAAAGCTAACAGCCTGACTCAGTAGCAAATTGTTGTCACTTAGCTCGGTACTAGTGTTCTTTGTAAATAAAAATACACTGGTATGCAGGAGTGTTGCCCATCTGCTAAACTCAGGGATGTTCTCTTGAGATGCTTAAGGTTTATCGTACACAGCGCGCCCACATCCCCGTGGTGAGACAAAACCCTGTTTACCTCGTGTTCCCTTGGGACAAGGTCGCTCCACCAGCATGCCCCTCTGGGTCTGAGGCCACATTATGTCTCTTTTCTCAGTGGCCTTACAGAAACGCTCAGGTAAAGGGAAGGACTCCAGAGGCGGAGGAGAAGTTGTCTGTGGGATTACAGGAGGAGGCCTGGGCGCTCGCCTGCTGCCTTCTTTAAGCACTGTTGTGGTAGTGTTGGCCGCGCCCCAGTGCGCTGTGGTTGTTGTAGTGACGGTCGTGGTTCTCTGAGGCTGCGTGGCCGTAGTGACTTCCGACAGAGGCGGAGCTGTGCAGACAGATGGGGGGGGGGGGGGAGAATTATTATCTGGTTGTCATGTGCAGCTCAGCGGAGAAATCATGATCGTTCTTTTGATTTATGAACTGTGCTTTCAGCGGAGACATGTTTATACATTCTGTGGCAATACAAAGAAACAGCGCATAAATATAACAACCAACCCGGGGGTCTACCTGTTGGTAATGCCCACGTGTTTTGTGGGCCCACTCACATTTATATTGTACACAATTTTAAAGGAACGTTGGAAAAGCTTAAAAGTTTTAGCCACTGCTCTGTCTAGGGCTGCAAAAATATGTCACAAATACATCATCATTGCAATGTCTGGGTGTGTAATAATCATATCGCAAAGGACTGTTGTGAGAGCAACAACTGTTGACTAATATATTCCGAATATTATGAACTTGTATTTTTCATGCAAATGTAATATTTACCCTGTTGGACAGAGTCTCACCGCAGCAAATGCTCACACCGAAAAAAAAAAAAATGACATCCCCAAAATGCTAAATGTCAGAGTGATGGAAGCCCAGGTGAGAAAGAGTAGAAAAAAATAGCCATACATTGCAAATGATATCATCATTGCCATTATTAGCATTATCACTGTCATCGCAACAATTTCTGATAAAGTGCAGCCCTAGCTTTATCCCTTTGATGTCATAAGATGAAAATATTTTCATTTTCAAACAAAACAGCCACAAACAACATATACTCCATTAATAATTTTTGTCATACGCCAACACACTGCAATTCATAATTGTGAAAAAAAGACACTAATAAATTGTTTTCGTGTTTCATTTTTACAAAAAAAATCTGAAAAGTGTGTCCTGAATGTTTTCCCCTCCCCTCAGTCAGAACTTTGTAGAACCACTTTTAGCTGCAGTTACAGCAGCAAGTTTTTTTTTAGGCACAGTATGGGTCTACCAGCTTTGTACATCTAGAGACTGAAATTATTGTCCCTTCTTGTTTGCAAAATAGCTCAAGCTCACTATTCCATTGTAGCTCTGCTTGTATGTTTACTGTTAATTTCTTGCTGGAAGGCGAGCCTTCATCCCAGTCTCAATTATTTTTGCAGTCACTAACAGGTTTTCTTCTAGGATTGCCTTTATTTATCTCCATGCATCACCTCTGACCAGCTCCCCTCTCCCAGCTGAAGAAGATATCCTCACAGCATTATGATATCAGCACCATGTGTTACAGTTGGGATGGACTGGTATTTTTTATATATTTGTGCAATGTTGAAAAATGTTGACATTTTTCTCATCTCACCTCATTTGTCATGTTTCCTACATGGCTTGTAGCAAATTGCAAACAGAAAACCATTTTTTTTACTACCTGCCTTCCTTCTGCCACTCTTTTATACAAAACCAGGTTTGAGATGAGCATTAATACTTATCTTTTAAGATATTATTCCACATTGGCTGTGCATGTCTGCGGATCCCACATAGTTAATATGAATGTCTTAGTTGCTTTTCCAGGTAATGCTCTCCTTACGTGGCTCGTCATTCTCTATGGATGGCAATGTCTTGGTAGGATTGCAGTTTTGACATACCCTTAATTTTGGACAACAGATTGAACAGTCCTCTCTAAGTTGTTCAAAGCTTGGGATATTTAAAGTTCTCCATAGTTTCATTCCTGACTTGTCCGGTGGGTCTTCATATTCCTGTTTGTTTCTCTAACACACCTCTGAGCCCTTCATAAAACCGCTGAATTTCATAAAGGTGGTGTAAAACTATTTATTAAATATGAAAGGTCATTAGACGCAATGGATTTTACTTGATTTATCAGAGTAAAGAGGAGTGAATTCAAATGCATGCCACACTTTTCAGATTTATATTTGCATATAACCATTTTCTTTTTACATCACAGCAGTGTATAACTCTGTATTGGCCTGTAAAATTAGAAAGACTGAAATTAATAATTGTTACTCTGTAAGATGCAGAAAGGTTCGAGCTGTATAAATAGATTTACAAGGCACTGTATCCCTTTTATGTAAGGCTTACATACCACTGTATTACCTTTTGTATTTTTGATTACTGGTTATTTGAGTTGGTAAGTCTGAGGAGAACAAGACGGTAATTAGAGTAACATCCTTTTGGCAATCATTCTTGCCTGGAAGAGTTTGTGGCACGGCTAATTAAATTTCATTGGAGCAGTACCAACCTGTATGTATAGCCACAGTGCCAGAACATTCATTTTAAAGTTATTCCTCCCAAGCACTCATACTCTGCTACAGTGGCTACGTCGTAACTCATGCAATGCCTGGGGCAAAACCAATATGTCTTAGTCTAGGGGAAAAAAAGGAAATAGTGCACTCATAACATCAGCCACTAAGGAAAACTAAGAGGACGTATTTTATGAGATTCACTGGAGCAGAGTGAGTAAGTCTGTATTTACATTTTATAGAAGTCAAATATGAGGAAGTTTTATAGATAAAATGTTGATACCTTCCTGATATGTTCCACTCCACATCAACAAATGCTAAACAAAACCATATTCCCCTGTCAAAGATATTTGTTGGGTGAATATAAAAGGGATAAGCTCCATCAATCAAAGGAGGTCTGACTGGAATGCGGTGTGCATACTGAATCTAATCGTGTTTGAGCACTTTGATTTCCTCCATTAGGCTGCCTGTAGAGCATGCAGAGAAAGTGAAGAGGTGCTGTTACACTGCTTGAGTTGAACACAGTCGTTCTCAGTAGTTCCTCGCAGCAGCGGTGAAAACACGGATGAGAGAGAGCCACAGTAAGAGAAAGACAGCTGGGATTCGCAGGCGGATCTAGGACGAGGGTAAATGAAAGGGGTTGGTGGGAAAATAAATAAAAAATAGAGGCACACAGCGGCAGAGGATAATGGCAGAATTTTTTTTTTAAACAATGCAGCCTCGCTCACTAAGGAATGGACAGTTTCTGTCTTCGGGTTGATTGCGGGAGAGGCAACCGGACCCCAGGCGACAACACTTCCATATCTGTTTCCTCCATTGGATAATGGGTCTCGCTGATAGCAACCCCCAATCTCCCACCAATGCACACACCCCCACCCCTGCTACCATCACCATAGGCCCCACGGTGTGGATGAAAGGCTTCAGCACAGTTGAGCTGAAGGGAAGTCGGCTTTGAGGCTCTCGGCTACCTGTGGCGAATTAGGCTCTATTGACCAGAGGAGATGACTCTGTGGGCTCCCTCCTGTTGTGGACTCGAGAACCACACAAACATACACAGATAAACACAAGCAGGAGGACGTGAACTTGTACACAGATGAATGGCGGTTTTGACTGAGAGCTGAAGGAAGATTTGGCTGGCTGACTTCACCTCAGCTTCATGTCTTTTTGTCATTCCTCCCCTACCTGCATCCTTTTACTCAACACAGTGACATGCTCAACCATAAAGCCTGTCACAGTAACCGAGAGACAATCTGTCCTTAGCGTCCTTTTGGCACCAGCATTCAGCTAGCTGGAAGAAATGCTTGTTTCTGCAACACACCTAAACCCCTTCTGTGCTCTAACTCTTCATTTTTGTGACTCGCAGCAGTCAAAGCTACAGCAATCCAGATTAAATCTAACTTTTGTAATGTTTTTGTCTAAATGAACATAGTTATGTGATCTTTGTATTGTGGCAGCAGAGCAAGTGAATATTGTTTATATTAAAACATCTGGGTCAAACTTGTTTGGAAAACCTCCAGGAGATCTCCAAGAATCTGTGAGGCCCTTAAAAGGGGTCACATTTTACGAAGTATGAAAGATAAGATCTCAGACTCCATGGGTCGCGGGGTGTTTGGATTTAGAACCCTGACAGAAATAAAATGAAAATGAATCGCTGTTCGCCGGCATGATTTAAGATCTAAGATTTAAGAGCTCACAGCTACAGCCAATAAATCAGAGAGGCCTTCCTGCAGCATGTCAGCTAACAACTGTGTCTTGTCTATACCCTCATTCAACAACGCTGCTTGTTGTGGCGTGAGGGGATGTTGGGTTTTATCTGTCTGTTCACAAGATATACAAAAATTGTCTTTGAAGTTTTGAGTTTTTTTGTGTTATTCATTTCTAAGTGCTATCAGCCTTGGAACTGAAGAGATAATTATTGTTTGGATGAGTTAGCATGGAGCTAAAACTCTGTTATTAGAAATCCTGAAGCTTAACATTAAAATCCCCCTAAGGCAATCTGATTACCTTTGGATACGGTTTGTAGAGGACTGTAGCCATACATGGCCAGAAAATGTCTGGAATGCATAACCTTTGCAATAAAAATATAAATAGCTAAATAAATTTGTACCTTTTTAAATAAAAATCTGAATAAATACCTTACCAGTATCATGGTGTACCACAATTTTAAAGAGTTTTCTGTCATACTGTTCCTACAATTCAATGTATTATTTGTAAGCAAGGAGTAAGAATAGCAAATTGTCCCCCTCCCCCACCTGCTGCTTAGCACTGCTAATCAGCTAGCGGAAAGAAGGCTGCCACATTTTTTCTACGTTACACTCTAACCCAATGAAGTCACATTCTGCTGTTTAGAGATACAGAATTTGTGGCACAAGTAAAAAAAAAACTAAACTAAAGGTGCGTCGAGTATCATTCTTATTAAGTTAATGCTGTCTTAACACTACACCTGGCAAGCATGCAACAGCTTGCCTGACTAATTAATCAGCTAATAGTAGCTTGGTATTGAAAGAACAAAAAAGTATAATATGCGGCAGAACAAGAATGCACACTTGAAAATGTGTTCAGAGGTTAATATTTGCCTAAAGTGCACCAGTTGAAATATCTGGGGGTTTTCTTCACGACTGATGGTAGGATGAAACAGAACCTGATAGATATGTTGCCTGTGTGGTATAGATAGAATTGAGCCAAAAAACCAAAGCTCCTGATTTACCAGTTTGTCTACTTTCCAAATGTCCATGTTGGTTTGCAGTCATTGATAGCGACTGAAGGAATTAAATACCAGACACAAGGGGCTGAAATTAGTTTTCAATGTAGGGTGACCAGACTAACCTTAAATTGCGCCTTATAGAAAGCAGTGAGTTGAGGTGGTATGGACGTCTGATCAGGTTTCCTAACTGGGCCCCTACCTTTGGAGGTTTTCAAGGCACACAGGAACGTACTGTAAAGTAAATAATCTCAATATATTACTTGTAACCTGGCAACAACTTGAGGTCCCTGAGAATGAAATAGAGAGTGAACCTGGAGAAAAGGGTGTCAAGATATTCATCATGGACCTTTCAGCCCCAAGAATTGATCGCAAAAAAGTAGGAGACAGTGTATAAATGGACAGAAAACTAGCGAAATTTAGAGGTTGTTTATACTGTAGCTTAAGTCTATAAATTTAAATAACAATAAGGAAATACTAACAACATTTTAACTAAAATTTTATTAGGTTATGTTATCTTAGCCTTGCAGGAAAATGTTTGCTTTGCTTTTTTAAATAAAAAGTGGTATGAGATACATACGGGCTCATATCAATAAATATGCAAATGAAATGTTGCTTAATTGCAACAAAAAAAAAGTCTTGTATATGTCCATGTTACAGCTGAAAACGGCTGTGCTGTAAAGAGCCTCATTAATGAGGAATAATATGAGGCGGACACATTAGATGAAAGGACTACTATAATCCTGTTGGTGGGGGTTTCATGTCATGTTTATGATGCAACATAATCCTCTTTCCTGTGTGAAAAAAGGGCCAATACGAATGTAGGCTATACTTCCCATTGAGATTTTCGAATGAACAAAGCAAGCCTCTCTAACCAATGTTTTTATTGCGTGTGTGGTGTGTTAGCTCGCATTTCTGCCAACGACACAATAATCTTTTTACCTTTATGCTATAGCTTGGTTCAGTTTAATCCAGTGAAAGCAGGAGGGAAGAACCTAAAGTATTAAAACTGGTCACTCCACTCACAGAGCTGTCCAAGTGGATATGTTTATAAGTAGATACAGTGGAGGATTGGTATTGATCTGTAAGCAATGCTGCAGAGGACTTATTGTCTGATTCATAACATCTTGTCTTCTACTGCAGCTTCAGACGTCTGACACTGCCGGGTGCATTCCCTGTACAATATTCTTTTGATAACAACAAACGAAGTGAGTTTCACTGTTTGGACTATATGCAGCAGAAACCAGGACAGGATTCTTGATTGTTATATCTCCGCTGAGCTCAGCCCAAGGGGAAGCTTCAATTAGCTGTCACGGAGTGTGAGTGCATAGACTGATATTCTCCAAAGCACAGCCAATACTCAGGACAGGCTTATTCATAACCTCCTTCTGTGATTCGATGCCCACACACTATTGCACTTCTTGGTGGTTCTATTATTACCGCTGGGGTTACAGGTCTGGGATCGATGACAGAAAATGAGACGGGATCAAAGAGAAAAATGTGGCTTGTCGAGTGTTGTCTGAGCATATGCATACATGTACAGTAAGAGAGAGACACACTCTCACTCTCTCTCACACACACACACAATCCCCGTGCTTACATGGGGCCTAGATGAGACTTTACCAGGATTGAGTACTCATGTCAGGGTGACAAATGGAAAACGACATCATGTGTGTCTGTTATATTACGTGTAATGGCTTTACTGACTCTGGATGGTTGTTCATCAGGGTAATGTTTCAGGCACATTATCAGGTGCTGCTTATCTTCTGACAGAGGAGGAAATCGTATGGGAACACACATAAGAAAAAAAGTTAAAAGAAACTTTCCATCTTCTTTCTGGTCTTTCTTATTCTCTGTGCTCTTGCACAATAACATCATAGTGATACTGAGTAAGTATCTTTCTCCTTGTTTATATCTCTGTGGGAAACTTGCTTTGCGCTAAAGTAAAAAAACTTGTGAATATAATTATGCGGACCCTTTAGAAAAGTGAAATCCTAATGGGGAAGGACTAAAAGATGTTAGGAAGCTAGTGGATTGTCAAGACAATTCATGGTCTGGTTCAACCTTTCAAATATGTTTGGACAACAAGAGATTTTAAATTCAACATGCACTGAGAAATAGCTATTGACCATAATCAGATGATTTTCAGTTAGATCAACCGCTCGGTAACTCGGTCAACCAATGTTGTTTTTTTTCTCCAAACATGGAATGCAACAAACATCAGCACAAATGTTGACAACATTTTTCCATGCAGATGGTATTTCTGACTGACTAACTCCCAAATCTAGCTATTTTCGATATGAGTTGGGTGTTTAGAATGGAGTATCAGAAAGCAGGGAGATGCAAGAAAGTGTTTAAAAGGAAACCGTACTTCCTACACGTAGATAAACATCAGCAGTTCAGAGAGAGAACAAGACTTACAGCAGATTACACGAAGCCTGAGCAAAGTACAGCAACATTGCTTGGAATCATTCTTTGAGTGATTAAGTAAAATAATTGATCTAAAGTCTGTGCAAAATATATCTGGAAAAAACTGTTTTCGTAATGCTAGCTGCACTAACGATGCTAGCCACTAATATATGATCCTGAATGACCTAAAGGCTCAATATTGATTATTTTCTTTATTTAGAATCTTACTAAAAACTATTTTTTACCACAATCCCAAGCACACATCTGCTCCCAATTAATTAATAGGCACTTATAGCAGTAAGGGTTGAAAAAGCATTTTGAATGCTACTTTCATAGTACGGTTATATAATGTGAATTAAGAATTAAGGCAAAATCTTGTGCATCTTTAAAATGAATGAGTAAAAAGCGCTTTTTAATTCCTCTCACAAAAAGGATATGTGAAGAGAAATAAGGTCTTGATCATTCTAAATAAAAAAAAAATGTAAATAACTCTCCGCCAACATCTCTGTTTCAAATCATCTCTCCTGGACGCAGCCTGGATGCATCTACGTTCATATGGAAATAGAGCTGTTATTGACTATGAAATAGTGTAATGAGTTATATCAAGTTTGTGATGCATTTGATATCTACCAATAATAAGAAAAACACACACAAAGGAAATTGGATTACACGTCTTTCACTCTGTGTTGCACGTGTAGCTGTGAAAGGAAACAAGGCGTGTGATTGCTGGTACATCAGCAGTAAATATGAAGAAAGCTGAGAAAAATTTCACATAATTTCCCAGGAGCCGTGTCCTTGTGAAGTGTGTTCAGTACACATCCATATCTTAGGAAACAAAACCTAATAGATGGATTATCTTATTTACTGCTGCCTCCAACATTCTGCTCTCTGACACTGCCAATGCATCAATTCATATGGACAGAGGCAAGGAAGTGCACTCCACTTATACCAACGCAACCGCAAAAATGTACACATTCATATACAGCTCCACCGACAACATAACTCCAAAGTGAAGGAAACAGAGACAGCAGCTGCCAGACTATGTTTTTTTTTGTTTTTTCTTCCAGCTTTCTGTAACAGTACGTGCCTCAAATTTCAAGTGTGAAAGTGGACGAGCCCACTCAAAGTGTGCCAAGCAGACTAAAAATGTAATGCAGTGAACGATCGAGGGTGGTCACTCAGGCAAAGTCGTATAGAGGAGAATTCAGACTCAGGGATACAGCTGAGGGGCTGCAAAATGCATAAACATATGTGCAGACAACAGCATAGCTGTGTAGAACATAAAAAAAAAAACACGCAAATCCACATATGCACAGATTAGAGGAACACAAACTCCCAGAGACACAATAATCAGACTGTGTGAAATAAATCTCCTCAAAGGCATGTGTCAGGCAGTGATGGGGGACTATTGTGATGTCTGAGTAATAATTCTTTTAATACGCCTTGTTTCACAGTCTGACTGTAATCAAACAAGAGACTGTGGATCCCCTTGGCTCTAGGGCTCAGCGTAACCATAATCACCACCTCTTTCTCTCTCTCTCTAACTCTCTCCGTTTTTATGTAAAAAAAAACCTTTATAACGTTTTAAATCATAATCCCAGGTTTGCTGTTGCTTGAATACTTGTATGTTGTCAGTCGGTATCATTTAACAGCACTCTGTACAGCAGTTTACCTTCAGCAGTTGACACATTTCATGGAAGAGTTTACAAGCAGCTTGGGCTTTTGATAAAACATCATGTTTCAGGTGTGTTCAGGGGAACAGTGTGAAATGGCCTTTCTTGTCTGGCACTAACAACTGACCATAATGTTTTACGCCAGAGAGGCAGCAAAGATTATATTTCAGCGAAAACAGGTCATGGACTGGGGTTAAGTAATGGAAAGCCTTCAGTTGCACGTAGGTATGAGAATCCAACTCTGATAACATGGGGGAGAAAATATTATATTGGCATGTTGACACAAAGATTTAAAACAATGCTGCAAAATATGATCTAAATGCTTTTATTAGATACAACTTGCTAACTAGTTTTAAAATAGTGTTAACCTAATAAGAGTGATAGGTGGCACTAATTTAGTGACCCCATTTTTTAGGAATGAGAAAGCTCAGTAGCCTCCGTTGGGCCAGCTGGCCAGCAGTGTGCAGTAGAATGTGGTGGAGGGGCATCGCTCCTTTACTTTATGCTCCATGCAGACACAAGTAACAGTGTCAGTGAAGCACTTCCTCTTGCCTTTCATTAAAAAGACTTTAAACTAACAGTATACGCTGGTTAAAATTAAACCAGTGAAATTGAAAGCTATCTTAATTTTTATGCCACTTTTTTGGGTGGGAAACTCACAGATCTACCTCATTTGTATTAAAAACTGACTTATTTTGGTGCCAAGAGGCTCCGGGGTAGAGCGGTCGAAGCAGATATGGAGGCTGCAGTCCTAGATGCAGCTAGCTGATTCCTGGCTCTGGGACATTTACTGTACGTCTCCCCTTTCTTCCTCTGCCATTCTTCCTGTCCAGCCAATCATGACTAAAGGCCGCTCAAAACACAAAACCTTAAACAAGGATCACCAACACTATTTTTTTTTTTTACTCTTGACTGAATGTTTTAAAAAAATATATTATACTGGGAAATAAAATCAAAGTTTGCAAAAAATAAATGTGGAATTCTAAAGTTAATTGCTTCTTTAGACTTTTAATATCTTAGATATGTCCTTATATTGCGTAATGGGTTTAAATTACATGTAGTTACATCTTAAATATGTAAATGAATTCATTAGTTTATTAATTGCTTCTTCAATATTTGCTGTATTGAATGTATTTTTTCTTTTCTTTTTGTTTTTTAGATGCATATTGACATTATATTCATGGAATTTTATTTGAATTCATAGCCCTAAATTTACAGGTACATCTCACTAAGTGAGAAGATCTTTGAAAAGTTAATTTAATATGGTAATTTAAAACAGTAACTATTAAAAAGCTTGGTTTACCCTGATGCTGGTAACCAGCTCATGCTGAACAGCACTGAATAGTTACCATAATATGGCATCAGCCTTTAACCAGATGTAGAGTCTTCTTATAGCTCCTGGTTAATGTCACAAATCTTTTGTAACGCAGAATCTGACCAGCAGTTTTGACTGAATCAAAAATAAGTATAACTCAGAATAAAAAAAGCTAATTGGACGTCATGATGAACAGATCATGAGATCTGTAGCATCTCAGAAAACAAACTTCCCAGTTTACAAGCTTACAGGGTTCCTTCACATTCTTGAAAATTTGGAAAAGCATGAATTTGCTCCTAGTGTTTTCCAAGTCTAGATAAGTTAGCAAAACCATTTACCTATCCATACTTCCTAAAAAAAAAGAAATCTAGATAAAAAAAATACTGCCCTAAAACAGCCAAACTTTACTTTTGCATTGGTTTTTAAGAAATGTTTTCCAAAAATAGTTTAAATTACATTTAGAACTCATGCTGACTACTTTCTTTTTTTTTCTTTTTTTTTGCCACAAAGAAGTGATGCTATCCTTGCACTAAACTTGTAGCACCACTTTTTAGGTGTTAGCACAAAGAGGGATACCAGCCACCAGCTAAAATGGTGTGACCTCCATCTGTAAAAGTCTAGAGTTGGTTTATTTTTTATATATTTGATAGAGAGAGAACAAAAAAAAATAACTGCACTCTGGCAGTCCTGGTCATAACAAAGTTGAGTCCTCTGATTTCTTACATAATTAAGTCTTTAGGGCATCACCTGACAAGTTTTATATGCATCTTATGTCTGCTGTGTTTTTGCTTTCAGTTGGAGGGTTGTGGTAACTGCATATATGTATCAGAATGCTTGATTACTTTAAAAACAATGGCTGTTCATTTGTGGGAATGTTTTGTCTGCAGATGTTAAAGATCGATGAAGAAATCTGGAGAAAACGAGCCAAGAAAAACATACCTGCATGTCACCAAGTTGAGCAGAAATTCAGAATTGTAGAAAACTTTGTCCAATAGGGCAACATTCAGCACGGTTATGTGTTTTGCCAACAATGTGCAACTACTCCTCCCTGTCAGCTAATTGGCTGCTGTGGCTCAACTTGCCGATTGTTACCTGGGTTTCCTCAGCCAATCATTATTCAGCACTGGCCTATAAATAAACCCGTAGAGTTGTTCCAATTGTGGCATTTTGCAATATATCCACAAGTACACCATGTATGTATGTAGATCTTACACCTTTTGCCAAGCTTAAAATGTTGGTATGTTTGAGGTCTGCTATAATGTGCTTGATATTGTTGTTCATCTGCTTGGCCTTGTAGGACACAGCGGACATTTTTTGGGGGGTGAGTGTGCAATCCACTTTTCCTGTTTATGTGAAAGAGAAGGAGTTCAGCTGAAGATATATTTTGTTTATCTTTACTAATCAGAGTGTTCAAAATGTAGGTATTTTTATTAAATAAGATATCAATATTACATGAGAAATAATTAATTGAATTGGGTTTTACTATTCTCCTCCTTTCTGTTTCAAAATCAAACAGGTAAAATACAAACTTGTTGCCTTGTTTTGCCCATCAAGATTTTATACAAGCCTGACACCAGATCAATTAGTAATGCTAAAATGTTGTCAAACATTACAGTATTTTCAAAATGGTTGAATAGATTTGCCCTAGGTTTGTTGGCTTGGGTAGTCAATACACCAAAGTTGGTGTATTTCTGGCAGTAGATTAGGTCAAGGAGGAAGAACTTGCACTTCAAATGGAAGCTGAAGTGATTCTACTTTGGCTGAGTCAATAAAAAAATTTATGCCTTTAAACCAAAAGGAAGTATATCACAAATACATATATGTCTTTTCATAAATCCCCACAAGACAAAAAGCCTTTCCAGGGCTTGAGACACTAATTCTAAACGTCAAAAGTATACAGCGTGATCTCTGATCTTCATGTGCGTGACGAGCATCTTTGTCCTGTTTTGTAGCTATAGTTTCCCAGGAAGCAGAGCTCGGGATTTACGTAAATCCAGTCATTTAGTGTGCATCGCTCCCACTAGGCTTTGTTTGAGTAGCCTAGCCATGGTTTGACACTGAATTCAGGAGAAATAAATTTGTATGTTATGCTAGTGGGCACATCTCACCGTCGAACATGGGAGGGACACATATAGAGAAAGATAATTAACTATCTACTAGTGAAGAAAAGGTAAACTGAAACTGAAAACTGATTACAGTGGTGAGATAATGGGAGACATAAATAATAGGTGCAAGCAGACACAGAGAGAGCGAGACAGGAACAATAGCATGAAGAATAAGACAGGAGGACAGGCAAACAAAAACAAAAAGGGTGATTTTCCACATCGATAACCTCTCCTTTCACACCGCTGTGTCCACTTGGGCAGCTGACGGGGGCTTAGGGAGAAGAAGGGATTCTTGCTCAGGCAAACAGACAAATTGGCTGCTTTTAACACATCCTGGGCTATGGCGTCGTATGGCCGGTGGCTGTGTCGTAGAAACAAGTCACTGCCATTTTACCTGAGCATATCAAAGGGCTGTGAAAACTAAACATTGAATTTAATTTTACAAATTCAAAAAAAAAATCGCTATCATCCCTTGGTGTGTGGACTTGTGTGTTTGAGAGAGATACTGTTGCCGACAAGACTTCCTCGAAGAAACGATTGGCAACAGATGAATCTATAGGCATGGCATGGCCTATAGATTATGTGTACAAGTCAGCTAAATGATTTTAGAAACGGTTTCCCAATTATGGCCATTGTTGTATTAGTTATTACTTTTTGAAATTCAGCATAATTAGAAAGACATAGACCAAGGCCCACCACTACAATAACCTAAAATGAAAGAAAACAACTTATATGTAGAGGGCATTCTCACAACATGCCCAGCTGCTCTTTAGGAAAAAAGCTGGTTGTTCACTTCACCCTCAACAACTTTTTTGATGTGAAAAAGTGGTCGCTGTGAAAGAAGGCGACGCAACAAAGTTACACCATCTTTGATAAACCCATTGGAAAACCAACTGAAGCGTAACTTGTAGACATCCTACTTTCTGCAAAAATATCTTATTCGGGACAACATTCCCTTCCGCTGTTTTTAATACCAAAAAATGTAACACTCTACAGTAGTAAATCTGACCTTTTGGCTAAATAAAAAGGCTGTCGATTAACTGACATATATTGTAACGACTTAAAAAGGTACATCATTCTTCAAAGACAATTTGTTGAACATTTAAGGCAATATTTAAAAAGATGTAAAATTAACCACATTTTCATGTTTGGGGATCACAACAAAAGCTTGTTAAAATCTCATTATGAAGAAAATAGGAAAATGCTGTTATTTCTTTTTTGTCAATTCTAAACACCCCTTGTGGGACATTTCATCAATTCAAACCTGCCTGGGGGATGTTTCACACCCATTTGGAAAATTGATGACTTAAACTAATTTTCTGTGCTCCACTCTGTCTACTGCAAGGGAATATGTGCAATACAAAATATATTGCTAATAATATGCAACAGAATTAAATTACAAGAGGGACTTGCCTACTTCTGTGTAAGTGTATCTCTATACTTACTGAGATACTTAACTACAACAAAAAAACACACCAATATATCACAATTTAATAACTTGAGGATGAAAGGGTTTGATTACATTTATGAAATGGAAGTGGGAAAGGACAAAATGGTGATTTGTAGGTATCAAATGGAGGTACAAATTAGATAAGGGGTAAAATGGGTCGAACTGCGTCAAAATAATCTGTTTACAGGTATGTTTGTGTTGGGGACAATTTCAGGTAGTGACAGCTCCTTTCCCTAAAACTCTCCATCTCTCCCTGTGACTTTGCTTATTTCTACTCCAAATATTTGCATGCAGGTTAACCTCTATGGAAGCACCAGAGAAGACAGGAATACATCATTGTAGTGCTTATTAGAGACCTATGTATTCATCAGACTGTATGAGGTAAGCTCTCTAGGGTGACTGCTTATGCATACAAGTCACACACATTAGTAGTAGCTGAACATTTTTGCATTGTAAGGCATTTTCCTTACATTCAAAATGCAGGGCATCTCTTTGACCACACGCAGAGCTGTGAAAGCTAATTGGCAAGTCATGGCAGTCAACTGTACCCAGTAGTTTCTAACAAATTGGATCATTTTCGTTCTTACAACCCCCCCCCCCCCCCCCCACTCCCCTTCCCCGGGTTCATTTGAAGTTGTAGTAAAGTTCAAAAGAGTATGCAAATGTATTGATGTTTTAGCAAATAAGATTTGCGTGGGTCTTAATTGCAGCACAGAGAGTTGTTCTATAGTTTTGATGTTGCTACAACAGATCATATTGTGTCCCACTTAGGCAGCGTTAGAGCTTTTGCATGCATGTTTGGTAAACACTGCTTTTGATAATACTTGGAGCATGAATTGCTTTTCTATATAAATGATCACATAGTGAGTTTTCCTGGGAATACCTAATTTAAATCAATTTAATCATGTCATTTATAAGGTTCAACGTAGGACTATTTTCTGTTATGAGTTCCTATATGGCAGGAAGAAAACGCGCTGACCAACGCAGTTAAATGTGCAGATTATGGAGCTGCTGCTTCAAGCCAAGAATCAGACTTACTGACCCATTTAATGTCCACTTCCAGAGGAGCCACATGTTGGATGCGACCCCATCTACTCCTCCATAATCCTACCAGAGATGATCTTGTCTCTAGGCAGGCAAAATTATCAGAGGTGACATGAACTCAACTGTCTGTCACACATGGTTTAAACATCACTTTGAGGTTTTGCAAGCCAAATGGCAAGCCAAATCAAATGGGTTACATGTTTGTGCACTTAAGAAATATTGGGGCAGTGTAGTAGGAGCTGCATGGCAAATTCAAATACCAGCAGTTTCTCTTCAAAGAACTGCCCTAATATCCTCCAGAGTTATCCTCTGTGCATTCTTTGAAATTTCCTTTTTGAAGATAAATCTACTACAATTCTTGCACCTCTAACGGCACTCCCTTCTCTTCTAAAAAAATAACACGACTTGCTAAGGTTTGAGTCTGGCCTGAGCCCATCCCAGCTGTCATAATTTTCAAGTAATGTACATCCTGCACTCTTTGTCAGACAATCCCAGACATAAACAGCCACGCACGCAAACACCTAAGATCCGTTAAAAATCACAAATTAATCTGATGTGTTTCTGAAATGTTTTGAAATGTATTTTAGATCATTAAACATACACTTCAATTTGTTTTCCCTGTTATGCACTCTTTTTCCCCCACAGGGCTCAAACAAATTGTGCACTCTGATAGCTTGTTTCAGCGCCTAGTGAGGCAGGCAAACGAGCATAAAGATATTAAAGAGAGGGCGTCCAGTGACAGCAAGGAAAAAAAGTGCCATCATTTATGTGTCAACATCAGCCATGTGGGAGGACAAGTTTATTGACAACTTGATGATCATCCCGGACCATTCTGCCTTACTCTCATCGACTTCAGCTCAACATACATTAGTCAGCAGCAGGGCCAGACTCAGGTCTCATTTGTCAAGAAAAGAGAGCAGTTCTTGTTGACATAAAAAAATCTGTGTGTCCCAAGGAGCACGTATACGTATACGTCAGGTAGAGTTTACAAAGCTTCCAAGCATACTCCACAGCAAGAGAATAAGGGCTTATTAAAGTGGTTGGGAGGTCTAACATTGTGTTGATTGAGTGTTCAAACCATGTAGACAAATAACCGGACTCTAACAAATCAATTTAAAGCATCCGATTCTACTATTGGTGATCTGCGTCAATTCAACAAACGAACCGCTCGATTGAGCATAAAGCCTGCTTGGCAGAGCTAAATCCATATTTGCTAGGCTAAAAAAAGAAGACCCTTGCTTAGCTCCTTTCCGATCAGCTTACAGCCAATGGACGATCAATTTCTTCCAAAACATGTAATAAAGTAAGAATACACCATGAAAATCTTCACATTTTTTTTCACACTATGACGACAAATTTCAGCCACAGTATGACTGTGAAGTGGAAGGACAAAGGTTTGTCAATTTTATTTTACCAAAATAAGAAAATGAAAATTTGAAAGGTTCTGTGTGTATATAATGTGTATCCAGCACCTGCTAAGTCAATGATTTGTAGGACCACCCTTTTGCTGTAATTATAGCTGCAAATCTTTTGAGTTTCTCTATACCAGTTTTGAAGATCTAGAGAATGACATTGTTGCCTATTTTTCTCTACAAGATAGCTCAAGCACAGTCAGATTGGAGGGAGAGTTTTCAATGAACAGCAATTTTTAGGTTTTACCACAAATTTACAATTGGATCGTTGGTCTGTCCACTCTGTTCCATTGTAATTCTGGCTGCACATTTAGGGTTGCTGTCCTACTGGGAGGTGGACCTCTGACCAAGTCTAAAGGCTTCCGCAGCCTCCAGCAGGCACTTATTTTAATTATTCCTGTTCAGATTCCTTGTCCCTGCTGAATAAAAGAAACCCAGCAGCAGAATGCCACTACCACACTGTTTCCCTGTGAAGATGCCAAGTTTTCCATGTAGACAAATTCAAGGTCAGAAATAATCTTTCCACTTCACTGTTATGAGCCACTCTGTGCTTGTAACCAATATAATATAATATAATGAAGTTTGTGGCTGTCATGTGACAAAATGTGGAATAAAAAATCAAAGGATATAAATACTTTCTCAAACCACTGTAATATAATTATTTTAAAACTATGGAAAAAAAAAAGATTGCCGTTATCTTCTTTAGAAATACTTCCTGAAACCTTGAAGCACACCTTCAATTTTCTGGCATTAGTGCGTGAAACAATAGCTTGAGTATGATCTAACAAAAGGGTATAGATTTCCAAAATATTATTCTTATCAAATGATTTAAATTTACTTGTAAAATGCTAATACTGAGTTCAGTTCTTTCATATTTGCTGTGGAGGAACATCAATCATTTTCAGGTGGAATAAAAACGATTCTAACTGTGAAAGTGGGTTCCTGGCATATGGCTTCTGCTTTGAATACTGGACTTCATTCTTTGTCACAGTAAAGCCTGCCTCTTTCTGGCTATGCAGAAGCTGTTCCACTGATTGAACCCAATTTAGCAGCCTCAGCCCAAGCCCTATCACTACCAAAGTGGACGAGCAAACATTTTAATAAATATTGAGCTCACTGATAATCTGTGGAAAAGTTGCTTGACCTCTGTGGCTCATCACTGACTGCGCTGGGTATTTCTTGGGCTTAGGACTCTGGGTGTGAAGGGGATTAGGATAATTGCTGTTATTATATTCTCAGTGCAAGGGCTATCACAGGTCTGGGCTAGCTACTTCTCTGCTCTTGACAGCTAAATTAAAAACATCTGCAGTTGATGTGACCCTGGATGATTGATCCTTCTCCCACATGTCTACAATCTCTTTCTTAGGCAATACTTTAAATCCTTACACTCCTGTCTCAGAGCGAGAGATGTTTTTTCCTCTTTTTAATGGCCAACAGAGACTTGGAATTGCAGCCTTACTTTGGGAGGGATCTAACCTTGCCCTGGGCCAGACTTTACACCTGTCCTGGCATGCAGGTTTCCAGAAGTGAATATATAGCTAAGCTTCTCCATGTCTTGCTTCCTTTAAAAAAAAAAAAAAACGGACATTTAAGTAGTGGTCCCTGGAGCTTTGGCATCTGGTACTCAGGGAATGCAGGGATGGGAAACCTCTCTAAACTTCCTCGATACTGATCCTCCATGATAAGGTAACTGACTTGAAGGTGTTATTTATCTCTTCACACAGCCCCAAGATTAGAGAACCTTCCTACTCAGAGCTTCTCTGAACATGTCTTGGAATTTTAAGATTCTAAATGAAAAATCAGTCAGCTGTGGCGACTGATATGCAGTATATGAGGAATACTAAAGGATACCAAATGCACTTGTTAGGAACTTAAACCAACATCTCAGCAATCACTTTTAAACATACTGCCAGTTGAAGATTAGTTCTTACCGTGTGCTGGGTCAGGTGGGCCAAACTCCAGGTTGTACCTCAGAACGTAAAAGTTATCCCACACATAGAGCTGGTTATCTCTGGGATTATAATCCACAGCTGCAATGTACTGGTACTGATTGGGAAAGTGGATATCAACAAATTCCCCACGATTCAGTTTGGTGTTATAAATGTAATCTATCAGGCTCTTGCTGACCTCGCTTTCATTGTCTTCATAGGTGGAGCGCACAACGTACAGTACTCCACAAACCATGAAGGCATTGGAGGCTGAGCGCTTATCATACGCAGTTTCCCAGGTAGCCTCAAACCGAAGTGTGTACGGGTTCAATTGGCTGATAACCATCATGCCATTGTTTTGCTCGGTGGCGTAGATCACCCAAAGCCCGTTCTCATCCACCGCCAGGTCGATGTCTGTTTTGCCCCCCCACTTGTAGGGCGACGTGTCGTGGTAGTTGGCGTTATTGATAATCGCTTCACCGCTTTTGATCCGAGTCCGCAGGTCAAACTTCACAATGTTGCGCGTGCGCTCCTTGTTGAAAAACACGGCCCCGTCGTAGACCACAAATCCAGTCCCGTCCACTCGGTGAGGCAGCTTGTAGGTGATGGTCTGCCGAGCGTTTTGGACGTCATCCAGGGATGAATATTCAATTAATGTGTCTGTCCTGTAAGGAGTCCAAGGCATGAAGTAGATTTTGTCGCCAGCTTGAAGCGGGTCTTTGCACCAGGCCCCAGCTTGCTGCTCCACTTCAAACCGAAAGGACGGCTCACCGACAGCTTTCAGAGTCCCAGGACAAAGAAAAACTAGCAATGGGAGAAGAGTAAAATGAGAAACAGGTGCAGGTTAAAAGGTGAAATATGAAACTGTAAAATATAATCACAACATATTGTCTAGCGTCAATTTCTTTTGCATGGTTTCTAACACACGTAAGGACATATCTTTTAAGCCAATATGCACAAGCAGTATAACAATTTTAGTCAAGTGCATAGAAAGAAAAAGAAATGCAAAAGTTATCAAGCAAATAATTCAATTGTATTAAGAAGCCCGAAACATAAAAGGTTGGCCTCAAACATATTTGGCTGACTAGAACACAAAAAGTAGTGGGGGACCAAATACAACCGAACCTAACAAAATAATATGTCCTGTGAACAAAACTAAACAAAACTAAACAAAAGAAGTCACTTGGCAATTGATGGAAGAAGTTAGGATAGAGCAGGAGTCAGCCGAGTCTGCAAAAGTGTGTGTGTGTGTATGTGTGTGTGTTTGTTCTTGGACTGTCCACAGTTACACCACGCTTCTCTACAGTATAGACCAGAAAGGCTTGTCTTCAGAAAGTAGTGCAGATATCACAGTCATTACATTTTAGGATACTTCAAATAAGGGTCTGTTGAGGTGTTTTGGTTGTTGTTTTGAGGTATAGGAGGCTTAAGAATAGACAGAGAAAAGAGAAGCAAGTGGTCAAGATGAGAGCAATGTTGGGGGAAGAGTGAGAAGGGGGGAGCTTGGAGAAAAAAAGGGGACAGTAGAATGCAATAGCTTGAAAAGAGGTCCAAGAAACACGGTTACCATAGCATGCTACGGGAAGGGGTTTGGAAGCCAGGCAATATGAGATTCTGCTGAGTAGCAAAAGCACACAGGGAGAATGAGAAGAGGATGTCCCTAAGGACCGCAGCCAATACACCCCCATTTACATCTTTTGGGCTGCATGTGTGCTATTTCGTTTATGGCCAGCCTCACTACTTCCCTTAAAGCACTTCTCTGGCCATTAACATTACAGCTGGAGAAAGGGGGGAAGAAGAGGGGACTCTGAAAGGAAACATCTGCAGTGTGTTTGTAGAGGCCACCATGAGAAAATAGGTAATTTACAACCAGATGCCACAAAACAAGGAGCTAGGGTTTTGATCATGTCTGTTATTTACCTTTTTGTTCCACTTCTATTTTAAGCGTTGGAAGAGAGAATGAAAGGGGTGCAAGGGAAAAAAAGAGATTAATATGAATTAACTGTCATTGCTATGATTACATATTCAGCAACATGTTATGAGACATGGAAAAAGAGGGGTACACCTATTAGAAGCAGAAAAGTTGTGAGAAAGATGGCACACGGCTGTCAAGGTCCTGTTGTAGGAAAGGGGTTAGGTTATCACACACAAAAAGGTCCGATCAAAAGTTGTGCTCGTGAGCAGTTGTGAAGTTGGTTTATAGTGGTGGATGGATTTTAGCACAGCTAGATTACACACAATAGTTTTGTACTGTCCTTGATGGCAAATTCAACTTTGCTTTTGAGGAGCTTTACTCACAACAAAGTGATCTCTTTTTCCTCGAATAAATAGGGTAACAGCAAATTTTATTGGATTCAGAATAATTTTGGCTTGAACCCATTAAAATCTACAAGAGATTTTGAAAGTAAATTGCTGGGAGGTCAAACCTGAAGTAGGGCCATACTTTGGCTCCTTTTATCCACCCACCACCACAAACCACAACAGGTTTTTCTTCTCTCTCTGTCTTTCTTTCATAAAGATGGGTGGCAAATCAAAGCGAAAAAAAGGGGAAAACTGATTGAAGCAACATACCAGATAGTTTGCGTAGTTAACCAATAATGTTTAAAACACATATAAAAATGGCAAGATATATCAGTTGTCTCAGTTTGGTAAAGAGATGAGGAGACAAAAAGGTGCATAACATTTTAAAGGTGTGTTGCTAAAGTGCCCTGCTGTATTTTTGTGTGATAGACACACAAATATTAGGGCTTAATTTTGAAGTAAAAGATAAATGATGCATGAATGGCTTTTAAGATTTTTCACGAATTAAAAGTATGATCTGCATTTGCATTTCTCCTCTTTACTCTAACACCAATAGATAAAATCCATTGCAACCAATTGCCTTCTAGAGTCTAGCTATGCACTATTTAATTTTAGTTCAAATCCAGTTGTTCTATGAAGGCCTCAGAGGTCTGTTAGAGAGCATTAGTGAATAAACATTATCAGTAGACCAAGGAATTCAGTAGACAGGTCAAGGATAATGTTGTGAAGAAGTTGAAGTTGAGTTGGGTTATAAAGAAAAAAATACTCCAAGCCTTAAACATCTCAGAAAGCACTTTAATCCATCATCCGTAAATGGGAAGTGTGTGGGACAACTGCAGACATACCATGACATGGCCATACACCTAAGCACGATGGGCAAGGAAAGCATTAACCAGAGAAGCAGCCAAGAAGCCCAAGGACACTTTCAAAGTGGCTGTGGAGATCTACACAGCTCAGGGGTAAGAATCTGTCGAAGGATAGCTATTAGTCATGCCCTCCACGGGTGGCAAGAATGAACCCATTGTTGAAAGAAAGCCATAAGAAATCCTGTTATCAGTTTGCAACAAACCATGTAGGGGACACCAGAGAAAGTGCTGAGGTCAGATGAGCCCAAAATATAACATTCTGGCTAAGATGCTAAGCCCTACATCTGGTAAAAAAAAACTAAGAATGCACATAACTCCAAACATAACTTCTCAAAGATGCATGGTGTTGGCTGCATCATGCTGAGGGGCTGCTGTTCTTCAGCAGGTACAGAGAAGCTGGCCAAAGTTGATGGGAGGATTATAGAGCTGATAACAGATTTGACAGGCAAAATGCATCCCTAAATCTGGTCACTTCTGCTTCAAAATTTTGTGCTTGCTTGTCATCTATCATCTATCACCTATCACCTATAATGTTAAAACATGAAAGCAATTTGAAAAAGTTCAATGGATACAAATACTTTTACAAAGCACTATAAGGCATACATTCTAATTCAATGAATGTGAAACTCTGTAGAGCTTTCAGTAAAGAGATTTCTTATTTTTTTAATCAGGAAATCATATCAACTAAAAGGGTCAGAAATTACAATGTACATAAACATCTGCACACTCTGCATATAGGTGTGCAATGTAGGTGGGCGTCAAGAAAGAAGAAGCTAGCTTATTCACAATGAAGATTTAGTCAAACTATGTTGTATGGAGACTGCATTACAGGAAAATTGCACAGAAATACCATTCTGTTACATGCAAATCATGGGCACATTCAGTGCATACTTCTATCAAGTTTCACAGAACAATCCTGTATCATTTGCCTATGGATACTATAATTCCAGAGCCCTTGTCTTTATAGAGGTTGTGTACTACAAAACAAACTATGTAAACTGTAAAGAAAGTCATCAAAATAGGCCAAAAAATAACAGGATTAGAAGCACATCAAGTCAAATGGTTTATGATAATAGATTTTAATTGTGGAAATGTGTTTATGTGATTGGTCATTTGGATTTGCATTTGTTTATCATTTGTACATACTGTACCACATTGAAACAGTGTTTAAAGACTATTACCTGACATAATTAGCATGCCTAATCAGAAGTTAATGCTAATTATATTAATTTTTTTTAATACTATGACTGCAAACAGAATAAGAGTAAAAGATCAATGAGATAAAAGGACTGTACAGTTGTGTAAGAATAATTACAAGCTTCATCTGGCTAAATTTTTTGATTAAATGATTTCTTTCTTAATTCAGGGTTGTTATAAAAAAAATAAAAAATAAGGTCAAGAGTGCCTACTTTAATCACAAAAACCTTGGATGAAAAAACACACAAAGTATTTAAATCATATTAACGCTTCTCAGCACTAAGCCAACTAACAAACTGTTTGGTCAATGTGTTGAGGGACTGAATTTGTACATTACGCGCTTTATGACTTAATACATTATCAAGAGACTTGAGTTTTCCTTTCATTTGCCACCCATCTATAGATATGTCTTTCACACATTGTTTGTATTCCTCTGATACAATTTTCACAATCAAATAGATGCTATTAAAGCTGCAACTTATGATAAAGTGTTTTTCTACTAATGGAACCATCTATACTTACATCAAGAGTAGACAAGTACGACATCACACAAATTATTTGACCAAATTACATAAATATTGCATGTAAGACTAAAACTTCCACCTACTACAAATCTCACAATATAAGTAATTTGTGTTTTTCTTTTTTTGTGTTTTTTCTTGTTTTTTTACATGTTTCTAAAGACAATCTGTAAAGAAAGTATACCGAACGGACCAGTGATAAGCACCATTATCTTGGCCTACTAACTAAAATGTTCATAAAAAAATCTCAAAGCTTAAGAAGTAAAACAAACAACAACACTGTTAGCAAATGTGTTAGCAATTAGTCATCTTGACTATAGGAGACTCAGAAACTATAACTGATGAAATATACATAGTTTCCATACACGGTATAAAGTGACATAACCTTTTTTTTGTTACTCTCTGACCTTAAATCAGACTAAACACTTCCTGTTTCATGTCAGGTAGGACTACCAAAATCATTCCTATTTGCTAAATCCCAAAATAATAAGAAGGAGAATGCTTAAAATACTTGTTTTGTACTTACTTCAAATCCAGAAGTTTACATACATAGAATTGCGTACTATAATTAATAACTTTGGCCAACATTTTGGGTATCCTCCCTCGACTGTTTCACCATAGCTTGCAACTTGACATTTGGATAGTTACTGAAACTGACTTGAATAGGCTGCCTTGCTTGCATCCAACTTTTCCGCTCTGCCACATTTTTTCTTTCTTGTAGGGGAGGGCTGAATAAAGTCAGGGTTTTTTGATGGCCTTTCCAAACCACTGACTTTGTTGTCCTTAAGCTACTTTAAAAAATAATTTGGCATTACAATTAGCATCAATGTCCATTTTGAGGTGGCAATTTGCTCCCAAGCTTTCTGGTTTAAATCTTGAGACTTTTGTTTAGATCGTTCCACAACAGTTTTTTTCCCTCATGATAGCTTCTAAATGTGAAAAGCACCAGTCCCTCCTTTAGCTAACGACCCACACAACCTGATGGTGCCACCCCTGTTATTAACAGTGAAGATGGCTGATCTCCAGCTACCAAGCTTCTCTTTTTTTCCTCCAAATGTAGTGATGATTATTATGGCCAAACGATTTTAGTTTCAGGCCACAAAAACATGCCTTCCAAAAGTAAGGTATTTTTCCCTCTATACATTTTTAAACTGTAATTTGGCTTTTTATGTTATTTTTCAAGCTTTTATGTCAGTGCAGGACTCTGTTACCACCTTTAGCCAGGACCTTCACAAGGTCTTTAATTTCTATCTTGGGGTTGATACACACATTTCGCAACAAAACAATCATCTCTGGGACAAGAACCCAGAAATTGATTCCCCTGTTGCTTATACTTTTTTTCTTGAACAGATAAAGTGGCATCTTCAGGCATCTAGAAACTATACCCGGAGATAAACCAGACTCACGATGGTCTACAATTCACATCTTGATTTACTCACTGATTTAGATTTTTGGTGTTGCCTCAAGACACATCACACACAAGTGTGCCTCTGTTTAACTTGAGTGTTGTCATCTGTTTTCTCCAAAATTCTTTAAAGGCATAGTTATCATATTGTACGTAAACTTCTGAATTTGAAGAAAGTCCTAAAAATTCAGAAAAATAATTCTCTCATTAATTTGCCATTCATCAAAGCAAAATAATTTTAATAATTCTAGCTAAACTAAAACAAAAAAAGTATAGAACAAAATATGACATGTGTCTTTTTATGAAGTATATGTGACCATCTGGTCTCAATAATCCACTAAAATGCAACGACAGGTCACATAGATAATCATCTAGTAACAGAACATTTTCATTTAACTTGGGTGGTATCCTGCAAAATATTGTTTTAAACCGAGCATTTCTTCCAACCCCGAAGGCAGCTTCCTTCCCCAGGAAGATAATCCTCTCTAACAGCAAAAAGTGCTTAGCAACAGTTAGAGACAACCCAACAGGGAGCATAAAAGTGTTGATCCTACTTCTCCATATTCTGTGTCTGAGGAATGCTGGGGAACAAGTTTGATCCACTGAAACAGCAACACAACCCACAGGAACATAAGGAAATTAAATAAAGACAACATTTATTCTGTAACCTGAGGAAGGTTATTTGAAAGTTCTGAATAAATCAGTGAAAATCTCTCCAAGATTAAACTGAAGCCTAGGTTAGACCACAGATTTTTAAATACGCAGTCCAAAATAAATTTTACTGAGATGAAAGAGCAATATTTCTATATAATACTGTAAAATTACAAAATGTATCTTCCAGTTTTTGGAAAAAAGAAAACACACTCTTCTAATCTACGCTTTACTTTCAAAACACAAAAACAGAAATCTTTGATCCTTATTAATGGGAAAATATATGATAGGTGATAATGCGAGTGAATGTGATAACAAAATTACTCACAATGAATTAACAATAATTAAAAGTGTTAACGTGTTTCTGCTTTGGGTTCATTATAAACCCTAGATAATGAGTTGTTTATCTAGCTGGTGGCAAAAAAACAAAAACAAAAAAATATTATTATTATTTCCATCTCAACTACAAGTGTCTATTGAAAAAGTTGCTTCAGGCTGACATCTGTTGTTCTGGCAATGAAATAACTCAGTTGTAGTTTTTTTAATGATTTTCAACTCTTTATTACCTCTTTACCTTCTCAAACATTTTATACTGCATTAAATATAGCACACCAATACCTCACCAATTAAGATAACCTTAATACATGGTTCTAAATAATTACCTAACATTTATTTAAGTCCAGGCAGTTTGTCCCCATACGCCTGTATCATAGAGTGGATTTGCACTATATTTGCAATATATTGTGCCACTCTTATTACTAGGCTTTAAAATATGTAAAATACAAAGTTCACTACAAACAGATAAACAACAACAAACAAAACATACTACATTACATTTTATCTCCATTAATCAATCAAAAACAGAGATGGTGAGTGACAGTAGGTGAAAAGGTTAGTTCACTCTTTCTGCTCTGTTTGAAATTATAAGGTAGCTGAAGCTTCTAATTGAACGCATTGTCAGCTAAACTGACAAATTACAATAAAAGCTTAGGCTTGGACAATTTGCTGGTGTATTGCCAACAATGTCAATTCCAACAATGGAAACCTCAATAATTATCTCAGAGAAGCATTTTGTTTGTGGAATAACAAAATGGGTAAAGTTTTGCAAATTTCATACTGTATTTCTGAATTTGTCTCAATTATAACTCCTAAAATCTCCTCATTTCATATACAGAACCCTCCACTATTACTGGCAAAAATTTGTCTATAAGTGTTATGTACATTTTATGTCATAGTTTGAGTTGTTTCAAACTTTTGAAAATTGTTGGTCAGCCTGCACTTCTGGATATGTTTAGGTGAGTATTTTTTATCTTGCAGCTAAAACACAAATAATAATGACTAGGGAAAATGTGTTACTAATAAAAAAAACTCTTCAACATTCTGCTGAAGTTAAAGTAACTGAACTGGTTCAGTTACAGTTAATCTTAAAGTAATTTATAAGGGTGTACTTTGTTAAGTGGACTAAATGGTAAATGGACTTAATTTGTAATGCACTTTTCTAGGTATATGGATCACTCAAAGCACTTTACACTAGAGCTGCATTCACCCAATCGCACTCACAAATGCACACATTCATACACTGATACGCAGTTCCATAGGCAACTAGGAGTTGCCTTCCTCAGGGGCACATCGACATCTGAGAGGGGGGAAGCTGGGGAAAAAAAACACAACTTTTGGATTGCGAGATGATCAATCTTCTCACTGAGCCAGTCACTCATAAGCACATAATCATTAAAAAAATATTTATTTAGATAAGATTTAATGTTTATCCTTCCTGAATAAATGTAGACTAAATTATGTACTTGCAAAATATCTGCATTAACATTAGTAACGACTTGTGTTAGCCATTTTTTTAACATATTGGTTCCATAAGTAAAATTTGGCCGTTATAAACACTAGTGTTTATTTCCCTCTTGTTGCCATTTGTGTCTGTGTTTCTGGAGGGTGAGGAGATGGGGTTGGCCATGAGGTGTTTGATTGGGTATGTGGTGGTGATGGTGATGCAGGGCAGGACTGTGAGGTTTTAAACTGAAGCAGAAAAAGCAATGTCACCAGAGTTTTGTTTTGTTTTTGTTTTTTTGTTCATGGTTATTATATTGTAGGGTAAGGAAATACATATATTATTGGTAAATATTGGTTAGCGGGTATAACAGCCTCATTTATATGGGATACTGCACGTCGATTGATATTGGCCCAGATTTTCATCCCTACTCTAAATAATCCTTCACTTATTTTAATGTATTTTATTTATTTAATATTTATTTATTCATCATTTTTTTATGTATTTTATTTTTTGTAGAATTAGTTTACTGCATAAAACTGACGTTTATTTTACTTTTTATGCTTATTTCCATGCATCTTTGCAAGGGGTGTGGAGGGAACTGTATATAATTACTTCGTAAAACATGTTCCGCGGAAATCTTTATCTTAAAAACATGACTGCATATATTATTACAGTATTTCAGTGGCTCTTTATGTTTGGAGTTCTCCTGATTCCTTTCTTCTCAATCTTAACAGACTCAAAAGCAGAGAACCAAAAGGATCACCATGCACATTAACCAGTTTTCACCTTGGAATAACGTGATTTCCTCCATCTCAGATTAGGGCTTCTTTGTTTCAGAATTTATCTGTGTCAGAATTGCTTGAATCTGATCTAGGCTTCAGTGGCAAAAAAGATGGGAAGCAAAAGATGCACAAGGATTCATAAATAAATGCACTCCATTCTGCAGAGGAAATTCAAGTGTGTTGCACGCCCAACTAAGGGATCAAACATGGACAAGAGAGCAAGCAAATCAACAACACTTGTCTGAAGCATCCACAGTCACAAAAAATAGAAATCAAATTAAAAACACATAGCTGGACAGAGAAACATAGCCAAGGAAAATCTGGAAAGAAAATAACAACACATGAAGGAAGATCTGATGACGTTAATAGAATGCAAAAATAGAAAGGACAGTGTGATCAGAAATCGGAGAGCGAGGAGAGTGAGTCAGATACCCAAGGAGTTTCCTGCAGATTGCACAGGGGGAAGGGAAGACAGTCAGTTTCATACAGCAACAGAACAAACATGAAACATATCCCAAACCACATTAACCCAAAGACACTTCACTGTTCCCAATGGCTATTACACACTTTATTTATTTGGTATTCCAAATCTAATTGTTTTAACTGTTTATGATCACTTTTAAACATCTGTTGGTGTTGTATTTTGATGCGATCTAACTTCAGACTAAAATAGCTCACGCAGTTAAATAAGTAAATCAGAATGTAATTTAAATTACACAAAATTAGGAGAACAGGAAGACTAAACAAAAACCAAAACTTAAAGGGGGACAAACACTCATGCAATCAATCACTTTTGTGACCTAAAGATCACTGTCATATTTAGCTACCTATATTTTGGAAGCACTAGTAAGCAGGGACATAAGATTGGAAGCAGGGAGTTAATAATGATGGGGGTTGTACTTTCTGAGACGACTCTACCAGACTAGAAGAAAGCGTAAAAGCGCAGCTCAGTAAATCCAAAAAATGTCATCAAAAAGTTTTTTTTTTTCAGTAATTCTCTTCAACAAGGGAAACCCATGTATCACCTAGAATCAGAACCCACAGAGTGATCCATTTCAACATTTTATTTCAGTTAACTTTGAAGATTATAGCGTATAGCTAAAACTCAAAAATCAGTTTTGTAAAATTATATAAGACCAATAAAAAACATCCAGCAGACACTAACTTGAGAAACCATAAGTTTTCCTTGCTAAATACGATGGCTATTCAATGGGTGTTGTGCATATTACTTGAAACTGAGTGGAAGGACAAGGGCGGACAAATTTCAAGAATCGATTCGATTGTGATTCTCAATTCTTTTCAGATCCAATCTCAAATTGGATTGTTGGTATTAAAATCATGTTTTTGCTCTTGTTACCTGAACTACATAACTGTGTATTTATGCTACATATTGATACTAGTATCATATTAACATTCAACAGTCAATGAATAAAGTAATGGTAGCTAATGGCGGCTGTAAGGACCAAACCTCTCCCTGAATGTTGAGACAATTGCTTTCACAAATATGCTGTGGGGCAGAAAACCCAACCAGAGATATCTATAGGTGCTATTTCTATTCAATTCACTTCTATTAAAAAAACTTTATTAAGCCAAAAAGGATGCTAAATTTGAACACTAACTTGTTGCATTATTAAAAATATGACATTCACCTCCCGGAGTGGAGTGTGAAGGCTCCTACATACTCGGGCATACTGTGTGCATACTCTGAGCTCCACACAGACTCTCCACAGACCTTTTACCCTATTGCCAACATTTCTTGTAACAAATTCATAAAGTTCCCACACTTTTTGCCAGTGGGACGAAGCAGGGGAAGGGATAGTAAAATGTTTGATTAGCTAGTTGAGCACGTAGAGCTATTTCTTTTCCAGCAGGCACCCACCGCACATCTGTCAGTGCGCACAGAGAGAGGGACTGTGATGCCGCTGCTTGGAGCAGCTCAGTGTATTTAGCTCGGTGTCACATATGAAACAGTTCGATGTGAAGACTTCTAGCTTTTAGCGTGACACTGTGTACGCGGTCGTAAATATTGAGTTCTGCACGTACCTGTCAGCGCAAACTCCGAGCGGACGTCTGTCGACTTGTGTCCGCGCAAGTATTGCCAGCTCACACATTTAAGTTAATAGTGGAAAATTGATTTCTTTTTAAATCGAACTTTGGTTATATGAATAGATTTTTAGGAATTAATATGAGAATTGATTCATAACTGGAAACTATTTCATTTAACAAGAAGGACCAAATGTTATAGAAAAAGGTACAGATGGTCTTCAGACGGACTTTGCTTCACAACAAAGCAAAGTGCATTCAAAAATATGGGGGAGATTCACAAGGCGTGGAATGCAGCTGGACTCAGAGCTTCAAGAGCCAATAGATTTTGCCCATAATTCAGATGTCAAGGTCAGTGGTTCTCACCATTAGTATCAGCAATTTTGTTCCATATCCTTGCTGCTGGAGTTGTTGCTGTCTGTGTTTTTCGCTTGCTGGTTTTATCTCTTTGCGGGTGATCATGGTCATTGTTGCCCTGTTTCAGTGGTTGATGTAAGAGGAATTTTCTTTCTCTTACTCTGTCCTTAGTATTCCTGTCCCTCTCTTCCTCTGTCATGTTTGGGACCGGTCTGTACCTTTGTAAAGAAAATATGTTTGGCACCACTACTGCAGCGAGAGCACCATTCTGTTTGCCATGAAGCTGGACATGACAAGGGGAAAAAAAGAAAAAAAAAAGGAATTGAGGTTGGAAGGTCTACAGGAAGACTGAGGGGTTGGCACAAACTCCAAGTAGCTTGAGGGCTTGTATTAAGTTTCGAGAGTAAGAGATATTTGTGGAGCTGTGTCCACTATGGTGCTGGTACATTGTGTTTTATTAAGTCCAAAGTGAGCACAGCAGTCTCCTAGGAACATTTTAGAGAATATTTAGCACATTTTGGAGCACAAGCTGTATGCAGATGCCTAAATCATTTTCAACAGGACCAAAACTGCCAAAAGTACCAATACCTAGTTTAATGACCATTGGTCCACTAGTCTTGACTGACTGACAAACTTGCCTGACTTAAACGGCATCAAAAATCTATGGAGTATTGTCAAGAGCAAGACGATATACACCAGATGCAACATTGCAGATGAGCTGGAGGTTGTTGTTAAATTCTGGGCCTTGTTAATACCTTAGCAATTCCGTGAGCTGACCACCACCCATGTTAACCACACTCGTGCAAGAATTCCTGCAAAGGAGCCCCGACCAAATACTGAGTGCATACTGTTTATCCCATGGACATACTTTTCAGTAAGCCAGCATTTTTCTGTTTGAAAAATCCATGATTATTGGTCTTATGTAACATTCCAATTTTTTGAGAAACATAATTTTGTTTTTTTTTTTCATCAAATGTAAGCCACAGTCAAAGTTAACAGAAATAAACCCTTGGAATATTATCACCCTGTGTGTAGGGAAACTAAATATGAGTTTCACTTTCTGATTTGAATTACTGGAATTGATTAACTTTTACATAACGTCCTTACTTATGATATGCATCCGTTGAAAAGCTAAAAACAGATTGCAGGGCTTGCCTTCTACGAGCATTTACTGAACCCAATTGAGCAGGTAACACAGTGCCAAATGAAAGCAAAAATTTTCATCCTCAGTATAGAGGATGACAATACCACTGCTAATGAGAGTTTTTGACAGGGAACAAAAATATTATGCTAAAAGAACAAGAACAGTGGAAATGGAGTCAACTTGCTGTAAAGTCCACTTGCCCATGAGTAAAATACAAATTTCCTTGTACAAGCATATAAAGACCCAACTAATAGGATGTATAAATCCAAAGTGCTGGGTTAGTGGGAAAAAACAGATTTTGAGGAGTAGTAGTTACTGGTCAAAATGAGGACACTGTCTCTGCTCTCCTTGTAGATCAGCTTAATGAGGACTTAATACCCTCTCTTGCAAAACATCTTGTGTCCCAGCAAATCCAGGGGAGCCTAAGCCCTTGGACCACGGAAATGTTTTTTAATCACAAATCATGGTATTTGGCATTTGATCTTTTTCATCTGAAAACTAGAAAACTGTAGCAGGGGCTTTGCTATCCCATCTGAAAGCTGTAGCAATAGTTTGCTATGGTGAGGAAAAGTTAATCTTCCCCTGTGATTGCTTCTCTCTGCATTAGTCTGACTACAAACTGATGTGCAGCATATTGATTATATTTCAGGGAAACAGACAGGGGATTGGCAAGAGGAAAGCAACAAAACAGGGAACTCTGCCAACAAATCAAAAACTATCATGGTTTACATTGGGGCTTGAATGGGAAAGGCTGGACTGGGCTCGGTTTGTCTGCACCAGACTGGGAGAACACTAAAAACTTACCAGGACAGTTGTGATAGGATACATTCTGTGTTCTTGGTCCTATTCTGGTTGGACATGGACCTTAAGAAGCAAAAAGATATGGCTACAGACTTGCATGATTAAAACTTCTGAGAATGAAGTGAGGACCTGTATGTGTTTTACTAATCCACCTTATTCCTGCAAGGGATACTGGTCATTTTGACCTTCTTCATTTTGTACCTACCCAGTTTAGGTCATTTTGTTTCTCTATGAGGTATGAAATGGTATCATTTACTGTGGGTGATACATACTGGCCATATGTACACACTTTTACAACCAATAAAAAATATTTCACAGTGTTTACTTACAGTTACAAAACTGAGGTGGGAAGGGACAAAATGTAAAAACCAAAGTGTTGCTGTGGAATGGATTCTGGATGCAACATCTAGAAAACTAGAGGCAGTTGCAGTAAAACTAACTGCTTTACAAACTAAAATTATATTGTAAGCTGTAACTTTGAAGAAATTGGTAGCAGTTTCACTAAATATATTCTGTTTCCTCTATCCCACAACTACTGTCCCTGCAAAGCTTCAGTACTTGTGGTGCTGTTGGCCGCTGCACCTTGAATTGCACAAAACTTAACTTGTGCTCCAATAATAATGCATTGAACATGGAACCAAAGTTAAAGGCGATTTTGTTTTCTATGATTAAAAATTAGAAGTCCAAAAAAAAAATTATTAACCCAGGATTTGGTTGGTTGCAACCCACAACAACACAAGAAACACCATCTTCAATTTAAGGATTAAGTTCAATTCTGATATGATTTTAGGTTAAAGCACATGTAATGCTGTTATATGATTTGGATTTACTCATCACTATAACCTGGTATTTCCATCTCTACACTCAATCTAAAACAAAAATATATCTCTGAAAAATAAATGTGCTCTTAGCAGATTTACGTGCATAGAAACCATCAGATCAATAAAACGTTCGATTATATTTTGCAGCTGTTTTGTTACAAGATTGCTATGATCTTGCAGCAACGGAACAACCTGCAGTCTATATTTCTGACTATGACACTAGAACCCAAGCCCAGTGGCATGTGGTTTTAAGGCCGTGGCTGGGCTCTACCTCTACATTGAGAACCACAGGGTTTTATCTAACCTTCAACTAGATGTGACCATCTTTATTATAGTGTAAAAACCAATGTGCATCAAAGGTTTTTAAGAGTTTCATAGCTTTTCCATTAAAATCAATGGAGTTGATGAAGTAGCTAAATATGCTAACTCACGTAATCAGACACAATTTGTTTTCTGGTCATCCTCCCAATCTTTGATAGATGAAGGGACTAGCATGCTTACAATATCCTATTTAAAGAGTAGAAGTTGATGTTCCCACATGTCCACTGCATGGTGGAACAAAACTCTCACATCTAATTCAAGCAAAGCATCATGAGCTGTAGGAATAAGGTGGATTAGACAGAATGTGATTGAAATCTGTGTCCGGGAGTGGAAGTTTAATCAACACACAACAGTGATCTTGACTATTTCCTTGATTTGAGACAAAAGAAAAAATACAATCATAACAGTGAGAGGACATGAGTGCACTTATAGGCTAATCCCTTTATTAAAGTTGGAGCTAAAACAGCAAGAGATGAGATCAATACTTCACTTAATGATAAGGCAAGAGAACAAAAAAACGAAAAACAGAGGGTACCTTCATATTGAATGTTTGGGCTCAGGATCTGTCTTTGTTCAATGGTTTTAACTTAAATGGCCATCATTATATATTCCACCTTTAATTATATGCCCTTGGATCCACAGAGAGGTTAACCTTTAAGTTGTAATGAGTTTCACCATCTACTTATGTTCACCATGGCAATCTCATCCAGTACGAGGCAAAACAAGTTGGGAAGAAATAAAGGTAATAATCAACAAAGGACAGATATAATGAACAGGAAGCGCAGTACAACTAAAGTGCATTATTTCTATTTAGGCTTTCTTTATTTATTCTACTTTAAAAATGAAACATATCTGAAGACACAAAGGTAGAAAATACTATAAGAACTCCAAAATGCTATCTTCTCATCTACCGCGACTGTAATTATCTCAATTCCACCTGATGGCGTTTCATCTAAATCTTTGCCATTAATCAGTTTGTAAAGGTTAAATGGGGAGATTTTCTGCACAAATTGCAAATGAACATGGCAGCCTAAAGGACAAAGGGGAGTTTTAACACAAAGAGCAAGCTAAAGATTGTTTGGGAGCTGAACGGCAATAAAAGTTTTAGCAACAGAGCAGCAGACAAAATGTTAACACTATCTCTTTAGATGAATTATTGCCTTGTTGACATGTGAGAAGAGCTTTCTGTACTGTTACATAATGAAACATCTGTTAATATATTTCAGCACCTGTTGTGTGGCTGTAAATTAAGCCATCAAGTCAAGTTGAGCTGTGCTTTTGCCTGATAGACTGCTCTGCACAAGAAAGGAAGCTCCCGCTTGCTATCACAGAGAGGCAGCATGGCTTCCTCTGCCCTCCCTCTAGTCTGCTACCTCATAACTGGGCTTGTGGATCCACTGGAAACACTGAGCACATCAATAATGAGGGGGGAGTGCAGAGGACCAAAGGGTTTTACAGGTCATATTTCATGGAAAGTTCACTGCGTGACACAGATTGAAGAAGAGACAGAGAAAGAGGGGTGCTGAAAGGTACTGCAGACAAAGAGAGGCAGAGCAGAAATGGGACGGGGTATGGTACAACACAAAGAAAAGGCAGAGGGCAGAGAGAAACAGAAGCCGAGAGGAAGGGTTTTTCAAATCATGACAGAAGGGTCATACTTACTGTAGGGCACACACTCATACTGGACCTCCAGATACTTGTAGGTCCCCGGGCAGGGGTCAGGGAAGACATCTGAACCTGTGATCACAATGCACTGGGTGCGATTGTTGCACCTGGAAACAAAAAATGAAAAGAAGAAAATAACTGTTAATAATTAATGATGAAATGAGGTGAATGTACAGGATATCTTTGGCCAGTCAAATAAAAAATTAAGAACAACATAATTTACATTAGGACCAACATGACTTGTAAAAAACAGCTTACCTAAGATTAGATAACTAAAATAATTCAGATATAACTCTGTCAAATAGGTGTTTTTTGGCATGTGACGTAAACTAACCACATACAATATAATGCACATCCAACTTCATACATGTTTTCCTGCATTTCCCTTCATATGTTTTTCCGAAATAAGTTGTGAATACTTCAGCCAGAACTACAAATCCCTGAAATAAATTGTGCAATGGGCAAAAAATAACAAACCAAAACAGAACTTTGGCAACTATAAATATGTTAAGTGCTAATTTAATGGTGAACATTTGGGCATACTGACGTTTACAGTGAGAGTAAACACCTTGATAAAAATGAACCCACAGTTAATACCAGGTCCTTACTTTCAATTTTTAGATCAGTTCTCTGATTTCTCATCTTATATAGTATCAAACACTGATATGGTCATTATAGCTGGGAATTTTAACATTCATACTGATACTGAAAGTGATAGCCCAGCTGAAACATTTAATGCTATCTTAGAGTCAGTTGGCTTTGCTTTAAACATCTACAGACCTACACAGTTTAGTCTTTGTGCTCTTGTTCTTGTGCTGACATATGACACAGAGTCTGAACAAATAACAGTATGTCCTCAAGACCCTATCCTGTCTGACCATTTTTAATAATTTTTGACTTTAATCTAACCAAGTACACCACCCCGAGAGAAAATTACTTTAAAGTAAATATACATTACATTTAAAGGACATCATCAGATGATGTTGTAATAACTTTTTATAGAATATGTTCCATTTTGAAATTTCTTCAGTATAACAGAAAAACAAGGCAGAGGACAGCAATTTCATTTCTACCCTTTCACAAATTTATGTTCCTGTCCAGAGCATTACTTCCTCATTGCATGTGGCATTAAACAATGCACCCCCCTTGAAAAATAAGGCAATTATTAATTGGAGCATGGCTCCCTGATTTAATTCAGACCTGTGTACTTTAAAGCACAACATTAGAAAATTGGAGAGAAAAAGGTGCTATACACATCTAGAGGGGTCCTACTTAATCTCGAACAATAATCAACCGTTGTATAAAAAGGCCCTTTGCCAAGCTAGAACAGTGTATTTTCGTTGTTAATATAGGAGAATGTGAATAATCCTTGATTTCTTTTCAGTGCAGCTTCTAAACGTATACAGTCATTGCACTGTTGAGGGTCCGCACCCTTAGCTCTCAGCAGTGATGACTCTATAGCAGGGATTTTCAACCCTGGTCCTCAGGACCCACTGTCCTGCATGTTTTAGGTATTTGCCTGCCTCTACACATGACTCAAATGGGGTGATGAACAGGCTTCTGCAGCCCACACTGGCTGCTGAGGATGTCATGCAGTCATATGATTCAGGTGTGGTGGAGCAGAGACACTTAAAAAACATGCAGGACAGAGGGTGAGGACTAGGGCGGAAAACACCTTCTCTACAGGATTATTTATAAGTAAAATAGATTCTATTAAAAAATTAAATTAAATGCATCTTTCTGTTTTTCCCTCAATCGAAGCTACATCTGCCCTGCCATTCTGTTTATCTATGGTTACGTTCATACTGCAAGGAAATGCGACCCAAGTCCGATCTTTTTGCCCATATGCGACTCATATCTGTCTTTTTCATGGCAGTGTTAACGGCCCAATTCTGATCTTTTCACCCCCCCACCCCCCAAAGAAAATCCAATTTGGGCCACTTCCATATGTGGTGCTAATTCAGAAATATATTGGATTTTGTTCAAAGCGGCTGCTGTCTGAACGGTCATGTCACATTTCATCCGTCCTTTACGTCACTCTCCTGTCTCTCACTACACATCCACACACAGTAGTAGCAGTTAGCACTCCATTAAAGACCGTCGTTAATAGCTGTGCTGCTTTCTTCCTTATTTGGTCTTGCTATGATGTGGTCTTAATATGTTCGGCTCCCGTTGCTCAACAGCTTTCTAATAATGACAAGGAGAGATGCCAGCCGGTGTCCGCGTTTTTTTCTGAGTGTTTTTGTAAAAAAACTTTATTGAACACTTCTAGAAACAGTTACGTTCACCATTACTTCCGCAAACAGTGCACCGCTCTGTAACGTATCCTTCTGTTTTATGTGCATGTGGGTCGCTTTGCAGTCTTGAACCGTTCAGACAGCAGTATGATGATGGCCACATCAAAAAAATCAGATTTCAGCAAAAAATCGGAATTGAGCATCAAGACCTGCAGTGTGAACGTAGCCTATGACACCTTGTTTGAGTGGGGCACCAGCTCAACAATTTGATGTTCTCCTGTGGTTTTGTCACTTGGGCTTGTCTTGCACTGTTTAAAAACTGTCTCCGTTCTATACATAGCTGTTGACTGAGATTCTAATAGATGTCTCCAAAAACCCTTAAACATTATATCACGACCTACAGCAGGCTCTTGGTACTGTTGACGTAGTCTCTTTCTGATTGCTCATGCATGCACTTTCATGTCAAGAGTCAAAGCCAAGATCTTGAGCCCGCTGAGATTTTGTGGGATGACATACAAAAACCCCTTAAACATCTTACAGCTGAAAATGAGGAGTGGGGCAAACTTTCCTGAGTTCGACATCAGAGACTATTAGACGGCTACAAGAAGAGTTTCACCAAAGTAATTTCAACTAAAGGTAGTAGCACTAGCTAGTATAGAACAATATATTTTTTAAAGCTAGATAACGCATTTGTCTTTATACATTCTATTTAATGAGTGAAACAATGTTATTTTTATGTTTAAATGAAAGTAAACTAGTTTCCTTTACGAAGATAAATAAAAATAAAATTAGACAATATGTGTCATTCCCTAACAAAAAACAGAACATTAAATGTGACATCCTAAATAAAATATAAGCACATAGCTGTCTCCAAAAAGAAACATATAACATTAAGCAAAGAGTATTGGTAGATTGCCCTCTTGTAGTCACATTAAGCTCTTTCATTTGCTGACAGAGGTGTAATGGCAGATTTAATTGATTTTCATTTTCCTGCTCAGTCTCAATGACATGGAGTGACCCTTAACCAAACTCTTTGATGCCTTTTTCAAATTTTTGGACAGTCTGTTTTCACAATGTGTAAAGTCATCACGGGTCAACAATTCATTTATTCTGTTAATTTCATTCTGTCGGGAATCTGCTAGGCTTCCTTGGATATACAGCATTTAACCAACTGGCATTATTAACTAAACTGAACATATCTGAGTATGAGTATGTCAATGATATGATTAATTATATATTTAACACCTTCAGAAGAAATTTATTTTAGCCGGTGCAGTTTTGTGCCTCATTATAATGTTAGATGCAAGTCAAATTTGAGTCTGTTCCACGTTTAAGACTAGCTGTAAGAATATCTTGTTGTGCTAACATCCTTAACATAATGTTTATCAAATAGACATATCATGAAATTATATAACAAATGTTGATTAAAATGTTGCAATTTCACTCGGGGGACGACTTTTGGTAAAGTTTGGTGAGTTTTCATGCATGTTTAGACCTCAAAAAAGCCATTCTTGGAGGCAAAAGAAAAATGATACTAGTGGGGGCAGGGGAAACCATGCAATTCCAATAGGTTTCTGCAAACTGAAATATAACTTCAAGAAAACTTCTAGCGATCTAAGAATCACGTCTCGGATTGGTATTTGTGACGCACAATCTGTCTCTCTGAATCAAATATCCCACCTAATTGCTTCACAGATTGTTCTTGCTCTGTATAAAAATAAAAACAATTAAATTTACTTATTAAGCTATCAACCAAACAAACATGGCATATTCAATATATTTGCTAATGCAATGCTTATACCATTGTGGCGAGCAAAAACAAGAGACTATCTGTCAATAACTGTTACAAGTCATGCAAAATTTATATCAGGGCTCATATTGCTTCTTCATGAGAGAGAGAGAAAAAATTTGATTTAACATGTTTTTTCCATTTTACTGACATTAATTCCAGCAGAGCATAAACTAAAAATTGTCCCACAGTGCTCAGAAGCAGGCCAGAGAGATGCAGGTGAATCACCTCTTTTGCTGCACTGAAATCATGATAAGGACATCAATACCCTGAGAAAGTTGTCTTTGTTATCAAGGGACATAAAATTGCATTGGAAATCCGAGAGGCCAGATCGATGACTCGGTTCAGCTGATTAAAGGTAGACCAAAGAAAATACTAGTTTATTCTTATTCTTTTTAAAAGAAAAATTAACCTTGATTTGATTTGTTTTTATCCTTGGCCTTTGCTTCTTTTTTGGGGGGCCCAAAAACCCATCACTGCCATAATTCAAATATAATAATAATAATAACAACAACAACAACAACCACTTGGGATGTCCATCATGAAACCTAGCTGGGCACTTTGGTTTACAAGACTGTCTCTAGGAACATCAAATAAAGTCTCCTTTATTCAAATGAAATATGCTGACAATAATAGGAAGTGAATCATTGAAATGTCACTCATTGTTTTCTTTAAGCACTAAAGAAAATACACTCCTAGTCCATGCTAGCTAATTACATGCATTTCATAAAAAACAGCACACTATATGCTTGTACAGACCTCCATTTATATTCAGATCTGTATCCACATCCATGTTCACAAAGAATCTCAGGGGACTTTTCTCTTCATTAATTACCTCCATGTGTAATAATATAAAAAATATATGAATTTTGTTGTTGTTCTCATGGAAATAATTTTCTCTTTAGAAATTAAAACATGCACCTCATGCTGAGACCATAATAGGCTGAATGTTGTTTTTTTGTAGCAAATATTTTATGGACCTGCACCACTTTCCACATATTAAATGGTCACTTTGATGACTCTGTCTGCTTTACTCATGCATAAGCATATCATGCAGAAGCAATGTAAATTATAGTGCTTTATCTAGCGGATTCCACTGAGACCAGGGAATGAATGCCTAGTTTATGTCAGGCATATAAAACAGAATAATATAGAAAAATAAAATTAGTGACACTAATGGGACACAGACCTGCCATCATTACTCAGGCAAATGTATTGAACAACACAGGAGAAAGGCTAAAAAAAACTCATATTTCTTTAGAAACAATGTTGTCATATGTGTTGATAGCTCTGCTTGATATATTGCCCTAATTTTAGAGCAGTGGAACAAGAGAACACTGATCTATGGGATAGTGTGAGTCTGATTACTGTCTCATCTGTGAAACCTCAGGGATCTCCTGAGACCAATTGAAAAAGCCCTAATGACTTCTTCTATGCATAGTTCTACCACTCATTTTGAAAGAAAGCATGTAATTGAAATTCCACCAATAAAAACTTCAGCATTTGGTTGTGCAGGGCACAAGTCTCACAGTGCACACAAATTAAATACATTTAAAATATGATATCTCAGACTATCTTTTGATAGTCTGAGGCTATACAGTAATTAATCATCTACATAATGAAAATTAATTCAAAGGAGTTTTTTTTTCTCCACTCTTCTCTAGAGTGACACATTCTCCTTCAGTACTCAACAGTTTATTTTTTAACGGGAGAGATGTTTTCAAATCAAATATTTGAAGTTCAACTTTTTTAATATGATCAACAAAATGATAATATGACAGGATATTAGGGAAAACCTAGTTAATGGACAAAAGAATTTTAGACAATTTATTCTTGAAAGAAATAAAAAAATTAAAATGGCATAGCGGAGCTTGCCTCCTCTTGCCTCCTTTTCGACCTCCAGCCCGTTAATCACATTGAAGCATTCCAAATGTAATCCCATCACATCTCTGACCTTTTGGGAGAGGCAGACATCAGTACAATTAGAGTGTCGTGGAGAACGCTGCATGGATTTGATGCAAATCTCTCTTAAAAATGAGCACTCCCAGATGACAGTGGGAAATGGTTGGACGAGGATGCCAACGAGGTAGAACGGATGGCACTCCTGACACCATGGCTCCACATACAATTTAACCTTTTTCCCTGCCATCATAAACCATGTCAGAGGAATAATTGAGCATGATGATAATGTGCTAGGTGAATAATTAACTGCCTCAAGTAACAAACTTGTTACAAATTATATTTCTTAGATCTGAGACGAGAAGAAAGATTTCTAAGCCCCAATCCTGTTTTAGTCACAAAGGGCTACTTCATTGTTAAACTGACCCACCAGACAATGTGTTTTGCTTTGTACTGTCATTTACACTGCATTAAAATGTTTAGCGTTTTTTTCTTTTTAGTGTGTGAACAGGCAATAAGATAACTGTGCTATCAAGCTAGAGTAATTGCTTAGCTGAACATCTTACGCTAAAACAGTTTCTGGTATCAGCAAGGAGGCTCCGTTCAAGCCTAACTACAGTAATAATGCATCATAGGGAAAACTACTCCAATACAGTTTGTGTCATTTGGCTAAAAGCTTACAGTAAATGATGATTGAGAATATTCATCTTAAAAGCTCTTTGATTGTTAAATGATCTCAAAAATAACTATCCATAAATTAAGAATGCTATCATCCTCTTAAAACAACGACAATCCTAGTGCATTAAGATGTTGATGAAATGTTTGTACTGTCAAAAATAAATTTTACCTCAATAAGTGCTTTTGAGTTATCTTGAATTATTTTTATTATAAGAAATATCATCAAAAAAGCAATTTTTTGCACCATCAAGAAGATTGCAGTTAAGCTACAGTTAAAGAAAATAAATCTTGATATTATTATGTTTGTATATTATTGTAATACCAATTAGAGAAGCTATTTTGAACTTGTTTTGCAATATTCCACCTAGAATCATATTTGTCAATAAAAGTATTTTACAAACGAATTGCACAATGCATAATTCATGCCAAATCAGAGTACATTGTTATTTTTATTTTGCTTGGTCATAATCAGAGGTGTAATGAGATTAAATGTTTCTCTTTAAGGTGAAGTCTGTCTCACAAGTAGGCCTGGGCAATAATCGATTTAATGGATTCATTCGAATTTACAATTTACTAAGATTTATCTTTTGGAAAATTGGGATTTTATTTTGCCAATGAGCTCACCGGGCTTCCACGAAGAGAGTAGCCTGCAATACTGGACATGTGTTTCATTTATTCATTTACTTTTTTTAAGTTAGTTTGAAGTTACACAAGTGAAGTCAAGCCTGTTCTTAGCTCATTGTGTAATACCACCAGCAGCAAACTTTTAGGTATATGTTCATTGTTTACAGCGGCAGGGCTGCCATCTTGTTTTACAAGCATGTTTCACAGTTTGGATTTAGTTGTACTTTGAAATCAGGTAAACTCCCAGATGAAAGGCTTGACGTAAAAGCAAGTTTTTAAAAATTATTTCTTCACTTTCTTTTTTTCTTTTTTAAATGAAAAGGAGGGAAAAAATCAATTAATTGGATTTGGTATAATGAAATTGGAGATTTTATTTTTTAAGCCATATTAAGTGAGTCGTGCTCACAAGATACAGTGTCTTAAAAAAGCATCCACCCTCCCCTCCCCCACCCTCCTTCTTGGCATTTTCCATGTTTTTTGGCCTCAAAACCTGTAATTAAAACGGCATTCAGGGTTTTACCCAGTCTAAACTACAGCACTCTAAGCAGGAATGCTTGACATGTCAATTTGATTTAGAACTTGTCCCCTTTCTGCCTGCCCGGTCTATACAGGTATCTTGATTTAACTAAATTATGTGATTTTTATTCAGATCAATGTAGAAAAATGAGCACAAGCAAAAAGGAAAGTAGCTTGAATCTGGCTCTTTTAACACCTCAACTGTAAGACTGGTGATTCATTTTAAAGCAATGTCAGTGTGCCCTGACTTTTGAATTTGCCATATTTGTGTGTGACGGAGATTTTAAAAAATTATACCATGCAAGTCCTCACAACACAAGCTCTTTTTGCAGATGGACTACAATGCAGCAATAAGCAATAATAAAAAAGTTGCACATAAATGTTTCGTTGGACTTCAAGAAAAAACATGTATATGATTTGGAGATATGTTTTCCCTTACCCAATGACAAATCACAATGCAATCAGGTATGCAATCAGGTAATCAAAATTATGCTTTCTCTGTCTAGTTGTCTGTGCCTTGCCTTGGATGATTTTTTTTGTCTTTCAAAACTCTGCTAGCCCAAAGTGGTCATTTGTAATTTATAATACAATAAAGAAAAAAGCTGCTGCAGCGAAAACAATCGCTGCGTAACTGGAGGAGAGAAGCAAGATGAGTGAGGGGAGCACATTACCCAAAGAGGAACAATCTACTTCCTGGTGCTCCCAGTTTGAATTTCAATCAAATTAGCGTCTCTTAAACTCAAAGTGACCCGTCTAGCCCCATTTCATCTGAAATGTTGATGAGGTTCATGGCACAATTATCAAGGCAGACATCTCTCTCAAGAGGCATGCCTGTTGATCGCAGACAGGCCATTGAAAAATTAAATCATTTTCAGGGCCATAGAATGGCAGCAAAAGAAACAATGTGATGTGTGCAGAACACAATGCACCCACACATTCCATACACACTTTCTGTAAGTATAATCACCTCCTGTATCAGTATATTTGGACCAGTTCTAGGAGGGTGGCCCAATCCTGTTCCAGGAAATGGACAATTAGAAATTAATCATTTGTATCCTGCTTTCAACTTGAGGTCTGACCCACTATCCTTCCAAGAAATCCTTCAAACTTACAATTGCTGTCATATGCTTGTGCTGATGTTACATTTATTGAAGCTGCCTGTATAGTTCAATGGGGCAATTTCCAGGCTTTTAAAGAGTCAGGAACAAAGCTGTCTGACTCACAACCATCCAACTCTTATTGATTTTTTTAACCAGAAGAGGTATATTGCCATGCAACCGGAGTCAATAGGAATATTATTTGACAGTGTGCTGTTCGAAACGTGACCTTTTAGGAAACAACTGAATGCAAAGCTAGACCACCCAGGGATAAAGAAATGCCACATGGGAATGGATTGTGAACAGCAATGACAGTGTTGTGCAGTGGGTATCAGACCTTACATCTCAAGACAATCAAATAATTAAAGGTTTTCTCATTCTTAGGCTTGGCCAGCTTTAAAACTTCTAGAGGTGTAGAGCTATTAGGGAGACATACAAGCGGAGCAATTTAAACACCTATTACGCATGTTAGCTTTAAACACTTGTTTAGATAATTTTGCTCACTGTAGAGGTGACTTTCTTCCTCATTGATGAAACTCTATTTCTGATTAAGTTGAATTCACTAAATATATAGAAATATGATTTAAGCCTCAAATGTCAGAATATGACTTTTAATGTAATATTTCAGAACCAATTAGTGAGTACTACGTAGCATGTTATTTGTACTAATGTGTGAGAAATGCATGAGTTTAAAGTCACAGTAAAAGCTGCAATGATCAACTGTTTATTTCTACTATATTTTGGTTTGCACGTCATTACATCAGACTCCTAGTACTGTGCAAGCTTTCTATAAGTTAGTCTTGCTACATGGTTTGAATGTGAAAAATATAAAGAAATACACTGTTGCCAATTGGTGTTGTTAATATTAGTTACCCTGGTCTCTGAAAACTCTAAATTCATTTCCAAGTAGTTATCGGTGACAAGTCAAAGTGTAAAAATAAAGTCAGAATAAGCACAGAGGTTTAAAACATTTTTTACCAGAAGATTGTATTTTCTGCACCAACTGAGATGTCTGAGGTTCAGTCTGGCTGCGGAAGAGCGAGAGAGAGTAAGGCCTCAGGAGGTAACAGAACAACTGGACTGAGTACAGCAAAGTTTCACTGTTTATCCTTTTAAACTTTCATTCTCAGTCTGTAATGGAAAACACTGGATTTATAAATGTTGGCAAGCATTCAGGAAACTTTGAGTTATGGTATTGATCTACATTCTGAATAAACACAGAGACTATGTTTTAGTCATCCTAGCTGTGCTAACCTCTGAAATAACATACTTAAGTCTTTTTAAAATTTGAACTATATAACCTTGTGTCATTTTTTTAAATAGCAAAATTGTTGCTGTTATTTTTCAGTGACATCTATCTCAACAGGTACTAGCCTCTGGGCTTAAGGTAAATAATAACTTCACACATTAACTTCACAACATAAGGCTAGAAAAATATATTAAATGTTGTTCAAGGTCAAAGCTTTACAAAAAATTTAGAAGAGAAATCGTGCCAAGATGTAATTTTCAGTTAATTATCAAACATACAGTAATGCTGGTGACTGTTAATATACTTCCTTGTTTAGCACACAATTGGATGGCGATAGAGAACCATTTTATTCATGCTGAACTTTAGCACATCCCTCTGAAACATCCAAACTGAGTCTGGACCTTGATGAAATCTTAATCTGCTGTGCTTTAAATAAACATTAACTGTGTATGCGCGGAGAGAAAGTACAAGGCAGAGTGCTGTCAGGCGGCAAGAATGGAGCTCCTAAGAGAGCCTTGCAAGCAGTACTGTCACTGATATAAATAGTGTAAGTAGCATTCTTTAGTCTCCAGACTCCACCTCACTTTTATTGATGCGAACTTGGAAGATGCAGCTGATTTCAAACTAATATCACACAGACATTTCAGCATGTGAAATTTGATATATCTGCTCAAAATAGGGTGTCGAAAATGTATCACATTAAAAGTGTCCCTATGTGATGAGAAATTTCAGATTTCAGTAGCCAAATGTTGACTGGTAAAAGTTATTTTCCTGTAAATTATTACTGGGTATCAACTCAGTTTAACTCAGAGGTAATTTCACTGACGAATTTAAGCTTCTCTTTCAAAGAGCAATCGGCATTGATCATTTTTGTGAATGATATGCCCCTTCTAAAAACACATGATCCACAGGCACAGCAGGATCCCACCCTGTTATGTTACAGCCATCGATGACCTACTTATTGAATACTTACAATGAAGCTCATTAGTCAACGTGAGATCACTGCATATAGATCACTTTTCACATTATACCTTCATATGTTCTTCGCTGTAAAAAATATTTATCAGGGTATATCACTGTCATCTTTTCTAACTGTTAAGATGAGTACATGTAGTCAAATCTGAATTAATCACACACAAGCCCAAGATGTTTTCAGCATAAGCAAGAAAATGCATCAAATTCTGCTTTAAATTACTGTTCTGCTAAATGTTATCTGTGCTGTTGGTGTGTATTTGCACTAATTAGCATCAGTACAGAAGAGAAAATGTCATTATTACAAAAACTCGATCTTGCAAAAAAGAATATTCACAGCACTGAATATTATTATCAATGAATTCATTATTTCCAACTTTACTGCCATGCAGTTTCACATCTGGAGGGGCGGTGTCCATATGAAAAATTCCTGTACAGATTATCACCCACTTGAGTCAACTAATTGCTTGCAGCTGAATGTTCTAATTGAGCCACAACAATCCTGAGGCTATTTTCATAAAATCATGGTGCTCATGAATATAATATGCCACCCAGATATAATAACAATTCAGAGTTCCAACAGGATCCACCAAACTCAAGCAAAGCCACAATGCAAGTCTTTACACTTTAGGGCCAGGTCAATTTATGATATTTAAAAGTCAACCTAGTGTTCTACAAAAGCACAGATTAGTTTTTCTCCGACTTACCTAAATTAGGAAACTGTAGAAATGAACTGCTTTTTACTGACTCCTCTCTTTCACTTGGCATGGCATTGCCTCTGCTTCTAATATTAATAATCAATGACTGCTCACAGCAGGATAAAAATAAAAATCTTTCAAATGTGCTTAATAGCAGTTGTTAAAGTGAAATCAGGATATGCAAAAGCCATTTCAATAGGCTAAGGTTTCACAAAAGCAGAGAATTCAGCCACAAATCCTATTTTGATGCATCTCTCTTGCGTTCTATAACCAAAATAAAGATATATAAAAAAAGTCATTTGAAGACTGTTTTCATAAGACGGGCCTCCTCAGCGCTGTAAATTACTAATTAGTTCTCATTAGCATCAGTCTTGGACATTTTTGTCACAAGTCAACTTTAGTTGGCTGATCAGTTTACATAAATACATAAACTTACAGACTGAAACACAAAACAAACAACAACATTTTTTATTTCTTATAACTTTAGGATGCTTACTTCTTACACTTACATAGTTATCTTTGTAAAATTGCCAATGTTTCTTCCCACATGCCAGACCGCGCTTGCACAGAGATGCACTAATGCAGGGGTCACCAACATGGTGCCCGCAGGCACCAGGTAGTCCCCAGGGACCACATGTGGTGCCCTCAAGCCTGTTTAAAAAATAAAAAAACCACAACCCTCCAGTGAGCTGCATCTAAAATGTTATTTTACTCAGTTGCTCTTCCTTTGTAATCGTGCTTGTATTTACATAGAGTCAAAATGACAAAAGCATTAAAAACATGTTTACATTACATAAAGTTAAGGTGAGCTCTAATTATTCTAGTTCAAAGGTCAGTACAGGTAGCACTTCGTTTGACACAGTACTAATAAAGTAGCTCTCGGTGTCAAAAAGGTTGGTGATCACTGCACTAATGTGTGCTTACACATAAAAGCTACCATAACTAGATATCACTAGTTAACCTGTTGTTCTGCACGAAGCACCTACCATTTCTAACATACATGCGCATTTGACTTTAATTTCTCAAATTTTCTTTCTAAGAGGTGTGTCGGGTTGGAACAACTCTGAACTTTGAACTGAACTCTGAACTGAGTCCTTTGTTTTTATTTTAATTACTTGCTCCAGTTTAATTTAAAGGCACGATCTCTCAATTTATCTCAGTTTCTCTTGTGAGCCACTTTTTGCCACAGATTTTTCTGTGGTAAGATGTGGCTCAGCACTGACAACCAAATGAACTGACGACCAACAACATCTGATATCCTCGCTCAGTCTCAGTTTTTGCATATGAGTGATGAATACAAGGCAGTCACAGACATTGTATCACTGTTTTATAAGGGAACTGTTTGGGAATCAGAGGCCGTTATGCCACAGACTGTTTTTGAACAAGCAAGGCTGAGGGCAGTGTAATACAAAGGGTCAAAAACAGGGAGCGGGTAGGCAGCAGCCTTTCAAGACAGACAATGTGAGTCAGCTATCTGACTTCATCAAATAGGACTTGACAATAACCCCCCTGAATACAAGGGCTCTACTCCTTTATTTCATTTTTTTTTATTTCCCAAGGCGACTTGCCAGAGTTGCTGACTGTCTCATACCAGCCAATATCTCTCTCTGTGGCAGTCATATGTCATCCCATCCCATGCACTGTGGCTCCAGTGGCATCCCTGCGTGACAACTGGTCTCATGTATTATGTCCCACGTGGTAAAGAATATTTCTGGTGGAACTTTACCATGTTTGAATTCACATGTGCAAGCATATGTGCCACCATTGGCTTTCTTCTAGGTTCAATTGTACTTCTCGGGGTGTTTAAAACATCTGTCAGACTACTGAGCAGTCAGAAACCTCGCTGATCTGTATGTACATTTATGACCTGATTTTATTTAGAACTGAAATGTTAGTATGCTGGTTATTGCAGTCTGGCAACTTGAGTCGAAAATCTGAACTGTGGCTGTCTGGCGTATGATTTCCCACTTTCTTGTCTTTGCCCCATTTACCGTCTCTCAGCTGTATAATTAAAGCCAGCTAGTGCAAAAAAAAGAAAACTTGGTAGAGTGGTGTCCTGTGTAAAATGGTCCACACTAAGACTAAAATGGTCCACACTAAGACTAACTATATTTGTAAAAATATATCCAATGGCCTGCAGCATTCATGGAAATATACATCACTGAATTTGTCTGCTAATACCTGGCACCCTACATCTAAGATCTGGCACATAATTTACTGTGTTCATTTATTTCATTTATAAACAATTTATAAATGAAATAGTTGAGATATCTGAATCTGAAGACCATTACAGTAAGTGGATTTACTAACAATAGTCCTTGTGATGCATCAATGCAGAGAAGGAGAACAAAGCTTTCTGATGATCTTGCCATAGATCAATGACTGTACTTGTGCCAGTATTAAAAAAACAAAAGGGGCAACTGCAGAAAGACAAGACAGACTACAAATGTAAGCAGTATAAACTCTGAATAAGAAGTGTAAAACTTTGAAACTAGTCCTAGTTCACTTGTACATTTAAACAAGTAAAGATACTGCTTTTTTTTTCCATCTAACAAACGATCCGACTTCTTTCAAAAGTAATAAATAAATAATACAGAAATATGTAGGAGTCTTTGTGTCAGTTGTGCCTTGTAAAAATAGTGCACAAGTAACAGATAATTGTTCATCCAAAGAAAAAAAAAATGATACAAGGTTTTCAAAGGAGTTTACAAGCAAAGCGTATTGTGCATATGTAAGCAATGCTTTAAGGAATCCCATTTTGCTGCAATTGCAACAGCAAGTCTTTTGGATATTGTCTATATAAGGTTTATACTTCTGAAGATTGAAAACTTTCCCCATTCTTCTTAGCGAAAAAGCTCAACATCAGTCAGATTGGATGGAACCGCTTTGAATTGCAATTTTTAAATCTTACATCTGATGCTCATTTGGATTTAGACCTAGACTTTGATTTGGTTGATTCTAAAAAATAGCTTGCTGCCGTGCTGGAAGGTAAATCTCCTCCCCATTACCAAGTCTTGTACATCTTATAACAGGCCACTGTCATCACCGTGTTTCACAGTGGGAGTGGCGATTTCTGGGTGATGCAGCATTAGTTTTAAGTTAAACATACATATTTTGTATGTAGGTGAAAAAGTTCAAACATTAATTTATTTATTTTTTTTTACTTTCAGATATACGTAGATTGAACAGTGTTCTGCCAGACGGACCGAACTTGGAAGATGTGTTTTTAAAATGCCAATTTGTTGCATTGGATTTTATTATAGATCATCAGATGCATATGGCATACTTTTCTTTATCATTTTCATCCAACTTCACTACTATACACTATTTTGTGTCGGGCTATTACATGAAATCCCAATAAAATGCATTAAAGTTTGTGATTGTAATTTGACAAATTTTAAAGAAGTTTGAGGGATATTTTTACCTTTATCAATTTACTGTATGAACATGAATTAACCAAGAAACAGCATTGAAACTTAACAAAATGTTATGAATGGAATATTATTGTCAGAAGAGTAATGGGACTGTCAAAATTCTTTATTAGGCCTGCCTGCAGAAGTTATTTGCTTCAAAGTACAGACTTTTTAAATAATTTATGAAACTTAAAACTATATATTCTTGGTATTAAAAGTTTTATTATTAATTATTTCAATGTATGAAGTCCTTTGGTGTTGGTCCGGCTTGAATTATCACACTACGCTGTGTGTGCATGCGTGCGAGTGTTTGCGAGTGTGTGCGTTACCACTTTCCATTCAAGTGAAATAGCTCATATGCAGACACATAATAAATTGATTTTGCTAAGAGCAAGCAGCTCAACCTTATTAACAAGGTAAAATAGAGCAAACACAGATAGACTAATGTAAGCACACTAAATCTAGATTGCACATTTACAGGCTAATTTACACTGAAACAGAAATTACAATAGACATAAAATTACTTCCTCCAAGCCAGATCAAATCTGCACCCTGTCAGTCCTGCCACATTAATTTAGCTCTTTGTTCTAAAGAATAAAAGCTTTTAATTTGTTGTGCTTATATTTTGAACCGCTGTCTGCTTTGAGACAGATTATTTCTGCACTGCTTGCGTTTGTTTGTTGTTGTCTTTTTTATTAGTGCACTCTTTTGACACTGTTTGTCCTCTCTCCTTCACCTTTCAGAGCTGTAATGAAGTTTCTAATTCACTTTTGTTCGGGTTCAGGTGCCTCATTATTGGAGCTAACGGTAATTTGATGTGGGCTATTGATGCTGACGGGGAACTGCCGCCTTTTTTTTTTTTGCACACCTTTATTCAGTTTGGCTGCTTTCTGTGGACTAAATCAGCTCCTCGGAGGCAATGTCATTATCCTTGGTGGAAAACGTAACTCTAAAGTCAGTCAGATTCTTTTAAAAACAAAGAAAAATATATTTCAACAAAGGCAGCTAGAAAAATTGAAATATTTGGCAGCAGTCCAGAACTATTACTTTCTAAGGAGCCTGAAACTTTGGTAGACACTTCATTTTGGAATGGCTGTTTTGACACTGCACAGACGTGTGTGCGGTTTTACCTTTGTGACATGATCTTGTAGGCATCTGGAAGATAGCAGTTGATGTTCTCCATCTGGAAGGGGTCGGCGTCGCAAATCTTGTCGTCTGTTCGGCCATAGTTGGCGCTTTCAATCATTATGACATCGCTGCCTGGACACCGAAGATCAATGGGGTAACCCTCACAAGACAGCTCTCTCCGTACTAAGCCAAATGGCAGGGCAGCTCTGCTAAACCCTGAGGGAGAGGAGAAGAGTGGAGAGAAAGAAAGAGCCTTCTCAGTGCAAATCGAAAAGAGATGTGTGGCTGCAGAGGAAGATGTGATCACAAGGCATCAGAGCAGGATATGCACAAACGGACCAGCTGCATGCTTGTATTTTCTTATGTTATTTAAAAAGACCAGAAACCTGTCTAAAGATAAAATCGAGATAAAGATAGAAAATGTCGACTATCACTACTAGCCTGACATGCGGTCCCTTGCAAAAGTCTTCATATCCCTTTGAACTTTTTCACATTTTACTAAGTTACAACCATGAGCTTCACTGTATTTCCTTGGGATTTTATGTAACAAAGAGACACAAAGCAGTGCATTATTCTGAAGTTGAAGGAAAATCAGCAGAAATGTTCAAGAGCTGCCACAGATTCAGTTACATTTAGGTCTGGATTTTTTATCCAAATTTGGGTACCACAAAACATTACAAATATATTGTCAATGCAATGTCATTGTGTGCCACAGTAATATGACAAAGGGCCGTATGCAAAGTAGTAACAATGTCATTTTATTTATGAATTCCCATACTGAATGTTGATGCTTGTTGGATCTAATGTCACTGAAGTAAATACCCATACTACCCATACACTGACACAGTTTATAGTGTCCAATATGCTTGAAGTCACAAATTGCTGGAAACTAAGAGGAAAAAGACATGAGTGAGGAGGATGTAGATTAATTGATAGTACTGCAAGTATGTGGTTTGCTAACATCATACAGCCCTAATCTAAACAGTTCTTTTGTAAGCCAGGCTGTATGTTGAGGGCTGTTGCTCTACTAGGTGAACCTTCACCACAGTCTCAGAAATCCTGCAAGAGGCTGCAAAAGACATCAAGGACGTGAATACTTTTGTATGGCACTGTACATCCGCATATCAAGTGAACATTTCAGATATTAACCGCACCAGGGAGCTAATGGCGTTACGATGTCATCCCTGTGCTCTAACTGGCCCTGAAACAAAAATCAATAATTGTCATTAAAGTCTAGTTTGTCGACCTAATGTCTGGAGCCCTCGGCCACCGTGTAACCATCAATACAAGCACAATGATACTGTTAACCCAAAAAGATAAAACGATTAAAAAAATTCACATTTTTCTCTGGTTTAAATGTAAAAAAAAAAAAAAAAAATGTTTTTTTGTTATTTTGTTAAGAGTCTAATGTGGCAGATCTGCTGTTGCTTTGTTCTTCATTTTAATTTAAAAAAAAAACATTGTAATTGCTCATTTCTTTCTGTACAGAATAAAAGGAGAACAACAACCATGACAACATAAGTGTAATTTAATCCTCTTCACAGAGCTGACAATCGAAGGAAGCGCTACTGGGAGGCAGGAAAAAAAAAAAAACATCTGTGAATGTGTGTGTATGGGTTGGATTCCGTGAGGGCAGGTGATGAGGGTAGGGAAAACTGGAAAAGAAATCAATGTTGTTGCTCTGCAAATATGAGCAATGCCAAAAGCCATTTCTGAACTAAAAGTGAGCCATGCAGGTAAACTTTATGAATCGGTAAGTGTGTTTGATAACAGCGGCTTTCTACTGCTGTGACATGTCAAACATTAAAGAAGAAGGGCAGAGAGCCTAATAAGACTGCCAGCTGCTCCTGTGTTTACTTCTTTGACTAATAAGCAGTTTCCCAGCATCCAGTGGTGACTGTGTCACCTCTTTGAGGCCTTATCTAACAGGGTACCTACCTATAACTTGGTTGATGGTTGTTGTTTCCAAAGAGTCTGTCTCCCTAATGAGGCTTAGTTCACAGTCACAGAGGAAAAGAAAGAACATCCTCACAACTTCTCATGTTCTAATTTGTTTGCCTTGCAGACAAGTTAGAGTGATCCATTTGTGCAGTTTAGAAACATAAAGGACTTTTCTTTCTCTTGATGAGTCACTGGCAGGAGTTTACTTGCAGTCACTGACTAAATTGGTCAAGAAAGACTGAGTTCATTTTACCCTATTGAATGGTTCATCAATTAGCTACCAATACAATTATCTTTGTCTGATTAAATGCTAAGCAACAGTGGCAGGGGATTAACATTCTGCATTGTGCTTCCTGGCAGAAAACACTGCTGTGATATTTTACAAAGGAAGATAAATGTCAGTCTGTATTGCCTGTTGCTCTGTTTGTGCACAAATCAGGTGAAAGCCTAGCTCCAGAGGTATTCAGTGAAAAGCTCAGCATAAACAAAGGACATATCTGTACAAAGCAGGCCAGTTGCTCTGGTCAGTCTACCCTCCATTGACTCGGGGAATATGATCACTAACTATGGATCGTTTTTCTTCTTCTGGCACTTTTTGACAGCGCATTGTTTCATTTGACCAACAGGCAAAAAAAATAAAGGCTTTCAAATATGCTGGGTTTTAGCTGCATTTCATATTTTCAGCCCTTTTGTCTGAGAATAAAAAAAGGACCAAGGCTGATAAACAATTTATCAGTGGCTAGAATGGAAAAAAGGTGAAAAACACTGAAAATACACCATGCTAGGAAATGGGCTTGACAGTCAATCTTGAGCTCATGTCAGTGCGTTCTAGCACTGCATCATCAGAACACTGCAATACCTCTTGTAGCAACAAAAGAGCAATGCTAAACATCACTCAGTGTTGCATTACAGCTTTGAAATATCCAAACGGAGAAATGAAAGTGTCAGAAATTCAGTGGATGCGAGGCAATGTATTGTTTTTCTACCGTTACTTGTTTCATGAAAGGAAACAGTGTTCCGAATGAGAACACCTTACAAGCTTAGATAGTATGTGCTACTCAATAAGTAGATAGGGATAGCCATTCATTTTACACTTAAAGACCAGTTTCTCTTTCCCACATTTTCCACAAAAATTTGTTTAACATAAAATGCCCAAGCTTTTCAGGATTAGTACATTCTACGTTGCTCCAACAAGGTTTAAGGTAAATAAAAATGTACTCTTTATTTTTAGTTATCTAACCTTTATTTATACAGGTATTCGAACTGAGAACCAAGATCTCATTTTCAAGAGATACCTGTCTCCAAAAGTTGGTTTAAAAAAGGATGATTTTTGGAAATTGCAAGTTTTATGAAATTATAATAGAAAACTTTTTTCTTTTTTAATTTCTTTTTTTGTTGTTGAGATGTTTTGTGCTGCACGGAGATAACCAATTAAAGGGTGGATGAAATACATGCTACATAAACCTGCCATTTTATTGGGTCACTTTAGGTCAATGCTTGATGATTGAGTTTTCAGTTTGTCTGTTCTTTGGCATTAGAAAAAAAATACAAATTTAAAAACACATACAGTATTTTACTCTGACATAAATTGTTTTGGCAAGGTTTAGGGTAATGGCTCAAGACAAGCCAGCCTTATTTAAAAGATCTTAAGGACTTCAAATGAATCATCAGAGTGGGAGTTAAATATTGCTGGGCGGGACAGATTAACTTGTGCAGGCCTACTTTGCGGCTGGAAGTGATCTGTTTTTTTGGCCATTTGCAAGACCTCTGAGTTTGATCTGCAAATCCAAAGCCAGCCTAACTGATGTTTCATGTCACAAGAACTCTGTTAAAGCACTTAAATCACTCAGCAGAGACTTTTTCAGTCTTTGCTTTTTGTTTTATGATTTAAAGCTAATGCTGTCTCACTCCTTAAAGAGGAAAACAGAGCCGGTAGAAATAACAAGATACATGCATGCTCAAGAATAGATTACTACTCCAGCTGACACGAACCGCCTTTCAACCATGCTGCTGGCACACTCTCTCTACAGTGACACATTTTCATGTTTAAATTTTTGTGTTGCAAACAAAATTGCTGTCCTCCGAAATGCACTTTATTACCCATCTGGATCCATGCATCATGAATTAAAGGCAAGGTTGTAAACACCTTGTGAAAGCCTCTCTCCATTGATTACAAACCCCAGGCTGAACTACTTTTCACCCTGCTGTCTGATGGTATTTTAAGTTCATGGGGTGTGAGTGACATAGACTCATCAATATGGGGACACCCAATAGTTTGTCTGTGGAAAAATTTGAGTGCAGTAAATGTGTCGTTATTTTAACACCCAAAGTCACAGCAGTAGTTATGTACAGTCAACACACGGCTTTTCCAGCTTTTCCTAATCTCATAATAAATCATGCTTTGTTGGCTGAAATTGGTCCAAAACATGAAAGACAAATAATTTCAAGTACACTGCTAACTTCAGTCTGATCTTCTCACATGTTCTGCTCATGTTGTTTCATATAAGTAGCCCGTGTGGCTACTTCAAATAAATTCTCAATGTCTGTTTTCATACAGATATTAAGAGGAAACCAAAACACCATCAATCATGCACTGCAATTACAAAACAATAATACGATCACACTTAATCTAACATAAACAAATCCAATGCTTACTGTTTCACTTAACTGAAGAATTTCATTATTCAAATGAGGCAGAAAAGTAATCATTATTTTGCTCATGGGGTCATTAGCATAATTATTCAGGGAACACACAATATGAAAATTATTTACCTTCCATATGGAAGCAGTAAACCACATCAGGAATATGAGTGTTGAAATATCTGCTGTACAAGAGACTGGTTTTCTTTTAAATGTTTCTTGGTCATGTAAAATCCTATCTAACTCAACAAGTGGTTGCAGTAGTTGAGAGCACTTGTTGCTGTCCAATGGCCAGAGGTAATGTGATCATGTATAAACATGTACAAAGAGTTGCTGTGCCAGTTTTATGCATTCTAACCATTTCACATCAAATCTTACAGGACTAAATGGGAAAATGGGAAAAGCTAGACTTGAAGATGAGACCTAGGTGACAGTTGTCATTCAAAGCATTTAAATACAATGCAAAAATAAGAATCATATGGCGTACCTTTATGAGTTGTTGCATTTTATCACACCAAGCAGTAAAATTACTTTTTCGACACTCCAACAGATAATGTCAAATATATATATAAGATGGACAGACAGACAAACACACACAAAACACATACACAAATAACATGCATGGTATTTTTACATAACTATTGCCACTGTAATAAAACAAATGTTCTTATATTCAAATAAAACATTTTCAATATCTATTTAAATGTGAAAACAATTATTACATTTAATTATATGATCATATACACTTTAACAGTATCTTCAAATAATATTTGATTAGAAAAAGAGCAAGCCTACACCTGAAAAAGGTCTAAGTGTGTAAAAAGGTACAAATATACAAATATAAGCATGTGCCTGTACCTTATCAGTCATTTTCCTGTTGACGATGTTTGTCTGCTGACAAAATCTTTGATCATTGACTGGATAAATAATATATAGATAAATAAATAAATTATTAATAATAATAATAATAATAATAATAATAATAATAATAATAATAATAATAAGTTGTGTTCAATGTCCTTGGCCTCCAATGTCAGCTGAATCATTTTCCGTTTATTTATATTGCATTGGAAAAGATTAAAAGTTGTCATAGATCACAATATCTGGAAAGTCCAAAACATTCCACAGCAAGCCATTTTGCTTTTATTCTGTTCAATAAATCCCAATTCAGCATATAACAACGCATAGGTTACACTCTATGAGAAGCTCTTTGATGTTTTTTAATGTTTTGAAGCTGTGCCACACTGATTTCAGGGCTAAAGACGGATAATACAAGTACCAGTCTGCTGTTTCATACTGTGAAGTAAACAAAATGCTAAAAGACAATGGCAATCACAATTTTATGTGAAATATTAGGTCTTATGACCTTGGAAACAGAGTGCTAGTATAAGATCTTTTTTTCAAATCTACCTTACTTTTCCTTCAACAGATTAAAGTAAAATCACGCACAATGGAAGTGTTTTCTATATTAAAGAATTTAAAGAATTATATACTAGAAACAGCTTTTTAGCATTTATTTAATTTTTGATTTGTGCTTAATAAGAAACAAATGTTGCGACATTCCAATAAGTAACTTATGCATAGGAACCCAATTTCAGTGAGATACAACACTTTATTACTCCGGTGACAACAAACAATTTAAAACTTCCCAGGCTGATATTTACTACTCCAAGTAACCTTTGCAAAGACATTAGGTGTACAATTTGCGAGCACTATGAGAAACCCCCCATATGAAGGCCGAAGCAATTATGCAGTGTCTCTTTGGTGCTGTAATGATTTAATTCATTTTTTTCCCACCAATGAGCCAAATCAATTGGAAAGTGACCATCTGGTTGGATATGAGTGTCGCTGAAGCAGAGGTAATGATCAAACTGTCTTCCTGTTTCACAGAAATGAGGAGTCATTAAGATCATCTTGTTCTACCATTAAGCTAGACAAAGCATAATCAATCCCAAAGGGATGCACATGTAAATATTTATGATATAAGGAGCTTCTACATATCACTACATATATTATTAGCAATCGGACAGAAAAACCTGAGATTCTTAATTCATGCAAAAGCCGAATCATACATAGTAATATTAAACAGATGATTATTCTGCTTTTTACAAGAGCTATCTCCCCTTCAGTAAAAGGTTTCATATTGAAATGACTCGTTGTAACTTGAGTTACAAATACTTCCACAGTTAGTCCAGGAGCAAAGCAGAGACTCATCAAAAGGCCCATTCAGCCACTAAAGCGGCCATCATTGTGCCCGGATCACAAAAGGGGTCCCCACATTATTTTGATGTGAAAGCAGATAATTTCTGTTGAGAGCCAATGAGAAGTGTGACAGGGACGCTCCCGATGCTTGTCGTCTACCGTTAACACCGCCCTTTGATTTTCCTTGCAGCTCTGATGATGGCTAACCAGCTGCTTGTAAATGAGCTTGCATCTCTTCTCGGGCCTGCCATTATTCTGCTCTCCTGAGCTGACACGCTAGCTCACTGGAGGGACACAGGGTGAAAGAAAAGTGTGGCCTATAGTATTAGCTTGAAGCCGTGGGGGACGCAGCTTGAGCCATCCTGGTTTACCCCACCAACGGCCCACCACAAAATCTATGGAACAAGTGAAATGGGTCTAAAAAGGAAAAGAAACCTTTATTTCAAGAACTTCCCACAGTGCTGATTCTATAATCCAGCGATATCCTTTCCAACAACATGGATTCTTAAGAAGTCAGAACTATGCAGGGGAGGAGACGAAACAACATATTGCATATAGCCAGCAAACAGCAGGATGTGAGCTGGACTGCTCACTCTGTGAGGCCATTGCAAAAGATGAATTACACCACTGAACTGGCATATATTAACTTCTTTTCATTTAACACTGCATTCCTGTTACTCCAATAAGCCTGTTTTAGTCTGACATCAAGTTTTGGCGGAGCTAAAAACATGCAGCAAACAAATATGTAGTGACCATAAAGCCTGTAATGTGGATTATTACACTCCAACCCATACCATATCTCACTGAATATGGTACATAAGACACCAGATAAAAATGGCCAAGTGTTACTTGTTGAAGTCTGTGAAGCACTATCTAGCTGCTGTTGGCTGCCTTAAACACCCTTAACATTGTCATTATCTAATTTGCATAAATTGCCATGAGCATATAATTGTTACAGATGCTGTAAGAGAGAGAAATAACTGTAGGGGAAAGGAAAATTTACCACAAAAAAAAAAAAAAACACATTTAGCGGCCCGCAGGCCACAACCTGCTTGCCGACTACCTTTGACCGGCCCGAGTGAGTGTGTAGTAAAAGTGCAAATCCTATTTGTAACCCACATGAAATGATGGTAGCATCTAAAGAAATGAGAGGTGTGCCAATCAGGATACATCAGTCCCAGTTTGTTTCAGAATGCCGCTGTGTGTCCTACCCACCGACTCTGTGTCTGTGCTTCATTTATGTGCAGTTAAACAGGGGCATATGGAAGAGAGTGCTGCGACACATGAAAGACTCTGAAGTTTTGCGAAGAGAAAGGACTGGATATGGGCATGCAAAGAACCCTGCTGCACATCATTTCACCGGTTTCCGGCTGTTTTCCGAGCTGAAAATAGTTGCAGTGAGTAAACGGTCAGGGGGTGCAGTTTTTCTGCCAACTTTAAAGAGCAGTGCAGGGAGCTAAAATGCTTGCCCTCGTTAAATCTCATTTGCTATTGATTTCCTGCAAGTTCTTCTCTTTCTGATTCCAACAGTAAGGTAACACATCAAATACAATATACATTTACTTTATTTATGGTAAAACTTCATATTTGTGCGATTAAAGAGTAAATACATGTTACTTTATTTAGAGCACTATGTGTTCTGACTGAGGACCAGCATACTGTTGTCTTTGAGCATGTTGCAGTGAGATTGGTGAGAATATCCTAAACGTTTCTCTTTTTTCTCATTTTTCATTCTCTCTTGCACTGAATAATTGTTTAAGAAATGTTGCATATGCAGTTACTACTGAGATTGTTTTACAAAGTGTTTGTTTTGCAATTTACAAAAAGTGTTTCAATAATATGCTCCAATAGTTCAGTTTGTACAAAGCAAATGTTTTGTTTTGGCTAATTGTAATGTTTTAATTGTAAATTGATTATTTCTTACACCCCAAGAATTTTTGGACTGCACGTTGTGTTATTTGGGGCTATGTGTAACAAGCTGCTGTGCAGGATATTCTCCTTAATATTAAACGTGACTGAGATTTTGATTTGACTAAAAGTTGAATTTGAGTAATCTGTTTTCTAGAAGAGTTGCACCCAATATGAGAAGTGAGAACTAACACTTGGCCAAGTTGTTATACCGGCAGTCTTATGTATTTAATTTGTTGAAATTTTTCTTATCTTTTCATATTTCTGTGTGATACTACACAACTGTGGTTGTTAAAGCTGCAGTTTGGTTCAGTAAAGCCGGCCTGTTCTTTAAATTTACATCAATGTCTCTGTGTCTCATTCAAACACACACACACACACACACACACACACACACACACACACACACACACACAAACCCATACACATCCTTCTCTTGGCTTAAAGCCAGCGAAAGTGAACTAAAAGTGTCAAACACACAGTAACTTAACGTTTTGGTAGCTTTTTTTATATGCTGAACTGACTGCAGCTGGGTGGGACTGCAGTTAATTCAGTTCCAGCCATTTTTTGTATGGAATGATTCTTTAACTTTCCCTCAACAGTAACATGTATTGTTATCAACAGCAAATTGACAGGCAAATGGAAACACACAGGGACACACTAAAGAAAAACGATTCTAACAAAATAACATAATTGCATGGGTCGGGGTTGTCTGGACTCCTAATAAAAGGTAAATAAATGCTAAATGAACTAACTGAATGCTAAGCTAATACATTGCTTATCTCAAAATCGATCGAAGGACCGCAAAACTCACTATTCAAACTCCTACTCACTACAGAGGCATATGAAACGGAGCTACGTTTATACCCCACAGCGGCAGCGCTACTGACAAACCGGTTTCTCCTGGTGATGTCACAAAAACTTTTTAACCCATAGCAATACTGATTTAAAATTCAATGCAAGACACCCGTGGAAGGCGCAACACAGGATTTCAACAAACATGCAGTAAATTCTCAAAATGAAGACAATGATATATAGACAACACTATAAGACAACAATGTTTACAATTTATTAGCAAAAAAAAAGTTGATTTGGGATGAGTCACCCTTTAAATTATATATTTCTCTAAACTGAATTATCCGCTACTTTTGGTTGTCCCCTAATTAAGAAAGTTAAAAGGGGAATAGATAGCACCACGTTTGACAAGCTAGTTGAGTGCAATTTCTTCTCCACCTGAGACCCACTGCACACATTTCAGTGTGGCGCAGAGTGGCTGTGATGCTGTGAGTCCTCGCGACTGCCTGTTCAGAGCAGCTTGTTGTCACATACAAAATAACTTGATGTGAAGATTTCCTCTAGCAGCTTACAGAGTGACACCGCATACGCATACATGGTTGTAAAAAATGTAGATTTGCGTCCGCTATGCCTCAAGTCCGACTCGAGTACATGTGGCTGTCCACGGACTCAAGCACGCCCCGAGTATGTAGGAGCCTTTTAACTAGTAAAACCTGAACTGGAGGGTTCTATACTAAACAGAAATGCATTTAAACCTGTTTAATATTTTAGGAATATTTTTTGTATTTATGATAACATTTTAAACACATTTTCAACATTTGAACCGCATTGGAAAGAGGTAAGCATGCAAACCGCACTAGACAAACCTGAAAAAATTGCACTGAATTATTCTACCCAGACACAGATCGTTTAAAAGCACAGTTTGTAATCTGTAGAAAACCTTTATTCTATTTGTGAAAAGAAAATAATGTGGAGTCTTTGTTTTCCCAAAATCATTTCTTAAAGATGTCGCCTTGAACCTGATACAATGACATCACATATTTATGTCAGAAATCCCCGCCCCCCCCCCATAGGAAAAAATAGATTCTTCTATTCTTCGTCATCCATTTCCCATGTATTGGATCCAGTTCCAAGTACTGAAAGAAAATAAATTTCTACAAAAGGTATTGTGGCCTTGCTGACTAGATCAAAAGCCAGTCTAATTTTAATATATTGTTAAGGACTTCTCACGTCATTTTTCACTAAACTGAAATATGTAGAATGCCAATTAGTGTTTAGTGTTTGAATACGGTGAGGGAGATGAGAACAAAAAAGCTATCAAGAGGAAGAGGAGGAGAAGAAAAAGAAGACGAAGAAGAAGTAGAGCAGGAGGAAAGAAAACATTCCAACCTCATTTGTATTCTACACCATCAAGTTCACTCCAGTTCATTTACATCTCTGCTACTTCCATAGCAACAGCAGGGGGGCTATCAGGAGCATCTTTGATATAGGTACATGACTCAGAAAAAGATCTCGTCATTTCTCTCTGAACAGATGTCAGGAAAGAAAGATTGTTTTCTCACTACTTTGTTTAGCTGCTTCAAATACAGAAATTTACACGGAAGACTTTGTTGTTCTCGTGTAGTTTATTACTCCTTGCCCAAAACCAGCGCTCATAGAGACAAAACCCTCGCCACAATTGCCATGAAAAGAAACATGATCATTTAGAATTTAATCTAATTGTGTTCAGATAAAATAGGACATGTGGAAATACTAGAAACAAAAAAGGTTCATGCCCCCCCCCCCCCCATTCGATTAGAATTTGAACAAATGCAAAGCATCAAGTTTTGCTGCCAGACAAAATGAAAATGTACTGCACCTGCAGGAAAACACATCCTCATCAAATTCCATGTACACTTGTATGTAAATCAACCTTTAGGCCTAATTAAGCTTTATGGGGCTCATCAAGGTCATAAATCCCCTGTTTTTCATAATGCATTATTGACTACACATCAGCTGCACATGTTAGCTGGCTGCACTCACACAAGCACGGAGTGTCATCTCCCTGTCTAATATCGGATAGCCCCGAGGCCAGGCAGTGTGTGGAGGGGGAGTGAGAGAGAAGAAAAAAAGAGGGAGGGCTTTTTAGGTCACAAAACAGAAAGGACATATTCTGGTAATGAAATCGCTGCAGTGACCATAAAGCAGTAATTTTTTTTTTCTCATGGTCCCTAAAAATGGTCAACGGCAATATTAAATTACAAGACGTGAGATTATTCAGGCAAGGTCAAGGCTTTTCTGTTCATTTTATTATTACATGAGGTTAAATCAATGAAATAAAAAAAAATGAAATATGTAAACAGACTGTACTCACAAATAAAACAGAGTTTGAGGAGGAGAACGTTTGGCCTCTATTTCAATTAACATGAATCGACAGTAATAGAATTATGTGGATTAATTCTCTGAGTCACTCCAAAAGGGGATTGATGTAGGTCAGTCAATATTTCAGATGACAAGTGAAACAAGTTAAATGATGTGAATGATTTCTGGAGCTTTATAGACTGAATTCTAGTACTACTGTATGTGATGACCCTGGTCTGTAGCATTTCCACGGTTCCTATTGAAAGTGATCAAAACAAAAGATTGATATACATTGAGTAGCCCAGATTTCTTGCTCTGTTCCAGTGAACTGTTTGACGCACTACGATTCAATAAAGAAGCACCCATCCAATTGGTCACCGATGGGAATACATAAAAGTGAGAGGATAAGTCTGGTTGGTTTGCATTCTCACGATGCGCTCTCTCAACCAGCCCACGACAGTGGTTCCTCTTCCTCAAGACTCCGCTCTCATGTGTATGTATTTGTGCCACATTATTCAGCCGGTGCTTCAACTGACCCCCACCTGGCATTTAAATTCCCTGACCAACCGGCTAGTCATGGCCTGATGACATGACTGCTGCTCTGGCTGAATTCTCTATGCTGCCTCCATTCTTACTCAGCCAAAAAGACTCGCTGCCTTCCAGGTTCGGCGGATTGTTAGTTGACACCATTCTGCTCGGACACTTGAAATGGCAAAACGCTTATTTATTCATTCCTGTTTGATAGACTCTTTTTCTTTTAATAAATTAACACAAATATGATGTCCACTATATCATAGTTTTTTTCTTAATTTTCTTCACGGGTTTTTTGGTGTGCAACTTCTTATTTAGAGTTGATTATCATCTTGATAATAGAGAATAGAGAGAATTAAAGGAAAGACAAAGGCTTGCATTTTAAAAGAAACTTTCAGATTTAGAATAACCTCCGCTGATTCAAGTTAGTCTACCTCCTTCATACATTTGATGTTTTTATTTGAAGACATATCTGAAGCTCATAAGGATAAATTGTTGGTGGCTGGCTGAAAGGAATTTAAGAATTTCAAGTCTGATGGAAACAGAAACAAGAGTGGTAGTCCGTGTGTAGTTGTGTCAATAAGCATAAAATATTTACCAAGATCAAAATACTTACAGGTTTGAATAGTTACAGCTTAAAAATGGCTTAAGAATATTTTGTTATACCAGGTCCTACAGCTTAAAGTGGTGTTCAACCTTTTTTGCATGCAGAACTCTAGTTGAGAGGGCTCACAGGCTACAACATTTTATTAATTAAAATAATTTTGTAATTGATGATTGATTAATATTAAACACAGGGAGCAACCTGACTGTGCAGCTGTCTTGCAATTGGAAGATTGTGGATTTTGATTCCAGCTTCCTCCTGTCACATGCTGATGTGCCCCTGGGCAAGGTACTTCACCCCATGTTGCCTATCGATCTGCATTTCGGTGTATGACTGTGTGTGCGATTGGGATAGTGTGGCTAGAGTGTAAAGCGCTTTGACATGGCTGGAAAAGGGTTATATAATTTGTCTGGTTCACTAGAATGTTTGGGGGATGTATTTTCTATTTTTGTCGTCTAGAAAAGTGTTTGGTTAATGGACTGAACTTATATAGCACTTTTCCAGTCATGCTGACCACCCAAAGCACTGTACACTATAGCCACATTCACCCAATCGCTCTCACAAACACATACACAGTCATACACCGAGACGCAGCTGTACAATAAAAACAGTGCCATGTCTTTCAAGCAGTTCACTGCTGGCCCTTCTGCAGGATTTAGTCAAACTAATTAACCGGCTAATAGAGTAAAAAAAGCTCTGAAATGAAGTGCAATACACAGGTTTACCTAAAAAAAAAACTAAGACTCTATTTAGTGTGGTAATTATATATACAGCTTATATCTCTAAAACTAAAGCAATTACATAGCATTGTTCTTTTTGTGTTTTTAATAAAAGTTATGTTAAACATCTTTGTTTTACATTTTTTGTAAATACTTTAATACAACACAATTTTTTTTCATTCAAGGTATCATACCATAAAAAATGCATATCAGCCCATGTCCATCTATATACTGAGGGAAATTCAAATTTGCTTTTTTTATTTTATATTTATTGGTAACATTTCAGTGGATCAATTACCCAAGACTAAGGATAGGCCTGAGGCCTTGACACACAAAAGCACTCAGGGGTCATGATGAGTCACAAGGTCAAAGGGTGAATCACATGAGGTCAATTTATAGTACAAGGGCACTAACAGCATGAACTGGTATATGTTAAGTTCGACAGCATGTAAACCAACATGTCAGGACTTCAGCAAGCTGATTTAGAAGGACCACCAAAAATGGGCGAGACAGATCTCATAACCAAGCAGATTTTCTTGGCTAGTTTGGTGAGTGTGAGTTTAAATTAAGAGTTTAGCCTGAAAGGAAACATCTACAAACCCCTAAACAAACAAGAAAAAAATATTAAATGCACCAGTTAAACCTTGTAAATTAACAAGCCACATAAATGTGAATTTACAGTTTCCTTGCAAAAGGGCCTGCTTCTAAATCCTTTTATTTATGGCCGTATTTTCACCACCCCTCGTTTACAGGACCCTTCTCTGGATTTATAGCTGTACTAAATCAGGAATGAAAGCAAGAGGACAAAAAGGATTCCACTAAGGGCAAGAAAGGATATCTTACAACCGACCCATGAGAGCCGACTGTAAAATCTGTGAAATCACAAGCCTTAGAGTATATCATGTTCTCTTAACACATTCTGTCATTACATGTCCTGCAGTAGGTTTTTCTTCCATGCCATCCAAACTGGACTAACACGTGAGGATGTTTTTCAGCAGTCTCCTCACAATGGAAATGTAATTATCTTCCCCTTGAACACAAATTGCTGTTGTTTGCGTTAGGTGTTTCAGTTGTTATGGAATATCCATGGTCCAATAAAAAGGAGTTCAAAGCCACTTCAATGATTGCGTCCTTCTGTCGTTTTTTTTGCTAAAATCCAAAAGGGGAGTGGGACCAAACCGCTTACATTGATAAACTGATGTAATTTATCTTACAGAGGAAATCAAGGTTATAGTGTGCACAGGGATATATTAAAAAACGCTTACCATAATACTCTAAAATGTAGTAATCTATATAACTCACGAGCAAGACAGAAAATTGGCATGCTCTGATCTCATCTGATGTGACCCCCGCAGATTAATAATTATAACATTCCAGATTAACACCATCTATGGTGGGTAATCAAAAACATTCTCTCCATCAACCCCTTCCAGAGAGCACTTCATCAGTAATCCTTGCATGACATCTGCTTGTAGTCCTGGATGTCTGCTACATATGCTCATCCAGCACCAAAACATCACAAAACTAAAGAGTCACCGCTATTTTATCCTGGCCCAAACATGTGGATAGCTTTGGGTATTTTCCACCACACATAGGCTAAATCCTGCAGCCAGCTCACTCGCAAGACTAAAGTAAAATATATAAATCCCAGCAGCAAACAAAACCTGGCAAGAACATAGTGGGATAAACCATGACTTTAAACCACAAGGCAGATAGGGACAAGTGAGTAGATGACTAATCTAGGGTGCTCGAGATCCCACCTGGCAAAGAACTCGTGGGACCCACATGAAACCTTTATCCATAAAAAGCCCTTATAATAATAGAAGAAGGAAGTTTTCACACTAATCTTGAGGCTGCGTCACACTAAACCACTGCCAAACAAGTCTGAAATTAAAGACAATCTCAGAGACTAAGATCCAGAGTCCTTTTGTTTGGTGTATTAAGACTCGTGACTTCAGGCAAACGGCCTTTCCCTTTCAAAGGGAAAGACCTTTGCTCGTGTTTACAAATTAGGACTATCCCAAGTAAAAGGCTGGTTACCAAAATCGTTCGACAGCTTGACCGACTGTGACCAATGACCGACTCAAATATCCAATCTATATCAGTTAACACCATATACTTAGGCACTGACAGGTTGTGCTAACAACACACACTCTTCGGTGTGCAGGCTGCTGAAGAAGGAGCAAACTGACTGATTGCTGAGCCATACCTGGACTGCTGAGTGTGCCAAACAAATGTTTTCTCTGTAACTCTTTTAATGTTTAAACTCTGTTAGGGAATATAGATATCGAAATGTTGAGAGCCATTTAGAAATGTTCAAGTTAACTAAGCATGCACACCGACACTGATCTTTACAGCTAGTAATGCTAACTGTGCTAATCGCTAACATGAGAGGTTATTAAAAAGTCTAAAATGTCAACTTCAAACTATTTTGTCTTGATTTAAAATCAGTAAAACTCTGTTTTAAAGCAAGTGCTCTCTTACACTCAAGGTTGGAAAACATCTATTCCCCTAATTAGGCATTGGCAGGTTAAAAGCACCAATTTTTACCAGGGTGATAAAATATTGTTGTTATAAAACCACTGATTATTTATCATACCTTTTCTGTAATTTAAAGTCCTTTAAAGATATGCCAGAGAAAGTTCCAGAGTTGGAAGAATTATCACCTGCTGTATGGAACAAGGGTAATTTGTGCTCACCCCTTCCATTCCTCTTGTTACTGAACAGCTCACTGCTGCATTTTAATTAATTCATTTTTTTGTTTTTTTTTTGTTTACAAGAACAAAAGTTGGCTTGTGACTTTATATCCTTTTACTCAAGGATATCATACAGTGGGAATCCCACACTGGTTCATGTATACGCCTAATATCAATAATAATAAACACTAAAAACAGAAAAGCTAGAAATATGTTTGCATGCTGTTAATTGCTTCTAATTAGCCTTATGCCTCTGTTTGATACTTCTGTTCAAAAACGAGATACCCAAAATGAGATGGAGATGTGTCTAGGACTACAAGGTTTATTTGAATGGTTCTGATATCTCTTTTTTTGTCACTTATACTTCATCATAGATAGCCATTCCATTGAATATTTGAAAGTTTGAAAAAAACTAACATGAAAACATAGAAAGGAAATAGTATTTTGACACGTCGCAGAGAGGCAGGGAACCCAATATTCAAACCAGACATGGTGTTGCACTTCAAAAGGTCTAGTGACAGAAACCTGGTGCAAACAGAAACCTCTACAGGAGCAATCTGGAGAGCTTGTCCATATAGACAGAGGCTAGATCAGAGTCTGGAAAAAAGGCTTGGTTCATAGATGGGTAATCAGGGCTGAGAAATGTAGACAGATCCAATGGGCTAGGCAAGGCTCATAGTTGTGATATCAATACAGGTTTATGTTCCAGAAGACAGAAGCTCAGGCAAATGTCTGACATGGGCTTGGCAAGACAAGAAAATGTGGAATATGGTTAAGCCGTGGTAACAGGCATGAAAAACCGCTGCCCATCTGCTAACTGAAAGCTTTCAGAATTCTGGCCACTTTCCGTCAGAGGATAGCTTATAAAGAGCATTAAACAGGTGTGTGGGATGAGGCTGATTGCAGAGAAGCAGCCTTGCAGGTGCAGTCCATAAGGCTTAATTAGCAACAGATCGGCTCCGCCATCAGCTGCCAACATATCCACCAACTTCTCAGCAATGAAAAACATACTCTTGCCCACCGTTGTTCTCTCAAAATGTGAGAGGACAAAATAAGAGTCAAAGTAACGTGAAAAAAACAAATGTGTGTAAAAACATTTATAATCCAATCAGACATTTTTAGTTGCGCAGGGCAGTTTTCTCACGAGCCCATTGGGCAAAATGGCTGCTGGTTCAGTACATTGTGCACTTAGACTCTTTTCAAGTATTTGTCTTTAGCGATTTTTTCATGTTTTTATTTTTATTATTTTTTATTTAACTGCTTATTAGAATTGGGTCTTGTTGAGGTAGAAAATGTTGTTTCTATCATTTAGCAGAGCCTTTCCGCATTAAGTGGATAAGCAATATGCACATATTGGTTAATGTATATTATGTGTATGGATGATTTTGCTGGAGGAAGTGCTGCTGCCCCTGTTATCGGGAGCCATTGGGGTCATACGGGGTAAAGGAAAAACCTACTTCACATACTTACTTTGCAAAAGAAAACCAAACATAAGGAACAAAGACCATTTAGTACCTTCACAACAGAAAGATATGGAGGAAAGCACGGTAGTGAGTCTTCTGTGTGAACAGCTGTATTAAAATCTTGGCTGACATGTACAGAAGAGTTATGGATTGTGGCTGTAAACGACAAACTAAATATGTTTCCCAAGGTTATCTCTGTATAAATAACCCACAAATGCTGTCGCAGCAGCATGAACTCACAAACACTTAACAAAAGCTACTAGAACGTACTTACAAACCTTTAGCAAAGCCAGTGAGTTAATAATTATAAGGATCATGCATTTTATGTTATTGGAACATACAATGACCACCTCATGGTCCAGGTGATAGCAGCGTCTGTGTTAAGGCGGGGGGGAGACAGGTTTGCAATATGTCAGAGTTCTGCCATGCTCTTGCATGACAAACACCGACCTGGAGCCAGCTGTGACAAAGCTCTAATCCTGAAAATCCCTTATTCCTTTGCTGAAAATCCTAATGAGGATTTGAAGTACTCAGCAGGGAGGAGACCCAGGGGTTGTGGTTACACCTTGCCACTGCTCGCTCACCCAGTCATTGTCTCCTTATCTCCTTATTGGCCAAGCCTGGCTGGCGATGAAAGAGACATGACAGCGTGGACGGCCTACGTACACAGACCCCACGCCTGCCTGGCTCCGCAGGGAGGCCGGATTCTGCAGTCTACCTCAAACAATCAAGATGACATCAACAAAGTGGTAGAAAAACAAGACCAGCTCACATTCCTCAAACCATGCAGGCCAAGACAGAAATCCATCCAGCAGTTTTTGTGCTGCCTCTAATGTTGAAAGCATGTTAACATTTTTGCTACAAGGGCAAATAATGCTTTCACAGCATTTTTAAGGTGCCTTAAGAATTAATACAGGGCAGATAAAAGTACTCCTCTGGCACTTTCATTTTTTTAGATAATATGCACAGAAGTTTAGAAAATAGATACCCGGTGAGCTCATTATCCGGCACAGTTATAACATCTTTAATATTATCTTCTTTTTTGTGGATTTGAAGTATACATCACCAGATATGAGGTTAGATACTGAATTTATTTCCATCGTGCTAACAGTTTGTGCTCATTATAAAATCAGAATAGGGGCAGGACAGAAAAAAAAAAAGATTACAATAAAAAAGAAAGCACAAGTTAGACATATCAGTATTTGTAGTAGTTAAACATTAAAACGGAAGATCACTGGGAGGTGCTGGATCATGTTCTTGCAGGTTCTGGCTCATATAAAGGCTTGGGCTTTAGATTTCTGTAATTAGATTTCAGAACACCTTGATTGTCTATTTCAATTCACTGACTTTGAGATGAAGGTTTTAAATCTTCTCTCCTTCCCCCTTCCTGAAGAGCGCTTTTAAAGGTGCCCTTCCCTGTTCCCTTTGAGAAACCTCAAGTACTTCAAAACATTTCAAGCTCTGAGGGGAAACAATGGCGAGGCTTCGGTGTGTGCAGAAAGACAGAAATTCCCTGTGCTAGGCTTGTTCTTACAGGTTTCGCCTCTGAAAACAGTTTTTGTTGAAGAGGAACAAAAAACTCAATTCTAAAGAAAATATTTGTTTATGGTTTGATGAAAGAGTAAGTGACCTATTTAACGAACCATGTCTCTTCAGAACACCTTCTACAGAAAAAAACTCCTGAAAGGAGTAAGGTTAATCATTTCCTTTACATTTTCTCCCGCTAATTTCAAAACCTTTCCATTGCCCCGAAAATGTGATTTTTATCTTACGCTTGTTGCAAACATAAACCAACTCCACACCTCTTGACACACAATCCCCACTGTACCATCTCGTTTTGCCTCACTATAATTCAAATAATCTTAGGGGAAGGTTTTGAAAAGAGCGTGTGACTGAGTTAAGTGTGAATTGGAATTCTGTTGCTGATACATGCAAATCCCTGCAATCCCACCAGAAATGACTACATTATTTTGAAAAACATGTAAACCAATTTAATCATGCCTTGCCAGGGTAAATCATGACTTCTTGTTTGTAAAAAAGAATAAGTTTATATATTCATATATGAAAGGACCACCAGTACGATAAAAGGAAAAGAACCTGCAGAAGATAACTTGGAACGCTGCAGGGCAAATGTGCACTCATGCAATGCAAACCAAAGATGCAGACAAAGATAAGACTTCCAGGAACATGTTGTCTGACTTTCTTTAAAATGGTCATCAAAGTATTTAATAAATAAAAGTTAACTTTTTACCGTAATGGCTTTGAAAAACATGTAAAATATGACAATATTTAAGACAGTCACAACCATAACAATCGGTAAGGCAAAAACTAACTAGCTGGTATGTGTTTCTGATACTGTCTGAGTTCAGACTGAGTTGAAGACAATATAAAAGAAAACTAGTGAAGCTATGATCTCCTTTTTTATTAATGATTATCCAACAATGTGATCATACTTAAAGCCTCATCTCATTGTCGCTATCACTTTCTATGAATTAAGAGGGATTTCTTTGGCTCAGAATTAGTCAGTCCACAAAGAGTAAGCACAATATAAAGCATTGTCAAGTTAATTGAATGAGTCCATGTTATCCTATAGGAGTTAAGTCTGCATTCTCCAATTTATTTTGGTTGATTCAAAAAGTGGGTATTATGCAACAACTTCAGTGCTCAAAATCTCTGAACTGCTTTAATTTTTGTAAAAATGTAAACAATTAAAAATAAATAAATAAATAAAAATAAGTGATACATAAAAATGTCTATTTTGAGTATGTGTACCAGTACACCCTTTAGCCTTTAATATGAAGTATAAACCTTTGTTTTGTTTTTTTTGTTTTTTTGTTGTTTTGTTTTAGTTTAGTCCTTAGTTTCTTTATTTTCAGTTACTAAGCAGTTTTTTTGATATTTGAAGTCTGTTCAGTGCTTCCTATATTTATACTTTTGCCATTTTGGTAATTTCATACTAGACTTTTTCTGCCATGAAAAGAAGCCATCAACTAACCCTATGGACCATTTACTGAAAAAAGCATATGATAATTTTTACATATTGGGAAATTTTGTACTTGCTTTGACAAGTACTCTATTTTAGCACAGCGTTTTAGTTCTTAAGAGTCCACTCACCCAATTGGGGATCTGAACTGCACTCGGTGGAAATAGGCTGCAAAATAAAATCTTCAACATAAAATTGGATTTCAGATTTGCTTATTTTGAACTAATTACCATAACAAAAAAAACTAAGAAAGATAAGGTAAGGCACATTGGTTAACTTCAAATTGGTTTGATTGTGGGTTAAAATTAAAGTGGGCTTGGATGAAACGGTAATGCGGGTATCAAATGTCTCCTTTAGGTAATCACTTTTTCCTGAATAAATTGAGAGATTTTACATCACAGTTTATTTAGTCAAAAAAGCATGAGTGGTATTTTTTGTCATTTCTAACCAAGATATAAGATCTTTATTTATTGATTTATTTTTACCTCAGAATTAGTTTTTGTTCTTTGCCACTTCATTGATAATGCTTAGATTATTGACAGCTTGGAGCATGTTAGTTGTTATTTTTTTTCTTATTAGTTTGGTACAGTCATCTTTCCTTGAATTTCTGCACCAACCTTTGTTTCATCATTAGTTAGCTAATGTCTTTATCAACCAACCGCCAACTCTGTATTTGTTTCTACACACAAGCATTACTAATTTACTTGTGTATTTTTAGGTCATTTTATATAGATTTGAACCAAGCAGGAAAATACCATGATCATAACAGGTTCAGGAGACAAATCTTTGAAATGGATAATCTTCCTTCTATGTCTCTTTCAGAAACCTTTAGCTGACATATAGACACGTGAACTATAAAAGCAAGGAAATAAACATTCTTCAATAAAGCCTATGGTGATCTCAGCTGATCTCAGTAATAAATGATGATGACAATATCTTTGATTAACAAGGCTCTTGTGAGCTTAAGTAGGATAGCAGCCATATTAAAGCAGTGGTGGTGGAAATTAGACCATATAACCAACCTGCATTATAACAAATTACATATAATTGCTGTGGTAGAAACATGACTTTAAACTTTATTGTGCTATTTATGAATTTTTGAAGCTATAAGCCCTGGGGTAATTTTGCAATCGACAGCGCTCTACTCTATAAATACAGTGCAATTAAAATAATTACGCAAATCAATCTAGAAACTAATGCCAGTAACTATGAGGGTTACTGAAGCAAACAAGCAATTTTTTCAGAGTACAGATGTGAGCAGAACGAAAAGGAAACAGAAGAAGAAAGCTATGAAACAGCTGTGACTCAGCTGAGTAAATAAGACAGACGTACTAGTGGACACATGTCCAACCAGTGGAGTCAAACGTGAAGAGTGTTATAAAGAAGGACTTCCAATCTATCCCCTCCAGAACTGCAATATCTGTCAGGTTTGTGTGTATTTATACAGTATGTCTCCTTTCAGATGCAAAAAGGGAGAAACGAACCAACTTTAAACTATTTATAGCATTCCACTAACCCATTTAATTCAATTATAAAAATGCATTAAAAAGATATTAGGGGTAGAGGCAGTTTAATGAAGCATGTTTACTAGAGGATATTGTTCGTAATGAACTGTTTCTGGGCGGATCTCTGAGACTGAAATAGGAAAAGGAAAAAGAGGTGAGCGGGGTAGGGTAATATTAGACTAGTGGTGGAAAGAGTGAATGAAAATTGTTAAAATAACAAATAAGATGATTTTTTTCACCATTTCATTGCACAATTTAGAGGTGGGCAATTAATCAGTGTATCATATTACTTAATCTGTTCATTTGCAAGCAAAGGGTTAAGCAACCTGCAAATAATTCACCTCCGATCTAGACCGGCTGTGATTACACGTACATTGGGAATGTCTGTGATAGATCAACCCAAGTAGCACATACATGTAAAGTTGAAGGATAATTAAACACAGTTTTCAATTATTTGGTTACAAAAAAAAAAAAAAATCTAAAAAAAAATCTAAAAGATGGGTGGCATGCATATGTATTCACCTCCTTGATTTCGGAAAACTACGTTTTGCTGTAATTACAGCTGCAAGTGTTTTGGGTATGTCTCTACCAGCTTTGAGCATCAAGAAGCTTCTTTGCTGAATATTTAAAAACTCAATCAAATTGAACAGAGTGTCTGTGAAGTAATTTACATCTTACCAAAAGTGCTCAATTAGCCTTAGGTTTTAACACATGAATATGCTTTGATTTAAATAATTCTATTATAGTTTTAGCTGTATGTTAGGATTGTTAGGATTGTTTTCTTGCCGGAAGGTGGACTCCAGGCTGATGTCTAGGACTGTCCTGCAATCTTAAGAAAAAAAACCAAGGCTGAACCATATTAGGAAAATATGCAATATGTGATAATATTAGTGAATATTAGTGAATATTGTGACAATGACATGACTTGCAATAAATAAACAAATAATTAAAAAGTCTTAATATCATATATAGCAAAACATACATCCCAGAAGACGAGTAGTCTATCCAGCTACTGGGGAAAAAAATCTATATTTCTATCTCAACAACAAGTTTTGTGTAGAAAAAAATTGCTTCAGGCGGGCCTCTACTGGTCAGTATGGAAAGCAATTTAGTAGTGGTTTCCTAATAACTTGACCGCCTCACCAGCTCTTTACTTTCCAAATGTTTTTTTATACTGAATTAAGCATTACCAATTATATCATAGGCATATATATCCTGAATGCAAGGTACTTAAATAACTAGCTAACATTTATTGCAGTCCAGACAGGTCTTGCAGTAGGAATGTTGCATAGAGTAATATTGCAATAACAATACATTTAACAATGATTGTAATATATATTATGCAGGACTACTATCGACACCACCTTTGGTTTCCGGTCACAAAGATAATTTTGTATGATCAAAACAGATGGGTTTAAAGGCAATTGGTTGCGCTGGATTTTTTCTTTTTCTTTTAGGATTTACGGGTAAAAGGGGCCGATTAAATACTTACATGATCGATGTGGCCATCCAAAATGATGGAAAGATTAGGAAAACGGAATATGAGAAAGTCGAGAAATATCATGAATCTCAGGCAGGAGCTACACACACACATATATATATATATATATATATATATATATATATATATATATATATATATATATATATATATATATATATATATATAGATAGATAGATAGATAGATAGATAGATAGATAACTGCTTATTTTGATCTTTAATCAAGTTTATGAGTGGAAAATATTTCCCCAGAGTGGCTGGTATTAACGGAAACCGTCTGATCGTGTAAAGCCACTTAGGAGACAATTTTATGACTGAAGTTTTTGAAATTTGATTGATGCCTGTAGAGATCAGAGAATCACATTACCATTTTTTAATAGGGTAGATCAGATGGAATCCAGATGATATGCTATTATAATTCACGCCAAAGTGATTCGCTACACTGTCAATAAGGCGTGTTGTTAAAACCCTACCTTGTCTTTGATTACCAAACTTAAATGGCAGTTTGTCCAAAGCTTGGACAGCTGTCATCTTTGAGCAAAATTTTATTAGCCCCACTTACATTACATACATAGAAGATGCCAGCTTTGGATTATTCTAAATTCAATCACCACACATTTAGTGTGTTGCTTTTCAGCCTGGTGGTTAAACGTTGTGGACACGTAAAACTTGCAGTTACAACAAAGCCAGGACTGATTTAATCAAAACTTAATGAAGTGTGATTACAAGACATTCAAGCTTGATGTTTTTTTAGGTGTGAAATCTGTGGCGTATATTTCCATGACGGCAAGCATTAAAAAGGGAGGAATTTATAAACAGATCCAGCTCTGATGCCACTGGGAACAACTGACGCTTTCAAGCAGAAAATCTCAGACAAATCACAATTTACCAACTAATGAAACCACTCAAGATTATCCCCCTCCTATCCGTCTGTGCCCGCTGTCCTGAAAACTGCATTACTCACACAAGCAATGTCTGATTTGGCTTGCTTCACAATTATGGCATGCTATATTTCCACAAGGCAGTCAAAATAATAATAAAAAAAAACTCGAGAACTGAGTCAACCTGAAATAAAACTTATTCAAAACGAAATAACATAACACTTGGCATAACAAATCAGTATGTTTCAAAGAAACCAGCAAAAACAAGACTTTGATATACTTACCCTCTGTGGAGTGTACATGGGTTAGAGTGATGAGAAACCAGCAAAAGGTGTGTAGTGTCCGCAGGCAGCATGCCATGGTGCTGAGTATTGATGATTTTTGGCAGGTTAGAGTTGTGGCTAACAGCTTCTGATTAGAAAAGTCCAAGCCAAGTGGTCTCAGAGATAATCATTATCGATCTTCTCCCCTGTAACACAGACCAAAAGGAAAGCATTTACTTCGGTTATGAAATTTAGCCCACACGCGTGTGCTCTGCCCCTGAGGAAGCCACTAACGTTCAGAAGGCCCTTGATTTTTCATGCACATTCCGATGAAGAGATGTGACAATCCTTAAGCTGTGAAATGCTACAAACCAGCACTCACCACTAAAATAAGGCCAGAAGGTCAATGATCCTCCAGAGAGTTTTCCCTTAATGGTAGCCAAATTCTAAATATTTTTCACTATTAGGATGAGAGAGCATGGTGGGAGCAGGCGTTGTTGTTTTCAAACACATGTGTCCCGCCATGTCCATCCCCTCGTGACTAGCCGTCAAGAGACACTAACCTCATTAGCTGTGTGTGGAGCTGTATATTGGCTACCTGATTCAGAGCGCATCATGATTCCTTATTTATAATGTTTATCTGTTTTACAGTCTCAGAGTACGAAATAAGTTTGGGCTGGTTCCTGGTATCATACAATTCCAAGGTTTTTTAAAGGTTTAAGTTTCAAAAACACTAAAATTTTCATCATATTGCTCCTATGGTCTAAAGTCCTTTAAATGCAATACTAACGTCAACATCCTAGTAGCTTTTATAATGCTGCTTCAGGTTCATGACACTAAATGCAGTTGTTGCTGCAAAGGAGATCTGCCTGTATTCAACAATTTGCAATTGTAGGGTTCTTGTGTGAAGTTGCAAAAATGGGCATGTGGATGACCTAGGGCTGGACGATATAGAAAAAAAGCTTATCGATAAAAAAAAATGCATATTGATCGATATTGATAATTATTGAAAATATTTAAAACCATATTTTATGTGCAGCTCTGCCTGGACATTTTATGATATTGCTAAATGATTTAATTTTAATAAAGAACACAATCACAGAATTCCAATTAAATCTTTATTTAACCAACTTTTTTAACCATAACAGAATTTTTTTAAAGAAAAATAACTTAAGAGACCTGAGTTATGTTATTAAATAATGACAAAGAATAAACTAAAGTGACCAGTAAAATTACCAAAATAAATATACCAAATAAATAAATTAAATAGCCTATTTAGGTGGGAATAGTACACTAGTTACTCCTCAGGGTCCATTCTATTTCTAGTCAATTGAGAGGCTGACGCAGGGCTGAGGTCTGAGGTTGTGGCGTGGGAAGACACAGATTGCAGCTCATTTTGCACTGATTCCTGGCACTCGTTGCACAATTTAGGGAGCGCTGTTAGAGAAAAACTTGCGTCCCGGAACATCATATCGCGGATCAAGAGTGGCAAGTAATTGTTTGAAGCCAGGTTTTTCAGCTGCAGACGTATCAATCACTATGAAGCACGTTACTGCATGCGTGATATCCTTACGCCGCTTGGACGCTTTTTCATTTTATCACAAAGAAGGGAGCCCAGTTTAGCTGCTATACCTGCTTTGTTTTGGAAGAAGTTCCAGGGGCTGAATGCGCTCGCGCTGCTGCGCGTGTGAGCTGTGTCGCGTGGGGCTGACACAGCTCGCGCTGCTGCGGGTGTCAGCGGCTTATGTGATGAAACAAGTTGGTTGCGTTACCAGACTTTGTTTTTACCGGTTCCTTGCAAGTTTTACAAATCACTGGTTTATTTCTGCCAGACTGGCGAACTAGTAAAACCCTGTTTGGGACCGTTTCCTCCGCCGTTACTTCCTGCGACATATTCACGTGCTCTGTGTTGTGGTTTGAGAGAGCGGCGCTTTGTGACGGCGTGCTTGGGTCCGCGATTACGATTGGTCGAGAGGAAGTAGTGACTGTAGCATCAACTAATATGATAGGCTGAAAGGAAGGAAGGAAAACTCTCTATCGAAGTATTATCGACCCTATTTTTTCCTATCGCGCCACACGTCTATCGATCGATATATATTGTTATTGAATTATCGTCCAGCCCTAGGATGACCTGCCAAAACTTTAGAAACTTTAGAAGAACTTACAGGGCACAAGACACTGTTTTTGAGGAGAGAAATGCGAGGAATAAACCAGGTGTAACAGACCCTGTGGTTCAGTGTGTAGTCGCTTTGCAATCAAAAAGATGTGGGTGCAACTCCAGCTTAAAGGCAAAGCACTCTACCCAAAGTTGCCTGGCAATCTGTGTATCGGTGTATGAATGTGTACGTGTTAAGACCAAGACACACTGCTTGTCCACATTACATACAGATTTTTCTGTTGACTTACTGGCTGTGCAGAGGCTTCCTCCACAGACCACCAAACTTGAGAGATCGAGTATTCACGCAAGAGAATGCACCGCAAATTCTGGAAGTTCCGCCAGCATGAACAAGCCGTGCGGTAAACGTAAAGCTGCGGTTTCTGCTCGAATAACCTAAAAGAAGATTGTTGTTTCACTTTATCTGTTTTCAGTACTTCTAAGCTCCTACACTGTTTTATTGAGCTGTGCAATTCCAGGACGAACCTGGCCAGAAATTGCGTACAGTTTACCTTGCGGTTTGGAGATTTTATTTTGTAGTTTCCCCAAAGCGGGTGTGTTTTACTTTGCCAACGTGTAGCTCTTGCTGTCTGTCTCAGGACTTTCCCATCAAATTTCTGCATAGCTTCGACCAAGGTAGACCTGCAGACAGTTATGTAGAACCACGCATTCTGACAGGCACACATAGGCCCCATTCATTTCAACCAGATGTAATTGCTGCGTCTTCATAAAATCCATTTTCTGCATCAGGTATGTTTCGGCCTTTAGAGTGCAACTGGGTGGAGGTGGCCCTAGTAAGATGCTTTGAGTGGTCTGTAAGACCAGAAAGGCGCTATATAAAGTCAGTCTATTTGTCTTATCCCTCCGCCATTTTAGCTAAGAAATTACAGATGCTTGAAAAGCCTACTAGTCATAAAAACAGAGAGTTACGGTTTAAAGACTAACCGAGTGTGGCCCATTGCTAAGCCATAGACAGCATGTCTGTTTAGTAGCTGACTGCAACCTGGCTACCTGAGCAGACAGCCCAACTAATAAACTAACAAACTAATATATACTACCAGTATTGCTCAAAAAGCCAAACCTGGTAAAAAAACAAAAAAAGGTTTAATGTTCTCCACAATAACCACAGTTACAAAAAAATAAATTTAGCCAATACTTACTCTAAATTTTGGAAAACAACAAATATATTGTATCGTTTTTTTCTGACTATAAGGCGCACCTAAAATCTTTAACTTTTCTCCAAAATTGATGGTGCACCTTTTAATCTGGTGCGCCTTATATATGATTACCGTTGTGCTTACTGACCGATTTTATGTAGTGCAATGCGCTCAAAATCCATTAAAATGTGTAAGTACAACTTTGGCTAGCAAAAAAGCCGCACCATTCGATGATTATTCAGAGCATTACGTTACACTGTGTCACTACTTGATCAGACCTCTGAGCGGTCTACAAGACTGCCTGACTGTAATGTCAAAACTAGAAGCACATTCATGTAAAGGCCCTCACATACTTGACCGTACTTCACTCCTTGGAGGTCCGCGCGTACTCGAGGCTTACCCAAGGCAGACTCTGCGCGGAGTCCGCGCATACAGGTACTACGTACACTCGTGCAGAGCTCAATTTTTACGACCACGTATGCAGTGTCACATTATAAACTTCTTGGAGGCAAGAAGTCTTTGCATCAAACTGTTTTATAAGTGACACCGAGCTTGATACACTGAGTCGCAAGGATGTCCAGCATCACAGTCCCTCTCTGTTCTCACTGACAGGTGTACGGCGGGAGCCGGCTGGAAAAGAAACGGCTCTAGGTGCTCAGTTCCGTCGCTTCGTCCCATTGACAGAAAGTGTGCGAATTGTAGGAATTTGCCACAAAAAATGTAGGCAATAATATGCTCAACTATGAAGGGGAAAATCCACGGTGAGTCAGCGCGGAGTCCGCACAGCTCACAGTATGTACACAGTACACCTGAGTATGTGGGAGCCTTTAGGCAGCCTGTGCCCGGATCATGTGCTAGCAACAATAAACCTAGTAAGTTAATTCAATATAAAAGTTACGTTTATTTTGGTCCTTTTGATCCAGTGTGCCTTATGGTCCGGAAAATACAGTATTTTAGCTGAAATAACTAATATGTCAAATAATTGTTCTTTTTCAATAAGAGGAATTGTGTGCTTTTCTGCCTTACATAAAGTAATTAGATGATAACATGCACTTGTTGCTAAAACTTAAGTAAGTTATCCCTGTGAATCGCTTGACGGGCAGCTAATTTCCCCAGTGGAATTTCACTTCCAAGAGATTAGAGGTTGAAAAGTAACAGCACTCCCATCTATCAAAACTTTTGTGCCTTTTTCCACCCCCATGCCCAAGCCAAACAAACAAACACTGCCAAACAAATGGTCACTTCCCTGTCCCGTGACTCACCACAAACCACTTTATCTCTCCAATCTCTATCCTCACCTCCCCCATTCTCCTCTCTGGCATCTCTCTGAATCAGAATTTCTCCCTTTCCCGCCTCATCCATACCTGTCTCAGCGGTATAAACCTGAAAGTTTGTTTTGCTCTCATTCCGCTACAAAAGCAGATGACCTCCTCCCAGCCATGGATCCAGTGGTGGAGCCGTGTGTGGTGAAACCCAACGCTTACCTGCACGCCCAGGCATGTGTTTCACACTACTAACGGCTCCCTTTTGTCTGTGTGTTTACACTGCTGGGTTAAGCTCCATCCTCTTGCTCCCATGAACCATTAGCACATTCACCATGGGATGTGGCATCACTCGGGCAACAAGGCACAGAGGACCCCATTAGAAACTGTTTTCTTTTTTTTTTCTTTTTTAGCACATGCAAAAACACCATTTAAAAAAAAAATGTATGTCCACAGCTTGATTCTCGAGAGTGATATTACACTGTTCATACTACTGGCTAACAACAAAACTCGACTGAGAAGACAAGGATGATTTGTGTTGTTATGTAGAGTCAGAACCACACAAATCAGCTTCAGCTGTCACCTCCATGCAGGAGGATAACCAGCGCCTGAAGGCTCTTTGATCTGTTTTGTCGGAGTTCTCAGGCACTGTAATAATTCATCAGTGAGAAAACATGCAGAGCGTACGCATTCGCCGACAAAGTTATAATTAAACCTGCCATAATCAGCTCATCTAGTATGACATTGCTCCTCACCTGAGACCTCTAATTTTAGAGCCATTAGGAGAGGTTAACAGGAGCAGAACACACACGGCCACAGCGTATTTAGTTTCAGCAGAATAATGTGCAGTTGTGAGGCTTGACAAATGAAAGCTGATCACAGAGACCAAACATATTGGATTGCCACAAAACTTTACCACTTGCTTTTTATCAGGGCATACAAGTGGCACCAATTAAATTTATCTGGGAAGTGACTACTGCCCACATTCAGCGCCCATACATTATAATGAGACCTTAAGCTGATTGTGTCCTCAGTAAACCTTTTTACTCACTATATAGGATTAGGACTTCTCATCCAGGCACAAATTCTTAGTGCCTGTTGTTTTGTTCTTAGATCAGGCTATATGCACTGAATGATGATAATCCAATTTAATCCTTATGCTTCCTTGCATAAAGGGATATACTTTATAAAATCATGTTTAACTAAGATGTTTACTTGGTTGATATAACATGTGCACATTTTTATTAGACATTTAATAACTATTTATTTAAAGAGGTTTATTTGAAATAAAACATTTGTCTAAATGAAGACACAATTTATTGTAGAGGTTATTTTACAAGTCTAATACAAAACTATTTGCGTTGGGGGTGGGGGGATCTCTCAACATCCCTAAGGCCGGTACTGTCGCTTGTCTACAATTTAAAAGTACAGCTACTATCAGATGTATGTGCAGGGTCTGCAGTGTTAGCAGCCTTGAAGCACTTAAGACAACCTGGATATGGTGCAAAATTGAACAACTGCTATATAGCTCTAATCTGGTTGTATGAATTACTGAAGTGATTGTACACACACTTAAGGCTATAACTGACACACCCAGGTCTCTTTTAGTCTCTCTTGAAAAAGATATAGCATTCACAAATAGACATTACACCTGGCTATATACCTTTTCTGTTATTAAAATAATTTCTTAACAGCTCATCTGTCATTAAAACAATTAATATGTATTTACTAAAATACATATTAGATCTCAGTAAATATATTAAGGTCCTGTCCAAATAAACAGGTATATTTAGCAAAACAATTTTTTTGCAATGTTTTCATGTGCTGTCTACAAAATAGTATACAAAGTTGTAACTTTTATGAACTCTTTTTTCTGTGTATGTGTTTAGATTGGATAACCAGATATAATTTCATTCAGTTACAAATTATTGTATTAGTCCCAAAAGAAAATTAAATGTTGAAACAGCTATTTCTTCAATAAGTTGTTGTAGATGTGGATCGCTAGAATTAAACATGACAGGGGAACAACAATAATGGAGCCATGACATTGTTTTTTTCCCACATCTGTTTGCCTTTGGCCTGACTGAGTTTCTATTAAACTACAAATCTAAGCTGATGTAATCAATACAAGAAAGGTTAAAGTGAAAATATAAACACATTTTTGAGGGGTAAATCTGATGCCTAGGATGGCTTTAGCCATACTAAAGATTCCCTTTGAGTGTTGAGGTTGTTGACTGCAAATCCCAATCCATGAGATTCTCATGGTACAATTATCTTAATAGGAAATATCATGGTTTCACATATTCACAATGTTACACAAAATTTAAATAATAATAATAATAATAACTGAGTCAAATTATTTTAGCAAAACAGAAAAAAACATCTTGTTTTTTAATCTTATTATAGATATAGTATTTACCTTACTTTACCTTTTAGCTTCAGATTCGAAGTTTGTAGAATATGTTATTTTTTGTACAGTTTTCCCTTTCCAGAGTTACACTACCTTGATAAGAATGCTATTTTTTTCCATGTTATAAAACTGAATATTTTTAAACAGCCAAATTTGTCTGTCTTGTAAACCAGAGATAAGCTCAGTAGCCTTTTTCAGTCAGCTGACTAGAATTGTGCAGCAATAAGTGGGAGAGGGGCAGCTCTGTGATACTTGACATATCCGAGCAGTCTGCAACCTGTACAATGCAAGTGCCATATTTACCCTTAGTCCAGGTAAATAAAACTAATTTACAGCCACAAACATAACCTTCTGAAAAAAATCCAATATCAAATTTTTGATAAATATATACCTAAAAATATATTTAAAAATATATTTTTAGGTTTCAAAATAACATTTACATTTTGCAAAGAAGATGGACACATTTTCTTAAACGGGAAGTTGATATTTGACAAAAATCACATAGTTTCCAATATAATGACAAGAAAAATAGATCTCAAACAATATTACTGGTACTTCTGTCATCCTGTTGTGGGAATTGAATGCAGTTATTCCTTGTAAAAATTACATTTGTTAAATCTATGTGGAAAAACAGTAGTTGGTTCTTTGTCACTTTTAGCCAATGTTTTTAGGAGCCATGTGAAGGGTCCAAAGAGCCACTTGCAAAGTTGGCACCGCACGTTGTAGATGCCTGCTGTGTCCAGATACCTATCACCATCCTAGGCCTACCTGTGTTACTCATTATAGAGCATCACAGCAAAAAAGGAATAATATGTTGGAGAACAAGAACTTGAAAACAGCTATTGAGGGATGCGGTTGTTTATTATTTATTTTTGACTAAAGTATCAAAACCAACACAAACATAGCTAGATATTATATATAACAAAATTTGCCATAATAAACATAAATATATTACTTTGATTTTGCGTCAGTAAGAACAACAGTTGCTTTTCTGTTTTAAGTGAAGACAGTTAGATCATGCCTTTTCATTCAAGGTTATCAGTTGGCTCTCATAATAACCAAAACTTAGTCTTTGTCCTTAGCTGATTGTTTGGTTCAGTTGCTGAAGGTGTTCATATTTATACATAAACAATCATTTTGAGGCTCAGACTGAGATAGCAGTGCTGAAACAGTATGATTATTTTTTCTACTGCCTTGTCATCACTGCACTGCAACAAAGCCGAGGACGACCAACAGGAGTCATGTGTCGGAATATGAAGACAAAAGACGAGATGCCTTTGACAGTTTTGTCTTGAAGCCTGCAGAGACCCCCTGGTACGAAAAACACGAAGAATGCAGATTCCTTGTACAGGGGGGTTGGGGTGTTCTGTAAATCGACGATAACAGTCCTATACTTTAATATATTTTGTTTCACGCTGTGAGTGTTTAACATGCTGAGACACCAAAGGCGCAGGCTGTGGGGAGACTGCCTGACTGCCGTTCTCCTCATTAAATGAGTTGAGGTCTCCCCTCTCAGCTGGGGTCCCTTTTTTGTCTCTCCGCCTCATAACAGAAAACTGCCAGCAATCCCACCTCGGCTCTTTTTTGCACGGCCCTCGACTTGGGTGAAACAGGTTTAGTCTCCGAAACAATGTGTCGCTGTGTTTGGAGTTTCTGTACAGACGGAAGCAGACTCTCAATAACAATGCTGCTTGTTATTCGTCGCATACATGACCAGTGGCCAACTTTCTGTGATTTTTAAGCACAGATTACCAAAATGGCAGCAGACAACACACAGCTCGGGCTAAATATGAGGTTGGCCCAGACAGATGTTTAAGTACCCTGAGAAATTGAGAAGCCACAGGGGCGTGGGCCCACAGGCTTTAAACATATGTGCGCTCGATATACTCACAATACAACAGAATGCTTTATTTTCAACAACTGAGTGTCAAATATAAGTAGGAAGCAGTTGGCCCTCTTAAGATAATGAAAACAAAAGGCATACTAACTGGGAGGAAGGGGGTTATTAGTGGGGAGGGAAGGAAGGTTGATTCAGGACAGTTTTAAATTTAAATGTAGTGGGGGGTCTGAAAACAAGAGGCAGATGTGAAAAGAATGTTAGGCTTCTAAGACAAAGCTCCCAGTTGTCCATTTCTAGTTGTTAGAGGGTCACAGGAGAATAGAGGAAGAGTTGGACCATTCTCTAAAACGGGGTCCAAGAGAATGGAGGGAAACCTAGAATAAAGAGCTCGAAAGGAGGAGGGGGACTTAGGCTACAATAAAAGACTGACAGCTTGCAAGACTTGCTTGACCCTCGAATTAGCCCTCGAACTTTCAAGAGATCTCGGGAAAGAGTTGGGACGTTAGTCGTCACATTACAGAAATGCAACAGACGGAAAATGTGGGAGTAGAGATTCACTGAAATGTAAATTTGGAGCAACATACCACCACAGGTTCAAAGAAATACACTTGGTTTCGACTTGATTTTCCTACCAGGATTCCTCATACACGCATTCATTTACTGTACCCTACATGGCTCATGGTATCTTGGATCATATTGTCCTGTTAAACAAAAACAAAATACCTGGGGCTAGAGGAATCAGCCAAGAATACACGATCTCAGCTGTGGAAGAAATATATTCCTCCAAAAGCAAATGGGTTCCTTGCTTTAACACTGCTGAAGATGTATAATTTGCGAGGGCAAATCAGAAAATTCACACTCCAGCATGGAGAGATCAGGCTTGGCCATCAGATGAGTCACGGAGCCCCGCAGAGTCAGATATGGGGCAGGAAGGAATCAGAGGCCGACCCCTCCGCCGAAGGAATGATTGAGAGCAGCGTAGAGGCGAAACAACTGAGTGACACCCAACCAAACTCTGTCTGACTGCCGGTGCCCGAAACGTGGGCCCTGAACCTTGACAGGAGCTAAGCCAGTGAAAGACCAGGTCAAACATGCATGCTGCGCAACAGGACAGCTCAGCAGGGGGGCAGCGTGGGGCTGACAGTGGCAGTTGACAAAGGACAATACAGAAAAGATCAGATGCGTTTGAAAACAAAGGAACCCATAAAGGTGTCTTGTAAGAAGAAAAAAATATTGAGACCTTATTAAACCAGGTGTATCTAACTATGCCAGCTGAGAGTTCTTTACATCTTTTTCAGGAACACCGGATTACAAACAAGACTTTAAGCTATTATCAAATCCATTACATCATGTGGGAAGACAAAAACAATTGTTTTTAGCATTGCGGGTGGTAATGTGATGAATCATTGCCTACCTCTAATGAAGGCCACGATTCCACCAAATAAGCAGTAGCAAACAACAGACAGAGCGTGTGACATAAGCGTGGTGCATGTCATGCTCATTGCTCTTAGTGTTTCCTCTATTCATCATTTTTATGAGCCACTCAATTAATCGATTAGAGCTCTCCCCCCTGGAACGGACGTACTGCAACTAAACAAAGCCAAACCCTGAAACACATCAATCCCTTCAGAGAGGGAAAAATGAACTGACCATCACAAGCCAAATGTATTACATGTGCAGCAAAAGTTGCAGCTTTATTTATTATTTTTTTAAGAAATGTTCACCTTTTTTTACTTTATTTCTTTGTCAATGACATTTAACTTGTTCAATATTATTTTTTAAATACTTACATTGCTTTGTAACCAGAGAGGTAAAGATCTGGCTTTTTTGGCAGATTCCAATATCAGTTTACTTGAAGGTTTAAAGTTTGACCAGAAAAGTCCAAATTCTGACCCCTATTCCATTTTTGTTTCGATTACATTCTAAAGAGAACCAAAAAAAAGCTGAAAAACATATCTGATCAACAATCAACTTTAGCAATGGAAGGGAATTCCTATTAGCATTTTAAGATATCCACACCTGTCTGTCCACATGGATTATGACAATTTTCCACAGTAGCAAACGTTTTAATACAGGTTCCATACAGTTTTTTTTGTTCTAATTTTGATGTTTTACCAGGAAGTGAAGTGGATTATCTCGAATGAAGTTTCAAAATGTCATTTCCACTCACTGATAGCACAAAACTATTCCTTTCAGGTCTGCTGAGATAAGAGTGACTCAGCCAAGACTGTAAACGGTGTCTTCGCCGAATGTTCCTCCGCTTAGGAATTAATAGGCTGACATTAATACAGCAAGATAAATGGGCAGGTCAGGAACGGGGGCCTTGCCATTATATGGGCATCTCATGGTGATAGTGCCTGCCAATCAAGTCCAATAAGTCCTTGACACACCATGATTCACCTTGAAACACCCAGAGCGAATGCAGTACAGAGTGTATACTCCTTTGTCCACAAGCCAAATCCAATTAGTTTGTGCACATAAATACTTAGCATGGTTGGGGCCCAGGGAACACTTTAGGACAGCACAAAAGAAACAAAGACTGTTTCAAAAGCATCTACTATATTTCAGTTTGAGTTCATCTATAGCTGATTTCTTTAATAAAAAAAAAGTTGGATGGCTAACAAAGTCAAGCAGCGGGAAGAGAGGTGTTGAAGCACAGTGATGAGAAACTAAAAGTTCAAGAAGTTGAAACTTCCGTCACAGTGACTGAAAAACATACTGATTTCTGTTAGGGTGATGAGCATGTTGTACTTGTACTATTTGTGTTCTTTAAACCCACAAAAAAAATATTACACAGTATGATATGAAGTTCTTCCAATAAGACGCCAGAGTAAGTGATTTATTTTGAATTTCTGCTGGCTGTATGGAGTACAAAGTAACTCAGCGCTGCTCCTCCACCGCTTGTTGCTGCCCACAGAAAATCAACAAGCTGGAAGAAGGCTATTAGACTTTTCTCATGCCAACAATAAAGACAAACTGGGCTATTTGGGAATCTTTACAGTTGCAAAAAAACAAGAGGATTCAGGTTGTAAAACTAAAAGAACACCACTGATTAGCCTGCTTTAGAACTAGAGTTGGCAAGCCATGAGCTGATTGGCAATCTGTTTTAAACAAAAGCAATTATACAGTATCATGCTAGACATGCTATACATTTTTCTGTTCATACAGTGATCCTGTCAAACTATAGTATTATTTACTCATACTGTAAAAACCTAATAATATTCAATGCCTATTCTTTAATGTTTGTTGAGTTTACTGGCCCAAATCAGGCTCAAAGTCACAGTCAATGGAAATAAGTAATAGAAAATCTTTAGAGAGCAGTATAAAATTAAATGTATTTATATTTGGACTTTGAGTGGTTTTATAGGTATTTCTCTATCCATCAAAATATTTAACTGTCACGTGCATTAAACTGATATGCAATCTGGTTTAATACACGGGTTATGAAATTGTGTGTTTATGGTACAAAACGGAAGGCAGACAGGACACAATGGCACTGTGTGGGTACAAACTGGTGCGGGTACAAATTAGCTTGAAATTGATCTGGAGCATTTTGGTTGATGTGCGTTTTTGCAGACAAGGCTCAGAACCTTTTGGAGTAAAAAGGATCTCGGTCCCTTTTTAGTCTATTGCAGCAATGCTCATCATTTACCCCAATGTGCACCAGCGAGCAGTGTATGTGACCTTCTTCTCATCTCTTTAAAATAAATAGGCAAAAAAATGTCTCCGTCTTCTCTATTAAGGATCTTTTCATCAATAATGCACTGTGATCATGAAGCGTTATTAAACTGGATGATTAATTTTTCAGGTGGTGGGCAGCAACACAAAACATAACGAAGGTAACTGAGAAGATGACTTGTGAGAGGCAAATGTAAATTTGCAGGGAATCAAGCTGGAAAATAAGCCATTTGTCTACTGTGCTGTGTGTTTTGTTCATCTTAGCATTGAGAAACAAAAGAGATACTGTACTATTATCTTTGAGACAATGAGGAGCTGCATAAGCAACGTGCTGCGTCTTCTTTGTTGGCTTGTTCTGCTACATCTCTGCTTTGTGAGTAGTATATTTACCACTAAAATAATTTAACTTAATTGTTCAGTAGCCAAACTATTTCCAAATTTACTTACAAGATTTGAAAGCACAAGGCTGAAGATTAAATCTTGTAATGGGGGCTAATTCCTCCAAAATTTAAGGCTCTGCACACAATGTCGCCAACCTTGACTCGTTTTCTAATTGAGGCTTTTAACCTTTCTTTAGCTCAGAGCAAGGACAAACACAGGCAAAATAAGGTGGGGGTGCTGCATAATCTCCGTTGTCACTAAAATAGAAAAAGGGCCTATCCTTTGCAGCACAAGCAATACGACATAAAAACAATTACACCGGTGGAGTGGATGCACTGCGACCTGCTTGCATATTTCTACCCCATTGCTGCCATATCGGTTTTCAATCTAAAATGATGGCACAAATGTCTTTGTAAAAAAAAAAAGGAGAAAGGCAGTGTATGTCATGCTAAAACAAGGTATACGGCTGTGTCTTTTCAGGAAGCTCAGACAAAAGAAGGTGGGTGTAGTCTTTCCTGAATGCAATCACTTGTCAGCCCTAAATCTTCACTCAGTACTACCCTGACAGGTATAATGGTGCTTGTTAAATCGGATGAAGGGATATTCGGCCACTTTTCCCAAATACATAGAAAACTCTAAAATGCATTTTTGCCTTTCTCGGCAAAAAAAAGATAATTTTTCTTTAAGTACATCTTTTTTAACAAGAATAAAAACAGCAACACGCAGGCAGAAAACACAGCTAATGTGGCATGCACAAACAGCGGCAGGACAGGAGCGAGTACAATTTAAGTTGCTTTGAATTTTCTGGCGGCTTTATTAGATTTCTTTCATGCAGTCCCGGTGTCACTACTCCTTTGCCCTCTCCCCACCTTCAGCTGTGAAAGAGAGAGGACAGTTTTGGGGCTCAGCCTTCTCCAAGGCACTCATCTGCATAACATCAGCATCCCAAGTGGGATTGTGATGCAAACAAGCGCAGATTGGTTTATTCCATCTCCCAGTTTCAATAGGTGTTGTCAATCCTGTATGTTCAAAGGATCCACCCCAGTTGGGGGCTAAGAAAGGGAACATGTTTTTTTTTTTTTTTTATGTGGCAAAATAAAGTTTTATTCACGATGTTGAGTGAAAATGCCATGAGGGAAACTTGTGCTGTATCTTGTATTGATTTGCTGATGATAGTATTTTGCAAAAATCCTCCCAAAAGAGACAGATAATAAAGCAGTAGAAATTTCCTTAAAGTCAAAATAGAAAATTTTAGAAATTTTCAGCTACAGCCAACTGACCTTGATTTAGACTTGACGTGATTTAAAAAAGAATATGTAAATGGGTCTGTGGCTTATGTTATCGTCCTCTGCCACCCACAGCAGGACACTAGATACAGCAATCACTGCTTGCGCACCTTGTGTACGTCGAATATGTGTTTGCTCTTTTGTGATAACGAAAAAGGGGGAGGGAAGGGGGAAACAAACATGGGCCTTTCTTCACGTGTACTTTCTTATGAAAATCTGGACCAAAGTCAAGGAAATCTGGAAATACAAGGAGAGCGAGTGGGCAGATACAAGAGACTGTTGAGCGGCCCTGGCGATAAAACATTCACAGGGAAATTATCTCCCTGTCATAAGACCCACCCTGTTTTGAATACCAAAGGGATTCATGCTCCCAAACAAATTCTAAGAGGCTGACCAATTTTGTGCTCTGGCAAACGATAGCAGGCTGCCGCTCAGGTCGCACCTTTGAACTGCCACGATTGTAGCTAGCAGGAAGCAGAGATCCTAATCTGTGTGTCTCTGTGCAGGTAATCCACTGAAGTATAATTGGCAACGTTTAAGTTGCACACAATAATAACAGGGGGGTGAGACTCGCTATGAATAAGAAGTAAGAGCAATAAAAGAGAAGTCAGAGAGAAAGAGTGTAGTGCTTGCGCAAGAGCCTATGTTGGGGAGGTTTCCTAATATGACTGACCATTCAGAGCAGAGCTGCCAAACATAATTTCATTAAATTTAATAGTAGATTATAGGCATGAGTCAGTTCCTTGTAACATGGTATATCAAGGTTCTAAAAAGTTACGGTTTATAGGACGTTTTAATGAGAAGACAGAGAATGTGCCGGAGTGATCAGAGCACAAAATAAGGCAGTGCTGCTCCTCCCCCACATGTTGCCTGCACTGCTGGTCGACTAGCTGGAAGAAAGCTATTGTACCTTTTCTACATTTACAAGAAAGATACGGTCCCCTGTTTGGAGATGACCCCAGTCATTAAAACCAGGGACAATCATAGTGTGGAAACTAGTGTCACCAATCAATGGATACCCCAACAGACTATTAATGTATTAACCGAAATATTAAGTCCATTGTAACATGATTGCAAATGTCATTGTCAATCATTTATTATTATTAAGTTAGTATTTTGGCAGCTGTAGTTATAATTGTTGCATTTGTTTTAAATTGAAGCAATTAGCTAATGCTATACATTCTCATGATTTTGCAGGAAACCACATTATATTCAGAGTTCTAACACTGTACGAACCTCACATCAACCCATGACACTTTAAAAAAAAAAAAAAAGCTAAATTGCTTCTTAGTATTGTTTCTATAATTTACAGTACTTTTAATGAGACTCCAGAGAAAGTGCAAGAGGGATGAGCGTCTACTGGCTTAATGGAGGACATAATAATGCTGTGTTTTCCCTCGGCCATCTGACGGAGCCCACTGCCAGTCAGGTGGCTTTAGGAGGGTTAGTACGATTTTTCCTCCCTCACAGGAAAGACAGCTTTGGCTCTTTCAAAACATGTAAAGTCATGAAAAACATGTTGAGTCAGATTATATAACATGTATATTTTTTGTTTGATATTTTTCCTTTAATACGATGATACAGTGAAACCCTGGTATTTTTACTGAAAATGAATATGAAGCAAAAATATCTGTTCAATGAGTAGTAGACTACATCATAAATGTAGCTTAGTTGTTTCACTAACATTAATCTAACCATCCACTCTCTACACCAGCTTATCTGTGCAGGGTCGCGGAGGGTTGCAGTGCTTGTCTCCAGCGGTCATTGGACATGATAAAACGTTAATTATCACTGTCTTGAAAATGTTTCCACACCAAGAGGTTTTCCTAAACTACCACATTTAAGAGTAACACATATTTTTCCTCCACCTTGAGAGAGAAATTTAATTTTTGAGGGCATCTGCTCCAAAGAAGAATTTTTTTATACTGTCAAAAAAAAAAAAAAGAATACACATAAATAGAGCAGCTGGTTAAGCTTCATATGACTGAGCAGGTACAATCTAACATCCTTGTTGTGGATACTATCTACATGTTTTTAAGAACTGTACAAGGAAAAATAAGGGAGAGAATGGTTTAAGTAGTCAACAATAAAAACGAAGGTGTTTAAACAACCTGCGTCTTAGATTGTGGCTCATCGCAGAGCCAATACTATAGGAAACAATGTGCCAAATAATCACCAGATAAAAGCAGCAACATGGCTTCTAAGAAAATGTTTAGTCTTTAATTTATAAATATTCATTCATATTATATTATATATATATATATATATATATATATATATATATATATATATATATATATATATATATATATATATATATATATATATATATATCCTTGTAAGGCTTACAGATCAAGATACCTACAGTAGCAATTAGCACATAGTGTAGATCTATTTACTCGCACAATTTTAAGCATCATGTTACGATTATTTCAGTTTTGGCACCAAATGTTTGAACTCTTTTATTATTTTTTTTCTGTTTCGATATATTGAATGCACCAGAAAAATGTCCCCAGTGTAGTTGAGTCATGCCGTGCAGCCCTCCCTGCCCTTACTATACTGGTTCCATTATACAGAGAAGCTCACATGCCCGTTCAGGTAACAAAATAAAAGATCCCTTCTTCAGCTCTTGCTGTAAAGACTAAACCTAGTCTGCGGCCATGGTTCCTCTCTGGGAGGTTATGCTGTGATGTCTGGTAGCTACATTTCAGTACCACTGCTTTCAGGGCAAATGTTGGCGAGATCTTTTAACAGTGTGCTAGATACTATATAATAAACACATTCAACGGTGTGCTCCGAGTTACAGGGGAAACTTTTCCACCCTTCAGTTCTTGGCCTCTCTGAGCCCGCCCACAGCTCCTCGCCTACCCCCAGGCCCGCCTGATGTTAATGGCTGTGATAGCCGCATCCTCTCAGCCCACTCCAGATTCACTGGTAATCAGCTCAGACTGAAGAATGACAGAAACTCCACCGGCTCTACCTTTTGCAATGACAAAAAAAAAGAAAGAAAGCACACACGTTTCTGCACCACCACCCATATCCCTCTCTCCCCCAAAACTCCTTCCATTTTACTGTCCTCTTTAGACAGATTTTCTTCTTCCTTCAACTACTACGGAGCAACACTCATCACATTGGTTCAGCTGCTGATGCTGAAGCTAAAAATGAATTGTGGGTTGCTGGGCACACATGCAGTGGTGTAGTTTTTGCAGCTTGAACGTAGCTTTTTGTCTGGTCATCATTAAACTACGCTATGATAAAATAATACTGTAGTGTAAAGCGACACACACACACACACACACACACACACACACACACACACACACACACACACACACACACACACACACACAAACCATTTCTGCCTTTCCGTAGAAACTGATGTTCAATTTAACAATAAAACATAATTTTCCTCTCTAGATAATGGTTTCATTTAAGTTATTTTTGTAACTTTAATTTATGTATTTATTGCAGCATACATGAAACTGTCTAAAGAAGCACTGATCCAACTTATTTTCGCTGTAGCTAAAAAAAAAATTGAGGAATATTTTATGGGTTTTTTTGGGTAATTTTGCTATGTGAAAAATATACTTTTTTGCTGTTTGGTTTGATAATCGACTGTAAATGAAGTTGGCCCCTACATTTATTTTAGACCCACAAATGCAGCATTAAAAATAAAACTTAATGTCGCTAAAAAGTCAAATTTCAAGAGATTTACGCAACAGTTGACAAAAAAAATCCAACTTCCCTTATGATTCATGTTTTTAATGAACAAATATGCAAAATCAGTATTTAACATAAGCCTAACTTAATAAAATAATGTTATCAACTTATCAAATCTAGCATTCAGCTACTTGCTTTTCCACATTTTGCTCACAGCAACAATATGTCAGATGCAAAGCGAAAGCTACACTTCCCACACTCATCTCAATTACTAACATCAGTCTGCTCGAGACTCACAAGCCGAATTAGACAAACAGGTCGGTCTAATGGATAAAGCAGCGAGAGTATGTGTGATTTATAGCAGAATTCACACCAGCAGAGCTGCCTCACACCTCATTTAGAAACAGGCATGATGAATTATTAGGGCAGTCTGTGGATGCATTTTTCTTGTACTGTTGTCAAAGAGATCAGATCAGGAGGGAGACGTGCTGAGGTGTTGATATTAAGCATTCTGAATTTTAAAATGTATGAATAATTTCATGTGTTCATGCAAACACACACACACACACACACACACACACGTGCAAAATAAAGGAACAACTTGACAACAGCATTTAGGATGCTCATTACCTCTTCCTAACAACAGTGGAGGAGAAGTTGGAACTAAAAGGCAGCTGTGAGCACTGGGCCTGGCACAGCTGTACAAGCAAAGCTGCAAAAAGAAGTAACCGGCTACTGTCGCTCAATCTGTGTTAATCCCACACACTATCTGCATGCACGTCAGCCTCCGTCCTCATGTCCATGCATTTCTTTTAACACTCCTAAGTTCAATTTGGCAGGAAAGTGGATATGTTGCATCACTTCTACTGGCTGAAAATCCTTTCAGCATATTTCTCCTTGATTAATCTTTTTTTTTCCTCGAAACAGCATGATGGCGGTGTTATCACGCACGATCAGTTCAGCAGTCGTTTTCTGGTGCATATATCCTGCTTCTTATTTTCCTATTTAGAGTATTTAGTGGTTTTACAAAAACAACATTTGCTTGTGAATTTGCATATTATATGTCTACTTTAAACATCAAATGGAACCCCATTTATTTAAAAATAATAATAGTTTTATCGTTCACAAGCAGGAGTGTGTGAAAAAGCTGTGTTCAATACAAAAGCTGGTAACAGCCTCAATAGGCGGATAAATATGCTGCTAGGTTTCACCAAGCCAGCACTCCTAAACTCTGCTATGTATTACAGACAGATCCTACATCCAAGCTCCAACAGAACCAAATCCGGGCCCACAGGGCAGAATCTTTATCCTAACATCCCTCCACAGGTCTGACACTTTGTCCTCTGTCTTCAAAACACTCTCCCTCGAAGTTTCTCTCCAGTTGACCCAAACACAGACCATCGCCTCTGGTTTGTCACGGCAGGCCGAGTGATGCAGCGCTGTGGGCAGCAGAGAGGGAGGCTCTGTACTGAGACAGCAGCAGGTGCAGCTGTGACAGTTGCCGTGTTGTTGCTAGCCCCACACTGTAGTCAAGATGAGGTTCACAGATGTAGCCACTCAGTGCCGTGGTTTATTGGCTGCCTGAGACAATGCATCTCTGTCAGGAACAACTCCTCCTAAGGCCATTTCGCTCTAAGAGTGCTCCGCGCGAAACAGGGCGCAGAAAAAGCTCGTTCTGACACACAAGGTCAATTCTGCTTCACGGCGGAGCAATCAAAGCCCCCCTTGCCTTGCAAAATACGCTGTTTCCTACCTGAAGAAATCACACTGCAAAATAGAGTCTGGGAAATATTCATGTTTTCATTTATATAATTTTTTATTTTGATTTTAAATCGTTATAAAAAAGTATAGGTGTGTAAATATGTAAAAATATCCCACATGTAATTATTTATAATTACATAATTAGTGCACATGTCGTAGTAATTATTGAAATAAGTATTGCCAGTTCGTAAAAGTGTGTTTTAGATTAATCATTACCATCTTCTCTGCAAGCCTAATTTAAAAGTCAACAAAGCACCACCCAAGGCTCCACTTTACCTCATGTGATTCCTACAAGACGAGAATTTAAATCGGAGGCTGCAAAAGTTATGGCAGCAGTTTTCCCTTAGCTTTTCCTCTTTTCTCTTCAACTTTTTTGTTTTTTGTTTTTGGGGTGAAAAAGCAAGCTAGATTCCCCACCTTTAATCCAGAAACTCCCACCCAGCTCTGTTTTGTTGACTCTCAGAGTACAGTGGAGATCTAGGATGATAATAATGACAATTGTTTTCCAGTAAAGCACCCAGTCTCTGCTAGTTCAATTACTGGAAGGAGCCTCAATGAGGGCGGTAAAATCATTTGCAGAGACATTATCTACACAGAAAGAGGCTGAGACAGAGAGAGAGTATGGAGAAGGGGGGCGGGGTGGGGACCAGAGCAGGCACAGGGGCCAAACTTTAGTTTGGAAAGGAAATAGAAACATTTCTGCGGACCACACATGGAGGGTGCTGCAGAAGATGAAAACAGCGGGATTCATAATTCACTGCAGGAAATTAATAGACTAATGCAGCTCGGTGTGTTTCAACGCCAAAACCCACATAATGGGATAAATTTGTTTTCATTACAGGTGAAAGACGGATATCTCTGCGGATTATTAAAACATACACAGAATTTATGGACGCCACAATGTAATGCCTACTCACATACGGCCGATCGCCCCACGAGCGGTACCGAGTCACGAGCCCTCATCTGTCAGCGTGTGGAATCATTAAAGATAATTTGATTGTTTTTTTCAACCCTGGCTGTGTTTGATGTCTCTGGCATGGTGGCAATTGAGAAGACAATTATTTTGTTGATTAGCTTGGTTTTTTTAGCAACTTACCATGCCTGTGATATTCCTCTGAAACTCCCAGACCAGACGCGCCACTCCATCTGACTTGGCAGCCATGCCACAAGAACAAAGCCACCACACTCCCCGACTAAATACTGTACAATGAAATATCATTTATCAAAGCATCAGACCTCGAAAGCCACCAAACAGAAAGTCTTGAGAGAAGGGATGGAGCCATGCTTATGCATTGAAAAACATAAAGTGGTGCACTTAGATCTGTGAGGATTTCAGCTAGCCAGTGCACTGTGTTTGGGAGAGTTAAACTTCTCTACAGGTTAGCTTTATTATTTTTTTGTATTTGATGACAGAAATTAAATATTATTTTCCAATCTTAAATCCCAGACATCAACTTAGATGGACAACCTTCTATAGCTTTATGAATTAACTCTAACACTTTGACTTTTATCCATAAAAAGCAAGTCTCATCTAACAGATTTCAACCACAGCCAAGAAAAAAACACATCAGAAATAAAGCACTGTCATTTGAACACAGGTAATGATACTCAACGACACTGTTTAGCACTGCTTACCAGGTTTTGGAAGCCTGTCAAACTGAATATGCTTAGCAACACCCACATCAGAACATGGAATAAAACATTTTTTTTAAAAAAGACAAAGAGATCAAAACTTTTCTCACTTCCAATCGGTCGCAATTGTCAAGGACAAGAGGAGCGTATAATGGGAGAAATATATTGCTCTGGCATGTTTACCCGCGCCATTCCAAAATAACAGATCTGTCGTGTCGGGAAAAGGGGGGCTTTTAAGTGTGGATGCGCCTCGCTCTCCTATAATCCAGCCGAGACATTACTCCTTCCCCTGGCAGACGTCCGCAGATCCCCCCCTGTCTCCCAGCCAGGCCTCTCTCTCCGGTGCTGTGGAAGAGCTGCAATAACTGCTGTTTGCTCAGAGCCTTGCCTACCAGGTTCTCCTCTGTCACACAGAAATTGAATATTTCCCAAATAGTCTTGCAGCTGTGCACAGATAAAGACAAGTCCTGTTCACATGGCACAAAGAATGAGAAGAGGATGACGTGTGTGTGTGTGTGTGTGTGTGTGTGTGTGTGTGTGGGGGGGGGGGGGGGGGGTCTTATGATCAGGAAAAAAAAATATTGTGCTTAGAATTGGGGGTCAATATAATAACAATAACCTCTAATTGATGATAGCTGCAAACCCCCAAACCTGGCTGGGATAGAGTTGTTGCATTTGTGGTTTAAACTACCTTTTCCACTGTTGGACACATAAGGGGATCAATGTGTATCAACATACTTGAAAACAGGACTAAATTTGATTACTGATCCCCGTATAGCTGTTAAACTGCACCGTTTAATATAACTGGTGTACAACATGTACATTGCTGTATCTGTTATGGGTTAGTGTGTAACTTTTCTTTTTTAAGTAGTATTTGTGGGGATCTGAATGTATGTAATAACTGGTGTATATGTAAAAAAGGCTGTGATGATTAAAATACATATATTTTTATAATTATTGCAATAAATACAAGAAAATACTGTGAGGAAATTTTAGGTCCTCATATCGCATCTATAGTGTGTGTGTGTCGTTACTATTTTTATTTTCTTAACCGTCCACAAATGATACATTGATATAAAAAGAAGTCTGATCAATATTTTAAAATGATCTTTTTTTGTCTGTAAATATGGCATTGAATATTTATTTTGAAAATACTTTCTAATATTTGAAATATTTCAAAAGTTACATTTGGCAGCTATATTATTAGTAAAATAAAAAAAACAATCAAACAGTTCCACCAAACATAAACACACAGTGCTAATAGCACTCCGCACACTCGCTGCACATATAAAACCGGGCCAGAATGTTATGAACATTCGAGTTTTAACAGTGAATTTCCTTTCTTCCATGTGCTCTTGAAAAAGGCAAAAAAAAAAAAAAATGAGTGAAGCATTGAAATGCCAGATAAGCTCAGAGAGGCTGCCACTTAACCAGCTTTCAGGACCCCGACATGCAAGCCGTCGACTAAGAGCCGTGTTGTTTCTTGTCACCGGAGTTTGAATTGAGCCTCACTTTCAGCCCCTGTGTCCTTGCAGAATAATGTTCTGCTGGGAAATTATTTAGGCAAGCAGAAAGTTTCACCTGCCATTTCAGGGGGCACTGAGCCACCCCCCTACCCAACCCTCCTTTGCTGCACCAGAGGCCTTTGGCAAGTGGAAACAAATGTTTCACAAGATGGCAGGGTGGGGAACATGGTGGCGCACGGCGTTTTTTTTACTGATTGCCAATCGTAAAATAAAACCAGTCATGAAAAGGGCCAAAGTTCTAGCCCACCAAAGGCCTGCACGTTACATAAAATTTGCCATAGCTTTCCTTTTACAGCCTTGTTTATTCCCTTTAATAGTGAGCAGTTATCCGCACAGTATGACTCCATGTAGGTGGTTTAGCAACAGAAAAGATTGCGTCTGAAAACACAAACCCACAATTTACACGCCAAATAAGCAATGGGATGTAAATCTAAACACTCTTAACTCCTTACAATCCTCTTGCCTTTTTTTTCTCCAGTGGACGCTTTTGCAGCATCCATCATTTCCTTGGTACTCCATGGAGCGACTAACACATCATTTGGGCAGATTGCAACTCCAAACTGGTTGCTTTCACACTGTCTGCTAACAAAGGCTTGTGATGCTCGTGAAGGACAAAAAGGATGAGCTTGAATTTAGTGGTATTCAATGCGGATGAAAGCAAGGCAGCACTACAGTGTGAAATTGCTGGGGTAGAAAAAAATCTATTTGTCCACATCGCAACCTTTAAATCATTGGTACTGGTTCATCAATTCCTGCTCGGACAAGGACAACAGGCTCCTATACATGCTTCTCAGGGCCTCATAGAAGAAAAAAATAAGGTACATCTTGTTTGTCTTTGCTCAAATTATATTTACCCAGCAATACACTGGCCTGAAAGACAGGACTGGACTGGAATGACTTGGCGAAGACAAGAATGGAGCAATCCGGTCACTCTCAAGCAAGCCAAATATCGATAGTAAACCAGCTGCTGGTCCGAGGGTAGAAATATCCAAGCAGAGACTAAGAGTGAACGCCTGTTTATGTCACAAAATGTTGAAGCATTCACCTGTTCATTCTCCCTGGCCTCGCGGTGCCTTGTTCAGTGACAATGCAGCCTATAAAGTTGGGAATGGAGCAAATTATACATCACTGTCTTCCTCGAACCTATATAGACATGCTCCTGTGCCGTATCGATTCGCTAGCAGAGATGAACACAGCAGCTCGCCGAGGCTATCTGGTGCTCTAGCAGATCAAGAGCAGCTGCAGTTCCATGAAACCGGACTCATTCCAATCGCAGAGATGAGGCTGCTGTGGACTGAAAAAAAGGTACTCTCGTGTAGTAAAGCGCCCATAATGGCGTGCCCGAGTTTAAGATATCAACCAACAAGACACAAGAGAAGGCAGCCCCCCCTCCTCAACTCTTTCAAGCACAACTAGATTACATTATTTCCATAGGGCGATGAAAGAGCAGTTGGTCAGATGCTGATATGTGAAGCAAAAAACAAAGCTTTAATGGTCTTGGGGAAAAAAAATGAATGCATGATCCTGAAGTTTTTTTTCTTGGTCAGCAAAAGAATATTTACTATTTATGAGAGTTCAACATCTAATGATTACATTTTTGAGCTACATATCACGTTGATCTGTTTGAAAAGTGGGGGGAGGAAGCACATTTCCCCTTTCTCTTGCTCACACACTCTCCTGCTGAAGCTTCTTAGGGTCAACCAAAACCAGTGGCAGAAAATAAGACTCCTTTCATTCTCAAAAGGCTCTGACTACTTTGATATGGTAATACCTCCCTGCCTTACTGCTGGAATTTGTGCTCGCATTCATTTAGATTTTTTTCTTTCTTTTCTTTTTTTTTTTACTGTGCACAACCACATGAAAATTAAATCCACCTATAAACTTAAAGAATCCCTTTCTTCCAACCGAACACAAACAAGTCTCCCTTTTGTGCGTCACTGAAGAATCAAACTGTTATGTATTATGAGGGGGGGATAAAACCACTTCATCCTCAAAACACCTGCTTTATTCTTCTGTTTTTCGCCTTCTGAAGACTTAAAAATGGTTGAGCAGCAAAGCCTTTTCGGTTAGTTATTTATGTTTAAATAGAAAAAGAGACAGAGGAAAGTCCCACTTTACTGTAGCAAGGTATTCACCTAATGAGCGCTTAATAATATTTTGCTTACAGGTATTTCTGACAGACATTCAATGAGTTTACAACCAGCAGGATTTTTTTTTCTTTCGGATCTGATCTTCAGGCAGAAAAGGGGGAGGGTGTTATGTGAAGACTGGAGCTAAATTTTCCCCAATTCACAGATCGATCACTACAGATTGCTGCTCTGCTCCAGGCAACCATGCATCACCACTACCGGCTGGCCGTTATGCGCCCTTGTCCTCAGCCGAGGGAGAAGGCGCACACCGAGCCGCATGCTCCAGGCTCCCTGCTCTTAACACATGGTTGACAAGACACGTTCGGAATCGGTAGGCCTAAATAATACATGTGCAGTAAATTGATCTAATTTTACTGCCACTCTGGGTACGAAACTGCCTAAATCTCTCCCCCATTCTCCATGTGTGTGTCTCTCTCGTTTGTTTTCACGTCTACTCGCTCCCCCTTGTAATGTCCACGTTACTTTGGACCTTGTGCCCACAGACGAGTCTCAGACCACAGCAATCATTTGCCAAAACTAATCACTAGATAATAAGTTAGAGACGATCGCGTAATTCTTGCCTTTTGCTTTCATTTGCGCACAAACAGCCTAACCCCAATTATAATGGATTAGCCAGTGAATGCGCTCAGGAATCAAACAAACGTGTCACAGCTCACACCCACACAGCAGTTTCCCAGCATTCATTCAGAACAAGACCACCAGTGCATAAAAAAAGTATTACCACAAAACTCCACCTTAACTTTGGAGGCACAAAAATTCCAATTAAATTGCGCTTTACGCGAACCGGTTCACCTAAAATGCGCCCCAACCCACTTTGAAATACTTTCCATTCAGCCAAACGAATCAATCCACATCTGGTTACGTTTTGATTAACTTCGTTTCAATTATCCACGGTACCCGTCGGACGATTTAAATCACAAATAGTGACCCCCCACCCCCCCTTTCCTGGGGACCATTCATTTATGAAACTTTAGCATATTTGTATGTGTAAAAAAATGGTACTCTATAGATAAAAGTATTAAAAAAGTTGCAAATGTCCAAACATTAAGATACTAAATATATATGAGGAAAAAGACATTAGAAGTTAAAATGTACCATCCTCTCAAAACAAAATAAAAAAACTAATTTAGTAGCAGTGAATTTCTTACCTTTTATTAAAAGCAGTGGAGCCGCCAAAATGACAAATAAAAGAGTCAGTTCGGAAAGAAATTGAATGTGATTTGTGGGGGAAAAAATGTCAGATTGTGAAAAGACTGTCTGGTGGGAACTCCTCTGCAGAGAAGAGAGTTGGTCTGCAGGTCTGAGGCATGCTCCCCCCCTCTCTTTAATCTGGGACAGAGCGGCTGGCTATCAGGCGAAGAGTCCCCCTCTCAGCCCGCACACATCCCCCCGTCGCCGGACACGCACTTCCATGGCATGCAAGGTGTTGCTCAGCGCTCAGTCCTAACTCATCAACACCTCACACCACCTCTCTGAGCGCCTCATCAAGTCGCAGCGCTCCGCCGCGCACTCCCTCCCGATGCAGCAGCAACAAACAAGATGAGAAGAACAGCGATGAAAAAATAAAAAGCAAAAAACAAAAATAAATAAATTTAAAAAAAGAAGACTGGGTGACTGAGAGTGACAACACAGAGCGGGGGCTTTTTCAGTGTCTGATGACAGGGAGATGTGAAGAAAAGCCTAGTATCAGCCACCGACGCTGTTCTCTGGGCTCCCCTAAATCAGACTGTGGAGACTGGGCAAGTTTCAGCGGCTCGCCTCTGGAAGAGATCCCGCTCACAGTGTTGACACACTTGGTGGAGGCAGCGCGGAGCGGGCTTCCAGCGAACAGCGCCAGTGCAGTCGTCTGCGGGAGCCGTCTGAGCCGGAGGGAGCTGTGAAAACCTGACATGGATTCTTACTCCTCGATGACTCGGAGTCTAATTTTACTCCTATCAACCGATACTGCGCTGTGTGTGTGTGTGTGTGTGTGTGTGTGTGTGTGTGTGTGTGTGTGTGTGTGTGTGTGTGTGTGTGTGTGTGTGTGTGTGTGTGTGTGTGTGTGTGTGTGTGTGTATATATATATCATCCTGTCATTCAATGTGTTTATTTTATTACTACCTCCAAAACTATTTCAGGTGACAGCCTCACAAAGCTCATCCTGAGAATGACAAGAGCGTCCAAAGCAGTAGTTAAAACAGGGGGCTATTTTGAAGAATCTTACATATACAAGATGCCTTGAGTTATTTCAACACTTTTTTGTTTGCTACATAACTCTAAGTAAGTGGCTTTGTGGTTTTGATGTCTCGCTATTTATCTATCTGCAATGCAGAAAGTAATAAAAATAAGGAAAAGCCATTGAATGACAAAAGTGTGTCCAAACTCTGCTAGTGTATGCAATATTTCTTAAATGCTCTGTTTTTTATATCTTGTTTTTAGCTTAGTCTGTCATTGCTAAGCCGTTTCCTTTGCAAAACCAGAAGGCTAACAAACAGTCCTAACTGTTTAGCGTTTCATTTACGTTTTCCATTCGTTATTATTGGGAATTTGACTGGAGCACAGAAACTACACACATACCCCCAGTTAAATGGGTCCGGCGGTGCACATGGTTCTATTTGTTTCAGGACTTCAGATGTCGTTGCTCAGATCCAGGAATAATTGATTTAAATGTTGTGGCACTAACAGTTTTCAGCAATAGAAGGCGAAAAAAATAGCTTTCTCTCCATTTAACGCATTCATTGCTTATACCTTGGGATGGCTCTGCCGGACAGAATCCCATTTACAAAAAGGATTCATCTACATCATAAAGATTGGAATAATGTTATCAATACATCCATCCACCTTCATTTTGGTCCCACATCTGCTCTGACACACAACACTGTCCTCTTTATAGGTGGAAGAGGTCCACGTTCTTTCAGGCATCACAGCTTATTCATCCAATGACAGAGAACTCATTCTAGTGTAATACTACCAAGCTTCAAAAGGGGCCCAGAAGTACAGACCAGCAAGATCCTTTTTTTTTTTACCCCCCCCCCCCCCCCCCTTCCTTCATCCTCCCATCTTTCAAACCAGCCCCCCCAGGGTAACACACTGGCCTGAGCTGAAGTGGTCAAGCTGCTGCTGGTATGTAGAGACAAGCAGTTTTTCAAATCTTGAAGTCTTCTGAGTTGGAAATACTTTTTTTTCCTTCCCTTCACTGTAATTTTTAACATTACATGATTTATGGAGCTGTTCGGGAGAATTTTGTTCGAAGGCTGTGACTTTGACCTGTGTTCTCGTTACAGTGAGCAGTGTGTTGCGTTAATGATTTTCTATTCAGTGAATGCATAATGCATAATCCATCGTGATCCACTCAGAACGGCCTTTCTAAGGGGCGGCCGTTTAAACAAACCTAAACTGCAATATATAATGTGATTTTTTTTTGTTTAAAATAACTGAGATTTTCTCCAATTTATCTGCCATTTATTTTCGTATAAGATGCTCTGTCTTATCTCAGACCGCGTAAAAGCATTGAACACATAGGTCACAAGCGTCGCCTGCTTATCTCTGCCGTTTGTGAAAATTCAGAGCATATTATGATCTGGTTTTAGGAACTCTCCCCAGAAACATCAGGCAGGATGTGGTTCCACACCTGGCTTCAATAAAAACTGTCTTTCAACTACTACGGGGAAAACGGGAGGTTGAGTCATGCTTGCCAGGTGAAGGTGAACACAGGAGAGGGGCAGACTCATGTTTTCATAAGCATAATTTTACATAATAATACAGCCATTTGTTTTTTTGTTTTTTTGCAAGGGACAAAAAAAGAGAAAACAGATGTAATGAAGGGTCACCCTGTGACAGACATTTATATCTGGAGGAATGTTTATTTATAAGCTGAGACTCCAAACAAATGTCCTTTCCACTGGATGCAGAAGCTTTAACTTTCATTTAGCACAAACTGATCTGAATATTTCCACAGACTGTCAACAGAGGGCATTATACGTATAAAGCCATTCTTCCTAGAATATTCAGCACTCTTCTTACACCCCTTGATTTATTTATTTTTGTTACATGTTGTAATGATACAGGCACAAACTTCAATTTACTAACATACGGTAGTACATACACTACCAATCAAAAATGTGGACTGACCTTCTCATTCAACGGTTTGTCTTCATTTTTATTACCACCTCTGGGAACTCCTTCAAAACACTTATTTCAGGTGACTAACCTCATGAAGGTGACTAACCTCATGAAGCTCATGGAAAGAAGGCCAAGGGTGACCAAAGCAGCAACTTTGTGTTTGATACATGATTCTATATACTTTTGAGTCATAGTTTTGATGTCTTCACTATGTATCTACAATGTAGAAAGTCATACAAATAAGGAAAATCCATTGAATAACAATGGTGAGTCCAAACGTTTGACTGGTACTGTAGCTGTTAAGTGGAAGTAGTATGACATGTTGTTTTGCATTTTTCTCTTAAATAAAAATTAATTGATAATGTAAAAATTTTAAAAGTGGAACGTGCATAAAAATCAAGTTCTTTTCCTCTTTTACTATTAAATAAAATCCAGTTTAACCGGTTTCATTAAAACTCCACTTAATTAGTTAACAAATTGATTTTTATTGAATGTCAGTATAAATACAGCGGGTCTGTGAAGGCCTCGAGAGTTTTAATGAAGGTTATTCAGTCGAATGGCCCATAATTAATCTAGTAGGATCTGTCAAAAGGAAAAAATGTTAATTGTGTAGTCCATAAATCTGGCTTTTAAATAGTGGCAAGATTGTTGAATTATCCTTGTTGAATTGTTCTTGCTTTCGGTTTGTCACACCTTGAACAAGATGTCCCCACAGTGAAAAAAGGTGGTGGCAGCAACATGCTGAGGGGAACCTTTTTCTGACTGGGAACGATGAGGTTGGTCAGTTTGGACGGGAAGAAGTATTGAGCTAAATACCAGGCAATAGTGGAAGAAAAGCTGCTAAATGTTGGAGAAGATATGAGAAGTTGGGTGGAGGTTCACGTTCCAGGAGAACCACTATTCTAAACATCAAACCAGAGCTACAATGCAAAGGTTTAGGTCAAAGCATATGTGTTAGAATGGCCTAAAGTCCAGAAATCAATCTAGCTGAGAATCTTTACAATATTTAAATACAGCTATTTACAAATACTCTCCTGAGATGACTGAGCTTAAGCAATTTGGAAAAAAATTGGGAAGATTTTCAGTCTCTAGATGTGCAACACTGACAAGAGTTATACCCCATAAGCCTTGGAGATGTAAGCACAGATAAACAGGGTTTCCACAAAGTATTTACACATGGGGGTTGAATACTTATGCATGCTATACTGTTTACATTTTAATTTGGGGAAAAAATCTGGTATAATTTAATTTTCCTTCCAACTACACAATTTTGTGGTACTTGGTATTACAAAAAAAACAGTCCATGGTTGTTATGTAACCAAATTTAAGAAAATGTGAAAAAGTCCCCAGGATATTATTGCATTTGCAAATCCTTGCATGCATGTCAGCACCAACAGATCTAACTAAATCTGTCATTAAATATTTTTAAAGTGACCATTTTTAATCAGTTTGTGAGTTCAGCAATTTGTCTTAGTGGTTTTTGTTCATGACTCCCAGCAGTTGACCACATTGCTCATGTCCAACAACAATGACAGACTGTGGTGTAATCATATTACAGTGATTTGACAACATTGCATCAGGATAAATAGAGAATGATAACTGTTTGCCCTTTTATAAGGTTCAGAGCCTTCAGGCAGATTTCAGGGTTATTGTCATTAAGGTCTTTTGAACAGGAACAACTCATAACTGTAAAAAAAGTATTTTTCAACAATAAAAAACGTGAATGGCCTTTTTTCATTCGTTTACTTTTTATGAGCAGCTACTTCAGAAAATATTTCAGTCAGCCATAATGAGCAAGAAAACATTGCTCCATTCTCCCCATATGCTTCTTCTATTTCAAAACATTCCACTAACAATGCTTTTTGGTTTTCTCCCCCAGAATATTTACACTTGATTGACATCTCAAGCACACATGACCAGTCACAAGACTGCGGCTGACCTAGACAAATCCGTGTCCATTCATTATGACGGACAAAGATTGGGCCAGGTTATGCTTCGCAGCACAAATTGAAAAGCAATGTCTGGCCTCGATCACTAATGTGTTTCAGGAAGTCTTTTTGTCTTTATCATCTTATCTTATTTAACCCATATTATGAAAAAGGTATCTCATCACTCCAAAATTCAGTCCTTGAAAATGGCAAAAAAAAAAGAAATGGAAGTCATGCAGCAATGCCTTGTTATAATGGAGTCAAACTGGGAACACATTAAAGAAACATCCCAAACATATACTGTGCCTAAAATAATGGTATATGTTAACATAGTAGAATTCATTCTGTTTTAAAAGAAAATAAGGTCTAAGTTTTTGTATTTATAACGTCAATAATGCAAATTTGTAGCTTTTTTATGTGCTAAATTGTTTAGGCTGCAGAAAATCTTTTCAATTTTGGTTAATGAAAGCATGCCACTCTTCTTATTTACTTCCTGTCACATCTCCTTTACCCACCAAAAAAAAGGAAAAGTTCAAAGTCAAACTCAACTATGTGAACTGCAGACCAGTGATGTGTCCTTCCCCGCTTCGTTTACACGAATCTGTTCCGAATCAAGCTCAGCTCCTCCTGACTCCCTCAGTATTTTTCCCATTTATTTTGTCAGACCAGCTTTGGAGGTCTCCTTGGATATCAAACTATTGGAGTAGACTCGTAATCAAAGAGGGTCTCCCCACACAGTGGAGTCTCAGTTAATATTTACATAGCCATGGGCAACCATGTCAGCTTAGAGTTTTAGCCTCGCTTCTTGCAGCATTTCATGAAGCCTCCCAGTTTCTGCACTGGTTGGACCAGGCATACAATTAAATTTTAAGAAGGGTTTTCTGAGTATATTTCTAATCTGTCAAAGGTTCCAAAGCAAGTTCTAAGTTACGAGGATGCTAGAGCTGCATTTTAATAGGTATCTTCATATATATATAGATATGTACAGTATATACTTTAAGTCTCTTTCATGGACAAAAGAGGCTTCAAAACAAAGATTGATAATGAGGAACTTGTCATGTCGTTTAAAAGTAATATCAAGAGCCCTAGGATTGTCATGCAAGCCAGAACTATTATTTTTTTGTAATTGTGAAACATCCATAGTAATTGTGCAATGCAAAAGCAAAGCTTTAATGGTTTATACTAAAAATGGTAAAAGTAAATCAGAGTAGTCTGGCTGGAAAGACTTTTTTAGTAGTTTAACTAATAAACCAGCAAAAACTTTGGACAAAACCGAAGTCTCGGAATTTTTAAATCTGTATCTTTTAAAATAAATTGTATGAAGTATATAAGATGTGGTATTAGTTGCACAGTAGCTGAGCTTCGGTGCCTGGTTTTAGTTAAACGCCTCCAAAATCCAACTTTGTATGTCTTAGGCCATCGCTGTTTATGGCACTGACTCAAGAGAAGCTGTGGTTTTTTCACTTAGCTTGCACAGTAAATAAAAACTGTTGGATCACCAAAGTAAAAAGGTATTTTTGTATGCTTTATTTTGCAGTCTGACGGCTGGTTAACTGTTTTCTTTGAGGCTCACAGTTTGTGTTGAACACGGCATCGACAAAGTATTTACACCAACATTCACCTGACCACCAAATCAATATCAAATAAATGAGCATGACTGTTTTATACATTTTATAAATCAATACAGCCTTTCTTTTATATTTTTACAAACTGAAGTGATCAGCATCCAGCTAAATGAAAGTCAACATGTTTGTGCTGAGCGTTGGCAGTGAAAAGAAAAAAAAAAGAGAAAGATCTAATCATTGTTCTCAGATTTCAGGTATTTAGTGACTCCGTCTGTTCCAAAAATTCTGCTGTAGTCAGTCCCCCTTAATGAGCCAAGGACTTATAATTGACCAAGCAGACAGGAAGCAATTAAAAAGAAGTCAAACACACGAAGGGCTCTGAGATCAAATTTGAAAAAAGAGAGAGAGAGAGAGAGAGAGAGAGAGAGAGAGAGAAAAGAAGCAAAATCCAGTGTTGGCACGTTGGGATCTGGCTTACACAACTGTCAAATCAGTTGACTTTTAAACAACCACACTATATAAACAAATCATTTTAAAGCAAACTGTGTCATGTTGTAAACATTAAAGAATTTTAGCACCCCTTTAACTCTGCTCTGTAATCAAGCCTTTCAGAAATATACTTTCATGCACAAAATAGCCCTTTTGCTCTTGCTGGGGTTTGATGTATGAGACACACGTTGGTTCAAATAAGCACAGGGGAGCAACAGATATAGGTGAACAATCTCTATTCAAATGTTTTATATGGAAACTTAGCCGAGTGGAAACAGATGTGCGTCACTTGTGACCTATAAAAAATGATATATGGTCACCAGTAATATGGTTCAGCAGAGGCCAGCACTTCCAATTTGCTTCACCCTGGCGTACGGGTACTCTGTGTTGTGTAAATGCGGACATATTTTTCAAACAAAAGACGTAGGGTTTTGCTCCATGTGCATGCTTGGTAAACTTTGAAATGACTCGGCTGAAAGAAAAACACATTTATTCATGACTGCTGCACATCTTAAACCTAGGAGCTTCTGTCCAACACAACTGTGGTCCTCACAATTAGAGGTCATTAAATTGATTCATTTTATTATAACCAGTGAAAACATCTGTGATCTTTTTGTCATTTTTAAACCATTCTTTCAACTCTGATGTATATCATACTCTGGTCGTCCCGAGCTCTGCTCCCTTGGTATCCGTGGCAATGCAAAAAAGTCCAATATTTCAATTTAAAATGGTTCATAGAATGATTAATTTCCATGTGCGGTTATGGATGAGCCACCATAGCTGCTGCTGCATCCACTGTTCTCTGAGCCCCAGTGAAATTTGACCAATTAAATTTCCACAAATCATTGCAACACCTTAAAATGACAAAAGGTTTAACTATTCAGAAGGAAAATATTAAAGGAAGATTAAAGAATTATGCCCATTAGCCCCAACTGTTACAAAGTACTACATTCTGCGTGGACTATGAGTTCGAAGCATTTAGGAAATGCTGCAAATGTGTGTCTGAACTTAGAAGTCTTGTGGTCTTTAAAATTGACCTTACAAGGTATGCAGAATGCCATTTCCGGATGTACAACATATTCAACCTTCAAGCAGATGAGCTACAGAAAATTCCCCACCCCGCCTCTTTTGTCCCCTACAAAAAGAAAACCGAAGCTATTATCTTACATGCTTACCAATATTGGACACTAAAAACTAGAAAAGCATTCCATTGACAAATATATCTCAGTTTCAGATGGGACATTCAGACAGGATCCACATTTTTCACTGGCAACATGAAAGCGTAGATCCACCCAGCCTTGTCTCAATGGTTTAGGTTAGGGGAGCATGGTGGTGGCAGCATGATGCGGTGAGAATAATTTTCTTCAACAGGCACAGGAAAGCAGGTCAGCCGTGGTCTGATGGGAAGATGGATGGCACTAAACACAGGGTAATCCTAAAAGAAAACATGTTAGAGGGTTCAAAAGACCATGGAAGAAATTTGAAAACTGGAGTAAACTTTGGCATATATTGAGATATACTATAAAAAAGACACATACCTTTTTTCTCACCTTCTGACATTAAATTGGACAAATGTTTCCTGATTTAGGTCAGTAATGATCACACAAAATATTTATATATGTTAAATGCAAGAATGTTGCCTGAGAGAATTTATGTATTTATTTATTTTTAACTCTTTTAGGACCTCCTTTCACAAGCTTCTCACAATAAGATGTTGAAGTTTTTGTCCATATCTCTTGAAGGAACCAATGTAACAGACTTAGGTTTGTTGGCTGCCTTTCTTACACACACCTTTTCTGCTGTTTCCACAAAAGTTCTACTTTCTAATATCACTATCTGTGGTGGCCAATCCAAATCACTGACTTTGTTCTTGTCTTTCAGTCACTTAGTACGTTTCTTTTCTGGTTGGGAGACTTATTAGTGTCTGAGCTTTAACTTGGCTGATGTCTTGTGGTGTTGCTTCATTATTGTAAGATAATGGAAATAATGAAGCAATCTAATGATGCCAGCATTCTCCTGACTCCTTCTATTATGTTTAGAGCACCATTCCCCTCTGCACCAAACTTCCCACACAACATGATACGATCACCTTTTTGCTTGTGAGTTTCTCACTTTTTCCTCCGTCCTTATGGCACTTTCATTTTAGTTATATTAGACCACAGGATATATCTCCAGCAAATTTTATAATAAAAACATTTGCTTTGGGTTGTTAAGATGCTTTTATTCATGGCTTCTTCTTTCTGAGTGGTCTTTCAGTCCATTTTGGTACACTACTAGTCTCACTGTGGATAATGACACTGTCTTACCAGCTTCAGCCAACTTCTTCATAAGGTCTTTTTCTTTTATTCTGGGAGTGATGCACCTATTGCACAAAAAATGTTCCATCTCTGCAAAACAGAATAATTCTTCCAACTGAACGGTATGATGGCTGGACAAATATGCAGTGGTGATCCACAATTCTCTTCTTCATATCAAGGGTGATTTTCTTTGATTTTCCCATGATATGACACAGGTAAGTAGTGTGTTTGAGGTGTCCCTCCAAATGCAAAGTAACCTTAGTGCAGAGCCCCTTCCAAAAGACACTTCGAGGCTGGATCAATGACTATTTGCCGTTATATCTTTTGTGAAAGGACCAATGGAGCAGGAGGGGTGGAAGTCAGCCTTACAGAGGATATTCACATCAACTGACTTGTATTAAGATAGCCGGCTTCATTGGTCAAGGGAGCAATGTAGTGATTAAACACAGTTTGTGTGACAAACCAGACAAGAATCAGTAGCCATTTCCGACGACAAGACTGAGGTGTGATATGTAATTTAAATTTAAAGCATTTTCCTAAGGAAAAAAACAAGATTGCTGCATCGAGTCCATCCACTATTATTGTCTAGAATAAAATGGCAGGGGGAAACTTTCATAGTGCAGATATCAATGCTGTACGGTGCCTCTTGTTGTCCCACACTGTGGGCGTAATTTTTTAAAATTCAAAGCTGTGTGGAATGAAGCCATTTCGACTTGTGATTTATGAAAGGCCAGAAGGAGGTCAGAGGTGACTTATCTGTGCGGGTTTATGAAAGAAGTAGTTTGAGACAGACACTTATCTTAACGTTTGGCTTAAAAAAGGTTATAAAACAACAAAAATATCTGCTTATTTTGAAATTTATTAATTTTGTTAATCCTAACCGAACTAAACAAAAAAGGTTTTTGACTGATTTAATATCAAATGTATGTGTATATGTAAGACATAAAAATGAAAGTCAAAACATATGAGTTTGAACTTTATTCATATTCTTTTTTACCAGTATGGGTTTAATTGTAGAAACATCCCTTTGAGGCACTATAAAAGCTTTACGTTTTCAGGTAGGAGATAAAAAGTAATAAATCAAAGATGTAACTTTTATGATGCACTAATCTCATTGCTTTTACTAACTGCTGAAAGTACACAAGGTAGCTCAGATGAAGAGAAAAACCTGGTCAGTGTGAGAAAAAGGGCAGAGTTTAACATGGCCCCGACAATAATAAAAATCAACTTTATTAGTGGACTGTGCAGAGGATAATCTGTTGGTGCTAATACCCTTCCAGTGTGAGCGGGAAAGACGCTAACAATTGTTCTCGCTAATGAAGATGAATCCTACATTGCAAAGACAGAGGGAAATATGTGACCTTACAGTCCCTTCAGAGGTCAATAATCTTTTATAGTAATTGACTGAAATTTTAATTGAAGCAAAATCTTACTTAGGCATTCATCACTGTGGACAGACATTCCTGTCTTCAATTTTGCATTCCGATTAATTCTTCTAATTTAAAAGTAACTGCTTTGTGCTCATATAAAAGAACACAATTATAAGTTTTAAACACATATAGCTTATTTCCATAAAACATTACAGGAGCTGCTCAGCAAAGCATAAAAATGGTCATATTCATTCTGACTCTTGTCTTTATATGCTAATAACATTAATACATGTCAACAACAATTGACAAAGTTTTTCTTTTTTAATTTGGCAAAAGGAGCACATCTGACTGTTTTTAAAAATGTGTTTCCAGTCACATGTTTCAGGGAGCAAAAGCTGTGTGCAAATATAAAAGATCTGTTAAAGTGGATCCCTTGATGCACATTCTTTGATACGTCTGGATTAACATCCATCAGGATGATCTGCCAGGAGGGTCTGTTTGGCAAAATTAGTCTGAAAAACAACTTTTCCGAGCCAATAAAACAGTCTGCTTGATTAGTGGCATTTTCTTCCCACTAAAGAGCAGATGAATCCAATGGGTGAAAAAGACATGCGAACGAAGGGCAACTCTAATTTCTGAGGACAATGAACTAAATTGTTCTGTCCCAGTTTCTCAAGAGACTCTTCATAATCATGGTTAATTATTCTTGCATGGTAAAGAGGGAAAGGAACAGTAGTGCTTGTTCAAAACTTGGCTTGAGTTTGCAAAATAAAAAGATATTTGGAAGATTAAAAAAAAAACTTCACACATGTCCAAAGTTGTTAAATTGGGCACATTTGCTCTAACAGTAAATATACAACAGTCTAATTAATGGGTGATAAATGTGTCAATGTGTTTTAATGAAAGTAGGTCACAGGATTCTTTAGAAATACAAGTATATAATTTGTGACAAAGGCCCAGCACTGAATGCAAGAGCTAATTTCTTAGAAAAAACAAACCCACAGCCCATTTACAGCATGCAGTGTTTATTGTATGCTGCCAGAAGTGACCGGTAAGTACACTTTATTTATAAGCTCTTCATGCCATATGTTTTGTATGCTAAATATTAACCCATAGAGTGGTCATACAAGGTAAGTGGGAACACTCTGCAGAGAAGTGCTGTCAATTGGTAAGTAAGTACAGCAGCTGAGAACCCAAAGTGTAGCTCTGGATGTGTGAAAAGATGCCAAAGCCCAGTGAAAAATAAGACATGGTTGACTCTTTGTATCCTGAGTGTCTGGTTATCTGATAAAAGGGAAAAAAAGATTAGAACAGCTCAATGACCCGCAGTTTGTACTCTTACAAATCCTCCTTAATTTCTTTTCACTTTATCGCAAATTCTGCATGAGTTTTTTCTTTACAAATATTCTTAATGGTAAGACTCTTGAAAAGTAAAATAGCGGTTTCCTTTCAACAAATAAAGAAATCAAATTTGCATTAAATATGTTGCTTTTGTAAAATGCATTAAGGTTCACTTACATTTAGCCAACACATTTTGGAATTTGTTGGCGCTGTCATTGTGCATCTGAATAAATTATTACTTTATTTCTTTAATTGGATTCAGATATAAATACCTGTATATTGTATTGCTTGATAACATACAGTGTGATATCTTTGGGTGAGAGAGAGAACTGCTGACTTGAAGGTTGTCCAGCAGACAGTCATTGACACCATCCACATGGAGGATAAGTCACAAGTAACAGCAATAGCCCCAAAACCCAAGTTATTTGAAGTCCTGTGTGAAGGTTCACAGTCATTGATGCTTTGGGGATCCATCTGCTGTGTTTGTCCACAATGTTTTTTCAAGTCCAAAGTCAGAACTGCAGTCTACCATGAGATTCTGGAGTATTTCATGCTTCCCTCTACTGACAAGCTCTATAGACATGCTTTTCCATTCCAGTGTGATTTGGTGTCTGCAAATGGGGCCATAAGTACTAATATCTGATATAATTACCATTATATCAGATTGTAAAAAAAACTTATGTGCTTATTTCCTCCACTGTTTATGTGGTGGATCAGCTGCAAGCAGGCGTAAATTGGATGCAACGTCCTTAAAAACAGCAGTGCACCACAACAGCTGGTTGCTCATGAGCCACCAGAATTGACAAAGACTCCTGGATAGGTGTTGAAATGTTTTCAGAAAGAACTAAACGAATGTCTGGTTGCCTCCGATTTAAGTCTGCTTGCTGTTGCAATGACCCGGATAACTGAGAATTTGCACAGGCAAGGTGGATCAGCTAATCAGCTCTCTGTGTTTCCAACATCTTCCCTATTTAAGACACTCTTAGGTTTGCTAAAAGTTCTCCTCACTACTCCTAACATTTTGTCACTTTTAACGCTCTCTTAAGGCCTGAGGTGCTTTGTCAATTACTTATCTTACCGAGGTAAAATTCTAAGAAAATGTTAGAATTCGGGAAGTTCAATATTTTTTTCCTACAATTATGTCACTAGGAGCTAATTTTAGTCTTAGGAATCTTTGTGAATATGGGCACTCGGGTTTATGAAAGAGTGGCCAAAAAAAAGCTATTACTTAGTGTTAAAATAAGAAGGTATGTTTTGAGTTTACCAACAGGCATGTGGGTAATTCCCCAGATGTATGGAGGAAGGTGCTCTGGGGACTCATGAAAAAACCTATGTGAAGCTTTCATACTAATATTTCACGATAGCAATGCACTTTATATATCCCGACCTGTTAGCCAGCTCCCTCTCAAATGCTCCGGTTGCAAGGAATCCCAGCGTAGTGAAAACTTGAACTGGCAACGTGTGGCTCCTCCTAGTGCTCCTATTGTAACGCAGGTGGCAGTTCCTTGCTGAGCTCCAAGATGATTGCCACTGGCAATTTAAACCGGCTAATAAGCCACTCATCGTCATGTGCCAGCAGGCCAGTACGAACTCTGAAAACACGCTCCCTCTGCATTCTTTCATGTTCTTCAACAGTGCCAAAGCTGCCATTGTTCCACAATTACGTGCAACATTTACGGGTGGACATGTGGGATTGTCGCCACCATGTCCACCTGGGGAATCACCACCCCTGACCTGTTTAGACTTAATCTGGTGATCCAACACAATTTCTTTCAGTGAGAATGTCCCTTAGATCATTTTCATACACTTTATGCTCCTCAACGCACAGATTGATGTGCATTTACATTGACATCTACATCTGAAAAAAAAGGAAATATTTACAGTTTCCGATTGAGACTGTTTCCATCATTTTTTAGGTGTGTAACATTACTGTCTGGGGCTAAATGTTATTTAGTCTCTTGTAAGTGTGTAAACCACAAAAGCTCAAACTTGTGACATTGGGTTTGATGCTCCTTGAGTTTAATTAAACTAAATAGAGTCACATTCAATTCAATTCAATTCAATTTTATTTATATAGCGCCAAATCATGAAACATGTCATCTCAAGGCACTTTACAAAATCAAGTTCAATCATATTATACAGATTGGGTCAGATTATACAGATTGGTCAAAATGTCCTATATAAGGAAACCAGTTGATTGCATCAAAGTCCCGACAAGCAGCATTCACTCCTGGGGGACCGTAGAGCCACAGGGAGAGTCGTCTGCATTGTACATGGCTTTGCTGCAATCCCTCATACTGAGCAAGCATGAAGCGACAGTGGGAAGAAAAACCACCCATTAACGGGAAAAAAAAAACCTCCGGCAGAACCGGGCTCAGTATGAACGGTCATCTGCCTCGACCGACTGGGGTTACAGAAGACAGAGCAGAGACACAACAAGAGAGACAAAAAAGCACAGAAGCACAGATTGATCTAGTAATCTGTTCTACATTAGATGGTAATAGTCGGTGATCTGTCCTTCATTACATTTCAGTGTATTTGGGTGAGTTTTACTACTTTGTAATTTGTTACTGTACATTGAATAAGTTTGTGTGGCTGCCGCATGTTTTGATGACAGGTCAAACGTTTGCATGGGTTTCTGCACACTGAAAATCACTGAATCATGAAAAATGCCTAGGGGGTGAATACTTTTGTAAGGCACTTTATTAAGGAACCTTGGTCTTCCCTAACATCTCAGCATGCATATAAGCAAAAAGAGTATTTAGTGCATATCATGTACAGTCCATGGACATATACAATTCAGATCGACATTTTTTTATTAATATATATATATATATATATATATATATATATATATATATATATATATTTTTTTTTTTTTTTTTTTTTTTTTTTGTTGGATGGCTGTTTTTGGAGAAACTGATATTTGGTTGGTCATTAGTGGTTAGCAACACCATCACTATTGACATGAATAAAAGCTTGAAATGTATCTCTCTCTGTTCACTGAATCTATACTATATAGAAGTTCCACTTTTTGAATTGAATTACTAAAATAAATTAGCTTTTTAATATTCCATTTTATTGAGATGCACCAGATAACTTTATAAAAGAAGCAGAGACCCTGGGTGTTAGTATTACAAATATGTTATACATTCCACAAGCAAAAAAATGAAATGGAAAAAGGGAATTGGGCAATGGATCTAATCCATACCACAGATGATGGGATGGGCTTGCCACGTTTTACCTAACCCTGGGATGTTTGATTAACTGTGTTAATCATTCCCCATCTGCGCTGGGGCCCTGTCTCCGCCTTGTGATTAAATTCCAACTAGTCTTGCATTGTTCATTATGTGTACTTGTCAAATAATTGACTGCTCGCAGGCAAGAAAAAAAAAGAAAGTATGCTTCATAATCTTGATGAGGAAGTGCTTTAATATGATGTCATTCACTTTCCATGGCAGGTCCAGGAGACGAGAGGAAGACAAGGAGACAACTACCTCCCTCACAGAACCACAGGGGGGCAAAGGTTATCATCAATTTGCCTCGTCTTGTTTTCAACAAGCTTTTTGTTCCTGTGGTTCATGTCCAGGGTCAAATTCTGTGACTTTTGCTATGACTAATTTAGAGTGTACATGGTGAGCACATGACTGGAACCAGTTTACAAAGTAACATCCAGTGAGCATGGTTTGAAAAGAGTTTGAAAAAAATAGATACAATTCCTATGCAGCTATAGCCACATTTTAAAGCATTCTGGGCACCATAAAGTCCCATCAATCTCAGTAATCACCAAAAACATTTTGACATGCCTCTTTTTATGTATGCAGTGTAATTACAAACATGTACTACACGGTTTACCTTGTGAGTTTATGCCATTTCGGGTGTCTGCTTTTTATATTCACGGCTTACCCTCCTTTTTCATTACTTAACAACACAAGTGAATCAAATCATAAAGCTGTCAGCCTTCACTAAGAGCCTAGACCCGCCGCGATAATGATACCTGACTCAAATGACAGCTTCATGCTGTGTAATTCCTGGGGTTAAGGGTTTGTTTCTCCAGACTCTTCAGCATCATCTCTGCTCCTGACTTTTAATAAAGTCTTGTTTGTGCGCTTCTTAAGAAAGAAGCACAAACCACTTTGTATGCATATGTGGTGGGCTGACAGACACTCTTTTCCCTCCTCAAGGATAAACTGCTACCAAACACTCCTTGTGATTAGCCTTGTAACATGAGTATAATTCTGCCATAGTGAATGTGAAATAAAAGACTCTAAGAAGGGTTTACAGTCATATAAGGCTGTTTTGAGATCCTGTTATAGACCAAAATCACAAAATTTTAATAAATAATTCATTTTCTAGAAACTTGTATTCAGGCATTTTCAGTAAAATGGCTTTAGTGAAGAAAGAACAGGATTTTACTTTTACTGTACAAGAGCAGTCTATTCTTTCAATATTAAATGCTCCATATATTGTCCCTGCTCTATACCGAACAAATCTGCAGAAAACAATGGATTTAATTGAGCAACTACTGGTGGGATTCATCCCAATAGCCATGGCAACATCCTTGCATCCTAAGCCAGGTTGCAGGGTTGTACTACAACAGATCCCGTTGCTTTTCAGCTTTGCTGGAGCTGTAGCCTCAGAGATCACACAGAATCCAGTTTCACTTAAATACTATTGCATTTTGGGGTAATGATATGTTGTTGACAGAAAAAAAACGGAGAATTTCTTCCTTGTTATTTGTCCACATCGAAGGAGGGTGTCAGGCGTTCCATTTCAGGCTCTATTAGCTCTCAAAAGTAACAACCGCAGTTTTCACCCAGCCAGACCATTTTGGAAACATTCTCGTTAGACCAGAGAAACAAAAGGGCAAAAATAAATGGAGCTGGCCTGGAAAGATTAGTGATTATGTCTCTGTGAGCTTGCATGTGTGGGAGGTTTTCCCCAAATTACTAGAGTGAACCTGTAGGTTAGGGGTTTGTCATGGTAAACATAAGCTGCTGGAATTGGTTTCAGGAGCTTTCCCACTGGCCCTCTGAAGTGGCAAAGGCTCAGCCACTGCTGCATTCTTGTGTGTCTTACCATTAAGCCCCAGTGAATACCTTGGCGACAATGGTCATGTGGTCAATAAGAAGGAGGCGGTGGAAGCAGCTCAGACTTGGTGCAAAGGGTGAGCACAGGAATGGACTTATTAAGTCACAGCTGTTGTGCTCAGAACAATAAGGCTGAGACTCTTCCTAAACCTTCCCAACACCCAAAACACTAAAACCTCAGCTGAGGATCTGCTGGAGAGTGGGGGAGGACTACAGTGGGTGGAGGCCTGCTGGTAAACTAGTTTTCATAACTTTGTTTCAAAAAAACTCACTAAATGTTTATGTTTGTTTCTCTGCTCTGCACCTAATAGAAGGAGAGTATCCTACAGCTCCTTGCAAAATAGGTAATACCAGTTAGAACTGATAGATTTTTTCTTTCTACAATAAATGTGTGTTTGTGAAATGAGTGTTTTGTGTATATTTTTCAGCTAATTGGGCATTTACAAACTTGAGTATCTTGGTTTATGTTTCTATTACCCTTGAACATCTAGTGACGGAAAGCTATACCCATTCTTCTTTGCAAAATTGTGGACAGTAAATGTCTGTGAACCAACAACTTTTAAGTCTTGCCACATATTCTTTAATATAATTCCATTGCAGCTCTGGTTGGATAGTATTTAGGTTTGTTTCTTTACTAGATGCCCTGTGATTGACTGGTGACCTGTCCGGGGTGTACTCCGCCTTTTACCCAATGACCACTGGAGATGGACACCTCGACCCATTGCAGATAAGTGGGAAAAGAAAATGGATGGATGAGCTGCTGGAGGAGGATTCTTCACCCTTGTCTCAAGGCTTTTGAAGCCTCTAACATGTTTTCTACTAAAGTTTCATGTATTTATCGGCATCCGTCTTTCCTATCATCTATAAACAGCCACCTTGTCCCTACTAGAGAAAAGTATCCCAACAGCATTGTGCTGCTAACACCATTTTTCTACAATGCACAAGGTGTGATCAAGGTATTAGTTAGGCTCTGAGCAGAGTGCATTCTTTTCATTTTGCTGTGTTCCCTACACGGCTTTTCGCAGACTGCAGAAAGGCATTCTTCTGGCTTTCTTGCAACAGTTAAACAATCTTGCCACACCGCCACAGAGAACAGATTTGTGCACAACTTGATTTTGCCATGTCAGCAGATTCTCACACTTGAGCTTTAGATTTCTGGAGTTTCTCAAGACTTATCAGACCTCTTGGCTGCTTCTTTTATTGATGCTCTCCTTGCCCAGTTTATGGAAATGGTAATGTCTTAGTACATTTGCTGTTGTGCCATGTCAGGCGAGTTCCTTGGCCTTAATGACACCATTTGTTCAGTAATGTTCTCTGAAAAACCTCTGAGGCCTTTCACAGAACAGCTGTTTTTATAAAGAGATTAAATTAAAAAAGTAGACTTTACTTCTTAAATTAGGTGACCTTTGAAGGGAATGGAGTTCACCGAATTGCATTTAGGGGTATAACAGTAAAGGGGTGAGTGAAGATGTAAGCCATGCTTTTTAAACTTTTGTAATAACAATTTTTGGAAACTATGTATGATTTTCCTCCCATTTCACAATTACACACTATTTTGCTCTGGTCTACCACAAATTATATACCAATAAACTATGTTCAAGTTTGTGGATGTATGTGGCAACATGAGAAAAAGTTCAAGTGGTATTATCACTTTTGCAAGCACTGTATTTGCTTAAAACAAATTAAATCAAGAAAATTTAACACGTTTGCAGCTAGTTTATTTTGAAAGAGCTTTCCTTATGAGGAAAAAGTTTAAAAAAATTGCCATGACAAACTTCATGCTAATAAGATACTGTAAATGCAGAAAAGCAAAAGGCAGTGAACCCTACTGTTTTTTGGACAATGGTGGTGGTGGGTGGGTGGGAGATATTGAGTCGTAAAATGATTACATCTTCCTGTGTATCACAAAAAGGTCCCCTGCTGCTTCAGCCTTGGTACTGCAATGACAACACCATTGCAGTCGATTGGATTAGTGGGACTTCTAACTGTGCGATGGAGCCCAAGCTCACTACCAGTCCCATTTCTCATGTAAATGTCACAACAGGTCTTGGTGCCTCAAGTAATAGCATGGATAGCGCCATATTTAAAACTTCTTTTGTCCGCAAAATTTCAAACTGTGACATCACTTTTTGCGGTCTTTTTTTTTAGTTTTTTGTGCATTTTTGTAAAAACTCTAAGGTTGCCTGGGAAATAACCAGATGAGCATGTCCCCCAACTCATGCCATGCTGTATTAATCTTCTAGTGTTTTTTTTTCTCTGAGCAGTGAACTCTAGATTTGTTCTTCGTTTCCTTTTTCCTTTCCGTCCTGGGGTTGGCAGTGTCTGCATTACGACTGACAGTTGACGTTTTAGGATTCCGGAAGCCAGCCCATCGGCACTCATGAAACTTTAACCTGTATCAACAAAGTCACTCCTCCATCACATTTACACTACTGGAGATGATGACAGCCCCAAAACATCCTGGAACTCTGAAGCATAAACTCGTGTTTCACTCACAACAGTGTGCACATTGAAAAGATGACACAGGGGACAAAAAGGGACTGTATAAATACAGAAAATTAGCACAGAAAGACCTAAAGGTGCTCTCGTGCAAGTCTTCACAGTGAGGAACTCACACCCTGTCACTTCATCGGCTGTGAAAACAAAACCTAGTCGACAGATGTTCGACGTAACTAACTTCCACTTACATATTTATTTGTGTCTACTGTAGGAGTCTGAGATAATGTTCAGGCATGCGTTGTGTGACATTCCGACTGAACATCTTCACATGACCCCCTCCTCATCACTCAGGCCCCTCTCGCTTAACAAGGTCCACCTGGATCGCATCAGCAGAAGTCTCAAGGGCTGTTTTCTCTGTGAAAAATGTAATTAAATTCAGCAGTTTCAAATGGAACTATCACAACAAAGCCCGGGCCCTGCGTGCCTGACACTACTTTGTTGAAAAAATAAACCAATGTTTGTGTTTGTCTTTCCGAATTAGCTGGAACGTACTTAAAAAAATTAAGTTGAATCTCTGAGGAGTTTTTCTTTTTTTTTATCATTGCAAATCCTCTCTAACACATGCCTTCATGCTTCGTCACATACCCGCTCTGAAGCCTTTCTAAATCCTCACAAACTTGTAGTTTGTTTAAAGTGAGGGGGAATATGATAAGACATCTCCTGAGAGGTGAGATTCAGCCACCATTTCAGTTAAGTGCAATGGTGTGCATTGGTTAAGCTGGTATTGGAACTCCTTAAATTTGCCTCTTGCTGTCAGATAAGCAGACTACCCCCCCCCTCCACTACCTTTCCAACAAATCTCTAAACAGCCCCCTCTCCCCTCCCCCACAGCTGTTTCCCTCCTGTGGGAGACTGTGAAGTCCAAATGTTCAGCCACTGAAATGAGCTGCTAATCCCTGTACAGGCTCCCAAGCATACAAGAATGCTCCGAGCCATCAGTCCATCCACCACTGCGTAAGCGCGTGCCATTAGTCGGTACTGATGTATGTTTAGGCATGTGTCAGTCTCTTTAAGCACTAGCTGCAAAGAAAAAGCTTTGTGTTTGCAAAGGAAGAGGTGAAGATGATTGTTGTTTCTGTGCCTTCATAACAGCCAGATATTCCTTTGCAGCGTTATTTTAAGAGTGCCACTGATTGCTGGCACAGGTAGTCAATACCACTTCTTTTCAACAAGTGTTTCCACTTCCCCTTGGTCACTTTCATTGGAAAGAACTTATTACTGGTGCTTATGAAAGTGAAATGAATGAGGGTGTAAAGGATTGGATAAGGGGTCATGGCTCCAGGGCATGTTGGGAGTGAGGATGCATAAACTCATCACTGTGCGCTGATGAAGGGCCGCTCACCTCAGCTGCTGTCTTTGTCCTTCACCCATTTCACCTGATTTCAGACTCATCACACAGGCAAACATAGAAAGTATGAGCCAGGGCTATTTTTATGCACAACTGATGTTCACAAACAGCCATAAATAAGACATTTGAAGGAAACAAATTGCATGCCAGCAGTATAAGCAGCTGTTGATGGCATTTTACAGGTAGAACTGCTATCCATCAAGTTGGGCTTGATTATGAGCCTTCAGTTGCCCTGAGAAAGGGATATTATAATGGAAGATATAGTACTTTACAATCGGACTTATTTTGTCCATATATTTTGGTTTGGACTAAAATATATCTTGAAACATAAGCCAACATAAATTATGTGTTTTCTAAGACAATTTATAAAGACATTGTAAAGTAACAGCTAGGGATCTCACATAAAAAAATATATAATTTGTGTTGAATTATCTAGTTCATGTTCATTATTCATGTTTGAGTGCTGTCAGTATTTTAGAGTTTGAATAAGAGAGGATCAGATGTCGTTCAGACTGCAAAGGATAAAACATCCCCCCCAACTGGCACAAATAGGAAACTATGAAGCAGATCGTTAGCATTGTTAGCATTTAACAATTATTCAGTGGTTATATTCTAGCAGTTCTAACAAATCAGTTGTATCTTGTCTGTCCCTCTGTCATTGTTTCTATTTTTTGTGTCAAGAACCAATAACTCCTTTGCCACCTGCGCTGTAGTAAGCCCAAATTCAGATCTACTCAGCAAGCCCAAAATAATAAAACTGACAATCACTGTCTATTGCTAATTTACTTGCATGGGGTAACATTATTTTAGAGCAATTTAATTTTCAATAATAAATGGCCAGCTCTGGTCTGTAAAAACTATTATGAGTAGACTTTGACCTAGATCTACCCTAAGCATTGACATGGCAGTGTCCATAAAGCAATAAAATAATTCTTTCAGGAAATATGACACTGAAAGATATGAAATGATACGAACAGTACATGATGAATTATGTAGCCCCCCCCCCCCCCCCCATGCTACTTTATGACAACCAGACAGTCTTTGATAATTCCTCTGACTGGTCCCAGTTTCTTATGGCAGCCAGGACAGGACAATTGTTTTTGAGGTGGGTAGTAACTAGTTACATTTACTCAGTTACATTTATTTGAGTAACTTTTTGAAAATAAAAGTCTTTACTTACTAAATCTGTGTCAAGTGCGACTTCTGTTTTGCAAACAAGCGTCATTTTTCTGCTGTTGTTTTCTATTTGCTGAGCCTGTTGTGCCATTTGTAGGTCAAGTGAACATCCAGTAAACAGTAGATATTGTCACTGGAAGTACTTTGCACTGTTCTAACATGTACTGTATACATTACTTACTGTAAGTATTGGTCTCAAAAAAATGAGATTTAAACTTGTGATACATCTGCCTGAATTTGTTATTTTGCTGTAATGTGATTTTTTTATTACTGTTGTCAGTTTAATGTTTTATCTATTCTCTATAACAATTTGCTCTTTTGGTAATGTATAATGCTGGATAAGCTGTATTGGATTATTTTTGCTCATTGTTTATTTGATTATTCAAAGTACCAACACACCTACACATAATTTTATATTTTGTCAACATAATTTTCACAAATTAAATAATTTGTGAAATTATTTTCAGTATTTAGCTTAAGTAGCCCTTTAAATAAATACTTTTTATACATATCTAGGAACGTTTTGGGTGGCTACTATTTATTTCTATTTGGGTAAAAACACATTGAAGTAGTGCTACTCTTGCTTGATTACAATTTTGGCAACTCCACTTCTGAATGTTTTCTAATATTTTTCAAATTTTCAAAATGTCATGCCAATAGACCTTGTTAACCCCTAGTATCAGCAATAAATAAAAGAAAACCCTAAGATGTATAAATGACTTATATTTGCACTAATAATTCCTTTTGGATTTTAATATGTTGGGCAAAAGTTATAAGCTGTAAATGTTTCTTTTTTTGTATTCAGTTTATCTGTTACTCCTATTTTTCCCCCTACTATGTATTCATGCTCAAAATTTTAATAATTAAATTTTATAATATCAAATCTGAGCCCACTGCAAAGCATTCAATTTGTTTAGGTCAAGGTTAAGTCGTGAAAGGCTTTAACAAGTTCAGTTGATTGTGCTCTGTAAAATATTGTCTTACTAAAATATCAAAGACCTTCACCTCATACCTGTTTTTCTAATGCTGAATAACAGATTTTACTTTAAAAAGCTTTAATTTAACTGTTAATTTTGTGATTAGTTTTAGCCCCTTCACCAAAGGCAGCCTAATTGCCACATGAATTAATAGAAACGCCTTCATGTCAGTGCATAACATCTTTACCCTATAGGGGTTATTATATGACCTGTGAATAGTTTTCTCAGTATTATCCTTTTGTTTCTTTGGTTCATCTAAATGTCAGTAGAAACAACTCATCAACCACAGCTTCTGCAAATATCTTTTTTATTTTGTGCCTGTTTGTCAAAAATGATCTCCTTGACCTTCTTTTACATTCTAGTTTCCTCTTTACCAAATAATTCTGTGTGAAATTTCATTGTTGAATTGTAAGAGACCAGCCTGAAGTTCTTTATACATCTTGCATGTAATTCTTTCTTTTCCTCTCAGCCTACAATAACATTCACACAGTTCTCTGAACATCAAATAGCTTGTCAAACTGTTATTCATTCATTCATTTGTTATGCCAGTTGGTATTACTGTACATTCAATGTTTCAAGTTTTCTGTGGGCTGTACTGTGAGGCAGTTGGTACCTCTGTTGCCTTGCAGCAACAAGGTTCTGGGTTCAATCCTCAGCCAGGGGTCTTTCTGCATGGAGTTTGCATGTTCTCTCCAGGTACTCTGGCTTCCTCCCTCAGAACAAAAACATCAGTTAGGTTAGGTTATTTGGTCTCTCTAAAATTTATGCTGTTGCCTGTTTTTAAATAATGAACGCTGAATTCAAACACAACCCTTTATTCAACCAACTTTTTACCAAGACTGCAAGTTTTTAAAAAAAATGACACGTGCTCTCTGAATATTTAGAGGCTTGGTGAAGGAGCGTTCCTGGGTCGGTGTTTGTGATTGGTTGAGAGGATGTGGTGACGTTAGTATTAATCTACATGATAGGATAGAATGCAAATGAAAGGAAAACTTTTATTGAACCTTTTATTTACCCCTTTTTTTTCTATTGAACCACACGTCTATCGATCGATATATATCATTATTGAATTATCATCCAGCCCTACTTTAAAAGATTTGACTCATATTAAGTCTTTGGGGTTTTTGGAATCTCAAAATGTCTTAAAGAGAAACTGTTGAAAGTTGAAGCAAATTTAGAAGAATATTTTAGAGACAAAATAAAGGATGAAGAAGATACCAAATTGTTGAAACTGTAAAATGTATAAAATTTACTTCCTGAGGTAAACCATTGCCGACCAACCTAAGACTTTTGTCATTGGCACTAAAAACGAAGAAACTGTCAGAATGCCTGCAAAGACTTTCTGTATTTTGAATTCCTCAGATACCAGACTGTCTAAAGGCATAACAAAAGCAATTTTTCACAGCTCCCAAACCATGGTGCATTGTCCACTTATCTATCAGCAAGCCACAAAACGAAAGCATTCTCTATGATTTTTCATCTTTTGTCTGGCCGGTGAGACCACATACATGTCTTTAGCCTGAAAGGGGTAGCAATGGCAACAATATTTGAGAGAGACTGCTTATTATGAAAGCAGTTATATCCTTAAATAAGAAGAAAGCAATTATTTTTTAACAAAAGACACAAATACCTGGAGAAATAAGTATTTAGGATCTTCATTAAGCCCAATCCTCCTAAATGTAAGGAAACCTCTGTGTTGATTGATGCACGTCTGGCAGGCCTGGGTAAGACAATTGTGTATGCAATCAGCAATTACCTTAATGACAGTGCTGACATACATTGCGGGTGCATGGTTTGACACTGTGTGTCAGGGGGAGCCTGTGTGAGGAGAAAGGGGTCTGTTGAGAGGCTTGTCGGTGTCTCTGAGTGATGGCTTGTCAACGAAGCTCTCCTGTTTCAGACGCAGTCAAGACGCAGGCAGCTCCAGCAGGCCATTCCAACTCTGAATGACATATCTCAGGTCAATCCTGCACAGATTACTGGCACTTTTCTATTCACAACCTATCTTTTCTTAGTTTTACTGTCTTTCTTTTTCCCATTCTTAATGGGCTTTTTGAGTCTACTAATTTTCTCTGCTTAAACTTGTGAGTTGCTTGTCAGTTTAAACCCTGCCCAAGGTATTCCTTTAGGTTGTTGTTCATACTCCAAAATACGTTGTGTCAGTCTTAGAAAGAATAATGATGTTATATATTTTTATTTTTAAATATTTTTATTAGTTTTATTATTCTGATGTTTTATTAATTGATGATAGTTTTATTGTATTTTTGCTTGCTAAAGCTGGCAAGGGTATTTCACTTTGGTTAACGGTGTTGTTTTTATAGTGGTTTATAAATAAAGTTGTATCATATTGTATTGTTTTATCTGCTTGATGTAGATAAAGTATTCAGAACCTTTTTCATTAGATTTTCCTAAAAACAAAAATGTGTGCAATATAGCTGCACAAGAAAATTTTTATTTAAGTCAAAAATAAAATAGCACAAATAACAAAATCAAAGTCTTTAAAGTAATGTCTAGATCTCACAGTTGAATGAAAAATACTTTATATTAAATTTTTTTCCTAAGGACTTTGGAAAAGGGTTTATTTACTTGATTCTTTGTCAAATTGAGGGCAGATTTGCACTGAAAAATGTTGAAATATATATATTTTTCACAGCAGAACTAAACAGATTGTTGCAGATTTCCTTTGGATCTGCACCCTCCACCGAGTAATAAAGAAAAGCTGAAGTTGTAGCAAATGTTTCCAAACTTTAACATCCAGCAAAACTCAAATGTGTGCTTCACACAATTGGTGAAAAACCAAGTATTTTTCTGGATACTTCGCAACTTTCAAAAGGCAGCAGAATATTCTGGCCCAGGAAACAATCAAGGCAGATGTATTGTTGTTTATCAATATGGTTGTATCTGTCCCTTGGATTACCATATATTTTTTACTTTGATGTGAATTGCTGCCTGAAATTAAATATTTCTGGTAACTATAGATGCAGATTACAGTTACAATATGGTAGGTTTCAAACTATGTTAATATATGTTAATAGAAAGCATATTTAGGTTTGTCATCAAAACCCTTTTTTTACACTTAAAGTATGTATTCTTAATAGAAAAAGACAAACTGAGTGTTGAGGATTTTCTCAGTTACATCGGAATTGTTTTATTTGTATAGCCAGAGATGTCAAAGTTTTCACATCTATTACTTAAATAGACATATATATATATATATATATATATATATATATATATATATATATATATATATATACAGTATATACGTATATACTAGGGTTTAAAAATGCTTCTGTAGAAGTAGAAGTATCAACTCAAACATTTAGATGCTGATTCCCTGATTGCTTTGGGCAACTTTGGTATGACCAACTGCTCTGGCTGCAGCTCCTCTGCTCTCCAGGATACCTATGGGGAGGAGCATGTGTCTCTGCATGGTTTTCCTGGTATGGTTAGGTAGGTAAGGTAAGGTAAGTTTATTTATATAGCACTTTTCAGTAACAAGACAATACAAATTGCTGTACAAGGAAAAACAAAGGAATAAGCTAAATAAATCCTTGACTAGAATTCTTTCATACATTAACAAACATACAGACAGACTTAATTGTTTCAGTTAATAATAAGATATAATCTAAGTATATTCTCGAAGATTACTTATCTAAAGAAATTTTATCCAACCATTACAAAGCTACAAATAGAATAACTTCTTTTGTTTGATTGTTTCATAGGAACGTGCTTCATTACTAAAAATTCAAAGCTTATTTTTTTCTATTCATACATTCCTCAAAGTTACAACTTAAGGTATCTGATCTGACCTTTCTAAACCACAGTTAAAATAGGAGAATTGTCTCTATTCAGGATAAAATTTTACTGGAACGAGGTTCATCCCATAAAATTCTAAGAAAGCTACGGCTTGAGGTCTTTGATTTGACCTTTCTGATACTACAGCTAAAACAGGAAGCACCATAGTAAGGGAAGAAAGCACAGTAGAGGCGGTGTGTGTGCCTGTGTTTTAGTGTAATCGTTTGTGTGTGTGTGTGTGTGTGTGTGTGTGTGTGTGTGTGTGTGTGTGTGTGTGTGTGTGTGTGTGTGTGTGTGTGTGTGTGTGTGTGTGTGTGCCTGTGTGTGGCCGTGTGTGTGTGTGTGTGTATTTGTCTGTGAACTGTCCCACATTGCACTTGCAGCCATTAGTCTTTGATAGTGATGGAACGTTATTAGGCAGTTCAGTGCGCTCTGTTCCAAGGTCACAGACGTCAGATGTCACAAGGCGTTTTGTTTACATAACATCCAGGAGAAATTAATATTAGAGGGGAGTCAGTTTGGACAATAGCATTTGTTTTGGTTCAGGCAGTCCCTTGTTTTTCTGTCTGCTTTAAAGTCTCACTGGTACATCTCAATGGCAATTCCAAAACAGCCAAAATCGTGGTCAATCTGCCTGGGTCCAGCTTCCAGCTTTCTCCAAGATCGTACCCATCCTCCCAGCAAGTTCAGAATCCGCAGCTAGCCTGTAGTTCTGCTTACACAGCATTTCAGTCTGAGTGCTAGTAGCGGACATATGCCTCACAAAACCCCCCTTTAGGCAGCCTTGACATGGGCTGAAACCACTACCAATGTTTTCACAATTTCTCGACACTCCAGGTAAACACCAGCTCCAAAAAGCATAAATCCGGTAATCATAAATCCAATTTTCAACACATTCACTCCTCTGAGGAAGCTGAGAGGTTACACTCCCTGTGCCCTGTCAGAGCCCTGGGGGCTCATTTGACTCATATAAGTAAGTTTTGTTCGGTACACAACCTTTTCTTGTGCAATGGCACATCTGCACTAGGGACCTGTGTCGACACAGCGTTTGGCTCATTGGATTGCTGACCTCATTGTTGACCTCATTATGAGCATACTGGACATCTGCATCCACATGGAGTGGTTGTCTACTCAACGCGGGGTATGGCTACTTCCTGGACATTGTTCAGAGGTGTCCATTGAAGAGGTGTGTAGTGCTGTTGGTTGGGCATCCACCTGCACATTTGCCAGTTTTTATAGATTGAACTTGTCTGCATCCTCAATCCCTTCCTCAGTTTTAGGGGCTGATGGATGGATGACACTTTAGGTTGATGTGTTGCGCCAGTTGATTAACTGTAAAGGCTCATCGCCACAGCTCCCAGGGGCTTTGGCACTGTGGCTGTTGAGGGGTTTCCTGGTGCTCCTCTCTACTCTTCCATGGGATGCAGGGAGGCAGCTATCCTGGTGTTGGTCCCTCTTGGGCTCTTTTTGTCTGGGGTTCTGGTTTCCTTGCTGTCCGCCTCGGCACTCTGGGGGGCGGGTCATTGGCTCCTCACAACTACTATTGAGCATTTTTCTTATGGATAAACCTTACATACACAAGTGCACTCTCGCAAACACCTTCAGGTGCTTGGATCCAGGTGCTTACAGATTCTATATAGGAAACCCTGTAGTTAGCTTTAGCTGTGAATTTATACATCTTGCATTAAATAATACTACATATTCTACAATGATGTTACCAAGGCGTTGGCTTCTTGTACCTGTAATATTTTAGTGGTTGGTTTTATTTTGTTCTTTTTATAGTATCTCTCTTTGCAGGTGTAGAAGCAGACTCCGAGGATGTGTTCTTTTTGTCACCGTTTATTCCTTTTAGCATTTTTTGTCTCATCTTTTTCTCTTCCTTATTTTTCTCTTCTACCTTCCCGTTTTTCTGTTCATTGAACACTAAATAGTCCCAGAATTAAAATCTAATAAAGCTATTTGCATATATAAATCAAGTGGAGCACTACGGCGAAAGCAATAATGCTCCACTTGTGAAGATAAAACTGTTGGGCTCTCTTTGGCATCAAGACAGATCTGATTTAGTCCTTTTGTTTTAACTGGTATCATATAGTATGAGTTGAATGAGCTGAATGATAGAGCTGATCTACATTAACAGAACTTGTTAAAGAAAAATATGGGGTTGTAGCTGTTTTGATTTATGACCCGGGATTAATAATTTTCTGTGTAAGACATAATTATTGTATATTTTATTTTCAAATTTTCATGTGAACGGAGTACTACATGTATGTATAACCCAGCTGTGTGATGATCCCGGCACTGGAGCTGATCCTGTTCACACCTGTGTAGTCTGTTTAATCTCCACCCTCCTTGCAATCAACCTCTACTGGTTCCACCTGTCTTCACCTGCATATAAACTCCGTCCAAGTCAGCCTCCAGTGCCAGATTGTCTTGAGCCAACCCGGTGAGAACTTTCCAGCACTCCTTCTGAAAAGCCTGCCTGCCTGCCTGCCTGTCTGTCTGTTGCCCGACCTGTTTTTGCCTTCTGTTTTTGAGCCTTCCTGATCCCGTTCTGTTTTTTTCTGTCTGCCTGAGACCTGCTCCGTCAGCCTCTGGATTCCGGATTGACTACCCGTGCTTCTGACCTTGCCTGCCCGTGAGTACTGGAACCTGCCTGTCCCCTTTAACTCTCTGTGTCTGTTGGATATTGGACCTGGATCTGGACCCGGATCTTTCTTCTGGATTTCCTCTCTGTACCTCTGCTGGATTATTGGACTCCCTGTTACCGGACCCGGACTGCCCCTGGACAAACGCCTCCGGAAAGCCCCGCACCTGTCCGTTTGCCGGCCGCTCAACGGCTTGTTCCCCGCCAACCAGTGGACGGCTCCAGTCCCCGAACCTTCCTGCCTGTCTCTGGCTGACTCTCTGCACTCTGGTTCCTCTCGCTATCAGGTTAGTCTCTCAGTCTGCTCCACATTGCTAACCTGACACTGCAGCCTCTAACCTGTCCCTCTGCCTCCAGGGAGTTCCAGCCCGTTAGGGAGAGCTGCACGCCCGAGGGTCGGCGCTGTTTAACCCTGATTTTCAATAAACTGTTTAAAACGTCACTGACCTGTCGTGGTTGAATCTTGGGTCCGAATCTGGTACATTACAAGTTGATTGTGCATATTGTATGATAGTTATTCATTAAAATGCTAATTTAAATAAAACAGTTTCTGGTCAGAACCATACTAGGTGATAAAATAGGCATGTTTCAAATGTGCAAAACAAATAACCCAACATTTTATTATACAAGGCCTTTTTATTATAAAAAGCACGGACCTGAGGTGAAAAAAGTGTGGGAGGAATCAGAAAGCCAAAAACATCACATTAAAAAGGTTAGAAGGGGAACTTAACACAGACAAAAAAATATCCAGTCCTACAAAAGAAGATTTTGACTATGGAAAAGAAACTGGGTCATATTTTTACCAAAGATCACGTAAAGGCAACTGGCATAAAGAATAATTGATGCATTAGAGCAAATGAACATCAAAACAGACAATCCGTTTTTCAGCATGCTGAACAGGCTACATGCTTCTTTAGTATATGTGTCTTCCTCTCTATGGAATCAGAAGACTGCAACGCATTAAGCTGAAATCAGATGTCTTAACTCTGGACGAAATGGCAACCCAGGAACAAGGAATCTTTTTGAATGTGACATTGCCTGGGCACAAAGGAGAGCAGCCACACATACAAGTCTGTTAGAAAGCATGCTTCCTTTAATGTCAGGATGTACAAAGAAAAATAACCAGCTTTACAAAAAATGCTAAAATAATATAAAACAAATGCATTTCCTGTCATGTGGTAAACACCAACTCTGTGAAGCTTATGGTGTTAAAGTGCACTACTGTTGTTCAAACATCTTGATACAGCTCTTATTTTTGAGGACAGAAAGGAGGCATCCTGTTAGCTTGGCGTCCTGTGAAACATGCTTCAGCAGTTCATTGAAGTCAGCCTCGTGTGGTTTAACTGAAAAATATTAAATAATTACTCATCTCTTTAGTCACCATTTCTACTCATAATATACTGCCATCTCTGGATTGTCTGTAATATAATCTATAAATCTAACTAAATTAACGATGAGCAAAGGCATAATCTCTGTTATATCAGTCTGACAGCAGTGATTGACGCATCAGAAATGCAAACTACTATAAATTAAATACTCAAGTACGCTAAAAAAAAAAAGTACGCTAATACTAAGGATGTATATATACTGCTGTTCTATAATAACATGAACGAACACGTACCTTTTCTTTCTCCTGTCCAAGTTTTCTTTGTCCATCATGTTAATGTTTACTCAGGCCGCCGGGTTTGGACCCATATGAATTGGTTAGTGGTGTAATTTCGGTGATTGCAGTGTTTCGCTTTTGCTGCATTTTTTCCATTGTGTGTGTTTTAAGCGTGAGCCTCAGTTTTGTGGTTGGAGTACTTTTTGTGTTAGTGGCGCATTTATGTACTTGCAGGGCGTTTGGACCTCTCAGCCACTGTACTTTATTTACCACGGTGCTAACAAATTGTTGACGTTTGTTACAGAAAAGCAAAACAGAATATAAATCGTTTTTGTTTTTAGTCATTGGCAATGGAAGCATTTTTAACTTACCACGATTTCTGTCCAAAAATTGGTTGTGAAGATCTGTTGATATTAAAAATGTATTTAAATCAGTGTTACATGAATCCTGGAAAAAAACTCCTTTTATTTGACCTAAGGGCAGTTGTGTGCTACTTGCAAAATATGCAAGTATTACAACTAAATATATATTTCAGTATATCAAACTAGGCCTTAATGCTTATGCATATACACACAAATATAAAACACAAGTGCTAGGATGGCCATTATATGCCCTTGACAGCTTAAATATAACTATCATCAAAGTAGGGCACAAGTAGATAGTTGTTGCAATTAGTAGTCGTAATTGAAAGGACCTAATAAACACTGATGAATAATTCAAATGGAACAAAAGAGTCACATGGATTTGCTCACTAAAGAGTTGTGATTAGAACAGTCTGTTGATTATAAATGACCACCGAGTGAATCATTTGTGTCATGGCCTGAGGGGTGATGTGGGTTACAGCTCAGAAAGAGCTCATCAAATTTTATTCATCATCACATGGTCTACAAATTAAACTCAACTGGAGAGGCTGAAGTTTGTTTACAAACTCACGTGAATGGTGTTTGAATATCAAACAAAGAAATCCCTGACTCTGTGTTCCCAGGTAGCTCCAATGTGTTTTGTTAAATATACAAGCAGTAATTTGGGTTGTGTGCACTCATGAGCTCATCCCACCATGCACGTCTTCGTGCCATCTTTGGGAAAGTAAGATTACGTGTGAGTTTGTTTACTGTGCTTTATGGTTGTTGAATTTAACCTGCTGAGTTGGACTCAAATGCAGCGGACTGTGTTGTAGTCAAAAGAGGGAATGCTGAACCAAGGAAGCATGCATTCCTATTGGGAAACCAGTGCACCGTAGAAGTCTATGACTTTTCCCTTTTTCAGTGTTTTACAAGAATAGGTGTGCATGTCACATGGTACAAAATCCTGAAGAGACAGTCTCAGCAAGGCAGATTCTGACTGTAAAAAACAATAATAAAAGAGGTTGTCCATACTATATAAATAATCAATAATATTCTTGTTTGTGCCTTGCATCTTTATTTATTTATTTTTGATCCTTTAGTTTATGTATGTTTTCAAACATACATAAACTAACTATGAGAAAAAGTAAAAGAACAAGTTGTTACATGCTTATATCTACTATTTTGGGATTAATGTATGATGGGATTTAACCTGTTTCAATAATTGTATTTGTTAAGATTATTTGATAAAATAATAATAAAAAATTTGTCCAACAAGAATGTCATTGCAGATACCATAATTAGGGTATTAGGCTATTAGGGAATTAATTTCCTAAGAAACATAAAACAGGTATGTTCAAAAATGGCAAAACAATAAAATAGACTAAAAATCAGCATCTCAAGTGGTGTCAAATAACAGAGCAAAGAGATGAGTTTTAAGGAGTGATTTAAAAACAGACAGGCCTGTAGTGGTAGGTTATACAACCTTTTAAAAGCTGCAACTAAAAACGCGAGCGATCCGAAGCTCTCAAGAGAAATCAACTAATACCTATCTTGTCAAAATCTATTGACAAGATAGGTATTAGTTGTGTATTCCATAAATATGTTCTTTATCAAAGGGTGGTAAGAACAAAACCAATAGAAGTCTTTGTTAACATTTTTTCAAAAGCTTTTGATAATACAAGGCAAACATGTGGAAGAAGAAGGTGCTCTGCTCAAACTAGGTTTCTAAGGATATTTCAGGACAGGTGGTCACAGGTAATGGGATAATGAAAGGAAAGTGGGAATGGGAGGGTAGTGGCTTTAGAGCAGTGAGCTTGCACTCTGAGAAGGCTGCAAGAACCTGGTTTTAACCCCACAGACAGTCATTATGGGTCCCTGTGCCAGACCCTTAGCCCCAGATGGCTCCCCAGGTGCCGTAAAAGCTGCTCACTGCTGTCTAAGGAATGGGTTAAAGAACAATTCAGTTGGAATGCACAATTGCAATGACAAATAAAGATTTATCTATTTATTTCTGAATACAAAACAGAAGAAAATCAGTTTAAAGCTGAGACTGTGATCAAGGTATACCTTCAAGAATGACAACAGCCATAAAAATCCAGACAGAACTAAGGTTCTAAGGATGTATAAAGACGTATGTATTTGACTGGCCCATCTATTTACATCTAAATAAAATCAGGAATTTTTCGCAAGGCTTAGATGTTACTGCTCACATGCTGTTCATCCAATCTAACTGAGCTGGAGTAATTTTGTAAACAAAAGAAGGAAACATCCTGACTAGCAGAAAGTTCTAAGCAAGGAAAAAAGCTTGTCTGTTTGTAAACACAACCGAAGGAAAACTCTATTAGAAAAGAAGTCAGCCACAGCAAAACCTCCCAGCAAGAAAGACCCTAGCCACTATATCTCCTCCCAGATAAAGCTCCAGAAGCTTATCAGCCAACGGGCCATTTCAATTAAAAGGGTTTTTGCAAGACAAGTGGTTAAATACCTCAGAGGGAACCTGTCGCCACGGGAGAGGTGGCAGACTGCCTCCAAATACCAAGGAAGAGAGCAGAGGAAGAAGAACGGAGCGCTTCATGAATGGCTGGGCTCGGCCCTGGCAGCACCACGTGATGAGCGTTATTGCATTAGCTCCTCGCCAATCACATAATGAACTCTCTGTCAGATGAGACAAAAGTCCGGCCACACCCCTGCAGCATGGCAAAAAGCTAGAAGAATGTGATCGGTGGGATTAACAATGAGGAAGCCCTGAAGGGAGACAGAGAGAGGCCTTTTGCCAGAGAGAGATAGGAAGATTCGGGAGCTTAGTGTTGTCAAATGTTTTATTCAGCCATGACTGTGAGTGCTGCCAAACAGATTAGCCTGTTTACCAAAGGTTCTCATTTAAGAGATAAATCTTTAAATGTTGGATTTGGCAGGATGGGGGGGGGGGTGAAGAGGGGCATCTATGTTGCACAGAGAAGATGGCAGGGTGGGCTCATCTAATAACAGAGAACGTGAGGGTTAGAAATAAAAAAAATCTCCTTCGGCTGTGAGTTGCGTGAATTGATGACAAATGTGAGCAGACTATGATCAATATGCCTCAGTATAACTTGCTCCCAAGGTGAAGAGAGGATCGAGCTATCTTCAAGCCAAGCAGGTTAACCCAGCGCTGCAGATGGTGCGACGGGGTGGAGGGGGTTTGAAGATTCAGCCGAGTTCTTTGTTGTAGCTCAGTGGAATTCTTTCCTCCACTTCCCTCCCTACTCTTTTTGTTCTTCTCTACTACAGCGGGGGCGATGAGGCTCCCCTGGGTGTGTTCAGTTACAGAAGACCAGGCTCACAGGATAATCATCTTCAAGACACATCAACAGGGCAGTTGTAATTTTAAACAACAGGGGAGGGAAAAAAGAAGCACAAAAATAGTTAATGTCTAGAAAAAAGAAAAAGAAATATTTTGTGGTAGAAAAGCAATCTTTCTCCAGCCAGCCAGCTGGTATAGCAACAATTATACCTGTCTTCAACATGGCACACTCCAATCATATTTGCCTGTGAAACCCTTAGTTCTAAGTAAGCTTGGAAGAATATGCCATGCCAAGCATTCCACATCATTTCCAATCAATGATGCTGCTCTTGGCAGTAAGATAGTAAATGGCCACCAAGAGGGTTGTTTTATTTCCCAGGATGAAGGATGGACAGCTTCTGTTTCTGACTCAAGAACTGAAAACCACCGACTCCTATATGTCCCACTTTCCTACTAATGAGAGGTCATCACACCCAAGGTATAAATACCAGAGGGGGAAGACTTTGTCAACTAGTGCTGGGTAATTCTTCTGCGCTTCTTTTCCCCTTAAGGGACAGACCCAGCATTTTTAGCAAATGGCAGGTGTCTGAGTAAGGGACAAAAATGGACAAACTACTGTAGGGCAGCTTTTAATGGAACCAATGGGACCAAGTATGATTTTTTTTGCCTCTGCATCTGCCCCCCTCCTGTCCACACACACACCAACACAACATAGGTGGACCAGATATAATACAGTCAACAAGCTGATGATAATGACCTGAAGGACAATGACTGACAGATCGATTGTAACGCTGTGGAGTCCCCCTGACTATTAGATCTCAGTTTATTCAAGACTCAGCTGTTATTCCTGCACTGACACACGAGAGTTTGAGCACAATCTGTCTGTGTTCAATGAGAAACTGCACTCTATGGAAAATCCTATTCACCACCTGGCAAGCTTTCTCAAATCAATAACAACTCAGGCTATGACAGGTGCAGAGTGAGTGACTCTCCAAAATGGCAGCCATATGTCAAGTGAAAGCAAATGAATGCTATATACAGATGTTTAACAAACACAGATTATTATCTAATATATGAAGATTTTTTTCCCCCTCTGCAGTAAAGCTACAGTTTGGAAACTAACTCCAAGCCTGCTAACATCTAAAGTAGTCAAGGTTCACACGGAATAAAATGTGAGAATTAATGAATTCAAGTCTGTGACCCAGTTTGACATGCTAGAACAGGACAGTGGGGTGCTGGGTAATAAGCATATGAACGCAAATGTATCTCAGTAATGGGGTAATATGAATCAGTGTGGGAGGGATTTATCTTTAATTATTCAATCAACTGTTGAGCTACCTCCTGCCTCCTGCTGTCTCTGTTTCATTATGTCTCTACTTTGACAACAGTAAACAGTGAAGTCAAACAAACTAAAGGAAATACTGTGCCTTGAAAAAGTATTCATGCATCTTTAACTTTTTCACATTTTGTCACAACCAAAAACCTTAGGGCATTTTATTGGGCTTTTATCTAACACACCAACACAAAGTGGTGCATAACTGTCAGCTGGATTGAAAAGGATACATGTTTTTTCATAACGGTTGTCAAATCAAATCAGAAAAGTGTGGCTTGTATTTGAATTCTGGCCACAATACCCCTAAATAAAATAGATTGCAACAAAATATTTAGGAAATAGAGTTCGCATTTGTCTAAATAAAACTTGAGTACTATTGCAGCTTTTTATTGAAGGTGCCAGAGGTCAATTGGAAAGCATTCCTGAAAAATGAATACCATAAAGATCAAGAAACACCCAAACAGATCAAAGATTAAACTGTGGAGAAGTTTAAAGCCAAGTAAGTTTATGGGACTGTATCTCAATCGGTGGACAGCACATTGAGTGCTGTTCAGTATATTAGCAGAAAATCAGAAAAGCACAACTGCAATCTACCAAAACAGGTCGCTCCACTCAAGCTGAAAGGAGAGCAGCAATCAGAGAAGCAGCTAAGAGGCTTTGCGGTAACTCTAGAGGAGCTGCAGAGATCCATATTACTATTAGTTTTGTACAGCACAAATCTGGCCTTCATGGAGGAGTTGCATGAAGAAAGTTTTTGTTGAAAGTGAAAGATACAAAGCTGCATTTAAAGTTTGCAACAAATCACGTTGGGTATTCAACACATGTGGAACTAGGTGCTTTCTTCATATGAGACCAAAACTGAGTTTCTTGGGCTACATGCAAAACTCTGTGTGGCAGAAAACTAATACTAATCCTCTGTGAACAAGCCATCATCATCATAAGACAATGTGGTGGTTGAATCATGCAGAGGGGATGCTTTTCTTCAGCAACTACAAAGAAGCTGGTTAGAAGTGATGGGAAGATGGATGGAGCTAAATATAGGGCATACTGGAAGAAATGTAGAGGCTACAGAACACTCAAGACAAGGGTGGAGGCTCACCTTCCAGGAAGACACTGACCCTAAAGTCCAAATCTAAATCTAAAGGAGAATTTGTGCCAGGACTTGCAAATTGATGTTCAGAGACCTTCAGTCCCTTCATTGTGAGTGTGAATGAGCTTAAGCTTTTTAAAGAGACCAACAGGCAAAAGATTCCCTCTGTAAACTTGCAAAGTGGTAAAGACACAACCCAAAAGCCTTGCAGCAAAAGTGGTTCAACAAAGGGTTGATTTAAGGGCTGAATACCATTATATAGTACATTCTTTATTTGTAAAAATAATATTTAAAAAAATCCTGTCACTAAACATTTCTGTGCTACTTATTGTTCGTCAGTCACAAGATCCCAAGAAATTATCCCGACAATATGAGAAAAGGTCATAAGAGTAATTTCCAAGGCTCTGTATGCTACTTCAGAACACTGAGGTGATCCAGCTGGTCCCCCATCTGAAATACATCCAAGACAAAGTGTGAACACCCTTCCTCTGAATCATGAAGCAACATACTGAAGTACACAAATGAAAAGTGTTTCATTCTTCCCAGACCATAAGTTAATAAAAAATCCACTCTGTTGGCACCAGACTGTCTGACACAAACTCAAATTGATTCATAATTGAGTTTGTATAGATTTTTATCCAGCTATGCTGGTTACATTAAGGCTTGACTAGTCTCATTTTGCACTGGAGTGTAGAGAGCAAATGCAACCCATGCTCTGGGCTCACTGTGCTTTGTGCATTGCAATAGCTTGCTCAAATAATAACAGGCTTAGAAGGACAGATTTGCTTTTTTCAACTCATCAATGAGCAGCAAATGAAGGATGTACTTAGGGTCACCTTATTTTTCCTATGACAAGTCTCTGCTCTGACTATTAGGAATTACATTTGGCATATAAATGTTTAATGGGACTCGGAATTACATCTGATATATACATCTGATATATATATATATATATATATATATATATATATATATATATATATATATATATATATGTGTATATATATATGCGCTTTTTGGTATTTTGGTTTGTTTTTATTTTAAAATGCTTATTTGCAAGTCAGTAATTTCTTAAAACAGACACTTCGTGGTTTCGTGAACATGACTTTAAAGGGAGGGGGGAAATGCAATTTTTGTTGTCTACTTTGCTCACATTTGGCACCCTGGCAACAGTGGGACAGTGTATGCAGATCTGAATCAAATTAAATAAGAGTTGCTATGTTCAACACAAGCACACCACATCAGTCTGCCTTGTCATGTGGATGCATTTCAACTTAGCTGAAGGTCTGTCACAAGACTTAACAGTGTTTGACATTACATGAAAAATGACACATGGCTAAATTTAGTACATAACTAAATGTAGTGGCTTTCTTGACTGGGCAGAGAAGCTTGTGAACAGGGCTTTTCAGTGATACATCAGAAAAAAAGCCATCAGATACAATGAGATCTCTGCACTTGCCCTATTCTGCCACATTCCCCTTTGTTCTTGTCCCTCTTGAAGTGTGTGCTTTGTGATTAAAAAGCAGGCAGATCATTCATCAGACGTTGCTGTCTATTCAGTCCTCAGTGGGGCCTGTCATATAGGTCTCTATCCAGCTCTGAGCCACGTTCAGTCTTCAGCCAGACAGCCCTCTTCCCATTGTGATAAAAAAGGGACTAAGTTTAGGATTTATGGCCGATCTGCAACAGGCCTGAACATCTCCTTAGGGAAGCCATAAAGTACTGAGGAAAACAGAGTGTGAGCAGTAACACACACATTTGTCTTTTACGGCTCCGTGTACTGATAATGATGTTTGATTTTCCATTATGTTCAAATGAAAGGTGAGAGAAACTGGAGGCTGGGAATATGATGTTCAAACCCACTGCTGTAAATGCCAACGTCTCTAATGTACACTTCCTTGCTTTTCCCACTGGGATAAGAGGGCCTGAAAAAGTCCCAAAAGGCCCCAAGGTGCTCATTAAGTTCACCTTGCGAACAATAATATTATTTACTGAAAAAGAAGAGGATGCACTGAATCTTATCTGTGTGCACTCTTGCAGGTTTTCTTACACATCAGGGCACCTAGATGGTTCAGGAGGCGCTCCGTTTTAAAAGGCAATTTCGCTACCATCACTTCCCCACTCTTTGTTATATGCCTTTGAAGGATCATGTGCATATTTAAATAAGGGTACATGTGGAGTGCATTGGCAGTGCTTCATTAAAAGACTGAAATATTCCCATTTCATTTGTTAGAATCCCCAGAGCTGTATTTATTGGTTGTCCTTAGCAATACCATGGAACTTTAATAAAGCACACCATTATTATGGAGAGGTAATTAGGGAGCCCGTCCCCGAGTAGATGGTATATGGCACATAAATTCTATTAATAAGCTGTATGTTTGTTTAAGGACTGGGCACCTTGGATATAAAGCTGTCATGAGAGCAAAAGAACACTGGAACACTTTGGTGCTGTAGTGACAAGAATTCATGGATTTTCTTCTCAATAAAAACATGTATGCACACAGATTGTTTTGTTATTTGTACTATTGAAGTTACCTTTATACATATCAGTTCAGTTACATTTCTGGAATATTGATCTGGTCAGTTAAGTTGCAGAGGGGTTGTTAATCAGTGTCGCCTGTTTTGGTGTTAATGAAATCAACAACAGGGGCAACAATGTGATGACTCCAAAAACTGAAATGAATTTGCATGTTGAGGCCATTTTTTTCCGCTCCTTGCCTTTTATCTGCTTTTCAGTAGTTTAGCATTTGACCAGGGTCAGTGTCACTACTGGTAGCATGAGGTGATACCTGCTCCTTTTTGCAAGGAGGAACAAGAAATGTTCTCCAGAGTCATACAAAGGGACCTCCAGCGGCCCACCGGCATGAATGTTTCTGGCCAAACAATTAGAAACAGACTTCATGAGGGTGGCCTGAGGGCCTTACATACTCTAGTAGGCCTTGCACACTCTGGCAAATGACTCATGCAACAGATGTGAAAGGGTCTGGAGAAGCTAATGTGAATGTTACTCTGCCTGCAACACTGTTCAGCAGGACTGGTTTGGTGGTGGGTCAAGGTTGGTCTTGGAAGGCATATCCATGGAGGGACACAACGACCTGTAAAGTAAAATGCACAAAATTAAGCTATAGTCTAATAATTATTTGTCATTTTAAACTCGTGCAAAATATAAAAAAAAACAAAGATTTCAATGTATCTAAACAGAGATCATTAAATCTCCATAGGCCTTAAAGATTAAAAGGATAAACAGATGGAGTCTAGATAATTGATTATGTAAATTTGATATTTGATCTCTTTAACTAACACAGACAAACATCCTTGTTTAATGTGGACTGTGCCTTGTCTTCAATACATTTCTATTCATCTTCAAGTCCTTCTATGGCCTAACCCTGACCCTAGACCTACCTCTAACCTTTACCAATAAATACCTAGCCCTAACCCATAACCAAAACACACACACACACACAGTTGTACTGCACATCGAACATATCTTCAAGCTGTGAGGCAGATTTTGCACTAATGTTGAAAGAAATGAAAAAAGGGACAAATAAGGAGAAACATTGAATCTAAGATGGTTTGATATTAGCTCTGATAATTTAAACCTTAATCAGGTCTCCCTACAGTAGTATGACCATAGATTTAAACTTAAAGAAGGAACATGAATTACAGCCTTCAGAAAGAAAAGAAAGTAGGTGTTACAGTTTCCAAATAAAAATATAATCTGGGGACTTTTACAGATTTCTTTAGTTAAGAGACTATTACAGAAAGAAATCTGATCAAATCCCTCCAAGGAGGTGAATGGTGGGATTCAAATCCTAATCAAAGCTTAAAAGTGAAGTTATACAGGAATAATTTCACCATTATTAAACCTTAATGATAAGTACTCTGCCTAAATATGAAAGAGAAATGGGAGATGAAGCTAAATATGGAAATTAAGCAGAAAAATCCATCACACATCCAGCAAGTCACGGAGCTGGAGAGAATTCTCCCTTGATAAACTTCATTACGCTGAAGATGAAAAGTAAGCAGTTGAACCAACATCATAAATGTTGGAGAGAGGGTGGATCATTTGATGCAGATTAGTTACATGTCTTTTAGAAATGGCAGGAAAATAACTGTTTTGGGAAATTATTATTTTCTCACTGGTTTAGATTAAAATTAATTTTACTTCATTTTAATTTTATGTCTTCTAAGCAACAGAATGTTCTACATTATAAAATCTGTAAGATTTCCAGAGGAGTATACTGTATGTTTAAACTTTTCTTCACTGAAGCGTAGTGAGGGGAGCATATATTCAGCTAGAATACTAACAAGATCTGAAAAAGGAATTCAAGAAATATTTATGATTTTAAAATTGCTGGTTGTGTGTCATTCCCTTACATTTTGGTGTAAACAATCATTAGGCACACAAACATTTGAAATTAAACATACAATGGGAGAGAACACGGCTGCCATTCAACATTGCTCCAAAAGTCACAGAGTAAATCTTTATGTAATGATAGGTCTGATTATTAAATGTTTGAAAACATCATGGAAAAGATCACCAATCATACTTTGCTTAATGAGTGCTTATACTTTGATGCCTAAGGCAATTAAATGTTACAAAAAATTTTACAATCGAGACTTATGCAATGTGAAGAGTGGAAGAACCTGCCCTGAAATTGTAGCTTTTGAAAAAAAGGAAATAAAGGCTTGAATTTGCAATTTGCAGACTATAATGTTTTCAAGCTCTGTGTCGTACTGTCCCCAGTAAGACACAGTTTAGCTGTGACAATATTGCTAACATTTTCGGTGGACACCCTTGTTGCTCACCATTGTATTTGCAGCAACATGTTTTTAAGATACGATAAGATAAGTTAAGATAGATTTTATTGATCTCACAGTGGAGAAATTCACGTGTCACATCGGCTCAATAATCAAAAGAAGGTGCCAAAAGGAGGAAAAGGTGCATGAGGTATATACAGTACGTCCACATATATACAGTGGTTCAAGAAAAAAAATAAAAATAAAGCAGAGATTTAAGATGACTTATGTACATTTAAGGTTTTCTGAGATCTGTTGAAGAGCTACACGAAAGAATCCACAAGATAACCCATTTATTCACTTGAGTGTGAGTCTTCATGCCCTAAACTTTTTTTTTTCCAATATGACAAATACTTAGACTTAGACTTAGACTTAGATACATGTTAAACTTCTATCAATGGGCCTCTGTTTTTCCTTTGAGAAGAAAGAATTTACGTCATAAAGACTTGATGCTGATGTAAATGATGCTTCCACTCTAAATTGTTTCACTTTCCTGCGTGATTACTCTACATCCCTCACGTTATAACTTATGTTGATGGTGAAATTATCATACATTATAATTATATAATGTGGGCTTTATTGGTTCAGGCTGGTAGCTGGCCTATTTGTGCCATGACATAATAATATAGTAACAATCAGTGTTGTGCACTAACACATTCAAATCAGTGCATGGGTCACTTTATCTTTGGAGTTTTTTTAAATATATATACATGGCAAGCTTGATATGAAGGCGTTTTAATTAGGATTAAATGAAAGCTATAAACTGATAGAATTTTTGCCCTCATGGGCAAAAAGGTTTGTGATTGATGCATTTGCATGGTGGTCAGTAGTTAGTATGTTTCTTTCAAAATAAAATGAAGTGTATGTGGACAAACAGAACAGAGGAGGATGAACCGGATTTAAATAAGTCTGTAAATACACAATGTCACAATCTTAATAATTATTAGCGCTTGATCTCTAGGCTTTTAAACGCTTTATTTCATGCAGAAATAATCAATGAATAAGAACTAGCCCATGTTGAGACAGTGACTTAATCTCAGAATACCTAAATGATGACCTTGAACATATACAAATTTAGTTTTAAACTGTGAAGTGAATTACTGCTTGTTAAGGGTTAGTTTGCACATCGCTGATATTCATGGACTCAACTAGTTTTAAGGTGAAACATCTGACACAAACAAGCAACAAGCAGGTACGTTAAAAACACTTTATTGAAATTACTAATTTCAAAATCAAATTAAAATACAATACAGTATATGCAAACACAGAACGAATGAGGGAAGCAAACCGGTGCCAAGCACTTTCATAAAGTGCACAAACTTGAGACATCACACCGACATAGCTGGTGAAATGAAAAAAAGGTATATGTAGGGTTATGCTAATGTTATTTTCTAGCTATATTCAATCTCCCAAGTACAGTTGTTTGGTTAGTATCAATGCCGCATGACTCGAATTAATAAAATAAAGCAGTGCTCTTTTTCTAAACACTTACTGTGTGAATATGAGTGTGAACTAAAGCAACTACTATTCTAAAACACAGCAGTTCTACAGTTATGTCAAGTATATAGGGGAGTATATAATATAAAGCAGAACAGCTAATGAGGCTAATTTGTTTCAATTCACTCAAGTCTGGTGGCTAAGAGGAACAGTTAGTGTTTACTTGACACAGTATATTATGTTGAATACGTCCCTTCTGAGTCTCTCCTTGGCAACTGATCTCTGGAAACACCCTGTCAGTTCTCACTGAAACAAAGAAAGAAAAATACTTGACATTTTTTATGCTTGCTTCTGCAGAAAACAACAGAACATTGCTTGCACTTTGCTGGAAGGTAAGGCTTTATAACATTTTAAAGATAGCAAAGGTAACATGTCTAAAGCATGGTATCTATCTTTGTGGCCCAGCCTGGCAGAAACGGGAAATCAGTGGCCAAAACAGATGAAATTCTTACTTCTTCCCCTGATGGTTACGCCTTTGGCTTTAAAAGTAATGGATCGAGTTCATTTTTGGGAAGAAAAAGATAGCAACTGGAGAATTAAAGGGGATTACCCATGTTTTCTAAAAGTATTTAAAATATATATGAAAAAAAGAAGCTTTTCACCATATTTCATGACCAACATGATTGACGACTCACTACTACAGCAGGTATCCAATGAGCTCTCCATTTTGTGATTTCCTTTTCTCCTAATTCAAAAATACATTCCAATGGATGATTAAATATAACCCACATGCCATAATATCACAGTGATATCCCAGTATTCATCATAAATAAATGCATCATAATTTCTGAGGAGCTATGATAGCAAATAATCCTTTATAAAGAAAGGACTCTCAGTGTGTTACTTTTTAGTTTAATGACATGTATTTCCTGGGCATAGTCACTGGAAGAACTGTTGCTGCCAACACATTTGTGTTCTGACTTTGTTTTTTTTCTTTGCCATAGAATGCAGTGCTGAATCATTTCACCTGTGTTTAGCAGCAAGTCTTTTCCCTATTTAGTCATTGTCAGAGCCATTGTTGCAGTTAACTTTTGCGCTCTCTTTGATTTTCTTTCCTATATAAGGTACTGCAGGTTAGTGTTTTGGTCTATTGCTCTTTCTCATTCCTGGGTAGAATTATTGCTGCCATTAACACTGACTTTGTTTGATTTTCTTTCCCACTGAAAGTAGTCCTGGCTCAGTGCTTCTGTGTTTATCTGGATTTCTTTCCCGGACAAAGTCAGTGACAGAGCTATTGCTGTTATTTACTTTGTTTTGCCTCTTTAGTTTTTCGTCTTACATAAAGTACTGCACTCTTGACCCAATGAATTTAGCTCCTTGTCTTTCCAGTAGGAAGCTAATGAAAGATTAATTAGAGGTAGCATCTTTGTTTTTTGTCCTGTGAAAGTACTCCTGCTTAAGGTCATATGTGGGTCTGGTGCTACACTGAGTTATTGAGAAAGGTATTCTCTCATTAATTTTGTGTAGTCTCTGCCTTTTCTTTTCTACAGAAAGTACTGTTAGATAAGCACTTACATGTTTAACTGTTTCTTTCCAGGAGGAAGTCTTTGAGAGTTATTGCTGCTATTAACTTTGTGTACTGTCTTTGTTTTTGTTTCCCAATTGAAGGTAGTCCTGACTCAATGCTTCTGCATTTTGTCTGTTACCCTTTCTGTCTTCTCACCCTCCAGCCAGTAAGGCAGATGGTCACTCACACCGAGCCTGGTTCTGCTGAAGGGTTCTTCCTGTTAAAAGGCCGTGATTTATCTCCACTGTCAACACATGCTTGGTCAAGATGAGAGATTGTGGCAAAGTCAGCGACTCAAGGCAAATGTCTGGGCTTCCTTTAATAGATAACCTTTTATCAAGTGATAGTAGATTCTGATTGTATTCTATGACAATTTCAACTGAATTAGGTTCGTGGATTTAGATCTGAAATGGATACTTTGATTGAAATAATAAAATATGTTGGACTGATTTGAACTGAATTGTGACCAAACCGGATATGTTTTTCTTTTTTTTTTTACTCACTAAGTGCCTTGAGAGGAAGTTTGTTATGAATTGGTGCAATTTAAACTAACTGAATTATATATTTATTTGAGATTAGATAGCATCTGTTATATCATTACCAACACAACCTCCACACATACTGCAGCCCAGAATGCAGCTTATTTTGTTTTTGTGTTAAGCAAAACATCGATTTTTCTGCAGTAACAATTGTGAAGGTGTAAAGCAGTTATTCCTTGTTCCATTTCATATGAGCTACTCACATTTCTGTCATTTTCAGATTTCTGCCAGGTGACCTAGAAATCATACATGGAGAAAGGGGAGAGCCTCACAAATCAAAGAGCTGGTCAATGCCTAGCCCTCCAGCACCAAATCTCTCCCACTGCTCAAGCCATAATTACCTCAGTGACAGAAAAGTGTGAAAAAGGCAGGACACAGGATGAAGGTGGAACTGCAGCAGAGCATCAGAGAAATGACAGGAAGGTGGCTAAGTGGAGCCGGGAAAAAAGATGTTGGGTTTGGAGAAGGTTGAAAAGGTTGCCTGAATCAAATGACGTGCCTTTTCTCAGTTTACAAAATTTAATCGTATTGTGTCACTTGGTTGTCATGTACCACATTAGATGTGGTTGACTGTGTTGGCACATTTATCTTTGTGGCAGCTTTCTAAACTTTATTGTTTCCTGAACCAGAAATCCTGCAGTCCTTGGCGTAAACTGATCTAGACCAATCACAGTAGCAGACAGCTCCCTCACTTGCACAAGTGCATACACACAATTACTTCCCAAATGCTTAAGCAAACAGAATGGGCATTTTCTGAATGCTTCGACTGAGTTCTCAAACTGAACTGCTGCCAGTCCAGTAAAAAACTGTGAAGTGATATTGATTAGTTGTCAAAACAAAAAGATGGGTTCAAGACATTATTCTCTTTAAACTGCACCCATGGAGGGCAAAACATGATGTTGAAATACAGTGTGCACAAATCACAGCCAGCCACAAAATTCCCACTGGTGTTTTACATTCAATAAAAACAAGATTAAAAAATGTTTTAATGTTGGTTCTCATGTTACATTGATCTTGATCACACATAGACTGTTGCGAACATTATCTATTACCATGACCTGGATAACTAGTTTGGCAATTAGATACTCAGTCTGAATGGCGGATTTTGTAGGATGTTAATGTTATCTGCAAAATCTAATAAAAAATCTTGTCATTTTGTTCAGTTATTCATGATGAACTGTACCAAAATATTAGCTGATTAGAAGTTTTTACTCTGCTGTGCCACACAGACGGATGACCTTTTTAGCTTTTTAGAGTAAATCATATGCTTCATGTTTGACCCACTTTATAAGCAACCAACCTAAATACTCCCAAATAACTGCTAAGCTCTTGTTGAATACATGTATTCTTTTTTATCAGTTTATATTCTCTAGGTTGTAAATAGTGTCTTGTCAGAGGTACTTGATGGTTAAAGATCTTATATTCCAGTTTAAGGTTGAAAATAATAATTGGACACAAATTATACCATGGCTTTTCCTTTTTTGTTTTTTTTAAAGAATTTGAAATCCGACTTTTACAGCATAATTCAGTAAACAGAGGTCTTAAAATCCCCCAGAAATTCGGGTGTTTTAACGTTAATGTCTGCCAACTTCAAAGATTACAATTCATATCCATATGGCAGAACCACAGACTGTGTGTAGTTAGGATTCACCTACAAACTATTCTGGAGCAAAAGTGCCAGAAAAAGAGACCATCAACAAGTGCAGAGCACTTGTTGATGGTCTCAAAGATGTAAAGATGTAAATGACAAAGATGTAAATGTTATACTCAAACATGGTTTACAGTTGGTCTGCATGATTGTGTGTCCACCTTTTCTATTGTTAGAAAAATCACTTTCATTGTTTCCAGGGAGCAAATAGCATAGGTCTTAATGACTAACCTGTTATATAACAGACGTACATGATATAAATTTAGATACTAACAGAAAGCAAAATTAAGCAGAATCAGAGGATTTTTATACTCCACAGGAAGGAGAAGTTGTAAAATATATTTTATTGTCGTTTTTGTCACCTACAGGTAAATAAGAGTGGAATATTGAGTAAAGAGATATCTGGGCTTTTGACAACAATCATTGCTTTATCTTTGGGATGACAAGTGTTCTCCTTGGCTTTGTTGGTTAACTTTACCTGGGAAACTCCAAAAATTCTTTCAGCTATAAACCTGACTGAAGTTGCCATCTTACTAGAATATTCAAATTCAGTAGTTTAGTAAGCAATTAGTAAGTAGTTAAGTAATCCTTTAAACAGCTTTCAAATTTGAAACTACTAATCGTGTGCTATGTTCAGCTTTGAATGTGCAACAATGCCTGCTTGTTGGTGTTTAAAACAACACTAATTTGAGGCAAAAGGTAGGCAGGTTGGCATGCACCCTCACACATGTTGTACTTTGGAATAAAGAAATCCTTAGTAGAAAACCAAAAAGTGAGCCAATTTTAAAATGCATCTATTAACTTTGGGCCACCTTGGTTTGTGGCAGTTCCACATTATCATGGCTTTGTGGGTACACTTAACAGCAATGTTATTGAAAGCAAGAGAGCTTAAAACAACACCAGGGTCATGATTCGTACTACTTTCTCCTACTACTTTTTTTTTTTACTGAATTAACTATATTCTCTCTGTGTTATTTGTCTCCACATAAGTTATACCTCGCCCGCCAGTCTTTTTGAGATGGTGCCATCAACTGAACTATTGCTGCCGAAAACATTATGCCTTCTCTCCACAGATGATAAAGTAAGCCATGATTTTCCATTCTTTACCTTGTCTCTCTGCTTAACAAAGCAGTTGAAAGTGTTATACATACTATACCTTTCTCATGCAAAGTAATTCTGAACCAGTGCTTTTGTGTTTTTGTGTGCTTGCTCTGTTATCTCTGTCTGTAGAGGCAGATGGCCAATCCCACTGAGCCAGGTTTTGCTGGAGGTCCCTTCCTGTGGAAACGGAGTGTTCTTTTTCACTGTCAACAAATGCATGCTTCATATGAGGGATTGCGGCAAAGTTTGCGACAGAATACAATCAACTCTTCCCTGTTGCTACATACTTGCTAAGCAGAAGTGATTGCTGCAAAATCCCTGGCTCAATTTAATTTGCTGAGCTTCTATAAACTCTTTACCAATTGGCATATTAAGCTGAACTTGACTGCAGTGTTTAATAACTAGAACAAATTGGAATGTATGTAATTGACTCCTGGAGATAGGCACCAGCCACCCAGCGACCCTGCGAGGATAAGCAGGTGTTGAAAATGGAGGGATGGTTGTACGGATATAATTGCCTTTGAATCTGTTTTATGTGATTGCACTGTATTGGTGTATTTTTCTGTATATAAACTGGATGTATTTGATCCGTAACATGCCTTGCTATGACATGTGTTGGGAATTGGCATTATCTGGAGATAGGCCTGTGCCCCTTCTCATTTTCTTTTTCCTGCTTATTCTGGAATCTGAGTTCCAGAGGAATCCCATTTCCAGGACATTTTTTATTTTTTTTGTAGTTTATTCAGATGCTGCTGGATGAATTACCTAAACTTTAGTGCTGCCAAACAAACAGAACAACAACTGAAAAAGCATAAAGTCTTCTTTCCTGTGTTAGTCTTATTTGTGGTTTATGCTGCTTCCTCTCTGAACTATTAGAGAGCTGATGGTTAGTGGGCAGTGGTGTGGATATTCACAACTATATCTGCGAATGCATGTGGAAGGCAACACATCCGGAAAAGAAGGTAATGGCAATCCCTCATCCTCGTTTAAAGATTACATACAAGTGATAAATAGAAATGTTATATGTTCAAGTATTGTTTGTTACTGATGTACCAACTCATTTCCCAATTACTGAATTGGAAATTTTTCCTTGAATGCTTCAAAAAAGTAAATTTGTCAAGAAAAAAAGTTTTCTTCCATGTGCTTTGATTAAACAGTACATCTTTTGAGAAACTTTTTCATCCTGTGGTCAATATCTGTTACTTTTCATTGTTAAATTCAATAAAACTTTTCACAAATGAGTTTGTGTTAAAGTCTGTGGGAAAGAAAATCCGGGCTCTCCCAAAACTGGAAACAGCAGGTCAGATCTCTCTAGTTAACAGCTGTGTAGCCTTAAGAAAACCACTAGTCAGTGATGCTAACTGGAAAAAAAAGGCTTAATTTTGCTAGCGAGTATAAATATAGGACTCTGGTGCAATGGAAAAAGGTCATGTGGTCTGATGAGCCCAGATTCACCCTGTTCTAGAGTGATGGGCGCATCGGGGTAAGAAGAGAGGCAGGTGAAGTGATGCACCCATCATGCCTAGTGTCTACTGTACAAGCCTGGGGGGGGGGGGGGGGGCAGTGCTATGATCTGGGGTTGCTGCTGTTGGTCAGGTCTAGGTTCAGCAACAGTATGCGCTCAAAGAAGGAAGTCAGCTGACTACCTGAATATACTGAATGACCAGGTCATTCCATCAATGGATTTTTTGTTCCCTGATGGCACGGGCATATTCCAAGTTGACAATGCCAGGGTTCATCAGACTCGAATTGTGAAAGAGTGGTTAAGGGAGACATAATTTTCACACATATTTTGGTCACCACAGAGTCCAGATCTTAACCGCATTGAGAATCTTTGGGATGTGCTGGAGAAGGCTTTGGGCAGGGGGCACACCCTACCATTATCAATGCAAGATTGCTCTAAATTGGTTCTTTAAAACTTTTAAAATTGCTCTGCCACAAACTGTGGTTAATCACTGGAACTGTAATTTTAGATTCTTCAGCAATTTGGTTTGTGTTGTTTTGAATGTACATTTCCCAGTGTATATTTCCCTCTTTTTTTGGTAGTTTTTCCATTAATTAGCATTGTACATCTTGGTTTGCTCGTCGTTATATTTGTTTCTTTTGTTTAGTTTATCATTAGGAAAAAAATTGTTAGTTGATTACAAATAAATATCATTTTGATTTTAGTGGTTAGCTCACAATTCTTAGAAAATGTACAGGACTGTCTCAGAAAATGTATTTATTTTTATTTAAAATTTATTTTCTGTAATGCAATTAAAAAACATGAAATGTCATACATTCTGGATTCATTACAAATCAACTGAAATATCGCAAGCCTTTTATTGTTTTAATATCGCTGATTATGGCGTACAGCTGAAGAAAACTCAAAAATCCTATCTCAAAATATTAGACTATTTCCTCAGACCAAGTAAAAAAAAAAAATTATAACAGCAAAACAAAATCAAACATTTGAAAATGTCCATTAATGCACTCAGTACTTGGTTGGGAATCCTTTTGCACAGATTACTGCATCAGTGCGGCGTGGCATGGAGGCAATCAGCCTGTGGCATTGCTGAGGTGTTATGGATGCCCAGGATGCTTCAATAGCGGCCTTTAGCTCATTTGCATTGTTGGGTCTGTTGTCTTTCAGCTTCTTCTTCACAATACCCCACAAATTCTCCATGGGGTTCAGGTCAGGGGAATTGGCAGGCCAATCAAGGACAGTAATGCCATGGTCAGTACACCAGTTACTGGTGGTTTTGGCACTGTGGGCAGGTGCCAGATCTTGGTTGTGCAGCGTTTCCTGCCACATTTCCCCCTTCCAACACACTTTTTGTGAATGTGCTTTGAAACTGCACTCTGTGAACAGCCTGCTCTTTGAGAAATTTCTTTTTGTGTCTTACCCTCCTGATGGAGGGTGTCAATGATGGTCTTCTGGACAGCAGTCAGATCAGCAGTCTTCCCCATACTTGTGATTTAGTGTACTGAACCAAGCTGAGTGTTTTTCAACGCTCAGGAAACCCTTGCAGGTGTTTCGAGTTAATTAGACGATTCAAGTGATTAGTTGAATAGCCTACTAGTATACTTTTTCACGATATTCTAATTTTCTGAGACAGTCCTGTATAGTGTTCATTATAGTGTTGACTCTAGATAAATTAAGATTGTAATATGTAACAGGTTCCTTAATGGGAAGGTAAGGAATTTAGCAGTCAGGTTGAAGTAAATATGACTTCACCTCACTGAAAACTGTAAACCTATTTCTGGAAGTAAAACTGATAATGTGCACCACTGCTATGTTGCCGACAAGTATTTGATAATAGGAATTATTTTGGTAGGATGATATGCTTTAGTAAGAAAACTAATTACATAGCAACCAATATCTGTTAATGTTTTCTTTTATCAATGGACAATACATGTACATAACAAGACTCTCAGTCATCAGTATGTCTGAATGAAGCTCTCATCAACAGAAGAATCTGAACGATAAAACACCGCTGATTTACCCAAGTGAAGACTTTCATATTACTGGTTTACAGATGATTATAGCTTCTATGGGTCTGAGATGAATAGATCACGTCAAAGAGAAACAATAAGTGAAATGATGTGCTCTTGAGTATAAGAAGTTTATCATGATTGGATTTGTTTATTGTCCTCACCTCATCCTTCCTCGAGGCAGCCAAGTCACGTCTGGCAGCCTAATGGCTTACTATCAGCAGCAGTGAAGTGGCAGAGGACCCACTTAAACACAGGCTGGGCTAAGAAACTGATCTCCTGCGAGAAGAATGTCTGGCTGTCTTCCCATGTCATGCAGTGGTACTGATGGGCTGATAAATGTTCCACCAATGTGATTCCCCCTTCCTGTCACACACACAGTCTGTCAGAACGTTTTCTTTAAAGGGACCTTAAGGGTAATTGTGACAAACTGCTAACCCCCTATGCATGGGGTCAAGTTTCAGTGGGACAGGGTCTAGTTCCTAGCTACAAAAAAAAAATAAAAAACATACACTAAGGAATCAAGACAGTTTCAACTCTTTTAGATTAGTGGGAGACTTGCTCCCTTGAGACTTATTTATTTATCATTATCCTCAGTAAGATAAGCATGGCACACAAACTGAGACGGCTTTGAATAACAAGAGATGATTAAGCAGGATATGTCGCTACGAGATTCGTTCACTGAGCTAAATGCTGTTGAGAGCTTTTCAGTTTGAGACAGTTACTGTTGGCTGATTAACTATCAGCTGCTTTCATTTATGGAAATATCAAGCCTGAATTGATGGTAAATGCAATAACATTTATTGCAAAACTATGCCCAAATTAAATGAACTGGCGCAAACAAATATTACATGTGTATTTCTTTACAGAATAATTCAGAATAATGATAGTCATGAATGGATTGAACAGCAGAGCAGCATATGACACTAAATACGTAAACACATTCTGACCAAAAAGCATGTTGTTAACAGATGATTTCCCATGGAAAGGTTTGTTTAGGGGCCTAATGTATCTGAGTAATGTCAACAGCTAGGTTCACATGTCAGCACTGTTGTATATTTGAACCTTTTTGCCCCTTTGATTGATGAAGCCAGCGAGTGACACGCTAGACTTTAAATTGCGTAGTCTTCTTAAAAATGTCAAAACAACCCAATACAAAGACCATTCCACATGTTTGAGATTAGTCTTCTGTAGTTAAAATTCAAACAAATAAAAAAACAATCTATTTTTTTCCTTCATCGTGGGTGGATTTCACTTTCATTATAATGTGTTTTAGATAATCTTTGTCGTCCTCAAGCACATTCAGCCTTCCCACACTCATTTGCTAATTTCCACAGTTTATAAGTTGATTTGCAGCAAAATACTGCCACAGTGGAATTGCACTAATGACCTGGTCTGCCGCTTAACACAGAGGAGGTGAAAGCAATTTTACACTTTGCCCACAGAGACTGTGAATCTAATTTGAAACGTCCTGTGTCTTTTGTTTCTTATTGTTTGGTCCATTTATAAGAGGCGCAAGGGGATTAGTTGATATCTAAGCAAAGAGAAAGCAGAATTAAGACAAGTGTGGGTTTATTCAGATTCATTATTATTGTTCTTTCCAATTATTGGAATTATTTGTGCAATAAAAAGCATGTGATTGAGGTTAAATGAATGATGATTATTTAAAGAGTATATGGCTTGTGAACAGGAATTTTACAGACATCTGTGGAATTACAAAATTGAAACAATTGATACATTGTTATTAAAAGAAATGCTGGCATATACAAATGTAAAATATGCTATATGAGATATACTTTAATACAGTCCTAGTTTATATAAGCATGGTGCTTCAAGTTCAAAGATGGGATTTATTTTTTCTGTCCAGAGCAGGTTACATACAGGAAAGGATGAAGTACAATGTCAAAAAATCAAACCTTTTAGTTTTAGTTTGATTGCTGTCAACTTTAATGATTTTGGACATACAGTCTTTGATCTGGGGGATCTGGGTTTGAATCTTATTTGTGTCACAAAGGGCATCTGGTGTAAAAACTCTGTCAAGTCATTGTGCAAGTTGTAATCACTTGCTGTTGTGAGACCTGAATAAGGGAACAACCGCAAGGACTCTCTCACAATGACATGCATCCGTTAAACTACAACCACAAAACTGTGAACTTAACTGTAGGAGCCTTGTAAATTTATTCATGCCTGTAAAAACCTTAAGCTCCATCCGTCCATCCATTGTTTGTACCCGCTTATCCATGCAGGGTCATGGGTGTAGACAGAGCTGCTGCATAACTCCAGTGGTCATTGGGAGAGGCGTGGGGGTACACCCTGAGGCAGAGTACACCCTGGACAGGTCACAAGTCTAACACAAACCATAAGCATCAATGTATTTGATTCTTTCTTTTTTTTGTTTATATGCACGAGGACAAACAACAAGTATGAACTGTAATGATTAATGCTGGTAGACCCGATATTCAGCCAGACACAGAGTTACATTTTTAAAAGGTTTATTGAAGGGAATGAGTTTTGGAAGCTGAGGCAGGCAAGCTGAACCAGACCTGACAGACGAGTAATGGCTGATGGTGCAGGGAGGCAGGGATGAGCAGGGGACGAGAAGATGCATGTAGTGATAGACCAGAACAGGTGATGTGGACCGGGGAACCACCAGAACGGGCAGAGCGAGCAGCTGGAACTCACGCGGAAGCACACAGACACAGGCAACCTTTATCTGAAGAGTCCAGCTGGCTGAGCACACAGGAACTGGTAGAGGAAGGGCACATCACACAAGATGAGATGATACGTTCTGGCAGGGAGGAGTTTGCTGTGGCAAGAATATATGGTCACGAAAACAGGTGAGTAGAGTTGGAAGTAATTACTGGCAGCAGGTGGAGCTGATCCGGGCTAATTGACTGGCGACTGAGGAGACTGAGCTGATCGGATAGTGGCAGAGCAGAAGGGACCTCTTGCAAATGTAAACACCTTTTCTCATTGGATTAACACATTTTCCCCACCCTCTTGCAAAACAGATGTCATTTAAGCACAGAAATCACCTATTCCAAACTATTAGGTGCTACCTGAAATTACTGAAGCGCCTATTTGACACTCCTTCACACAAATCTTCAATCAGCAATCACCCTGCTGGCCTTACTGAAAAAAAGGTGCCACGTCTGGGTTTTACCAGTATGGATGGAGGAGGTCCAAGGCAGATGAGACTACATGAGCGGTAGAGGGGTTCAAGGAATAGGGGAACGTGTGCGAGGTGGAAGTGTGGTTGGAAGGGCTTAAGTTACAAAAGAAATTTCAGCAACTATTACAACACAGTATAAAAGCATTTCCGGATCCAATTCTTTGAAAGAATAAAAATTTGACACAGCCTATGTAGAAAAATAACAAAAGGCTTTGGCATGAAAGCTATGTAATAAGGTACAATGATAAGCAATGGTGCAATGATTAATTGATTTGAGTGCTGTATTTTATTGTCCATTGTGTAATGATTGATTAAAAGGGCTCATACACTTGGTTGCAAGTTGTGTAGTTTGAAAGCAGTATTCACTTTTGATTCATATTTTGAATGTTTTGCCACTGCTAGAGCCTTTTGCAAACAAGTTATGTCACTTTGCCCATGAGTATCACTGTTTAGGCCTGTGTGTTAATTGTTTTGTAAATGTGGAGTTTGAGTTGAATGCCGCTTGAAAGAAATCAAGGAAAACTGTAGTGGCAAAAAGATGTTTGACCAAAAGAGGTTTTCCAAAAAGGTACCTTACACTTCTTGCTGAATGTGCTACGAGTTGCTAAATCTACCGATCTGAGAGGACCCACAAGGTCAATCAACACCTGAGTAGCCAGATCTTTCAAGCTTTTAAAAAATTGTAATATATTACAAAAGTTAACAAACTTGTTAAAGTTAATCATATTTAGTGTTTTAAGAACATGGTAGTTGTGAAATGTTTTTTTCAGTATAGGATTTTGACAGTAAGGTAGTGTTTTGAATGAAAGCCAAAAAATTCATCTTTTGAACAACTAATAATTTCCCTGTCAAGGGAAGGTTATTAGTTGGCAGATCAATTGGTTTTCCCAATTGATCTGCCAATCTCCACAACTCCTCAAAAGTTACAATGATCCTCTTGACTGCTTTTCTGCTATTCTGATTAATTCTCCTTCCTCTGCCTGTCAGTTTAGGTAAAAGGCCATGTCTTGGTAGGTTTGCAGTTGTGCCAAACTATTTTTGTGAGATGTTCAAAGCCTGAATCTTTTTTTTTCGTCAACTTCACAAATATGCACCCTACTTTGCGTTCTTCAAACATATACTATTCAAATAAAATTAATTTCAGTATGTTGTGGCAAAAATAAGGCTAGGTCCAGTTGTATTATTTCTCTTGTCAGGCACTTTATATTGCAACCATCTCAATTTATCCTCAATCTTCCAAGTAATAAGTGTCCTGAGTAAAAAAAAAGTTACATTTATGTATCAAAGGAGAAACTAAACAGTTGGCAGAGATCACATCAGAGCTGATAAAATGGCATATACAGTATTGTGTAGCTAGTGAGAGATCGATCCTATACTTTATGTTGTGCAACACCCAAGACAGTCACAACCCAAAAGAACATTTGAAGAAAAGAGGAAGAAGCATTTCTGTAGCGGGTGGTATGGCCTCTACTGAGCAGAACACTCACACAGCCACAGAGTCAGTCTGAAATTACATGGAGAGACAGCTGCCACTGATACTGCCCATAGGTTCACAGCCCAGCAATGGAAGCACAGTTTGAAGATTGATCAACTTGTCAAATACAATGAGAAACTGTGATAAAGGATTATTCACATCAAACACTGTCTACTTAGATTTAGCTGGCTTTGTACCAAAAAAAAGTTCTGTTTAACCTGGACTCAAACAAATACAAGAAATGACCACAACTTCTTAAAGACTACACTGTCTGTGCATTCCTGCATTAAATTTGGTTAGAGTTTGTGTTGCAGGCTTTGTCTTTGACACAAAAACCTTATGTCAAATTAAGCTAAATAAAGATCAAATATTAACAAGCACAAGCACCTTGTAAAACCACATTTTTCTGCAATTACACCAGCAAGTCTTACCAGCTTTGCACATCTAGAGACTGAAACTTTTGTCCATTTTTTTCTGTGCAAAATAACTCAAGTTCAGTCAGATTAAATGGAAAGCTTCAGTAATGAACATATATGAATACATAACCAGTTTTCAACTTAAACTGTTTCTTTCAAGCTTTAGTTGTATGTTTCAGGTAATCCTGAACTCCAGCCTGTGCTCCAGTCTGAAGACTGTTGCAGCTTCTAAAAGGTTTGTTCAGCATTACCCTGTGTTTAGCTCTATCCATCTCCCCATCAACTCTGATCACCTTGCCATTCAATGCTGCAAAAAAGCCTCCTCATAACCTGTTTTCATAATTTCGATTTTGTTTTTCTGTTTAAGTTATCCAACATGTGGCCAAACAGTCTAATTTTAGTCCCATCTTAACAGAGGACCTTCTTCCACTATGTCCTCTACATGACCTGTGGTAAAAAATTCATTATGACTTTGTATGGCTTTATCTTAACAATGGATTTCCTCCCGCCACTTTGTCTGTCACAGGCAGATTTTTGGAGTTGGTTACTGGTTCCATCAGCAGATTCCCTCAACCGAGCTGTGGATCTCTGTAGCTCCTCCAGAGTTACCATTGCCCTCTTGGCTGCTTCTCTGATTAATGCTTTCTTAGCCATGTCTTTGTAGGTTTGTGATTGTGCTATAGTCTTACTATTTTGGATAATGGATTGAACAGTGTCCACTGACATGTTCAAATCTTGGGATGTTGTTATACAACCGAACCTTGCTTTAGCTTCTCCACTACTTTCTCCCATACTTGTCTACCGTGTCACTTTGTCTTCAGGATTTTTGCTTGCCACTCAGAATCAGAATCAGCTTTATTTGCCAGGTATATGTACACATACGAGGAATATGACTGAGGATTGTGCAATGCCCACAGTGTAATGTTCTCTAGAAAACCTCTGAGGCCTGCACAGAACAGCTAAAACTGAGATTAAATTACATATGTTGTTCATTGAATTACATGCAAATGGACTCCATGTTGCACAGTGGCGCACTGTTGCCATGCAGCAAGAAGGTCCTGGATTCAAGTCCTACCCTTGCCCTGGGTCTTTCTGCATGGAGTTTGCATGTTCTCCCTGTGCATGCGTGGGTTCTCTCCGGGTACCCTGGCTTTCTCCCACAGTCCAAAAACATCACTGTTAGGTTAAATGGCCTCTCTAAATTCTCCTTAGGTGTGAGTGTGTGAAAGAATGGTTGTTTGTCCTGTCTGTCTCTGTGTTGCCCTGCGATAGACTGTCGACCTGTCCAGGGTGTACCCCGCCTCTCGCCCATTGACAGCTAGAGATAGGCACCAGCACCCCTTGCGACCCCAAAAGGGATAAGCATCTTAGAAAATGGATGGATGGACTCTATGTACCAAAGGCAATGAGTTGTCCTGAATTTTATTCAAGACAACCACTCAACCCATCAAGACACAGTCGTCCCAGATTAACAATTCTTATGTTTAACAGTACTTATGTAAGTAATTTCTTTTCTTTTTTTTCTGGCAATCAAGTGAATGCTTTCCCCCCGAATGAACAGGATGATTTTGGAACTTTTGTATCATGCCAATACAGCAGAAGATGAAATGTTAGAAAAAGTAACACAGCGCAGGTTGATAAACATATAAAAAAATGTTAGTTTATGGAGCATGTTTTCTGAAACCCCAGCCAGTGCAAAAGAATGCACTGCTTTGCTCCAATGTAAACATCAGAAGCAAAACAGATGGCTCTGAACCCAAAGGTCATGTTTGTCATCTCACAATTGGACTTATGATGCGGACATATGCGGCGGCTCTTTAGAGCTTATGAGTCATGTTGTCTGGGGTGAGAGCTAAATGTTAGCCTGGCTTGTAATCTGCTGCGTTCAAACCCCTTCGGGAGGCACTACATACTCTTCGCTGTATAAATACATGAGCACTAACCTCAGCCCCACAGCTCGTTAACATGCTGAGCTGCTGCAGTGGCTTGGTTTATGATGAAGGAAATATAATTTATGGCCAGTATTTGTTTGGATTTTATACTTTGAAAGCAACTTCCTGGCTTGGCAGCATGAAAACGACAGGTTGATGTTTTGGTCATTTATTATTTTGGAAATTGTCCATCCGAAAAGAGAAAGGATTGGAGGAGGATTTTAAACAAGTGTGCTTGATTTTAACAGTTAACATTCAAAATGAGTTGCTACATTCACTTGTCCAATACTGGATTCTCTGTAATAAATTAAATAGTTTAGAAAAACCGACAATAAAGTATGTTCACTTCTTTGCAAAATTCTGCATTAGTTCACATTAAACACCATCATGTTTCTGCACTAACCTCTTGCTGAGCATCTGCAGTTGAGGATTTAATAATAATCTATGAATATCCTCAATCCCTTTCACAAGATCACTCCATAATCTAAAAAAGAAGGACAGAAACTCCAAGATAAACTCTGTGGTAATCCCAGCGTATTGTGTTGTATTAGATTTCAGCATCAAACATTCAGCAATACAGAACATTTTACTGTAATATGCAGTTCAGTTTAAGATTATATAAAGCCTTGCTTTATAGTAATAACTACAACATGATTTTAGAAAAAAGGCAATCAAATACATTTAAAAATTCACTGCAACAAATTAGTGTGCTTGATATTATTAAACTGCTACAACAATGTATTACACATTTCTTTAATCAGTCGAGAGTTTAAACATGTTACTTTGTCTCAACCTAACCCCAGCGTCACACAGAGGTCAAGTAAAATGTGGCTGAGTATTAATGTATCCCAGAAATTTCTCTCCTGCTGAATAGGTACAAAAAGTGTCACTGTGCTTTATGGCGGTGCTGCTGCTATAAAAGACCCACATTAGTCTGGATTTCAGAGCAGCAGAGGCGGATCAGTGACACTGTCACTTTTCATGGATCATGGGTTTGGCCCAGAGTTTTTATATGTTTCCTCCAGGTGCCCCAGTTTTCCCTGCTGTCTCAAAACATGCAGCATAAGGTTGAGTAGAAACAATAAATTGTCTGCACATGTGAATCTGTCTTCCCTGGTTGGCCCTGATAAAGACTGACAGGTGTTTCCGTCTTTTTCATTCAACGTGTGCTGCAGTAAGTTTAAGCTTCATCCCAACCCCAAAGCAGCAATAAATATAGAACATTTTAAACTGGAATTTAAGTTCGTTGAAGAAGTATTCATATACCTGAACCTATCTACCATTTATCCTCATTACACCCACAAATTTCAATGTATTTTATTGGGATTTATTATTGTGATAGACTAAGAAAAAATAGTGCATAATTTGAAAGTGGAAAAAAGAGGGTCTGTAACAGATGCCAGTCTTTTGAAGTATGTCTCCATCGTCTTTGCCCATGTTCCTTTGCAACTTTTTTAAGTTAAATAGACATTATCTTTGAACAGCAGATCTGTTTATATTCTCATCGGATTAAAGCCTCTAAGTAAAGGACTTTCATTTAGCATTCAGCCATTCAAAGCGCATGATATATGCTTTGACCTAAACCATGCCGTTGTAGCTCTGGCTGTATGTTTATGGCTGTAGACTTGCCGGCAGGTTAACCTCAGTTTCAGTCTCAAGTCTTTTGCATCCCCCATGAGGTTTCCTCCCAGAAGTGTCCTGTATTTAGCTCCTTCCATCTTCCCACCATCTCTGACCAGTTTCCCCGTTTCTGCTGAAGAAAAGCATCCCCAACAGCATGATGCTGCCACTACCATGTTCATGGTCCAGAAGGTGTCTTTAGGGTGTGATGTACAGTGTTTTTTCTTTCCTTCATACGTGACGTTGTGTACGCACACAAAAAAAATCAAAATTTATATGTCAGCAGAACATCTTCCACATGTATGATGCCTCCCCTCCATGGCTTGTGGCAAACAGAGCACATGTCTTCTCATTGCTTTTCCTATATAATGGCTTTCTTTTTTTCATAGATGTCTGATTTGTGGAGCTTACAAAGAGTAGGTCCTATTGACAGATTTCCCACCTGAACTATGGATCGCTGCAGCTCCTGCAAAGTTACCATCACCCTCCTAGCAGCTTCCTGCCCTGTAAGTTTAGGTAAATACTGTTGAGATTTTCTTTTTTACAGAAAAGTGTAAAAAAGGTGTATTATTCTCCTTTTATTTCACAATTATGGATTATTATGTGTCGGTCTGTTGCATAATGTCCCACCAAAAAAAAATAGTAGTTTGTAATCTGTCAGAATTTGAAGAAATTCATGATTATGCAAGACATGGCATGCAGAAAAAACATTTTGCATAAGAAAACCATGTCTTGTATTTGAGCAAAATAAATTCTTGAGGTAAATGATAATAGTTATTAAGTTTTTATTATCTTTACATATGTAATATTAACGCTCTTCTAACATGCAGTAGCTATGAATACCAAAATGCTTAGGCAAAACGTGAGGGAATGGACACCAAGTAGAATTGTGTAACTTAGACTGGATCACTGTTAGCAGAAAGTTTAAAACAAACTGCCTTCTGAGAAGTTTCTAAAACTGCTCTCTCAAAATAATAATTGTTTTTCAAGCCATTTTTAATGAATATTATTATAATTTTTTCACAATGAATATTATGTTTACTTTTCAAGTATGTTTCAAACTATTTGATTTTTCCTAATTTATGCTGATTAACTGCTTTCTTGGTAATTACACTCAAGTAATTACAACATAAATCAAATTCCATGCACAAAAGTTGTAATGTGAGCACTGATTCCGTGACAAAGATGACACTTTAAAAACCAGATGAGTAACGTTCAGCTTCAACAAATCCATCTTAATCGGAAATATTATTTAGAGGCAGCTGAATTTATCATGACACAGTGACTCAAATGAGGGATTAGCCTCCTTCGAATTATGTTTAGGAGATCAGATGGGCATCTCTGGAAAAAAACAGGATCCCATTGGGGGGTCTAAGTGAATGCAAGAATCCATTCATCTGTAGGTCTATCTTAAACTGGCAAAAATGGAATCTGTGAGCAGAGCTCATCTACATTCCCCTGACATCTTTCAGGAACCCTGGAGGACTGAACTGTACATAAGGAGCTATAAATGATTTTCTTAGCACTGCAGGTCCTGACTGTGTTCAAGGACATGGCCAGAGCGTAAGAGATAAAGGCAAACACATTTTACAGCCCCAAGAGTCAGGGTAACATGAATGACAATCCACAAGTTGTAGACTGAGAGAGCACAAAAAGAACACATAATGCTTCTTTTATTTGTTTGACTGCATATAAAATGTTTGAAAGCTCTTTTTTTCCCTTCATATCAGCATGTGCCTCTGTTGAAACATTACAGAATTCCCTTTTGTAATTTCTCTATCAATTATTAAAACAGGTCATAGATCTATTACTTCCCAAGGTATTGACAATACCTGCCCTTCACATGCACTCCCCTCCCTTTTTCCAACCTAATTTAACAAACCTAAATTGGAAAACTGCTAAATAAACATTTTCATGCAATCAAATACATATTTTATTCATGTAATGATATACGATAATAGTCAAATCCTCTGTTTGTCAGCAATCCCTGCATCTGAGGGCACAAACAGAATATTGTGCACCTGAATAGTTAAACAGTGTTTGCCAATAAATACAAGGATGGCTCTCTAAATGTGGGACATCCAGAAACGCACATTTCTTCTTATTTACAATGCAGATAGTCTAACTTAATTACAGAGGATATTCTTGCCCTACTTCTGTGTGGTCTTTGGCAACGCCAAGCACACGCCGACGATGAATTCCCAACCAGCCTCGACAAACAACTCAACCAACTTTGATGGCAGTCACTCCAAGACAGCTAAGCTGCTCCAAAAAAGCAAAAAAAGCAGCAAAAAAACCCCAAAAAAAACAGTCAAGCTTGACTTGCGTGTGAGGAATGAGCAGGATCCTAAATTGTGCTGCAACAAGAATATTTCACATCCACCCTATCGCCTTCCACCCCCCCACCCCAATAAAAAACATTCTCCACCAGTGGGGGGATTATGACTGTCCATTTGTCTTAGCTGGGCCACCACTGTTACAAAGATATTCCCTCTCTATATGAATGGCGCTGGTGACTGCTGCAAGTCGTTTGTCTCTTGTAATTCTGGTTTGCAGGAAGCCAGGACCCCAGTTCCAGTTGTCAGCTCTAGTGGATGCTACATTATTGCTATCACTTGCACTTGTTTAATTACATCCATGTATGGGGTCTGGTATGATATCCTTCAAAGCATATCCGTCATGGGAAACTTTAACCAGGGTCTGCATTACTGTGTCACATAATCCGGTGTTTGACAGAATATGTGAAAGAATATTTCAGCAATAACTTAAGAAACAGTGTGGTATCTTGACAGCTAATCCATTAATACGCTTTATCACACCCACAGAATATGAAATGAATTCTTTGGATTTTTCCTGAGCTGTGAATGAATAATGAGAAGCACATTTAGGTATGTCCTGAAAAGCCTTTGAAGAACAGTCTCTTTTCTTTAGGTCGCTGATTTTTATTTTAAGTTTGTGGTATTTACATCGCATGTCATTGCATTGTTTTACATAGGTTCTGCAATTACATTCAGTTAGCTATATGTAGAAAATGTTTTAGCTATTAATCCTGACCCAAAGAGTGATGCAAAACTTAAAGAAAAAAAACAAGAAACATATTTTCCTGCATTAAACTGATATAAATACTATAAAAGCTGTGAAAAACTGTCTGCGCTTTACAGATTAATTTGTTTTTTTAATTTTTTGTCACAGTTAAATGTTTCAGATTATCATACAAATTCTCATATCAGACAATAAACATAAATTTTTCAAATAATGATTTTGTTTATTAGGGGACAGAAGGCCAGGTTCCATGCAAAAAAGTAATAACCTCCCCAGAAATGTCAAATGCTGAATTAACATTGATTAATCTTTTTTTCTGTTTTTTTGTAAATCTGCATTCAATTTCATTAGCCACACCCAGGCCAGTCTATTGCCATACCATCACAATCAACAGATCACATAAAAAGAACCTGTCTGACAACTTGAAGAAGGCTAAAAGTTCCCCAAATGGAACACATGTACCAATCTAAAAAAATTCAGAAAAAGATGAAATAACAAAATGCAAGGTTTTCTGATGCTGTGGTATGTCCTGAAATAGGCAACCTCCAGTATTAAAACTATTCTGCAAGGAAAAGTGGACCAAAGTTCCCCCACAAGGATGTAAAAGACTTATCGCCAGTCATTTCAATCTGAAAAACTCACACGGAAAAAAAGACAATTAGAAGAATTTTATTGATACAAATATTTTAAGACTTTGGCGCTCAGACCTCGGCAGGAAACATTAGCGCTGAATTTTACTTTAATATGCATAAGCAGGTGTATGAGAACAGGGATGTTTCCCCCCAGGCCTGAAACTGGTGGTGGAGTGGAAATAGACGAAGTGACGAGGTGAGACGATCTGCTTGAGCTGTAATGGTGAGATCCAGTAGACTGCGTGAGCTGGTACCAGTCCTTCACTCAGGGAGAGCTTGGGACCCAGAAGGATAGATGTCCAGCTTGGATAAAACACAGGTTTGCATGAACCTTTCCATGATAAGCAAGCATGAAGTGACAGTGGAGAGGAAAAACTCCCCTTTGGGAAGAAACCTCTGGCAGAACCAGGCTCAACATGGCGGTCTTCTGCCGGACCGATTGAGATGTGACGGGGAATGCAGTAAGAGTCCGGGAGGAATTACACTCTGATAGGGACGAGGTTGAAGGAGCACCATTAAAAAGCCAGATGGAGCTTGGCTACGATGGTGGAGAAGGGGATGGAGGTGGGTTGAATCAGGGTCATCTGAGTCCAAATCAGACATTGCGCAACCACTGCTTGCGCTTTGGTTGTGTAGCAGGCTGAGTCGTGGATTTAAAAAACCTTTTAAGATGAACTCTGGATGCTGATTGGGCTTCGTGGAGGTGTGGTTCAAAGCCGATTGACTTGCGTCTGAGGCAGATGGGCCTCTCATTCTTCAGTTGAACTTCCGCCTAGGCTTCATTACAAATACTTATAGCAGTTGTTTGCACCAAGGGATTAACATCTGGTTATCAGGTTAATTAAGGGAAATTGTTATTTTTTTACAAAGGGCCAGACTGATTTTGATACCTTGCTTCCTTCAATAAATTAAATAATAATTTGAAAACTGCATTTTGTATTTACTTGGGGTATCTTTTTTATGATAAAATTATTTGCCGATCCTGTGTGACAAAACAGTAAATTACACTGTATAATTAACACAAGTTTTTGTAATGAATGCGATGTAAAGACAGATATATGATACAATAAATACAAATGAGTTGAGTTCATGTTGCTCGCACATTCTGATGCAAGCCCTGCAATAAGTTTTGGAGGTACAAAAAATAATAAAAATGCAGACCTCGCTGGATGTCAATCTGATTTAAAAATTTCTTCAGTGGTATTTGACACTTAAAGGTAGAAAGGAAAAGGAAATCTAAAATGTATTACTAAATGTTGTAATATTGTACAATTTAATTGAACAATTTACAATGCATAGCCATTGCCAGACCCATTTTACATTGGCACATGCCGTAGGACATATCTTCTGTGTCCCAGTAAATTTCCCAACAAAATTCAACAAGAAAGTGGCCACTATTAAATAATAGGGTGTCAGGTCTTCGTTAAATAATCACAAGACATTCAGTGTGCTGGGAATGAAAGTATCAATAAGGAAGACAATAGAGAAAGATTTAAGTATAATGAGCTCTACAGTTTGTACAGATAAGAATTGCACTGTGAAGAGGAAAAGTGCTCTATAAAAGTTAAACTCATTCAAAAAATATTGCCTGTCAAAACCTGGAAGCTTTAAGATAGCAGAAATGTGTATTTGAACTGTTAATGGCAATGTGGTATTGAAGAAGAGTTGAAGCCTGTGATTTAGACAATAAATTTAGTAAAAAAGCAGGTTTTATGTTTTATTTAATAAGTGTTGTTCCCCTCTATTTTTATGTGCAATTTAGGGTTTTATGTGTTTTGGAGCACTTTGGTAACAAAGCCAGCGACTAGAGTAAATGATTGTAAATAAAAGCTTGTTAAACACAGTTAGATTGCAAATTATTCAGACCCCCTTGGGCTGCACAGTGGTGAAATTGGTAGCACTAATGCCTTGCAGCAAGAAGGTCCCGGGTCTCACCCCTGGGTTTGGCCTAGGGTCTTTCTGCATGGAGTTTGCATGTTCTCCCTTTGCATGTGTTGGCTATGTCTGGATACTCTGTTGTTCAATTAATTGCTTTTAATTTATTTAATGTTTAATCAAATAACTCTCTGTCTGTGAGGTATTGTCCAGTGAATATTAGCTATATTTGGCATTGATATTAGGACAATAAGTGAAAGAGGAATTTGGACACTAGCATTCTCTAACAGCAAACTCTGCATACATATGGAAAAAATGAGTGACAACTTCTCTTCAAACATGAGAATTTCTTAACAGAAATAAATGCCCATACAAGGAACACCATTAATAATGTTGTTTTACCTGAATTAACAATATAATTCAATCAACAAATCCTCTCTAATAGACTAGTGAAACTTAACTTAACTACTAAGCAAAATTAAGATAAAAAGAAGCTAAGGAACTATATACACAAAGGAAACAAAAGGACAAATAAAATAGTTGAAAACCATCATCAGAATGATTCAGTGAATCCTGGTTCACTGCAGATCCAAGTCAGAGAAATGAAGTTCATCTTAAAGAATGTGGAATGAGATCAAATTAGCTTGACTAATTTAGAACAACATTTGGTATGTATTTCAACCCATTGACAATGCAAATCCTTTAGGACACTTGATTTTATTATTGCAATTATTTATCTAATTTAGGATTAAACAACCAAGTTAATAACGACTGACCGGAAATGAAGTGTCGGGGCACTTGTTGGGGGCAATGTTTACATTAGCTTGAATTTAATCCTAACGTTACACAAGCACCATTAAATCGACGTTAATGTTCCATATTAATGCTGTAATAACGCTCATAGCATTATCAAATGATGGTGGAGTGAAACAAAAACAAGCATTGTGTATAAAATGATCTGTAGTTACTGGGCTAACTAGTGCTATGCTAGCAGACATTTGGCGCTAATTTAAAAAGACTTTTAATTGCCAGCACACCAGAGGCCCTGGGTAGGCCCGACACCTGGGCTTGCACAGGCCCAAACCCCCAGTGCCATACTCCACAGAACCCAAGCCCCCGAGGCCCAGCCAGGACACCCGTCCAAGGGCGGCACATCCCACAAACCTCGAGCTCCGGACCCACCCCAGACCCACCCAGGAGCAGCATAGCTACCAGGGCAGTAACCCACGTCCTAGTCAGAGACCCCCCAAGAGCATCACAAGTAGCCGTTTTAAGCTTTTCCAATTCGTGAGGATAGTTTTCTTAGCGATACATAGGGCAGTGAAAACCATGCAAACTGATTTTTTTTCCTAAGTGCTATCATCCAAGTTACCTAGATTTAAATTCTAAAATAGAAATGTTTTTAGATATTTCCAGTGTTAGAAGGTATTTTAACACTGGTTTGTTTGTTAGTGCATATATGCTCTTATTTGCCGTTATTCATGGAGGTATGCTAATTTGTGAGGTCCGTATGTTATAAAAGGCTGCCCGTTAAGATCATTGGGCGCTGCTGCTGAGACCTCATTTGACCTGCTGAACAGTTTTTTTTTTTTTTTTTTGCCTGTTTACCTGTTCAATGTTTGTAAATAAACATCTGGTTGGGCTACAACTTACCTCTGCCTCAAGCTTCCTGCTTATTCCTGTCACTAAGGGCCATTCTAACAAGTGGAAACATATCTCCTCTGAATTTGATTCTAGCTGTTTGCTGCTGCAGCATGATCCACAGTATAAAAATCAACTCACTAAAGTAAAACCCCTATTTGTCCAACATGGCAACACTCAAGGGAACAGTTGGTGTGTGACTGTTGACTTCTATTTGCTTTACATAATACTAACCCAAACAATCAAAGCTAGGGTTTCTGTTAGCGCAATGCCTGGATATGTTGAGAGAATTGTCAAGCCATTGTCTCGTCTGTTTGTTTGTTTTTTCAATTAGAAAACATTACTATTAAATTAAGATTTTTTAAATTGAAAAACAAGTTGCTTTGCAGAATTTAGCTAATGAAGTAAATAGAAAAAAGTTTTGTTTTTTTCTCCAAGGTGGCTATCTGTTTTGTTTTGTAACAAAAATGCAAGAAAGAAAAGTAAGCTACCTCTGCCTTTACTGACAATACCCTAATCTCTACTTGAGAAAGAAATGAAGCCAGATTTTGAGTTTGCCACCTAACTCGATCGCTCCCCGGATGACTAATGTGTTGCCAGGACAGAAGCTTTGCAATGTGTGCTGAGATCTCCCGAGGCCTTTGTGGATCTTGCATGCTGGACATCCCCATTGAAACAGTAAAGAATTGGTGGTCACTAGGTACGGAGACAATGAAACAGAACTCAGAGACGAGAACAATTGATCGAGCTGTCAGGCACTGACAGAAACTGTAATTAATGATATTTTCTATTTTCCGAGTAGAGAATACGCAACTGACAGAAGCATTATTAATGAGTGTGGCCTTGTTGAGGGGAATAATGGCAGTTTATTAGCAGCAAGACGGATTTAACAGACTTTTCTCAAACAAAAGCTTCAGACACATTGAAAAATGGAGACAATCTGCCTTTAAGATCTGACGGGAGAAAGCGTTGAACACAACAAAAATGTCTGTATTGTGATCATATCTTTTTTTCCAAGCCAAACCATCTGCTATGAAAGTCAATAATGATATAATTATTTGTTTTAGAGTGCAATCACTTGAGAAAGCAAAGTTGAAAACAAAATAACATCACGTTGAATTTTCCTTAGTGATCTCTATATTTATCCTATATAACTGCATGACAGTCACAAAGACATATAAATTTTAATCCCAAACACAGTTGAAACCATAACATTAACCCTTTTTTTCACTGATATTAATGTGGACTAAACATTTCTTGTTTTAAGTCAGTTAGAATTCTTATTTCGTTTACTTTTTTTGCTAAACACCTGATTAATGAGAGAATATTTCAGAGAATCCTTTTCACTTTCTTTAAATTTAGATGTTTGCATAATTATGTTGTTTCAGCCACTTATGTTATATGTCTGAAACACTGAAGGAAAGGCCAGAAGATTGGATAATTCATAAGTTTTGATTTACTTTGAGGCACAGCTGTGGATGGATTTAAGGCAAAAGCTTAAACACATTGCTTTCACGTGTGACAACATGGAAAAACAACAAAGATGGTGTTTGAAGCTGGTAAGAGTGTCATTATCCACACAGTGAAACAAGTCCCATACCAAAAAGAGCTGAAAGGCTACTCGGCATTAAAAGTAACATAAAAAGCCATATTACAGTTTACAAATGTACTCTGAGAAAAATACCCTAATTTGTGGAGATATGCCTTGTGGTCTGATAAAACTAAAAACAATATATTTGCTCATAATGACTGCTGTTACATATGGAGCTGTTTGTAACAGGAAAGACTTGTGCATCCACAAAATAGATGCCATAATTAGGAGATAAAAGTATGTGGAAATATTGAATGAGGACATGAGCCAAGGAGGTAAAGCTTGGGGCACAATTTGATTTTTCAAATGGACAATGGCCCTAAATATACCTCCAAATTAATTACAAAGTGGCTTATAAACAACAAAATAAATGTTGTGGAATGGCCATCACAAAACCTTGATCTCAGTTCTACAGAAAATGTGTAGGCAAAGCTGAAAAGGTGAGCAAAAAAGCCTACAAACCTGATTCAGTTACATCAGTTTTTTCGGGAGGAAAGGGCAAAAACTCCAGCAAACAGTCGTCAAGAGAAGCTTTTGGAAGGAAACCTAAAATGCCATACAGTTTAAAATGGTATTGTTTCAAGTATTTAAGAAATGTCTGTCGACTTCTGAATTTCAGTAAGAATGACTAAAAAGTGTCTTTCTTGCAATTGTGGCATTTAGCAAATAAAAATAATTTAGTTAATCCTGATTTAAAATAACAATATTTTGGTTTAATTTAATCTTAAACAATAAAAAATAAAAGGTTTGGTGTCTTTTTCAAAAAGGAAACCTAAATATCCGGTTTTAACTGCATGGTCATAAAACTTCTATTTATAAGAGGGTTCAGTAAAGTGAAAAAAATGCTTCTGATTTGCACAAAAGAAACAGTGTATTTTGAGATTACCGTTCTATTCTTTAATATTTACATAATAGTCCACAATCCCAATAACTGTGTTGAAAGAGTCATATTTTTTTGGTTTTATACAGAGATCCTCTTATTATTACACCAATACAAATGTGACAGTAGGTTGCACTCACCTGTCTAACTTATCATATTGAGAAACTGTGCAATTACTGTGAAATGATCCCATTTCTCCTGGTGATATCTTATGGATTTAGGCAAGGAATAACTATTTTTGAAGTAATGCGCATAATGGCAATATTACCCACAGGGGTAAAAAAGATTTGTGCAGCATATTCTGGCAACAGTTACTCCTCTGCCTCATTCATTCCATCCAACTAAAATATGACTTTGACGTGATACTACAGGCTTATGGCACTGAATAGACATATTAGATGATTTCCAGAAATGAAATTATATGATATCTCCACCATCCCCTCTTCCCCCAACCCTATATTCAGCTCTAGTAATTGATTCCCATCCAGCAAGTTTGACTGCATTATGTTTGTTTGAAAAGTTAAAAGAATTCGGCTAATTTCTCCCCAACCAGGCAGTACTTAACCAGATTAGAGTGGCCACTTCAAGCTTTGTTGATGCATCCAAGCAAGGCAGGGTAGCCCAGCTGCAAAAGCTGATCAAAAGAGAGAGGGGGAATGTGATATTAGCATCAAGTGCTCCAGTGAGTTACTCAGACAAAAACATTGAAAAAAACATCATTCTCAGACAACTTCCTTCGCCCATGTTTGGAAGTGAATATATCTGTTTGTCAAGCAGCTGCGTGCATCCATACATGGCATTGATTTGCACTTTATCCAGCATTATAAGGCAATTCCTCTCTTCCCTTTTTTCTCCCCCACCCCTTATTGGTAATATGCTAATGACATCCGCTGTGATTAGCGATTTTCTTCTAATCTTTATTCCGCGGTGGCCTGAGCAATCACAGAGGTAGAGCTTCAAGATTTGCAGCAGCGAGCTCCTTCTGACTGCTATTCCTGTCTTGTCCTGACTTGATTTCATTCGAATAATTACGAAGAATTCAAATTTAAAAGACCACTGTTTAACATACCACCATGTATTTGCTGATCCAGGAAATACACCAATAAAGAGGGAGTCATGACCAAACCTGTTCTGAGGATAAATAGTCTTACGAAGGAAGTTCCTGTTTCACTGCAAATGCTTAAAAAGGCAAGCCTTTCAGATGAATGTGGTACATCAGTATTGAATCTTTCTTTTACCCTTTGAGATTATTCATTGGATTAGCTTTCATTAAGTATATACACTTTGTTTATTTTCAAAAGTCCCTTGACAAGGAAGCTTTCATTCATACTAAATAACCTTGTGTGTTCAGAAAAGGTTGTCCTCGTTTACCTTATCTTAATACCTATTAATAAAGCCTACTCAACTACTAAGCTTAAGTTTACTTTACCCATTTGGAAAATCTAAACATAAATGATTGTAACCTGCAGAGGGTGTTGGGGGGTCCAGATAACTGTGGTGTCCCACGCTGTGTTGCAGTATTTCAACCCAGAATTTAAGAAAATGGTTCATTTGATTATTCCTGTTAACTTTTAACATTAAAGGCCAAAAGCTATTTTACTCGAACTCCACTGGCAGAAAGTCAATTTAAATTCATGCTTAGAACATTTAGTGAGACATCATTACAAAGTTCAGCCCACCCCCCTCCCATCCTTTAAGTCAAGCTAAGCCCTGAAAAGAGGGCTGTCTTTTCTTCTAATAATTGAAATAGTTTCAGAAGTTTTCTGACCAACTCCACCTGTTATAAAGTCTCTTTGAATGGAAACACAACAGGGTACAGGCGCTGTGGTGAGTTTGCATTAAAATGCACCTGGAATCCTACCCCCCTTCCCCACCTAATTGGCAGCCATCTCATTTTGGCTTTGATAGTGCGCACCATCATCTGCATGAGCAGAACAGGGACATTGTCTGGGGAGGAAGTATAGGTGAGTTAGTGGCTAATCTGCCAAGACAATGCAGGCAATTCAGGTGAGGCTATGAAGCAACTCCAAATCACTGTCAATTATAGCTTAAATTCATAAAATAATGCACATCTCAGCATTGTTTTCATTTTGCTCGGGAGGATTTGCATCACATTATGTGGAAGAGCAGGCAGTAGATCCAAAAACCTTCTAATTGTGAGCTCTATCTTAGCGACAACATGGGGAGTGATCTAATAGTGAGTCATCATGGACGTTTCTAGGAAGAGCGGGATGTACTGTGCCTACCTGTGTCCATGTCACCTGCTTCTTTATCAAGAAAATAGGTGCTGAAAAACACAAGCCTAAGGCGCTTGACAAAAACCACTGCAATTTGAAAGAAACAAATGGGTCAAGTGTTTATGCTAGGTTATACAAGCTGCATAAAGATGAAGAATCGCTGGTGTCTAGTGGCTTTCAATAGAAAACAGCTAATCCAGAGGGTGTGGCAGGAGTAGTCCCACCACCTGCAGAAGTGAAAAAGGCCTCCCGCATCTTTTTGTGAAATCATGCCATTACACTCATGCAGGTTTTGTCCTCTCCTTTGCATTGAACTGTAACTCATCCCAGGGACAAAAGGTGCTAATTAAAAACGAATGAAACTCAGAACTTTGACATGAAAAACAGACAAAAAACAATTTCAAGGTCTAAGAGAAAAAGCTAAAGTCAACATTAAAACAGTTGATTTTTAGGAAATGTTTTTTTTTATTTCCTGATCAACATTCCTGTCAGAGGTTTACAAAACATAAAATTATATTTATTTTTGGCCTTTAATAATTGCATTTAAACTGTTATTTTCTTTAGGTTGAACTGATTATATTACATACAACTTCAGTGAAAAAACAACAACTGGATGCTCAGGTGGCTGTATGGTGACAGAGTGGTTAGCACTGTTTCCTTGCTGCAGGAAGGACCCAGGTATAAATCCCCTCCAATAATTTTCAATGTTCTCCCTGTGCATGCATGGTTTCTCTGCAGATACTCAAGCGTCTTTCCACAGTCCAACATGATGTGTATATATATATATATATATATATATATATATATATATATATATATATATATATGTATCACTGAGAAGAGATTCAACGGCAGGACATTGACCTATTGATTAACTAAGACCCACAAATAAGTACTATTGAACAGCAATTATGTGATTGAAAGAAAAGGTCATTCTGGGAACATTTTTATTCTGACATTGTTTTCTGACAGTTTTAGTTTAAGATGGAGCAAATAAAGATGCATAGACAGATTTGGGAAAAGACTATATCAATATGTGGCATAAAATCTTCACAGGTTTAACTTTCCCAGTCACTTGTGCAACTAGTGGTATGTCATGACTTTTCTGAGAGTTGAAAAATGGATTTAGTTAAGTGCAGGAAGTATTATGTATAGCTCTGGGCAAAGAGTTCTGTTGAGTTATAGCAGACGATTACCCACAGCTCTGGTGCGGCGACTGCATGGGGTATTTGTTTACACCAAAGGAAATGAAACTATTTCCATTTAACTGCCCTGATTATTGGCCTCCTATTCTGGATTCTGAGATACATGTGAAATGTGTCCTACTGTTACAATGGGTATCACTGCTTTAACCACAGTAGATGAAGCAAAAAGGACCTCTGCGTGAAGAAAGACAAAAAAGGTGTGTATTACATGAAGCACTGTGGAAGAATCCTGTTTTCTATTATGTCTTCATAACTGACTGACTTTTTATGCCACGGTGCTGGTACAATTAGATGTTCCACTGCTCAATGTGTGTCATATCAAGCTTAGGTTTCAAAGAATCAAGAAACACTATCTCACTCCACTTTTGTTGGACCTGTGCTTAATTTTACTTTCTTTATCTAATAGTTTTTCGTTTTCCAACGCCATGTGGTTTGCTTTTAGATGCATCAAAATAATGAACTACAATGTTTAGCAACCGCTGGGACCGAGAGATGTTCTTTCAAAAGTACCACCGTATTTTTATCTCTAACTTAGCATGTTAACCCTTGCTGCAGTGGCTATTATCTGTCATTCAGGCAAGAATTTATAAAGTATCCTCACTAAAGGCAGATAGGGAAGTTTCCTTGCTGCAGGTGTGTGTAAACGCTGGAGAGTGTGTCACTTCCTGTTTGCGGTAAGGCGTATTGCATCACTTCCTGTTTTCACTGCGTGAGCAACGGTTTGTTGCTCCAGATTCTCTCGCTTTTATCTTTCATCTCTTTGCTGTAACATCTGTTTCTAACACATAAGCACTTTTAAAACATTTTCTGTTGCTGCACATCACGCTTGGGAACTCCTCGTGTTTCACGGTTTGCTCTCTTGGCGTGGTAGAAGGGCGTTAGCCTAGCTTTAGCTCCACAATGGCTTCCTCTCCTATTACTTCAGCTTCTCCGTCTCTTACTAAGTCTCCCCTTATCCCCTGCTCTCTGTGTCAGATGTTTAGCTATTCCTCTGCCTCCTTTAGTGATAATGGTACTTGTAATAAATGTAGTGTTTTTGTAGCTTTGGAGGCGAGGGTGTCAGAATTAGAGACCCGGCTCCGTGCTATGGAAAGACCAGCTGATAGCCGCCCCTTTGCTAGCGCGGAGCCACATAGACCTAGCGTTACTTCACTTAGTGGTCCTCCAGAAGCACCCGAGCAGCCGGGTAAGCAGGCCGGCTGGGTGACAGTTCGTAGGAAGCATAGCTCTAGATTTCAGCCCCCAGTTCACCACCAACCCGTCTGCGTTTCTAACAAATTTTCCCCACTCAGCGACACACCCGCTGAGAAGCCGACTCTGGTGATTGGGAGCTCAATAGTCAGAAACGTGGCACTAGAGACACCAGGGACCATAGTTAAATGCCTGCCAGGGGCCAGAACGGGCGACATAGAATCTTACCTAAAACTGCTGGCTAAGGATAAGCGTAAATACAGTAAGATTTTTATTCACGCTGGCGGTAATGACACCCGGTCACGCCGATCGGAGGTCACTAAAGTTGGTGTTGCTTCGGTGTGTGAGTTTGCTAAAACAATGTCGGACTCCGTAATTTTCTCTGGTCCCCTGCCTGATCTGACCAGTGATGACATGTTTAGCCGCATGTCATCATTCAACCGCTGGTTGTCTAGGTGGTGTCCTGAAAACGACGTGGGCTACATTGATAACTGGCGAACTTTCTGGGGAAAACCTGGTCTGATCCGGAGAGACGGCATCCATCCCACTTTGGATGGTGCAGCTCTTCTTTCTAGAAATCTGGCCGGTTTTATTAGTTCTCCTAAATGCTGACAACCCAGGGTCCAGACCAGGAAGCAGAGCCGTAGTTTAACACACCTCTCTGCAGCTTCTGTACTGTTACCCACCCATTATCCTATTGAGACGGTGTCTTTCCCACGGCCAAAACTTAACAGATCAAAAACTTATCTAAAAGGAACAAATCATAAAAACCTAATAAAAATCAATACGGTTCACCTTGAACCTAAAAATAAAACAATTAAATGTGGTCTATTAAATATAAGGTCTCTCCCTCCAAAGACTTTGTTAGTTAACGAATTGATTTCTGATAAACAGATTGATTTGTTTTGTCTCACAGAAACCTGGCTACAAGAGGACTACGTTAGTATAAATGAGTCAACTCCCTCCAATTATTCAAATTTCCACATTCCCAGATCTGTGGGAAGAGGAGGAGGAGTGGCAGCCATCTTTCAGTCTGATTTATTAATTAGTCCCAGGCCAATTAATAACTACAGTTCTTTTGAACATTTAACCCTCAGTTTCCCTCATCCAAACTGCAAAGCAATAAAACCTCTTCTGTTTGTTGTTTTGTATCGTCCACCAGGCCCTTATACTCAGTTTTTGGATCAGCTGTCAGACTTCTTATCTGATTTGATGTTAAATACTGATAAGGTTATTATAGTGGGTGATTTTAACATCCATGTTGACACAGAATGTGATAACCTTAGTGTAGCCTTTAAAACTATCCTAGATTCAATTGGTTTTGCTCAAAATGTGCATAAACCGACGCACTCTTGGCTCCATACTTTAGACCTTGTGCTGACATATGGCATTGATTGTGAAGAATTAACAGTATTTCCTCACAACCCTGTCCTATCTGATCATTTTTTAATAACATTTGAGTTTAATCTAACGGAGTTCTCCACCCCCAAAAGAGGGTTCCATTATAGTAGATCTTTATCGGATAATGCTGTATCAAAACTTAAAGAGTCTGTCCCCTTTTTAATATCCTCCGTATTGCAGAAATGCCCTGTAGATGGCAGCAATGTTGTTTCTTCCAATTCACAAATAGATGTCTTTGTAAACGGTATGACTTTGTCATTGCGTTCTGCATTAGACAATGTAGCTCCCTTGAAAAAGAAGGTGATTATTCACAGGAAGCTGGCTCCTTGGTTTAATTCAGAGCTGCATTCCTTGAAGCACAATGTTAGGAAATTGGAGAGAAAATGGCGCTCTACACACCAAGAGGAATCCTACCTAATCTGGAGGGACAGTCTATTGTTGTATAACAAGACCCTTCGCAGAGTTAGAGCAGCATATTTTTCATCATTAATTGAGGAGAATAAGAATAATCCTAGATTTCTCTTCAATACAGTTGCCAAACTTACCCAGAGCCACAGCTCTGTTGATCCAGCCATCCCCTTAGCTCTTAGCAGTAATGATTTTATGGGATTCTTCATAAATAAAATTGATTCCATTAAAAATAAAATAATTGGCATCCTCCCAAACATGATTACCTCGTCCTCAGTAAGTGAGGCAGCATTGGAGGAATCCTTAGAACCTGCGCAGTGTCTGAACTGTTTAAAAGCAGTAGAGCTTTCTGAGCTATCTAAAATTTTAGCTTCATCTAAACCTTCTACCTGTATGTTAGACCCAATCCCAACCAAGTTGTTTAAGGAGGTATTCCCTCTGATCAGTGGTCCTATTTTAGACATGATTAATCTATCCTTAGTAAATGGATATGTACCAAAGGCTTTTAAAGTAGCTGTTATTAAACCTTTACTTAAGAAACCTTCTCTTGATCAAGATGAGCTAGTAAACTACAGACCTATATCTAATCTTCTTTTCTTATCTAAAATTCTTGAGAAAGTAGTTGCTAATCAACTTTGTGAACATTTACAAAGTAATGACCTACTTGAGGAGTTTCAGTCAGGCTTTGGAGCTCATCATAGCACTGAAACAGCTCTGGTGAAGGTCACCAATGATATTCTCATGGCCTCAGATAATGGACTTGTGTCTGTACTTGTCCTGTTAGATCTCAGTGCTGCATTTGACACAGTTGATCACAATATTCTCCTACAAAGACTTGAGCATACTGTAGGGATTAAGGGGAAAGCATTAGGCTGGTTTAAATCTTATCTGTCGGACAGATTCCAGTTTGTTCATGTTAATAATAAATCTTCTTCAAACTCTAGGGTCACCTGTGGAGTACCACAGGGTTCAGTCCTTGGACCAATTCTCTTTACTATATATATGCTTCCGGTTGGCAAAATTATCAGACAGCATGGGATTAATTTCCACTGTTATGCTGATGACACTCAGCTATATTTATCCATAAATCCTGATGAATCCAATCAGTTACTTCGACTGCAGTCATGTCTTGATGACATCAAAAGCTGGATGACTTTAAATTTCCTGCATTTAAATTCTGACAAGACAGAAGTTGTAATCTTTGGGCCAGAGTCCTCAAAAAATAAACTTCTTAATCAATCACTGAATCTGGATGGCATTAACTTGGCCTCTGGTAATAAAGTAAAAAATCTTGGTGTTATTTTTGACCAAGACATGTCATTTAAATCCCATATTAAACAGTTTTCCAGAGTTTCCTTTTTTCACCTCCGGAATATCGCCAAAATTAGAAACATTCTGTCCAGGGGTGATGCTGAAAAACTAGTGCATGCATTTGTTACTTCAAGGCTGGACTATTGTAATTCTTTACTATCAGGAAGTCCACAAAATGCAGTTCGAAGTCTTCAGCTGATCCAAAATGCTGCGGCAAGAGTTCTGATGAAAATCAACAAGAGGGATCATATTTCTCCAATTTTAGCTTCCCTTCATTGGCTTCCTGTTAAATCAAGAATAGAATTTAAAATTCTTCTTCTAACGTATAAAGCCCTTAATAATCAAGCTCCATCATATATCAGAGCTCTGATTACTCCGTATGTTCCTAACAGAGCACTTCGCTCTCAGACTGCTGGTCTGCTGGTGGTTCCTAGAGTCTCTAAAAGTAGAATGGGAGGCAGATCCTTTAGCTATCAGGCTCCTCTCCTGTGGAACCAACTCCCAGTTTTGGTCCGTGAGGCAGACACCCTATCTATTTTTAAGACTAATCTTAAAACTTTCCTTTTTGACAAAGCTTATAGTTAGAGTGGCTCATGTTACCCTGAGCTACCTCTATAGTTATGCTGCTATAGGCTTAGGCTGCTGGAGGACATCAGGGCCTAATTTTCTCACTCTACTGATTTCTACTGTTCTTCATTCTACGGTTCTCCAGTTTTGCATTGTATTGCATTGTATTACATTGAAATGACTGTCGTCATTTCAGCTTTTAACTTTTTGTTCTCTCTCTTTTTCTTCATAGTAGGTACACCTGGTCTGGCGTTCTGTTAACTTTGACATCATCCAGAGAAGACGGCTCACCCGTTACTACCATCTAATGTAGAACAGATTACTAGATCAATGTGTGCTTCTGTGCTTTTTTGTCTCTCTTGTTGTGTCTCTGCTCTGTCTTCTGTAACCCCAGTCGGTCGAGGCAGATGACCGTTCATACTGAGCCCGGTTCTGCCGGAGGTTTTTTTTCCCCGTTAATGGGTGGTTTTTCTTCCCACTGTCGCTTCATGCTTGCTCAGTATGAGGGATTGCAGCAAAGCCATGTACAATGCAGACGACTCTCCCTGTGGCTCTACGGTTCCCCAGGAGTGAATGCTGCTTGTCGAGACTTTGATGCAATCAACTGGTTTCCTTATATAGGACATTTTGACCAATCTGTATAATCTGACCCAATCTGTATAATATGATTGAACTTGATTTTGTAAAGTGCCTTGAGATGACATGTTTCATGATTTGGCGCTATATAAATAAAATTGAATTGAATTGAATTGAAGTAAAGTAACTGAATTGCAGCTCAAAAATAGTTTTTTGAATCAATGCTGAAAACACATATTTTAACTACATTTATCTGCACCACTGACAAAACAGAGCTGACAAAAGCTCCATATCTTGATTTCCAACGTCCTCACTTCCCCTGCAGCATCAGCACATTCCCTGCCAGGAGTGAGTACTGCATAGCGCTACTAGAGAGCTAGGAGAGGTGGAGTGGCAGGCTGTAGATTCGATAGAACGATAAGTTTGACCCCCTGTCAGCTGGTGTGCTACTTCAACCTCAAGTATTTATCTTAGCAATAAGTGTGAGTCCTTTTACAAATAACAAGGATAAGGTGATACCTAAATTCTGTTTAATTCTGAGACTCTTTAAGAAGTAAATTGATAGGAAAAGCTAATACATACTGTTGAAGCCGTCTTGCTTCTCCGGGTTCGTTAATTCGTGTGCAGGACTTAAATCAAAAACTCAGCCATGGACGCAGAATTCAGTTTCACCTTCGCGAAGGGAGAGCAGGTGCGCCCGCCGCATCTGTGGGCCGTGACTCTGACTCTGCCTCTCCCTGCCGTTCCAGCTTGTTTTATTAACTTCAAAAGAGTCACATGAACAAAATCACGCATACAGTTCCGTTATACTCCCTAACATCTGGTATACCATAAATGGAGTTGTTGTTCTCATTTCTTGGTTCGCTCGGCGGTGGCCTTGAAAACATTTCATCTCCTAATTGCTGACCTGGCCTTGAGACTCTCCTCCGGTACCTTGCACGAACAGCGCATTTTATCCTAATCTACTCCCATTCTATTTTAAAGCATATATAAGCATATGAAAGCATCTAAAAGCATATAAAAACATGTTAAACCTTCATACAAATGTATAAAAAAACGATCAAAGTTAATACATTCCACAATACCTACTAGGGCTTGACGATGTTAGGAAAACCTGGCATTACAATATTAATGATACATGCATATTACAGTAATATTAATTCCACTTAACCCCCTAGTTTCCACGTTTTCCTTTTTTGTCTCCAGAAACCTCACCAATCTGCTTGAGCTTTAGCATCTCGGTCACTAAGCTCTAGATGAGATGTTGGCATAAAGGACAATTAAACTTCATCCAAGGAGTCCTAATTCACAGCACCTGAAATTTTATTGGCAACAAATATTGCCTACAAGCAGTTTGTTGCATTTGGGATACTCAACCTGCTGGTACGGCGATGAGGATTGGGATTTGATACATTGTGCAGCTATGATACATACCATGCCAAAGGATTCATGCCCATTTAACTTTGTCACATCTTGTAAAGTTTCAGCTACAAACTTTAATGTATTTCATTACAATTATAAGTAAGAAACCAAGGCAAATAGTTCATGGCTGTGAAGGAGAAGGAAAATTTGCACATTTGCACATATGCCATCAGACTGTTGAACAGCCACAAAATGGACTCTGTACAACATTCGTATATTTGCACATTCCATCATTGCATCCTTATCTAGCACTACAAATGCTGCCGAACTCTCAGTTACCACTGTCGATTTCTCCTGCACTGTTTACATTGTTTACACTTCAATGGTTTACTAGGAAATCACTGCTGCACCTTATCCTGTAATTCACTGCTATTTACTGTAACTTTTCAAGCTGTATGCGAAACGAAATTTCGTTCTGTACGCACTCTGTGCATACAAAATGACAAATAAAGTTGTCTAAGTCTAAGTCTAAAATGGCACATGAGTTTAATTTTTTTTATATTACAAGCAAAAATCTTTTGCCGGTCTGTGGTTGGCACTCAGGCCTCGTCACCTGTCTCTAGCCTCTGAATTCGCAGATTTTGGTGCCGTTGCTAGTGGTGCCTCCCCCTCTGCATGCGTTTTTGGAGCTGGCTTCCTGGGAGGGCATGTTGCTCCCCAGTGCCCCCCCGCCCCATCCCCGGAAGCCTCTCTTCGCCTGTTACATTATGCTGCCACACACGTAGGACCTTGGGGAGCGGGGACGTCGCTGGGGAGTGGTGAGGATTTCCCGGCCCCAATGTCTTGGCCTGTGATTGTGTAGGCCTCGCCCCTGATGGCTTCCTCTGCCACCATTTGCATTTAGACACTGAGGGTTCTGGGTAGGGTGTGTCTGGGGGGTGGGTGCGTTGGTGGCGTTTGCCTTCCGTGGGGGTGTGTGTGCTATGTCGCCCTCCGCCCCCCTTTTACCTCTCCCAGTTTTAAATGCACTTGACAATAACATACAACAAAACGACATTTCAGCAGGTGGAGGCAGGCTCCAGGTATTTTTCACACCCCTGTTCTGATTGGTGTCTGGAGTTTGAGGCCTGGAGGAGGAGCAGGCCCCCTGGTCAGGGTCTGGGCTGGGGATGGGCCTTGGGTCCTAGGGGTCGGCTGGGGCTGGCGCTTCTGCTCTCCTTAAGTATCGAGGGGGTGGTGGGTTGGGACCTAAGTATGGATCAGGTAGGTCTGGTTTGGGGACTGTTGGGTTTGAGGTGGTCCCCACATCTCCCAGGTCTGGGAGCTGGATACATCACTGGTGAGTGTGATAGTGTGTACAGGATCCCTTTTTTGTGTGGGTAAGAGTGTCTGCATGTGGGGGCTCTATGGTGGGAACTTGTGAATGTGACTGTGTACCTGTTTTCACTAAGTGTGGAGCCAAACCCCCCCATCCGACTCCACTCCGTTGGCTGCCGCCTCGACCCGCTAGTGCATTGGTGGTCGTCTGTGACCTGGGCTGGGTGCTCGGGTGTGTGCTGACTCACTCCAGGTGGCTGCTTTGTGGGGCCCCATGGCTCCGTCGGGGCTCCACTGGGGGCGGGGTGCCCCTGGTCCTCGTGTCTCTTGGCCCTTGGCTGGATCCACTCTGGTGTAGCCAGCTGCCGGTGGAGCACACAGGCTCGTCGCTGCAGCTCCTGGGGGCTTTGGCACTGTGGCTGTTGGGGGGTTTCCTGGGGTTCTCCTCTGCTCTTTCCTAGGATTGGAGAGGCAGCTATCCCTGTGTTGGTCCCTCTTGGGCCCATTTTCTCTGGGGCCCTTTTGGGCGTCTGGGGTTCTGGTTTTCCTGGTGTCTGCCTTGGCACTCTGGAGGGCTAGTCTTTGGCTCCTCACAACCTTACATATACAAGTGCACTCTCACAAACACCCACAGGTGCTTGGAACCTTGGATCCTACTACATATTTATCAAGGTGTTGGTTGTTTGTAGCTGTAATACTGTATTGGTTGGTTTTGCTGTTCTTTTTATATATCTATCTGCAGGTCTAGAAGCAGACTCCAAGGATGTTATCTTGTACTCTCCTTTTCCTTTACTCTATTTTTGTCACCTTTTCTTCCTTTTAAGATTTTGTCTCATCTTTTTCTCTTCCTTTCTTTCTCTTTTACCTTCCCATTTTTGTGTCCATTGAGTGTCCATAAAACATTTGCGTGTATATGTCTGTGATGGAACCAGGCGAGTCAGCAATGTACAGCGGAGGGACGAAAAGAAATGGGTAAAGTAACCCTAACCCTGTAGATCAGGTTCATCTTCAACCATGCCAAGCTGTCACTTTACAGCGAGGCATTGCAGGATGGTCTGCTGGTTCTTACAGTAGCTGTGTCAACTGTCGGCATCTTACTTTCTGATAGTTCCACTGAACTGCTGGCAGATGGTTCACAACAATGTTCATGTTTGCTGGTTTGTGACTGGTGCAAAGTTCTTTTCATGCCAGAAAAGACACACTATTAGAATGAATAGTTGACGTATATTGTCCTATTTCAGGATGAATATATAGTTTTTTGTGTTTTCTTTTTATGGTCAAAATACATGACTAGGTTCCTTTAAAAGAAAGAAGTCCCCTTGAAGCTTGCCAAGTTATTCAGGAAAAAACATCAAACATGTACAAAAAGGTGCTCTGTTTTCATCAGACAAAAACACAAGTTTATGCACCACTTGCCAAACTGTGTCTACTGGAAAACCAACACTGCACATTATCCTGAACATACCATCTAATGCTTTGGGGATGCTTTTTTTAACAGAGACAGGGAGGTCAGAGTTGATGGGGAGACAGATGGAGCTACACACACTGAAATCCTGGGGAAAAAAACTGTTTGAGGCTGCAAAAGACTTAAGACTGGGTGGAGGTTCACCCATTGCCCAACCCAAGTGTAGTCATAAATTCAACAAAACGTCTGTGGCAATACTGCAAAATTTTAGTTTACAGACACTCTCTTCATCCCAACTGACTGAACTTGTGCTATGCTGCAAAAAAATAATGGGCAATAATGTCAAGATAAAATGCCAGTGGAGACGTACTCATAACATGACTGATAATTCGACAAAGTTTTAACTCTAACGAGCTGAATATATATGCATGCCACACTTTGTTTTATTCATAATAAAATTTAGAAGACATGTCATTTTCCTTCCACTTAACAGTTATGTGGTACCATGTGTTGGTGTAGTCCAAGAAATACATTAACCTTCGTAGAGGTAACATGACAAAATGTATTAAAGTTCAAGGTGTATAAAAAGTTTTTACAAGACACCGGATACATTATTGGTTTCGAGTTCAGAGTGGGTGTGTGTATCAGTTATCTTTACGAGTCTTGCAGAGAGAAGATCCATGGTAACTGTAAAGGAAAAGCATCTCCTTACTTTGCTTCTGAGATTTTGCAGCACAGCATATGAAACAAATTCACATAAAGGCTTTGGCTATTTAGAGAAAATAGGGTCAGTGCGTTGATATAGACACAAAGGAAAGCTATACTCTAAAGAATCATTGTAGCCTGTCATTGTGGTCCACGATCCAGTAATATACCCCTAAAAAACAAAATACAATCTGCAGTTTGCCTCTACAATATTAAATTGTTTCCCCCCAACGCTCCCCCGACCATTACATTCGGCACAGATGCCTTATCCAATCGGCAGCTGGTGTGCTGTATATTTCCGTTAATAATTCACATTAGCCTGTAGCCCTACATAATATCAGATGATTGCTTGTCTGTTATGCTATATGATGAGAAGTGTTCGGGGCTGCTAATGTGAGACGTCTCTGTTTACAAATTTGATGGATGGCCTCCCTGATAGAACCTGAGTTACGTTCAGGGGTGTCACAGGAAAAAGATGACAGATGGGCCCAGCTGTTAAAGATATCGACACTTTGACCAGACCATGGAGACATTAATCACAGTGTGACTAACTGGCAGCATGAGGGAACGCTTGACTTCTCTTTTTAAGGCACAAGTTGTGACAGGGTGTACGCCGGATAATGGGCCATTCATTGATCAAAAAGCTACAAATACCACGCCGGAAGACAAAAAGAAAAAAGAAAAAGACAATGCCTTAAACTGTGAAGAACCGATGCAACCCACAAAACTTGTATCATGGTTAACTGTCACAAGAGATTAGAGGGTAGTAATAAAGATAAACGGGGGGTTGCTACTGCTGTAATGTAATATCAAGTGATGGCAGATATCCAGAAGTCAGTGTCAGGATAAAAGAGAGGACACTAATGGCTATTTCGAATCCTCTGTGTCAGTTGCATCATGTTTTCATGGTAATAAGACACAACTGATACTCATAATGAGAATGATTGCCATGTTTCCACAGAGTGAATCTTAATAAAATATTTATCCCTCCAACAGTTTCACCTTGCACTTGGTTTTAAAGATGTTTATCATTGTTACAATGAGTTTTTATGGCTGTTTTACTGCATTTCTTAGAAGATGTGTAATTAGATTCACTAATAACCAGTGGGCATGTCTGTCGTCCTAACAAAGACTGAGCAAGATACTGCTATTGCATATAGTGCAACTGTTTTGCATGGCTGATGAGTGAAAAAGAGATTCTTCATTGAAGAATGAAAGATGATCTAAAAATATGTTTAGCTGCCACAGTTGAAACCAGATATTAATAAATAGTGTATTAAACATGTTTTCACTCTCTGACATTGAATTAGATCAAACATTTCATCATTAAGGTCACTGAATATGAGCAAAGCATTTTATATTGCCTAAATGTCAAAATAAAGAGTGGGGAACATGTGTAGCGATTTATTTTTAATTTACCTTTTTAAATTTTTTAAATTCATTAGTATTGTTGAGAATTAAATTTTAGGTCAGATATATGGGTATACTTCTACAAGCCTCAGCCTCGAAGGGTGTCTTGTTGACACACATCTTTTAAGCTCTGCCAACAGACTGATAACAGGGCTTAGGGATGGCCACCCAATGAAATCATTTGATTTGTTGCCCTTTATTATTATGTAATTAATTTGGCATCAAACTTTCATTGTCTATTTGAAAGATCTACACAGGCTTTACCTCCCCAGCTGCTGTCCTGCCTCAGTATTTCCACATACTGTTAATTCCTAACGATGCTATATATTTTGTTGAGTGCACGAGTCCTACCTGTGGCAAAATAGTTTCATGAAATTGTGGTGTCACACCCGTCTTTTAAAGTTGGGATCATGTTTTCTAGTTTTTTTCCCTTATGGCTAACAGTTCAACTTTAGTTTATCAGACCCCATGACATGTCACCAAAAATTAAGGTCTTTGTGAACTTGCATTTACAAACTGTAATCTGGCCTTTTCTGTTATTTTTTGAGTAATGGCTTCTTCCTCTCTGGGGGACCTTTTCAGCCCATGGCTATGATCGGTGAAGACAATGATACTTTCTATCCAGCTTGTGCCAGGACCTTCATAAGGTCTTCTACGTTAATTCTGGTGTTGATGCTCACATTTTACACATTCATCTGTTGGAAAACGAACCAAAACTATTTCTGAAGTTCATGATAGCTTGACATACTTATGATGTTTTAACTTGTGTATAAGTGTGTGAACAGATGAACTTGAAACCTTTACCTATTTGGAAATTTTATTCAAAACTACCCCAGACTTGTGGGGGTCCACAGTTATTTTCCTTATATCTTGGCTGATTTCACTGGATTTGTTTTCAAGGAAATATTAGGTTTGAAATGTATTCACAGCTGAGCCTCTAGTTGAAATGTTGTTGAATGTTATCAGAAGCTCACAAAGCAATGGCATCTTCATTTCCACCTTTTCCAAGTTGCTTAAAAGGCATAGAAATATTGTTGTATGAAAACCTCTGAATTCTACTTTCAAATAACAAATGGCTACAAAAACCTTTATTAATCTGCCATTTTAAAAAAAAATTGTGGTTGTTTTAATTTTTTTAATTTTGGTACACCTAACTGTTCTAAAGGTTATGTGTTGTTTTACATAATGTAAGGTAATTTTTAGTTTCAACTGTTAATGCAACCGAAAACAAAATTAAAATAGAAAAACATAATTTCTTTTATTATTATTTTTATTTTTCTGGTCATTCTAAGCAAAAGCAGGCATGTATTTCTCCAGGTCTGAAGGAGCCTCATATACTTTATATGTTGCATTCACATCTTACTGTGTTAAACTGGAGTAAAGGCTAAAGGTTCTTCACTATCATCAGGCAACACCTGTCTCAACCTAGTATTACTGATGTTATCTTGCTGCCTCAAAGAAAATCGAGAAAGAACATTTAACATCAGCAAACAGACGTGAAGTAGGTCATTAATATGACATCTACAAGTTCATAAATCAAAAATTTTCATTTTCCGTGGTCCTTGTTTCACTAGATTCTGTCGTTTTCATCTAGCTGAGTTGAGGATCCCATCTGGCTGAAAATAGTAAAAAAAAAGCATATTGAATCAAGCGAGAGATAGAAACACAAACCTAAAGAAAAAAAGGGAGGGAGAAAGAGATCACAACAGACATAAAGTCAGGTCATTATTTCAGCACTGCAGGGAAGACAGTTAAACATTGTTCTGTTCAATTTGACTCTACACAACAAAACATGCCACCGTGTGTGTAAGCTTGCTTATACATTACTTCATGCATTTAAATGCATCTCATGAGCACAGCTGTTTGACTCCCCACAAAGCTGAACATTTCCTGCACCCATTGGTGTGCTACAAGAATCCCTAGGTAGTTGACAAAAAGTTACTGGGATCAATGTTCTTGACTTTACATCAACTTTACAACTGTCTAAAGCTTCAGAAACTTGACAGTAACTTTTTTGTGTGTGTCATACATGTTTAATGTTGTATTGTTTAATGTATTTACTTACAATTAAAAGAAACTGCACCTAATGACTACAGTAGTTTGTGTCCCTAAGCTGCTCTATTTCTTAACACTAAAGCTCTCTAGGTTTATAAGAAACAGAGTTAAACTTGAACAACGTACAGTAATTATGTTTCATGCTTCAACAAACAAAGCACCTTTCTTTTCACACAACCTTGAACAAAATTGAACTTCAAAACAACTGAGGTAAAATTTACAGATATCTATAGGAGACTGTAACGTATAACCAAACATACTGTGAGAAATAGTGCTTAGATATGCCTAAACGTAGGACTTGATTTTTTTCTAAATATTCTGTTTTTCCCAAATTCTGTTGATTTTTTTAAACAATATTCCATTCCTACCAGTGTGATCACATTTTTTTTACACTTTGTATGTTTTTATTTTTGGTCATCCTAACACAACAAAACAGAACACAAACACACATCACAATGAAAAAATACATCAACAAAAAGAATATTTCTTAGTTTTAACAGCAATTATAGTAAATAAGTTCTGTGTAATTCATGAATAAATCGTTTCATTTCAGTGCATATATTTAATACAGCGACTCCCATTGCCATTAACCACTCTTCTCCTTAAAAAGCTGCAATAGGTGACCAACCTTTGGTAAAGTTTTCTAAAAACCCTTTAAAAACTTGTGACATTCTCTGAAATGGACACCAGCTTAATATCAGGTGGTCCATTATCTAACCATATCTGTAAAATAGAAAGTCTTGAAGCATGTAAAGCAGTTCTTAAGATATGTCTGTACTAACATTCATAAATGGAGTCTAATCCCAAAATCAAACAATGTAGGTCTAAAGAAATATCAATCCCAAATATTACTTGTCTCAAATTGTTTGGATTTGCAAAAACAAATTTTTTTTGGCAAGATGCACTTAAGATGACTGTAAGGAACTGGAATTTCTAGCATAAAAGAGAACTGAAACCTAAAGAAAATACAAAAATGTGTAAATTACTTTCATAATTACAGGTAGATCTGTCCTCCTGCTTCAACAAACACGTTGTTGACCGTCATGCTTCACTGTGCTCAGATCTAGTCCACCTGTCTGGTGGCATGGGAAAACAAATCTTTGGACTTTTTCTGGGCTGACTTGCTGCTTGGTCCAGTTTTGAATCGAAGTCTAAACTTTGAGAAGTATGAGAAACATGTAAACACTCAGTCATAGCAACCTAAGGAGTTTGAGTCACAAACTCATAAAATAGCAGGAAAAAGTAAAATAAGACACGTAAGACTGATGATAGATAGATAGATAGATAGATAGATAGATAGATAGATAGATAGATAGATAGATAGATAGATAGATAGATAGATAGATAGATAGATAGATAGATAGATAGATAGATAGATAGATAATCCATTTGATTATCATAAATATTAATATCTGTAGTGTGTACAATTTGGTCTGACATACTCTTTTTGCTTGAAAGAAAATGTAACTTAAGATAACCTTTGAAAATGAGCAAGCCCATCCAGGGTTGGGGAATGAAAAGAACACCTGTATATTTTAGTTCTGCACACAAAAGTACAGTATATTCCCAGGCGCACAGAAGCATGTAACCCTGGAGCTTCACAGCACTGAAACAGGGCAGATGAAGTATGACAGAAGGAAAAATAAACCCTTGCTGACAGCTGCTTTCTGCAAGGTTCTCCATGTTGTAAAGATGTTACAATGATGTTGTATTTGAGACAACTGACCCTGTTGTTCCTGGTGTAATTAAAGAGACCACAGCTGAATATACCGAGCCACATGGCAAAAGGGGGATTCCCAAACCTTTTTTTTAACAGTACAAGGTCCATTATATAAAAAGAACTAAAATGTTATCATCTTGTAAACCAAGGGTTTCTTTTTAACTTGCATTTTTTTATAATGAGCTCAGTCATTTTGGTGTTATCTTTTATTCTACATTTTTTTTATTATTATTATTTGACAGGGACAGTACAATTAAACATTGCAACCAAACAGGTGGCCGATGTCCAAGTACATAAGGCTTGTAGCCATGGGCTAATTTGCAGCCTTCGTCCCTGGTTAGGCTTTTAAAAGGTGTAAGCATTAAGGGGGAGGGAGGTTAGTAACGACACACAAATGCATAAAAAACAAGACTGTCATAATTACATATTTAACAGATTTCTGTGTTAAACTATAAACAACAGTTTTTCATCTTTATGTTATTTAATTTTCTCTCAACATATGGAACATTTTAATTAGTTTGTCCTGTTAAAGGCGAGTTTTTCTTTCCACTGTCACTATGTGCATGCTTGGTATGAGGGAATGCTGCAAAGTCAGCGACAGAGTGCAAGTGATTGTCCACTGTTGCTTCGTGCTCACTCAGGAGGAATGAATGCTGCATGTCAATAACTCGATGCAATTTTTTATAGAAAACTTTCAAATTAATCTATCTGTATGATTCGATTGAATTGTTTTTGTAAAGTGCCTTGAACTTAAATGTGTTGTGAATTGATCCTATATAAATAAACTTAACTAAAACTGAATTAAATAAATATTATCTTGTAATCATTTTTAGGACTACAGTTCATTCTCATTAAACACAGAGTATAATGTAATTTAGTTGTATACATCACAGCTTTGATAGCTACATCTATGCAGTAAAGACATCGTAAGGTCTCTTACCGAATACTTGATCCAGTGCAGCCCAGTAGCTTTACAAAGTTGAACTTGTCCCCATGTCTGAATCTAAAACGTTTTACTCATTCAGCCTTGCGTTTCTGGCTTCAGCAGCCCTAATTTCTCAGCCGCATGAAATGTTAAAGACGAACTCTAAGAATCACGTTAATTTATCTGAGTGACTATTTGATTCATATCTGAGCGTATGTTCTAAAATAACGGAGTCCCACTACAATCTGAAAAATGTCCTCATTTTTTGGGACGGATAATAACCTGTCCCTCTTCAAAACAGTCTATTCTAATTAAAATCCTGGTTCAAGGCAACGCTACATTCCACAGGCAGCAATTTGATGGAGTGGATGGCTTCACATGAAACGGGGAGCATTTCAGCATTCTTTGATCACCCGTGTATTCATCGGATGTCAGTCATTCGGCAAATCTGTGTTTTTTAAGTCATAACCACAAGGTATTTGTAATCATTAGAAGCACAAGGTATTTGGCATAATGAAGGCTATGTGTAATTTGTGGTTATGAGGTGCAAAGCTGATTTGAATTTTAATTCAGGTAATTAGAAAAATTATGATTAAATGGACTGGGTGATTTGGAAACAGCATGGTTTGGAAAAATAAACAAGATACAAATACTTAAAATAGCTTCATTAGTTCATCATTCAAACTCACTCTGGAAATAGCATAGAAGGACGTGACAAATGTAAATCCGAAGTAATTTGATTACATTTTTGTCATCGTTAGCTGCAGCCACAAAAGCAGGTTTAACTAAAGGTTTGCATCAGTATTGTGACTTTGAAGAGATATATATTTTGTTGTATACACACATGTTTTGTAAGCATTTGTTTTTGTGTATGTTTATATGCATTTATGTACAAAGGACAGAGGTGTAGCACAGAATAAAGGCAAGGCTTATGGGTACAACCAGTGGAGTTCTAGTAAGTCCTGGACCTTGTCCTGAATAAGTGTAATCAAATATAAACTAAACTCAAACTTCTGTTACTACTTCAAAGTTACTACTACTACTAATATTAATAATAATAGTAATAATAATAATAATAATAATAATTTCTAAAAATGACCAACAGTCATTTTTTTATCATCATTGATCTGATTTGAAATAGGGAAAGGGTTTCTGTTGCATATATATGAACTTTGTTTTTGTTTGTTTTGATACATGCCAGAAGCTCAGAAAATTTGAAAATGTGTTGTTTTGCAATAAATTTTGAATGTAAAGATGGTGCAGTCTTGAAAAAAGTATGCGCTTATTGGGCATTTCTTTTTCCCTATATTTGTCTTATCATCGGACGAAGAACCTACATTAAGAATTACATGAAAACATATGGTTGTTCTCAGTTTAGTCCTTATGCAACCAGGGTGGTAAATAGTTCTTTATAAAGGCTTTATGTACTCTACCCTATCTGTTCCAGCTTTCCTCCAGGGAAATCAAAATAGGTTCATAAATTAGCAGTCAAAGTTCTTAACAGCTTTGCAGCGCACATTAAGATGTCTGCCACATAATTACAAACTGTAGAGCACAAACCAGTTTTAATATTTGTCGCCTGTGCCTCCCCCTTCTCAGAAACCTTGCTATCCACTTGAAAAAAATGACATAAAAGAAAGTCTGCAAGACATTATATACAAATCAAACATGATGACACGGTCGCTTGACCAGTGTGAAAGAAGAAAATAGTAATTTACAGCCTTGGCAACTGCTGAAAAAAATTAATTCAAAGCCATGGCTAAATAAGCAAGCTTTACAACTGTGCAGCATGAACATTTTTGAATTTCCTTTAGAATGATCAAACCTCCAAATTAAGAAAAAAATAAACACCTTTAATCAAATGTGTGTTGCTGATTTTCAATTAATAAGCCAGCTGTGCCTTTGCACCACAGTCTTCCAGATGCGAGAAAATATTACAAGGTGGGCAATAATTCAGTGCTCCATGAGCACCCCATACATTAAAAGTTTATAAGACTCCACATTAACTGTACTTGGTTTACAGAGAAAAATGAAAACTGACTACGGTACACGGCTGGCACACATTTGGGCCATCAATCATAATAGAACTATTTGCATGGAAATTTACCTGTAATGAAAAATGTTAGTTTGTGTGGGAATGATAGGACAAGTGTTGAAGGATGTGAGTAGATCTCCAGGCTTAAAAGTGTAATTAGCCCAGTGGATTGTTTAAAAATGTGGAGGAAAAAAGTTCAACAAGATATGCAAACTGCACCACTTGGATATCAGGATTCACTTACTGCAACTTGTTTGAGCTACTGTTAAGTTGCTCAAAACACATGGGTAAAGATTGATAAACTGGGAATAGAGCATTTTAAAGAAAACTGTTGGGTTGTCTATCAAGTTTGAATTGATTTTAATATTTAAAGAAATGGTAAAGACCACTGCCCTGCGATAGACTAGTGACCTGTCCAGGGTGCACCCCGCCTCTCGCCCATTGACAGCTGGAGATAGGCACCAGCACTCCTCACGACCCCACAAGGGATAAGCATGTTGGACAATGGATAGATGGATGGGTTAAGACCACATTATTATCTGATCTACCCGAAGTGTTAAAATAATTTTAAAAAGAACAGATGAATGGTCAGCTACAAATACAGACTCCTCAAAGTTAGTGAAAAAGCTCATGTTTCACTGCTTTGGTTAGTTGTGCTCTCACTGTGTTATGTGTAAATATTTCTGCCACTTATGCAGTCAAATGCCTTCTCGGTCTGACTGAAACAAATGCATATGGTAAAGTGATGATAAGTATGTTTTTAGGTCAATAAAGTGAAAGGCTTCCATTTCAAATGCACCTTTTTACTTTTATTTCCTGCAGAGTTTATATTAAACCTCCTTTCCAATATTTCTGCTGTATGAGATTTCTTGAGCATTCACACTCAACCAGAAAGAAAGGACTTTCATGTGCCAATCACTATAAGCAGTCATTATTGACAGTAAACAAATGCAACACACTCAGTCCACATATTATTTCATAATTTATCAACAATAAATATTTCCTCAATTACAGATTTAATCCAGGCAGAATTACGCTTTCTCCGAATTGTATTTGTTCATGTAAATTAGTTGGGCAAAATAAGTTACTTTAGTAGATGAATCTGAAATCAAACCGCAAGAGCAGAGTGCCCACATGACCAATGGGAGACTACACTTTCTGATGTCAATATTATAACCAGAAACCTTAATAATTTCTTTTGTTTATGATAGACCAATATGCAGGTCATAGATGTGAAGTGTAAGCGAACGGCTAGGATAGATTTTACATTGTTTTTTACCAGGACACCCTGAATAATATCCAGTACCACACCAGTTAGTTAGTACTCTAACCTCAGTATAAAGGCAGCTGATCTGCGAAGGCTCCATAAGTATGAAAGAGAATATTAGTAAACAAACCTCATCATGAAAACCAGAACCACAACAGACAAGGAAGGTCTAAAATTTAGAGAGGTTTAAAGGAGGGTTGAGTTGTAAAACAATATCCTAAGCTTTGAACACACAGAGCACTGTTCAATCAGTCATCCAAAAGCGGAAAGAGAATGACGAAAATGACAAAAGAGCTGGTTCTAGCCCTTTTTGTGCCCCATAGACAATATCTGTGGTGCTTAGGTGCCACCACTTCCCCTCAGCCTAAAAGGTTGAAAGTTTTGTTGTGCTGAAAGGCTATTCTACCTTTAACATGTTACATAGAAAACATGAATAAGTATGAATATTTGATGTCTGAAACACAGAAATTTGACGTGTGTGTTCCTGTGTTGTGTAAACTATATTTACCATCAACTATATTTTATTTCACAACTTTTAATATATTAATAGAAGGTGGTAATATGGGGGAGGGGGACGCATTATCTATTGGTTGTCCCACATGCCAATCCTTGTGATGCACTCGTGTTATGCCAATGTGTATGCACATTCCTCGTTAGTTTCCTCTTGCTGAGTATACACACTTCTAGTGCTTTTTATCCAGTGAGCTATAGCCGTTCGTTGTAGCTCCACTGCTCTCACCATACTTTGAAAATGGAGTCCCAAGAAGCATACTATCTTACCCGTTTATGAGAAGAAGAGACAGGCATCAGAAGAAAGCAATAAAACCAGAGTACCAGAGTTTGGGAAATTCTTTGATGCGATCCCCTTGAGGAGCGAAAGAGCAAGTAAGACGGTCTTACACATGCGCAGTTATTCAAAAAGGGTGTTTCTTTCCTACATTTCTGGAAAAATCATCCACTCTACCTTTAAACGAAGGAAGTTGCAACACACATATAGTTACAATCTGTTACCCAGATTACAGCCAAAAATAATTTTCTACTTAATTAATTTCTGTCTGTCAGTGGAAGTAAACTAATTGTCTCCTAGTGCTCTGCGCAAGTCAAGATTTAGTATAAATCATACTTAGAATACAATGATCAACCAGGTACATCGGCATCGATATTGTGGGAAGCTGGAAAAGCAGTGATGAGAGGTAAAATAATTTCTTTCTCATCTCATAAAAAGAAAAAAGAAAACAAAAAGATTCAGGAATTAGAAGAAAAACTTAAGTTACTAGAATCCTCTCAAGAAGAAGGAAAGTTAGGTAAAATCCGTGAAGTAAAATTAGAACTAAACCACTATATTGAAAAGCAAAATAGATTTCTAATACAAAGACTCCGAATAGAAAATTTTGAACATGGCAATAAGTCAGGAAGCTTTCTAGCTAATCAGCTTAAAATAAATAAGGAGAAAACTACTATATTTGCAGTTACAGATTCAACTGGTAATACAGTAAGTGAACCAGGGTGTATAAATAATACCTTCCGCGATTTCTACAAATCTTTATACACACCACAGATAAATCCATCAGAGAAGGATATTAACCAATTTCTGGATAAAATTACACTTCCTAAATTATCAGATAACCAAAGAATGACACTGGATTCCCCGCTGACAACAGCTGAAACCCAGGAAGCTCTTAAAAGCATGCCTAATAAAAAGGCTCCAGGTCCAGATGGATTCCCCACTGAGTTTTACAAAGAGTTCTGGAATATTCTAGCCCCAACGTTCCACAGAATGTTGCAGGAAATACAGGAAAAAGGTAGATTTCCAGCTAATATGAACTCTGCCACCATCAGCCTTCTGCTCAAGCCAGACAAAGATCCTGTGTTGCCCACTAGTTATCGTCCCATATCCTTAATTAATGTGGATATTAAGATAATCTGTAAAGCTTTTGCAAAAAGATTAGACAAAGTAACTCCTCTCATAATACATCCAGATCAAACTGGTTTCATCAGAGGAAGGCAGTCATCCACAAATACACGCCGATTACTTAATTTAATTGATTATTCCTACAGTAAAAACATTAAAACCAATATATTGTCTTTAGACGCAGAAAAAGCATTTGATAGAGTAAATTGGAAATTTTTATTCGCTACTCTTCATAAATTCGGTTTTGGCGATTTATTCATAAACTGGTTAAAAATTCTATACAATTCTCCAACAGCCTGTGTCAGGACAAATAATCAAATATCTTCCAGTTTTTGTCTACAGAGGGGCACCAGGTTAGGGGGGAAGAGCTATGCTCACTGTGGTCAATCTTAGGTCCTTCAATTCCATCCTGGGGACCTGGGTCATGTCCATTTGTGCTGCTGTTCTCAGTTGTTGGAGAAATTACATGTATATGCATGGTCAGCTCAGTGCATTCCTGCAAGGTGAGAGGTAGTGGCGACGGATGCATCGCCCCTGAGATGCATCTGTGGTGTGACAGTGAAGGTCCATCATGGGGCTGTGGGCCCTCAAGAGAAGACTGCACATAAATGTTTTGCAACTGCAGATCATTTACTTGACCCTGAGAAACTTCTTGCCATTTCTCTGGGGCAAGTATGTGCTTTGTGTGGATGGACAATACTTCAGCAGTGTTCCATCTGAACTATCAGGGTGGGTCACTGCAATGCCCGAGGGAGGCATAACAGCTGTGGACTTATGGCATAACCTCAGTTCACCTCCATAAAGGTGATGCCAGACAGGTAGAATTGTGTGGCAAGCTTCCTGTCCAACAGGAGAATTCCCCTGGGGAAATGGAAGTTTCAGGTCTACTGAGCATAGTGTGGCAGCTGAAAGGGGCTAGCATCCCCAAATGGGTCTGAAGTCCTCAATCCATCAGACACTACAGAATGCCAGGGCACGTTCTACATTAAGAACTTATGGTAATTACTGATGGCGCTTCGCATCATTGTACCTTCAGTGTCTGTTTGACATGCGATGGCCAGTGTCAGTCTTGAAGATGCACCTAGCAGTGATTTGAATTAGTCATTGACAGATTGTTGATAGGCTGGTGGGGTACATCATTTCTCCGAGGGGGAAAGAGGCCATGTCCTCTCCAACTGAGGCAAACGGCTAAATGGGATCTTACATTAGGATTATGGTCCTTCAATGGGACACCCTTTGAAATGATGTGTGCAGCCCCTCTGAAACTGGTGTGTCTCAAAAGGGCCTTTCTTTTGGCAGTGACCACAGCAAAGCAGGTCAGTGAGCTTCACATACTTGCTGTTATCCTTTGGTAGTTCCAGGACTGACAGTGTGGCCAAACATTGCCTTTCTTTTTAAGTTTCTACCCCCAGGCTATATGAACACAGACATCGAGCTGGCCGCATTCTGCCTTCCCCTATTCTGGTCCAAAGCACAACAACTGGCAAACTTGCTGTGCCCAGTCCAAGCACAGTAGTTGTACATTTCGGCTAAGAGGGCTACGCTGCAATTGGACCAGCTCTTCATAGTATATGGTGGAAAGAACAAACCTGGCAAGGCAGATTGATCATTTGTAGCACTCCAAATTCTGCACATTATCACTCTGGGCCTGCTCCCATCGAATCTCAAAGGAGGGACATTCAGCAGAACTTCCCAAGCTGATTGGGTGAAGCGACACCTAGTTCCAGCCTACCAAAGCTTGGTTTTAGCCAATCATGGCATTAAATGAAACTGTTGTAAGCAGCAGGTGCCACTGGTCAAGGCACTTCTTGCTGTTCTTCTTACAAAGGTTACAAAGGTTCTTACGAGGTTAGGAAAGAAGAGGGGGCGGCTGTTTTCCAAGCACACATGGTCACATTGGGTTATTGATGCTATTGGGCTGGTACATAGATCGATGGGTGGTGCTGCTTCCTCAGATGTTGTCTGCCATTCTACCAGGAGGTTGACAGTGATGAGAGGTGTGCTGCTGGGGGACATGTGTATGGCCATGTCCAGGGCTACTCCATGTACGCATCTTTTGCCTCAATGTGGACATCAAGTCCACACTGGTGTCAGTAGTCCTGCCTCTTGCTTCTCCGTCCTGAGCATTAATTAGGCATCCCATTTCTTCTGACATGCAGTCAGGAAGGAAGGAAACAGAATAGAAGTTATGCAGGTAACTATGGTTCTGTGAATTCCTATGGTCACATGGAACTTCTCGTCAGCGAGAAGATTCCAGGAGTCTGAATGTAGCCTCAAACACAATGCACAGGTGGGCAACATATTATGTCTGTGACTTTGTTTACATTAAATCTCGACCTGGGCAGAGTGCGAGGAGACAAATCCACTTTGTTTACTGCCACCAGCAGTCATCCAGGAAATCACAGAACAGTGTTACTAACATTCAAAATTTTGTTGTGCTGTTCCGTTAACACCAAGAATGTGATATTTAGTGAAATATATTTAACAGAGCAAGAGCTAAAAGAGAGCTTCATCTGATCCTTTCAAATCATTTAAAACAGGGATACAGGGTTCCCATTTCTTCCATTTGTATCTGTATGAAAAGAACAGAAACTGAAGTTCAATGATAGTTGAAATAATAAAATGTTTGGCTTTTTTGGGCAACAAGAGGATACAAATATAAATGCTAATGGACCTGATATGGGGTAAACACATTTATGAGTTGTATAGTTATTTATTTGTCATTTATTTTCACTGATTAGAAATCAACCACTGATACTGATACTGATTAGAAATCAACCATTTAGCAGCTGAACTCATATAAGGCTGTTTTAACATTAGTTTTTTCAGTTAGTAAACAACAATGAAGCTAGCTTCCAATTCCCCTGTTAAATAAGTCAAACACCTCTTTCAGAAGCTACAAATCATATGCTAACTTGAGCTTGTAATGACATCAGAACCTGGCTGCTAACACAAACTAAGTCAAACATATTTTTTAAACCACTTAAGTTGGATCAGTAGATTGTGACAAATCTGAAGGTAGGTTAGGTATTTTTGGTGTATTGGATTTACAACAGTGGGATTCCATCAGAACGTATACAAAATATAGCATAAACAAAAAAAGATTTTATTTATATACATTTTTAAATATTTTTTTATTTTAAACAGCATGTGAAAAGTGCAACTATCAGGGCTACACAGTGTTGCTATTTATTTCATCCTATGTGTTTTTTTTGTTTGTTTTTTTACCAATGTGGCCTGTGAGAAGAACCAGCACTTAACACAGCTGCGAACCAAACAAAATATGGCCGTCCACCTAAACTGAGAAAGCCAGGCAATGGGCCTTCATGCAAGCATGACAAGAAGAAAGCTATTGTTGAAAGAACACCATATTAGGCCTCAGCCACATTCAGAGTTTTTCAGTGGTCTTGCAGGGGACGTGGTGAAGAAAACTGTATGATGACAGAAGATCAAAATTTAACTTTTTGACCAATTTGCAATACACTCTATGTGACTGAAAACTAACTAACTAAAATCCTCAAGGTTTAAGGATGCTTTCCCTCTGCAAGCAAAAGCAAGCTGGTCACAGTTGATGGGAAAATGGATTGAGCTATGGAGCAATCCCTCAAAAAAAGCACATTCCAGTTGGACAGTGATTCTTAATGTTCATCATTGAATTCAGATCAAAACATCAATGTGTTAGAATGGCTGTCAAACTACATACCTAGATTCCAATTGGAAATCAGTGGTAAACATGAGGTATTTACCCCAGAAAAAAGGCTGAAGGCCTCTGAAAAGCTGGTAGAAACAAAAACGAAAAGACTTTCAAATGCTGAAAAAAGATGAAAATATTCAAGGGGTTTGAATACTTTGCAAGGTAAAGTATACATTAGAACAATTAAACAACCAATTTTTGAATTGAAAGTTCTAAACTGTCATACAATTCAAAGCTTTCAGAAAGCCTGTGACTTCATGATGCCTTTTTCCTTTTCGAAAAAGGCATCATACAAAAAAAAGTTCAGCTCACCAAAGTCAAATTTTAACAGTTGTTAAGAAGCCTTTGCAAAAGAAGTTTGACACATCGGTATGTTTGAATAGATTATGAAGGGCAGAGTGATTTAGCTTCAACCTGTGACCTAATGTAGATTTCTCTACAAACTTTCAATGTGACTGAAACGTACTGTGGACACTGACTTGACTCACATGCCTAACTGTATTTAAGCAGTGGAGTTGACTGATAACCACTTTTCAAAGTGCTTTCTTTATGTACTACTACAAGCAAATCTGGAGCTCTGAAGCTGACAAACTGGAAGCAATTCTTGTTAAAATGTCATTATATTAGAAATAAAAATATGTTAACTACAGCAGCCCACCCATTATTACTTTTGATTAGACTGACCTTTTTAGTCCATTAGCAGCAGCTGTACCAATGTCCATTGAGTATGCCATAATAAACATTAGTGTCTTCAAATAAAGACCAAGTATTATAACTCATTAATATTTGCCTATGCTGCACGGAGTGAGCTTATTTTACTTCACAACACATCGAATTGGCTGTCACTACTTTGGGGGAGTCTATGCAGCAGGTAAGGAAAATCAGACTGTCATTGCTACTCCTGAAACTGAGGACATGAATCTTTAAAAAAGCGAAGCTGAATGTAGTTTGAGGTCCTGTGAGTAAACCTCCAAATCAAAATCAACCTGAAATTAGCATTGCAAAAGACTATGAAGGGGAAACATGATAATTCTTTCCACTAAAATACAAAGTCCTCTAATATTGTTTGTAGTTCCTTGCAAGATTATTCATACCACATAATTTAAAGATAAAACAAGCCATTGTGTCACATTACATTCACAAATGTATTTTTTTTAAATTAAAATTCAAAAAGTGTGCCATGCATTTGTTTTTGGACCCCTAGAGTCAATACTTTGTAGAACCTTCTTTTACACAATGCAATTACAGTTCATAGGTTTCTGGTGAAATGTTTCTATCAGCTTTCCTCATCATGAGACTGGAATTGTTGGGCTGTCTTCTTTGCAACATTAGTCAGATGGGGAACATCTGTAAAAAGCAATTCAAAAGTCTTGCCCCGTTTTATCAATTGGATAAAGTCTAGACCTTCAGTTGGCCTTTCTAGCTCATGGAAATGCTTCAATCTAAATCAATCCTTTATAGCTCTGGCTGTATGTTCAAGGTCAGTGACCTACTAAAATTTAATTTTCCCTCTTTGTTGCGTGATCTCTATGTCAAGTCAACCTACATTCAAATTACAAAACTACTTTTAGCCAAAACTAGTGTATACACATCCACAATCAGAGCCAAGATTGGTTTTCTTAAAGCAGCTTTTAATAAGTAATATTACAACTCTCTCTCTGTGTTTGGACCAATGAATCTAGAACCAGCTTTCCATTATTTTGAGAACTGTCATCATCAGAGGAGATTAGGCAGCACATGATGCACTGTTGCTCAGACTGCAGTTGGACTAGGACACAGCTGACAGTGGGTCAGATTCATGTTAAGAAGACCGAAAGACAAATTTCTGTGACGCTGTGTGAAATAATTAATTCAACTCATGTAACAAAGTGTTTGAGTAAATGTTTAAATAACTTGAAATAATCACATGATTTCTTGCAACGCTGAGATAAAATTTATGCTTCTCTGAAGATAAATGGCTTCATTCTTAATTTTTCCATTTCCAACTCCTCTCAACTGCTCAGGTTTAGGAAGCTGTCCAAGATGCTCCTTTATCACTGACCTTATTCTGCTCTTAAAGAGGAAGAGTCCTTTTGTTCAAAGGCCTGATTATGCAAACAGTGAAACCTTTCTTGTAACGAGAGATACATTGAACCTGCATCATTTCCTGAATTTATTTATTTTGTTGTAATTATGAATAAGGAAACATCTTGTTGCTCAGTCCTGCCCAGCTGTATCACTTTTTTTTCTGTTACCGTGGTCCTAATTTAATAACCTAAAAGTTATTCAGCCAACTGGGATCCTGCTGTGCGGCCTGATGACAAAAATATGTGTAAACACCTGCACTAATTACCTTCCCATGTAGATTATTTATGAAACACATTAAAGCACGTGTAAAACGATTCATTGGTCCGACCTCAGAGCAATTCTTCACGCAACCATCCAAACATTTTTCATCCAAGAGAAGACGCAGGATGGTTCCAGTGAAACTGAGTGCCATTATCTCTCCATGATTGTTCATTTTCAGGATTGTTGGAAGTAAGGAGACAAAACAAGATCTACAAATAGACAGAAATGAGGATTGCTGCGCTGTGCTCTAAATTAGACCACACTGGTTGTTTATGTTTGATTTAATCTGCCTAATGTGTTTATTGTCTTGTGGACATTTTAGTTTCCCATAAATTTGCTTCGATTAAATGATGACAAAAGCTGTTCCTGGAATCAAGGTTTCGTGTGGATAACCAATGCAAAGATATTCCTCCTAAATATTTTCATTTTAATAGAGTTTGTGATGGAGTCTATTCACTGCACTGCAGGTGCCGAATGGAGGACAAAATTAGCACCGCACTCAGCCTTGAGTGTTCAGGAGGGCTAATTGAGCCAAAACTTCTCTGAGATAGACATCTCTGATTACATTACATCAGTAAAATATTCTTGTTTCACAAGAGAGCTGATACATGAGAAAGAAAGAATGGGGCAAACTTCCTCTATGATTAACAGCGGGTAATGATTTTACATATCTACCAATTATCCGTGTTTAGTTATCTCACACCAGACATTACTGGGAGGTTGCCAAATTGATCGAGAAAATTTAGATCCGTTTTTAACCGTAGTGATGAATGAGCCCTATTTGAGGACTGAAATCCATTGCTATCTCATCAGTAAAAAAAAGACAACAGGTAATAGATTTTTGGCCTCACCATTTAATTAGAGAGTCGTTTAATAGAATAATGCAATGATTTGTAGTGAAAGCTGTTTATGGCAACTGTATTAGAATGCCAATAATGCATTATATGTGATTTGTTTGTTGGAGGAGGAGGAAAGACAGACAGACAGATGGAACAAAGTGTAAAATAGTACATACATTAAAGGGACCACGGACCCCTCAGATTTGACCCATCACTACATTTAGCTGTTTTAGTGCCACGAGAATCCCCACGCAGTTACTCTGGTATTATTTATTAGTCCTAACTTCAAGCAGTGTGTTAAAAGCTATAATGTAAGCCTATCTTGTTATTTCTTGGAATGATTATATGTCTGAAACCTTAAAGGAGTAAGAAAGAAAATAGTTTCATCTACTGCAATATTTGATTATATGTTATTGTTCACCCTGAGATTAAATAAGGTGAGGGGAATAATATTTAATTTATCTTATTGGCTGCCTGATGCATCGGGGTTACTTTTTCCCCCAAAGTCCTTCTCCAGTAGGCTGACGAGTCCTGGTAAAAAACACAAAAAGAATCAGAAATACAAGAAGGGTTTCTCGACCGGTCAGAACCAGGAACAATCGCCTCCATTTAGTTTTGGTTGTGATAATCATTTTAGATTTCATTTGATTCCAGAAGGATTCAAAGTGGAAAACCAGCAAAACAACTCAGAGTCAGTACGAGTAGAAATCCCTGGCCAATCTGAGGAAGCCTTTTTTTTCCTCCGTCAGCAAGGATCCGAGATGGGAGCCACCCCTTACTGAGGTCCAATGTTGTTTCAGAGAGTGAAGTAACACAGCAACCCTTTTCAGACCAAAATAAGCCATTTGTTTGCTCAGTTCGACTGTGACAGTTCTGTCGTGGCCAAACTGATGTAACCATTTGTTTTTCAATCCTTTGTATCAATCACTCCTTTTAGGTTTAATATAGGTATTCAAATTTAAAACTAATTTAAGAGCACTCTTAGAAGAGAAAACCCTTAGATTAAAAGTTTAGATTATTTTGAATGTTAATTTCCTATAAATAAAATATGTACACCTTTTCCCCATGAAATAGAAGAAAACAACACATTTATGACACAGTTCAGCACATTTATATTATTTGCAGAGATATATAGGTATAATTTTAAAGCGCTAGCTTGAATTTGACCTATTATTAAAAGTATGTCTAGTTATAAAGTACAGGGAAATAGTCACCTGTAACACATAAAGAGAGCTGATTACTGGAAGATGGCAAAAGGAATGACTGGTCAGAGACAATAATAAGTAATTAAATCTTTCTGGTCACATTTTCTTCCTAATACAAAAATGTTATGTGTTTCCAAGACGATGCTCCTTCGACCCACCCCAACTGTCAGTGCTCCACCCTGAAGTACTAAATCCACACAGCACTGTGTGCAAGCAAATGACTGAGTTCATGAATCAAATAAACAGCAGCAGGAGGATTCAACCATCAAAAAGTGAATGTCTTATAATGCAAAGTAACAAAGTTTTTCAAAAATCAGAGCAGAAGGTTACCTTTGGTCTTTAAACAATAATATGGTTCATTCTTTGGTTGCGAAAACAATGTCAAAATGAAGAAACTCTTCATCATGACAAAAATATATTTTTGGTGACTTTCAAATAAATGCACATTTCTTTAGTGGTTGTTACTGCATGCAAAGTACTCGCTGCTGTGCACAGAAAACAGTAAAAATCCCACTTTACTGTATTCGTTCTGCCTTGGCTTTGGCAGGCAGTCAAAACTAACAGTCTCTGATCGGGGCTTCGGCCGAAAAACTGAATTGGGAAATCCCCCGAATTACTCCAGACCCTTCCAAAATTGAAGGCAAGGTCCAATTATTCGCTATCTGAACATTGCAGGATATGTAAGTCACATTTCCTGCAAGGAGCAGCAGCAGTTACTGTACCGCACGTCATAAAAATGTGCTCTCTTTGACTCTGCATTTATTAGCTGGGTGTAGCCCTGCTCCAGCAGGTGACAGCTAGTCAGATGTGACTGAGTGCAATATTATCCCTCAGACTCACTCTTCCCAATTGCAGACAACTACATCATGAGAGGATGATGTGTTTGAATTATTTAAACATTCTCAAGGTTGAGTGCGTCAGGCTTTTTAAAGGGCCTCTAAATGCAACGAAAATGGGTTTTAAGAGAAAAGACGATCATTCGAGTCGGAAATCCAACAATTAGCAAGCTGTAAGGACACAGCAGTTATGCAAATATGACCCCCCCCTCCAATCTGAGCACAGGAAGATGCAGCTTGATGACTACATGAGTCTTATTGGTTTGTGAAAATGAGAGACGTTTGACAGATGCATCTATCTTCTTATTCTGGTTGGAGCATTTGATCCATGAACACTGCAGACCATGAACAGGTGAAGGAGTTATATTTAACTATGACATGTAATGTAAGGTCTGTATGACTTGATTGAATTTGACTTTGTAAAGTAACGTGTTGTGAATTGGTGCTATATAAATAAAATTTTATTGAAAATTTTAATTAAATGCATCATACAGACATCATGCTTATTATTAGAGCTATTTTAGATATTCAATTTGAAATGAAAGGTTATTTTTTTGTAATATTTTTTTTACGTTTTTTTTAATCTCCTAAAGGAACCCACAGTGTTTGATTTATCTTAGAATGAGTGTGCAAATTTCAGAGGCATAAAAGTTTAAGACTTTTCCTTTTTAAATGTGGCCTTAAAAATTGGGTAGACTAATTTGATCACAAAACATTAGTTTCTATTTTAATATTAGATAAAGTTCATTTGCCAGAGACAATTTTTCTACCTTTCAATCTAAGTAAATACACTTTTCCAATTTGCCCTGTCTATTTAGCATGTGTAACCTAATCATCACTCTCTGTTCACCTGCTCTGCCCGCAGGCAAACACACAAAAAAAAAAGCCATTTGACAAATTATTTGAAAATTTGTGAACTTATCCTTGAAAGTGACTTCCTCATGTTGAACTCACGACAACTCAAAGTTGCCAGCATAATGTGTCTGGCGTTGTCAGCCATATTAACAAAGTGAACACACCATTAAACAATGTCATTAACCACCGACTCATGCTAATGTCTTCGTTTAACTATCAATGACGCTTAGCTTACTGGTCTGAAAGGGAAATCTGTTTTCTGGATTATTAGGCCAAAATAGAAATTCACTGAGCACTCTGAAAGTTGTTGTGGTGCTTTGAGAGGGTGGGACGCTGCAGTTAAATTGAATTGAAATAATTCAAATGGCGAGGATCGACAGCACAGAACTACTTCTGAATGTTTTATTGATGTATTTGTGAGGGGTTACAGCACAAAGTCAATGAATCAGGTATGGCATCTGTATTTTGTCTTGTGGTATTTAAAAAGCCTATTTAAATGATAATTAAAGGGGAAAACCCTGTAAACATTTCCAGATGAACCATATTCATAATTTACTGATTGATAACTAACTCTAACTCTGTATCAATGTAAATGTACTTTAAATCCTTAACTTCTCACGCACACAGAAAAAATAATGTAACTAATTTACCATCAGTGGTTGATTATTAATTTTACTATTATTGTTTGTTTGCTTTGGTTTTAATAGTGGGCAACATGGTTTGCCACCCAGGGAGTCATTCCAGCAGGGGGTAATGTTATTAATCAGGAATAAAAAAAAGATTCAAAGTCATCTGTCAGCTGCTGACATGAGCTTTTTTTGTTTATTTGCATGTCTAGTCAATAGAGAGTGGGTACTTCACATTGCTTTGCACAGGATGGTCACTGTAGGAAAACACAACCAAACTAAAGCGTGGACTTCTATGTTCCACCATGCAACCTTTACAAGAAAGCATGAGAAGAGACACCAAACCAAGACAGCATGGAGAACACACACAAGCCAGAGTTTCAGCCCCTTGTGTTAGTTCGAGACTCGACACCTGTAGGAGTCTCTATATCAGTGTCTCTCGTCTTCTCTAAAACAGCTTCCAGTTGTCCAGAACACAGCTGTCCCTCTTTTAACCAACACTTCTAGACGTGAGCATATCACCCCTGTCTTATCCTCTTTACACTGCCTTCCTGTCCATTTTAGAATTGTTTTAACTTTTACGTCTTTCTGAACATGGCAGTCATCAAAACATCTTTTATTAGATGTTCCAAGGACCAGGCTAAAGCATTGCGGTTACCGAGCATTTTCATTTGCAGTTCCCCGACTTTAATACTTAATTTATTTTAGACAGGTTTTTAATACCAAGTAGCATAGTGGCATTTTAACCATGATTTTTATTTTCCTGTAATCTGCTTTTATGGTTATATGTTTTTAAGTATTGTGATTTTATTAAGTGTTTTGGTCTCCTTAGTTGGTGCTTTTAAAGCACTATATAAATCAATGGATCAATCAATTAAAATCTACTTTAAGAGAAGATTCTGTTCAACCTAAGTGGCAATAGTAAAAGAAAGGTGAATCACTTGATTTATTATTATTTTTTCATGGTTCGGCAGCAATTCTGATTGTAACTAGTTGTAAGTTGACCATACTGACTTAAAGTGCCATTAACTGTGCTAAGAAAAAGAACCGAAACAGCCTCTTCTTTATAATTCAGACCAGGCAAAATCCAATGATTAGTTTTTGTAGCAACAGAAATGCAACCATACTTTGATGTCAAAACATGTCAAAACAGATGCGGAAGTTGATAGAGCCAGGTTATAAAACTCACCTCATCAACGTTTTATCCAGCAAGTTACAGCTACTTTATGTGAACAAGTTCAAGCTACAGCTGAACACAACTTATACAAATCTTCTGCTATTGCCGTTTTTACATGGCTAATGTAAATGTTATACTGACTACAAGAAAATTAGCTATGTTTACACACACAAAATTTCACGATTAGGTGAAAATGTATTCGGATTAAATAATCAAACTGTACCGTGTATATGGGCACATAATCAATTAATCCGATCATAATGTGCATGTATATGTACCTGGCTTTATTAAGAATATAACCACTCTGATATGCGCAGTTATCAAATTCGCCTAAAAAAGAAACCACAGAAGAAGAGGTACTTCCGTCTTTGCTAAACGACAAAAAATAGCGAAAAAAGCAGTATATTACGAGTTAATTTGTCTTCCGAGCGCCCAGGCTGGACTTGAGACGATTTTCTAATTATGGTTGAAATGTTACTGAGTAAGCACCAATTTTGAGCTCTTTTATTTTTCCGAACAGAAAGGTTGTATCGGGAGCCCTCAAAGTTTTGCTACCCGAGGTATTTCTGCCACTCGCCAACACGGAAATACGTCACGTTTACGTTGGCCGCACATGTGCACTCGGGTCAGTTTGCCACATTCAGAATAACTTCAGCCTGACAAGCGTTTGTATGCATCTTGATCATATTATCAATCGGCATAAACCACCCCTTTCATACGGATTTCATTTTGATTCCAATTGAGCTTCGATTGAGGTCTTTGAATTATATCTTTTGGGATAGATGCAACATCAGCAACATTGGTTACATACTATTTCATAGGTTCCTTTATTTCTTTTGTGTAATTTGCTTTGTTTAGTGTTTCATTATTTCTCCCCTTCTTTTTCTGTCTTTGTGCCAAATCACTGTCAAAGTATTGCTTTCATGTTTCAACTGATATTGATCTTAACTGAATATTTAAAAGCAATTTATTACATTTACAGTTTATTTTCAACCAAATATATATTTTTTATATATCAACAGCTTATAACAGTGAAACTGAGGTTACAGCACTGTGGCTTTTTGCACTACTTTATAGAGCTCCCCACCTCACTTGCACGTGACCGTTAACACGCTGCTTTAATCTGTTTTATCTGATTTTAAAGAAGCCAAACCTTGTACATTTTCAACACAACCCTAGTAAAATATTAATATTACACAGGTTAGAATAGGGCTTTATATCCATCAACTAATTTAAGAAATATTGTTGTCTGCTCTTGTGACTTCACATGCAATGGCTATATTAATCAGCCCCAGCCCCCTAGGCCCAAACAGATGGCTTTAATAACTTGCTTAAAGCGATCCAAAACTCCACAGATAACGCTACAGTAAACTAAACATCCATCTTTGGCTCTATTCGTTCCATTCCCCATGCAAACAGAGTCATTATACACATGGCTTCAGGGAGAGATTCCCTGTCACACAGCCTAACCCTCTCCTCTCAAGGATTTGGATCCTTGTCATCTGTATTTCTTAAACTAGTCAAGTGACACTAATATTAAGTGAGCGTAACGGGTTCCAGCCACCTTGAACAATCTGACATTTAACCAGACTTTTCTCTGTCATCCAATCAAAGTGACATTCAATAAGTAAACATTTTACGGAGAACCATTGTGTATCAGGCCCCAACAGTGGCAGAGTGCTGTTTTACAAAATGAAGATGATAAAACAAGGCACCCTGTTGCCAAAAGACTAGTTACTTTGAACGCATGTATGTTCAAGGTGAGCTATTGAAGAAGAGGCACTGTCACTGCATGGAAGACACATAAGTTTTGATTTAATCACAGCCAGATTTACACCATGGAATTAGAGGTTAAACAGACACATTGAAGCTGAAATGGATTTCAAAGGTAGATTTTTAGTTTTGTGCTTGCGTTTATTTTGATGTCTGTTGCAGAACGCAGTCAGCTCAGACAAAGTATGCATTTTCATAGCAGTAACCCAAAAAACTTTTATTCTGCAGCATACTTATCAGTTTAAGGTGACTCACATTTTTCAGCTATTTTTAAGCTTGGATTGCAAATTATGATATAAGCAGTTTCTAAAAAAAATTGGGAAGAAGTTTTTCTAGTTTTGATGTTGATCTACATTTGAATGTGAACTATTTTTGCACTTCTAAAAACATAATTTGGTGCCCAGAGGTTTGATTTATGCCAATACAAATAAATACAACTCCAAAACCACCAGGTCTAAACTATGGCATGCAGCTAGATTTGTTTTGCAAGAAACCTTTTTGTTCAACAATCAATTAAACTGCCAACTACATTTTGGACACATTACATTGGTCAGATTTGTATTTTCAATGAAACTTACTAATTATTACATGTTTTCATTTCTATGTGCAAAATTATATATAGACACTGGTTTTATTGCCAAGAGCCTTTTTCTAATGATGTGTAATGATTCACTAAAACACTGATATGCAGTGAACAACAAGGTGACATTTTCTTTGCTCAATTGACCAATCGTTTCAGTAAATAATTTTGTTTTACCATATTTATGTCGCCTTTGGTTCCTGTAAAGCACTCAGAAACAAAACAGTTGTCCAAAAATAAATTACAGATACACTAAACTTAATCTGACCTGAGAAAGTCCGAAAGCACTGTTATAGGATGTTGTGAGCTGTTAGGCTGCAATAAAAAATAAATAAAAATAAAACGATCAAAGGAAATCATGGCTTACGAGCAGCAACCACAACAGCAAAGGACTTTCGGCAGAGTTTGACTGTTAAACCTTACAAAACAACAGCAAACCCATATACATGCATGTGACGTTACTTCGCTTCAGAATGAAATAAAAAGCAATTTTAACTTCTTTCTCTGGCAGTCACACCTTATAATACAAAGGTGTTGTTTTTCATAGGTGTTTTTTTCAAATGTGATAAAGAGAGCTGCACATAAGGAATCATGCCAATTTCCATATTAAGTAAACAAAAAAACAGTTAAAAATAATATGAGCACCACAAGAGCAGATAAGGCAACAATAAGGCGCTAATATGCCAAGAAATGGCAAAAACAACCATCCAATCCTCCTCTTTCCTGATAAATAAATTATATCACATGGTTTCACTTCATGCACTCTCTTTGTGGAATCATGCTGATAGGGACTTTCACTTAAACGGTAAAAAGTAGCAAAGAATTGTCAACCTAACCATCCTTGCGCGCTGCAGGTGCTTTTTATTGCATACTTCTCATCTGTTTATTCGCGAACACCAGCCATTTTATTATGGCCAAGAGTGTGATGAAATTTAACACAATCCGTCAGTTTGGAGATTAATTCAGCCTTTACGCAGCTTCATATTTCTACGCAATTGTATTGGGCAAAATCTTATAAAGCGTTTGTATGTAATGCAGTCCAGTATGCAACCTTCAACTAAGAAATAATGCTACATCTTGCAGATTATCGACTTGATATGATTTTTTTCTATGGCTACAATTAGTTTTTCAGGCCAAAGGTTGCATCTATTTGGGACTGTATTTAAATGAGGAATTTGGCAAATAAGAAAAAATCTTATTGTTTTATTAGGTGTTTTTTTTTCTCACTTAGTTATATACATCTACTACACACACAAATTGGACGCAGCTTCTTGGAACTCTGAAAAGTGGGCAGAGAGAGACTGGTGGGCAGATGGGCAGTGGATAACGTCTTTTATTTCCACCATTGAGCAGTTCCACACCTTGGATAATAGGAGCCAATTCAGTTCAGCCCATAAAGAGGTTTATCAGTTCCTGTCAGCATGCCCTGCAGGGGTGAGGCGACAAATAACAAGGTAGTGAAAAAGAAAAGTGCTAGGAGTCCAGCTCCGTAACCTGTTTCCTCTCCGCCAATGGCCATCTGCATGTTCAAAAAAAGAAAAGAAAAAAAACCTCTCATTTCTGCTCATGAATTGAGACACGAGTTTAGAGTCGAAAGTCATGTTTGAGAAGCATTAGAGGCGGATATTGAGGTCACGTGATGCAGCCTGGATGCATCTCAAAAACGTCACAAAATGTCAAGCACTGCAAAGGCTGCCAAGAGCAAGATTATTCCTTGAAAAAGTCTTAGAAACTCACAAGCTTATTTGGAAAATGTTCAGTAGTAACTTGCAATACATAATTATTGATTGTATAAATAGTGCAGTTCATCCTAAATATTTAGCAAAAAAAAACCAAAACATTAAAAATGTGTGTTTAACATTAATCTAGCTGAATTTAAATTAAATACTATTTTTTTCTTTGCAGTTGTTTTCAGGTAAACGGATTCCAAACAAAATCTATTTCTGGGAGAACTCACTTTTTAAGCATGATAGTCATATTATAGTTGAAAACCGACAAGCCTGTCCAATCAGGCTGAACGCTATATTTGTATCTTCTACCTGGTGATATGGAGAAAAAATAACTGACTGAAAAGCCACTGAGGTGCACACAAAAAAGAATAAGAGGTCCTATTAAAAAAAGTACTACAGCTAAACCACATTTTGAAAATCCCTGCGGTGTTTCCATCATAAATAAGTAAAATAAAGTAATTCATAGAAAAACATTCTCAGTTACTATTTACTAAGTGACTCGGAAATAGTGACATTAAATGAGAAAAGAGAAGCAAAAATATGCGGGGAGAAAAACTAATACTAATACAATCAAATAAAAAAATAATATGATTTAAATAGATTATTTCACACTTTTAGATTTGTTTTCAAGTTTCTTTTTCATTTTGAAAGAGGCGTTGGAGGCACAGTCGTGAGAGCTCCTTCCCTGCGCTTGCCTTATGCTTGCTGGAATAAATTGGTACCATATGGCACGATGACAGGATCACTCAATCTTCTGTGTACCTGAACACCACATTAATCATTTTTTGGGGGATATTCTTTCCCTTTCATCACACAGGAATTTTCCAAATAGCCCCTGCCTTTATTTCTCTCACACATGAAGTGAATTTACATACACAGACTACACACTAGCCTTGTTAGAAGCCAGACCGTTTGACCGAGTTCAAGCTGGAGCAAAACAAAATGTTAAGGTTAGGTGTCAGGTGAGACTTTCTTCCTGCTCAACATATTGACTTACTTTTCTTGTATTGCAGTTAAACAACAGACCTTGTTTAAATTAGCCTTCCTGGATGAGTGACGACATGAAAATATTTAAATATATTTAATGTTTTGACAGTATAATAACACCTCTATAAAGTATTAATTTAAAAAAAAATCTTTTAATTTAACGCACATGGCAAAAACAAACAGAGAAATTAATGCATTGCCATATGCAACATTAGATGTCTAATAAATATCTTTTCACCTACCTTAATTTGCTGCCTATGGTTAAATTCCATTAGTATATGGAGGGAAATTTAAGCTCCTTGCACTAATTCAGGGTAACAGGTTTTTGGACAGAGAAAGGTTAACAGAGTAAAAAAGGGTGAAGTGCCCCAGAGGTGAGCAAGAGGAGAGAAGGAAAGAAAATACAGAGAAGGAAAGAGTGAGAAACGGGGGCAAAGGAGAAACAGTGGTCTTTATAGCAATGACCGCTTGATGAATCAGACATGTCTTATTTGTTGGCCTCACTGCCAGGGAATTTGCATTGATTATTTTCCCCTCAACAGATACATTTAAATCAATGTGGCACAGCGCAGCCGGAAAGTGTGAGAAAATGTGCAAGACGCTCGGTGAAAGCCCACACAGCTGTAACCTCGCTCGGACAGGAGGAGCCACAGCTCCCCCTTTATGCCAAACGCATTAGATCAGGACTAAAAGCTGCTCTGAGGAGCACGAGGACAGCAGCATATCTGATCGTCAACTGAGGAAAAGAAAATCTTTTCCTTTACCCGTAGCAACATTTCTGTGGGCTAATATGTCTTCATTAACTACAACGCTTCACATTTTTGCCAACTTGTGTTTTTTTTTTTTTTTTTCACAAGTTTCAAAGAAAGTGTTAGATTCCTTTTCAGTCACAGTTTTCTTTTTAACTTTTTACTTATCAAAGCTTTCTCTCAAAACGTTATTTTGTTATTTCTCTGTCTACCTTGAGATTAGAAACATATTTATAGATCCCTTTTAGTGTTAATGTTGCTCATCTAAAATGCATCTAAATATGTAACCGTTTTGCACCACATTTATAAAAAAAGAAATAAGCTAAGAAAAATACCTAAATAAGCAAGTACTAAAGTTGTTAAACCAAATAAAAGTATTTGACCAAAATGTACTTGTTAATAAAAATCAATCCACATATCTGCTATATTGATAATTTCAACGCAGTTATTTTTAAATTTATTTCTGCTGCATGTTTGATCTAAATAACCCCTATTTATATCACAGCTAAATAATGTGATGTTGCAAAAATATGCCTTTAGGAGGGAAATTAATGTTCAAAATTATGCAATTTGCAAAACAATAACATTTGTATCATTATTTCATGAAATACTCCATTGTGTAAATTTAGCTCCCCAAATGCCTATGATTAACCAGATTTGACAGTCAAAAGTATTTTAGACTGTTAAAAATTCGGCAACCGATCTATAAGCTTCTATGTAGACCCAGTGGAGAGCTGGATTGCTCCTAATGCTCATTTGATGGTTTCTTTCATGGAAGTTGAGCCGAGGTCTCCTCTATCAAAGTCCTGTGCTGCCCCCTTGCAAATGCTGAGAAAGATGGCAGAAGGAGCCCTAACATTTTGAAAACACTGCAACCTGGCACAAAGAGCCACATGCTTAAACATTTAAGGAGTAAATGATGGCAAATACTTTTCTAAAAATGTTGTGACACACTTTTCTCCCTTTTAGATTTGATTGACTATTAAGCTGGAGGCACTAAATAGTGAGTTTCAAATTCTAATTGGCTGGACCATTTTTAAACATAATCCCGCACGTATGCGCACAAGCAAGGCACGCCACTCCCAACTCTTCTCTCTATTTCTGTCTCTCCCCCCACCCCCACAACCCCCTGTCTCATTGATAATTTCTCCAGGAGCTTCAGCTTCTCACGGTAAGATCAAAGTCACTGTCACACACTGCCAGTGGAGAACATTTCGTGAGCATCTCCAACCGATATATTATTCTTATGGATGATGAAAGAGTGTATACGGAGGGAGGAGATGACGCTGTTACGAGGCAAATGCAGAACAGGAACACGCGCCTCGTCACACTGGGTTGGTTGGAGTAACAAATAGGTTGGATTAAGGCACAAAAAAAAAAAGCCGCAAGACAATCAGTGACTCGCAATATTTTATGATTGCAAAGTCGAATTGTAGTCATATTCTTGCACTGAGAAAAAAATAAAATAATGTTTCATCAAACTGGTGAGACAATGATAAAGATAAAATAAAATAGTCCCACTATAGTAGAAAGCATACAAAAGATCAAACAAATAGCTTGCACACTACCTTCCTTTTTTTGGCTGTTGCATTTTCTCTGTAGGATTAAAAGTAAAGAGAATACTCCCAATATCTCCTGACTGTCTCTCTTTTCTCTAAAAGGCACATCTTAAGTCAAACTAAAGCATACACTCGTCTCTCCCCTAGGGTGCAGTGGCAGTGGTGCAGAAAAAGTGAACTGCCAAGGACCCCACTGTTTAGCAAACACTCCTACTGAGGGGAGGAATTAATTATTCAGAGCCAAGGACCAAGGCAGCCCCATTTGATTGCACCACAAAAGAAAGGTCAGAGCTTTTCATATGAGGAACCTCCTGGTTTTGCATCCTGTCAACTGAAGGGATGGGTATAGTATATAAGACTGAATGGCACTTTACTTAACAGCTCAATTATGACGACAAGCTTGTTTGGTTGAGGATGTTTTCAGCAGACATGTAACAAACAGCAGCCACTTCTAGGGCCAGAGACGTGAAAGGACTGAAGGATTATGACCAGGGCTCAAAACTACAATTGGTGGTTTTGGGGGCAGCCCTGCACACTCTGCAAGGGCTGATTATTATAAGACACCTGGAAGCAGTGTGAGAAAGTCATTTCTTACTTTTTCAGTGCGCATGTGATCCATTACTAAGTTTGAATAGTTAATAGGCCATAATGAACCTCAAATCAAATTAATAACATAGTATTTAATCTGCAGGAAAATAGCCTTCTGAAGACTGAAAGATCACTTGTCAAATTCTGCACGGAATTGGGCAATTATTAGACTGAGAAAGTTTGGTGCCCCCTTTACTCTCTGCATCGTCTGCATAATCCGAACAAATTTCACGGAGAAAGGCCAATGCTTTCTCTCCAGTCAAAGGGAAATGTCTGATTTTCATCGAGTCCTTTTTCCCCACTCCAAGCTCGCAAATGCCTCCTTCACACAGCAGATCATGAACATACAGTAACCATGCAACCAAAACCCAGCTAAAGAGCCCTTTGGGGGGGTTTCCGAAGTAAATCTGCCATTACAGTAGAATACCACTGAGGCCTCCCAGTATTGTGGTCCGTCACTATAAGTTATAATCTCTAAAAACTGGTGTGGTGAGCCCAGCAGGAGATTAGGAGGGAGCCAGGACAGCAAAGACTACAACCGTGCAACAGGGGGTGTCTGTCCCCTATTGGTGTGCCTCCATCTCAAACATCAAGGCCTGCATTTCTATTGGCTCTGTTCGGTGCACCTTCAGCCAATCGTCAATTCGTTAGCTCATCATTCCATGGAAACCAGGCTTGCACTGGTGATGACATCAACTCCATTGAGCTCCCATCTTCTTTCAGCAAGTCAAACCATAGTACACTGTATAGTTTCAAAAGGTCAGAAAGTAAAATAAGAGAAGAGCAAACAAACAGAGAAGCAGATATATTTTCAAGGCAGATTCACATAATACATTCATACATGCAGGTTAACTCCTTGAAGAATGGCAAGGCCAATTCATTAATAGTGCTTAAGTGTAATTGCCAGTAATCAAACAGAAGGTTGTGTTTGCAAACTGAGGTGTCTACGGCTTGACTGTATAAATTAGCCTCCTGATTTATGCTCTATGAGTATTGTGGCTAAAGAGAAATATACAGATTAAAAAGGGACGGGTCCTTCCTAAGATGATTTCTTGCAGATGTTTCAGCCATTACATCTCACTCTCTAAGGTCATTAATTTCCCAGGTAATAAACCTCCGTGTTGTTAGCACCCCCCTCTTTCCCTTAAATCCCATGTAGCACAAAGCAGCTGGGTGTACAGTAGCTCGCGTGTAGCTGCCAAATAGAGATGACAGTTTGCTCCATTGTTCATCAGTGAAACCACGGAGCCATGCTGAGCCTATAGTACAAGGATGAAAAATTAAACTCAACACCAAAAAATTAACATGCTGTAATACAGACTGTTATTTGCCCCTGAAGAGATAACCATCATCATTTCGGGTATGATACGTGTCTGCTCAGGCCGAGTTTGAGCAGACATAATGCAAATCAGAGCCAGGCGGCATTTTGTGCCAGTACTACACGTGTCAGAATAGGTATATACAAGTCCTTACTGAAACACAATGTTGCCCAGTTTAAATCATGAAATGACTGTATAGATCGAGTGGAGGATATGCTTAAAGGCTCCTGAAAAACAAATTAACCTCATATTGTGACTTTTAAAACACAAAAGAACCACTATGTTTCACAGATCCTGCCATAGACTGCAGGAGGTAATGATCAAACCCCAAAATGGTAAATACTGCTGCTTGCACTCACCTCCCCTCTTTTGTTTTTTATTGTTTTGCTGTAAAGACAGAAAGATGGGCTTAAAGGCCTGACTTTCAATGTTTTTTAACACAAAATTTCCACATAAGCCAAAAAAACTTTAATGTTTAATGCCTTTTTCTGAGCTTTATTCCAGCTCCAATTGTGTAGTTAAATAAACACTAACAGCATTTAGATATTTAACATACATTTAGACATTTAACATATTTTGTAGAGGGTTAGCATGATTATTAGCATATAGCTTGTTTTCTTAGACCAAGGCTTTTGTTCTTTTATATATATATAAAAGTCTTACATCTGTGCTTATTTTTTGCCTTTTTTTGCCGTTGTTCCATAGTTACTATGGGCCGCGGCATCCTGTTCTTATATGGACTCATCTCCTGACAAATCCAACCCTCATTAAGCAGCAAAATGGATCAAAAAAATAAAAATAAATAAATGGACCTTGATGACCGACTTCATTCATTCACAAAACACAATACTGAAAAGCTATTTTGCAAAATAAAAATTAGTTGTTGCTGATAAACACCATCAATGCATCAAAAAACTACTAATGAACAGTTTTGTTTTAAAAGCTTTTTAAATGCTAAACTTGTTACCTTATGTAGCAGAGTTAGAAGTAGCTATGCATCGAGCAGAAAAAAAGAGATAATTTGTACGATTGAGCTTGCTATTTAGATACCAAGCTGATCTGATACCGGTCAGTGTCTCTTCAGATGGATTTAATGCTGCAAGCAAGCAAAAGACAGAATGTGTTCAAAACGCCTCAGGTATCTTCAGCTACACAGAGTGTCTCCCTTATCAGTTTTGAATTAAGACAAAATATGAAGGCTCTCTCTTCTGAGAGCTCCAGCATTTCATCACATTTCAAACCAGAATGTACTGTACTGATAGCCTTTGAATTGCTAACCAAACAGAAAGTGGATGCCTGTGGTAGAAAAAAGGGTGTAATAAAAACAACAACAAAAAAAACAATCTAACCTTGATTGTCAAACACTTCTAGGCTAAACCAGCCTCACGATCTTCTATGAGGCAGAACAGCAACACAATCTTTCCACTCACAACAAAAGCGAAGATCTCCAGAGCAATAAAGTGATTCTGAGAGCTCTCATCAATCTTTAATCCTTCCCCGGGCTCCTTGGGGCCACAGCGAGTAAAAACCTCCCTGCAAAACCAGAACGCGGCCAGATTCCAGCACATTCAAGGTTCAAAAAAAGGCCTAGAAATCATGGTGACGGGGCAAAATCAACTGAGGAGACCTTTTAGCTCCCTCTATCAGACACGCATGCAGGTTTGAATCACACATCTTGGGCAAGGCTCTTCATGGTTATGTGGTCAATAAAGGAAATAATGCATTGCACTTTTCATGAAGGACTTTATTTGCAATTCAAAAAAGATTATAGTTATGGACTTTTCAAGTTTTTTTTTTCCTCAAGGTTGATGAACTAAGTATGTAAATATAGACAAGATGCGCTTGAACATGATGAATAATTGCATCTTTTTGAACCAAAGCATTTTATTATTGTGAGAAAATGAAACTCTGGACTGAAAGAAAAGACCTTGATCTTAACTTCTGGCCGTTGTTTTGGCGTTGGTACTTCTCTCCAGTACCAAAAAGTCAAGGGCGGATCCTAAGCTGATATGATAGAGGACAGTCTGAATAAAATTCCTGTGTCGTCGTACCCAACTCACAAACATAGCAGCTGCATGTAGTCTGTGAGTTGTTGCCAAATGAATGTGACAGCTCGCTCCACTGTAGATCACTGAAACCATGGAGCCTTGCTGAGTCTCAGAGTACAATGATGAAAAATTAATTCAGACACTGAAAAAAAAGAGGGAGAAGCGTCTTAGGAAGAGTATGTTGTCTTTCCCCCAGAGGATATTCTCTCCTTAAATGTGTCTATTCTGAGTGGTAGCGGGCAGCTTGTAATGTGACCTAAGTAACTGCTGCTGACTGCGAGTCTGAGTTTTGGTCCCACCATATGTTCTCTCACAGGCACAGCACTCGGCCCAGCACAGTCAAGTAAATGATTACATGGGAAACAAAGAGTTCCAAGGAGGCCTGAGAGTAAGAGTGTGTTGAAGGGTTTGGTGATGTATGTCAGTTTCACAGAAGTCAAAGAGAGAAGTCCTGTTTAGACTTGGTATGGTGGGGGGAAAAAAGAAAAATGTTGGTTAGATGCAGTTTTGAAAGTACGTCTGCTCCGTGTGTGGGCTCTGGCACCGCCATCCACAATTCCTACGTCAAGGACACAACCTGAGAGGATATGGCAGGCGCCATTCTCACCATCTGCATCGTCGCACTCAGTCTACAAAAATATCTGTTTACTTTCAACATTAAACAAAACTCCTGAAGACGCTGGAGTGAAGCCAGACAATCTCCGCTGGTCGTTCTTGTTAATTCTGCATCAAAAATCTGACTTCCCTGCGAAAGGTTTGGATATGTGTTCCGGCCTGGTTTTATCAAGATATAACAATCTGGATGGGGTGGGGGGTGGGGGGGGGGGGGGGGTGCAGCAGTGGGAGGGAGTCTACGCTAGTTCACCCGGTGCAGACGCAAAGCAGGTGGCCAGGTTGATGACAATGAACAGACAGCAATGGTGGCCTAATTTCTTCATGTCAAACAACACCATATGGCTCTTTTTCCCTACTCTACCTATTTAGAAGCTGCATCCACAGAAGTATGCAACTAAGATAGTCCTTACAATTAATTAAAAATGAGGAAATGGGGTACACTTTAATCTATATATTGTGAAACATGCTCTACTAAGGGGAAAATATATCCCTAGGTATTTATGTTATGCATGAAACGCCCTTGAAAGCAGCAAGGATTCACCAGGTAACTTACTTTTTTTTCCTACAAACTTCGCATAATAAGACCTCTCATTTTTGTGAAACACTTTGCGAAAAAGGGGGCACACTGAAACACTGTGGCGGACCTGGGCTAACGAGAATAACTTGTTTAGCAGTGGCAAGGTTTGTAATGACAAATGGGCCTCACTTTCCAGGGTCTCATGAGTAGTCAAAAAAATTAAAATACATAAAAATATACACACTCTCAGTTGCACCCCCAATTAGTTTACTACCGCTTTTTGGTACGTCAAGAATTATAGAAGAATGAATGACTGTGCTTTACTTGTATTTATGAAGCCTGTTTTTTTTTTTTTTGCATTGGGCCACCTTCAAATGAGACAAGTTGAAAAATACCTTGTACAGAACAGTACAATCTGGTCTGACAAGAAGGCATTGGGGGAGAGCTGCTCTGAATGTCTTTCACACGAGAACCAACACAGTTGCTTATCCCCCTTTCCCATGCATAAGTTGATATTTCCCCCCCTCTAAAAAAAAATCTTATAAAAAAATAACCCTAAATTCATCTTAGTATTGCTTATCTACCCGGAAAGAAAAGCGCTTTTTTTCTGCAAATTTTCAAATCTCAATTAATTACTTTTCTGTGAAAGAAAAACTAGAAAGGGTTTTGTGACAGCTTTGCCAGCACACCAACACCACAAGAGAGGAAATGACCCAAGGCACTGCCACCTGAAATTATTCATAACCATGCCACACATGACAGTGATGAAGCCTTTCAAAGCTGTGTTGGTGACAAGTAACCAAACTATGCGTGGTGTGGAAATGACAAGTATGCAGGAAACACAATATGGTGCCATACGGCCATATAGTGGCACTGTGCTTTATAGGGACTGCAGGATTTCTTGCAGTATAAATCTCAGATAAATAGTTCCAAATGGTGCTTTTTTTATTTGTAAAATTTTTAAATTCACAGTAATTAGAATAACCATCAGAATCAGCTTTATTGGCCACGATTATGTGCAGAAACAAATAATTTGACAGTGTATAGACATTAAGTCTGAATATATAAACTTTAGAGGAAATAAAAACAAGTATAAAAGAGGCAGTATGTACATGTATGTGTAAGTCATATTTTAGGCTAATTCCAATTTATTGTGCATGTTTCTACCAAAATATTAAGTTTTAATAAAATTTAAATTTGTAAAGCATTCTGCATCTAATTAGGAGATTAAAATCTAAGTTACTGCTCCTAAATATTTTTCTGTATTACAAGAAAGGCACAATGATTAAGACGTAGCTAATGCTTTAATATATGCTTTGCAGGATGTGATTACATTTTAATCCAGTTAATATGAAATGTATTTTTGACAAACCTCCCAGGATTAGTCCCAGGTGTCATCGTAACACAGAACTAAGTCTGCAGGGAACCATATACATTTTCTGAAAGAGACCGCTAGGTTAGCCCTTTCTGTGAGTTCCTTTTCAGAGGGGGCAAGTAAGGAGCAAATAGGTTCGTGAAGCACATAATATGACAAACATAACAAAAGGGACAAGTATTGAAAACGCCTTAAAGAGACAGGTTTGTAGAATGCATTAATTCTGTGGGATGCCTGGTTTCCAATGGCACGCTCACAGGGGTCAACGCTAAGTGACAAAACAATATCAGTGGGGAAACATTTGCATCATGTTGTAGAAATATGCAAGTTGTCAGGCATAGAACGCGTGGCCTTTTCAATGTGACAGCAATCCCTTTAGGTGTGGGGAGAACGCAGTTCAGTGGCGCAGGGAATGGCAAGAGATTTGGTGGTGGGGGACCGGTGAGACTGCAGAAGTTGCATGCAGTGAGGTGTGTTCCAGGGCACCCGAGACAAAGCAATGATTACACACAATGAGTATAGCAGAGTGCGACTGACACTAATGCAGTCCAAGGGGAGACACGAGACAGAGCACTTGTGACAACTGTGAGAGGGCGTCACTCTTCTGACAGACAATATTAGGGGTACCAAATACAGAAAAATGTGTTTTTCCACACTAATTTTTCAAGAAAAGTCTAAGTCAGTGCAAATTAATGATAATATGACTGCACAAAAGCTTAAGATCGTTATTAGCTTCAGTCTCTTTCTAACATTTACAGCAAAGGTGATGATTTTTTGTTAGAGCAAATAATGTTTTGTCAAGTATAATATACAGTACAAATAAAAGTGTATTTTAAAATAACATAATGAACCCAAACTAAACCTAATGATTAAAGAATAGCAATATATTAACTGAAAAAAGTAAAAACAGGGTGTTATATTTAGATTGAAAATATTATACTAACAATATTTGTTTAGTATAAATTTACCCGACAACAACAGAAACGCAACATATCAGACGCTAAAAATGTGAAGCTATCTTTTTTTTAACCTCATTTTCAGTTTGATGTAACATCACAAAATCTGGGTCACATGCAACTTCTTAACATCTTCTTTTTACAACACTCCGAGGCACAGAAAAAAAATCAAAATGTTTTTTACTGAGTAAGAGAAGCAGCTGTTGTGTTTTTGTTTCACATTGCAACACATTTATGGAGCGGGTGGCAGATCCAGAGAGCAACAGAATCAGTTTAGCGTCTGTTGTGCTCCTGGATTTTGAGTTAAGTGATTTAGGTGTCACAGGGTTTACAAAACATATTCTTTCAGAAAATAGTTAGGCAAAAAAATATTACTCATTTTTATAAACCATTTTCTGTTCACATACCTGGCTCAGACCTAATTCTTGGGATCTGGTGAAAATTTTGAAAATTGGAGTTTACAGAGATTCTGTCATATCTGCATCTAGTATGACTGAGCTTTGTCTATTTTGCAAAGAATGATTCTGTAGATGTGCAAAGATGAAACAAACATAGCCCACAATGACAAGTAAAAGAACTAGAACATTGTGAAAAAGTTACATTTGTGTCACTCACATACTATATAGACAGATTACACATAGAGTGAAATAGTTTTCTTGTAATTTTGATGATTGTGGCTTACGAATACTGAAAACCCAAAACTCAGTGTCTCTGAAAATTTGAATATTATGAGCTCAGCATAAAACCTAATTTGCAGGTTTCTGAAAAGAATGTTCATTTCTATGCACTCAAAGTTTGGTCTGAGCTCCTTTTGCATGAATTGCTGCATCAATGCAGTGTGGCATCGACGTGATCAGCCTTTGGCACTGTTGAGATGTAATGAAAGCCCAGGCTGCTTTGATAGCTGCCTTTAGGTCTCTGCATTGCCGGCTCTGGTGACTCATCTTTCTCATTGTAACCCAGTGATCCTCTATGAGGTTTAATCAGGCAAGTTTTCTAGTCAATCACACACAGGAACACCATGGTCTTTAAACCAGCATTTGGTACCTTTCACAGTGTGGGTGAGCACCAAGTACTGCTGGAAAAAGCTTGTCAGCAAGAAGAAGCATGACATGCTCTCTATTTCCTGGTAGATGGCTCCGTTGAATGTAGACTTCATAAAAAAAAACTAAAAAAAAACTGTGGATCAACACCAGCAGATGAAATGGTATCCCAAACCATCACTGACTGTGGAAACTTTACACTGGACTTCAGGTAACCCTCGGGTTCAGGTTGACTTGAAATGAAAAATGCCAATTTTATAACCCAAGTGTAGGATTCATCTGTGCGTAGTAGCTCTTGATCTGTTGTCTCCAGCCTTAGTCCATTCCTTGTGAAGGTCCCACAAATTCTGGACCGTATGTTGCTTCACAATCATCTCAGTGATTTGGTTATCCCAGTTGCTGGAGAGCCTTTTCCTGCCACCCTTTTTCCTTCCACTCAAATTTCTATGAATATAGTAGGTTGCAGCACTCTGTGAACAACCAGCTTAATTTACAATGACCTTTTGTGGCTATACCTTCTTGTGGAGGGTATCAATGACTGAGTTCTGGACATTTGTAAAATCATCAGTCTTCCTCATGATTGCATCGCCTACTGATCCAGAGATACAATTTAGAATCCCAGGAAAACTTTGCAGGGTTTTTGAGTTAATTACCTGATTAGACTGTGACACCTTTACTTTCTAATATTCAAATTGTTCACAATATTTCAATTTTCTGAGACACGAAATTTTGGGTTTTCATTATCTGTACAAGTAGGTAATAAAGGCTTGATATAATTCACCCTGTGTGTAATGAATCCTCATAATATATGCGGTTCACTTTCTGATATAAAAGGATTTTTTTTACTTTTTTACTATATTAAAAAAAATTTTAATGCATAGATATTTCACATCTATACGCTATTATGCGTTTGTGTATCTCATAATATTTAAACAAAACACATTTAAGTCCGTGCTGGAAAGGTTAAAAAATGTTAGGTATAAGAGCTGTGACTTTTTTTCCTGTAAAGCACACAATTGATATAAATTACTTCCAAAATGTATACACTGTCAAAGAGGTTTTTCTTATATATTTTGAGTCTTCTTCATTAATACATCTTGCTGACTAGTGGGATGCGTCTAGCTGGGAATACTTTCCTGATAAGAGATATTAAACAATTGCTTAAAATCACTCCTATAAAAATTGGCTAGCATGACAATCCTTCAGGACAACTATGACAAACAAAAATGTTTTCTGCAAGTTCTGTAATGCAGGTAATTATAAAACATCAAACATAATTCCAACTATACTGAAATAAATTTGGGCAAAACAGTACAAAAACAATTAGATTTAGCAGTTTTGTCTATTTGAACAAAATGAATGAACCGTCACATGCTTTTTAAAACATTTCCTGATTGCACTGCACAATTACACAACAGAGGAGAGCTGCAACCATTTTAATCTGTAATAAGATTTGACTAGGAACCAATAAAAAAATTCTCACAATCTAGGAGTATGACAGCACATGACACATACATCATTGTTATTGAGTTGCCTATAGGACAGCTCCCATCTCTGCATGACAGCAGGAGATCATGACGGAGTTCCAGATTGTGTCTCCCCTTTAGGGATGCGCTTTCGCATAAACCGTTTACTCTTTCTTATCTGTGGTCAAAACAGGATGATCAGCGCATGCACAGCTGGTTTTGTTTATCTGGATTTTTTTTTACTTTTACAGGGCATTTTTCTGCCAAGAGTTTATAGTTGGAGTAGTAGTTTATAAAATATTCATTACAAGGTTCAAAACCTCTGGCTCAAAGTTCCAGAGATCAATCACACTTCATAGTTTTAAACAAGCAAAGTCAACATGTGGCATCTTGTTTCCCAGATGAGACGCTATTGTTGAAGTTACAGTATGCTGTCTACATTCCCTCAGCAAAACTCAAACTATGTACAAATGCCGGCATGAAGAAAGCCTAAAGGCAACCATGTTACAATGAGAAGCAGGATTACTGCTGCAAATGACGGATAATTCCTATCAGAACATAATAATACTCTTTATTTTAAACACGCACCAAGCTTTGAGCAAGGACTAGCCCTCCCTGAATGCCAGTCAGGGTGTCACTATAAGCTATGCTCTCTTATGATTCCTGACTAGGAGACACTTTTGGGAAAATCAACAAAGGAGAACTCTTCATCATGTTGGCAGGTAGGTCTCTTTACAAATTACCTTTTCCCCTCCATCCATCACACAGGGGAGTTCACCTGCATCTGTTGCACGACGCTTTGCTGCTCACTGCTTCCACATCCCAACTGTCTGCAAGAATGCCACAGAGAGCTGTGCATCTTGAAACAATGAGCAAAAATGCAACATCCCAAACTGTAACTGGTTTTCTGATCTTTTCTATAACCTTAGGGTTTTTGAGATCATTGCTGCAAACAAGTGACCTACTAAGTTCAATTATGACTAGTTTTGATAGCTACTCAAAGCAGATGTTGATATTGCCATAGGTTACCATCCTTTGGTTTCATTTGCACTTGAAAGCAGCCCCGCGTCAGCCTTCTGTTGGGTTGCTCTGCACCTCGTTCACGTACAGCATCCGATGATTAAGCCGATGTGAAACACTAATAAGCAGCAAGCAACACCCGGTGGACTTGCCTAATTGGGTCAATCAAAGATGATCTACGGAGACTCAGCGGGGAGAGCAAGAGCTTTCAGTCTGATGGAGGTTTTGCAACTTTCTGCATAGACCAGTGCAAATGAATACGCAGCGGCTTGTGAACATTACGATGTGGGCCTCTGATTAAAGGAAAGAGTCTCCTGATAGCTTGGCAGTGACACTGCATATATTGAGGAGTTTCTTTGGATCCGGCTTCTCTTCTCGTTATTCTCCTTTTTTCCCCATTTGCTCATTGCAAGGGAACAGTCTAGTTAGCATGAAACACTGTTGCAAATCTTTAACTGCACCGTGGGGGAGTCCCATAAGCTGGAGCTTCTTGTCCAGCGTTTTGCATTCTGATTGACCAAGTGTAGAGGCCTGCAGCTGTCAGGTGGGAAACACGCTCAATGCCAGAACTTGTATTTTTGTTCAATTTGACACCATCTTCTTTCATTTGGCATAACTCTCATCACATTAGACAATGCCTGGTTTCATCTAATGATACATTTAGACTAATTAAATGACAATTTTGCCATTAAAAACATTAAGCCTTATGAAATTCATAGTGCCTCGGAAATGTATTCATACCCTTCAAACTTGTTCACATTTTGTCACATTACACCTACAGACTTCACTGTATTTTATTAGACTTTTATGTGATAAACAAAACAGAGCATAACTGAACTTGATGGGAAAGTATATATAGTTTTAAACATTTTGACATATAAAAATCAAAATGTGTAACATGTTTTTTGGGTTAGCTCCATTACTCTGAGCCCCCCTCCCCAATAAAATCCACTTTTTGCCTGTAGAAGTGACAATTAGTTAAATAGACTCAACCTGTTTGTAAATTACCTAGAGAGTATTACAGTAATGAGCTTAAAGCATCTAACAGAGCACTGTTCAATCCATCATCCAAACCCGGAAAGAGTATGGCCCAATAGCAAACCCGCCAAGACATGGTGCTCCACCTAAAAACGGACAGACTTGGTAAGGAGAGGATCAAGTAGAGCATCCCAGAGTTAGAGTGACATGAAGAGAGCCATTATTGAAAGGAAGCCATGGAAAGTCACATTCGCAATTTGCTACAAGCCATGGAAAGGACACAGCAACATCAATGAGAAGGTGTCCTCATCCGATGAGACCAAAGCTGAACCAGCTGACCCACATGCAAAATGTTGTGTTAGATGAAATATTGAGCACTGCACATCACACTGAGCAAAACAAACCACAATACTTCCACGATCCTTTAACATGATATGGCAGTAGTTTAGTTGCTATCAGTGAGTCTTTGCTTCTGTGTTAAACAAAATGGATTAGCTGAAAATAAGCCTGTGTGTACAAAGCTAACAGTGTTTAGATGTTGGCACATTTGGAAAAGTTAGAAGATTGAGATTGAACGAGAGGTGAGTTAAACCATGTAATGGCAGTCCATCATAGACACCACAGACACACAAAGACCAACCAACCATGCACAGACCCTGTAATTCCTAAGGCACAAATTAAACTAAGACTTATGATTTTGGACTGTGTGAGGATGCGGGTATACATGAGAATCCATGTATGAACCCACAGGAGAATGTGCCAACTCCATGATGAAAGAGCCCAGGGTGGGATTTGAACCAGGGACCTTCTTTCTGCAAAGCAACAGTGATGAACAGAGTGCAGCCGCGGTCAGGTTTCATACTTCATAATTAAAAGGCCTCCCAAAGCAGCTGTTACATGGTCGTTTCTATCTCAGCAATTGTCCCCAAACTTTTTATCTCATAGCTTTGAAAATCTGAAAACATAACGATCAGATTCTGTCCAATGAAAACAGACAATAGAAAAATTAATCAACCGGATTCGACATTTGAAATGTTGCACGACTCAAACATTGTATCATCAGAAAAAAAAAGAAAAAAAAACACAGGTCGTCCAGCTCATGGCAGGGGTAAATTATATTGACTATACTTTGTTTAGATATAGCAAAGAATATTAGATTGGAAATTAATTTAGATTAATTTTTTACACTTTTCAGTCCAAGACACAACAATTTGAAAACATTTTATTTTCCTTAAGAAATCAAACTAATGAAAATAGGAGAGAGCATTTCAATATCCATTTCAGTCACACAAATATGTCAGAAAACCCAGATTGCTCCAGGTAAGAACCACATCTTGCTAACTGGCTTGAGAATTGATGCTATTTTCTGAGTCACTTAATGTTTTTTCAGTTTTTATTAGAGGTCAAGAGTGGGGGGTTTCGTAAAGACAGGTTTCCTAATATATTCCTTACTTCACAGTGATGTATTTTAATAAATGAAATGTGCTGTCTTTTCTCAAGGAATTCCAGAATAGTTACCACAAAAGGATTTATGTTCTCTCATTTGCTGTTTCTTGGCCCACATGGAAGCTAGACAATCTGTTCTAGGATTCAGTGATTGCTACTTTCTTCTTGTTAATGTTCTTGGGTTGAACGTTTGGGGTTGTTGTAATTCTCAGGGGTGCAAACTCATTAGGAGGGACAAAAGTGGTAAAGATGCACACCTTGCATTTGCAAAGTATTGTTTGCATATTTTCTGAACATAAATCATATTCAGTCAACTTAGTTTTGCACGATAAACCTGTTTTATCCACACCCACCGCCTGCAGTGGGTCAGTGCTATACAAGGGGAGGACCACACATCTGTTTGAGAACGATTGCCTTGAAGCTTTAGTAAGGAAGGGTTTTTCTTTTTCTTTACCTTATATTTACCAAGTAGATTTGAAGCCAGTTTTGGCATTTTATATATCTCATAAACAGAAATCTTTGCCTGAAACAACATTTAAAATGAGTTTGGCTGAAGAATTGACTTTATTGACTATGTCCTTGTTTAAAACTTTTTTGAAATGGTAAAATGCACCATTGAAAAGAAAAAAAGAAAAACAACTTGTCATGGTTAAGTTGCCTTTCGTAGCTTTTTTGTGTGTTTTTTGTGTCTTCTGTACCAACATGGTTGAGCCACTTGCGGGAGACATAAAAATGAAGTGGCTGTGTAATCGACACAATTAAGTCGAAAAATACTCATGAATATTCATTCGCATTTCTTGTCACTGGATCTCCCGACAATTTAAATAATAGAAATAGCTGGTGTTTTTACAAAGAAACTGAAACTACTGTACATACAGTAGAATCACAATGTTGCTGAAAATTAATGGCATTGTACTGTATATTAGATGGGGAATGGAACAGCAAGATTTTTTTTTTTAAATCTAAAGGCTACAATAATGCAGCCGAGTACAATAAATGCTTTTATTACTTCTGTTTTAAACATCTTGTGTGCATAATATTTTTTATCCAATTGTTTTGTAACTTAGAATATTATTTGGATTTTTCCCAAAATGTCACTTTTTTCCCCCCTAGAATGCCTTAGAATATGTTTGGACCGATCAAAAGCATAACTGATGAAACTGCTTGACGTGCGAGAGTTGAAACATCTGGAGTCCCTAAAACCTGTTTCCAGTATATGCATAATAGATACAGACATTTATGGGCAACAATATGTATAATAAATAATATCATAGCAGCTGCTATGTGAACTAAACAGCCTTTCAGTCTTAGACAAATCCAACTTTCAGACAGCAGATTCATATGCTACAAGAAAATAGGCAAATATGTTAAGAGCTATAATGATGAATAATAAAAAGGGAGAATAAACAACTGCTTAAATAAATCCTAGGTACAATGCAGAATTTGTGTTTGAAAGCCTTTATTTAAAGGTAGGTTCCAGTACCAGTGAAATGTAAATAGCTAATTTAATTAAAAAAAAGGTCCCTGATCTATAAAGTATCATTAAGGGCGAAGTCATTTTCTTGTGATTACAAAGTATACATTAAAATAAGTTACATACTGTGAATAATTAGGTAGAATAACTGTGCAAAAGTAGCTTATTATTCCCAAAACAATTTTTATATCAGGTTATTTTGCAGCTATGTAAGCATGACAGCTGGCTGTTTTTGAATGTTACCATGTCGTGAATACGTTGTGCATGTAAACAAATAAGCATTCATTGTGAAACCCAGGTGACGCTCCAGACCACTTAGAGCTGACTGTGTTCTAGTGATTGAACCATCTTGACATCTGATTCTCGCTGTCAGCAACAAGGTCTTTAAATTTTTAACCAAACCTTTTGTACTCTAGAGCAGTAAAAAATTAATCACTACCCGAGATGAGAAAGTTTTTCTGCATTTTTTTTATTTTTTATTTTTTTCCTTTGGCTGTCGCCATTAAATAATACTGCAGTCGCTGCTGCCCGGACAGCGTGTAATTCCTTTTGACTTTTCTCTCCATTTGCCTGGAGGATAGAGCAGTTTAAAAACATTTCTGCACACAGGAGCATGACTAACAGGTAATCTATCTAATTATGGCAAGGGAGGGGTTCCCCTGTAAAATATTGAAGCGCTTCCATAACCTCTGTTTCACCCTCCCTGTATACAAGCCTCTGAAACAGACACATTGCTCATGGCAGCTTTACTGTATGTCATAAAAGGTTGGAAGTGCAGATATCTGCTGCCGGATGAGTGGGGGAATAGCGTCTTCAGCTGTGCATTTCCACTAGTGTCAATTCAGAAACCCGGAAGACTTCTGAGTATCGCATTAATCACATAATATAATGGAATTGTGAGGGTAGGTAAAGTAACAGGAGAGCCTTATGATATAATAATCCAGCCACATCGCTTTGCATTAAACAGTGCAGTGCTTGTTATGTCCGGCAGCTGTTGATTTAGCTTTGACGCACTTCTAAGAATATGATAGAAGGGCAACATTGGAAAACAAGTATTCAAGAAGTTGTTTTAAATCTGCTTCAATGAAAAAATAAACTAGAATAGAATCTAAAAAATATTCTAACGCATGAAAGACATGCTTTAAGCAGGTATTAAACATACTTTTACTTTTACTAAATGCTTTTATTTAATTGCGCTGAGGTAATATTCTAATCTCTGAAATTTAATGTTATGTTATCATTAGCTTTAAGCAGAAAATTATCATTATTGACAGAAATAAAGACTTGAACAGTTTGTGTTCAATTAACCTACGTGATGTATTTCACTCCCTGACTTAAGTTATTGACCTTGAACTTTTCAATAATATTCTAATCTTTATGTATTTCCGCAGAAATCACTGCCAGGAAAAACTGCTTCAGATTCAGAAAGACCATAATTATAAATTAATTATAAATTGAAATTGTGCCACATAATGTGTTAACAAATATCATCTCCTGAAATCTGGTTGTATTTTTATGTAGGGGATAAAGTGGGTTAAGCACAAAATTAAGCAGGGCAGTGAAGTCACAGAAGGTAGATTTGATCCTCTCGTGAGGTGTGCCTGAAATATTTGCAAATATTTTTTCTAATTAACTAAATTGAAAAAAAATAATGTTTTTAAATTATCATTGTTTCCTTTTTAAAATTAAGAATGTAAACTATATGATTGTAAATATTTCCAATAAACTGCAACTGCATGCAAACATTGACAAACATAACTTAAATACATTAAAATCCACAATGATCAAAGTGTGTGACGTGCACTGACAATTCTCTTTAGTCTACCTTGTGAATGTGACTCAAAACAAAACAAAGCAGAAAGCTTATGCAAAACATGCAAAGATCGAGGAGATTTCTCCACATGTGGGTCGACTCTGTTGATGTTAAAGCTCATTTTAATTGCACTGCAGGATATAAGATTTCTTTCACCTGGAAAGTCCCTAAAATATCTGTTAAGGCTTTCTCTGAAAAAAAAAAAAATTTAAAATAAAACAAATAAAGAAATAACACAAGTTATCATCTCACTGAGGCAAATGACTCCATGTATTTTTTTTAATTCTGGCTTTTAAACAACAGTGACAGAAGATGTGATACAAAAAATATTGCAGATTAAGAATTCAACCATTTACTTCACATCAGATGCAGTTCAGATTTTCCTTGCTGTGGGTGGAGCTGTGGACATACTGTATTTAAAACATTAATTTAACCGTGGAGGGCATTTAAGAAGGCGAATCAAATTTGTTGCACGGCTAGTTATCTGGCAGTGCTTTAATGCATGTTCAGCAGCTACCCACATTGATTTAACACCTTGCAAACTCAGAACCACTGCCAGATGTCATATTTTCCGTCTAATTTCCATTCAGACAGAACTTGTTGGATACTCGTAACCTCAACTTTCTTCTCACTTATGCCATGTTCTCTTACACCCCCCTCTCTCTCACTATGCACACTGGTTTTCTGGATGAGCACTTAAATCTGCTGCCTGCTTTAAAGATGCCCAGCATAAAACAATGTGCGATAAAATGGGTATCTTTGAAAGATTTTCCAGTCTTACTTTGATTAATAATTCCTCTGTCACTCTATTACAGATCTACCCTTTGCTTCTAAAATAAATAAAAATACGTAGCTGTGAAAAATTCCAACTCTTTAAATGTCTCATACTCTGACATCAACAGAACCAGCAACGTGCATTTGTTTTTTGTTTTCTTTTTGTTTTGTTTTTTTGTGCGTCAAAAATTCATCTGCATCAGCGGAGCAACCTGAAAACGACCCACGTGCTTCCCATATATAGTACTGCTGTGAAAGTCATGTGAACCCAAGAGAGATTGCAGAGTCTAAACAGTACCCAAATACACTTTGTCTCCAAAAAGGTTCTAACTGCAGTTAGTAAATCCTCATCAGTGAAGATAGGCACGCCAGAGACACTGGCTTTGTATATTGATTATCCCAGCGTGTAATTATTAAACCATTTTGTGGCACTCAAAGAATATGAACAGAACATTGAAAATTTAAGTCCAAGATCATCATTTGATTTTTAGGAACAGAAAGAGAGATTGCTATTGAAAGATGACGTGATACCTTTCAAGTGAAGGTTCTGTAGGAGGTTGTGTACCCAAATCCTTTGCTACAATAACTTGGGTTCTATTCATGAAGCATGGATCCCGAATCTGCCGTTTTTTTATGAGGCCCTAAACAGAATATTATATCTTGTTTAACCCAGTTACATTGGACTTTCATTTGATACTTTCATGCTTGATAATCTTTTAATGCTGTATTTATTACAATTTATTTTACAGCAAATTAGTGAACCAGGGCTGAAATGATTATTGCAGTTTGTGCTTTTCTTGATTATCACATTGGTTACATAACATTCTTTAATAAACAGCACTTGGGATAAAGTCATTATGTTAATCATTTTAACCTTTTCAGCATTCATTTCCAAAGTAATTGTATGGCTTTATCAAGAATTAAGTATCAAGAGTCTTTATTGTCATTATGTAATTATCATGAAACGTTTTTGAGAGACTGGCTGAGAATTCACATACAACACACAGACACAAGTCAAGACATAATGTTCAAGTTGTATGCACCGACAGAAGCTAAAGTGTGCTAATAGTCCTTAACATCTGAGAAGATTTAAGTTCAAGTCAAAAAGACAGACAGCAGTCAGGTTACAGAACAATGTAAAACACCATGCAATTGCATGAATCCATGATTAGACAATTATTCCTGGAGAAATTAAAACTGTGCAAATAGTCATCAGAAAAAAATTAAATGTTCAAGTTATTCGATGTTCTAGTCAAAGAGACAGATAGTAGTCAGTTTACAGGACAATGTAAAAAAAAAACTGCACAATCGGCTACCTTCATGGAAAGCCTTTTTATTTACTGGAACTAACAGGCCAAGCTCAATCCCTGAAAACCAAAAAGAGATCTATATCCTTCCTTTACCAAACTGTAAACTTGGAAGATTGCAGTCAGAAAGTACCGTTCTCATGGTAACACAGACAAACCCACTGGATTTCCAGACAGAGGAGCAAAATTGGTCACTCGAGCATCTGGTGGTGACAGGCTTTGCATCATGGCATCAGACTCTTTGCCTTTCACTTGGTGCAATGTAAGACTTGGATGCAGCTGCTCAGCCATGGAAACCCATTTCATAAAGCTCTCTGCACAGTTCTTGTGCTGATCTCAGAGCTAATCTCAGAGCTACACAAAGTAGTCCTGGACCTACTGTTTTATTCTTCCATAGCGAAGTTGACAGTCATTCTGTCCTAACACGGTGTCAAGCAGGAACTCAATGTAAGCTCCTGAAAGCGAACCATTATCTCACAAATATTTGTAGAAACAATCTGAATGCTTAAACCAGTAGACACAAGCAGGTGGGAACACTTGAGGAGTGACCCGACACTGAGGGGATATGGTGTATATTTGTATGAATTTTTATATAGCCAGATGATTTTGCATGCTATAGTATAATAACCGACCACCAAACCGTCACCTAGGAAACAACAGAAACCACTGCAAATACACCAGACAGGTCCTGATGTTGTAGCGTACTTTTATTACTTTCTTCCAAGGTTATTTAACGCCATCTGTTGTTAGATATGAAATGTTTTGTATGTTTCATACTGCAGAAATATTTACTCTTCTGCATGACTACGATGGTAGAGGAGATCTGATACCTCACTTTATGTGACAAGCAATAATCCAAACTTTCTATTTTCTTTGTGTACATCAGTGGGTGAAGTATTCAAGAAATGTTTTAACGTCTACATTACGTCTACATTATTTTTTATCACTCCTTTCCTGAATCTGCATTTTGAGTACGAACTCTAAACAATTTATACATTTTGAAACAAGCAAAAAAAAAAAAAAAACTCAACATTTAGTTGTGTAAACACTCAGTAAACCTGACAGTAAGGTGTTGATATTTCCTGGGAAATTCACTGGGGGAAATGATGTTTGTTTTTCTAACAGGTAGATACAGAAGCTATTTGCCGGGGCTAAAAATAGGCAGAATGTGGCATTTAGATAAACTAATACAGGGAGTTATTTTAATGGCATAATGGCTTAATTACTATAAATGACTATGTTAGCAGTTTTGTGCCTTGTTATTGCTACACTTGTATAGCACATTGGCTGTTATTGAACCACAACTCAGGAAAAAACAAATGCAATACAACCAATCAACAACTCAGTTGCTGATTCTAAAATTATTTGGCATTCAAATGAAAAAAAATAATTATTTAGCTATGTAACAGTCTCAACATTAGTCTTGGTAAAGACATGTACACACACACACACACACGCTATATATAATATATATACGCACACCACACACAGACTTTCTTCCCTCTTTTCTAATATCCCCTCCAATTTTGCGAGCTTTAGCATCTTAGCTACCGAGAACTTACATCTGGATGGGGCACCGAGGGCAATTAGAGGACCTCCAACTGGTCAGATATATTATTAGCGTGCATAATTTGAATGCATGGTACTTGGAATATAATATCCTGTAATAATCCATCAATAATTTACAATCTAATAATCCATTGCAATTGTGATGACGATCGCAATATATATTCAATATATTGTGCTCTACTTGATATTGCCTTAAATTAGCAGACAGCTGAGTTTGATGCTAACAATGTTGCTTGAAGAAGATGTTAATAAAAATGTTTTTCCCCTTTTTAATCTGGGAAGCATGTAGTTAATAACTTTGCTGATTAGAGGCCGGCACACACTGTGCGATTTACAGGATTTGATCAAATTACACCATGCAAGCTGGATGTCAGCCCCTGTCAAGCAAAAGAAGATGCCAAACTCCCTGACTTATTCTTGCAACAGAGTTGCATCAGACAGATTTAACAGACATGTCAGTCCATTAATTAATGGACGGCGACTTACGGCTGTTAATGCCGTTATGATGGGAGTCCATGCTGATAAGAAGGAGAGGACAGGAGGGGGGTTGGGTGTAAGGAGACTCCAGAAGTGTATGTAACTGTGCAAAAGGGGACAATGAAACATTGGTCACAACCACAGTCAAACTGCCCTTTTTACCACAAAAATATCTGATACATCGGCTTTGGGGAGATGAGTGCTAAAGCGGAGGCTGGTGAACGACATTGAACCATCACAGACCACTGATTTCATCTGACGACAAAAGATTATTTTTCATCAAAAAATAATAATAATTGTGCCCCAGACAGCCAATAATCTCACAATGTGAACACGGTTTAGCGTCATATCAGAGAGTGGTCTTTCAGGGTGTCCCAATATGTATTTTGTTCCAACAGCCAAACATAGTCAGAAAAACATGTCACAGAACAATTTCAAAGTTGACCCGGCCTTCCTCAAAATGTCTTGAGTGTTCTCACAGCTGCAATTATCAGCATTTGGTTATGATCATTAAGGGTTAAAGTTAGCGTTAGCTCTGAACAGGTTATCCTTGTTTAATTCCGTGATTTGCAGTGCAGTCTAGCACTTGCAATTAAACATTATTAATATAGCAATGTGCTCCATTACTCAATCAAATGTTCGGGAGCAAGCCAAGCAAAACAAAACAAAAAAAAGTGCACATCAAAAACAACTAGTGGACTTTAATTTATTCCCCAATTTACCATTTTAAGATTATGACTCCTAAGAGCTGACTGTATGCCACTTTCTTCTTCTTTTCTTAAATTATATGTTGAATTTTAGCAGGTTTTTTTTTTTTTTTTTTTTGCTAATTCTTTGTGTGTTTGCTGTTCCAGTAGCAGAGCAGAATTACAACATACCTCTTTTACTTCTGTGCATGTGTGCGACATAAGGCAAGAGTCATGGGGTTTTGCTCAGATTTAAATTAATCAGCCATTTTACACATCCAAGGGGAGCATTTCTCCCTGAGATGAAATCTGGTGTTATCCAGTTGTGTATAATATACCGTCATGATTAATGTACTTGAGGAAGATTTACCTAAAGGACACTTTCATAGACACCAAACTGTAATATTTACTTTCAATTAAAGATACATACACAGAGAAACGATGCTTTTTTATCATACATTAACTTTTGATGGACTGCTTAGCACCATAGGAATGGTTTTATTTACAACCATTTGAGGAAAACATACAACACTGAATTGATCTGATACAGAACATTTATCCTCGCACACAAGATAAAGAAAAGGCGATCACCTGCTCTTTTGAAGGGTGATATGCTGCCTGTTAATATGTATCAGGATACAGCAAACATTTGTGATAGAGCAAAAATGTAGGGCTATGGCAGACATTCATAATTCAATTCTAAAAGATTAATAGCTTCAAGGTTGAGGACAGTATCCTCTCCTTGAACTAGTACTTTCCCGTTTAATCTTTTTTCTAAAAACTAACATGGCATTTCAGAAGATGAGCCCAGCCTCAAACAAACATTACATTTATGCTCCTTAAAAGGACAGAAGCTTACCTTGCATTCTTTCACTCATCAGGTTGACTAACACTATCCAAGACGATGGAAATGGCAAGGTCAGAAATATTATATGCATTTCACTCCAGTCTGAGAGAAAAAAAAAAAGTCTGGGGCCTAAACCGAATGAAAAAAGAAAAATGAAAACCAGGCTTAAATAGCCTGACACTCTGGCTCTCCTTAAATATACAAATGGATCAAATAAATAAAGCAAGCAAATAAATAAAAAAAACTAAGAAAAGGAACGAACAAGTGGCATTGTTTGTTTATGCATTTCCATTTTTCTAAATGCCCGGCCTCCTGTTGGTTGTGAGGGGCCAGGGCTCTTTGACCACCGCCATGGCTGCAATTCCTCCCACACAGGAGAGAATGGAATGACATTTACCAGAGCTGCAAGGCGGTAATACATTTTTTGTGAAATGGCACGGCTGAAATATGCAGGACTGAAAGGCCCCATGCTGGGCTTTGCTGGGACTCCTTCACACTAGCCTGCTAAGCTCATTCAGATGGGGGCTGTAATTACAAGCATGGAGGCAAGGCTGAACTAATTCATGAAAGGTGTAAAGCTCTGGCAGGCCAAACATTGGTGAGTTTTACTGTTGGAAAATCTTTTTTTTATTTAACTGCAGGAACCATGGCTCTGATCTTTGCAACAGCTTCAATAAGTTACTGAGTCCACAAATCATGTCTTTGTTTCAAATGATCAGTCTCAGTTGGACTTCACTGAGACGGAACTAATTTAGGGAGAATACACATGCAAAGAAAATATCCATCAATGGGGGTTGTGATAAAAAAGCACAAACAGCACATGGTTCTCTGTGTGTATTTTTTTAATGTTTCCATTGAAATGAGGGCTGAGCAGGCAAATCAAATGAAAATTATGTTTTTCCAGCTTTCGTGTTCTGTCTGTTTTTTTCTTTTGTAACCAGATAATAATATAATCAAGAAATCTTTTTACATTTTGTATATATGCTGGTACCACTAGGGTTTTAAATTGGAGGAACATGTAAAGCCTCATTGTCATGTGAAGAAACATAATTTACCCAAAATAGCATGGAAACTTGTGTTTTATTTTGTCTTTCTTTGTTGTAATAATTTTTTCACCTCCGGAATATTGCCAAAATTTGAAATATGTGAGTGATGCTGAAAAACTAGACCATGCATTCGTTACTTCAAGGCTGAACTATTGTAATTATTTACAGGAAGTCCACACAATGCAGTTCAAAGCCTTCAGCTGATCCTAAACGCTGCAGCAAGAGTTCTGATGAAAATCAATAAGAAGGATCATATTTCTCTTATTTTAGCTTCCCTTCATTGGCTTCCTGTTAAATCAAGAATAGAATTTAAAATTCTCCTTTTCACGTATAAAGCCCTTAATAATCAAGCTCCATATATCAGAGCTCTGATTACCCCGTATATTCCTAACAGAGCACTTCGCTCTCAGACTGCAGGTCTGCTGGTGGTTCCTAGAGTCTCTAAAAGTAGAATGGGAGGCAGATCCTTTAGCTATCAGGCTCCTCTCCTGTGGAACCAACTGCCAGTTTTGGTCTGTCAGGCAGACACCCTGTCTACTTTTAAGACTAGAATTAAAACTTTCCTTTTGACAAAGCTCATAGTTAGAGTTCCTTGCTATCGCTATAGTTGTGCTTCTATAGGCTTAGGCTGCTGGAGGACATCGGTGTCTATTTTTCTCACTCTGCTGAGTTCTCCTACTGTTCACCAATTTGCATTTTTTGTTGTTATTTCAACTTTTAACTTTTAGTTCTCTGTCTTTTTTCTTTTCATAGTAGATACACCTGGTCTGGCGTTCTGTTAGCTTTGACACCATCCAGGGGGGCAGATCATCTGCGATAGATAGAAAGTACTCCTGGATCAGTGCTTCTGTGTTCTTTTTGTGTCTCTGCTCTGTCTTCTCTAAACCCCAGTCGGTCGCGACAGATGACCACTCACACTGAGCCTGGTTCTGCTGGAGGTTTTCCTTCCTGTTAAAGAGGAGTTTTCCTCTCCCCTGCTGCTTCATGCATGCTCAGTATGAAGGATTGCTGCAAAACCATCGACAATGCAGACAACTGTCCACTGTGGCTCTACACTCTTTTATGAGGAGTGAATGCTGCTTGTGAAGACTTGAAGCAATCTATTGGGTTTCCTTAGGTAGGAAAAGTTTTGACCAATATGTATGATTTGATTGAACTTGACTTTGTAAAGTGCCTTGAGATGACATGTGTTGTGAATTGGTGCTATATAGATAAAATTTAATTTAATTTAATTATAATAATGCTCCAGGGCAAGACATCAAATACTGTTCTAACGCTTGCCTAATTCACCTTGTAAAACCCAAAGAATTTGTGGATTGAGAAGATAAGTGTAGTATGGGGGTTACACCAATGCTGGCAATGTTTAACAGCTTTTGGTGAGGTCAGTAAGCTCCATCAACGACTTTTAATGCACATTTGAAGTATTACATTAGAAAAGGTTGATGGTAAAGGCAAAATTCGAATTAACTTACAAAACTGCAAAACAGGTTTTACAATCGCTTGAGGTGGTTTTTGACTTTTTCAAAAAATAGTATATGCGCTAACAAGGAGATGGAAACACTTTTGTCGAATTAATTCTGACGTATGGAACATTTACTTCACATGACTGATCAGCTGTTTCTGCTGCCAGGGACTTCCTGGACGCACCCATAATACTCAGAAACAGGGCTTGAAGCGACAACAGGTACGTATGGACCAATGTAGAGACTCGATGATTTCGTAGTCTCATCTGTGAAAAAGAAAATAGCATCACATTCATTAAAACTTCGATCCATTAATGATCTGTAGTCCGTGAAAGTTAGCAACCTCTACTTGTTTATTACAGCCAACATCAACATATGACGACATTAAACTTTTCGTTGCCTGGTAAATTCCCTACAAACCAGTAGATGAAAACACGTCTTATTCGCATTTTCTTTTTTGCGTCATTTTAAAAGTTCACTCAAAAATTCACATCAAAATTAGAAACATGGCTAGTCTGATGTGGGGTAGCATTTACGCCACTGGAAAAATCAAAGTCAGCCAGAGTAGTTGTGGTGCACTGAGATTACTGCCAATTAACAAATACTGGTTGAGGAACAGAATGCAGTTTAACCAGTGTTCAGCATGCAGTTTAACCATCTGGTGACCAGGATGAAGAAAAGGTTTCATGGCAGAAAGGATTCGGCATGCCACATACAGTACTCTGCTGTATGTGGCATGCTGCATTGCTGCATTTTCCTTACAACATCTGGAACTGTTTTATCTGTGAAATAAGTAGGATTTGTTCAAGTTTTGTTACAACACAGATAATTGTCCAAACACAAATATTTGTGTTCATGTTCATGCTTACCCTCTGCTATGTGTCAGCTGTATTTCCCTTGTTTTACATTGATGTTTTGTGTATGCTGCTCTAAGTGGATGCTAGCTGCTTTCTGATCCTGTAACTATATACAAGTTATGTGTTAACATCATCCAACAACTGGACAAGATGATGGAAATTACAATCAGACATACTTACATAAAATCAATTACACAATCAGACATAAAATCAGTCACACAATCAGACATAAAAAAGGTTGTGAAAGATTATGTCTTGTTTTGTCTGTGTGTTATGTGTAATCTGAATGCATTCTGATGCAGTTTCTCATCAGAAACATAATTACGGTACCACATAATGACAATAAAGATGCTTGGTTCTTGATCATGGATAGTGTGTATTTGTTCATTGATATGCCCTGTCCTAATTTTAAATGAATTCTAAAGTGTTCTCAGCTTAGTGCTGATTTTAGTTTGAGGTGATTTGAGCTTTTTGACCTGATCCATACCCTGTGATGGACTGGTGTCCTGTCCAGGTTGTACCCCGTTTCTCATCCAATGACTGCTTGGGATAGGCATCAGCCTTTATATTAATTGCATCATGAAAATATCTCACAGTAATACACCATCACTACCAGAATGAACCATTGATTCAAGCTTGGATCAATGCTTTGATGTATTTATTCAAAATTCTGACTCTAACATTTCAATGATGTGGATGAAAACAGGTAACCGGACTCATGCCTGATAGATGTAGTTCCAGCGAGCTTCACACGGCTCCACATATCCATCTGGACTTGCTGCCATTGGGAGGGATTTCAATACCACATAAAATGGACGAGCCAGTCAGGATCGCTGGGAGGGATTTTTGTAGATGTGACGTATCAGAGAAGTGACTGTTTGGATTCAGACAACAATGGCAGCTCGCAGCGAGGAAGCAAGCAGTGACCAGATGTCCCCGAGTTCCCGTTTTGGATGCCCTGTCCTTGGTGTTGCAGATCGGGCAAAACAAACAAACAAACCAGATGATCAGATATGATCAGAGACGTTCCTGGTTTTCATTAGAGAAATCTGGTCACCCGGTAACATTGATGCTGCTATTTCATCAGTGTAACAATACCGAATATAATTTTTTTAAAAGAATATCAGAGAATAGTTTTGAAGGCTTTTGTTGGTGGAAACAATGGTTTCGGTTTTGATGTTGGTTTCGATGTGAGTGGTTGAAGTAGCAAGTCAGTAAAGATGACGGACAAGTTGTTTATCCAATCATATGCAAGGATTTTTGATAAGGTCCCTCCTTCTGAAATACATCTCCAATGGAGCAATCCCAGATGGATTTGTGGAGTTCTGTGGAATGAAATCCATCTGGCGAGAGTCAGGTTAGAAAACAGGTCTGCCAGGACCAGTCAACATTTTCCAATCTGTTATTGAATAATTTTGGTGAGTCTTTGTGAATTTTAACCTCAGTTTTCTGTGCTTATGTCCCAGGAGTATCTCAAAGTGTAGTACTCTGCTGCTGCAGCTTCAATGTTTGATGTGTTGTGTGCTGTTACTTCTCTATGATCTTGAACCTGTCTGCCCATTCTCCACTGACCTCTGACATCAACAAGGGAGTTTCATCCACACAACTGTTATTTTCAGAACATTTTCTGTAAACCCGAGTGATGGTTGTCTATAAAGTTCCCAGTAGGTCAGCAGTTTCTGAAGTTGAGCAGCCTGTCTGGCACCAAAAAACATGCCATGTTCAAAGTCACTTAAATCCCATTTACTCCTTTCTGAAGCTCATTCATGTTTATATGTCTGAATTTGCTGAGTTGCTGCTATTTGATTGGCTGATTAAATGTAGCAGGTGTAGCTAACAAAGTGCATGATGAATATTTGTTTGTATTATTACCTGCTCTTAACATTGCCAATATGCCTAACTAAGCAGAAGCATCTACAGTAACAGTGAGAAATGCAGATTTGCATGTATTCAGACTCCTACCATTATTGGGTGGCCCATACACACACACAGACAGACATACAGAGACACACATAAACTGAAGTATATTTATTTCGATCTAAAGACATTTGTCCATGAAAATATTGTTAGCAGAAAACCACTGGGAACAGTAACCTCCAACTCAAAGGCCATATTTTCTGATTTTAATTGGATGTCTTCACAGCAGCATTGAGGGAAGTCTCTGTTGCATTACAAAGGCAGAAACTAAGAACACCACTGCCCTTTCATTGCTCCCATAAACACTCCAATTGCTCTACTGTGACATTTTTTATGTAAACTCACTATACAATAGAAGCACTTTTTATCTCAAGCTTCAATTGAAAGGTAGCTAATCATGGACTTAGTTTAACTTCTTTGTTTGCTCTCTGGAGTTCCAACCCGTCTGTCAGCTTATATTGTTGTTAAAGCAATTTCAAATATCAAAAACATAATCTCAGTAGGGTGGAAGTGAAGCAGTCACAATCAAAATCACATCACAGCATCTCTGATATGAAAGCTGACCCCCCTGTGAACATGGAAATCAATCTCTTTGACTGGCATAGGGATGCTTTCACACCCGCCCCAATTACATCAGCGCTAAAACAGTGCTCCATATTCCCAGGGGCCCCTTTTCCTTTCTCATCCATTTTCTTTAAATCAGAACTGCTTCAAATGTATTCATGTCTGTGAACAGTGTATATTTGTTGTTTTTCGGATAAGGTTTTATGCAGCCAATCTTTGAGTCAAAGTTTTTTCAGTTGCTTGATAATGGTTGCAGATTCTGTTTTTCATGAACAAAGAGAGCATTTTTTTTATTTATTAGGACGAGTGACTTTGCAAAACTGTTATTAGCCAAAATGACTGGCAGTGAGATGCAACTGGATCAATTAACACTTATACCTCATTCTCATTAAGAATGCAAAACAAAGGTAATAGGATTTGTAAGCTCTCTCAACCGTTTTTTTCACACAAAAACCCTATTAACAACTTCAGATCCAGGTTAAATGGTGTGTACTTGCACCTGTAAATGCTTCAGTTTGAGGATGAGCATTAGTAGAAAAAACAAAACAATGATGTAGTGATTTAATGCACTGACTAGAAGCTGTGTTGCCCAGCGCCGGTCTCAGTGAAAACATTTCGAGACTCTTGGAATCGAAAGTGCATGTATATATGAAACCATTAATCATTAAATAAATATCCTGTATGATGAATAATCACTTAAATCACAGCAAACAACATGCAACATACCGATCTAGGTTGCCCCAACTGTTGTTCATCTGCGTCTCATCACCTTAGGTACCCTAAGGTAACCCTGTTTGTGTTCAGCTATTTCATATAGATTTCACCTTTTTTTCACCTACAAAAAAAGTTCACTGGCAGCATAATTTGTCAGGATCATATTTTGCATCCAAAAATACCCAAATATTACATGTAAATAAAAGTGGGCTCTCAGGTTAAATTTAACTGTCAATGCACTTTCATGACAAGTAAATCAGTGAATTACAAGATGGTGTATTAGCAATGTTATACATTTATATTTCCCTATCTAATTTTATTAATTGGAGCTTTAATAAAACCTCAATAAACCACAAAAACACAAATGTTTGCAATTACTATCAACATTTAAAGACAGAATATTCAATCTTCAAGTAAACCTCCTACCCCAAAGAAGACACCGAGTGATACAATTTCTTCAATCCTATCAAATGTGTAGGTAAAACATGTTAGCATCTCTCAGTTCCTATGTACATACTTAAACACAATAAAGTAAAATTGCTGTTAACTAAAAAAATAACCTGACATGACCCGCCGCGCTTTCAAAGTCAGTAACAACAGCATATCATTCAGATTGCTGCAATGATGGCTAAGGTTTAACTGGTCCAGTGGTCTGCTTTACCCAAAAAAAGGAGACAATGTCAACATTATTTCCCAGGGTGGCAATGCTAATGGATTGTTTTTCCTTTCTCTCTAACTCCAGCTCATAATTTATATTAACGGCAGAAGACAGGCATTCCGGCATATGTGTGAAACAAAGCATGAGAAGAAATAAAATTATCAAAATGAATACTAAAAAGAGAGCCTTGTCAACATAAATCATGGCATGTGGATATAATATACCTGAGACAATAATTTTCCACTTTAATGAAATTGAAGCGTCACGCTGTGCTAGATGAAAGAGTCTGATTTCTTAACTTTGGTCAAAGCAGCAGCACTATAATTTAAAGTTTCTTTGTTACAATAAAAATGAAGTTCTCAATGATTTATAATGTTATAGCTGTTGACTAGTTACTTCGTTTTACCAACCAGTAGTGCACACACACTTTTCGTAGTGATAAAGAATATAGAACATGGTGGATTGAATTATCCTTTATTTCTCCCTCAGTGGGGAAATTCACAGTGTAAAAGCAGCAAACTGGTGAGGCTTTTATACAGCTGAAGTAATTTTGGCTGCTTTGTTTTATTTGTAAAATTATGGCTATGTACAACAATAAGATGTATTATGACTACAGGAATGCACAAAGTTAATTGTAAAAGTGTAATTTGATTTGTCCAGGAAATGTGCTCACATGCTGTTTCATGGAAGTGAAAGTGTTGCGCTGCTCACATATGTTTCAAATTAAAAATAATGTTAAGAAAAGTGTTTTATTATAAAATATTGTGTTGCAGCAATGAAATAAAAAATGAAATCTTCTGGTTATAAAATAGCATGTTTTATGGTTTTATCTTGGTAGTGTTGGATCCAGTAGAAGTTGAAAATATTATTTTTATGACATTAAACTTGGCATGTTCAAATAAAGTTTTATCACACTCGATACCAAGACATTTGAGGGAAATTATTTGCCTGATGCCAAGTTCTAGTCCAAGAATCTTTTAACATCAATTGCATGAAAAACTCAGAAACTGTTAAAGTGCAATAAATCGCAATATATGTCTATGTTGGTGTTGTGATTCTGCCACTCATCAATAATGCTCTGGATGCTCAGTATCCATTTTTTGACAGCAAAATATAACTGACCAAAACAGAAGTTGCTGCAGGACAGCTTTTTGTTTCTAAACAAATATCTGACCATCTCATGCAGCTTCTATAAACTAATGTCCATGGGAAATGTTGTTATGCAAAGCAGTTTGTGAAGTGCTGGGCCAATATTAGCATAATTACTATTTGTTCAGACAGGACTTATAAATAGTTGGGCTTGTAATATATTTGAATGCTGTTCCGGTCAATCTTGTATGGACAAAACAAACAGAAACATTTATTCTGCTGCCTAATAAACGCATCACTATGCTTTGAATGGCATAAATTTAAGGTGTAATATTTTGGCTGCACTCTATCACACAGATAGGGATGTTTTAGCACATCATTCATACATAGCGGAAGCTGCAGCAGCCAATACAGTCCCAATACAGTCTCCCTTCCACTGTGAAAATCATTGGCTATGTTTACGTGCACAAAATTTCACAATTGGATTTAAATGTATTCACATTAAAAAACAAAAATGAATCGGATTGTACCATTTATATGGGCACACAATCAATGAATCCGATCGTAATGTGCATTTATATTCATAACAGAACCACTATGACATGCGCAGTTCAAATTTCCCTTAACAAAAAACCACAGAAGAAGAACTTCCATCTTTGCTGAATAATGACTCAACGATTGACTTGAAAAAATTTACTTTTGAACATCTCTGCCAATTAGAAAACAAATTAAATCTTAAGACACTTAAAAAGTTAGCATGTCCACTCAAGATACAATTTTATTTCATTTGAATCCAGTTCATCAAATCTGTGACAAAGTGGTTCAGTTTGTGTTCACCATTTGTCCCTTATTCTTATTTCTGATGTATTTCCTTTCTGTAGCTGGCCATATTGCTTAAATTTAAACATTAGTTTGCAGCTCTGCTCCACTTACTATCCCGGGTTTGTTTGTGTTAGCATTAGGTTGCAGTTTCCATCTATATGTTTAGGTTAAAGCTACTCGTGGATTATTGGTTGAACTTGTTTATTTGGTTTCAAAGTATATTCATGTTTGTTTTCCTTTTTACTCACCATTGTTTGTCCCTTATAGATCTGCAGGAGTATGGGAGGGGCCGGCCCAGTACTTCCTGCTTAAATGTTTGAATGATGTCACTGATTGTTTGGCTGGGTTCTACCAATTAGAGGGTTTCTTTAGGAGTATTGCTTTGTTTTTCTTTAAAGTAACTTTTTGACTTCTCTTGTATTACATGGTTTATTTTGCAGACCATTTTATTATATAGAGGAGTTTGTAAATTAGATTAATAATTATATTTTTGTTTTTCTGTTTAGTTTTCATGTGTTTTTCCTTTTCCCTGTTTAATTGTGGTTTGGTCCACTCAAGTGCAGGTGTGTTTCCACTTGATTATAAAACAGAGCTCTTGGAAGCTCAGAGGGGAGAAAAGTGTTCAGAATCCTGTGGCAAATAAAAGTCTTCAGAAGCTGGAACTGTTGACTGAGGCTGTTTCTTCGGTTCACCTTGCTGACCCTTGACCTCACTACTTTACAAAATCCAATCAAATTCAGGATTAGACCAAATTATACAAAATCCAATGTGTTCCTAATGATACTATATTACATTTAAATTCAGCTCATCATATCTATTGCCAGTTTGTGAAAAGTTATCTATCAAGGAGTGCTCAGTAGATTATTTCGATTTGTTAAAATGTGATAAGAACATTGAATTGAAATAAAATAATCATCAAAAGATGTTTGAAGATTAAAAAGTGATGCCCTTACTGATCTAGCTTTGGGAAATAATAGAAAAAACAGGTTTGATGCGGATTTCTTGAGAGCAGCAGTTTAAGAAGATTATTTTTAGACTTTTATGTTTTCAAAATAAAGAAGTTCACAACAAACCCATTGGAAGATACTTGCATCCTTTCTCCTATGTAATAGGTTTGAATTACCAGTTAAACTACTTTAAATGTGATGGACAGACTTTCTGGACATTCTTACAAAAGGTGGCCTAACTTAGAAACCATTTTTCTATTTATGTGCATACAACACAATATCATATTTTTATTCGTCATTTTCTTTAGTTGAACATATGAATATGGCAATTGCTCTTAGTGATAATAGACTGAGTGGAAACTTTGATTAGATTTTTTTTGTACTTTAATGCAGAAACTGAATTATGCCTATATCTAACTCTGACACTGATCCTCTGCTGACAATTATAATCCTATCAAGTTCATCAGTGGAGTTGTTGTCCATGCTAAGTTATATGCTTAATGGATATGGTATTAAGTTTCAGGTTCCTGTGGCTGCAGAGGTTGGACGCCCTTAAAAGCCACCACAAGCTAGTTATACAGCACTGATCTCCTTCCTGGCTGTAATTAATCTTACCATGGGGTTTCTGAGGAAAGTAACTCAAAGAGTGACAGGTTCGGAAGGAGGAAGGACAAAAGGTCTCGGAGTTAAAAGCATTAGAGCATGTTGTTAATTTAGATTGCTCAGAAGTGACATAAATGTGGTTGATTTGTAGGTGCAGTGCAGTGAAAAAGGGTTTGCCCCTAACAGAATTCTTCTGAATTTGCTTTTTGTCACACTTAAGTGTTTAATGTAACAAAAACACAAAAAGTTGTGTTTAAATGCTGATTTAATTCATCAAGGAAAAAGCTATACAGATCAATCTGGACCACCAGGGAAAAGTAATTGCGCCTTAAACATAATAACTAGTTGTGCCACTTTTGCCTGCAACAGCTCCCACACAGCATTTGCAAAAACTGTGAATAAATCTTTATCATCACTGTGAAAAGATGTTGGTCCACTTGGCTTTGCATAATTGTTTTAATTTAGCCCAATTGTAGAGTTTCTGCGTATGAACAGTCTATTTAAGGTCATACCATGGCATATAAATAGGATTAAGGGCCAGAATTTGACTTGTCCACTTAAAGGAGAAATAAGCACAATTTCATTATTTAAAAAATAGCTTTGTGAAGAATTAAAGGTATCTTTTTAGATGGAATATTGTATGACATCACACACCATCTCTCTGTGTTGTTCTCCAGTCTCTTGTGCGTATGTACATGTACGCGCATGTGAACAGCTGCCGCTCAGGGCTTAGGCTCTCCCTGCCCGTAAAATGCCACTGCCAGAGCAGTGTTTTGTAGCAAAGGATGGTGGAGGGCATGCCCAGTGGATCAAAACGTTCTCTTGCTAACAGCAGTATAAAGTTATAAGTTACTTACATCTTCACTAGACATGTTCCTCTGAAAGGTGAGGCTGTTTTGCTGTGAATGCAAATATGCTCATACGAGCTGATGGGTGAAAATGGGAATGGGTGCCGGATTGCAGCATTTTGTTTTGGTCTACAGACAGCACTCAAGCCCCACCTAGTGGTGAAAATCGCTTATTGCTCCTTTAAGAACCTGCATTTTCATTTGTTTTTTTCGAAGTCACTTTTGATTTGCTTCAGATCATTGTACTGCTAGACAACCCAGGTGCATTTGAACTTCATGTCGCAAACTGATGGCAGGACGTTGTCCTCCTGCTAGCGAACAAAATCAATGGTTTCCTCAATCACGACATGTTGTCCAGGTCCTGAAGCTCCAAAGAAGGTTCACTACCACCACCATGTTTGTGCAGCCAGCAAGCGGAAACTAACAAGGAATGTGCACACACACTGGCATTACGTGAGTGCATCACAATGACTGGCAGTTGGGACAACCAATAGATAACACAATACAACCAACAAGTTTTGGTCCACTCATCTTTGCAATAATTGTAAAGTGGAGTAATTTTCAAATTGGAGTAACTGCCACATCGGAGGGTTTTTGAGCATGAACAGCCTTTTTAAGGTCATGCTACATCATCTCTATAAGATTCAGGTTAGGACTTTGACTAGACCACTCCAAGGTTTTCATTAAGTTTTCCTTCAGCCATTCAGAGGGGTACTCGCTGGTGTCTTCAGGATTTTTTGTTAGATGACAGAATTCATGGTTGAATTTATCACAGCAAGTATTCCAGGTCTTGCAGCAGTAAAACAACCACATTCACCCAGTTGCTCTCACTAATGCGCACACATTTATACACCATGACACAGCTCAGTAGGCAACTTGGGGTTAAGTGCCTTGCCCAGGGGCACATCGACATGTGGCAAGGTGAAGTTGGAATCGAACTCACAACCCTCTGATTGCCAGACAACTACTCAACCCGTCAAGCCACAGTCGGAATGATGCTCGTTTCCTGAAATGCTGTGTTACTTTTACGCCAGATATTGTTCGACAAACGCCTTCGAAAAGGTTCTGGAAAAAAATTAGAAGAGCCTTAAAGTTGTTTTAACCAGCCGTAGTTTTTATCTTGGACATTTACTATGCAGATCATTTTTGCCCAGTCTCTTCCCTATGGTGGAGGCATGAACTCTGGCCTTAAGTGAGTCAAATGAGGCCTGCAGTTCTTTGGATGTTGTTGTGGGGTCTTTTGTGACCTTATGGATGAGCTGTGCTCTTGGGGTAATTTTGGTCTCTCCTGAAAAGGTTCACCACTGTCCCATGTTTTCACCATCTGTGAATAATGCATCTCACTGTGAGTCCCAGAACTTTAGAAATGACTTTGTAGCCCTTTTTACTTAAATTACCCAAACATGGGACAGTTTGGGTAATATTTTGTTTATTTGTCATATTCCAGGACATTACAACTTTTTATGCTCTTTTACACTATATACACTCTTTTTCATCCATCCATCCATCCATCCATCCATCCATCCATCTTCTTCCACTTATCCGGGGTCGGGTCGCGGGGGTAGCAGCTTCAGTAGGGAGGCCCAGACGTTCCTCTCCCCAGCCACTTGGGCCAGCTCCTCCAGGGGAATCCCAAGGCGTTCCCAGGCCAGCCGGGAGATATAGTCCCTCCAGCGTGTCCTGGGTCTCCCTCTGGGTCTCCTCCCGGTGGGACGTGCCCGGAACACCTCACCAGGGAGGCGTCCAGGAGGCATCCTGACCAGATGCCCGAGCCACCTCAACTGGCTCCTCTCGACGTGGAGGAGCAGCGGCTCTACTCTGAGTCCTCCCCGGATGACTGAGCTCCTCACCCTATCTCTAAGGGAGAGCCCAGACACACTATGGAGAAAACTCATTTCAGCCGCTTGTATCCGGGATCTCGTTCTTTTGGTCACGACCCAAAGCTCGTGACCATAGATGAGGGTAGGAACGTAGATCGACCGGTAAATCGAGAGCTTCGCCTTTTGGCTCAGCTCTCTCTTCACCACAACGGATCGGTACAGCGCCCGCTTCTTTTTATATTGTATTTTATTGTCTGTTGTATTCTATCTTCAATGGCTCTAATTCTGCCCTTTGTACTCTGTAAAAGCTACTGAAACCAGGATTTTCCTGAAGGAGCGATCCAAAGGGATAAATAAAGTTGAGTCTAAGTCTACGTCTAAGTCTAAGTCTTTTCAGGCAGATTAATTGCAATTGCTTAACTTCTCATTTGTTCCTGAGTTTCTTTGTATCTCAGCATGATGTCTGGCTTTTTATGATCTATTGGTGTACTAAAGTTTGTCAGATAGGTCCTAATTAAGTGATGTCTTGATTGAGAACAGGTGTGGCAGTAATCAGGCTGGATGTGGCTGGAGATGGTAAACTCAGGGGTGATAAACCACAATTAGGTTTTAACAGGGGGTGGGGGCAATCCTAACCCTAACCCTACATTTAAAAACTGCATTTTGTGTTTACTTGTGTTGTCTTAAGATTTAAATTTGATGGATGTCCTGACACACTTAAGTGTGACAAAAATACAAAAACATAAGAAATCAGGAAGGGGTCGAACATATTGTGTGTGGTTTTTGTTCTTCTAGTTTTTTCCAGAAAGGGCCAGGTTGGATTGGAGAGCTTTCTTTGCTTCATAAATAAAATAATTTTCCACAAATTACATTCTGTGTTTAAAATGGTATATGGTTTGTACTTGTATAGCACTTTAACTAGTCTGACGACCCCAAAGCGCTTTTACACTACAGTTTAGTCATTCACCCATTCACACCCGACGGTGGTGTGCTATGTTAGTAGCCACAGCTGCTCTGGGGCAGACTGACCTCTGACCACCACCAGCCGGCAATGTGGGTGAAGTGTCTTGCCCAAGGACACATCGACTGACACAGAGCAGGGGATCAAACTGGCAACCTGCTAATTGCAGTACAAATTTCCTAACTTCTGCGCCGCTGTCGCCCCAGCTAACGTCGGCTCCACGCTCCTGTCACCGCAGGAAAATGACAACCTTAACTACCTTGGCAGGAAATGCACAGATATCTCTGATTATCTCTCTCCGATATCAAAACTTATTTGTCTGAAACGTTTGACTAACATTAAAACATATAAAATCTGTGACAAGTAAATACTATTTCACAGCTCTGTTTAATAAATTGCATTGGTGCTGTATATTTGGGATATAGTGCCATATAAATGGAAGCAAAGTTACTTATCAGGCCTTATGTTATTATTGCTAAAGTTTGCTCCTCCAGTGCTGTTGTTTGATGTACAATAATTAATTAATTGGCAAAGATTTTCACACTTGTAAGGCTGCTTAATGCAAACCTTGTAAACAAAACATATAGTACAAGTATTGACTCAGACCAGTGAAAGAATCACACACTGCATTATTACTCTGTTATCTGTACTGAACCCAAACATCCAAAGCAGCAAATAGCTTAACTTTATTTAAGTTGGCTGATAAGAAGAAAAACTTGAATTTAATTAAAACTATATAATATCACATTCCACTCTGATCACATTTAGAAGGAGGTGTATATGTGTCCATTTGGATGTCGTATGAAATACTGACACACAGATTCAAATATAATGAGCTGTAAAATTTTTATTCTTTCAGAAAAATCTTTGAGCATTAAAACTGAGTCTACAACATAAAATCCTTCATAAAGAAACACATGAAATGTTAATAGAGTTTAATGATTGATACAGAGATAATTGGACTGTCAGAAATGAATAAGTGTGGAAGAACAGAGGTGTTTTGGAGCGTAATAGTTGAGCTACTGACAGAGGTTCAATCAAATCATAGCAGTTTCAAAACTTGATTCATAAATGACTCTCCTTGATAACACAGAATGATGAAAACCTAAGAAATCAGAATGATGTTGAATTATTTTCTCTTCCATTCTTCACCCTGAAGGAGTTACATAAAAAAAGTGAAAGATTGATGGATGGAGCCCATATCTCTCTCTACGCCGTAAATGCCACAAGAAACCAGTGTTGGCTAGACTCAGTTGAGTTCAAATGAGTTCAGGACTTACAAAAGAGATCATTTTGCTCCTAATAAATAAGTGAAAATTAATTTCAGAACATTTGCTTGAAGACAGGGACATTCTTTTAACAATAACACAATATATCTGGTAAAAATGAACAAACTTCGCCTCTTCTTGATTTTTACTACAGCACGGTTATTGACATGCAAATGCTGTTTGCAGAAAGTCTGTGTAAGTCTATGTATCAATATCTCAGTAAAATAAAAAATAGTTGGAAACTGCTGATTTATATGATATATTGAAAGTAAAAGAAGCATTGTGATTCTGCGATGGCCACCGACCATGAACATAGTTCCTTGCCCCCAAAAGGGCCACTCCAAGCAAGACTGCATAAACTGAGGCTCATTACTCTTAGAGGTGAAACAAACATTTGTTATTCTGCATCTAAATCAGTTAAGGTACTAATCATTTAAATGCTATAAGCGGATCTGGTAAATTAAAAAAGGAAACACCTTGAGTTTTTGCAAGATCTTATCTGAACCTCTGATCTGTTCACTAAACAAAAGTGATGATTATGAGCAATGAAACTAACAAAAACTGAATATGACTTTTACTACATCTGGTTATTACTGTAAAATGATCTTGTTTTAACAAACCATTTTAAAGCTATGAGCAAGATTGAATAGGAGGATTAATTATTTATTATATAACATTTTTATTATGGTCTTTCAATCCAACCAGCAAACCAAATGAAGTCTGTCATTTGCCTCCAAGCAATACAGAGGTAGTAAAAATTATTATTTGTTGGGTATTTAATGGCAACTCAACCACCACAAGGTATCAATTTTTTGAGTGCTGCTCTTATTTTTTTTAACATCTTTCTTCTTTATACTTTACTTCCACAGAGCCAGAGTATAATAGTTCTCTAGACTTTTTGGAGCTTTTTCAAAAGAAATTCAAAAGAGCTTCAGTCTTAGTTTGCTTTTAACTAATTTCTTTGGTTCCTAATTCTAAAAAGAAGAACTAGTTCCAGGTAAAAAAGGAAATTATTTGTGTTTATAGTTCACCACCTAAATATTGTGAATTAAGCTCCAACATTAATTTTTTTTGTCTAAAATGGCTGAGTTTCCATGATAACAGTTCTCAGTCACAATGCTTTCACTATTACAAAATAAAATAACTTTCAACCCCTTATTCAAGCCTTAGCAATTAGGATTTAGTATTAGTTTCTATTTATTATTATTATTATTACTTTAAAAGGTACTTTAAAGGCATAGTAATAATTTATTATGCTGCCTTTTAAACAAGTTAGGATAGGTCTATGGGCTATACAAAACATCTGTATCAAATTTCTTACACAAATCATTCTCCGATACAGAGATTTTACTTCCTCAGTTATGGCTATTTTGAGCTCCTTTCAGAATGAGCTGTTTTTGGGGTCTGTCACTTTTATACAAATAAGCTGTTGTTGGCCGCGCCCCCCAACCCAATGTTTACACTCACAATTTCTTTGCCCATATGGCTGGGACAAGGCCATCAAAAATGAAGCCAAGCTCTGTTCGCTGTGACCGGGAGAATGTGCACAGACATGTTAATTGCAGCTAACAACAAAACATTTGTCTTTTCCAGCAGCCATTATGCAGCCTATACAGTGGTGAAATAAGCTGAGCAAACTTCTAATATTGAAGTGGGCCGAGCTCCACTTGGGTTGCTAAGTGAGGGGCTATGCCCACTGATTGTGATGTAATAATAGTTTTCCAGACACCAAAAAAACATTTATTACTAAAAAACAGCTGAATGTTTTTTGTTTTTTTTTAAGTGTATGGACTGTTTCTAGAAGCAATAGAGACACAAAAGGAAATACAAAAACATACAAAAAGTGAATTTTGCATTATAGGTCCCCTTTAAACTTTTATCATACAGAGAAACCAAATGATCATACTGAAATCTAACATTGTCCTGGAAAAGGTGGAAGAAGCACTTACGCATCACATACTTTTTAATATTCCAATAACCATAAAATTAACAACAATATGAAGAAAAACTATAAACTTCAGTTATGTAAACTAAACATATTTGTGCAGTTTCTTTTTGGCTTTTTACCTGCAGGATGGTAAAAAACTATAAATTGGGGTGCAAAAATAACTCTGAAGTTAGCATCCTCCAGAGATGATCCCAGTTCGGGGAGTCAAGGAGCTATGTCTGGATCATAGTTGCTTCCCGCGGTACTTCTGTCTGTCCAGGATCTGAAACTGTTATCCCGCTTCTGGGATGGATCACCCGTACAACAGAGGTAAGGCGTGGAGGTCCTCTGGTGCTCAGAGAGGACAGTGGGCGATCAGAGCAAGAGGCTGGACAGAGAGTGCACCAGAACGGGGCAGAGCTGGCGGCAGGCCAGGACCAACTCTGGAACAACAGGAGGAGTACAAATGATGAATGATTTAACAGCCCTTCTAAGGGCTAAATTAAAACAGCTTTTTTCAAAGCCACCCACAAACCTCTAAAGAGCATTCCTTACCTCATCCTATGTCAACTTTATTTTTCTATCTTCCATTTTGATTGAAAAAAAAAGCTTTGTGTTCACTGTGCTCCTTCACCCTACGTCACAGCAACATCCAATCAATGATTAATTGACACAACCGAAATTGAAAGAAAAATTCAGATTGTCAAACTCAAGCGAAATTTGCTTTGCGTCCATCGCAGGTTTCGATACACTCTCATGTCGCTCTATTGATCCTAAACACGCCATTCGCATCGCTAGAAATACGTCCTTTGCATAGCTTCGCTCCAGTCACGTCATTTGCACCATGAGCCCCACTTCCAACAGTTTATTTCCTGATGAGAAACCCTCCTTCTCTCCCTCCTGGTCTCTCCTCCCAGTTGAAATGCACAAGACTAAACACAGGCCTCAAACTTGTGCACAATTTTCCGGAGCAAACAAGGCTTTATCGAGGGACTTTTCTTTGTTTTCTTCGACATAAATGGCTACGTCTCGGGTAACTGATATTTTCTTATGTGAATGGTCAACACTTAAATGCATGCTATGATATGCTATTTACAACCCCTGTCATGCATGGAGTAGCTGCTGCTTAGCAAATGGCTCCATACCTCGTTGTGCCATTGGCAGAAAAAAAGTCATCCTGGGTTGTCCCCAGTTCGCTGTTTATTCCTAGTAAAAAAAAGCCTAGACTCGCTCTATCATGCGGTCATTATTATCAAATTATGTCTTTTAACTCATGATACAATAATCTCGCCAGCCAGATTGATAATATGTAGCACTTTACGTTCTGCACAGTATCAATCTGGGACTGCTCCCATTGAATCCGTTTGGGGAAGGAGAGATTTCTAGCAGAACTCTCTGAGCTGATTGGGCGAAGCGACACCTAGTGCCCGCTTAGCAAAGGTTGGTTTTAGTCAATCACAGTATCAAATTAAAACGTAGGCAGCAGACGTCATGAGAAACCACAACAAGGTAAGCTAGCTAGCTTTCTGTTCTTCTTTCAAAGGAGAAATCATGGATTCTTACAAAACAGAGGTGATAGCTGCAGCTATGCACTCGTCCTCCAGCGCTGCCATGTTTATGTTGGTTTGGCTGTGGGCTCAGCAACTCATGCTTTCGTCGCACCAGTATGTCCAGCCTTAAACCATAATACTGCAATGTGATTGGCCCAAACAGTTTTTGGTTTGGACACAAACGGTTGAAGCGGGCGTGGTACAAGGTGGATTCTCGTGTGTTTGTGAACGCAGAAATAGAATTCAGCCTGCAGGCAAGATTAATAATACATTGCATAAAAAGCATTCTTCTTAACCAACCACAAATAAATTCAGTTTTAGTTCCTTTAAGGGATGGGTTTTTAGCATTCAGTTAACATTCTTATCTAAAAAGTGGAACTGAATGTGGCACTGTCACGGAGAGGCTTATGATACCAATGTGGGTCCTCAAAAAATTAATAAAACTGCTTGTAAACAGCTTAATCCGGTTTTTGCTGCCCTCGTGGACACACAAAGACAGTTAGCGCTCACCTTGAGGGAAAATACTTTGGGTCTTTTCTGCATGAAATAGTCCCTAAAAATACATTTTAAGAAGTTCCCACCAAAATAAGGGTGCTGTTAAATGACTTAGGATGAGCTGCTTTGCATCATCGTCTGTTCAAAGTTCTCAAAAATATAAGCGCCACTCAAGAACAGCTTTATGTACGACACTTAACGTGTGCTTCAAATATAGGAAAAGAGAAATAGTTAAGGAAGATGAATAATATCTGAACGTCAAGTCGTTGAGATGTAGGAAAAATCCAGCAAAAGCCTGAGACAGGAGAGGCAGAACTCATGAGATGCATCTTCGTTCAGATCATCTCCTGTATGACAAGATTTCAGCTAATAGCTCTTTGAGAATCTGCTTGTCGGAGCTGAAATGCTAGTCTGTCAAACTGACAGATTAGAAAATAAAATCTTTGGCATGGCTCAACAAATTGCTTTCACATATTCAACTAAAGGCATGCAAACAGTGTCAGTTTGTTGGAACCAAAGAAAGATTGCTCTGAAACAAAATGAGTAAATATCCAATATCAAAACAGGTTCTTTGCTAAGTTTTCTGTTGTTCGAAGACTGGTCATTTATTTGAATTCAGGGATTTGTTGTTTTTTTTGGGCCCAAATGATGCAACAGACTTTTATGCATTAACGAACAAAAATATGTAATTTTCAAAAATTGGTCTGCGACTAAAAATTGTTTTAAGACCAGTAAAAATGCTATGTTTTGGGGAAGAAAGGTAAAGTGATTAATACATATTTAGATCAGATATAATGAACAGGTTTTATTTTTGTTTGTTGATACCTTCTCATTAGGTGCGTCATATTGCCTGTATAATGTTTGTTGTTTGTTAATAAGGAACCAAACGGCAGCAGAGCGTCTGCAGAAGCCGGATGGAGTGTGAGATGATGGCTTGATTCATGGAGAACTTACAGAGACACGTACAAATAATCAGGACAGGAATCCAGAAGTGAGAGAAAGAAACCTAGGAACTTAAATACTGTGGAGATGTGATTGTGACTTGTAAACCAGGTGAGTAAAATCAACAGAATGCAGAGCAGCTGGGGGAAATCTGGGAAGGATGAATAATGGGCACAGGAGAAGCAGAGGATCTAACTAACCCAAGCTAAGGAATAACGCCGACATAGAGGTCTAAACCAAAGTACATAGAACAGGTTATAAGAAAAAAAGTCAGACACTCAACACAAAGAAAATAACTAATATGGAATGGCAATAATAACTTAAATGATCCAAATGCCAACACAATTGAAAACCAAAACACAAGCAGTTATGGATCATGAGTTTGATAGAACTGCAAAAACGAAACAAATTTAATAAGAAGTGTTCAGCTGTGTGGCATTACTCTAACCTTGCCTGGAAGCTGAATTCTTGCGGTATTTGTGCGTTCACAAATACACGAGAATCCATCTTGTACCACTCCAGCTTCAACTGTTTGTGTCCAAGCTAAAAACGGCTCAGGCCTATGACGTTGGAGTATTGTGGTTTAAGGCAGGATATACTGGTGCAACGAAAGCAAGAGCTGCTGAGCCCACAGCTGAACCAACATAAACATGGCAGCGCTGGAGGATGCACATATAGCTGCTGCTATCATATTTTTTTGTAAGAATCCATGATTTCTTCTTTGGAAGAAGAACAGAAAGAAGTGCCTTGGCTAGCTTACCTTGTTGTGGTTTCTCATGACGTCTGCTGCTTGTGCTTTAATTTGATATTGTGATTGGCTAAAACCAACCTTTGGTAGATGGGTGCTAGGTGTCATTTTGTCCAATCAACTTTAAGAGTTCTGCTGAAGGTCACTCCTTTCCCCAAACAGATTCGATAGGAGCAGTCCCAGATTGATAATGTGCAGAACGTAGAGTGCTACACATTATTAATCTGGCTGGCCAGGTTAGCATTACTGATGATTTCAGTATTTTTTTCTTAATTCTACATTTGAATATGAATAAGTCTAGGACAACACAATATTCTTTTGGCTTTGTTCTCCCAGGATTCTGGATGTGAAAAAAAAAAATATATATATATTTAATTTAACAGAAATTTGAAGTTTAACATGCAAAAGGCTCACTTTAAAATGTTCACCAACACTAATTAGGCTTCATTGTGTCACCAAGTTCCACACATATTGAATCATAATCAGAATATTTTAGCAGGAAAAGCAAGCTTTACATGTTTACAAACTCATTAGATTTTTTTTTAGATAGATTTTTTTTTATTACAGACTCAGAGTCCAGATTACATACAAAGAGAAAAACAAAGACAATAAAAGAATAAAAAGTACAAAAAATAAACAATACAAACACATGACTTCTAGCCTTACAAGAGGCAATCATGTCTCCAGAGTACAGATGAGTACTTTATTGCACTATATTTAACATTTGCCAACAATAGTAAAATTTTATTATTAGACTCATTCAAGCGACAAATAAATCTATACATAAGTTTTCTCAAGACAGCCATCAAAGTGCTGACTCGGGCAGATACAAACAGTTCACTGGCACTGGACCATCTGGGTTTATTTAACAAAAGTCTAAGTGCATCATTGTAAGCCACCTTCAATTTTTGAAGACTGGCTTTTTTAAAATTGCACCACAAATGTGCAGTATACAGTGATGTACAATATGATCTAAACAAGTTCAGCTTCACTTCATCCGAACAGAATCCAAATTTACGGACAAGAATATTTGCCTGAGCGTATAACATTCGAACTTGACGGTAAATGTCCTCATCATCAGACAGACAATCTGTCAACATATGACCAAGATATTTCACTTCAGTTGAGACTTTCAATAAAGACCCAGACAGTTTGAAATTTGGAAATAGTCTATTTTTGTCCTCCTTAAGTAAAAGTTTTCATTTATTTAATGAATTCAATTATGTAAGTAAAATAAATTGAATACACTGTATAACTAGATCCAGACAGATATTTTAAACCTTTACTTCTGTTAATTATTATGATTTTACACACACAGCTAATAAAAACAGGACAGAATATTACATCTGACCAATAAAAATAAATAAATAGAAATGTGGTCTTAATGAAGGAACATTATGTTTAATAACTGCGCAAAGGTAGTTATTTTCATAAGGGACTTTTAATTTGACAAATTAGCTTCATCTAAACACATTTTAACTGATTGAATTACTCTGGATGTATCATTTATCCATATTTACACCTCAGGTTTTCCTTTTTTTCTACACATTTAAGTGAAGTAAACATTTGAATTATAACATTTTCTTACAGAAGCCATTTTTATTTTTAGTTTGTGTCAGAAAAAGGCATCAGTTCTATGCAGATTAATAAAAAATGTAAGTAATAAAACAGTTAACATTAAGTACGAGAATTTCCAAAGTTTGACTAGATACATATTTATAGCTTGTATTACTTATCACTATTTTATAATAATAATAATTAAATAATTAATTAATTAATTAATTTTTATTCAAGATAACATTTAGCTATAGAGCTTCTCAAGTATCCTGGACACATACAAAAATTTACCAATACTGAATAATTTGTATTGAGAAATATAATAATACACTCTAATCTCCAGAAATTAGATTTTTTTCATGCACATAAAGACCTATTTTTACATCATCAAAGTATTTCTGTGAACATCTTTGATTTCTGGAAATTCAGCGTTCAAATTACTTTTTTTTTTATTTATTTTTTCAACCCCATCAGACAAGGAAACTAAAATAAAATTAGAAAGGCAAGATAATTAACCAAAACTTAAAATTGCGGTAGAAAGTGATTTTTTTTCTCTGCAAATTTAAATAGACCTAATTAAACTAGTTCTATTCTTGGTTGTATTGTATGGAAGCCCGTTTCCGCCACATGAAAATAAAAAAATGGCAAATAGAAAGTCATAATTATGAGATACAAAGTCATAATTATGAGATAAAAAGTCATAATTATGAGATAAAAAGTCATAATTATGAGAAACTAAGTCATAATTATGAGATACTAAGTCATAATTATGAGATACTAAGTCATATTTATGAGATAAAAAAGTAATAATTATGAGATACTAAGTCATAATTATGAGATACTAAGTCATAATTATGAGATAAAAAAGTCATAATTATGAGATACTAAGTCATAATTATGAGATAAAAAAGTCATAATTATGAGATACTAAGTCATAATTATGAGATAAAAAAGTCATAATTATGAGATACTAAGTCACAATTATGAGATAAAAAAGTCATAATTATGAGATTAAAAGTCATTATGACATAACATAGCAGTTGGAGACTGACGTTTGCGTAACAGCATGCATTATCAGATTCTTATATGCTCCAGAAACTTACAGCAGCTTGCTTTTTCTATATACATCCTCTCTTTTTGAGGATGGGAAATAGACAGGGATCCGTTTGATCTGTTTAGCCAAGTGGAACATTTTTTTCTCTTTTCAATGGATTGTGAACATATTGAGGAGTATTTCCGACGTGGTTTAACAAATGATGAAATCCTTCCTTTGCTGGCCAAGGTTCATGGGATTACTCTAAGCAAGAGGACATTGGAAAGGATTCTTAGTAAGAAGAAACTTTGGCGCCGAAAGAACAAAACAGATGATAGTGTTGTGGCAGCATTCATCCAACAGCAGCTTGAAACATCTGGACAGTGTCATGGATATCGATGGATGCACCAAAAATGTTGGATGAATGGTCTAGTAACAGACAGGGAAACAGTTCGAGTTCTTCTAAGCTTACTAGATGGTGAAGGAGTTGACCTAAGGTCAAGAAATCGACTGCGGAGACGAGTTTACCATAGTTGTGGCCCGAACTACGTTTGGCATATGGATGGTTATGATAAGCTCAAACCATTTGGAATTGGAATTAGCGGTTGTATTGACGGTTTTTCTAGAAGACTGATATGGCTTGAGGCATACAAAACAAATAATGATCCAAAAGTCATTGCGGGGTACTATATTGATGCAGTGATTAAAGCTGAGGGTTGTCCTGAAAAACTGAGACTGGATTTAGGGACAGAAAATGTTCATGTGGCTGATATGCAAAGATTTTTGCATTTTACAGAAAATCAACCTGAAAGAGCTAATGTAATATTTGGTCCAAGCACTGGAAATCAGCGAATTGAAAGATGGTGGCTGGTCCTGCGAAGTGAATGTGTTCAGTTCTGGATGGACCTCTTTGACAAACTGAAAGCAGATGGACACTTCTCAGACAACTTCTTGGACAAAGCCCTGATTCAGTTCTGTTTTCTCCACATAATACAGGTGAGCTCGCTTTGATCTGATCTATCTCACCTACACTCTTTATAGCATTCATTAATATTTTGAAATCTTTATAATACAGACCTCCTTTCTGAGTATGACACTAAATATGTGGCATGTTTGAAATATTCTACAGATTGCATGTGTAGATAGTTGCTTGTTGTCAATGTGCCTGTCTTTTGATCAATACTTTTTTCTCCTAGAAAGAGCTAAATGATGTTGCTTCAGCTTGGAACAACCACAGGATACGTCCAGCACACAACTCACGAAGTCCTCATGGGCGTCCATCCATCATGTACACAGTACCTCAGGTGTATGGAACCAGAGACTACCTTTACAGCATAGATTTGAACCGCGTTGAAACCTGCTTGGAAAACTGTGTTTTCAAAGACTTTCCATGTGATGAAGATGTCTTCAGTATTTGTGTGGACCTGATTTCAGAGCATAATCTGGGTGTCACAGATGATGTGTTTGCAACAACTGATCTATACATTAGACTTAGACAGCTGATTACCAATGATTTGGAGCTGCAGTGATAAATGTAAAAAATGTCTCTTTCAAGCCTTGATGCATTTTCACTGATTAGGACCTTAGTACAGTTCCTGAAGTAACTTTATTTTCTTCAGCACGTTGTAGCACTAGTATGAAGTTGGGTCAAATCCATTCACAAGCAATCAGTGCATGATGATGCGATAAATCTGATTTTAGATAAATTCATTGGTACATGGCACTTGAATGCTGAGCTCATTCCGATGTTTTCCCTTCATTTACAATTCACATTTCATTTCCTTTGTTTGCCATTTAATAATTAACTTAATGTAAACTGCATTTGTAACTTTTGTGATGTGTGCACCCCAATAAGATTTAAAAAAAGATTTATAGTCAAACCCTGTCACCTCCTCCCTCCAAAAAATGGAATACATAAAATAATTCTTATGAAAAGTGCTTTATTATGTGTTTTAAAATAAAATATTAAAACTTCTTTCCATTGCAATTAGACTTTGGGTCATTTTAAAAGCAGTTTCAAATAATGACAAAATAATGCTTCAGGGCATAGTTATGCAAAGTAAGCTGCTGTAAAACAATAGGAGACTAACTGAAATTAGTGTGATTTCTCAGTTGTTTTCTATTTAAGTTTTAGATCAAACTGTTACATTGGAAACAATCTGTTATTGAGAATATAATCATATATTTACAATAACAAAAACAAGTTTCTATGAATACTATGAGTACTTTGTTCCATTTGCTTCAGAACTCAAACTCATGTCACATCAAACTCAACCATCTTACTCTTGTTAATCAGAACTAGCAAGATGCGTTAACTATAGTGGCCACCAGACTAACCAATTTGAAATATCAGCCAGCAAGATTTTTCATAGCATTTCTTTTTTACATTGAAAAACAACAACACATTCACCTCCAGAATACTTAAAGTGTGTACCAGCACATAAACCATGTCACTAAAATAGGACACAAAACTTCAAGAATGCAAATAAGCAGTATTTTATCAAACCTAATGCTAGATTTATAAGCATGGGTGCCTTATTGCATTTTTGACTCAGTTAACTCAAATCTTTGTAGTCTCAATTATAATTATTAAAAAAAAATCATAACAGCAATAGAAAACTCAAATTTCTGTTTTAAACTTTTTTTTCTAACTTTGAGTACTTTAACAGAAAAAAACTCTAAACACCAATATGTGAATGCTTACTACTATTACTACTAAGGCTTTGCCAGTCTTTATATAATCTCAGGGCACAAAACAGTGCAAAAGTACAAAAGTGTGAGGGTATAAATGAAAAGAATATTTTTAAAACAAAATGCTAAACTTGCATGTTCCTCAATTGAAATTTGTCACACTATGTCCATCACCCATACACTGCTTTCTAGGACTTTGTTTATTTCGTGTCGAAAATCTGGGTAGTTTTCATAATTAACTGGCAACTCCAGGTAGCAACCGCATGTATGGGCAACTGGGCGTCTCTGAACACCTTGAAGTTGAGTGAAGCTAATGCTGATGTTCCTTCCGAGAAACAAATCAGATCCCGTGCAAAACCGAAGAAAAAGTGACAAGTGCTGTTTGTCTGATTCCCTGAGATAAGACCTTAAATATTTGGTGATATTTTTCTGCTGTTCAGTCATGATTGTAGGGTATACTAGTGAACGCATTACCTTTCTGAATGTTGGCTGGAGATTTTCATAGGCAGCTGTAATACATTCCAGCTCAGACCTCAGTGGGGAAAGCACAGTGCTCCACTGCTCAATAACAAAAGCAGATTCCTGAATCAGCTTTTGGTGGGCAAGCTCCTCAAGTAGTAGTTCAAAGTTATCAGCTGTTGGTACTCTTCGACAGTTATGGAGATCCATGATTTCCAGCAGCTCTTCACTGTCCACACTCTCAAAATCTGATCGACAAGATTCAAACACGATCCGATCTGACTCTGTAACATACCTGAGGAAGCTGTCAACAAGAGGACTCTTTATACAGCCAAGAGCTGCTTGTTCCAGTATTACTGGGGCAAGTTTTATAGGCAGGTACTTCTGTTTTTGCCAGCCAAAGGCAATGATTCGGCCAATGCTTTCCCATTGTTGCTGTCCAAAATCGTGACGCAAGAAGGGCACCTTAAAGTTATTGCCCAGTGTACACTGTTCATAAAAGTCTTGCCAAAACTCAGAGAGCACATCCCTCAAAACTCCTCCATCATCAATAGCCTTTTCTTGCTTTCCATCCGGGAGCACCACTTGAATAGATATGTCCTCCTGAGTAACGCTTACATCACAAAAATGTGAAATCAGTTCTTTAAGGATTTGGCCACGGTGAAGAACAAGGATTTTTTTTACTTTTTCTCTCTGAACTATGGGCTCCTGAAAAGAATCAAGATGAGAAGAAGAAACCACTGGGCTAGATGACTGTGGAGACAGCAGAAGGGTGTCATCAAGACTAGCACTTTCTGTATTAGAAATACGTCCTGTGAAAAAAGTAACCGTGCCACTATCTTCCAAAATGTCCACATTCATTGCTGCATCTATCTCGTGGACACTGGATAAATCCCCCATGTCAACTGTTGAGTAAACTAGGTGAATATCATCACTGCTGCTGTTTGTCAGTACACTGCTGTTTCCAACATATATGACATCCTGTTGGGCATTTGCACTGGCACTTTCTGTTTCTGAGTCACTGGCACTGTCCTTTCTTTTGGTTGTTAGGTAAAAACGCAGAAGGGGTAGTTTTGTCTGCTCATAAAGTTCTCCAACAGTGATATGCTCATCAAGTGAATGTTCTTGAAAATCTGTTATATCAACCTCAAAATCCGTGATTCTTCCCTGTGTATTTCTTTGAGCAGGAAAAAACAAACCAACTGCCTTTTCAACTAACTCATTTTTTCTACAGTCCTTTGACACAGCAACTTTTCTTGTTCCACCACCTTTCTTTGTCCTAACTTGAGAATACTTTCCATCTCGAAAATTCAGCCATCCTAATTCAACTTTCCGTACATTTTTTTGAGCATTTTTGACGATTTCATTTTGTGAAACCTCCCTATGATCCTTGCTTTTGTTTCTTGAAATCTTTGCTCTCAGTCTGTCAAGAAGTTTTGATTTCCGGCCAGCAGGATCATTTTCCCTCCGTCTGCAATATCCAAGAAGGGCCAGTCGATCACCGTAAGATGGGAGATACACCTTCAGCTGCTCATCTGTCATGAGCGGTATGACACTGGAATCGATCTACAAAAGAATGTTAAAACAATTATTTGTTATTTTTCATATTTATAAAAATAAAAAAACTATACGGAAAAAGAAGCAAATGAAGAATCAGCTCTCTTTGCCACGTCTCTGCAATAGTGTTTTATTATAACCGTTAAATGGAAAACATTTCATTAACAATCTAACTACCTTATCCTTTTCCAGTTGTTGTATGACTTCCTCTGAAACATCCCGTGATCTTAAGAAGTCATATATCTCATCCATCCTGTGACAGTTACAATACCTAATGAATAACATCTATTGAAATATAACATCACAAAATAATTAGCCTGGCCATGTTATTTGAAATAAAAACGTTTGTGTTCATAAGGAAACTATTGATCTTTACAAATAAGATTCAAAATGGAATTCTCCTCCTAATAAAAACGGTCAAGTACATTGTAAAAGCAATTTGACCAAACAACATCAGAGTAATCTTTAGTTTTTAGTATTACATTTAAAATGTTCAATATTCTAAATTGAAATTTTCCAGGACGAAGCCTTCCAATTTACCTCTATTCACATTCGGGTCAATGGAACCTCCTTCGTCTGTCTCATAGGTGCTGATGTCCTAAAAGTTGAACAAAGTAAAATGTTAAAAGCAGTGCTGGTGATTATTGTTCACATTTTCAGGTTTTCTGTTGATCCAATGTCAGATCAACGTCAGATGCTCTATGTGATCTCGCGTCAAAGAACATAAATTAATTGCCATAGATAGAATATTTCTATTTAAAAAGAATAGTCTCTAATGTGTTCCATATAATCACTAACTACTCTACCATAACTTGACAATGAGGTTCCTAGAGTCTCTAAAAGTTGAATGGGAGGCAGATACTTTACTTATCAAGCTCCTCTCCCAGGGCAGTCAAACTTTTTTACAGTAGCAGGCTACACACTATCGGGTAGGAGGGTGCACTTATGCCGGTGCCCGAGCCCCGGAGGGGAGAATTTTGAAAAATAGTCTCCCTGATGTATTTTGGAAGCTTTCAAGACAGGTGATTATTTAAAGAATAGAGTCAGAGTGCATGTTTTAAATTGAATAAAAGGCAAAAAAGAAGTGAATGATCAATTCTTCAAAAAACAACCTTTGTTTTTTTATTATTGTTCTTAAAACATTATTTTTTTACATGATGTTATCATCATGTTTTAACAATGTAAGGTAATCTCCATTGGCATAAAATTTGTTTAATTTGAATTACTAGCACCACATAAAACAGATGAGATTAGGTGAGGTCTATTTGTCTTATTATTATTCACAGTTCTGTTCTAAAAACAATCGTAACATTTCTTCACGAACAAAGTCAAATTTTTATGATAAAAATACAGGGTTGGAATTTAAAATTGAATTTACATGTTGAATTTATTTCAGTCATATCGCTCTTTCGAAATCTCTTATCTCAGTTTAATTTCACTTGCACTCATCACACACACACGATATACCATCTACGAGGATTCTAGAGACGAACACAAAATACGTCCCCTGAAAAACTTCGATAATTTGCTGCTGTAATATTATATTAGATTATATGTAATATTATAGATTTTTCAGAATAAAAAACTAACAGATGTGCATAATCAAAAAATATCAGAAATACAATTATAGAGCATTCAGTATTGTAAGAAAGCCCACGCTGTTTCTGGATAAATATATTACTGTATGAGTTAAGTTCTATTCCGTTTTATGCCTCTTTCCTTGTAAGTTTGAAATGTCCCATGCTCCTGAATGCACCGTAGCTTTCTGCCGCTCGTGAATGCATCACACTGGTCTATGAACGCGGTGCTCTGCACGTTTTATCTTCCGCTTAAGACAAAGCTTTGCAGTTTCAAAACTCACGTCGGCTCTCACGGTTTTATTGCACTTTTCGGCATAACACCGGTCTGTGTTTTGATCGGAAAAGTAGCATCTCGGTTGGAACAAGGAACCCAATCACTCGTTAATGTTGCTCTCAGTGGAGACAGATGCTAAGGTGATTTTTGGGATGTATAATCGGGGAAAGGTAGGCGGCGGCAAGAGCTGCTATAGACGGCGATTTGCCGCCGTTGACCGGCTACTTTTGACTGCCCTGCTCTCCTGTGGAACCAACTCCCAGTTTTAGTCTGTGAGGCAGACACCCCGTCTACTTTTAAGACTAATCTTAAAAGCTTTCTTTCTGTGTGCTTACCTTAACCTGAGCTACCTCTGTAGTTATGCTGCTGTAGGCCTACTCTGCTGGAGGACATCAAGATCTATTTTTATCACTCGGAGTTCTCCTACTGTACTCACATTTGCATTGTTTGTTGTTATTTAATCTTTTAGCAATTTGTTCTGTCATTTTTCTCTTGATAGTAAGTACACCCGGTCTGGTGTTCTGTTAGCTGTGAAACCATCCAGGGATGTCTGCACAACAGTTTGTGAGGGTTTTCCACCATCACATTCATCTCCACAATGATCACCAGGGTGATGTGTGCCATAGATTACAAGATTATTGTGACAAGGTGAAAGGCAATCACTTTAATTGCTGTAAACAGTAAAATTAATGCTGCACAGTGAATGCATTGACAGTGCTGGAAGATCTTAGATGAAGAATTAGGAGGAAATGCAGTTTCAGAAATCAAATATTGCTTTGCTACAGATTGTTACATTTCATAACCTTTTATGTCAACTTTCACAGCCACAGGTTTGTCATTTAAGCCTCCACCCTGACCAGACATTATTTCCCATGTATTTGCGTAGAGCGCCTCTAGATGCATAATCATGCATGCTGAAAGCTGAGTTTGAAGTTCTTCTCAAAGCGGAGGTTTTATGTTTGTGCTCCAAGCGGACCCAGTGAGGCCTGGACTCCTGCTTCTCCTTTAACCCACTAGCAATAGTCTTAAGCCTACATGAAATACCACTATAGCAAATAGCACTTTTATTTATCTATCATAACCCAAAATTCTATAAGCCACAGCCATTTGCGCTCTGCGCTTCACTGCGTCACACTTTTCTACACAGATGGCTGTTGAAGAACAATAGTCTATTTGGGAACTGATTGTCTGGTCCCAGCGTTATTTATGTTCAATGATAAAGATCATGGGGAAAATGCATAAATACAGCCTGTAAAGTTTAAAGAATGAGGAAGAGGAATGAGGGATCTGAGCTGAAGCTCCCAGTGTAACAAGACCCTAAAAACACCCCTTAAAAGTAACCATCGACATTACCATGTGACTAAATTTAGTACGTGCACCTCAATTCAAGCGCAAGGCGACGCAGCAGTCCCACAGTGCACCCACCCCAAAAAAGAATCCGCCGCTCTTCTGTTTCTCTGTGCCCCTAAAAAGAATGTCCCTTTTGGCACACATCATGACAACATCCAATACCACTTTCACATGCTCACAGTTTCTCAACAAATGTGATGTTTCCACCATCTCATTGCATTTGGCTTATTACAGTCTCCATTTACTAAGCAAATTTCTCTCTGCGCCGCTGGATTACTCATAACTAGAACATGACGCTTGCTGTTTTCATATATAGGATAAGCATACATTAAATTTTATTCTGCCTCATTTTATTTTATTTGGTGGTTATTTTTATGAGTTTAAGTGACACCCCTAAAATGAAATAAATAAATAAATAAATAAAAATCTCCCAAAGGAAAGCCACTTTATTGGGTGGGCCCTGAAACAAAGTGGCCACCCATAGCTATGCCCCTGTCTCCAACTATCAGAGGGAAGGGAAGGTCTGCATACTGCTCAAACTCATGCAGAAGTCATTATTTTTATTTATGTGGAAAAAAATTATTTTTTGGAGGGGGGGGGGGGGGGCTTTCATTCCTTCCTCTCCCTCATTCCTATGAATGAGCGCACAGCTTCAGAGGACTTTCAACACGGTGCACGGCTTTCCACTGACATTGAGAATAGGAGTCTTGTTTAATTTTTTAACAACTTATTTTAATGTGGGCAAAATCTTTGATTTTACCTCTGACTTTCTCATTTGATAAACACCTATCTTTAAAACTTTTCCAGAGTTTTTTAGTTTTTTTCCCCGTGATTACCACTTCACCTTGGTGAAACAAACGATCAGTTGACATACTAACATTCATGAGGTGCTTTGTATTGACAATTAGTGGATTAATCTGGGCGTGTAGAGCGCAGAACCTGAGAAGGAACCTTGTATGGAAACCTTCAGGAAAAGCTGTAAAATGAAATTGCGTGCTGGTGTGTGTTCTCATGATTTTGTTAATATGAATTTTTTTTGCTGTATGCCATTTTCTTTTTCTTGGTGTACATACACTCTTAGTGTGGATTCTATGCAATGTTTTATAAATGAGACCCCTGCTCTCTAAACACTAGGCAACCATCTAACAGTTACAAAATCTGAACTCTTGTAACTTAAGTATGAAATGTAGTAACTAAACTTAAATCAGAAACAAATAATAAGCTTTATTGTCATTGTAGAGGTAGTATAACGAAATTACAAAGAGATGGCAGCATCTCTTTGGCAGCAATTTTTATTGTCAAACTTGAACAACAAACAAACAGCCTCTCTAACTCCACAACCAACTCCAAAAGTTGGCTTTCCCCACATTTCATAACAAAAGCACAAAAGCTAGCATAACCTTCCCTGGTTGACATAATCATCAACATATATGTATGTACTGACAATTCCATAATGTTTAGGGACCCAACACTGTTATTTTCTGAGCTGACTTAAATTATTAGCCAAATATGTTTTTCACAACTGAAATATTTTTTTCAGACCAAAAAGAAGCTATTTGTTTGCAGTGTACATACAAAACAATAGGAACCCTCTCTGGGAGCTTATAGCTGGTTTTGCATCAAAATGTGAAAAAAATCTGTTGCTTGGTTCGAATTTAAAAACTAAGCATTTATTCCTAAAGTAGCTAAACACAATAAGGTCCTTCAGATTACCACATTGCTTTCATTCCTGTGTCTGTTCTAAATCTACATGCTGACTGATATAATAAACTGGGAAATTGTATCGACTGATGACAATAAAACATAGTAAGGCTGCTTTATGATAAGCATTTAGTAACATGCATTTCACAAGACTTACCCTTTATAGTCTAGTGATCATTAAATCCTTGACATCTTATTTGATCTGTCCCCTTACGTGGTGCTGTTCGGAGACTATGCATACATGCAAATTGAAGGCTGTTTTAAGCTTATATTAGATGGTGGTTAATATTAGGCTAAGAATTGTACACATTAACTCGCCTCAATCAGTGTATTAATTGACCTCTTTTCACACTTTGAGATAAAAATCCACATACTTATCACAAGTTAAAACAGCCCAGCATGAGGCTAGCTAACTTTGCTATGCTAACTTTGCAGCAAAAGCTGTTTTAAGCTTGTGCAGCTGGAAACAGCACAAGCGAAACAAGCATTCTAAAGCCACTTCAAAACGAAAGAATTAAAACAAAAACATCCAGCAGCTTATTTCTGATACTTACATTTCCCTCGATAACATTTGTATGTTTTGGTAAATCCTGTCTGCAGACGTCCCTGTAGAGACAGAAAATGAACACACGTAGCCTACAATGCAACCCGTGTGATCCAAGCAGGCTACCTGTATAACCCTTAAAGTAATGAGCGCAGTGATGCTAATTATGCTTACCAAGTATTTAGGAGCAATGCCTGTAAATGAGTTCAGCCACGCTGTTCCTCCAAGGAGACTTGTCTCTCAACGGCTCCGGTAGGCTTATCTCATAGTTTGAAATTATGACTTGGTATCTCATAATTATGTCATTTTATCTCATAATTATGACTTTTTAACTCATAATTATGACTTAGTATCTCATAATTATGACTTTTCTATCTCATAATTATGACTTAGTATCTCATAATTATGACTTAGTATCTCATAATTATGACTTTTTTATCTCATAATTATGACTTAGTATCTCATAATTATGACTTTTCTATCTCATAATTATGACTTTTCTATCTCATAATTATGACTTTTTATCTCATAATTATGACTTAGTATCTCATAATTATGACTTAGTATCTCATAATTATGACTTAGTATCTCATAATTATGACTTTTTTATCTCATAATTATGACTCAGTATCTCATAATTATGACTTAGTATCTCATAATTATGACTTAGAATCTCATAATTATGACTTAGTATCTCATAATTATGACTTTTTTATCTCATAATTATGACTTAGTATCTCATAATTATGACTTAGTATCTCATAATTATGACTTAGAATCTCATAATTATGACTTTGTATCTCATAATTATGACTTTCTATGTGCCATTTTTTTATTTTCATGTGGCGGAAACGGGCTTCCATAGTATTGCAACATGAGCTAACTTCCAAATTAGGGGTGTGTGAATCCAAAAAAGGATTTGGTGGTGAGCTAAGAATACTTCATGTAGGTGTAAACAAGCTTGTAATTTTAAAGTGGTCCGTTGTCACTTACCATGTCTTTTACCTTTGATTCACCAAGAACACTGGATGATAAAATCTAACCTGAAGGGTTTTTACCAACAGAAGGATACAGACACATTCAGCAGCATAACATGCCTGATAAGTTCCTGTCAATACTAGACCCGAAGACCTTCCTTGGACAAATTGCTGTTCTTGTCACGTCACGCATTTTTGCTCTGTACAGCAATATGGCAGAGCAGAGGAGATCAGGACAGCAGGTTGCAGCCAGTGTCATAATGAGTTGAAGCTCATCGGCTTGACAAGGAATTACCTACTGCAGAGCAGATGAACACCCAATGCTTTGTTGCAACAGGAGCTACAGATTTCAGACATAATTAGGTGTAAGCTTTTGCTATTTTTCCCGTTTGTAATGAATCTGCAATGTGCGAAATGTGGCAAAAATACCTCCTGCATCAATTTTTGTTGTTTGCAACAGCTCTGCAAAAACCGATCTGACAAAGATTATGCGATTTTTTTGATGCAGCCAAGTTTCTCGGACACAGCACAAGGCAAGGATTTAAAGTGGAAGCTCTGTTTTTTGTTTTTTTTGGGGGGGGGTTAAGCTTTGATACGGGGTGGTTGTTTGCGCTGCCAGTTGAAAAGCTCAGATAGTATGATCAGTGCTGGTTGTTGAGCAGTAGTTTCACATCCTGAAACAGTCATTAGTGGCCCTGTCGCAGTGCAATCTACAGTCTATCCGCAGGGTGACTATTTTGGAATTGCTGGAACACCGTTAAGCCATAAAATCACATTACATATATTTGCTTAGGATCTAGATTCCAAGTTGAATTGCCTCGTGGAAGAATTTCCACCTACAATAACAATTAGTATTTACAGTTGAGCTGCTCAGAGATTTGTTGTTATGTTTTCTTGACTGTTTTAAAGTCTTCACTTGATGTTATGGCTCCATTAGACATTTTGTTGAGGGACTTTATGGCCCACTAAGCAAACAATCATTTAAATTCAATTAAGACTTTAAAACAGTGCAGTTGAAAACAGTACTTTAAGAGGTTTGCTATTCGGTAGTACGGACCTGTGTGCAATGACTTTATCCAGCGCAGTATGGACTGTATGTTACAGACTACAGGAGAAAAACTCTTCATTGTGAGTGCAATGGATTAACGGGAATCATTTCCACAAACCTCAACCTAATGTGAAGCGAACAATAATGGGATGTACTCAGTAAAGTCTCTGCTCCTCGGGTCATTATACAATTAGCAATTAGCAGTCAGTGTATTACAGTAGGTGCAAATCAAAGCTGTCTGTCCTAACCTATCCTGGGGCGGCGCAAACAAAAATCTTCCACTGCATTCAGACGTGATTAATGTCTCTCACAAGATTGTCTGCAATGGCAGATTAGGCATGATTATGAGTGGGCTCATTTATTTTCAACATGTCATTATCCCCTGCAACATCAACTAAGCAAATGACCAATGGGTTTATGAGCACATCCGTAAGCAAGGTTTTCCTGATCATTAATACTGTAGTGTAGGTCCTGTCCACACCCCTCAATAAATAGAAGTTTACAAAGAGAAATTACAAAAATATAAAGACAAACCTCAATAAGCACAAATGCATTCGTAAAAATGAATGTCTGTGTATATGTATATATATTTATTGGCTCTCCTGATAAAAATGTGTAAAAAGTAATCTTAAGAACAACGTTCATGTTGTTGCAATAGAAAAGTGTCGCACGGAATTTTTTTTTAATAATTCCCCCCTTAAAGAGGGTTTATTTGTTTAGTGAGAAAAACTTACTGCGTTAAGTAATCATTGTTTTTGCAATATCTCTTGTGCCGGCATTATTGGAACCCCTACAGAATCCCTGTTAGATAAAAGTAACTGAAGCATTTATTTAGATTTACATCCTTCATTTACCTATGAATTTATGATTTTTTAAATCAGGAAATATGTTGAGTAAGAGTAAGAGTCCACTTACTCTTAGTAACTCTCCGAAATGGAAAGGACAAGAGAACGTACCGTTGAAGTAAAGCATAGCGGGGGGTAGATCTTCATAAGTCAGGAAACAGCTGCTTGTCTAAACATGCCCACATTTGAAGGGAGAGAGAGACATTATTAAAACGTTTAACAGTTTACGACAAGTAGACCTGTGACAAACATGGCTGTATGATGGCCCAAGTCTCAACATCCCCACAGTCAGGAGGACGTTCATGGAGTGTAAAAAATCTCCAACACTCACATCACAAAACTGCTGTATTTTTTTCGCCAAGAGATTTAGACACAACAGAAAATTTAGTGTAATCCTTTTTGTTTTGTCAGTGGTGCCAATAAATATGGAGGTTTTTGTACTTCGCTGCGAATTATTGCAGATGTCTACCCACCATATTAATGTAATATTATAACATTTAAATATGATAAATCTTGATACTTACTTGCAACCCTGATGTTCTGGAAAAAAGGAAATTACTGTTCTGCATTTTCATCACAACTTTGTCAACTCTTCAGGTTAAAAACATTTAACAATCAATTAAATCAGCTAGCCTGCCATCCTTTGACCACTGGAGATAGGAAGGAAACCTATAATTTTCGTCCACATGAAAACTAAATGTTTTTGGTTACTCAGACTGCTAAAAGGTTTTTTTTGTCTGTTTCTGGGGTGCAATAGTTTTCTTGTGATTTTAGTTTTACTTTGAAATTTAGTTCCGTAAGTATTTTGTTAGTTTCCAAGCAAATAGGGCAAAAGAAGAGCAAAATGCAATTATGATTATTTAAACACTGGTCTTCAGGCTGGTATTTAGTAGCTGCTGTGATCCTGAGTCCTCTGATCCTTCAAAATCGAAGTTGAATAATTTGTATCTTGTAGTTAGTCAATTACTAATGTCCTGATATTGTCTTCATAACTTTAATTAGGAAAACAAAAATGTTCAACAGCTTTTTTTTCTTGTATTATTAGGTGTATTGTCTTTTAACAGATCTGATAAATTTTGATGAGTCTGTTGAGGAAACATGAATATTTGATGACTGTTTTCTAATGGCTTGACTGTCCCAAAAAACCAAGACAAACATAGTGAAATGGAGTCATGAAATATTCACTTGAGTGCTGGTGTGAAAATGATTAACTCCAAAGTCCTCTTTTTCAAGAATGCAGGTGTCCTTGTCTTGACAAGTTAACTTGACCATGAACTTTAAGGCAAAGAGGCAACAAATGGGTGCACTGAAGAAATGTGCTGTAGGTATTTCTCTTTTATCCCAACTTGAAAAATGGCATCACAGCCAAAGAATATCCACTAGATACAATCAAGGCATTCAGGCCTCTTAAAGTACAGCTTGTGATAGCAGCAAAGAAAGCTTTGGGTCAGGGTTCATAGAGAGTTATCTCTAGCAAACATAAAGCTTCACTCCTGTTTCTGACATTTCTCTTAGTAAATGCAGCAACATGTTTTGCAGCATTTGTATTTTCAGATTGCTCTAAGCACTCCTGCAGTCCCACTTGTCAACATCTCAACCCTGAACCCTCAACCACCAACCTTCACAAATGGCTCAAAAAAGAGAAGAAAATCAATGTCAGTAGGTGACATCATAACAATATAAGTTCAGCTTCTTTGAATCTCTATGCCAATTGACACTGCCAGTGTTTTGATTGGTTTAGATTCATCTGCTAAATATGTAGATGATTTTATAAACACCAAAAGGGGGTTGAAATCTGGCAAATAATTTTATCCCATGTATTTGGAGGACCAGCTATATTTTCCTTTTATTTTCACTGATAAGGACCTGGATTTAAAATAAAGATTGAGCTAAGGCTTACTCTTTGCATCGTGATGAGTTGGTGCCACCTACTGTTAACAGCGAGATCATATTGCCTGGACCTTCCTGCATGCTTGCAAAAAACACAAAGAAAATACTAAGGGAAAAGTAGCTAGAATTTTAAATGAAATACGTAGATTTAGTCCTTTTTCATTTATTTCTTCTTTTCTCTCATTGGTCTAAACATGATCCACATCTCTTTGAGTCTATCAGGTAGCAGGCATATATATATATATATATATATATATATATATATATATATATATATATTGTATTTACTGATTAAATTGAATGGTAATTTGCTTATGATTTGATCCATTAAAAAAAGATAAAAATATTATAGTATAGTAACACAAGTTAAATTAGAACGGACTAAACAGGGTTATATTTTGTTATACATTTGTACAAATGTTGGATGTTTTCTAATTCACAAAGGTGTTCAGGTTCACCCCATAAACAAAACAATTTGTACAGACCCTTCCTGAGGATTTCAACACCTTTGTCAATCAGTCTGGGACTGCCACCATGGACTATGTTGGATTCTTAGAGAGGTTATTTATTAGCATATCAGTGACACAGATTAACATACATTAACATACATTATGCCTGAATGAAGCATGGCATGAAGTAGAACTTGGAGAGGCTTCTGAAAACAGTCTGCTCTGAAGTCAATTCAAGGAAAGGCTTGCTGTTCCTTGCATAATAATATCTTGTAGCTCAAATAAACACGTACAAAATGTACACTGATCGCCTTTAATATCTATGCAATGCTCATTCACTCAATTTCCATACTCTGCATCATCTCTACTCTTTTCATGGGTACTTGCTAATTAATAAAGGATTTGGTTGTAATGTGGTAAAACATTTTTTGTGTGATTTTTAGTCTGAATGATACATCTGCATTTAAATGTCTGGCCAATTAGGAAACATTGCATCTTTAAGTTTGCAGATCCAGATTTCACAGCTATACCAAAGTTAATCACTCCAAAGTTGAGACAAGTCCTGTCTCTGCTATTTTGTCCTGTGCAAATCTAATCTTAAATCTCTGAATTATGCTGCTAAGACACGAAAGGACCGTCAGAACACTTCATGAATATATCAAAAGTATGCTAGTTTCAGTAATGATAGGTACTTTAAGATGATTTTCTCTTTGTTGACAAAGTGAACCACTGCCTCCTTGTTTGATTCAGTACACAGAAGAGTTGCCATCTGTGAGGGAAACTGGTACATTTTGAGGAATAACTAAGCATTCTTATAAAAGCTTAGCTACTATCATTTTCAGCAACTAGCATGGTAAACTGAATTTGACTGCAGTATTTTACAACTAGGGTTGAATTTGATTCTGATTGTGGTTTGCACCAAAACACAGGCATTTGGCAGGGTATAAACCACTGGCGTTTGTCTTCTAGTCAGCCTGAGGGTGACATTTGTAGTAAATTTCCTCTGTGGATAAGTTCCTCCAAGTTCCTCTGTGGATAAGATTAATTGAATATAGAAAAAGAAAAGTCTGGTTTCCATTTCATCCTAACTTTGGTTAATCTGCATTTAATTTCTTCTCTGATGAAAACTGAAGTTTTACCTGGACTCAAACTGAGACTAAGATGAGGTCCCTGGAAAAACCTGGAATCAATAATGAAGCTTAACAACAAGAGTAGTATTAAAACCTATTATCTTGCTAATTATAAGTTAAAATTGTATGAATATGCACAAAAGACTGCTACAAACACTAGTCGCATTTCCATCAATGTTCTTAATGTGCATTTTGAAGCATCACATTAGAAGGGGTTGCTGTAAATGGCAAAGTTTGAATTAACTTACTAAATTTTGCAACTAAAATTTTACGCTTGCTTGAGGAGGTTTTTGACTTTTTCAGGGGAAAAAAAGCAAATGCGCTGAAGAGGAGATGAAAACACATTTGTCGAATCAGTTTACCTCACATGACTGATCAGCTGTTCCTGTTGCCGCCATCTTCTCGGATATTCCCATAACGCTTCGAAAACCGGTCTGGAAGCAACAACAGGTACGTGGGGACCGACGAAGAGAAGCAAGCATTTCTAAGTCTCATCCGTAAAGAAAAGAAAACTCTGCACATTCATTAAAGCCTTGCTCCATTACTGATCTGTGGTCCGTGCTAGTTAGCAACACCTACTTCCTGTTTATTACAGCCAACGTCAACGTATGACGACTTTACTCTGTGCGTCTCCTGGTTAATTCGCTACAAACCAGCAAATTGGAAACATATCTGATGTGCATTTTCTTTTTTGCAATATTTCAAAGGTTTGCTCAAAATTCGCATGAGAATTGGACGGAACACTGAACATTCACAAGCATCCTGTCTATTGCTGTTTCATTGCTGTTTATTTACGCTTGGTTTCCCTATTTGATCAACCCAAACAACTTGTAGACCATAATGAGGTCACCTCCACACTCACACGGTGAGTTGCTGCTCTGTTTACATAGGAACATGGTTTTCATTTAGGAAAATAATTTTTTTTTTTAAACGGCTATGCTATTTTATTGAAAATCTTTAGCCTAACCCTGGTTTAGCCATGTTTAGGGTCTTCTTTTAAATGTTGGTGCCGTTAATGTTGACATCATCATCATTTCATGGCTTGGTGTTCTACACACTCTGACTTGAGTCGCATTTAAGTTTTAAAAACAAAGATTTCAGTCTTTATCAGCTCTGAAGACTTGAATGTTGACTTAGACCGGTGCTCTGAGATGTATCCAGGGTATAAAAAGGATGGTACAAACCTCTCTTCTGAACCTGTCTGCCAGGATCTGATGGGTCGAGTAAACCTTTTGCGCATCAAGAGCTTTCCTTTTAATTTTATATATTTGCTTGAGGTTCACAACATTCACTGTGGCTCCTATTTTAAACAGTGAATTTTGCTGCAGAGGAGATTTTCCTCAGTTTAAGAAGTAATAGCTGAACTAGAATGCTTAGAGGCACTGCACTCCTAACTACAAAGTTTGATTCCTATAAGTATTACTTTTAAACACATGTTACTGTTTTACAGTGAATATTTTATGTTTACTTTGAACTGTGGACATGCTGGCAGAAGCACCTTCTGTCACAAAACATAATTCAGGAGGACAGAAAAGGCTGGTGTAAGCCAGGTGCTAGACATCAGAAGATGTATCTGTGTGGAGAGCTTTTAACTTTACTCTTTCATGCACATTTACATGTTTTTGGATGAAGAGCAAAGTTATCTTTCCTGAAGTTTCACAAAACTATATTTTGCTCAGGAGTTATACTGCAGTCATTTTTCTCTAAAAAAAATACTTTGTCAGTTTACCTGCAGCCACACATCTGAGACTCTCTAAGTGCCAAGGAGCAAACCCACAAATGAATTGATAAAGTCTTAAAGTGGAGGGGCTTATATAACTCATCAAATGTCACTGATTCTTCTATCAGTCTTTTTTTTTTTGGTCAGATCATCTTTAGTGCTTTGCTATCTTGGTGAGGCACACAGCTAGGGTCATATCTTGGCATTAACACACATTCAGCCTTGAGCTCAGGTAGCACCTTTTGCGATGACTCTCTTGGAGTTGAACTCTAACTAAATAGATATTGGCGTTCCTTCGTATCTTTATTATTAACTCCTGACTCCCAGGGATGTTATCGTCCTCAATGATGCAAGACCATATCATGAGAGGTGTTAGTCAGGTCCTGACCGCCTGTACAACTCAGTTAAGAGTTAGTTGAAAAGTACCATTCAAACATGATTTGAACAGCCGTCAAAGTCTACTACTCTAAGTAATGTAATGACAGCGTCATGCACAGAACTGCAACGAGAATGCCCAAGTGACTAGGTTTTGTGAAAAGAGCTATTACAATGGCTGACTGCTGCACTTTATGGACAGCTTACCTTTCTATGTTGCAACAAGGAAAGGGGCTGACAACATGAATTACATGGTTATTACACCAGTCCAATCTGGCTCAACGTGACCCCTAACACCACACCAATAACCACGAACCATCGCACAGCAACCTTTTTCCCAGTGAAGAGTCCAAGTTGAGAGCTTATGTAGAAGTAAAAACAACTCCAGATTAAATTTTCTCTCTGTATGTACTAGCACATTTTCAAGGCTGTTTCTGTTTTTCTCTTTCCCGAGTAAAAAGAAGCGTGGAAAATATAACAGCACAAACCAATTAACAGTGACATCTTGCTTCAAAACAACTATTCTAAAGATGAAACGTGTGTACATAGATATCCCAGCTTAGATACATTTCTTCACGAAAATAGCAAACTAGTTTTCAAAAAACATTGGGACTCTGAGTCAGAAAAAATAGTGACGTGTTTGTCATTCAAAACTAAGATGCCACCAAGGAAAAAAGAGCTATATCACATTATAATATGAAAACTTTATTGTTCTAACAATACATGTTTGCTGAATATAATATATTTACGTTATCATAATATACTCTTCATATTTGAACAATATATCACATTACAATATTTATTTTTATTATATCACAAAACGTTTCTCGCTCTAATAATATGAACATTATATTGTTGTAACGTGATATACTGCACAAACATGAAAATTACATTGTTTGAACAATAAATTCCCGCATTGATACTCAATATACTGTATCATTAGAAGATCATATATCTTCACCTTATGACATAATGAAGTTGATGAGGGTGCAAATCAGCGACTGAAGAAATGTGTTGTCCACAGGAACAGATTAAGTTTTATTTCATGCTTGGATTTAGACAAGGAGAGATTTTGCTATTATTCAGAGCCTTTGACAGTATCATGATAAAAATTTGTACATTCAACTTAAAGCGCATGGGGTTGTAGAGGAGGAAGAAGGACTCTGATCTGATTAAGGTGGCAACATTTCTCAATCAACTGGAGGGGTACAGGGAACTCCATGGATGAAAACTACACCATCTGAACTGCATTCAGTAATGCTCTCATGATGAGTATCATGAGGCATTTAAAGATATACATACCTGGAACCGTAAAAGGTTGAGCAAGGACAGAAATGGTCAAAGTTAATATAGCATCAATACTCCAATGACAAACTGTAGCCTTTTGAACATGTATCAATGGAGTGATTGATGGCATTTCTGAATGTGAAATCTTTAATATTTTAACAATTAAACAGAAGAGAAAACTTTTGCCACTGCTCAGTCCCCTTGGTGTAGAGGCCCCAAGGCATATAACATAAAAATGTCATAAAAATGCTACGGGTCTACATATAGATATAATTGTTTAAATATATATTAGCAGAAAAAATCATTATATGTACTCAAGAATATTTTATAAAAGTTCTGCTACTAGATAAAGCTTGTCAACACATCTGCAAATGTATCTTGAACCTTATAATAAAATAACCCTAAGTAAACCTAACACTGAAAACAGTTGTGGACATTTAAGAACAGGCAAAGTAAAAAAGTTTCTGTAAAAAAATCTAATTGAAAGTTGTCTTTGGGAATTACACTTATTAGCAGTAGCAGACCTAATTTTATAAGCATAAAAAAAATAACTTATGGGTGCTACAGCGGCTGCAAGTGAAGACCTGAGTACATCATGTATGGCGCAATACAGAATAAACAAATAACTGAAAAATTACAAGTAGGGGTCAAGCATAAATGGTGAAACACATTGCTTTACCGACTCCAAAAACTGGTTTCATTTCCTAGAATACAAAAGAAGTGAAGCAACACGGTGTTAGCAAGCCAAGTGTCAGCCTCTATGCTGTCTCGCTTAATATCGAAATCAAAGTAAGTAAACGCAAAACCTGGCTCATTTGTATGTGTACGATTTCACATTTACACACACAGCATTCTGAACTACAGCGCTGTGAAAAGCCCCTTTTCAGGTTACTTCTGTTTTTGCATTTTTTTAATCACACTTACATGGTTAAGATTGTCAAACTCACTTAAAAATCAGCAAACAATGCTTTGAGTATATACAAACAAACTGTTTTCAATGGAGATTTGTTCTTTTAGGAAAATAACTATTCAAACCAACCAGGCCCCGTGTGGAAAAAGTAATTGTTAAACCAACCGTATTGTTTGCAGAGCTAAGTTCATTTTCACTAGCCACACCAAGGCCTGATCAAGTCACTTACCAAAAGTACTCCAAAAGTGTATCAACAACTCATCTAGGGCACTACAAAACCCAGAAACAACATTTAAAGCACTGCAGACCTGACTTGCCTCAGTCAAGGTCCCTTTTTGACATTATTCCACTAAAACCATGGCTGAGCAAAAGGATCACAAAAGCTCATCACATATTTGCCACATTTACCCCCAGCAAACATCTTCATCACCTCCAAAAACATTTGGGAAAACATGGACTGGTGAAATAGAAGTGGATTCTTGTTGGTTTTGTACACACACACACACACACACACACACACACACATATTTATTTATTTATTTATTTTATTTTATTTTTATTTTTTTATTTTTTCCTTTCAGGTACCAAATTATAAATTATACTGACAGTGAAACTTTGTGGTTTCACTGTCAGTATCGCTGTCAGGTCCTGTACTGGCACTGCTTTGCTGCTTTGCAACTTTGAAGTTTCAGGACCTGGACAACTTGCTGTAATTGATGGAAACAAAAATTGTCTCTCCAGAAAATCCTGAAGGAGAATTTCCAGCTGTCAGTTTGTGACCTTAGGCTCAATCACACTTGGGTTCTGCAGCAGGACAACGATTCAAATCACTCCAGCGAGTCCACCTCTGAATGACTCAAGAACAAGCAAAATTAGGGTTTTCTGAATGGTCTGGTCAACATCTGAGCTTAAATACAATTGAGATGCTGTAGCGTGAGGTTACACACAACCTGTTGTTGGGTTTAGTGAGGAAATACTTTTCATGTGCCAGGACGGTTTTGGATAGTTTTTTTCTCGTATTCAATTATAACATTGTTTAAAAACTGTGTTTTTATATTTACTCAGGTGATCTTTGACTGATATTAAAATTTGTTGGATGACACAAAACATTGAGGAATGACAAAAACAGAAAACTGTAATGAGGTAAATGCACGCAATGTTAGCACACAAAAACAAATAACCTCTTATATGCAAACATGAAAACACGTGACGTTGGGGATCACGCTGGACACCTAAAGCCAATAAATTTATTTTGCCAAAGTCAGGCAAAGATACCTTCAAAAATGTTCAAGAAACACAGTGAATCCTGGTAAATAAATGTAGTTCCAGTCTATTGTCTAACAACGTCAATGTCATTGCTCTATTTATCTAAACTCCCATACAACTCTGATTGATAGATGTTATTTTTTTCCTGTTGTTTCCTTTTTTGCCCATTGCTGAATGGCCCCGGTTCAGGAACCAGCATTGAAAAATGTAAAAAAAAACTTCCAAGAAAAGCACTTTGCTTGATGACATGGGAAGGACATGGGAGGACAACGTCCCTTTAATCCTCCTCGCACTGACTAAATAATTCATGACACCATCCAAGTGTAACTGTGGGTTTAAAAAGCATTCATTTATAGTAATTGATGACCTGAAGGACCCTGTTTCACACTGTTAGCTTGGCCAATTCAAACACCTTTGCTACCTGTACTGTAAGGTTAAGAGCAATATTTTTTTCCACTTTCCCTCTTTTTATCCAAGACCTACAAAGAGGAATTCATGCCAAGGAAATGCCTCAAGTTCTTTTAACCTTGTACGCAGCTCAGGAAAAAAAATCTACTTTTTCTGTCCGCCAATGTCATAAATGCACACTCACTGTTTGCAGGATGTCAGGCTACTTAAGTCGTTAACTGTGCAGCTCATTCAAAAGAACGGGAGTCATCACGCCGTACTGCTCTTTGAATGAGTGGCCCTCAGGAGCAATTTAGACTATTTCTTTTTCTTCGCCAGACCAAATATTTTCATGCAGTACAGTTTTTGATAGAAAGAAAGAAGAGCTAATCCAGTATGTAAAGAAACAAATGAACACCTCTGTAAAAATGTATAATTTAGTTAAACACCTCACGAAAATGAACTCTCCAAACACATGTCCTTCTTTGCTCTGTTCTTAATAATCTTCTTATTTGAGCCTCTTATATACATACCAGTGGATTAACTATGAATGCGTTTGATCAGATAAAACAATGACTATTTTAGGATATATAAGTCAAAGGGGTCTTTTTATATTTATTCGTGCAAAACAGAATATGCCGTTTCTCTGGAGAGATTTGGGTGGATAGTAATTACAAAATGTGACAATCTTGAGCTCTTTACTTTTGCTGCTGATATTAGGAATGGATGGCTGCTTCCCTGAGATAGCGCTCGAGCCATTCCAGAGCAGTGTACCTCAATGGCTTTCAACAGATCTTTATAGACGATACTGTATAATGTACCCTTCTTGGTATAGCTTGACATGTTTCCATCTAATATGGAGGATACGATCTGTGGAGCGCTCCTAGTTCCTTGGGGAAGCGATTTATACAACACACTGCGCTAGAACTGGAAGAAGACCTGACAACCCCATAAATGGAAACATCCGATATCCGACTTAAATTCAGAGCCATTTTTCTGGTTTTAGGGAATTTTGCAGATTGGACCTCGGCTTGTCGAGGCCACGGAGAAACTCAATACAGACATTTTGTAGATCAGAGTTGCTTCATTTGACATTTTGACACAAGCTCTACATGAATCGCCTATTCCAATGAACAGCATGTCAGTCATCTTGAGGGATACTTGAATCTCAAAGGGAAAAAATTATAAAGGCTGATTCATCATGTGTAAAGGTCTGTCAGTTAATTGTCAGACCATGGACATTCATTAAACAGCCAATCTAACAAAGTAGCAGGTCCTAAGCAAATGTTTTGTTTTTTATGTTTTTTTCTTTTTTGCAAACTCTGCCCTTATAATTATTTATTTATTTACTGCAGTTTTAACGTTAAATTAGAAAATAACAATTACAAAGGAAAAATTGAAACATTAAAATTAACCTGTAAGACAAAATGTATATTTTATTCAATTAGTCATGGAAATTCTATGATTAAATTTGATAAGAATGGGTGGATAGTTGAAATAAAGCTGGACAGTAAAATTTGTCTATTTTGTTATATAATCACAATATAATATCTTATAGATTTATTAAAGACACCTTATTTTCTTGCTTTATGTTGAAACTAAATTTACAGATGACCTAATGAATGTGAACGTGCCTCTGCTCACCATCCCTTCAGCCTCCAAAAGCTGCAGCGCGGAAATAGAAAAGATTCCCGCTGACTGAAATTACATGCGAGCCCACCATTGTGGAGCATTTAACAAAAGGACCAATCAGTGGTGTAGCATGTCATCAAGCTGACAACCCTGCCTTCGCATTGTTTGACAGGACACAAGATGGCAACAGTGGGTCTCCGTTGCTTCTAGAGGTCATCAAGGATGGCCACCCTGCTAATCTCTGACAGTCACCCTGGCCTCGATTGGGACAATCTGTGAAAACTGGGTCTTTGGACAACTTCACTATCCACTACCGCACTCAAACCCAAGAAATCTCTGGCTGTACTGTGCTCTACAACCAAATCCTTCTTACTTCTCTTTGGCTTCAGACGAAAGGAAAGACTGTCTACCCCATGAGGATGTATCCTGAACAAAAAAAAAAAAAAAACATTAATCTGGCATTGTCTGTTTATTGTTTGGGGAATCATAACAGGGGGCAGTGATGACTGATCAGGGGGACTTGGGGTACTTTTATTTTGTCAGATTTGTTATAGATGTGGATGTTTCTCTAGAGGGCACAGTCTCATAAACCCTGAAAAGACAAGTTTTGCCACATTCAACTTCTTGAGAGTTTTTACTTACAGCTACAGCAAATACCAAAAAATACAACTGCATTGCTTCTTATTCACACTCCACTGTCAATGATTCAATAAACAACATGGTATTTTGCTGATTTTCACACTTTATAATGCATCTTCATCAATGAGTTACATTCTGGGCTGTAGGGACGACTTAAATCAATTCCATGCCTTGTAGTCATCTTACCCCAGCATTTTAAACTAGTTTCGGTATTGGTAAATTTCTGAAATGTGTCTTTAAACAGTCAAATTCAAACCCCTAAAAGGTTTCCAATATGAGCCTTTAGAGAGAGATACATCCTGGCCAGACCGGATCTGCTGCTATACCCCAAGAGGGGATATTATCAGAGAAGTTTGTGGTTTCATTGATTCTAAGACTGCAATCAGTTCCATCTGATGTAGTGGGCTGAGGGAAAACCTGCGATGCTCCACGGCCATTTCCAAACACTTGTTCTGTGATAATAGTCGATTAAAAGAAGTTGGGGCTTATCAATGTGAGCTACATTAATTTTTTATCCTCCAAATACTATTTCTTTTTTATATTATTTCTGTGTTGTATCTTAATTTTTTTCACTTCACTGTTACTCTAATTAGTGGTCTATGATTCTTTTGTTCACGCATTTTTAATTCAGAGAAGTACGTTTAAAAGGATGACCCCAATTTAGTGCTTATACCCCCCCCCCACCCCTCAGAGCACAAACAGACACATACACATACAAAATTAATAAATTGGTAAATAAAAATAGAACACACTATATTTCCCAAGGGCTCACTGCACAAATTATGCCTGAATGACTTTTTGGAATTTTTGAAAACCATTAAGCAAGTTGTGGTGTGCAGAGGTAAACAGCAATGAATTGAATTTTAAGAGGAAGTTATTTACACAAATATCAAAGAATTATACAAGTACCGCTTTCGAATGAACAGGCTCACTTAATCCACGTAAACTTGTTTTTTTCTGTTTGTTTGTTTAAATAAAGCTTAATGGTGATTGATAGATGATGGATAAAACTGTGACAAGAGCAGAAACCTTTAAGTCCATGTGGATATAAAAATAAAAAAGGAAAGAATCAATTGCCCCACTTCATCCTTCATTCATCATGCCTGTATTTAGGTTCCAGATCAAAGCCAAAAAGCTGAAAATTTGCAACAGGAGAAAGGGGCTTTGATGTTTTTACTTGAATTCTCCACTGGCTGTGATTGAAATTACCTGGATAGTAACAAAATTAAGGATAAAATGATTTACAAATAGTAATAAATATTGAGCACCTATTAATATTATTATTATTATTAGTAGTAGTATTTCGATGATAATAATAATAATAATAATAATAATAATAATAATAATAATAATAATAATAATAGTAATAATAGTAATGATAACACATATTATTATTATTATTTCATGCTTTTTTATGTGTACATCTGTTTTCTAAGAATTCGTCAATTTCCACAGCAATAGTTTGGTATCGTTTGGCCATACAAAACCAAATTCTTAGATTTCAGTTTAAGGACATATATTGCAAATATTGTTGACTTCTTTTCATTAATTACTAAAAAACTTATTTTGTATGATTTACATTTTTAGAAATAATACACCCTCTTGATATTCTCACTTTAGAACATTATAAAACCTATTCAGCATAACATCAAAGTTAAAAGAGCTGCTAAAAGTATTTTTAAATTCTCAACCAATCTTTCAACTCCAACAATTATAGAAAATTGGAAAGAAATACAATAAAATAAACAAAAAAACTTTACTCTTCATTAAAAAAACAACGTCATTTTTATGGCTACGAACATGGCTGACTGAAAGTATCAATTGCAAAAAAACACAAATACCATATTTAGCAGCACAGCACGATTTCAGCTGCAGCCACTGAGAATAGCCATTTAATGCACAAGTTATTTATTTCTCAAATAAATAAATGCCAGATCTGGGATTGTAACTCATGCATTACTGGCTAGAAGGCTGTAAATCTTTGGCTATGAAACATGATTTTAAGTGGCTGCATCTGTAAAGTTTCTAGAAACTCAAAGACGACTTTGCAAACATCTCTTTAGCAACAATAAACTTCCATAACCAACAGCAGTCATCCAGCAAGGTGACGAGTCAACACAAACAATCAATCGTGTCTGTTGCAATAACCGTGACAGGAAGTGCCTTCAATTTATCTTTATTAAATCGATAGGGATTTGATAGCCTTACCTGCAGTGGAGTGCTTTGCCCAGCGTTGGAGCTGTAAGTGTCTTGTGCATTGGGACAGGGGGGAGATCTCCGGTTCACTTGTTGTTTGTCGGGGATGGGGTAGTTTGCTGTGTGGCTGGAAGCGACACTCCTAAGGGCCCACTGTGAATAGAGGTCAGGATAATAGACACAGGCACACAACAAAGACTGATAATCCTGTCTCGCCCCACAGCTCCCGTGTTGCAATCAGACGTTTTCAGGGCAGTTAATTTGCAGTGAGGGGCACCTGAATGAACTGCGGTTGGGAAAGACTCCCAAGCTCCCATTATAGGCAGTAACTGGTGTCAATTCACAGCAATTAGACCACTCAGATGTGTCAGTAGACAGGCCTCAAATTAATAAATAAATAATGTCAACCACAAATGCTTGCTGATATAGCCTTTTGAGTCATTTGAGTCTCCCAGTGGTCTATTTCAGAGCAGAACGGTTAGCCCTTTAAAAAGTGACGAGGTGTACTCTCCTCCGCGGGTGTCCGGGGTGACCTCTGTGTGAAAACTGCTCTTAGTAAGATGCTTGCTTAAATCGGCTTCCAGTGATTTGCGCTAAACAAATGTGGAATTTAGGGAAGGGCAGAAAGAAGGACACCGCTGTTGGAAAAAAAGTCATAGGAAGTCTATTTTCCTGCTGGGAGTGAGCCAGCATGTGAAAGAAGATGATCTGATATTGTAAGGTAAAATAAAATAAAAAACTGACACTGCACATCCACTCAAACATATATAAATAAGGTGGTGGTAGCATCATGCTGTGGGGATGCTTTTATGTAGTAGATACAAGGTCAGAGGTTGCAAATAACTTGATACATGGGGCTGAGGTTCACCTTTCAGCAGAATATCTACCCTAAAGATGGAGCAGTGGCTACAGTGCAATGACTAAGATGAAATACTATTTACGTGTTTGAGTGAGCCAGTCAAAGCTAAACTAAAAGCCTGCTGATCTTGTCCCAGCTGTAGGTTTATATATAAAACATGCAGTTAATACCATTTGTTGCTCAGTTTTAATCCATGCAGAATAATACTCAGACTGTGTTTGGCCATTAGGAAGTACATTAAAACAATGTAATACAATAGGGTTAAATGAGGGCACAGAACACACACCACCAGATATTAAAAGCTGTGAAATGTTAGAACCAAGGTTATTGCCTTGGGCCCTACCGGCGTAAAAGAATAGCCTTAGGCTTGCCACTGTGTTAATATAAAAGGTTTATCACATGCTGTAGGACCTAACTTCTCAAATAAACCTGCATACACAGTATGTGACCATTCATTTATTTCAGCACCAAGTAAAATCAACACAACACGGTACAGATATCTTCATGTTTGTCTTTGAAAAGAAGTCCATTCCACTAACCATAGAGAGAAATGAGGAAAGGTGTTAAAAAATAATCTGTGGGAACAGTCATACCCCTAAGGATCACAAGAAGCATTACCGAAACAAAAAGAATACATACGGTGCTATTAATTTGCACAAATGCTTGCAAACAGGAGAAGAGACATTTCTTGACATTTCACCTGCAACCCTCAATCAGGAGGAAGTCATTACGGCAGAATAAAAGGATAGCTATGCTCTACAGCTTGACTTCAACTGCATACCACACCTTTCAGCAATGCATAAATAATGTGCCAGCTGCCTTTGATCTGTTGGAGGTGATAACTTCACAAGCATGGACACGTTCCTCTGATAGAAGAGGCCCTGACTTGTCCAAAAATGTGTCAGCAAGTATCACGCTCACAGAAATCTACTGAAGGGAAGGCAGTGAACAAAGAGAAGCCCCCAGTGGACAAAACAATGCTGCAGGAGACAAACAATATTATTGATTCAGAAAAAAGGATAAGACATTGCCTCTGGATGACACCTTTATGTTCCACTCCCACTTCGACTCAGTTTCCAATCATGAATATGCAATACTGGTTAGGATGACTAGAATAACAATTAATGCAATTAAAACTATGTTTCTTCAAGGCTTAAAGTATAAAAGTCTTTGGTTTCTACTAATACAAACCTAGACACCCAGGTATAGGCTATGTTTGAATTTAGCCATAAAAACTGAACAAATTGCTTAAAGGGATAGTTGAGATTTTTTCAACTGAGTTTTAGTTTAGAGGTTGTCTGCATTTGATATTTTACATACAGTAGATTACTCTCTTGGCATCGTCATTTGGCATAAATTCAGATTAGTTGACCAGAGGATAAGCTAATGGCTAGTCTAAGAGGAGGCAAAAACAATGCTACTACCTTCTAAAAAATAACTTGTCTCCAAATTTCATGTTGATATATATGACCACTTTTTATGAACCTTCAAACCATCCTTATGCTTGCAATGTGTATTTATTTCTAGAGAAGTTGATGATTATTGAAACACCAAATTGGAGACTGGGAGACATTCACCATGTGGATCTCACTGTGCGAAACATGTACTAAGACTGACCAGTGCTGCCAACTTGCTAGTGAGGGAAGTAGCAATTGGCTGTCCTAAAGGTCAATATCTAATTTGCACAATCAGGCAGATGCATGTGATGCCGATGGAAGAAGAAATAAATGAATAAAAACAACATAAATATGTTTAGCACTACAACTAAATAGCTCCCCTCCTTTATCTGGGGTCTTGAAAAAGTTATGCTTTTGCAAAGTTACTTTTTGTTGCTCTTTTTAAATTAAGCCTTTTTGAATCTAATTATCCTCCTGTTTTTATGCTCCACTTATGAGCCTGCAACAAGTCTTAATAAAACATAAACACTTTCAACCATAACATTTAAAATGGTTTGCATACATCAACAATTTAAACAGACCACAGAAAATTAAACTATCAACAGAATGCATAATTCACTTGCAGTTGGGACGCAGCAGAACGAACATTAGCTGCTCTGATTTCAGCTGGAAGAACAGCTGCATAAAGACTGGGCCACCTGTGAGTGTTTTACCCGCTCAGAAGAGTAGGAATGAAATGGGTTTTGAGATGTCATGCCAGAGTCTCCAAAAGTCTCAGATAACACCAGAAGACTTGCTCTCTACTTGGGTTAGCAACACTGTGGCTTATGTTTAATTGAATGCTCTTTTCATTTTATACCACTTTTATTTCTTTTTTGTTAGGTAGTTATTTGAACCAGAAATGTCTTAAATATTTTGTTCTATTCATTTTTTGTAAGTGTTTGACCGGGGTGCATAGTTCCCTAGCTCAATTTCTTGTGTAAATAATAATCAAATTATGTGTAAATAATTGTCCAATATGAGCATGGAAATAGTTTAAAGATTAATAAAGCAGTGTTTCCACAAACTGCTATGTAGTTCAGTACATTGGAGCCTTTTAAAAAATGTCAGGAGTCTACTTTGGTCTGATGCTCTTTAGGTCTAGCTGTTGGCATCAGCCTCTGAGACCAAGTAACCTGGATTTCACCTAAATGAAGACACCAAGAGAATTATCTACAGTTGGTAAGATATTGACTGCTTATCACCTTTAACAGAACCTACATTCCACAATCTTTGAACCCTCCCATTAAAATCAGGCCTGTTGAAGCTGTTTTAATCATATACCAAATTAGATGTTTTTTTAAAGCATCCAAAATAGTAACAAGAAGTCAGAGGTAGTCAAAACGAAGCAAAACTGTTACAAAATATCCCAGTGCAACGTGGTAGTTAAGTTAGCGGTTAAGTTGGTTGAATGTCTTGTTTTTTTCTCTGAGTAGAAAGAAAATCTCATTCATGACAGCTGTCAGCAGCTTTTCAGGGCCCATGGTGAATTCTTTAGATTCAGGCTCCCCACGACAAATCACAGAGGTCTGTAAAAGCTCTCCTGTGTGTCAGCAGGGCAGACTGAGTGACTGTTCCTGGACAGTCTGAAACTCTGATACAGCTGAAGAGGGAAGAGAGAGCAAAAAAAAAAAAAAACATGGTAAAGTGAGCACACAAAGCACTCTTCAGAGAGGTTAAAGTGAATACAAGTCCCTCTTTCAGACAGAAAGAAAAACAAAATCCTGTGTGACTTTTAGCACACCTGCTTTGACCAGAGTGCCTAAGCTGTGTGAAATGAAGGCTCTCTGTGTAATAATGGTGATATTAGACATTGTTATAATTGCTTCACGTTTCCATTTCAGATTTAAGCTGTGAAAATATAACCAGAAATGGCCCGGGCCTCACAGAAGCAATTTATTTAATCCTTATTAATTTGAAGTAGGGAGGGACCTGAACAAACACTCTGGGAGAAGTATGATTAAACTCTGTTTTCACTTCATCATTCATTTATTTTTAATTACACAAATAGAACAGAATATTCATTCTTCTTTTAAAAGTTGTTAGGGAGAGCGAAAGCATGCTTAGTTCATTTTATCCAACAAGGAATGAGGCTGAACGCAGGTTGGGGTTAGCCCTGGGAACTTATTAGCACAGCCTCCCTGGTGGGTGAGCTTCCTAGGAAAAGGTAAGAGAGGCTTTTCCTCTTCAGAATTGCCTATAATGCCACAAGCATCTTCTCTTGGTGTGGAAATTCTTCAAACAGTGAACCCTTAATGAAACATACCAGAGAGGTACTACACTAATTCACACAAAACATGAATAACCCACATGAGCGGACCCAGCGCTCAGTCTCACATTATAATCACATCTTACACAGCAAAATCTACTAATGAAGACTCGCACTGAAAAAGTATGACTCAATAGCACATGCAGAAGGATATCTGTCTGTAATGGATGGAGGGATTGAAAATGAAAATGCGTTTTGGACAAGCCTAGAAATTTAGACAAAAGAGTGAAAGAGCTTATTCCCCTATAACTGGTCCAGAGGAAAGCTTTCCTCTACAGCAGTCTGGTGTTTCTTCTTTCTCCAGGAGGATAGCAGGCTGAACATAGCGTAAAATGATTAAATGAGCAATTATTTTAAGAAAGCAAAACAAACATACGAGGCACACAGACATTTTTTTTTTTTTTTTTCTTCCCAGTGTCCTGTCTAGCAATATGGCAATAGGAATTGATGTCTCAATGCCAGATAGAGCTCGACAGATTTTGCTTTTACAAGTGGAGCAAACAGCTTTCGCCATAGTGCTCCACTTGATTTATGCTTGTAAATAGCTTTATTATGATTCCTGCAAGGAGAATTTCAAATTATATGGACATGACAATGGGAGTGTAAAGGAAGAACAAAAAGTGAAAGAAAAGAAAAAAAAGAGTAGAGGTGAAAGAAAGAGGAGATAAAAGGGAGAGAATGATAAAACCTTCTTTGTCTGCTCCATCACCTGGAAAGAGACACAAAAAGAACAGCACAACCAACAGACATAAAGCAACAGCTACACTCGAATAACACCTAGATGCCATTGCTAAATCATATATATTATTATGTAAGCTGACATGTGTAATGTGATATTTGAAAAAAGAAAGTGAAAAAACATAAATAAATAAATAAATAAATTACAAGATTACTGTATATAAGTGAACACTTAATACCTGGGACCCAGCACCTGTGGGAGATGTGAAAGTGCACTAGTTTAGGTGAAGATTATCCAGAAATAGCTTGATAGTGATTGTGGAGAACCGAAGACCCACCTTCCCCGAGCACAGAGGCAGGCGTCAGGGGACCCGTAACCCCGGACTCCCAAAGGGGTCCCTAAAGCAGGTCGCCCAGGAGGGGCCGACACAGGATATCTGCAACCCCCCCCCCCCCAAGGAAGGAGCAGAGACGACCCCGAGGAAATCCCCCAGCCACCGCAATGCCGACGCCCTCAAGAGCCGCGGAGACGAGCCCGTGGGCTCCGCCGGCAGCTAGCCCCGCTGAAGTGGTCCCGGCCATGGGCCCTGAGGGCCAGAGGCCCCAGGGGCGCCCCGCCCCCGCGACGAGGGCCCCGGCCGCCCCCCGGGGAGCCAGGCCCCGCGAAGAGGCCGCCGGGAGTGGGCCGGCGCACGCCCGGGAACCCGCCCCAAATCCGAAGCCAACCAATGCGCCAGGGGGCCAAGGCGCCCGCCAACGAAGTGGAGGAGGGCAGGACGTGGGGGGATGGGCTCCGCACCTAGCGGAGACTTGAGATGTTCTTGGGAGAGGGAGCGGACCACACCCATACCTGGAAAAAAAAAAAAAAAAAAAACTCATTCACCCCATCCCTCCCTTGTGCCCCACTCACCACACACAGAGAAAAAAAAAAAAAAAAAAAAAGACGCTGTACACACATTCCCACATAACACTCACATCCAACACTGACCAAAGGGGGGGGGGGGTCACCCCAAATCGACTATACGACTGCTTGTGCCCGACCCCCGGCCCCAGACCAGACGCCCCCCGGACCGGGCCCCCCCAAGAGGGCGGGCCAACACGACCCGCACGAGCCACCCGGCCAGAGCCCCCCCCCTCCCCCTAAATACCTAATAAACCCCCTCCCTCCCCCCACCTTACCCTTGCCATCCCTGCCCCCCGCCCCCTGGGGGGAGCAGAGGCATCAGCCCCAGACCTGGCAAGCCGCTGACTGCACACCGCAGCCCCCCGCCAAGACCCCGGACACAGTGGCCCGCACCTCCTCCAGGCCCCAGACTCCTTGCCGCCATCGGAGAACGGGGGTGTGCAGAAGACCCCGACCCTCCCTACGCCTGCTCAAATGTTGTGTTGTTGCATGTTGTTCTCAAGTGCGTTTAAAAACTGGGAGCGCCGAAGGGGATGCACGGCACAGCCCACCCCCCTTCCGGAAGGTAGCTGTTGCCAGCGCACCCCCTCCGTGTGACTGCCCAGAACCCTCAATGTCTAAGTGGGAGAGGAGGTGAAGGGAGCCGTCCGAGGTGAGGCCCACACAACATAAGCCCCCCCCCCCCCCCCCAGACGTCTTCCCCCCACCCCCCCCTACCATGGCCTATATGAGTGTGCGATGTGAAAAATGTTTGAAGTGAAAGTGTCTAAGATGCATGATAAAATTGGGGAGAGGGGCGTCACCAGAAAGTGGCAACCTCCAGTAACGCCCCCTCCCTCATGACCTACATGTGTGGCGGCGTGATGGAGCAGGCAGAGGGAGGAGTCCGGGGATGGGGAGCAAATGACTGGGAAGCCAACCCAGGGAGCCAGCTCCCCTACTGACTCCAATAGGCACCCCCGCTCCCCGAAAGCCCCACCCAGAGAAGGGGGCCTCGCCAGCGGCACCACCGCAGCCCGGGGGCCCGGGAGAGGCTGCAGGGCCCACCAGCCAACCACCCACCAGGACCAACACCTCAACCCCCCCCCAGCCCACCCACCAAGCCTACTTAAACTAAATAAATAAATAAATAAATAAATAATAATAATAATAATAATAATAATAATAATAAGAGGGGGGGACACTGGCCAGCCGGCCCGCACGAGCCATCCCAAACCCCACCCCCCAGGTGAAACCCGCACCGGAAGACGACACGGACCAGGACCGGGACAGGGGGCCGGACACAAGCCCACCAGAACGTCAACCCCCCCCCACTCGTAGATTAATCCCTCCCCAACACTAACGTTCAAACAACTCACCATACATTCGACAGTAGACATCCAGGCTGGGTAGGTCCCTACTCCCCCTCCTTTCCCCCTCCCCCCACTGTCAGAGTGCCCATCCAATGAAGGAGAAGAGCATCTGCCCAGAGGTGTTAATGACCATGCCCCCCTACCAGCTCAACGGGCCCCGAGGCCCCCCAGCGCACCAGCGCACCAGAGGCCCCGTGCAGGGGCGGACACCCGGGCGCGCGCCGGCCCACACCAAAAGCGGCACACCCCCCGGAACCGGAACCCCCGAGGCCCCGCCGGGGCCCGCGCCCGAGGGCGGCGCGCCCCAGGGACCCCAGACCCCCAGACCCACCCCGGCCCCACCCAGCGGCAGCACAGCTACCAGGTCAGTAACCCACGTCCGTCAACACGCAGCTCCCAAAGAGCGCCGCAAGCGGCTGCTGTAGGCCACCCGTAGGCCTCCCAAACTCCTCCCAGATGGGGGCAACAGACCCCAGAGCCGGATCCACCAGGCGCCCTACTCCAAGTGCCCCCAGGGCCCCAGGAACCCCTCCATCCAGCCACTGCGCCCTGCAGGAAGCAACCCACCGCCCCCTATTCCACTAAGTGATGGTGTTGATCAGAGGAGCCCAAAGAGACCAATCAGATGTGGAAGCAGATGCTGTCTCTAGATTAATATGATCCAACAAAAGATCTCTATACTGATTGATACTGAGATTTTGTTTACTTTTCCAATTCATGAGGATAGTTTTCTTTGTGATGCATAAAGCAGTAAAAACCATGTAAACTATTTCTTTTTTCAGAGGACTTTCCTCAAAATTACCGAGCAGGCAAACTGATGGAGAAGGTGTAATTTTACAGCTCAAGCACTTTGATAAGTCCTTACATATCTGTGTCCAGAACCTCTGGACTGGTGTGCATAACCATAACGCATGAAAATAATTATCAGGATGATTGCCTATGCAGTGTGGGCAGATATTAGATTGTGCCAGACCCATCTTGAATAATCTTTGTCCTGTGTAGTGTACTCTGTGAAGGATTTTGTATTGTATTAGTTGTAAGTTGGTGTTTCTAGTCAATTTGAAAGTTCTTAGACATGTCTGAGCCCAGAAATTTTGTTCAAATGTGCCTGATAAATCTTTTTCCCACTTCATTATAGGAAGAGATATCGAATCATCTATTTTAGTCAGTGTCCTGTATGATTTAGACAGTAGTTTGGGGGGGGTTAAATCTAAGAACTCTATTATATTAGTTGGGACTTGTAAACCACCATTAATATGCTTATATTTATTTTTAATTATAGATTTAAGTTGTTCATATTCCAAGAATTTATTTTTACTAATGCCATATTGCATATTTAGTTTAGCAAAATTGATGAACTCGGTTCCGTCAAGTAGATGTTCCAGATATTTAATACCTTTATTCTTCCAGTATGTAAAGTTTATCATTTTATTATTTTGTAGGATATCAGGGTTATTCCAGATAGGTGTACGACTGCATGGGATAAGGGATGACTTTGTCATTTTGAGGAACTCCCACCATGCTGTCAGAGTAGAACTAATGTTGATATTTTTGAAGCATGTATGCCGTTTTATATTTGAGCTAATAAACGGCAGATCTGAAATCATGATATTATTGCACATTTCCTGTTCTATATCTAACCAAGGCTCATCTAAAAGACTATTTTTTATCCATTTAGAGATGTATTGTAGCCTATTTGCTAAGTAATAGTTATGGAAGTTAGGCAGATCTAATCCTCCCCTGTCTTTAGTCTTCTGTATTGTCTTTAAGCTAATACGTGGGGGTTTATCTTTCCAAAGAAATTTAGAAATGGCAGAGTCTAGAGATTTAAACCAGTCAGATGATGGTTTATTGGGGACCATTGAAAATAAATAATTAATTCTAGGTAGGACCATAATTTTTATTGAAGCTACCCTACCCATAAGTGTGATTGGAAGCGATTTCCATCTTTCAAGGTCCTCTTCTATCCTGTTTAAAAGTGGGGCATGGTTAAGTTTAAGTAAATCTGTTAATTTATTCGACACAGTAATACCTAAATATTTATTATTTCCTGATTGCATTTGTAAATTTAGGGAGTTTTCGAGAGAGCAATTAATTGGCAGTACCGTAGATTTAGACCAGTTTAACGAGTAATCTGATACTTTAGAGAAAGATTCTAGTATTCTAATTACCTGTAAAAGAGAATTATTTGAATGCTGGAGATAAAGTAATACATCATCCGCGTACAGACTAATCTTGTGCTCTATTTTCATGCATTTTATACCTTTTACAGCTTTTGTTTGTCTGATTGTTGCTGCTAGAGGTTCTATAAAGATGGCAAAAAGTGATGGAGAAAGAGGGCATCCTTGCCTGGTGCCCCTCTGTAGACAAAAACTGGAAGATATTTGATTATTTGTCCTGACACAGGCTGTTGGAGAATTGTATAGAATTTTTAACCAGTTTATGAAGAAATCGCCAAAACCGAATTTATGAAGAGTAGCGAATAAAAATTTCCAATTTACTCTATCAAATGCTTTTTCTGCGTCTAAAGACAATATATTGGTTTTAATGTTTTTACTGTAGGAATAATCAATTAAATTAAGTAATCGGCGTGTATTTGTGGATGACTGCCTTCCTCTGATGAAACCAGTTTGATCTGGATGTATTATGAGAGGAGTTACTTTGTCTAATCTTTTTGCAAAAGCTTTACAGATTATCTTAATATCCACATTAATTAAGGATATGGGACGATAACTAGTGGGCAACACAGGATCTTTGTCTGGCTTGAGCAGAAGGCTGATGGTGGCAGAGTTCATATTAGCTGGAAATCTACCTTTTTCCTGTATTTCCTGCAACATTCTGTGGAACGTTGGGGCTAGAATATTCCAGAACTCTTTATAAAACTCAGTGGGGAATCCATCTGGACCTGGAGCCTTTTTATTAGGCATGCTTTTAAGAGCTTCCTGGGTTTCAGCTATTGTCAGCGGGGAATCCAGTGTCATTCTTTGGTTGTCTGATAATTTAGGAAGTGTAATTTTATCCAGAAATTGCTTAATATCCTTCTCTGATGGATTTATCTGTGGTGTGTATAAAGATTTGTAGAAATCGCGGAAGGTATTATTTATACACTCTGGTTCACTTACTGTATTACCAGTTGAATCTGTAACTGCAAATATAGTAGTTTTCTCCTTATTTATTTTAAGCTGATTAGCTAGAAAGCTTCCTGACTTATTGCCATGTTCAAAATTTTCTATTCGGAGTCTTTGTATTAGAAATCTATTTTGCTTTTCAATATAGTGGTTTAGTTCTAATTTTACTTCACGGATTTTACCTAACTTCCCTTCTTCTTGAGATAATTCTAGTAACTGAAGTTTTTCTTCTAATTCCTGAATCTTTTTGTTTTCTTTTTTCTTTTTATGAGATGTGAAAGAAATTATTTTACCTCTCATCACTGCTTTCCCAGCTTCCCACAATATTGATGCCAATATACCTGGTTGATCATTGTATTCTAAGTATGAGGCCCACTGTTCTTTAATGAATTTTATAAATTCTTCATCTTTAAGCAGTGATGTATTAAATCTCCAGCTTTTGTTTTGTGTGGTTATTTTTTTATTAATTAAGGTGAGAGTAACAGGAGCGTGATCACTGATAGCAATAGGATGAATTACCGTCTCTGAAACAACCGACAGCAGTGAGCTACTTATTAGAAAGTAGTCCAGACGAGAGTACGAATGGTGAACATTTGTGAAAAAAGTATATTCTTTACTAATAGGATGAAGAGAACGCCATGCATCGCAAAGACCAAAATCACTCATGTATTGTTTTACTACACTTACTGACTGCCAACTACGCTGAGTCCCTGTTTTATTCAACCTGTCTATATCGTTATTTAAACCAAAGTTGAAGTCACCTCCTATAATTAGTGAACAATCCCCGTGTTTTGAAAGTGCAAGGAAGAATTGGTGGAAAAAAGAGGGGTCATCAACATTTGGACCATATATACTGACAATACATAGCTTCTGGTTATGGATAGCTATTTTAATTATTATGTATCTACCTTCAGGATCTATAGTTTTATCTAATATTTTAAAACTAACGCTTTTGTGGATTAAGATTGCTACACCTCTCTGTCTAGAGTTATAGCAGGCCGCAAACACATTAGGGAACTCAGGTGAATTAAGCTCACTTGCATTTGTAGCTGATTTGTGGGTTTCTTGCAATAATACAACATCTGCCTTTAATCTAGTAAACTGGTTAATGATCTTCATTTTTTTCTCTCTGGTGCCAGCCCCATGCACATTCCATGTCACAAACTTTACATTCGCCATAGATGTGAGTGAGAAGTTAGAAGGTGCATGCCCTTGAGAAAATAGTCATACATAGACCCAGGTAGCATCATATGATGTGCTTGTGATTGACTGATGATCAGGAAAGAAGCAGACAAATAAGATAGAAATACACAAAAAAATAAAAAAGTGCAAAGAGTAAGAGAGTGTGTAAAGGGATAAACCATAGCCCGTGCCTTCTGTACCCAACCGTGAACAACAACCATACCAACGTGCTCTTTAGCTGTGCGTGTATTTAATTTATCACCGTGTACCGATCTGTGCGTCTTATTTATTTATTTATTTTATTTATTTATTTTAAATCATTGAAACATGCTTTAAGTCCACCTGTGGTGTAACTAATAAAGCCAAGGGGTGATCTTCTGATCCCTGAACAACTGTCCATTAATATAAAGTCTGTCAACCGATATGGTGGCTTTAACGCCGTCCATCATGTACACTAATTCACACAAAACATGAATAACCCACATGAGTGGACCCAGCGCTCAGTCTCACATTATAATCACATCTTACACAGCAAAATCTACTAATGAAGACTCGCACTGAAAAAGTATGACTCAATAGCACATGCAGAAGGATATCTGTCTGTAATGGATGGGGGGATTGAAAATGAAAATGCGTTTTGGACAAGCCTAGAAATTTAGACAAAAGAGTGAAAGAGCTTATTCCCCTATAACTGGTCCAGAGGAAAGCTTTCCTCTACAGCAGTCTGGTGTTTCTTCTTTCTCCAGGAGGATAGCAGGCTGAACATAGCGTAAAATGATTAAATGAGCAATTATTTTAAGAAAGCAAAACAAACATACGAGGCACACAGACATTTTAAGGCATGTTTTTCACTTTAAAGTTTAGTAAAAAAAAAAAAACTATGGAAACATCCAAAAAGTTTCTAGAGCCACTTCCGTTGGCTGAGAGGTGGTGTACACCCTGGACAGGGCACAAGTCCATCACAGTCTTTCAGTTCCATTTGTTCAAACTTAAATAAGGTCAAAATCACAGTTCTGTGACGTTTCTGGCACTGGAGCTGCTGATTGCAATCAGCACACCTGTGCCCGTCTCCGCCCTGGCTGCTTAAAAGCTCTGCTCCTCGCAGCCTCCAGTGCCAGAACGTCTCTAGCCATTCGGTGAGCGCTTCCAGCATTTTTGAATTCCTGTCTGCCTGTCTGCCTCTCGACCTGTTCTGCCTCTGTTTTTTGGATACCTGCCTGCCCCTTTGGATTTGTCTGCCTGCCTGGGTCCTGCCTGTCAGCCTCAGAGTATTGGACTGCCTCACCGTGATTCCGACCCCAGCCTGTCCGTGAGTAAACGAGTTCGCCTGCCCCCTGTTCTGTCTGTGCCTTCTGGATTGACCTGGACCTGGACCTGGACGCTCTATTGGATTCCCCCTTGGAGACCGCTGCCTGAGTTAAACGGATTTCCCCCTGACAAAGACCTGGACCGGACCTGGACAAGGAGCCCTGGATAACCCCCTCTCGGACGCCTTCATAACAAGGAGTCAGAGTTCTGCCCTCAGCACGTCCAGGTTAGTGACCACACTTCTCTCTAACAAGCCTGTTAATATCTGCTGGTCACTAACCTGCGACTCTGCCTTCAGGAGCGGCCAGTCGCAGAGTGCGAGCCGAACCAGGGACCGAACCGCCAGCGTCAAAATAAAGACTGATATCATTTTTGTACTCACTTGCTTTCGGGTATTTCTTGGGTCCTCCTAAATTCATCACAGTACGTTCTGGCCAACATGGACCCTGTACCCGAAACCCAGTGGCGCGCGGGGGTAGAGAAATCCATTTCTGAGTTAGAAGCCGGCGTCTCGGAGATTTTAGGCCATCTTCGTACTCAGGGAAGTACGCAGCCTTCACTTCCGCAAGCCGCTTCCTCTGGCCCTCCGTCACTTCCGGTGACGTCGTCCTCGTCAGAGCCCCGTCTCTCCCCGCCGGCAATGTTCTCCGGTGATCCAGAACATTGCAGGGCTTTTCTCACACAGTGTGAGATACATTTTGAATTGCAACCTTCCTCATTCCCTTCAGACCGGTCCAAAGTAGCGTACGTTATCTCACTGCTAGCCGGCGAAGCCAGGTTGTGGGGAACTTCCGAGTGGCAAAATAACTCACGCATCTGCCACTCATATCATGACTTCTCCACGGAGCTTGTAAGAGTTTTCAGTCCCTTGCTGCCCTGCCGGGAGTCCTCTAGGGGGCTTCTGACCCTGAGACAGGGAGATAGGTCTGTGGCAGATTATGTTATTGATTTTCATTTGTTGTCTGCCGACAGTCTCTGGAACGAGTTTGCCCTTATGGACGTTTTTATTTTTGGGCTCAACGATAAGATTAAGGATGAGCTCGCCACTCGAGAGTACCCTAATTCCCTGAAGCAGCTCGAGGAGCTGGCTAACAGAGTGGACCTCCGCCTCATGGAACGGCGAAGGGAACGTCGTTCGACGTCATCTATCCCCCCTCGAGTGTCGACCCCTTCCCCTGTTTCTTCACCGGTTTCGCCTAAGCTTTCTGAGCCAGAGCCCATGCAATTGGGTAAGGTGGGCCTAACCAAGGATGAGTACCAGCGCAGGCAACAGCAGAGACTTTGCCTTTACTGTGGAGGGGTGGGCCACCAAGTCCGGAACTGCCCGTTAAAAGACCAAGCTCAGTAGGGGGTGGGGCATCCCTACTGAGCTACACCAAGCTTGCTGTCCCACCTAACCGTTTAATTCCTGCTACCTTGTCTTTCTCCTCACAGTCCCACAGGCTCTGGGTTTTCATTGATTCAGGAGCCGACACTGAGTTTCTGGATGAGGGTCTGGCCAGGAAGCTTAACATCCCACTACAGAACGCCTCTTCAGCCCGTAGTGTTCTCGCCCTGGATGGGCACGAGCTCAACCAATCACGCCTCGTCTCTGAGCCGGTGGAAATGACTTTGGGAGGTAATCATAAAGAGAGACTCACCTTTATGGTTATTGACTCCCCGCAGGTTCCAGTGATCCTGGGCGCTACCTGGCTCCGCAAACACAACCCCCATATTGATTGGAGGCGTAACGAGATTACGGGTTGGGCCTCTTCGTGCTCCGAGTCCTGTCTGTCCTCTGCTCACCCTCCCCGCTCTCCCGAAGGTAAAGCAGACGAGTTTTACCCGGACCTGTCCAGAGTTCCTTCCGTATACCATGATTTAAAGGAGGTCTTTAATAAGGCCAAGGCCACGAGTTTACCTCCTCATCGCCCATACGATTGTGCGATCGACCTGTTGCCAGGCACCGCCCCACCCAGAGGCCGCCTTTACTCATTATCCCCTCCAGAATCCCAGGCCATGCAGGACTACATTAGTGGGTCCCTAAGAGCAGGCATCATCCGCCCGTCGTCCTCTCCAGCTGGGGCAGGATTTTTCTTTGTTGAAAAGAAGGACGGCTCCCTCCGCCCTTGCATTGATTATAGGGGCCTAAATGACATATCGGTTAAAAACCGATATCCTATTCCCTTGATGAACTCTGCTTTTGACCAGGTCCAAGGGGCTAAAGTTTTTACCAAGTTGGACCTCCGCAACGCCTACCACTTAGTCCGGATTAGGGAGAGAGACGAGTGGAAGACCGCTTTTAACACCCCCACCGGCCATTACGAATACCTGGTGATGCCTTTTGGCCTAACTAATGCCCCAGCAGTCTTTCAGAACCTGGTTAATGAGGTTCTTGGGGACATGATCGGCCGGTTCGTCTTCGTTTATCTTGATGATATTCTCGTTTATTCCAAGGACCTGGCTTCTCATCAGCAACACGTCCGCTCTGTCCTCCTCCGCCTCCTTCAAAATCAACTTTACGTTAAGGCAGAAAAATGCGAGTTTCATACTACTTCTACCTCCTTCCTTGGGTTTATTCTGTCGCCTGGGCAGATTGCCATGGACCCAGCCAAGGTTCGGGCCGTAACGGAGTGGCCTACTCCGGTGGACCGTAAGCAACTCCAGAGATTTCTGGGATTTGCTAATTTTTATAGGAGGTTTATCAAAAACTACAGCCAGGTAGCCTCTGCTCTCCACGCCCTCACCTCTTGTAAAACTAAGTATATGTGGAATGAACAGGCAGACAAGGCTTTCAGGCGCCTTGTGTGTCGTGTGCACCCCTGTGCTTTTTTTTCCAGGAGGTTATCCAGTTCTGAGCAGAACTACGATGTGGGCAACCGAGAACTTCTGGCAGTTAAACTGGCCCTTGAAGAGTGGCGGCATTGGCTCGAGGGCTCCAAGATACCATTTCTAGTCTGGACTGATCATCGCAACCTGGAGTACCTCAAGACAGCTAAAAGACTCAACCCCAGGCAGGCCAGGTGGGCACTATTTTTCAGTCGGTTTAGTTTCACCCTCTCTTACAGACCGGGGTCTAAAAACACCAAGCCGGATGCCTTGTCAAGGGTCTTCGAGGCTAACGAGGGGGATCCGGAGGTGGAACGGGGGTTCATCTTCTTGGGTCCTCCTAAATTCATCACAAGTTCCTTTTGACTTGGAAAAAAAACATGTGAAATAATAATTTGTGACAAGCAAATGATGATGTAGTGTTTTACTTTGAAATGTAAAACAATTGAATGAATGAATGGTACTGATGCACTTTGTAGCAGAAGAGTTATTCTCTTTATAGAGATAAACATAAAATGTTTTAGTCAAGTTACTAATATGAACTCAAGCTACATCTTGCATCAAAACATAATACAGTTTTGTTATTGCCATTACAATACCTCTTGTTTACATGGGAGTAAATGGAGGCCTAAAGACTTTGTACTTTGACTTTCATATCTAGATGCATGGAGTTTATGCAACACTTTACTATAAATAAGTTGTACTTTTTGAGTTTTATTCAATCATTGAATCCAGGCATTGGGTTTTATAATTTTCTTGAGCAATGTTATTTGCAAATGTCCAAGCCCCCACTTATTAATTATCTTTGTCATATTCTTTTCGATACACACAATGATCCATGCAGTCCAATATTTAGAACACAATGTTTGTATGCTTTAAATCTAGTTAAATAGCTGTATGTTTAAAATGCTGTAGAGTACCAAACAAATGAATACATTAAATAGCAGTTCTTGAGATTAAAAATTAGTTAAATATTCACCCATTATGGCCATTCGCACCATTCAACAAACACAAAAATACCACGTTATTAACCAAGTTGATATACTATAACTAGCTTCATAGTCAAAATACATTTGTATGAAGATGACACATTTATGCAGCGGCAACATCTTTAAATCAGGCAGGGAAGTGCTTTTTGGCAAGCTTTTTGATCACTGAAGCCGTTTCTGTTGAAACTGAAATTTATTCTTAACTTGATGAAGACTAAACTTGTGACTCTCGCTCGACTTTATGTCACAGGTAAGTCTTTCAATTCAATTCAATTCCATTTTATTTATATAGCGCCAATTCATGAAACATGTCATCTCAAGGCACTTTACAAAGTCAAATTCAATCATATTATACAGATTGGGTCAGATTATACAGATTGGTCAAAAATCCTATATAAGGGAACCCAGTTGATTGCATCAAAGTCCCGACAAGCAGCATTCACTCCTGGAGAAGCGTAGAGCTACAGGGAGAGTCGTCTGCATTGTACATGGCTTTGCAGCAATCCCTCATACTGAGCATGCATGAAGCAACAGTGGAAAGAAAAACTCCCCATTAACGGGAAGGAAAAACCTCCAGCAGAACCGGGCTCAGTATGAACGGTCATCTGCCTCGACCGACTGGAGGTTACAGAAGACAGAGCAGAGACACAACAAGACAGACAAACAAGCACAGAAACACACATTGATCCAGAAATCTGTTCTACATTAGATGGTAACAGCGGGTGATCTGTCTTCCCTGGATGATGTCACAGTTAACAGAACGTCAGACCAGGTGCCTACTATGAAGAAAAAAAGAGAGAGAACATGAGGTTAAAAGCTGAAAACAAGCAATGCCAAACTGGAGAACAGTAGAACTCAGTAGAGTGAGAAAAATAGGCCCTGATGTCCTCCAGTAGCCTAAGCCTATAGCAGCATAACTATAGAGGTAGCTCAGGGTAACATGAGCCACTCTAACTATAAGCTTTGTCAAAAAGGAAAGTTTTAAGATTAGTCTTAAAAGTAGACAGGGTGTCTGCCTCACGGACCAAAACGTCCATTGTAAAACTAGATGGCATGAGAATAGAAATCTAGCTTCATGAGATTTGGGTAGATGGCAAATTATTCTTTGATTTCTATGTTGATATTTTTTAATACAAATGCTAATTATTTTTTGATATTTTTTAAAAAGTGTCGTAAATGAGAAAACCCTTAAAAACTAATGCAAACATCTTTTCTCTTGGTATTAGACTATGGTGATGTTATTTCTATGGATGCTTCTACCTCTATTGAAAAGACTGAATTCAACATATGCAGGCCTTTGTAACAAATGCAGACCCTTAGCTAAATTATTGTACCTTGCATGAATCACTGGACAGGATCACGCCAGAGGAAAATTCACCTGTTGCTTTTAATTTACCTACTTACATTTCAAACATTTGGTCATATCACACTGGTGTTTATGATAACACGTTCTGTTCAAAAAACTTTTAAGGTTGAGAGAGTGAAAGCAGGATTTGGTAAAACTGCATTTTGAGATGCTTCTCCCTCCTTTTCATATTTTTAAGGATCTTCTCAAAACAGCACTGAAAGAAATTTTATTATTTTACTTTACCTATTCTTGGTGATTGAGTTGGATTTTTGTTGGTATAATTTAAAATACTTTTCATCTGTCATCTTAATTTTTTATTAACTTCTGGAATTTTCTGATTATGTTTTCACTTGAAAAAGTTTAACAGTATGATTACGATGCAATCTTGACTAGAATTTTCTGGAAATATGATGTTTTTAAATGGGAGCATCCTGGTTTAATATAGGCTTTTTTATTATTAGAAATTCTTCTATGAGTGCATAATCAATAGTCAGAACAATAAATTCTGTTGGAACAAAACAAATATGATACCAGGCCTACTAAAAAAAGATGTGATGTTACAATAATTGCTAATTGTCTAGCTATACATAGGCTGTGACAGTAATCTTCGGAAGTTCAAAAGGCGAAATATAGATATTGGCGAGAGCACTGAATGGATTAGGCAGGGTTTTCTACCTCCCGTGGGTACATAGCCTGAGTCATGCTGAGAGCTCCAGGAATTCTCTGGAAGTCTGTTGAGGATGGAGAGGATTTGGCTTTGCTTGTTGCATTGTTCTGACAGAATCCAAACAAAGCTACCAGCATGAGGCCGGTGTAAGGGGTACTGTCCGTTTTGGTATCTCACCGCCACCTCCAACACCCTGATATAACTCATTAGTTTGTAATTATATTTGTATTCAATTAATTTCAGTATTTTAATTCACAGTTTTTTCATGACTGAGAGGAAAGATCAAGACATTTTAGTACTGATCGTAATTATTTGATTCAATCATTTTATGTTTTATATAGGAGAAAGAATGGCAAAAGAGAGCTTATTATTGACATTTTACCAAACGTTCAGTGTGTAAAATCTTTCATTTAAGTAGCTTTTGGGAAGAAAAAAAGGGTTTTGAAAGACCTTTTTAAAATCTTAGCAGCTTTACATAAAATGCATACAATGATCCAACTATCAGGCAGTTTACCGAGTTAAGATACAAGGTAAAATCTTTATTTTGCCGCCTGTCACATTTTTCCTAAATCCTATATTTTCTTTGTTGCATTTTGCATGTGTGTGTAAGAAAATCAACTGAATTTGCTCAAGGCCAATCATTTTGGTAAACAGAGAGCTCTTTGATTTATCAAGTCTATATGTTTTATTTATTCACACTTGTGCTCTATCACGAGAATGACATCCGCCATGTTCTTTTGTAAATAAAAAAAAAAATATATATATATATATATACATTTTTTTCACATTATCTTTTTTTTAAATACTAATTTTTAAATTTAGCTGGGAATAAATTGAAATAATAGGTATAAATATGACAAATGTCAAAACAAAAAATAACTTTTATTAAAACAAACTAACTTTCACTTGAGGCACTCCAAGTGATTTGAGGGTTAAAGGTTGAGTCTGCGATTTTTCCGGAAGTTTCTCCAAGAGCAAACCTCTGACAAATCCCTGCTCTTTGGTGTGAAGGGCAGTGATTGGTCAGTTTTTACATGCCTGCTGTGAACAACATCACAGACATCATTCTAGTTTTATTTAAAGTTTATTTGTTCTAAATAAATGTGCTATAAATATGGTATTTTGCCCCCATCTGTGCATCATAGTAAATGATGACATTACTTAATTACAAAAATTAATAAACATTGTTTAAGAAACTTGTAACAAATACATTCCCAGAATCCTCCAAAACAATGAAGTACATGTTTATTTTTCATGTCAATATAAAATCTGTCCTTTAGTTCACAGTTTTTTTTGTATAATACCCTTCAGAAGTCCAGTGTGTGATGGTAGAAGTTTAAAGGATGACTCTATGGCAGTGGTTCCCAAACCTGGTCCTTGTTGGGCCCCCTGTCTGTCTTCCACGTTTTAGACAAGAGGCTGTTCCAGCTCACCTGAGATATATTTATATAAATATGTGTGTGTGTGTGTGTGTGTGTGTGTGTGTGTGTGTGTGTGTGTGTGTGTGTGTGTGTGTGTGTGTGTGTGCAGCTTTCCTTATAAATATTTAAGTAAAAGCATTTTCAATAATTCCACTAGCTTTTCTGGATAAAGGTTATGATATATCTTTTGTAATGTTCTTAGAATTGCTTCTTATATAAATCCCACCTTTTCTACTTCTGCGATAGCAGGCATTCTTAGAAATCAAGCAGTATCAATATAAAGGTGTAGGATTAAATTTCATCAACTAATTAGAATCTTTAGAGCAAATTAGATGTCACGGATATAAAGCTCTCTCACACAATCAACACAAGACTCAGTTAGCTTCAGGTTCATGCCAACAAGTGTCAGCTTCCTCACTATGTAATTTAAAATCCATGGTTTCTTGATTTAAAGGGGCTTGGTCAGTGAGAGATATACTTTTAACTAACTGTCATCTTGAAGCATATAAGGTTATACAGCTTTCCCACAATCAATCATTTATTTACGGTCTCGTCTCATCCTTTGCTTTGAGAATTACCATTAAATCTTCTGCATGCTAGTTCTTTGATATGTTTGCATTTGATTTTTGAGTCGGCCTTTCTTTCTGCTCGTCTCCATCACAGGAGACCAGCTCCCTTGGATCACGACTCTGTCTCATCCTTTCCGACGTAAATCTCGATCTCCTCCTGCACAAGCACAGCATCTGTCAGAATGATCAATGCTTTGGTTCTTGACTCAAGGAACAGTTTCCACTGAGCAAGATATGGGCACTATATATCGATGTTCATTTCAGTGAGTTTCCTTTAATTTTTTGTGCCACCTTTCTTGCTATTTTAACCATCCTTTTCTGTCTAACAGATCCACCCTTGGTTTTCAATCCAGTGTAACCTATATGTGTGCATTCTTTAGTCATAGTCAAAAAAAAAAAAAAAAGACAAGTAGTCACTTGGGCTCAAATTTTAGAAATGTACAACTACGTCATTAAAAAAATTAGGATATAGAGAGAAAGCACTATATTTTTTTCACTCATTTAAGAAAGTAATTATCATGTATAATATAGAGTTATTAAACAGACTTAAATACATTAAACCTTCAGTTCTTGTAATCTTGAAGATTATGCCTTACATAAATTTACAAGTGTGTTGGGCCAGGGACACATCTAAAAGTTCCTGGATATGGGTCCACGAGGACTGGAGTTGAAGACCTCTGGCCTACGCATTTATGTGGAAGACTGCTGACAGATGTTCATACGACAGTCACTAGCTATGTTTACATGGACAGAAGTAACCGGAATAAAGGGCCGATCGGAATAAAAAAGTGTCATGTAAACGAGCCAATCGGAACATAGTGATCAGATTAAGTTCAATCGGAATGAAATTATAATCCGAATCAGAGGGGTGGTTTATGACAATTGATAATCCAATCAACGTGCATATTAACGTTTGTCAGGCTCAAGTTATTCCGAGTGTGGCAAACTGACCCAAGTGCCCCCGACGTAAACGTGACGTATTTCCGCATTGTGAGCGGCGGAAATACATCGGGAAGCAAAACTGTCGGGGCTCCCAATACAACCTTTCTGTTCGAAAAACTAAAAGAGCTCAAAATTGGTGCTTACTCAGTAACATTTCAACCATAATTACAACATTGTGCAAGTCTATCCTGGGCACTAAACAAACTAGACTAAACATATAATACTACTTTGTTTACTATTTTTTGTTATTTAGCAAATACGGAAGTACTTCTTCTGTGTTTTTTTGTGTGAAATTTAATAACTGTGCATGTCAGAGTGGTTATATTCTGAATAAAGCCAGGTGCATATACACGCACATTATGATCGGATTGATTGTGTGCCCATATAAACGGTACAATCCGATTATTTAATCTGAATACATTTTAATCCAATCTTGAATCTTTGTGCATGTCAACATAGATAATGACACCTCTGTCAAGGAGGGAAAGCCTCAAAAAGTCATTGCTAAAGAAGCTGGTTGTTCAGAATGCTGTAATCAAGCATATTCATAGCAAGTTGAGCAGAAGGAAAAACTGTTTTAGGATAGGTGCACCAGCAATGCAAAAAAGGATTGTCAAAGAAAATCCTTTAAAGAAGCTTCGCATGGAGTGGACTGAGACTTGAGGCAGTGCATCAAAAGCCACTACGCACAGACAAATCTTAGACACTACAAATGTTGCATTCCTCCTATCAAGCCACTCCTGAACCAGAGACAATGCCAAGAAGGCTTAGAAGCCATACCTGGGCTCAGAAGAAAACAGAACTGGACATTTGCTCTGTTGTCCAAAGTCCTCTTTTCAGGTAAAAGTAGATTTTTCCCAGATTAAAGGTCCTGAGGTCTCATTTATAAAATATTGCGTAGGATACTCAAAATGTACATACGGCCAAAAGCCAAAAATGGTGTATGGCAACAAAACAAAAAAATCCAGACTTATGCACACGCACACCAGCAAGTAATTTCCCCTTTATAAATCACAGCTGCACATCTATGTTTACGTACCAGATTCCGCCTCATATTTTGCCCTCTACATGTCATTCAAAAATAAATGGTCAATGCAAAGTACCTCATAAATGTCCATGTGTGTTGTATGAGCCACCTGATCGATGTTATTTAATTTAATACGTAAATCAGAGGTAAAAGCCCAGTGAGCTAATATGCTGTATTCGTGTCCTTGGGTGCTCTTGAGTTGTCAGGTGGCGAGGAGGGTCAAAGAGCGGAGAGTCCAGACAAGGGGGCGATGGGCACCGAGGTCCACCCCAACCTTATTGGTGCATCTGAAAGAGAATGGGTATTGATGAATTACGTTGAATCAGGGAGAAATATTTGATGAATTGGGAGAAGTTAAAATGGTATTGAATAATTTGTGGCGTTATGTCTGACATTTCAAACACATTAAAAGAACTTGTTAAAAAGTGAAACTTATTGCTGTCTTCATCATCATCACAAGACATCATGGGGCCAGTTTTCGCGTTGAAATTCCTCTTGTCATGAGGGGGATATATATGTTACGGTCATCATTCTGTGGAGGAGGGAGGCCAGGAGAGAGATGGATGCCATGCCTCAGTGCCAGGTTGTACAAACAAACTTTTTTTTAAGCCCACATTTGTATAGTAAAATGTTTTAATTGATCTGATTTAATATTCAAATCTTAAATGTCATGGTTTTCATTGGCTGTAAGCAGAAAATCCCCATCACTAACAGAAATAAAGGTTGAACACATGTTCTATGTGTAACTGGTCAATATAAACATTGGTTAATCTCGCATTGTGCTGTTCATCAAGTGATGTAGGATGACAGGCGCTGAAAGTAGCCCTTTGGCCTTCATTTGCTTGTGATTAATTCACCCCAATATTTGTTTGACCACTTGGGGGCACACATGGAGCTTTACAATTATATTCCCAAATTGTTTGCTGATGATTAATATGAAAGTAATAAGATCAAAACAAAACAACATCATCTCAGAAAAGTAATGTACCTGATTAAGGCACTGAGAACACTGAATTCCACTAATTGATCTCCACTTTGAACAAACGTTTTACAATGGTAGCGTAATGAAAGTTCCCCACATTTAGACCAATGTGACATGGTTTGCAAAATACCAGCATACCTACCAAGATGAGAAGCAAGATGAGATAACAGCAACTTCAGGCATGAATCAATGTGTTCATCAATTACAGCAAGTCACCGAGGTCCCGAAGCAGCAAAAGAGCTTCAGCCCGTCACACTACTTTCAGCTACAAACAGATGTAATGAGATGCACACCTTCCAAAAGGAGCTTTTATCTCATGAATCCACAGTCCCAAAGTATTAGGGATCATCATGTTTATTTAGTGAATGTAAAATGAGTCTTTCTGTTCTTGTTTGTTGCACACTGATTCTAACTTTGAAATGGATACCGTTTTTTTGCCCAGTCTCTTTCTTGTTGTTGAATCATGACCACCGACCTTAATGGAAGTGAGACCTGCAGTGCTTAGATGTGCTGCTGTGATCTCCCAGATGTATTGTTGATGTGCTGTTGGAGTAATTTTGGTCATTTTTTCTTTCTTATTAAGGTTCACCAGAATTACATGATTTTCTCAAAAGCCTTAAAATGGCTTTGTAACAATTACAGATTAATAAATGTTCCTTCTTTCTAACCTGTTCTCGAATTACTTTAAATAGGGGGGATCAGGAGCTCTTTCAGCCTAGTTCACCTTTTTCAGACAGATTCTATTTAATTGACTTGTCAGGTATTAATAAGACCTGGGTGTGGATACAAAAATTTAATTCAGCTTTACAAAAACTGTGGTTACAGTTAAGTCATGATTTAACAAAGGGGATTTAACTTTTTTTCTGGGCCATACTAGTTTGGATAGCTTTTTTATGACAACAAATAAAATCATAATTTAAAAATGCATTTCATATCTCAGGTTATTTTTCTGATATTGAAATTTGTTTCATTAATTCAAACATGAGAGGGTGGCAACAAAGTGAAACACTTGTTCACAGTGTTGTATTTACACCAGACTTGAGGAACTTGAACATTCTTTTTAAGTGATTTACATCTACAGTACATCATCCATGTAGTAAAACCACCTTAAACACATTCTCCCTCACTGTGAAAGTAAAATTACATTATAAAACAGATAAATGCTTTTCATAAAAGGTATTTATTTGCTCTCAGCCCAGCATCATTGATGCCACATGTGCTGACACAAACTTACTAGAAAGGCACGTTAATTTAACAGCGAGCAATATTTCAAAAATGCACAACAGTCCTCAGAACAGCCTTTTTGAAAACCTATTAGTTCACACTGCTGATGTACACCAACAGCTATTAACCCTCTCAGTGATTCTCCTGAGTTAATTCCTAATGAAAAATAAATTGAGTTGCTCCCTACACTTTCATAACATTTCCCCCTCAAAATAAATGGGCTCCTTTATGAGAAAAGACACATTGTTGTTAATGATTTTATAAGCAGGGAGCCCACCTGACATGCTTTTTTCTATTACTCTTCTTTATTCAATTTGCAGGGCTCGCTGCAGGTGACCTAACCTATAAAAGGGCACTCCAAATTAAATTATCAGAGCTCCTTCAAATTTTATAAATTCAGAACCGGTCTCACAGAGGGGTCTCGAAGCAGAAACTAATGGCTTCACCTTTAGCTCTGAATAAATCAATTGCACCAAAGGTTAGATCATAACATCATGCCAGGGCCTATCAATGCCGGTTTTAACATCATAACACAGTCATTTTGGGAGTGTGAATGGCAGGTGTATGAGGTCATCCGTGAGAAAATATGTCTATGTGTAAATACACTGTAATAAAGCCTTTTCCCTCTGGGATTATTAAAGTATGTCTGATTCTGATTCTGATTCAGGGGTATTGTGCATGTAAATTAATTAATTTAAAAGGCATTTATTCAAATTGTTTAATTTTTTTAATTTTCTAAAATTAAAACGTTTAAATATTTTTAAATGTTAAATGTTGTGTACAATTGTTCAAGTTTACTTGAGCTAAAAAGAAAAATAGTTTTTAAAAACTTAATTTAAACACTTTGATCTGAAGCAAAACTACTTGTCAAGCCCAGTTCAGCAACGGTTCAGAACTTTCCTTTTTGGCTGGTCCAGCAGGGTAAAAAGCTGCTTGTGAAGTTCATCTGGATAAGACCTAACAAAAGACTTGAAAGCAACAATTTTTTTCTCAAAGTTTTCTTATAATGGTTCCAGGTTTGTGCAGTTTTCAAAGCATGTTCTTTGTACAAGATCAACAACCTTGGGCTTTACCGAACCTGCTATAGTCTCGAAGTTGATTAGGGTAAAAAATTTGGAATTTTCTATAATGATTCCTTTTTTTTCCTGCCTGAGAAGCTGCTGTGTGCAGTCCCATGACGCCATCCCCTGCTCCTTGTGCTGCACCAACAATCAAACTGAGTAGTTAAACCTGGGGCAGCTCTAATTACTTCTGCACCTGGGAGAAGCACTATATGTTCTTGGCTCTCACAGTGTGCAACCGCCGGATTCTCGAAAGCCTTTGTGTGAGTAGACCATCTTGCATTCCTTGTATTGACCTCCTGTTACTGAACTGTCTCGTTCCTGTTTTGCTCCTGTCTGCCTTGCCCCAGTCAGATACTCCCGTTGGCTTCTGACTCTGGACACTGACCTCCTGCCTTGCTTTTCGACCAAGCCTGTCTGCCTCTGCCCCTTTCCGGATTCTCCTGCCTGCCCTGTACGACCCAAGCCTGGACTTTGAACCTGTCTCCTGTCTCTGACCTGCTTGGAAACGTCTGCATGGTGCTTGTGCCTTCTGTTACCAATTCTCTCACCTGGATCCCGGATTTCCCTGTCACCTGATACGAGTACCTGTCATTCCAGTTCCAGCTCCAGCAATAGCAGTTTATTTAAAATAAACTCTTTAAAACACTCACTTCTTGTGTTGGTTGAATTATTGGGTCTCCAGATTCTCAGGGTTCATTACATTTTCTTTTTATAGTTAACACAGCTTGATTTCTTGTTAATGCCTGTGTGTAAAACTCCTGCTTTTTTTTGAAAACTTGGAGTGCTTCTCCTGATGTACTCACTGTCCCTCCTCTGTACATGTCCGAACCATCCCAGTCTGCCTGAACTCTCTGGCTTTATCTCCAAAATACCTAACATGATCTGTCCCTCTGATGTACTCATTCCAGATCCTATCCATCCTCATCACTCCCAAAAAGAACCTCAGCATATGTATTTCTTCAGTTCCTTCTGTCCCTCATTCCAACAGTTTCTAAACCATACAACATTGCTGGTCTCACCACCGTCTTGTACACCTTTCCTTTCACTCTCAGTCATGCACTTTTATCACACAACACACATGATACTTTTTTCACCCATTCAAATCTGCTTGGATATGTTTCTTAACGTCTTTTCTACACTCACTGTGAGTCTGGACTATTGACCCTAAGTGGTTAAAATCCTCCACCTTCTTTATCTGCTCCATGTAACTTTGTGGCTCCTCTCATTCACACAGACGTATTCTGTCTTGCTACCGCTAACCTTCATTCCTCTCCTTTCGAGGGCAAATCTCCATCTCTCTAAGTTTTCCTGCACCTGTTCCCTACTCTCACCACAGATCACAATGTCATCTGTCAAACATCAGGGCCCATGGAGGTTCCTGTCTAACCTCGCCTGCCACCCTCTCCATCACCACAGCAAACAAGAAGGGTCTTAGAGCTGATCCTCGATAAATTCCTCTGACACACCTACAGCACACCTCACCATTGTCTTACAGTTTGTAACGGGCCATTACACTGAAATGTGCTGGATAAAACTTTGCCGGTTGGAGTTGCTGGCTCTTTATGCTAATTATATTAGACTAATTTCCAGGGTTAACTATTTGTACAACCTCATGCAAAAGTTTTTTAAACAATTAAATAAATCAGCAGTATAACTTGTAATTTGATTGAGCCGAACAATGTTGGTGGACATACAGTTTGGTGGCACTGATTGTATTGCAGCCAGGCTTCTGTCGGTGTCCCAGGGCAGCCGTGGCTACAATGTAGCTTACCACAGTCAGCATGTGAATGTGTAAATGACTGAATGTATTGTAAAGCGCTTTGGGGTCTTCAAACTTGATAAAGCGCTACTCAAGTGCAATCCATTTACTATTTGATATTTTTGATCTCTCTATAATTTGAAAGTATTTGTTTTAGATAAAATAATATAATCTATTTTTTTATTGCTTGTCAAACGTGACAATTCTTTCATTTTAACCTGAGGGTAATTGATTGGTTGACCAGTCCATCACAATATATCATGTAGGTTTTACCCAACTGAACGTTTTTGTTTATACTGTATGCTGTGATACATTTATTTATTTTGGATTAATGTTTTGTAAAACCTTTTTGTTCCTCCATTACTGGATCTTTCCTCAGTTACTATGTATCTTACTTTAGATAAATTTTTCTTTGCATCCAATTTGGTTTGTTGAGTCGTCAAAATAGGGAAACCTCCAGACATCCAAAGCCTTGATAAAAACTGCCGGTCGGCATTTTCAGAGCTAGCTTTTGCAGACTGAAAACCTTGAATTGTTTTTAAGCTGCTAAATGGTAAATTGAGTTTTACACTAGAGCCATATTGTGGCTGTCTGTGTGCTGAAAGGTTCAAGTTGTCCCCAGACTTTGAAATAATTCTTCATATATTCTTCACTCTCCCAGATTAAAGTAGACATTAGAATCAATATTATGCAAAAAAAAACATTTATAATGATAACTGTTTTCATTTAGTCAGCTTAGATAACTCAATCAATAAGGCTTTCTTTCATAATAAAAATTATGAAACAGTACAAAAATTATAGAAATTCAAACAAGAAATAAGCTCTTGAGCACATCAACCAACAGTTAACATTACAAATCCTAAACTATATATTAACAATGTAAACATAAAAATATTCTAGAAGTTATATTTCCATGACCTTACACTGATTACATTGATTCTAAAAAAATATCTTAAATTCTGAAAAATATACAAGAGTCTCTTTTATTTTTAAAAGTTAACTTCCTGGAAATGTCAATAATTAATCTTACAAAATGATTTTGTGAATTTAACACTAATGGATTTATTAATCTTAAAAGTATTTCTTTAAACTTAATCAAGTTACTTTTATTTCCATGCAATATTCCCAATTGTATTTTTGTGTAATACTGAGAAGTGGCAGTCTAAAGCTTTGTCACCTCTGTAAGAATCCCCTTTCTCCTTGAAAGAGCACAAGCGCTTTCTAGTGTCACTTTGTTCCAGTTGGTAACCTAACAAGAGGTTGGTGGCAGAAAAAAAGGCTCCAATCAGTAACACTTGTTGCACCTGAGAACATGGAAATGTGTGACTTCTTTCTCTGAGAAAATGGAAAACATTGTCTGGTAAAGAATTTGGGAATATGGATAGGATCACTCAAGTGTGTTCAATCTGAGTCAGGACAAATGCTTTTATGAAGCAGTCGAGCGTGAAGGAAATTCATTTGTAAATTGCACCCCATCTTTTTAGGAATTGCTCTCTTTTTCAAAGTCAAGTCTCAACACAGAATTGGCACAAAACAAAGGCTGTTTCACTCACATCATCTGAATGAAGTGTATTTTGGTATTTATTGGTTGTGCAATAAACCATATAAAATTAGCTTTTTGCCAAATTTGTCTGATATTGATATATTTATAAATTTAAAGGGGATATGTCTTGCGAAGTACCCTTTTTAGCCTTTAATTACATTTACATTTAACTATATTTATTTCTAAGTAATATGTTATCCTTTCTGTAATAATTTTCTCCATCGTTTTCTGTCACATGCCCCATTCTCTAGCATTTAAAGCAACGCAATGTTTTTCTTTTACTCTCCTACTTTCCCATTGTAGTGTCCATATAATTTGAAATTCTCCCTGCAGGAATCACAATAAAGCTATTTACACGCACAAATCAAGCGGAGCATTATGGCGAAAGCTGTTTGCTCCACTTGTGAAAGTAAAATCTGTCGAGCTCTATTTGGCATTAAGATATCAATTTTTATTGCCACATTGCTAGACAGGACACTGGAAAAAAAAAAAAAAAAAAATAAATAAATAAATAAAGCAACGCAATGGTTTAAGGAAATATCCCCTCAATATTAAAGCACATGTGGCCAATCATTACCTTCTGAGGCATATCTTACTCAAATTGTAACAGTACAGATAGACTATCTACTAATTTGACATCTTGTAGGAAGATGTTTCACTTCCATTGCTCTTTCTCCATTAATTTCTTAATTTTGTCAATACTGATTTCTAGTGGAACTCCACTAATCACTTCTCTAACCTTACAATTAGCCCCAGGAATGTGACTTTTGTGACTTCATTCAGTGTCTTAATTTTCAATATCCTTTGCTGTTGTACTCTTTTGACTGCTTCAATCAGCATCTTGCCTTTGCTCAAAAATCTTGCTTGTTTAATATGTCCAATCTTGTCATGAATTGCCTTTTGTGAGTTTCACTGTAGTTTGCTACCGGAAACTCCAAACTCGACCCACACTTTCAACTCTTACTTTCCACTGCCTCTTTCTACTTTGTCAATAAACATTTAAACATATATCTGTATCTCTGATGTTTATCTGTGTGTTGATCTGCACACTATCTGGACTTCCCTGTTTGTTCTTGCTTCTTTGTCCCTAAAATAACCCAACTTCCAAGTTTTTCCTCTTGGGTTTCTTAAGTGCTTTTCTCAACTTCCTTTAATTTATCAAATCCCAACACCATGTACAAAACAGATGGTACTCTTGGTTATATAATAAAAATAACTCTTGATGAAAATTCTGTGGTTTTGCAATAAATACATAAATAATGATTTTAAAGGTATACTATGCAACCGGGATTTATTTTCCAGCGAGGCTCCCCCCAGAGGGCGAAAGTAAAAGTGCACTGTCGTAAATATGCTCAGCTGTTGTACTGGTTTCTCCGTCAAGCCAGGCGCGGTTGTTTTGAGCTTAGCAGACAGGCAAACGCAACGAATACAAAAGTCGAAAAAACGGCAGTACAAACAATGACTAACAGTGAAACTATGAACATGCACACAGAGAGAGAGAAACCATTCCAATGCAGTGTTTCCTCTAGGAATTTGCTTACCGGACGACCGGCGGAGCGGGGGGGGGTAAGACAAGCTTTGCGCCGATGACCTGCGGAGCGGAGACAAGCTTTGCGCGACCGGCGGAGCGGGGGGAGACAAGCTTTGCGCGCATATCAAGTTAGTTTTTTTTTTTTTTTTGTGGAATGTTGGGAGGCGGTAGCGTGAAGGAAACCCTACAATGTTACTTACAATCGCATCAGCAGAAACGCGAGGTCCGCGTCAGCCTTGCAGCCTTCTCTTTCTTTTAGCTCTCGCCATTCGGAAAAAGCTTGCCCGATGTTCATCCGTGTACGACTCCTCTTTCTTTCCAGAGCCCTTTTCCTCTTTCTTGCCTGCTCCAACATGGGCTTTCACTGTTTTATTGCCGGTTCCGCCATGATAACTGCACAGATATCGCCACTGCGCTAGCAACAAACATGTTCTCGCCGTAAAGCAAGACCGACTCTCGCGATCTTGCACGAGATTCTGAGCCTGTGGGCGCGGGCCGAGGGCTCCTGCAGTTGCAAGTGCGGTATTTCCCCCACAGACCACCAGGGCGGCCAAGAAAACCTTTGTTCAACCTGAAATGACTCATTTAATCATCCAAAACGGTATGGAACACATTAATTAACTGAACAATGTTGCATAGTATGCCTTTAAGGAAACAGCCAAACACGAACTGAATGTTGCCAAAAGCAAAAAGAAAAGATACCAATTTTATCTAGACAGCTAGGATTAGACATAAGCAGTAATTCAGAACATCATGAGAATTCATACAAATATATTTGACAGGAAGTGATAAGCAGAACATTAGCACAATTATTAGGACACAAGGGGGGTGGGGTGGGGGTGCAGTCATAACAGCTGCAGATATGGGAAGACGAGCCTCCTGCTGGGCTGGCAGGGGAACAATTCTGGATGGGCAACCGAGATTGATGTTTTCAGTATTTTGGATTTTAGTGACTTATTGTGAGATGGGTTGATAATTGTTCCTGAAATACAGTATGTTAAGCAGGAACAATTCTTATACATTAGCTCTCTGTTTCAACACTTTTAACTATGAATTTGATGTATCCTAAACACATACTGTAAATAGTTATGGATTAGTAGTTTACAAAAAAAGCCTTGTCTTGGATGGTGCTGTGACGGTGTCTATGTAACTTCTGGATCATTTATTGTGTTACATGATGTGATAAAGATAGAGAAGTTTGTCTTGTTCTCAAAGGAGGAGCCACATAGCCAGCTGCTGAAGAGACATCCAGCAGACCAGGCAAGATGTAAGAAAATATTCATCCTTGTCCATAATCATCAAAGTTTAAATTACAGTGGATCTCAACAATTTACACACCCTTGATAAAGATATGGGTATTTGTCATGTATACAAATGACACCCATGATGAATCAAATCAACCCAATTCATTCAAAACTTCTTTCTCATACAGTGTGACATGATATTATTGAAAACAATTCAATTAAATAGGAAATATATCTGTTGGTATAGGAGAAAAGGTCAATAGCCCGGCAGCTGCACATGTCCTAAAACTAATACTCGGTTGAAAAGCCGTTTGATTTGATTTCAGTATTTAGAAATGTTCACGTCTTTATCCACTTTCATATACACTGCTGTTCTATCTCAAGAAAAGCAGCTGCCACCACAATGTTTCACTGTGCTCTCTTGGGAATTATCTGTGTTGTTTTTGGGTCAAACTCACCTTTTGGAAGTGAAGCCCAAGATGTTGTGTTTGGTTCATTCAGAACACATTCCCCCTAGAGGATTTGGGAAACTTTAGCCAGACGTGAACGTTTACTTTGAAATGAGGGGCTCCGGTCTTGCCACCTTACTTCGTAGTCAACTCGTATGGAATATAAAGTAGATTGTTGTGACTTGCAGAACACAACCAGTGTTTGGCAGAAATTTGATGCAGCATTTTCAATGCTGCTTTAGATCTGTTGGACAGGGAGGTGCAGAGTATGGCATTTCTTGTTCAGATAAGACGTGACAAGACTTAGAGGAAAATATAGCACTTTGAGTCACAAGGCGTCAGTTATAGCTACTTTAAGATTATTGCTCTGCTACATGACCCAAGTGTTCCTGACCTTAAAGTACCAAACTGATGGCCAGTAATTCTCCTTCTGGATTTTCTGCAAAAGAACAGAATTCGTGATTACATCAATTGCAGTATGTTGTACAGATCCTCAAACCGAAGCACCCCAAGACAATCACACTACTACCGTGTTTGGCTGCCAATGTAATGTTCTTATATTGAAATGGTTTTATTTTTATACCTGATGTTTCTGTCTTTATCTCGTAAATCCACAGAATATTTTCCTTAAAGTCTTGGGGATCATCAAGATATTTTTTGGCTAATGTCAGAAGGGCTTTTGCTGTGGCAAAACTGGGCAAATTAGGTCTGAAATGCTTTTGATGTTGTTCTGGGTTCTTTTGTTTGGCTTTTTGAGATCCTTTAGCCTACTTCATGTTGCCATGCGGGTTCTATTTAAGTAATTATTTGACTGTACAGCAGGAGTCTGGGCTGGGTGTGGCTATTGAAACTGAACTCAGCCGTCCCAGAAAATCGTTTTTGGTTCAAGACATACAGTGGGTTGAGGATAATAACTTTTTTCGTGTGGGACCAGCTTGTTATGTTCCTTAACAAATGAAACCATCGTTTGATGAAATCATTGTTTCGCATTTAATAAACCTATCCTGTCCTGATGATCAAATGTGTTTAATGAACCAAAACATTTAAGTGTGTCAGAAACATACAATGAATAAATCTGTTAGCAGAAAACAGTTTTTCATGGCATTGCAAATGCTTTTAACATTTTTTTAGACCCTCTGTTGTGAACAACCTCACTCTGGATTATCCTGCTATATCAATACATTTCATGAGCTTTTGGTGTCCAAAAGAAGAGCGATTTTAAGGTGGCAAAAAATAAATAAATAAACGGTATCCCTTACTCAGCCCGCATGGCTTGGTACCTTTCAATTGTGGTGGCCTTTAAGAGGATTGTCTCGATCCTTTGTCTTTCAATTACCCAAAACACTGACAACCAAAAATGTCTAAATTTGTGTTTTTACTCAAATCACGTTCACCCTCCCTGTCAGTAATGCCAGCAGAGGTTGCCCTAGCTTTAATAAGGGTACTCCCCCTTAAGTAGGTTCAGGGTCTTTACTTGAAGTAGCTATTTGATGTAGCAGCCCCCAACCACCCCCACCCCATTCACCCACACACATGCAAACACCTAGTAGTTGACATGTGTGAACCCAAGCAGAAAGCATAGTTTGTTTCTCCAAGCTTGTGTAGTGAAATATTCAAGAGTTCCTTGTTTATGAAACAGTTTCTGCCATCTGCGCCCCTGAGTTCAGTCCTCCTATCATGGCAGAGCATAAGGCCAACATCAGAACAAATATATGTGAAAAGTGTCAAAATAGATTCTGCGCTCCACTCTGTATGGCAAATCTCAATATTGCTTGAATAGCATAAACAACACTTCTCCTTTGCTTAAACACACGCAGACGCAGAAAAGCCTGCACCTGTAGGATCTGAAATTTCCATATCCATGAGAGTGGAAAGGAAAAGAGGAAACATTTACACAAGGCTGCCTGCAGACTTTTGAAGCAAGCTTTTCTGTTAGATGTCTTACAATGTCATTGTGAGGCAAGCATGCTCCTGTAGGCTTCACAGATTCCGCGCTAAATGAGAGATTTTCCGAGACAAAAAAAAGCGGAGGAGGAAGGGTGCAATCAGTCCAGGTTTGTTCTAGGCAGCATCACTTCCTTCCTTACAGCCCAGGAGTGTGTCAGAGCGAGACATTCAAATGTGGTTTTCACCCAACACTTTCCCAGGACACTAATTCGGAGCAATTCTAATGGTGTCATTCAAAGCAGCTGCCTTTCTCAGCAATAAACTGAACGCCTTGCCTAAGCAATTCAAACCGCCTCCAGAGATTGCAATACAGTCAGCAAAGAACTTATCTTTGAAGTGAAACTATTCATCAATGAATGTGTTTGTATGCCAGAGAGAAGAAGGCGGATTGAAAAGACCCTCAGCTACACCTGAATGGCTACTCTTCCCATTTGACGGCTGTCACTTTCTCACTTTTTTGTTAATTTTCACCTGTTTTGTATCCTCTGTGCCAGTTGGATTCTCCACTAGAACAGCAATTTATACTATTGATGGGTGGACTAGAACAGCACAACTGGAAATATCTTCCATTGAAATAGGCTTTTACTCTAGAGGGAAAACTTTGTTTTGATGGGTCAGAAGCACACCAGAACTAAATAGCACAGAGTCCTGCTCATTTTCCTGACAGAGAAAAGGGTCATTAGTCCATGACAGATGTCAAAGAACCAAAAATAGAAAGCACTGCTATATCACTTATCTTCAAAGGCACACTCTGTATGTGACTATAGCACAAAGGGTCTGAAAATTCTGTTTATATTGCCTTTTTATACAATGTCACAATTACTCTGGCCTTGGACATAGGAATAAATCCTGTTTTAAGGCAGTGTGTTTGGAAATGTGGATAACAGCACACTGCATACCCGCTAAACAGCTCCATTAATGGAACATAGCTTCTTCAATAGATTGCTGTTTTAAAAGGAAATGTATTAAAAGACCAGACTCCATAAAGAAAATGTCATCCAAATAAAAACTTTGAATATAAATTGGAATTTGACCAATGATAAGTTGAGACTTTCCCCAATAAGTATCTTATTTTCAATTTATTTTCTTTTTATTAACACGACTATAGCCCTGACAAAAACAAAAAGATAAAAATAGGAGCTAAAAATTGAGTTGCTGTTTTGTAGCAAAAGGCTACAGGAAATGCAGCCGTTCAGACCTTTGTCTAAGAAACACTGAGACGGATACTGAAAGACACTCTGGACACGCTGGAATGTGTGCGTGTGTGAATTTGTAAACCGTCCTTTTGCGGAAGGGAGGGGGTCGTCCTTCAGTGAACCCAGCCAGTGTTGTTTTGGCCCGTGTTTACTTAGCCTTCTGTATGTGTTCCAGTGAGAACAATGACTAGGAAGGTACCAAAATGGCAATGCAAAGTTGAACTGCAAATAGCCTCATAAAAAAGTGATGAAATGTCATGAAAACCTTTTCTCCTTACTTGTAAAGTAACATACAGTCATGAAACAGAGTATTTGTAGCCGACTGGTTGGTAAAAGGGGCCAGGCTGCTTGTTTTTGTAAGCAGATTAAATATCAGGACAGGAAGGGCCAGGTTTAGGGAAACAGGAAAACTGATGCAAGGAAACTGTGTACGTCACCAGCCAGCCCACTGCCTTCTGGACTCAAAGTATTATCCAGACCCAAAGTAGGTATGGAGTCTTCGCTCAACTCACCAATGAAGCGTTTACTTTTCGTAGGTAAGTGAGCTTCTTTGTATTGCAGCATAGCAGCTTTATTTATAGAGAGAGGACTGAAATCAAATCTTTAACAGTGGGGTCTAAATGTTACATATAAGTAGCTTTGGTAGAGATCTGTACTTGAACTCACTTTACAGACAATATTCTTTTTCTCCAATTTGCGAAAACTGTTTGCGTTGAAAGTGCCCTGTAAAATGCCAAAAAAAAAACGTCACACGGAAGACATTGGAAATGTATTTCTGTTATACTGGAGACACACATATGTTCGGAGAAAAACATATTTTCTCACTAAAAGATGTCAAATCTTAGTGAGTGTGAATTATTAATTGTTTCCTTTTTCCTGTTTATTTTTGCAGCATGGCTCTGGAGTCTAATGGACACAGGCCTCTTTGATTTTTGTCAGTCTTGTCACCAACATGCGACATGTAAGTCCAAGAATGGATCGAGCACCATCTGCTTATGTAACTACGGATATACGGGAGATGGGATAAAGTTTTGCAATGGTGAGCGCAGATACACACATCCATCCAATTATTTGGGGGGGGGGGTTAATGTGTTGTGCTCAGGGAAACCTGGAGCATATCTGCCTCACAAGCTATGACTGTAATTTAAAGATTTTTTGTTCATACCAACATAGCCTCACAGTTTGCACAGAAGTCTGTTCCAAAAACAATTATTTATTGCCACAGTTTCTGAAGCTGAAGTAAATAATGTATGTTTTCTTATTTACACCAAGATCAACCAAAACCTGTAAATATTTGCATACATTTGCAATCATGATTTATTTTGCGTATTGTAAATCAGAGACAAATCCATAAAACTTTGTTTCTACTAAACTCTGCAGTTAACATCAGATATTTACTGTATAAAAAGACACAGAACCTTTTTTTTTATTTTTACACTTTGACATTAAACCGGGATAAACATTTCATCTCGTCGGTCATTTAGGATGGGGACAATATTTTTTTTTTGCTTAATGCCAGAACATACAGAGAGATCATTGTTGGAGAACTTTTTATTACTTTCTTCATAGCCAGACCTTTTACATGCATTTCCTTAGTAGAATTGCCTTTTGAACTGTATGACTGGGGTCAAAATGGTTTGGTATCCATAGCTTTTGATCCGATCCTCCTGACAAAACTGCTGTAACTGAGTCCAGATTCTAGCCTGCCTGTCTCAAAGACAGTGTTTCAGCCCAGCAGGGCTGTTTAATGGCCTCTCTATAAGGTTGAGTTTTTTGCCCTGAAGCCAATTTCTGACTATTTTGTTGGTATGGTGCTTAGTTAAATATTACCACACATTGGTGTTTTTCACATGATCTTTTCATATGATGTTCATCAGTCCATCCTGTAGCCACATAAGATGATGCAGCTAACCCCAGATTCTGTTCTCATGATTGCAAGCTTTCCCCTTTTCCTCCAAATGATTTGTGTTATGGCCAAACAAACTAAGGTTTTTGTCCCTGAGTGCATTTGCAAACTGCCATCTAGTTTTTTTTCGTGGTTTTTGGACTCATAATTTGTATGCCTTCTGAACAGTACAATGGCTGGTCACATTCTTGGTGTTTTTACTTGCATTTAATTGTTTGAAGGCGGCATCTGCAGAGATATGCAAATGCCACCAAAGATGAACCAGAGTTGTAGTGATCCAAAGTTATCTCATTTGACTTCTATTGCCTGCTTAAGCTTGTTTTGAGGTGCTTTAAAACTATCCATAAGGGTGCTTCTGCTTAACTCACAGGTCATAAGCTTACAAAAGCCATGATGTCATCACCAGGGCAGAGTAACGCAAAAAACAAATACAAAACAAAGCCAAAAAAACGTTAATTTATCCCACTTATTATTTTTGGCATTTAGCAAACATAAATAGTTGTCATCATCTTTCCTGACCTAAAAGAGACAAAGTTTAGTCTGATTTATTGTCAGACACTGAGGGGAAAAGGTTGCCTTTAAAAAAGAAGAAGAAAGCAAACACTTTTGTGTTTTATATACATATATATATATATATATATATATATATATATATATATATATATATATATATATATATATATATATATACTGCTCAAAAAGGGACGACTTAAACAACAACAATGAAACTCCAAGTCAATCACACTGAAATCAAACTGTCCACTTAAGAAGCAGAATTGATTGACAATCAATTTCACCTGCTGTTGTGGAAATGGAACCGACAATAGGTGGAAACTAGAGGCAGTTAGCAAGACCCCCCCAATATAGCAGTGGTTCTGCAGATGGTGACCACAGACCACTTCTCAGTTCCTCTGCTTTCTGGCTGATGTTTTGGTCACTTTTGAATGCTGTCAGTGCTTTCACTCTAGTGGCAGCATGAGACGGAGTCTACAACCCACACAAGTGGCTCAGGTAGTGCAGCTCATCCAGGATGGCACACCAATGCGAGCTGTGGCAAGAAGGTTTGCTGTGTCTGTCTGTGTAGTGTCCAGAGCATGGAGGCGCTACCAGGAGACGTGGAGGAGACCGTAGGAGTGCAACCACGCTGCAGCAGGACCGCTACCTCCACCTTTGTGCAAGGAGGAACATGAGGAGTACTGCCAGAGTGCTGCAAACTGACCTCCAGCAGGCCACAAATGTGCATGTGTCTGCACAAATGATCAGAAACAGACTCCATGAGGGTGGTATGAGGGCCACAGGTGGGCGTTATGCTTACAGCCCAACACTGTGCAGGATGTTTGGCATTCGCCAGAGAACATCAAGATTGGCAAATTATCCGCTGGCACCCTGTGGTCTTCACAGATGAAAGCAGGTTCACACTGAGCACATGTGACAAATGTGACAGAGTCTGGAGAGGCCGTGGAGAACGTTCTGCTGTCTGTAACATCCTCCAGCATGACAGGTTTGGCAGTGTGTCAGTAATGCTGTGGGGTGGCATTTTTTTGGGGGGCAGCACAGCCCACCATGTGCTCGCTAGAGGTAGTCTGACTGCCATTAGGTACAGAGATGGGATCCTCAGACCCATTGTGAGACCATATGGTGGTGCGGTTGGCCCTGGGTTCCTCCTAATGCAAGACAATGCTAGACCTCATGTGGCTGGAGAGTGTCAGCAGTTCCTGCAAGATGAAGGCTTTGATGCTATGGACGGCCCGCTCATTCCCCAGTCCTGAATCCAATTGAGCACATCTGGGACATCACGTCTGGCTCCATCCACCAACATCACGTTGCACCACAGACTGTCCAGTAGTTGGTGGATGTGTTAGTCCAGGTCTGGGAGGAAATCCCTCAGGAGAACATCCTCTACCTCATCAGGAGCATAACCAGGTGTTGTAGGGAGGTCCTACAGGCACGTGGAGGCCACATACGCTGCTGAGCCTCATTTTGACTTGTTTTAAGGACATTACATTAAAGTTTCATCGGCCTAGATTGTGTTTTTCCACTTTAATTTTGTGTGTGGCTCCAAATCAAGACCTCCATGGGTTAATACATTTGATTTCCATTGATAATTTTTGTTTGATTTTGATGTCAGCACATTCAACTATTTAAAGAACAAAGTATTTAATAAGAATATTTCATTCATTCAGATCTAGGTTGTGTTATTTTGGTGTTCCCTTTTATTTTATTTTTATCTGTGTGTGAGTGTGTGTGTGTATATTTGTGCTTTACTTAATATGACCATTTCAAGTGACAAAATCAATAGTTAATTTTAGTATTATAGTTTGAAGTTTGTATTGTGTAGTATAATCACCCTTCAGAAGACTGTACTTGCCTTACTGCCTTGTTCTTCCTGTTTCACCTCTCCCCGTGTTTCCTGATTAAATTGAAACCACAAGTCTAGTGTACCTACTGTATTTTGAGGGACAAGTTTCATGAGAAAATGGGTCATGCCTAAGAGTTTTCTGTGTTCTTCAACAAAACAGGTAATTCCCTGTTTACAAAAAAATTAAACTAAGATCAAGTTGTTAGTGCACAAAGTTCACTTTTTCCAGATGATAAAAAAGCTAGACATTTTTAAAATTACTCCCTTTAAACCGCTTTGCCACCATCTCCTTAAGAATTGTATCTTTAAATTTATTTGAATACCTCAATATTTTTCCTTACACTTCACAGTTATGCACTACTCTATGTCAGTCTATTGCATAAAATCCCAATGAAGTACACTGATCTTTTGTTTTATCTGTGTTCATGTCCCTTTAGCCTTTTCATATTTCTTAAAGCTTGGTGGCAACCTCATATTCCAGAGTGAGTCATAGAAGAGTCAGAAAGCTCTGTGTTCGTCACCTCCTCCATAAGAATAGAGGATTTCCTTTACCGCACATGTTCTGTGCAAAAGGTACAGGAAAGTGGAAGAGGGTGTTCATCACATCCAGACAAAGCAAAGGTCCCTGTAGGTCATATTACAATAAACTGCGAGATGGATGATTTATTTGAAAATAAGGCTGAAACAGCACTTTCTATAATGAGTGAGCAGCCGCCGCATCAACAGCAAACTGCGCTCTGGCTGGTGCCTTGTAAACCTGGACAGAAGTACAAATCCTTGGAAATAATTTGAGCAAAATGGAATTGAAAAATGCCAAACAATCGTAAGAATCCACATGAAATTGAAATGTTTAAATGCTGCCATCAGCCCAAGCTTAATTTCAAACTAAACTACCACTGAGATGTCAACACATCTGTGCTTCATCAAGCTCAAATTATACAGGATAAAGATCTAATTTAGGCGTTTCTAAAACAGTAACTGTGGAAAGCAATGAATTATCACATGGTGCTCAGTAATAATAATGACATAATTTTGTGATATAAAGAAATTTCCAAAGATGCTGTTGTGCCATTACAAATGGTTTTAAGTTATTTAATGTTTAATAAATAACTCTGGGTCTGTGATGTATCGTCCGGTGAATATCAGCCCAAAAAGCTAATATTAGGACAATAGTTGAAAGGAATGATTCAAGCACTGGCATTCTTTTAACAGCAAACTCACATATGGAATAAAGGAGTTATAACTTCTCTTCAAGTTAAAGAATTTATTAACAAAACTAAATGAGTATCCATGGAAAACTACTATAGAATGTTGTTTATCTGAATTAACAATATATTTCAATCAACAAATCCTCTCTACTAGGCTAGTGAAACTACTAAGCAAAATTAAGATATATAGATAGATACGTACACACAAAGGAAACAAAAGGACAAATAAAATCATTGAAAAATATCGACAGAATGATTCAGTGAATCCCGGTTCACTGCAGCTCCAAGTTAAAGAACTAAAGTTCATCTTAAAGAATATGGAACATTTGGTATGTGTTCCAACCCATTCACAATGCAAATCTAAGTTACACAAAGCAGTATTTAAGGAAATAACATTTCAAAGAATGATTTGCTCAGTAAAAATCAGTAACTTTAGGACACTTGATTTTATTAATGCAATTATTTAGTCTGTAAGCTAGAGGGCGCTGTAGCGGTCTATCATTAGCTTGATGTAAAGTTATACAAAAAAAACATTAAATCCACATTAATCTTCCCTATCAATGATGTGGTAAGGCTTATAGCACAATTGAATGATGGCAGAGCTAAACGAAACAAAACGTATGTATAAAAACAAACCATAGTTGCCTTGAACCAGTTCAAAGCATAGCAGAACTCGAGGTGTGCGAGCTGCTGCTAGGGGGTGCGCAAGATGAAAAATGTAATGGAGGTCTGACAGTGTTTTTTTCCCCACATCATAAAGGTCGTTTAAATAAACATTTCCTTTGTAAAAATTAAAATCAAAGACTTTAAATTTAATAAATAGATAAAATGTATTCACACGAAAAAAAAAAATCTTCTATGCTTCACTTTAAGATGAAATATAGAAGTTATCTTCTTCTACACATTGTTCTGTATATGCCCACCTAGCTTGTGGCCTCTACTTAATTCATTCTCGCAAATATGCTCAATTGGCTGAAATCAGGGAAACTGTCAAATGAGACATTTAAGGTCAAAGTTAGTGATGAAGGAGCAGAGGAATCAAGAGAGAGTGAGGAATCAGAGGCAACAGAGGAGAAAATTTAAATGGATCCGGGAGAAGAAAACTAACAAGAATCAGAAAATGTCTCTCTATCTCTTTCCTCAACTGAGTGACAAGGTCTCTGTATCTGTATCAATAGAGCAGCACCCACAAACAGCTCTGCCCATGGTGCTGTGACTCTGAACCGGCTACAAGCACTGATGTGCATGTCATGACCACACTGCTGCAGCCTCCGCTGCTGCTGGTGGGAAAAGCTATGCTCACGCACAGAGCTCAGTCAATCAATCAATCAATCAATCAATCAATCAATCAATCAATCAATCAATCAATCAATCAATCAATCTTTATTTGTCAACTACAATTTGCATTTGTAATCGAACTTTCAATTTCAGTACAACCGTCCATCACATACATAAACAAACATTTGGGGGGAACGATTGACTGAGGTCTTGCGTTGCCAAGGAACGCAGCCAGTCGGCCGCTGCAATTCTACGCAGCTGTTAGGCGCATCCCTCCAAACTGCCCCAGACCCCGCCTTACGTGGTGCCCACAGGGCGCTGCCTTTGAATCTGTGGAAAAGATAGATTTTCAACATAGGGGGAGGAGAGGGAGATAAAAAAGAGACCGATGCATCACACTCTATGCTCTCACGATACAGTGTGAAGCATCCGACAAAAAAAACCTCATTGCACGTAAAGCACAAATATAACGAGACACATATAGCAGAAGGATAACATTAGAGATTAGTCGCGTGTAAGTTCATGAGATAAATGAGCATCAGTAGTGTGTTGTGTGGAGTATTGTGTGTCCATGAACGCCGTCCTGCAGGCAAGTGTCCTTGATACGTTGGAAAGTCTTTATCACTTCATGGCCCAGCTTGATGCATCCACGGATGTTTGCTGGGGAGGAGGGAGCGGGGGGAATAGTTCTGTTCAATTTTGCCATAACAAACCAGGGGAGAGTTTAGATAGTGGGAAAGTCCGATTAGAATACACAATTTGTTATGAGAACAAGCTGAAACAATTCTTCCTTCAGCTTTAAAGTCTTCTCATCACTGGCTTCAGGATCCAATTTTCCAAATTAGTGGGCTATTTTCGCGCCTTCACTTCCAGATGTTATCCCATCTCGCCCCTTCCAACCACCGCAGTCAGCTTGTTAAGCTTATTGTTCTGTTCATTCACTGCCTTAGTGATCGCGTCGTAAGCCGCCGGCAGCCTCATCAAGGCCGAATTCACCGCCAGCAGTCTCTGAAGTTGCTGATACATCAGAAATCCCCCAAAATCCAATAAGGAGAAATCCAAGAATCATAGATCCAAACATATACAAACATAAACATATGAGAGGCACACCGTGGACCATTTATCCCATGGATCCAAGGTGTATCCCGCAAAAAAAGGTTCCATAGGGACAGGCACGCTTCCCATTCCTTCGCTTTCCAGTCGCAAAAATTTGATCAATGGCATTAAGAGACCAGCTGACGAGATCCATAATTTCCTTAACTTCGGCTTCCGAGCTTTCGGTTGCTATGAAGAAATTGCACAAAGACACAAAAACGAAGCAGAAGCGGAGAGAGGGGGCAGGGCAGATAAGCGGAGAGCAGAGAAATGCGACCGACCTCGAAGAGAGACAGAACAGAATGCAATATCTTTCATTGTTATTCAGACAGGTGCAGTTCATTTTAAAGATGCAGTTTTAGTGCATATTCAGAGATCATGCAGCAGCTAAGTTCCTCCTCCTGCTGCCTTGATGTTCTACCCACAGCTTTCTTTAAGAAAGTTTTGCCTGTCATAGCGTCTGAGTTGACTCAGATAATAAACACGTGCCTTCTGTCAGGTGTACCAAAAGTTCTCTCCCTCTCTCTCTCTCTCTCTCTCTCTCTCTCTCTCTCTCTCGTCATCGGACACAAATCAAATTCAACTTCATGTTTCTATTTTGCGCCATAAATTGTGACTTAGACTCAGATTTAGCAGCTGGTACATGAGATAAACAAAGTGAGAACACACACAGGTAGATCATCATAGTTTAGTCCGTGTGTCCTTCGAGTGTGGAAAAGAAGGACACATAAAGCTGAGAAGTCACAAACCCAAAAATGTAACCTGTGAAAATACAGAAAACTTATCCGAAAGTGCCTTTGTAGCTAAAAATGCAAGTTTTACCGAAGGACTAAGGATGGTTGAGTGGTTGATTGATTCTGGTGCATCAAAAGACACGACATGTGATAAAGAAATTCTGCAAAATGGTATTGCAGAAGGAAAAAACAGGACTTTGGTTGAAGCAGACAGAAGTATGCTATCACATGCTAAGTTATCAAAGATGTACTGGGCTGAAGCAGTAGCAATAGCTGCCGACATACAGAATAGGTTGCCCACATCTGTCCTGAAGCAAAAAAACACCCTACCAAAGATAATGTGAAAAAAACCTGACATCAGCCATGTAAGAGTGTTTGGTTGGATGGCTTATGCACATGTTCCAGGGGCTGAAAGACAAAAACTAGACAAGGAAGCCATAAAACTTTGTGGGCTATGCAAACAGTGACGGATTGGACGGTCTGGCATTTGGGCAGATGCCAGAAGGGCCGCGGGCCCTCGTGGGCCGTTTGGGCCGGCCAATCACGAGGCGGCATGATCGTCGGGTGTGCGCGGCCCCTTTCACCCTGTTCATTGTGGGCCTACATTATCTCTCGGCCCACTAATAAGCCAAATGCAGGGTTTCCCGCAGCGCTGGCTTGGCGAGGCGGCCGCCTCAGTGCAAAACTTGTCGTCTCTACCCCCCCCCACGCTCGGCGCAAAACACGCTGGTTGGTGAAAATGCCAGGGCCTTTTTTTAATCCCAGTCCGTCACTGTATGCAAACAATGCAAAAGGCTATCGTCTGTTCGATGACTTGAGGAGGTGAATTCTGATTCGACAGACTTGACTCAGACTTTACGCAGCTTGGTCGGTTGCTTGTCTCCTCAGTGTAGAACTCCTCTCTCCTCGAGGGGTCCACAGGCAAAGAGGGCAATAAATACGAGGGGGCTTGGTACATAGCAGTGTTGGCACCCCCTGCTGTGATGGGCAGTCCCTTGATGCCTGTAAAAGTCTCACATTTCAGTGGCTTTAAACTTACAGTCTGAGTTTATTCTCAATGGCAGATTGCACAACGATGCACTGATAACATTATGGGTTGAGATTACTTTTGAGGTTCATGGACAATCCTATTTAATTTTGAACTGATGTTTAAAATATTTAAAAGGTTGTAACTGTACAGGATAACCTTTTGCAAGTTTTACTTTGTGGTGCTATTTTTGGACTCAATCAAAAATCTCAAAATGCTTTGTTTTAAGGAGGATTATAATCACTTTTTCATGGTCAAAAAGCAGGCAGACTGTGTTGGTGGTGGTCATTTTGCGATAAAAGCCTAGCAGTCGATGAGAAATTAACTTATTGTCGAAGAGGCAGAGCTGAGATCTGGATATCTCCGCAGAGCAAAATGCAAATCTTGTGTCAAAACATCTTTTTAATGAGAAAGAAGACACATGCGATGAGGCTGTATATTGGCTGTATTATTACTGGGTGCAACATGAAGCCAATAAAAACTTACCAGAGATGTCACATGTACAGATACTGACACATCCAGTGGGAAATAAAGCAGTTTATTTCTAGTTTGGGGTGCATTTTTTTAATAAAGGATTAAAAAAGTAAAGGTTTTTAAATTCTTCAGGTATAGTGGTATGTAGTGACAAGCAAAAGCAATCATCTGAGTTTTCTCACATGTCATTTTAGAACCTCAGATGTCAGAGTAGTTTGTTGGGATTTTATGTAATAGAACAACACAGCGCCCAGGACCTCATAATTGTTTAGTGGAGGGAACTTGATACATGTTTTTTCTATTTTACTTTTTTATTTAACTCTTTTATTTTTATACAAATAAAAATCTGAAAAGTGTGGCATTCATTTGTATTTGAACCCCCATAAGGTATTATGCGTGAGGGTGAGAAAGTTTAATTTCAGTCTCATCTGATCAGAGCACCTTCTTTCACCCCTAAATTGTTAAACTTTAAATGGAATTTCATATACATTGTTTTCAACAGTGGCTTTTGTCGGACAAATAGCCGTCCTGTTAACGGATTCTTCCATCTGAGCTCTGCCCCTCCTCCAGAATTAAGACGGGATCAAATTGCACAAAGGTGGACTTTATTGATTAGGTCACTTCTAAAAGCTGGTGCAAGTTTATCTATAGGTGACAGAATAAATGGATGATTTAGATTTTAATTTGAAAAAAAAAGTAAGAAAACCATCCATTTTCTTTCAAAATTGTTCTCTTCTTGTGTTGGTCTGAGATATATAATAACCCAATGCAATACTTTAAATTTGTGGTTATAATGTGACAATATGTAACAAAAAATAAGTCCATGGGGTAGGCCTTCCAATAACTTCTGCAAGGCATTGTAAATGTATGAAGTTTTAAATAAATTAATAAAGACTTTTACTGTCATCAATCTTCAATCTGTTTTATGATTGCACGTTTTCTCTTCTGTCTTCTCCTCTCAGATGACAACGAGTGTCAGAATGTGACTAGCATCTGCGGGGAGAGGGGCAAGTGCACAAACACAGAGGGCAGCTACTACTGTACGTGTGTCCCTGGATACGTGTCGACTGGAGCAACCCGGTTCCAGACCAACGACGGCACTGGATGCACTGGTAATCCCTAGAGAAGTCTTTAAATGTGCAAAAATTCACACAGGGATCTGTAGTTTAAACGAGCCTGTACTCTCTGAGGACCTTAGCACAAGTACCCGACTCAAGTGTGTTTTAAAGCAGTTACTGGGCAGCTGCGACGACGTGAGGTCTGGGTGAATGTGTGAACTGTTTTCTCTCTCAGTGGAGAGAGGAAAATAAATATGTTGGAGGGGATTTTTTTTCCTTACCACTTCTTTCCCATCTGCTGCCCTGAGAAACCATCTGAGATGTTTTGTTTATTTTGCATAATGAAAAAAAACAACATCTTTATTGCAAAGCTACAGACTGAAGAGTTCCTGCAGATATCCAACCGGATGCAGGGAAACATGCAGCAGACGAGTTCTGGATGTAAAAATGTTTGCAAAAGTGTGCTACTTCGATGTTTAGCTGTCACAGACACCAAAAATGCAAAATAAATTATTTACTATTTAGAAGCATGTTTGATAGTAGGATGGCGTCGCTTAAATTGACTTACAATCATTTTAATGGAAGCCCTCTTTTTTTATTTGCATCTTTTAGATATTGATGAATGTGAGCGCGAACAGGCCTGTGGCCCAAACTCACGCTGCCATAATACAAATGGATCTTTCTATTGTTCCTGTCAGCGTGATTACATCTCGACTTCAGGCGATAAGCACTTTCAGGCAGAGAGAGGTGTAAGATGTAAAGGTCGGTATGAAAACTCAAGAGCCCACACAAACACACATAGCAGGAGTCCTTTAATACTCACATTGATAGATATTTATCTTCTTTCATCCTATTTTTTTATTTTGTTCAACACATTTTTTTTACACTTTGTTGAGGATTGGCTCCACATCTGTGAATAATGAAAAATTTCAGGCATTTTAAGGAGCACCGGTGGCACACTGAGAAATGTGATGTTATATGCTCTCTCAGACCTCACTTTAACACCATGCATAAGTGAAGTTCTTGTTTTTCAGAACATCCCCAAAAATATTGCCATGACAACATTGGATGCATGGCGCAGGCTGTCAACAGAACACTTGAAAACGTAAGTGTCCCTCTGCCAAGGGAGGTTAAAAATAGACATGATAAAGCTGCCCCCTGTTGGAGAGAGTGCAGAGCAACCAGAGGTAGAACGGGTTACAGCTACATTATGTTAACGTACTTGTATCATCAGTCTCTGTGATCTAAGAATGACCTGCGATTCCTACCTGCAGCTCTGAACCCTTGCTTGTCCCAGGTGCATAGAAGAAGTAACACAATGGGGCACCTCATATAACACTGCATCCGTTTAGTGTCAAGCGTGCTGCTTGACGCTTCACTTGTCTGCATGTTAATGTTCAGTGAAAGGAGCAAATAAACTGTTCTATAAGACAATATATGAAATGGATAGTTGTAAAACACTGAAAATTGAAGAACAAAGTAATTAAATCATCACATGTTTGAGAGGTACTACTTGCCTTTATGAATGACGGACCTTTATATAGACATTACCTATTAGACATGCTGCAGACACAGTCTTTGAGAACTGTATATTATAAATCATAATTTACATTGGACAGACAAATTCAGGACTGTATATTTATTGCATGTGCATTAAATGCACATATTATAAATCAGAGGCTGCTTCTTTGTCCCAGAGCCCATTATACTGTTTTATAGATAACAGACAATAATTTAAAAATATCAAATTATAACACACTTTACAGACTAGATATCCCCGAAGAAGACTTTTGGCTTTCTGAACATGAATTGTTGTAAACATTAACGAGCTACCTGCAAGTTTCAAGTGCCATTCAAGGAAAAAAAATTAAAAGATTCAAACTTTCTTTAAAAAGTCACTGAAAGTTCAATATCATTCTGTTGTCGAAAATAAATCTCTCCTCCTTTTAGATGAGCAACCTCACGGAGCCACAAAGCCTGCTGAGAGAAATTGCCAACAGGACGTCTGGTGAACTTACCTCAGTGGAAGTGATCGCATATGTTGAGGCCTTGAGTCGATCCGCATCAACACTGGCTGCTGTGGAGAAGGATTACACTGTCAAACCATCTGCCGTCAACTCCACTCTTTCAGTACGCTCTGTTTACCGTTGTTGTTTCTCAGTCAACAGTTGGAGCCTTGCCGAAAAGGCTGCTACGCTTTGAACTGGTTTAAGAAAACAACTGGTGCTACATGAAGTCATGTGCCCTCTATAAAGATCTGCTGCCTGAAATAATTTACTGCCATTATGAGACATCTGTAGCGCCTTGAAAAAGTATTCACAGCCCCTTGAACTTTCCACCAACTTAAATGAATTTGTTGTTAAATTTTTGTAGAGTTTATGTGGGATAGTGCTGGTTTTCTTTATTGACAGTAATCACAAAGGAAATGAGCAGAGGGCGGAGGGAGGACATGCAGTGTTCATTGGTCCCATGGTCAGCAACTAAACCCTGGATGGCTACCTCAAGGACTATAGCCTCCTTATATACTAACAGTCAAAGGTTTTGGATACAACTTTGTCATTCAATCAAGTACCTTCTCCATTCAATGGCTTTTCATTCTTCTTACTTTCTTCATTGTAGATACATAGTGAAGACATCAAAACTATGAAGTCAAAGTCTGTGGAATTATGTAGTAAACAAAAAAGTTGAATAACTCAAAACAACTGTTATATTTTAGATTCTTTAAAAAAAAAACTGCCTCCGTGTTGATTACTGCTTTGCCCTCTTGGCCTTCTCTTGATGAACTTCATGAGGTAGTCGCCTGAAATAGTATTGTAGCGGTTCCCAGAGTAGTAGTAAAAATAAGTACACACCATTGAATGAGAAGGTGTGTCCAAACCTTTGACTAGTAGTTTATGGCAGGCCTGCTCTACCACTACATCATGTGCTATGGTATAACACCATGGTGTGATAGATAAACACAACGTTTTGCATAATTTTGTAGTAGAAGAAAAAAGTTACTCGCTTTCAATTTTTTTTTTTTTTTTGTAAAGAAAAATCTAAAAAGTGCAGTGTGCATTGGCATTCAGTCCTTTTTGCTCGCAAACCACTCTAGTTAAGCCAAGTTAAGGACACGGTAAACCTGGAAGAAGGTGCTCTGTTCAAATTAAACCAAAATTTACCTTTCAGGCCTTCATGCAAATTGTTTTGTATTGAGTAAAACGAACAGTGCACATCCCTCACCATTGTCATCATGAAGCATAGTGGTGGCAGACTGGGGCTGCTGTATCAGAATGATGCCCTTGAAACCTTGAAACATATTGCAAAGAAGAGTTGTCCAAATACATCACTCTCCAAATTTCCAAAGCTGGTAAAGAAGATTTATATTGTTGCTTCTAAAAAAGAAAAAAGTGAAGACTAACAAAAGGCAGAACATGTTGAAGCTGTATTTTGTCAAATAAACATATAGGATCAGTCTGTGTGGTTTGAAAACCACCTGCAGCACTAAACCCTTCTTCTGCATGCAGGTAACACATCTGTTTAGAACTGTCATTAAATTACATCCAAGATATATCTTTCGTTGCATGTGGCAGTCTGCATCTTGCTATTCAGTTAAAGGACCAAATCACTGTTTTGTAAGACATGAAGTTAAATTGTGTTAAATGCATAACTGCAAAACACTTGAAACAATTGGGTTTAAAGGGGAAAAAATAGATTCTTACATTTGAGCCATGTATCAGCTCTACTCTTTATGTGTGCAAAGCTGGTACAGACATATCCTAAAATATTTACATCTGTTACTTTAGCAAAAGGTGGTTCTGCCAAGTATTGATCAAAGGGTGTTGAATTTAAATGCACACTATACTTTTTAGGTTTTTTTAAAACCATGTATAATTTTCCTTCCCCTTCACAATTATGTACCACTTTATGATAAAATACATTGATGTTTGTGTTACTAACAAGTCAAAATGTGGAAGAGTCAAGGAATAACTTTGCAAGGCACTGTATGTAATATTTACACATGTATGGGACACAGTTTTGTAAATAGTTTTTATTGCATTGTTCAATTAATTATAATCAAGATGGCTGCCCTGCTCAAACCACAACAACAAAAATCACAGTGTAGTGCTAATTAAAATTATATCCACATGTTATTACTGATCATAAAAATTCTTGTCAAACAGCAATTAGTCAAAGCAGTGAACAATCTGGTGGAGAAGGATGAACTGGTGGCTTGGAACAGAATGAGACAGGAGCGGCGTGAACACACCATCACCAAGCTGCTCCATGTTGTTGAAGAAAGTGCTCTGTCGTTGGGCAACAACCACAAAACTCCAACTGAGCTTCAAATCAAAGCGTCTGAAATGGGTGAGGCAACTGTGATCACAGGGAGTCTCTGAATTCTCTCAGTTACATTAAATTATTTATTCTCAAATGTACATTTAGATATCACTGACATATATATTTTTTTAAATCCTCTACAGAACTGAAACTCTTCACCTTTGATGCTTCTCAGACAAAGACCAAACTTTCTGTTTCAATGGGAGGAGATCACATAGATCTAACCCCGAAACTGAAAACAGAGGATAAAACAAGTGGTAAAGATGCTCGCCTGAACTGTATAAACCAGAAGAACACTGTCTCGAAAAAGTATTCACCCCCTTACAGGTTTCTTCTGTTTTTTTTTGTCACTCTCACTTAATGATAAAATGTTTTATTTTGAGGAAAATGGCTTTCAGCGAGGAGGCAAAAAGCCTTAAAAGTGGCTTTGTAACAAATTCCAGTTTAATAAATGGTAAATGGACTGAACTTATACAGGTATTTACTACTTACACTGACCACTCAAAGTGCCTTCACCAAAGCCACATTCAGCAGCAATGATACACTGATACACATATTGTTACGCAACCTAAGATATGATATATCAAGCCTTCAACTTTCTAACTGCGCTTTTTGGCGGTTATAAAGCCTGGGAATGGCCAGTGAAATTAAACAAACAAAAAAAATAGGTTATTTATAATCTACGAAATTATCTTTTTCACATAGGACCAGGTTTTTTGGAACAGTGATTTTCCTTTAATAAATGCAATTTACATTTAATAATAGCTTTTTACATTAACTTATGTCATCTTTGTCCAGTATTAGAAACATTTGAGTGTGACAAAAAAAAATCTGTTAGGGGGAAATACTTTTTTCATGGCACTGTAGATGAACAGATTCATGTAAAAAAAGAAAGAATACATCTTTAAAAGTGTTTTTCTGAAGAAACAGTGCTAATGATTTTTTTCTTCTTCTTTTTTTGATCTACATACAAAAATTGTCCTCACACTTTATGTATACCAGAGAGCTTTCAGTCCTCTATATCTTGTGAGAAAAAACTGAGGTGCTGACTGACTTTCTTCTGCCTAGCTAAAAGTTTGAGCAGCAGTACAGTAAGTTTTACTCCCTCTCGTCTTTGTTCCGCTTGTTTTGTCCATCAGGATGTGTGTCAGTGGTGTTTGTGAGATATGACAGCATCAGTGACATCCTCAAGCCGAGCAGCGACCCAGGTGTCACCGACTACTCACGCTACGCAGGAACTGGGGAAATCACTGTCAACTCCCAAGTCATGGCAGCAGCCGTCAAACCTGCTGACGTTTACCAACTTGACCATGTCACCTTCACACTGGGGCACAATGAGGTAAAGAATGAGCAGAGTGCTGATGCCAGTTACATTGTTATTTCCGTCTTCTCATATCCTGCTGTCCTTTGAAAATGAACTCCGGAGGAGTCTGTTAGTGCTGAAGAGAACGCCACAGAGGAATTTCTTTTCCTAAAAAATGCCGACTTGCTGGTTTATGTTATTCTTCATAAAAAGGTGTGGACACAGACTCATTCAAGGTCACATGAATCATCCAACTCTGATTAAACCACTGAAAACCTGCAAGGTGTTTATTTCTTGCTCGGTCAAAGCTTCTTTTTTTTGTATTATAATGTAAACTGAAACTCAAAATGAAATAAAGTATCCCAAGAATCAAACCCTGTCAAAACAAAAATAAAAGAATTGACACAAAGTAATTTAAAAAATGACAAAAATGTAACACAGTGTGGGAAAACACAAATAAACAGATACTAGTAAAATTAGTAAGTAAGCACATTTTATTTATATAGCACCTTTTTCAGGCAACAGTCATGAAGTGCTTCATAGTAAATAATAGTTTAGGACAATTAAAATAACATTTAAAAGAGAAATTAAAAACATTTAAATATAATATAAATGTAACGAGCAGGAAACTGGATCCCGAATTCAAACCAGACAGGTCAGTGGCATTTAAACAAGTTTATTTTAGATACGCCGCCGCAGGCACTCGGAGCTCGCTGCGCGCTCTGTGACTGGAAACCTCCCTGCAGCAGAGACAACAGGTTAGTGATCAGCTTGTGGTGTCGGGCAAGAATGAGGGAGGCTGGATCACTAACCTGGTAGTGGGACTCCAAAGCTTGGGCTTTAACTTCGGGCCAGGGTTCCAGGACTGAAGCCGTAGAGCGACTACAGGCGGGCAGACGATCCGTTCAGGGAAATCCAGGGGCGTTATCCAGGGGGGTCCGGGTCCGATCACAGAGAGGCAGTTATCCAGCGGCAGCACAGAGAGGGGAATCCGATAGGCGAGGTCCAGGTCCGGTCCAGGTCCGATAACAGGCGGGCTCAGAATAATCACAGGGGCAAGGCAGAATCCGGTACTCACAGGCGGGGGTCAAGGCTCCAGGCAGAATCAGAACGGGGAACAGGCAGGCTCGGTAACGGAGGGCAGAATCAGGTCAGACACGGACAGGCAGAACAAGGAAACGCTGGAATGCTCGTACAGGTGGCTTGAGACAATCTGGCACTGGCTTCTGATCTGCACGGGGATTATAAGGAGGTGAAAACAGGTGAAACCGATAAGGACTAATTGCAGGCAGGGTGGAGAATGAGCAGGTGTGGTGAACAGAGGAAAAGATCAGAGCCAGTGCCGAGATCGTCACAAAATGCCTGTTTAAAAAAACAAATGTTTTAGTTGCTTTTTAAAAGCTTTGACAGACATCAACAAACTACAAAGACAAGAAAGCTTTACTAGCTACACTACCAGTCAAAACTTTGGACAAACCTTTGTCATTCAGTGGCTTTTCCTTACTTTTATTACTTTCTGTATTGTAGATAGACGATGAATACATCAAAACCAAGAAACCAAAGTATTTGGAATTATGTAGCAAACTAAAAATTCTTGAAGGGAGTCTGGAAGTCTACAAGGAGATCCCAGAGGTAGTGATAAAAAAAATAGACAAACCATTAAATGAAAAGGTCTGTCCAAACGTTTGATCCGTAGTGTAAATCAACAAAGGTTATAGTGTTCCATCTTTAAATTGAAACAAAAACTAAAGTGGGATGTGCTGTGACAAAACAGGGCAACAGAAATACTCAAAATCAAAATGAAACATTTATAAAAATAGACTGCAAAGCAGCCAGAGACAGATCCAAAATAACAATAACAAACGGAAACAAAAAGATGCACAAACGAAATCCAAATCGGCTACAAAGGAGATCAAAGGAAGAACAAAAGGAGACAAAGATAACAAACAAAGACATAACAAATGATTGACTGATGCAAATAATCAACAAGATATAGCAAACCTCTCAAAACCCACACACAATGATAAAAGAAGTGACAACACAGAAAGCAAAGAGTAACTTTTTTCCAGACGTGCCTCTCTGTCGGAGGAGTTTGGGTTGTTCTTTATTTAAGTGGCCAGAGGCCCATTAGGTTTTAGACTTAGACAACTTTATTTGTCATTTTGTATGCACAGAGTGCGTACAGAACGAAATTTCGTTTGCATACAGCTTGAAAAATTACAGTAAATTGCAGTAAATTACAGGATAAGGTGCAGCAGTGATTTATAGTAAACAATTGAAATGTAAACAATGCAGGAGAAATAGACAGTGTGCGATCACAGTGTACAGGTGAGTATTATTAAAAAACCGATTGTATGTGCAGAAATGATTGTGCAAAGGGCAACTGAGAGTTCGGCAGCATTTGTAGTGCTAGATAAGGATGCAATGATGCAAATGTGCAAATATACGAATGTGGTACAGAGTCCATTTTGTGGCTTCAGCAGTTCAACAGTCTGATGGTAATTTTGCTTTACCTGTGAAAATATAAGTCACTGCCCTCACTTCTGCATCTTTAAACTATCATTTTTGTGCCAATTATGAGTCCATAAAAGCCATGTTAATCTTATTTAGTCATTTCTTGTCTCATAATAGCATTGGGCTTAAATGATATTTGCATTTCTCTTATTTCAGGAATTAGCTTTCTCATGCGCCAGTCTTGGCCTGACAAAAAACAGGCAGCTGCAGATTTACCTTAAAGTCAAATTAAATCTCACCTCCACATATTAAACCATCTTTCTTATGAAACACAAAAAAGATGATAGGGTGAAAAAAGGAGGGGTAATGAGAAAAATTATCCTGAAAGTTAATGTTCTGCTATTTTTTTTTTAGATAATTAAAATGTGTGAAAATGTGATATCATTATTTTTGTGGGCCCCTGGAGGTTTAAACCCAACAAAGGTTGTGTTGATTTATGCTGAAGAGGGAAAATTATCTTTAAATTGCCTTTAAAGATGAACAATTAATAATTTCAGTGACATTCTGCCTGCACCTTTTTTGGTATTTTGCACACAAACACATTTTTGAAGAAATGAAGGAGCTCAAAGTTTGTACACATTGACATTAGATATTAATCTAACAAATCTAATCTAATAAAATGTAAATATAGGGAAATTTAATGAGGTAAAAATAACAATGCAATAAATGAACAATCTACATCAGAGTTGTGTATTGAAATGATCTGTAACGCTTATGGCACTTTGTTATAAAACTATGAGTCAACTGGATGCAGTAATTTGCAATGCTGTTTGGATGAGACTTGCTGTGTCTGTTTTTTTGTGCTAAAGCTAATAAAAAAAGGCCTCTCCCAGACTTCTAACACCTGCTCTGCTTCTCCCTTGTCCCCAAAGCCCATCGACACCAGAACTGATGTGACGAAGTGCGCCTTCTGGGAGTATGAGGTGGACAGCCTGCAGGGCCACTGGTCCACCCAAGGCTGCAAGACACTCCACGTCACCAGCAACGCAACCAACTGCTCCTGCAATCACCTCACACACTTTGCAATCCTCATGTCATCTGGAAGAGCTAATGTGAGTTTGGGGTTTTTTTGCCCTCAAATACGACACTGTACATTCTCCCTCTTTAATTCTCAGAATATAAAGTTAAATTCAGCAGGCGTTGAGGTCGCAGTAAGTAATTTTCACACTGAAACCTATATGTGTTTTTTTTATCTTTACACGATTGAATATACTGTTCCTATATGAGGTCTATTGAGGACAAGTGCTCATTTTCATTTAAATAAGGGATGTAATATATTAGGTAATATTTAGATTTGTTTTAGTTAAGTGTGCATATTTATATACAGCATTGTAAGTCAGGTCAAGTTTAGCAAATTTCAAAAGCAAGGAGGTTCAATGTGCTTTACATCATGAAACTATAAAAACCTCATAAACACATATGTACTGCAGATTAGCTTGTCTACACCACTTAAACGTCCTTTTAAACCTGAAACATGGAAACACTGGGAAGTTTGAGTAAAAAGGCACAGGCTTGCTGTTCTTCCAAATGCAATAATATTTTACTGCACTCAGTGGAGTCTTAGACCAGTAAGGGGTTTTATAATTATAACAACAGTAATTTGAATTGCAGATGTAAACAAATCAGCAAAAAAAAGAACTGAGAAGAAATACTTTCTTAAATCCCTGGCTGAGCAAAGTCAGGGCAATCAAACTCAAAAATCAAAAGAACATGTTTCTGATATTTTAAAACCAGCACAAGCCCAGTATGTCTATAAGCCGGCATATTGGGGTAGCCTCTGCCTACATCTATGTTATATGAAGTGATTCCAAGCAGAAAATACAAGAACTTACAACTCCAGCATACCATGAGACTGCGAATGAAACACCTCCCTTTCCATTTGCTTCCCAGCTGGCGGCCCACAATACCATCCTGACCCGGATCTCCCAGCTGGGGATGATCATCTCCCTTATCTGTTTGTCCTTGTGCATCTTCACCTTCTGGTTCTTCAGCGAGATCCAGAGCACCAGAACCACCATACACAAGAACCTGTGCTGCAGCCTCTTCATGGCCGAGTTCATCTTCCTCGTGGGGATCAACATGAACTCACACAAGGTGTGAAGGCACATGAAGAACAGATATGAGCGTCCATTTGACGAACCTGCAATAATCACTGCACTTTATTTTCATTTCTTTTGATCTTTACACTTAAACACTAATTGAATGTTGGAAGTGTACCGCAGATTTACAAACTTCCCCCGTTCAGTACTTGTAATATATCCCCCTCTTTATTGTCTCTTTTTTTTTCTTTGCAGCTGTTCTGCTCTGTGATTGCAGGGATGCTGCACTATTTCTTTCTTGCAGCCTTTGCCTGGATGTGCATTGAGGGCATTCATCTGTATTTAATAGTAGTCGGTGTCATCTACAACAAAGGCTTTCTGCATCGGAACTTTTACATCTTCGGCTATGGGAGCCCTGCAGTCGTGGTGGCCATCTCAGCAACACTCGGCTCAAAGTATTACGGCACAGATAAAGTGTAAGCAGCAATAAATAATGTTGCAGTTTTCTGTGGCCCTATAATTTCAAGGGAAAAAAAAACAGACCACTGGCTTTTATCTTCCAAAATGATTTTAAATTTTTTTAAAGCAAATTAGAGATGTCAGATTAATAAGTGAACCGAGAGACTTAGATTAGATCTGGCCTGAAGGTACAATGTCAGGCCTAATGTTTATGTAAGCAAATCCCAATTAAAATTGACAAGTTTTAAAAACTGAATGCTAATTGTATATTATTTTAGAGTACATTGTTATTTTTAACCCATAATTTTTTGTCCTCAGATTAAAAATAAAATAAAATACACACTGTGAACAGTTTGTTACTATCGTTCGATGACACAAATATCTTTTTCTCAATCGTTGCTTTGCAGGTGTTGGCTGAGCACAGAAAATCACTTTGTGTGGAGCTTCATTGGTCCTGCATGTTTGATTATTCTGGTAAAAAAAAAAAGATGTCTCAGCAATAAGCTTAAATGTTTAATACATTAACTCCACAAACAGAAGTTGTTTCTGTGATAAATATTCATTAGACCCGACTCACGTTTGTTGTGTTTGTCTTGTTTGGTTACTAAAGGTTAATCTCTTGGCCTTTGGTGTAATTATCTACAAGGTGTACCGGCACACCGCTGTGAAAAAGCCTGAAATCAGCCACTATGAAAACATCAGGTAGGATTACTTCTGCTTCTCTTATATAGGTCAAAAACAACAACAAAAGTTAACAAAAAAAGTCCTGATCTGACAGATTATTAGGATATGCTGCCCTGCAAGAGTAATGTTGGGTAACAAATAGGCTCTTTGTTCGCTCAAAAAAGGAGGTTAGCAGCGCTGTGTGCAGGCTAGTTAAAATCAGTAATGTCCCCTCAGGTCCTGCGCTCGTGGTGCTATGGCTCTGCTGTTTGTGCTTGGAGCCACCTGGACCTTTGGAGTGCTGCACATTCTCCACGAAACCACTCTCACAGCTTATCTTTTTACCATAACCAACGCTTTCCAAGGAATGTTTATCTTCATCTTCCTCTGTGTGCTGTCCAGAAAGGTAACGTCATGAAATCCTCCTTCTAGACTTTCTTTCTTTCTAAAGTAATAACAGCTGCAAATATTTTCATTGATATCAATCAAAATCAAACTTACTCAGTACCTAATGCCATATATAAAAAACAATAACAATACTTAGGCATTGATAAAAAAAACAATACTTGTTTCTCTACTTTTTGCTAATGCTATATAATTGTATTATGTTTTGTGTAGTATCATAATATAGTAAAAAATCCTATACTTTCATTGGTAGATTTAGATTTGAAATGATTCGTCTTCATCTACTTAGCCAGTTTCTGACAGGAAATGATGCAGGAATCCCCCAAGCACATTAAACCTTTTTTTTCTGTTTTAAAAAAAACTCATAAATCTCTCTTTTTTATGTTATTAAGAAATCTAATGTAGAAACATGTTTATACCCTTGTCAATAATTTATGATTATATCTTTATTGGTATTAGGTATCAACCCAACTTATATTTGTGATAAGCTCCAAGTATTTGAGGTTGGAAGGCCTTCTTGTCATAATCTTCAGCACGCTCCATAGATTGTCAATGCAATTCAAGTCAAGACTCTGGGTGGGCTGCTGAAGAAGATATTTTTTTATGTTGTATTGACTCAAACCTTTCTCATTTCTTTCAGATTCAAGAGGAATACTACAGGCTCTTCAAAAATGTACCCTGCTGTTTTGAATACCTAAGATGAAAACCTTTCAGCTAAAGCTCAACCATCTGAACTTCAACAATAATATTTGACAGTACAGCTCACTGATATCTTGTAATTCATGCTTTTATATTTTTATTTTTTGTCAATGGGAGGAAAATTCAAATGTCCGATAAATGTAGCATTTGCAGATATGAAATATTATTTTTTTTATGTCAAGAGACTCTAATGATGTATTCACCATTTTTCAGAATCTTTATGCAGTAAACCCATACAAGTTTGTTAAGACTTTTACAAAAACATGCTTCAAAAGGGTGGCAATTGTTTTTTTTTAATCTAGTTTATTTTAAGATCTTTTCAGTCTTCTGCTTTATCTTCATAAAGCTTAGTTTCCCTCTTTGTTGCTTATGTTCTTTTAAATTAGTTAGTAAATTATGAAAGAAATGTGTCAATGAAGCATTTGCTGCCACACTGCTCTTCATTTCATCCAATTGCGCTAAGTTTATTTCAAAAGAGCAAAAGAAAAAAATAATCTCTCAGTGCATGCCATTGTGCTGATTTCACAGGCCAAGCGCACCATCTACTGGACATGATGAGAAACGCTGGGTAATAAATTCGTGCTGTGGAGCCACAAATTCATTGCATTATCTGTCTATCAGTGAGAATGCTTATACAGCATCCTTACTTATTGTTTTTTCTCATCTGTATGCTTGACAATAAAATTAAAAGAAAGTAGTACAGAAAACGTGTATTTTCCAAATCTCAAATCATATTGAAATGCTTTATTCATTTATTTACACACACACACACACACACACATATATATATATATATATATATATATATATATATATATATATATATATATATATATATATATATATATATATATATATATATATATATATATATATATATATTGTCTGGCCCAAAAAAGGGCGCCACCTGGATTTAACTAAGCAAATAGGTACGAGCCTCCCATTGGATAATTACTGCTTGGGCGATTATGTTTCAGCTGGCAACAAGTTATTTAACCCCAACTGGTGCAATGACTTGCTTCTCATTTCTTAAACAATCATGTCGAACGACACGTCCCGTGGTCGTGGAAAAGATGTCAGTTTGTTTCAGAAGGGTCAAATCATTGGCATGAGGCATAAACATCTAAGGAGATTTCAGAAACGACCAAAATTGGATTAAGAACTGTCTAACACATTATTAAAAAACTGGAAGGAGAGTGGGGACCCACCGTCTTTGAGTTAAGAATGTGGCCTGAAAAAAATCCTAAATGATTGTGATCGGCGATCACTTAAACATTAGGTGCAATCAAATCAAAGTAAAACAACAATAGAACTCCAGGCTATGTTTAATAGTGAAAGAGCATTTCCACACACAATGTGAAGGGAACAAAGGGATTGGGACTGCACAGCTGTGTAGCCTTAAGAAAACCACTAATCAGTGAGGCTAACTGGAAAAAAAAGCTTCAATTTGCTTGGGAACATAAAGATTGGACTCTGGAGCAATGGAAGAAGGTCATCTGGTCTGATGAGTCCAGGTTTGCCCTGTTCCAGAGTGATGGGTGCATCAGGGTAAGAAGAGAGGCAGGTGAAGTGCTGCACCCATCATGCCTAGTGTCTACTGTATAAGCCTGGTGGGCAGTGCTATGATCTGGGGTTGCTGCTGTTGGTCAGGTCTAGGTTCAGCAACAGTATGCGCTCAAAGAATGCCCTCAGCTGACTACCTGAATATACTGAATGACCAGGTTATTCCATCAATGGATTTTTTCATCAGGATTCATTGGGCTTGAATTGTGAAAGAGTGGTTCAGGGAGTATGATACATCGTTTTCACACACGGACCAGCCATCACAGAGTCCAGACTTTAACCCCTCTGAAAATCTTTGGGATGTGCTGGAGAATGCTTCACGCAGTGGGCAGACTCTACCATCATTAATGCAAGATCTTGGTGAGAATAAATGCAACACTGGGTGGAAATAAATCCTGTCACATTGCAGAAGCGTATCGAAATGATGCCACGGCGATATATATATAAACCATTGTACTTATCTCATTATTTTGTCATTTAGCAAGCAGATATAATTTGGGCAATCCTGCCTGGCCTAAAACAGGAAATGTTTTGTGGACAAAATAAGGTTTTTTGTCTTTTCAAACAGTGTTTGTACTGTGTATATATACATTCTGGTTAATAATGTGTGGAGGGCTTGATGACAGTAAGGTTATTGAGATATATTACAATTAAATCTAAAAGAAAAAAGCTTAGCAAGTGAATATCATGGTATGGTTTTCTTATATTAAAATGGGATGCAAATTTAGAAATAATTAGTTGTCCCTGAATCAGGACCACAGCACTCTTCTCCAAACTGTCTAGAGTTGATTTGTTGTTGTTTGTTGTCATTTGCAGCCTAATGTTCAGGACACTTTCCTCTTTAGCCATATCTTAATCAGTGTGTGCTGTTTATTTTTTAAGGGTGGATTTTGGATTGAAAACTTGACTAAAGCAAAATGAAATTGAAGATGATTTCTTAATGCATTTCTTTCCAAATGCATGTTGGTTATGCATAGATCAAGGGTGGAAATGATTTTTCAGTCTGCGTTTTGCTATATTCATGTTCTCCTGAGTTTTCAGTCTAAACGCATCAGAAACCACTGGTGTCAGCGCCCTCTACTGGATGATGTTAAAATAAGAAAAGTTGACTTCAAATGATGCCTGAGAAAGAAACTGCTCTAATAATCCAGACAGTTCCCTGAGTTTGATCACACAAGTCACATCTGTGTTGTTCTGTGTGAACATCATTCTGAAAGACAGCCAGACTAAACATCTGAAGTGATTGCCGCTTGATTTCATCACCCTGGAAATGTATTTTACAGAGGAATATTTTTTTGGAGCTACTGAAGTCAGGGAAGGTTTTCAGAGCTGGCATTAAGAGCAGAGAGTCACAGCATTTTGATGATATATAAAAGTGATTTTGGATTAGGACCTGAACTAAGAGTAGGTGGAAAGCATCCTTTCATTCTTTTATTTACACATCTACTGCGAGCTTTTTTTGCTGTCTGTGTGCAGACTTTGCCCTTCACCTTTTGAAAATTGTTGCCGTTTGGCAGAGTGTGTTTTGTTTTTAAAACCTTGTGGCGGTTTCCGCTGCACCTGTCATTTAATTGTTTTTGCCTGATGTGCAGCTTAGAATAGACTATTGAACAGGAATGTTTTAGTCCTTCACAGGAAATTGCTGTGTTACAATTGCAACATTTTTGTAACATCAAAACCAAGCATTGAACTAATCCTGATCATTAAAAAGTCTAATGGCTGATAATAGGAAGGACTTAATGCAGCGTTCAGTCCTGCACTGAGGTGGTATCAGTCTGTGAAACACCTCCAGGCCATCATAGTTTGGTAAAAGGTGAGCAGAACCATCTCTACTCTGAACCTTTGTGTACACTGTCTCTGTGTCAACCTCCTCCTCCATGCCTTGAATGGTAACTGGAGACAGTGTGTGCCTCCTCTACCTGAAATCGATCCTTGGTTTTGCTGATGTTCAGTTGATGTGGTGGAGGTGGCTCCAGGGCACAAAGTTAATAATGCTCCTGTATTCCTCTTCCCTTCCTTCCCTGTTACAAACGATTCATTGGTTGTATCAGGGAAGGAATCATCAGAAAATGTCTGTAGAAAGCAGACATCTGAGTTATACCGGAAGTCTGATGTAGAGATTGTGAAGAGCAAGGAGGACATGACAGACCTATGAAGAGCGCTTGTGTTGCTCAGGATTTTTTCTGACACAGTTATCCACACAAACATTCTGTGGCTTTCACATTATATAGTCCATGTCCTGCTCGTCTGCCTGGTTGAGACCTTGCAGCATCACACATAAAAATAAAGGCCACTCAAACTTTGATGAATAAAAATAATTAATAAATACAGAAAATACAACAGATAAATTAGACTAAACTTATTTACCATAAAAATAAACCAGACTTTGAAAAAAAAACTAACTATTTAATTAAAGACCTTAAAATGGACTACAGAGCTGCAAAAACAGGCTGCCACAAACTGACGCCATGGCAACAAAAAAGGTTATATAACCCCTAAACACTGGCCACCAAAACATCAAAAAGTACCCGTGCATGCCCAATATTAATCAGTTGTCATTCTTTTTGGAGCGCATGCAGAGGCTTGGTCTCTTTGTAAAGGTAAAACTATGGATATTTAACCTACGCAGTAAAACCTATTATTACTTTTTTTATGGTGACAATCTGAAAGCAAACGTGCAACTGTACAAACCACCAACCCAGAAGGGGTTAATTTTCTGTTGCAGTTGTGATAGTTATCAGCTTATAAAAAGGCACAGTAATCAAAATCTTTCACCTGATGTCCATGTCACTCTGACAATGTCACAGGTTGATGTGACTTAACTTAAAAAAACACATGTTTGCTCAGACTAAATCAGTTATCCATGCCTGTGATCTGTTCTCAAGGCTGAATGTGAAATGAAACCCCTGCACTTATTTAAAGGGCCAGGATGAAACAGTCTCCACTCCTCTTTCACCATGCGGGGTCTGCTTCTTTGCTGCTTTGTGGCTTTGGCTGGTAGGTTTTAACTCACTGATTCAAACCCTTTTCCTTTTCGGACAACGCAACAGAATTACCAGATGATTTTGGTGGAGTTGTAGAAGCTAAGACATTATCATTTATTCCTGTGTTTATTTTGAATTTGAGACTTCCTAATTGGAATGAATATATAAACAACTTGCTAAAAAGAAATTATTTGTGAAATGTGTAAGGGAAGGATAAGCTTAAGAGCTAAGACCATTATTGTTTATATCAGAGAAAACATTAATATCGTTTTCATTTTAAGGCACATGCGATACATATTTGCATTTATTATGTGTATATCCAAGTGCAATTGGCAGTCTACTGATTAAAAAATCTTTAAATACTTAACTTATCACTTGAACATCCAAACTCTTTGATTGTGCACATCTTGCAAAAGTAAAATCAGAAATGTCACTGAATGAAGACACTTTTCTTCACAAAAGTTTCAATTTCGTCTGTCTCACTTTTAACCTTTTAGCAAGCCAAAACCTACGATACGGTGAGTCTTTTTTTTAAATGTCATATAAATTCAATTAAAAAAGGTTTACATGGTGTTATGTGAAGAAAAAAATTATTAAATGTAATGTTGAACACGTCATCCAGATATCTCACTGAATCCAAAGAAAACCTATGAGTACAAATACGAAGGAGAAGTGAACTTTGGACTTGGCAAGCCAAATCTGGCGGAGTCCGGGGTGCGAATCATCTGCAAGGCCACGATCAAAGGTGTCTCTGAACAAACTTTCCTGCTTCAGGTGAGATAGATAGAAGACAATACTGGTTAGTTTCTTGCAAGAAAGGGACATCTAATTTGGGGATGATTGATGGACTTTTAGCATGCAATTATATAATCAGTCATTAAGTTAAAAATTAAGTTAAAAATCAAAAAGTTAATTAATCATTAAGTTACAAATATCACATTTAAAATGTCTCTGTTAAAGGTGCATAGTGCGAGTTTTTAAAATAAATTTTCTTTCTCATACATGTCCTTACAATTGCACGCCGTGTAAAATGAGCTACCCTCTACTTACCGCAGTTTCCTCTATAGGCTGAATTAGTCAGTTTATGAGAGAGGGATTCGGCCGAATCCTCTGGGCTGCACAATCTCGTTCACCTGGCTGCTTTGTTGATTCTCCTCTGTAATCTATGTATTAGCAAGAGAACACAGGCTAACTTATCTCAGAAGACATTACACCTCTAAACAAAAGACCTGTGCAATCACAGCAGCAGATGCTTTTATTCTTCTCCCATGCACATGCACAACACTGGTGTCATTTTAATTTGTTACCAGAGGGGGCAGATGTCTGCAAAAATCCTGGAACTTATGCTATGTTCCTTTAATATTTCTTCAGTTTTTGCGAAGTGTTCTCTTGTGGAGTTTGGCTTCTTTTTCACTAATCTTTTGTTTATTTTGGTGCATCTTGTAGATGCTTTCATCCGAAGCAACTTTCTTATGAAATAATAACAATGCGGTTAATATCAAAGCTTACAATAAGCAAGGTAAAAGGAAGACCACTAATCAGGTTAGTCAGGGGTGACAATGCAGAAATAGAGTGCAGGCATGCATGGAAGTAGATAAACAGATAGTCCAGTAAAGGGGATAGGGAAGTAGGGTAGGTGCTAGGGTAGGAGATGCTATCTGAGGAGCTGGATCTTCAAGAGTTTGAGGATGTACTGTAAACTCTTGAAGACTCAGCTCTTCAGAAAGCAGATGGCTGAAAACACGGTATATATTAGTTGATCAACTAATGTAGGATGATGCGTCTCTATGGTTATGTCTTCAGTCTTTCTATTTTTTCATACCTCGTTACTGTAGATATTGCTTTACCCTCTTATTCGCAAACCCACAATGCATAATGCTGTCGTGATTAGGTAGAGGGCCTGGAAAGAAAGTGAGTAAAACAACAACCAAAGTTCAAAGAAAAGACTTAGAAAAATCCGTCTGAACCAATGGAAAATTATTGCTCAAGGCCACTTCAAATAATTATATCATGACAGGGGCAGTTTTCTTGTTCCCTCGACTCATACATGGGGTCCAAGCATAACTCCCTGTGTCTGTTTTTGGTTTAAAGGTCTCAGAGTTGTCATTTGCTGAGTATAACGGATTTGCAGATGAAAATGGCTACATTCCTTCCCCAAAAGTTATTAAACGTCTTGCTGCTGAGCTTGCCAAACCATTCATGTTTGAGCATGCCAATGGACATGTTGGTGACATCCACGCATCTGCAGAGGTTTCCACAGCAGTTGTCAACATTGTTAGAGGAATACTTGGTTTTTTCCAAGTGACTGTGAAGACAACACAGAACATCTATGAGCTGGAAGAGGTAAACCACTCAGAGAGGAACTACTCTATCACACAGATGATAGGTAAAAGTCTAATTGATGTCATAGATTTTGATTTTTTTGTGCAGACTGGAATCCATGGCAAGTGTCAGAGTAACTACGCTATTGAAGAAAATGAGGAAACAAAGGACTGGGTCATTACTCAGGTTGTGGATGTGAATAACTGCAAGGAAAAGGCAGCAATGTACAGAGGAATGGCAACTACTGTGGTGGATAAACTATCCAAAGAGGTTTTTTATCTTTTTCTCATATTAGCCATCTTATGTCAAAAGGTTCTGTGTCAGCTCTGCTTACGTTTCTTTGTTCCATCAATCTAGAGAGGTGACTCTGTCATTTCAATCATGAGATATAATTACACCATCAAACCAACAGCAGAGGGAGGTCTCATCAACAGAGCTCACGGGCTGGAGCGACAGCACTTCAGTGCCTTCAATGTGAAGGGTGGGAGTTTCAAGATGCAAGCAACGTAAGTGCAGGGAAATACATTTTATTTCCATCTGCAATAGAAATCGGGTGTATTAAACAACATCTCCGGCAGGAAGAACTTGATCCTGCTGAGTGTGAGCGACTTGGCTAGAGCAAGCACTTATGGCCCATTGGAAAGCAAAGGCAATATTGTTTATAAGTTTGAGGATGAGGATATTAATATTCCAATCCTGATGCAGAACCTGGATGACCCAGTACCAAAGGTGATAACCCTGGTTCTACGTTATACTAGCTTATACACAATAAAGGTAAATGTTTACAGCTTTGTGTAATGAACTCAACAAAGACATGCTCTGTATGCCCTTTTACAGGCTATTGAATTGATCAAGCGGTTGGCTGAGGCAAATAGTGAAAGCATTGACAGTAACACCACTGAGGACTCTATTAAGGTGTACCAGCTCATGCGAGTCATTCCTTATGAAGGACTGGAAAACATGTGGAAGCAACTAGCCGAGAATCCCATGTACAGGTAAGCACTTCCTGAAAACAGAACGAGATTAAATATTCTTAGATCAGCAATGAAGGATTCTACATCCAAAAGCCAGAGTATGATACCAGGAATCAGCCTGCATATGCCCATGCCTCCCACCCAGCTCAAATGACACTCAACCCCAAACCTCCTCCCCACAGGTCGCAGGTCCACCTAGATTGGGTTTTTGCCATGTAGTTTGAGTCTGACTGTGCTTCAGGAACCAAAGCTCAATCACTAATTGCTCATTAGTAACCCCCCCCCTCCCTGCACGCTTCTAAGAGGATACCTTCCCAGTCAAGACAAGATTTTGCCTATTTTGTGGCCTGATATTCATTGGGATCATTAAACCCCCAAGCCCCAGGCGAGGAGTTCAAGCATATGTGTGTCTTGAATATGATGACAAGATGGAGTGGGAGATGGATAGATGGACTGGGGCCTTGTCTGCAGCAATCCAAGCACTGCTCCACACTGTTGTGGTAAAGAAAGAGGTTAGCCAGAAACTGACTTAATTTACCAGGTATAAATAGCTCCCTACATGTAGGTTGAGAGATTGGGTCAGCTCTATCACCGGGTGGAGCTTGGAGTAAAGAAAGGGTAACTGAGGTGGTTTGGAGTTATGATTAGTATACCTTCAGGCTTTGTGAGGCATATTGTACTCTGAGGCAACAAAGGGGCAGACCCAGAGCACACGGGCTCTCCCAGAAGGAGCTGGAGAGTGTGGCTACAAAGATAGGATGTCGTCTGGGTTTACCTGCTGAAACCGTTATCCCTGACCAATCTCCTAAGAGAGAGAGAGAGAGAGAGAGAGAGAGAGAGAGAGAAAGAGAGAGAGAGAGAGAGAGAGAGAGAGAGAGAGAGAGAGAGAGAGAGAGAGAGAGAGAGAGAGATAGATAGATAGATAGATAGATAGATAGATAGATAGATAGATAGATAGATAGATAGATAGATAGATAGATAGATAGATAGATAGATAGATAGATAGATAGATATCACAGTTTTCCGGTATTGCTCCATTTTTAAATTTACAGTCAATGTGTCGCCTCAGCGTGCATGTTTTTTTCCATGTTGACACCATTTTTCAGGCAAAAAAAAGTATTGACTACTCTGTTTATGGAAGCTGGTCTCAGTAGGTGGAGTTAACCACGTCACTGTACTCCCCTCTTCTCAGTTGATTACCACTCACTTTTTGAAGTCCCTTACTGATCAGCTTTATGTTTGGGTCATTCTAGCAACCATTCTCTCCTTTTTGTTAATATTTAGAAGAAAAACAGTCAACTGTAAAATATTTCCTATTTTGTTATATTTTTAAGGTAGCCTGGTCCTTATATTAGTTATTGTCATATTCAAATTATTTTATTTGTATTTATTAGGCGGTGGATTTTGGACTGCACTGTTGAAGTTGGTGATGCCAAAGTACTGAATTTCTTGGAGGCCAGGTTTAAGGAAAAGGATTTGACTCCTGTTGAAGCTTGGCAAACCCTCTTGCTGGCCTTTCATCATGTTGAAGTCACTCCTGAGCTTGTTGAGATGGCAAAAGTAAGTAGTATCAATAAACTTTTCTTAGTACTGGACTGTCAGAAAACTATAGTCATTCAAGAAAACCTTATGCAAAAATGTCTTTTTATATTTTTGCAGGTGTTCCTAAAGCTGCCATTCAGTAGATCAAACACTTATCTGTGGCAGACTGTGGCACTTTCCTATGGCTCTCTAGTGAATAAATACTGTGCAGGTTATACACCATGTCCAGTAACTGCTGTGCAGGTAAGACATTCAGAAAGAATCAGATTCATCAGGAAATACCAAACACCAATAGATGAAAGTACTTGTCTTAATAGACGTGAAGAGAGCTTCACTGAGTAAGGCTTGCACCGTTAGTACCTTTTCTATTTCTGAAATATAACAGTGATTGATAGCCATCTTAACTCTTTGAGCCAAACATGTGTTTTACATTTGCACTAGCCCCTGCTGGACATGGCAACAGAGGCTCTGAGGAGTGGGAACAAAGAGGAAATGGTTGTCGCTCTGAAAGCTCTGGGCAACGCTGGGCACCCTGGGAGCATGAAAACCATCATGCGTTACCTTCCTGGAGTGGCTGCCACTCCAGTGGATCTGCCTCTTTGGGTTCAGAGTGCAGCTGTCAATGCTATGAGACTCATTACCACCAGAGATCCTCACAACGTAAGAGCATTACTTGACATTTTGCTTTATTTCAACGGGTACATTGTACAGTAAAGAGAAAAAGTATTCACAACCCTTGATGTTTTTTTTTTCATGCTGTGATATAAGAACCACAGGACTCTATGTGAATTATTTGGAATTTAGGTGACACATTATGAACAGAACAAAAAAGTATATATATTTGTGAAATGCATACATATTGAGCCCCAATTACTCACCCCCTTAATTGCAATGTAGTGAAACCAACTGCCTGAGGAAATGACCTGATTGATAAATGGAGTGTATCTGTGTGGAATCTAATCTCATTATGAAAACAGCACTTTTGCAAAGCCTTAAGAACTTTGTTAGAGAACATTTGTAAACAGACAGCATTTAGAAAAGCAAGGACATACAAAACAGGGAAAGGATAACATTTAAAGCAGACTTATGTTATATAACAATATCATCCGCTTTGAATATTTCAGCTGCTGTTCATTTGCTGTTTAATCTATCATCTGAAAATAGAAAACATATGGTACAACTGCAAACTTACCCAAGTCCCTCTGTGGGGTAGTGGGTTAAGTCTGCTTCTTTAGTAAGGGGGACCTGGGTTTAAATCCTGGTTGCATCAGCAAGAGCATCTGGCACAAAAAGTTCTGCCAACTCTGAGTGCAAGTTGGACTGGCACTCTATGGCAACCACTGCATATGGGAGCAGCCAAAAGGACTTACTCACAAACCTACCAAGGTGTGGCAATGCATCAAAACAGACAGACCAGACAGGGACAGCTTTAATCAGAGAAACAGCCAACAGACCCATGGTTACTCTGGAGGAGCTCCAGAGATCCATGGCTCAGCTGGGACAAGCTGTTACTACTGGATTACTATTAGTTTTACATGCCACTAATCTTTTCTCTTTGAAAGTGCCAGTATTGAGAGAAGGCCTTGAGAAGTCTTGTTGGGGGTTTGCCACAAGCCATGTAGTGAACACAGCAACCATGTCAAACAAGGTTATTTTAGGACATGAGACCAAGCGTACATATAAAATGCTTTATGCAGGAACAAACAAATAATCCACATCTACCTGAACACATCATTCCCAAGGTAAAACACCAGAGCAGCAGCATTATGTTGTGGGGATGCATTTCTTCAATAAAGACAGAGAAACTGCTCAGTATTGATTGGAAGATGGGGGGAGCTAAACTTCACGCAATGATGGAGCAAAACCCTTTGAAAATGCAAAAGACTGGGATGGAAAGTGAGTGTCCATCCAAGTCTTGATGTACAAACAGTATTTTTTTCATATTTTGTTTGTAAAATAAATCTGAAAACTGGATATGGTTTTACTTCCACTCTGCAAATATTCACTGCTTTGTGTTGATCTGTCACATAAAATCCCAATAAAATACATTCAAGTTTGAGAATGTAAAAAACTCGTTACTATGGACTAATACATTTAGAAAAATCAGAATACCAAGGCAATAACTCTAACTTTTGTGCCGTCCTTGGGACAACAAGGCATATGTCTGAAATACTGCAATGTAACCTTTTGCTTAGAGCAGCAAATAACCTACAACTATTTACAATATTTATAAAAAATAGCTTAACTTACACAGTGGTGGAAGAGAAACTTTGTGCTTTTCTAAATTTGCAGTATCTGTGCTTTCAGGTCCAAGATATCACCATGGCCCTGTTCCTGCAGAAAGACCTTCCGTCTGAGGTTCGCATGCTGGCCTTCAGGATCCTTTTTGACACTAAGCCTTCGATGGCTCTTGTGTCCACAGTGACAGCTCATCTGCTGGAAGAAAGAGACCTTCAGGTTGCTAGTTTTGCATACTCTTACTTGCAAGGTTTTGCCAAATCCAGGACTCCAGACAATCACTACCTGTGAGTTGACCAAGAAAGCAAACCTGTGTTTAACTGAAAATTTAAGCTTAAACATTTTGCTTTTTGTTTGTTTGTTTGTTTTGTCTTGCCAATAGTTCGATTTCCTCTAGTTTGGCTGTGAAAATTCTTGCCCCAAGACTTGGCCGTCTCAGCTACTACCACAGCAAAGCAAAGCACGTAGACTGGTTTGACGGTATGTTGGGAAAGAGCAGTGACACTGTGGTTGAAGACAAACGCTTCAAAAACTTTCACTGAAATTTTAAATCATTTTCCAATCCAGATGGGTGGCTAGCCGGCTTGTCATCAGAATTTTTCATGCTAAGAAATGTGAACAACATCATTCCCTCTGAGATAATGGCAAAAGATAAACTTCACTTCATTGGTAGGATTATCGAGCTCATGGAGGTAAAGTGTTCAACATATCTATTCACACTTGCATTGTAGCCGAACATTTCTCCCAAAACGAATTGAAATGCTCTTTCTTACTTTGTCATGTAGTTGGGTATCCGTGCAGAGGGAATAAAGGATCTGTTTGGAGCTGGCATTCCTGGATTTAAAGGAGACTTTAGTATGAGTGATCTTATGGCTATTTTCAGTGTGGTGAGTGAACACACAATGAGCTAGTGTAGTAACACTGAGCAACATAAAGCTATAATAACATTCACAAATCAGTTTATCACAGTACTTTTCAAAGTGAGTCTGAAGGATGAAAACTTCCTTTCCTTTGAGATATCTTTGCCACACAATAAAGGACGCAGAAGAAGTCGGTATATTGCTCAGGGTTCAAAATGCATTTAAAATAAAAACAAATTGACGAGAGCTATACACCAATAAGAGTAAGACACACATTTCTTAATGGTCCACAAATTAATACTGATTAACTAAAACAAAAGTGACCGAATAAACTAAAAACACAAATCATAATCTACATACCATCTAAAAAAAGAGAAATATTTAATCATCAGGAAATAAACACTCAAATCACTTATCGAATCGTCTCTGTCAGTCTGCCTCAGGGCAGCTGTGACTACTAACATAGCTCGCCACCGTCAGGGTGTGAATGTGTGTCTGAATGGGTGAATAATTTTAGTGTAAAGCGCTTTAGGGTCGTCCGACTAACTAAAGCGCTGTACAAGTACAAGCCTTTTACCATTTAGTCTAAGAATTATTAGGAGCTTCTTGGAACCTGGAAGTCAAAAGGAAATCTAATATATAACTTTAATATAAGAGGTGAAAAAGGATTTGGAATGAAATATCAGCTTTTGCCAGTACCAGACAAAACCTTCGTAACACCTTACTTTTCGTCTGAATCATGCTGTTTCACTTCCCAAGAAACCCGGCAAGGTTTTTGTGTGACATTTTTGGTCACTTTTGTTTTCAATCAGTACAAATGAGCTGCACACCTTACTTTGAGGTGTTATAGTTGTTTATAGAGTCATCTCTCAGCTCTGCTGAAGGCTGAGTTTTGGTACAAACAGCTGATCAATCAGCCTGAGGATCACTCAGCGGACAAAAAGGAGGGTCGTTTCTGTTTGGCACACGATGTTGGATGTCTGGATGGTCCAACGCTTTGGATCACGCCAGAAATTATTATATGACTAGTAACTTAAATAACTTAAGCTTGTAACACAACAATAAATGGAAATTATACACTGTCTTATTGAAGCTTCACCCTAACTTCCCAAAACAAGCAGACTATAAAATGCTTACCAACAGAATATTAAGGATTTGGCAACAAACGGCCTCATGGGCTGGATCATTGCACTTTGTGAGATTGGTGAACTGAAACCACTTGTCAAGGCTCCATAGTACACTTCACTTCTGGGGGGATCCGGTCTGGTGGGAGTTGATCAATCAGTTAAAATCAGAGCCAAAGATTAACCTGTCTAAATATTTAGTTTAAGTGGTGTTTTTCTTCAGAAATTAGAAAACCTCTTCTAAACCCCACAGATATTGAAAAAAACACAATCAGTCCCATCAGCTATAACAAATATCTCATGGTTAATGTTGTTTCCACATTCACCCATCCTCCAGTAATCTCAAGTAAGTGATTACTTCAGTAAATAAAACACAGTAATCATATTCAAATTGTACACAGTCAACAATGAAAATTTTAATCTAATGCTAAATAGGATAACCCCCACCCCAACCTTTCTTCATTCTTAAGTTAGCTGGATAGGATTTTCACCTTCAATAGGACTATTTTTAAATCTCATGTAAAATGAACTTTCACAAGCACTGTTAACTTTTAACCATCTTAAAAACAAATACCCAGGACCATGGTATGCTCTTCATGCTTTTAAAACCATGGTTGCTTGAATAAGTATTTTCTTTGCGTGAATCTACAGCCATAGAATGCTGTTAGGAATAAACTGCAGAAAGGCAAGTAAGTGGTTTAAACATCACATCTCAGGTGTGTGTGTGTGTGTGTGTGTGTGTGTGTGTTCTTCATTATACGGGGGTAATCAATATACTTCCTCATTTTCAGCTTCAAAAGTGGGAGACTATGGAAGATGACAAGCCAGTGCTTTCAGTTTATTCACGTGTCTCTGGGCAAGAGTGGTTCTTCGCCGACATGAGCAAAGAGACTCTTCGGAATATCATCACAGTAAGAGCAGGAGCCCCTCTTATATTTGTCTAAATGTTGCTTATACAATTTTTAAAAAGGTGGTGAAGTCTTGCACTCTTTTTTTGTTACTTGCAGGCCTTGAGTCCCGCTTCATGGAAATCAAGCCCTCTGCTCTCTACGATTGAGAGTTTACAGAGAGGAATCTCATGGGACTTCACACGGTCATTTTTGACCTGGGAGGCTCGGTACATCCAGGCTACAACCCTGGGTCTTCCAGTGGAGATCAGCAAATATTACAACTCCATCACTGCAATCAATTTTAATGGTGAAAAATTAATGACAAAAATCAACATGAAGACAAACATGCCTGGGAAAACAATCACAACTGTTTGTATAATCTTTTTTCTTTTTCTAGCTAAAGTTGCAGTTAACCCGCCACCCACTGAAAGCCCTGGACAGCTCTTGAATTCTGAAATGATACTGGAGACAGATGGATTTGCTGGGTAATTATGTTCTGACATTATAGCTGATACATTATTACATGATAGTGCAGCACAGATAATCTTGCCTCAAATGATCTGTTTGTCTGTTTGTACCTGAGTGTTGCGGATGTCTTTCTAAACAAACCATTTCAGAAGGATTTAAACCATTTCCATATTTCTCTGTAGTAGTAAGTATTTCAAAAAATTCTAAAATTGCCTAAGCTACTTGTGTATTAACATAGAATTTTATGACAGATTATATATTACACCCTATTACAGTTAATAAATGGGCTTTGATTGGATCAGTTGAGATCAGTTAAAAAACATCACCTGGGCAAGCAATTCATTGTTTTTACTTTGCTTTTGGTAATTTCATTCCCTGCCAAAAGAAAACTATCAGCAGAGATTGTTTGGTAACTCTTTTCCCAGACAATTGAGAGGTGCCGACTCCATTGCTGAGAACCTCTGAGAAATTCCTTGTTTAAGCCAACACATCTGACACTTAAAGGAATCTGTTTAATGTATTTAATATTTTAATATATGTTCAACAATGCTTTTTTTACAGCTGAAAGTCAGTCCACCTATTATATGAACACACTTAATGGTGCATTTATGTAAAATTGACTGATAACCCTAAAAGTTTACATATTTACATTTGCATCAATGAATGCAGTTATTTAACTTGGTACTGATTAATTGCTTCAGTGATGAAAGAAAACTAGATATTTCTGTTCACATTTTGTGTCATAAATTCCAAGGTATATATTGTATTTTCCTAAATGAAACAATGTTATAGTAGCTGTCATTAATTTTGTATATTTCAAATCACTTATTCTACATTGTATCAAATGTTCTTTTGTAGTGTCACCAAAGACTTTTGGGTTTTCTACGGGATCAACACAAAGCTCTTCCAGAGTGGCTCGGAGTTAAAGACTAAGAACCCCACTGCTGTTCCATGGAAGTTATCTGCCAAGATAAACATACCGGAAATGAAATTTGAGCTAGACTTTCCCCCTTGCAAAGAGGAGATACAACTTTTTTCAATTAGGTAATTTTCTATGATTATAAAATTATTAAATGCATTGAATAATGTAAGGGAGGTAATCAATAATTTGTTTTTCACATTATAATTGTCCTGCAAAGCTGAACTCCACATCAAACAATATTTGCTCATCCAAAACAGTTTTTAGTGCCAAGTTGCATTGAAACTGAATCAGAATGCATCTCTTCTATTGTCTTAAACAGGTCAGATTTGTTTGCAGTGTCCAGGAACATTGAAGAGCCAGATTCGGCCAAAATGACCTCAATAATGCCCCCATCTGATGACCCCAGGGATGACGTAAGACTTGAGTCAGAACAAAGTGCTTTCAACACAATAACGACTCACATCACTGGAAGCAGGTTCATTTTGTTGATTTGATTTTGCCCAAGCAGGTCCTGAAACCCAACACGTGGCATCCTACTTCCAGAATCTGCTATGAGTGCCCTGTCACAGCAATGGGTCTCTGCATGGAGTATGAACTGAAGAGACAGTATTATTATGAGGAATATCCGTTGTACTATGTCCTTGGATACAGCAACATGGCATTGAAAATGGTTCCAGGTGTGTAAGTGCATTTTTAAAAATACAAATATATTTGGCAATATTTAGATGAAATGATGTACATGAGTTGTTGTTTTTTTTCTTTTGTTTATTTCATTGGCTTTCAAAATAATTACATACTATAACAGAGTAAGGCAGGGGCTGCTACAAACCCCAAACTTAATAAGTTACCTTACCTTCCCTTTGGCAAAGATGGCAACTGAAGCTTGAGAGTCTGACTTGAGTTGCATTTAAGGGGTAAAAGTAAAAGATGCAGACTTGACTTAGGTCTCCAGAGTCAAGGCCGAGTCTCAAGTCTTTAGGGGACAAGTCTGAGTGTCATCAACAGGTTTTATCTCACGTAATGAAGAGTAAAAGAAAGCCAGTACACCAGCTAGCATCATTTACTATGAAAGGATATATTACGGAGACAGTTGTAGATTTTGGGCTGTTTACGGCTCATAAGAATCTGTTCGCTGAAGCGCTATAACAATGAATACCACCACCGTTTTCTCACTGTAGAGCTGTGACATTACTAGGACACTTCCGGCTTAAACAATATTTAAATAAAAGCATATCCTGTTCCTTGCTTTCAGAAGTTCACTATTTAATCACTGAAGGGTTCTTTGTTCATGATGCTGTAATTTATGCCTTAAATTTGAACACGTTTCCAATTTAGAATTGAGAACAAAGGTTTTAAATGTGGATTTACAAAATAGCTTCCCAACAGTATTTTAAAAATTCTCCGGTTCAGAGATAAGAGAAGAAAACAACCCAAAGCCTTTTTATTGCAATACACAATGAATCAGTGGATAGTATTAAGACAGAGAAAAACAGGTGTTAACTTAGTCATTACTAAGAAAAAATTTTTTAGCATAAGTGCATCTTTATATTTTTAATTGGTTATAACATTTGATTAATATATAAAATAATACAAAGTATCCTTCTGCAGTATTTTTCATATGGTAAATTAAATGTTAAATGATGAAAAGAAAACTGTTGATAAATAATAAAAGATTGAAAGATGATTAAATGTTGATGCGGCCTATGGGCAAACATTAGAGTTGGATTCCTACCCTACAGCGATACAGGGTTAGAGGTGCACTAGATGCTGTTGATTTGATGAAAAAAATATTTATTTTAGTCATTAGAGACTTGAGATTTGATTTAGCTTTGAAAAAATTGCTTGTAAATATCTCTGAAATGTAGCATAAGAAAACAATATTATTTAATGCCTTTTAATGCATGTTTAGGACATCAGGAAGCAAGAGATAAAGTGGGTCTTCTGTAACAAGCATTTTCTGGTTTGACTATGAAAGGAATCCCAATTCTCATCACATCAAACTACCTATTCCTCTTCCCAGTTTTCATCAACACTGTTTTTAGACGATTTGGCATAGCTATCATTTGAACTATCATCCCCACAAAACCAAAAGTATTCAAGTTATTCCATGGTGCACATTTTGCTTAACACTGTGCTAATGAAATGTGCAATTTTATTAGCCCAGACAATGAAGGCTGTTGACAAAATCCACTTTGAGCTTGACGCTGGTCCCAGCAGACATCCAATGAGTGCGCACCAACTGCTCGCGACTCTAAGGAGGCTTTCCAAGGTATTTGGCAACTCACACAATGTTATTATCACAGCACCTGTTCTGGTGGGTGATTCCATTAAATTTTCAAACTGTGTTTACAGGAAGCAACACAACGTATAAATCTGTCTTCTGACTCAGCCCCAAGAAGCAGAGATTCTCATCACAGACACCACAACATCTTTCTGGAAGTAGGCTAAAAAAATCTCCAAACTTACTACAATTTGTGACAGAGTTTAAGCTGAGAAAGCTCGTGAGGGAAAACGTCTCAGCTGTGCTTTTTGCTTCCACCATCACTCTAAAATGAGGGATCCTTGTTAAAGCAGCAGCCATTTTTTTGATTAGCATTTATCTGACATGTCTCATGTGACATACAACATATATTAGTTTTAGTTCAGTATTTGCAATATTTAATATTCTGTACATAACAAGCAGTAATGGCATGTTTTTGAACTCGATTCGTAGGCCCAGAACTCAACAACTGAAGCTGTCTTCAACTTCAAAGCTTTTGCCATTAGTGAGAACCAGACGCCTGAGGGTTACGATGCAGCTATGTACTACACACCCGAGGCAAGCATTCAAAATGCCCAGCTAATTGTGTCCCAAGTCGGAGAGAACACCAACTGGAAGATGTGTGTCGATACCAGTCTGGATGCAGAGGCAAAGGTTGGTGGGGGAAAAACACAGATCAGTTTTTACTTTCTTTATATTTTGAGTTCCGTTCACTGGTTTGTGCATTTTATTTATCATTATGAGTTTTTTGCTTTTCTTGTAGGTACATGTTAGATGGGGCGCTGAGTGTCAGACCTATGACATGTCGATGAAAGCCAGTGCTGCATATCTCAACGGTTCCAAGCCGGAAGTCCGGGCCAAAGTGCAATGGAACAGCGTTTCAGAGTACATGGCTGAGATTGGCAGAAGGTGATTTTTAAAAGAAAGTGCGTGTGAAGAAAGAGAAATTGTAGTGTAAAGGCAAGTGTACGATGAGGAGAAGGGAAAATAATTGTGTTTCTTACCAAAACTTTCTAATAAGGATAGTGGCATAAAATTCAGACAAGATATTAGTAACAATATAAATAATCCACACATACAAAGAAATCAAAACAAATTTTTCACTCTATTAAGCCTTTTAGAATAATGCGGGAATAACCTTTTGATCACAAACGTAATATTTATGGAGAAACTACGTAGTTACATGTCCCTGAGTGATTTTTGCCCATTCATCCAAACAGAAGTTCTTTGAATAATGCCCTTGGATCATTACACCTTTCAGGAGATTCAAGTTGGGTTTATGACTGGGCAATTGTTCTAGCAATCTATCAATTAACTGTGAATAATTTATTTTTAAGGTCAATTCCACAGGTCACACCCTGCTCTGCTTACTTGCCAGACCTGTAAAATCAAACAATCACTCAACACCTTGTAGACTGTTGTTATGACTTCTCAAAGCCACAAGCATCATAAACTTTCCAGCCAACTAGCTTCCAGAGTTTTGCCAAAGTATGACTAATTTTAGTGATATACACACTACCAATAATGAATCTGATCTAAAATTAGCTCTAAAGAAACAGCAAGAATAAAAGATAAAAAGTAAATACCAGAGCATGTTGTGTGTGTGTCAGGATTTGCTATTGAACCCGAACACACCACAATCTGTTGATTGGCTATTCACCAATCTACATGGCAAAAACACACATAATTTTAAATAAAGGTATTACGGGGTAAACCAGAATCAGTCTAGCAACATAAAGTAGGCAAAAAAGTCTCCAAAACCTGCAAATCTAACAGTCTGGAAAGAGTTACAAAATAACTTCCAAGACTTTGGGACTGAAGTGTACCATGGTACGACCCATTATATGCAAATGGATAAAAAAATGGAACAGCGGGGAACATTCCCAGGAGCGGCTGACCTACCAAATTTACACCACAAGTGCATATGACTCAATCAGGTTAAAAAAATAAATAAACAAAAACAAGAACAGTATCCATGCAGGCCCTTGCCTCAAGTTAAGGTCAAATACTTTTTTTCCCAGCATGGTATTCCCTGTGTAATTCCGATTTATTACACAAAACTTCATTGATAGGTTAATTTGATTCCTTTGCGTGCATTACTCTAGTTAGTGACATCTGTTGTGAATTTCCCCTCAAAGGACCCACTGTAAATACATTTACTGAGAAATATTTACTTATCTTATCTTTCCCCTTCATACAAATAAAATCCATGTTTAACTGTGAATTGTTTACCGCTAATCTTTTTTTCAAGAATTGAACGCTACATCCCTGGTATGGCGTTCCTTTATGGATTCTCCCAGGAAAATGAGAGAAATCCAGAGAAGGAAGCGTCTGCAAGAGTCGTTGCTGCCTGGACAGACAGCGTTGATGTGAAGATTAAACTCCCCGAGGTATCATTAAAAATTTCTACTTATGTCTTTGACACCTTTGTGTCATATTTAACTATTTATTTACATGATTTTTTTCTTCTGTTTTTAAAAGTACACAGTGTACAGCCGGGCTATGTCGTTTCCAGTCACATGGAGTAGCCAGTGGCCTCATAACACGACAAACTCAACATTATATTGAATTTACACAAGCATGAAAACATGTAAGTAATCTCAAGCAGTTGAACTAAGCTTCAGTGAACACCACATAAGCATTTTCTGCCTTTTATCATTGTCTTCATTTCTCAAAAGCAGATGAGAAATGACTAATGCCAAGAGACTGTTTTGTTTTCTTCATAGATTCTGTTTTTGTTGCAGAGAAACTGCAGAACCCAGATGGCAGCCAGATGTCTGATGTGCCACTGTGGACAAACAACGTCAGCCAATATGCAATGAAAGCCAGCTTCCTAAAGCGTATTATCAGTCCGTCAGATGTCACCGGTTTTTAAATTATCAACTGGGGTTTGGATTACAGAGCACGTTAGTGAAGAATATTGGTGTAAATGTTTTCCTGTGAGTACATACATTGTACTCGATCTAGAAAATAAAAGTTACTAATAAAAAACATAGAGCAACAATTTTGTTTCTTTTAATCTGCCTCTTTTAATAGCTTGCGACTTCCCCGTCATTTGTCGATGAAATAAATGTTACACTGTGACCAAATCAGTGAAATCTGACTTTACACTGGCGGGCTTACACTCTGGGGTAGTTAACAAGTGCCTTACAACAGCAGAAAGTTGAACAATGATCACTGGAGATGATGAAATTGTTGGAAATACTTCAGATGAAGTCATGAAACCTTGCATGCTAAAAAAAAGAAGAATTTAATGAGTTAGGGCTGCCCGATGCTTTATACAGTATCTCTCAGAATGTATACAATGCTTGAAAGTAAAAACTATTTATAGGATAGTCTATTTGCAAAACATAATTTCCCTCTTAATATTCAAGATATGGAGCGTGAACTGCAAAAACACAAAACGATCTGAATGGTTTGGCAAGGCGTTCTGCTTTACCTGCCAGTCTGGCAGCTTAAGCCTTTTTGTTAGCTGGTCCAGTTTTCCTCTAAACATCTAGTGAATGCAAGGGATGAAATTTGGATTTGCAAATTGAACCCTGAATGCTAATTTTTTCTCTTTTTTTGGAGGGGGGCGGGGGGGGGGGGGGGGTGTTGCATAAAGAACAGAGCAAATGTTTGCCAGGTCTGCATGACCCATTGTGTTTGTCTGATATTGGTGACCCAACAGGACTGTTTGTTTGCTGGAGCACACAGTGACACGACTGATAACCTGAAAGTTCACTGCCACAAAAACTGTTCAGTGGTCTTTGGCAAATGGACAAAAAGATAACGTTTCGACTTTCATCGATCAGCATATTTTTCTGCATATTTTTATTATTATTTTTTTCGCTTATCATTTTGGGAATAGATGACAAGAAAATATTAATTCATTAACTGGGTACTCTCATAATTAATGGGTTATGCCAACATGCCAAAAGCAATGATTGCATTCTGAATAAAGACTGGTTGTTCTAACAGCTTCCAGCTTTCGACTGCACCGACTTAGCCAGATGGTGTTGAATTGCAAGCAAAGACACCGCCATCAAAAGCAGAACGGGATGAGTCTAATTATAACGACAACAATATGTTCCTATTTTCATCTCTTATGTCCAAAGGGTTATAAAGATGACAGAGAAATTTGTCGCGCCGGGGGCAAGATGCACATCACCTTGCGCTCTTGTAACGGATTATGGCAGCCTGACCTTGCGTTGCTATAACTTCAGCAGGTGAGGTGACATCGGCCGGGCGGAGAACGTTTGAGACTGACTGATCTGGTCATTTGTAGGAGAAGAGATTGACTTCCCCCCTTTTTACTGCCACTCCCTCAGTAATTGTAGCAAGCCTCATTAGGTAGACTGTAGGATCCACATTAAAACCCATCTGAAAGGAGCTGATAATAGAACAATGGCAATGTTCAGTCCAATTGCATCTCCATGCTTTGTGCACATAATTAATCAAAGCTTTTATTATGTTGTCAAAGTGATGTCATATTATACAATATAGCAAGAATTATGTAAAAAACATAAATTGAATGTTTTATTGAAGATTTTCCTTGTTGTTATTTATAACTAGAAGATTGGATTTGAGTTGTGGACGTGTGGGTGTGTTTTAGAGTGTGAGCACTAGAGGGCACTAGTTTCCAAGTCTTAAATCCTGGCTGGCTGGCACTGTCGTTGAGAGCTGGGATCAAGTCAGTATTTGTTCACAGTTCACAGACAGGGCTCTGCAGAGGATGTTGACATTTTGAGAATAAATAAATATGTGACTTGGCAAATTCAAAGTGCTCCTCTCTCTGGATTCTGGTGAAAGGACACATTCTAACCTAATGTAGCCATGAAAAAACTAATATACTGTATTTTTTTTATTTTAGATTTGACTCAAAAATACTTGTGTACATTACATCCGATTAGGAATGATTTATAGTACACGTAATCTAGAATGATTCCTTTCTCGTTATAACAAGGATTATTACTGATATTTTCACTGAAGTTGACACTTCTCCTTTCAGAAAGCCTGGTAAAGCCGACTGTTAGCCTTTCACCGCGCTCACATCATTCCCCTCAACAGTTTTACTGCCACATTCACTGAATGAGCCTTTTTGCCATGTTCTCCAGCAATAATGGGAACTAGATGTCCCAATGTTTGCAGGGGGAGATTAAAAAGAAATTCGTATTGAGAAAATCTAGGGAGAGTGCACAGTCCCTTGAAGGAAACTAAACAGTTGTTGTTGTTTTTATGTTCATGACCGTGATAATGACATATTTCTCACTTTTATGTTTATTCGGTGTGCTGTCGCACTGTGTTGTTTCTGTCGTTTCATGAAGCAGCCTCTTTAGGGCTTTTGCATAAATAGAGTTGGCAACTGAAGTGAGGCTGATGTGGGATCCTGTGCTGAAGGCGGGGAGACCGTGTGTAGCACAAAGGTTGGGTCTGAGCTATGCAGAACCTTACTGTATATCAGCACTTTAAATCACCTTGTTACTGAAAAGTTTTATATAAATAAACGTCCCTTGGCTTACCAGTTTAAAGCCTACTAAGGTCTAATTTAAGTCAATCATTTTAAAAAACAATCATGAAATTTGGTTTAATATTAATATGTAAAAAAAAAACTGCACTATTCATAGGTATGGAGAGTAAATAGTTTTTGTATTATCAAATTACACTCTGTAGCTTTGCGCCAGTTTAACAAACAGTATGGCAAACTGTTTTCTGTTTTGAAGAGTTCAATGTCTAAAATGTTTCTTTAAAACATTTTATTAGTAATTTTTTCGGGGCTCCAATGTGAAAAGCAGCATAGATTCATGTTTTTCATGGCAAGTTGCAGATGATTATGCTCTCATTTCCATGTGCCGCTGCAGAGCTAAACATACGTCGTAAGGATAAGTGTCACAGGAATACCTCAGTTGGAGGTTTCTTTTGTGTTTGAGTGTTCACAGTTTCTTTTGTGTGTTTGTGCATTCTTCTCAGATAAAAAAGAAAACTGTCTCTCATGTGGAAGATGGCGCGAGAACGTGTATTTTAAATCATTACTTACTGAAATGACCAGAATAGTTAACATAAAAACATGAATGTACTGAGTGGAGCGCTTTCTGTTTTAAATGTTTGTGAGGGCAGTCTTTGTTTTCCGCACAGATGTAAGAAGGTCTGAGGCAGTTCTCTTTCATTTTCCAAGAGGAAATTTTGTGAGAACAGTTTGACAGTTATGTTTTCCCCCTACAGTTCAGAGAAAAAGGTGAGAGTTTTGAGGAAATGTGTTTTGGCAGTTTTGAGCAACTGCATTGTGTGAATGCCTTCTGAATCCTATCTTGAGGCACCAAATCCGTAAACAGTTTTACTGGAGAAGCTTTAGCTACTGTAATAGTTTGGGATTATCCCCGGCTATCCAGAAAGAAGATCACAACTCCATAAACCCTGCCTGTGGTCAGGCCGCTGTTGAGGTTCCTTGCAGCCAGCTTGAAGAAACGGACATCAACCTGAACTTCAACAAGAAAATCCATAAAGCATATAATATCTAAAGAAAGGAAGCCATGCAACACCTCACACACAGTTACACACACGTGCAGTGCACAGTCACAAGTTGAGTTCAGATTCCAGGTTGCTTCTTCGCCTTGGTCTGTGTTATTTAAACTCCATTATGTACGCTTTGATTTAGACAGCACAGTAGATAATTGCATTTGATTATTTAGAGAAATGAACAGAACAACTGAATAGAGCTTTCTTCCCTGAGTTATCTCCATTAAACCCACCTTCATCTTTTCTTTGGTTCTTCATTCGGGCTCAACACTTTAAACAGTATTAGAATATCATTTTGCTCCAAGAAAATGGCTATAACAACAATTGTAAAATATATGTTACTAGATACGTTTCCTTAATTTCAATGACACTCAGAGCTAAAATTAGGATATTAGGACAATAACCGTAAGTTGAATAAGACGTCATTCTCTTTTTTAATTGATCTTTTATTTCATGTAATATATTACTTTTTGTGTTTGTAACATGATGGGAAGGAGGTCAAGGTCGCAGATGAACATACATATTAGCAAAGACAAACCTCTTATACACCAAACTGCTGTTAACAACGTCATGTTATAGATGATACAGCTGGTCCTGTCTTTCAGAGGCTAACTGTTTCTCTCTTAGACATAGCTGTTAGCTGAGCTTTTACTGCAAATAACTGTCTGTGCTCTCTTTCATCTTCTTGACCTGGGAACTGGCTCGGGGCTTGGCTGTGTTTCATTCCCAGGCGTGGCTGCCTGTGGACCTAGCCTTCCATTACCCTCTTTAACACAAAAGTATTCCTGGATCAGTGCTTCTCTTTTCTTTTTACGTGTCTCTGCTCTGTCTTCTCAAACCCTTGGTCAGTCATGGCAGATGGCCGTTCACACTGAGTCTAGTTCTGTTGGAGGTTTATTCCTGTTAAGGAGCAGTTTTCCTCTCCACTGTCGCTACATGCATGCTCTGTATGACGGATTGCTGCAAATTCAACTAGACAATGCAGCCGACTGTCCACTGTGGCTCTACGCGCTTTCAAGACGAGTGAATGCTGCTTGTCACTGACTCGATGCAGTGGGTTTCCTTAGCTAGAAAACTTTTTATCCAGTTTGTCTCAATGATTTGATTTGACTATGTAGAATGTCTTGAAATTACATGTATTGTGAATTAGCACTATGTGATTAAAACGGATGAATTGAATTGGAATGAATTGTCAAGATGTCATTCAGTAATCCAGTATTATGAAATACTCAACAAGTATGACTAAATTCAGAGGAGATATTGAAATGGTAAAAGAGATAGTGTAATTTGTGAATTCATTACTTTTTTACCTGTTTGCTGCTTCATCTCTCAGGCTTTCATGAGTAAGAGCCTGTGTGTTTGTTTGTTTGTTTTTTTGGAGGTCATGTATCGTCGTATGTTAGAGTAAGAAAATCTACATAGCTTGAAAGTATAAAACAATAACATTCTACCTTTCCATGGGCTGTACAGTGTAGGTTTTGACCCAAGTATTAGCTTAATTTGAGATATTTTAAATGATTTTTCAGGTCAATATACATATCTTGCTGCGTATGGATGCTCAGTGCAGGCTGTCCTTGTCAAAAACTCGCCTATGTAACGTGAGAGCTGCGGATCCGGCTCTGAATGGGTGATGTGACCTAGAGCGCTGCTTTACAACAGTCTGAGCTCCCTTAAACACCAGAGCTAACCTTACATGCTTCTACTTTTTTCATTCTCATGTCAAAGTTTGTCATGGTTATGATTACAAAATACCTGCAAGTCAGCTTTTCTCCTCTGTTGAAGCTCCTGCAGCTTTTCATAATCAGATGATTGAGCCTGTTGTCTGTCCCTTCCTTCTCTTGCATGGCTCCCGGAGCTCCCCCTCCCTCTTTTTCTCCCCCTGGCTCTGCCTCGTCCTCTCCCTCACCGTTTTAATGGGAGACTATTAGTATAATATAGAGGGATGAATGTGGCCTTGTCTTTAAAAGAAACTCCATGACTTCTCAATCTGCTGGTACAAGTGGTCTGCTTTCAGATTCCACAACACGGACAGAGACTGTTTAATTTTGCTACGGTGCAGTGTTGCCAGTGGCCTTCAGCATTGCTAAACCTGAAATTTACAGTTCTAGTGCCCCCTAGTGGCTAAAATATGCTTTTAAAACACCCTTTTGAGTCATGTTCACTAAAAGTGGAAGGCACGACCACATAAGAATTACAGAGTCAATTTTATGCGGCAAGATTGAAAGACCAAACCAGAGATTTTACTTAAGTTTCAAGGGCTCACTGTGTAAAGACAATGTACAGTACACTCTAACAGATCAGGACCATAAAAAAGCAAAGGTAAGACATTATTTATGTATTTGGCTTCATGAAATAAGGTTTATTTTCCCCTTCCTCGCTTGCTGGTCCTGTGAGTTTTGCACATAGAGATGTGATTCTCATATTGTTAGAAAGAGCTGAGTTCGGGCTTTCATTTGAAAGGTTGCTTTTGCAGGTAGTGTAATTATTGTATGTAATGTTCTTTGTCCACTAGGTGGCAAGGGTGGACGTGCAAATGTGTGAGAGCTAGTTTAAAAAAGGGGCCTGAGTAAGAGAAGCAAACCTGTTCTTTCAAACACGAACATAACATGGTGTCAGAGGGGTACTGAGGAACTCGTCACAGATCTAAAACCACTGGAGAGTTTGAAACTAACTGGAAATGCTGATGAGCATTGGTGTGCCTTCAAGCAATTCTTACAACTATGAGTCACAGCCATGGGACCAGAGACAAAGTGAGAAGCTACAAAGATAGCAATGCTGCTAACGATATCTGGTCCCCTGGATATTCAGCAATTAAGATCTGTCACAGGAACTGCCTCTGAAGGACATTCTGCAAAATGTCGGCATTTGCTACACCACAGTTTAGCGACAGCACTGTGGCAATTGTAGCGGTGTTCTGCCAGGGGAAACAGCTCGCAAAGTGTGTGGTGACCAGAGGATGGTGTTATCATCTGTAAACATTGTGGTTTACATTATAAGCCACGGGAGTGTCCATATTACGGGAAGCAACGTTCAAATTGCCGGGGAATACACCATTCTGCAAACCAATGCTTTGCCAGGAAAAAGGAGGAGTAGAGCAATTTATTTCAGGATACTGACATTATCAACATTCTTTGTTGGCATTATGAGCTGAGTAATCCAGGTGAATCTGCATCAGAATCAGTACTTTGTTTGCCAATTTTGTGAGTACAAACCAGAAATTTGACTTCAGTTTTCATCGCTCACATCATAATCAAAGTTCAGACAGAGCAGTATGTGCCATAGTGTGTGTGTGCGCGTGTGTGTGTGCAGCCATTTTTAATACACATATAAATATACATGCCAACATACATATAAACATATGTACATATACATAGGAAGAGGTAAGGTCTTCTGTGATAGTGGAAATATTCTGTCTCTTTTTTTCTGCAGAGTCGCTGGCTAACCTAGTTGTAAGGTGTCCATTGTGATCATCAGAGACTCTGCCTGAGGATAGAAAGTCCACCAGCATCTCCACTGTTTTTAGTGGATTAGCTCCAGATGTTTCTGACTGCACCAGTTGATCAGCCAGTTGACCTCGTGTCTGTATGCAGACTCGTCATTGTCCTGGATCAGACCAATGACAGTGGTGGCATCTGCAGGTCCACTGGTGTGTAGTCATTTGTATACGGAGAGAAGTGGGAAGAGGGGCACCAGTATTGATGGTTCTTCAGCAGGAGAAGGTGCTTCCCAGCCTCACCTGCTGCCGTTGATCAATGAATAAGCTAGCAATCCACTGTCAGGTGGATGCCAACACTGTGAGCTGGATGAGCTTCTGGTGGAGGATGTCTGGGTTGGTGGTGTTGAAGGCCGAGCTGAAGTCTACAAAAGGGATCTAGGTGTGTGTCACTGGATGGTCAAGGTGGCGCAGGATGAAGTGTAGACCCAGGCCGACAGCATCATCTGTCAATCTGTTTGTCCAGATAGCAAACTGTGGGGGGGTCCAGCAGGGGACCTGTAATGTCTTTCAGATGCTCAAAGGATTTCATGACCTCAGAGCAATAGGTTTGTAGTTATTTAATCCTGTGAAAGTGCATTTCTTGGAACAGGGAAGATGGTACAGTGTTTTTTAATAGCATGATTATAAGCACAACTGACCACCCTGTAGAGTCAATGCTCAAGAGTTATGCTGATGTTTTAAAATTATATGATGCTTTACCTTTCACACGCGATATTCAGCCAAGGGATGGGGTACAGCCAGTCATGCATGCTGCACGGCAGTTCCCAGCATCATTAAGAGGGTTAAAAAAGAATTGGACAGAATGACCATGTTGGCAGTAAAAAACACATTTCAACACATAAATTGAGAGGGAAAGAGATGCATGGACCCCAAGATCTCAATAAAAACATTAAAAATATAAATACTATCAGAAAATAATCAGTGGGATTAAGAATCGAAAGTGAGTAATTTCAAGAGGTACTGGCAATGAAAAGTGAAAAAGCAACACCAAGTATTATACCTTTAACACACATTTAGGAAGATACTGTTTTGTTAGACTTTCTGCTCGAAAAAAAATATCACCAGAAATATATAATAGAGCAATCGAACATATCATCAAAGGCTTGGAAGGAGTGTGAGTCCACACTTATGACATAATCATATGGGGATTGACAGCCCAAGATCTCAATAAAAAAAGACAGTAGTAGTGTCTGAAACTCATACAGGAATAGGGATTGAAACTCAATAGGAAAATTGAGAAAATAAATTCTAGGAGACAAACTATCTATGCAAAGTGTCCAGCCAGATTAGGAAAAGACGGTGCCTGTGCTGGCCTTCTATGACAAAAAACTACAACTGTCAACAGATGCTTCAAAGAACTGGATGGGAGAAGTTCTTCTCCCAGTTGACAGTGGACAATAGAAACCAGTGGCCTATGTGTCCAAGGTGATGATTTAATTTGAATCCAGATATGCCCAAATTGAAAAAGAATGATTGGGACAGGATTTGGGACAGTTTTGTGGTTATGGTTGTATGGATGTTCACATTTTATAACAGAGATAGATCACTGACCCCTGCTTGCCATCATTAAAATTAATCTAAATGAGATCTCACCAGGGATTCAGTATCTGATTATAAAGCTGCAGAGATATTAGTTTACCTTGGTCTACATCCCAGGAAAATATCTGATTCTTGCAGATGCCCTCTCCACAGGAGCACTGGGTGCCATTAGTCAAGCCAGGCAAATGCTTTGGGCCACCAGGGGCCACCAGGGGCCCCCAGAGGGCCGACAAACTTTGAACCAGTTCAGACCCACAACAGCAGAAAAGCTGCAGTAGGTATGTTTACATGCACAAAATCTCAAGGTCGATTAAAATGTATTCGGATTAAATAATCGGATTGTATCATTTATATGGAAACACAATCAATTAATCCGATCATAATGTATATATGCACTTGGCTTTATTCAGAATATAACCACTCTGACATGCGTAGTTATGAAATTCCCCTAAAAGAAACACGGAAGAAGTACTTCTGTCTTTGCTAAACAACAAAAAATAGCAAACAAGCAGTATTATACAAGTTTGTTTGTCTTCTGAGTGCCCAGGGTGGACTTGCATCAGGTTCTAATTACAGTTGAAACGTTACTGAGTAAGCAACAATTTTGAGCGCTTTTATTTTTTTGAATAGAAAGGTTTATTAGGAGTTTTGCTTCCCAACATATTTCCGCCACTTTTGTCCATGTAAACATAGCTATTGACAGCGCGGTTCTCAGAGTACCTGACAGAGTACACCCCTGCCTCACAGAAAGTGACTTAGACCTCAGACTTTACTTTATTAGGTCCCTGAAGGGCAACTCATTTGCAGCAAGTAATAGTAGTAGCAGCCATCACATAATCAGACAAACAATAGAGACAATAGACAAGAGGGAAGGATAAGAAGCGACTTATAAAAGTTAAAGGATATCAATCTAAAACACACATTTGCAAAATATAAAAGATTGGAGACTTGAGATAAAGATTAGCGATAAAAGCTGAAGTTGAAGTTAAAATTAAAGATAAAGTGCAGCAATTAGATAGCGACCTTAACCTTTTTTTCTTAAGTAAACAAACATGAGCACCAGCCCCTTGCTGCAAAGCAGCCTCAACTCCGTCAAAATTCAAATAATTTATCCTTTTTCAAGTGAAAAAAAGACAGAAAAGACAAAAAAAGGCAAGAAAAGAAATTTCAAAAATGTTAAAAATAGTGGTGAGTGTAACCTTGTGGTTTATAATTATCCTTGGAGCATATGAGGGCTTATTTAGCTCAAACCAAGGTTTGAGCTAAATAAGCCTATCTTGTTTGCTGCACAAGCACAGGCTGACAGCAGCATCAACTTGCGTCAAAATGAATAGAAGTTGTCCTTCTGGGAGTAAAAAAGAAAGTAAAAAAGGAGGAGGAAGAAAAACCAAGACAGTGGTGAGTATGATAGCAGATTGTGACTTAGGCTATGTTCACACTGCAGGTCTTGATGCTCAGTTCCGATTTCTTTGCTGAAATCAGATTTTTTTGAGGCGGTCGTTCATACTACTATTGAGTACACCCGCCATCAGACTTCTGTCCGAACGGTTCAAAACTGCAAAGTGACCCACATGGGCGGATTGTTATTATTAGAAAGCTTTTGCGCATTGGGAGCCGACAATATTAAGACCACATCATAGCAAGACAAAGTTAGGTAAGAAAAAGCTATTAATTAGTCTAATGAGAGCTAGGAGAGTGACGTAAAAGACGGATAAAATGCGACATGACCGTTCAGACTGCGGATGCTTTGAAACACTTACGATACGTATCCGAATTAGTACCACATGTGGAAGTGGCACAAATTGGATTTTTTGGGGTGGTGAAAAGATCGGAATTGGGCCATTCATACTGCCATGAAAAATACGGATATCGATCGCATATGGGCAAAAAGATCGGATTTGGGTTGCGTTTCCCTGCAGTGTGAACATAGGCTTATTTAGCTCAAAGCAATAGATCTTAATGTAGTTTTAACCTAGCCATGCACATGCTATGTACCTGGTTGTAAAGTCTATAACTTGTTAAGCAAGCTTGCTATATATAAAAACTGTCTAAAACAATAGCTTTCCATTTTTTTACTCAGAAAAGTTGTTTTTAAACAGCCAAGCTAAGAATGCTAAATTATTAACTTAATGTGCAAGAATATTTGCTAGTGCAACTAAATTACTGTATGTAGGTGTTTGTTGATGTGTTTGGTGTAGGGGTTTTATAGTATTAAAGGTATAGTGGATGATATTTTTCGGCTTCGAGTTGGGGAGATCATCTTACCTATTGGTTGTGCCTCCTGTCAATCATTGTGACATTCTCACCAAACCACTGATCTCTATTTATACACTGGATTGCTGATTTTGCCGAAAAACTGAAGTCACTGGCCGTCATCTTGCTACTCTCTACTCTCACAGAATCCCATAGGATTTGGTTACAACAACAAGCAGTTTTCTGGCTGTGTGAAAACGTTTCACAGGTAATTTTACAGTCAGTGGATGTACTAACACTATCAACTACTAGGAAATTATGTGCTGAAATATTTTACATTATTCATATTAAATATATATATATATATATGTATATATAAATATGTGTATATGTATATATGTATATATATATATGTATAAATATATGTAAATATGTTTTTTATATATTGTTATATATATATAAATAAATAACATGCAAAATATTTCAGTACATGACTTTCGCAGTACTTGATAGTTTTAGTACATAACATAAAAGTATGTGGCATTAAACATTTTAAAAGTTTTAAGCCCCCCTGAATATGAGTAAATCATCGTTATTCGATGCTGTAGCGCACATATTTCCCAGTTACTGGAGGAAAATAGGGAGTACCAATATGGCGGCTGGTGGCTTCAAAGCGACTCGTTCTAACAGCGGGCTATTAGCACTCCAGTGTATAATAGAGATCAGTGCACCAAACGCTAATGTGCATGCCCATTCCTTGCTAGTTTCCTCTTGCTTGCTTCTAGTGTTTATGTATCCAGTGAGCTTCTGTTCAGCTGTTCAATCCTTCGCTCTCACCATGTACTTTGAAAATGGTTGAGAGTCACAAGAAGCAAAATGTCTTAAGAGTTTATGAGGAGAAGAGGAAGACCTCAGAAGACAGAAGTGAGACCAAAGTGGATCTGGAAGATTCTTTCACCTGATCCCCCTTAAGGAGCAGAAGAGCAGGTGGGTGGTCTTGCACATGGTTAGTTATTCAAAAATGGACTTGGTTGTTTCTTCACTCTTTCCAGAAAAGCAATCCAGAAAAATCACCCCCTATACCTTTAAATGACAGAAGTTTTAAAATTCTGATGTACATCCTGTAATAACTAAAACTAAGAGTTTACATTTTCCATTTTTGTCAGTGTTGGACTTGATTTATGTGATGAAACCTGGTCTGAAGCCCTCTTGGATTTTTTTCTATTTGGGGTCCCAAGAGAGCCTTGCATACCACTACCTCTCCAGAGCATCTAGGCAATAGTTTGAATTTGAGTGATGAAGCTGTTCAATGTCATGTAAACATGGTGTCAGCTGTTTTGCCTGTGTCAAATGAACAGTTGAAGTATTTGAGGTGAGAGTAAAGGACACAGAGCTGCAACTTGTCATACAAAACATCAATGAGGGTTGGCTAGCAGGTTCATGTTCAGTTAAACAACGTCAGAGGCAACCAAGCGTTGCCGATGGTCTTTTATTAAAAAGTCAGAACTGTGATCCCACATGCTTTAAAAATTGACATACTTCAGCGGATACCTGAAGGTAATCTTGGCACTGTAAAGTGCAAAGAGCAACAAAATCCGTTTTCTGGCCAGGACTCAACAAGGACATTGAGAAGCTGATGAGTAAATGTGACACGTGCCAAACATTTAGAGACGAGCAAGGCTCTGGCTCTACTTAGCTACAAAGCATCCCCACTTCAGTGTGGGTTTTCACCTGCTGAACTGTTGATTAACAGGAAGATTGGTGCTTTCTTGTCAAGCTACCCAAAAAAAGGACCAAGTCAAAAAAACAAACATCAAAGTTTGTATAAAACCTACAAAAGCAGAAAATAAAGCAAAAGTTGTTAAACAGCTATTTACATCCTACAAGATGCTACTGTTACCACTTCTCTGGCACATCTCTATATTGTCATCACCAAACCTAATGTCTATCCCACATGAGTTTGTGGAGTAGCATGGGGAATTTCAACCAGGCATGTTTGACATACAGTACTCTTCCTGAGTACTGAAACAACAAATATCACACTCCAACAGCATGAAGTGAGACCGGTGCTCATGGCTGTGAACCCTACAATGGCAACAGGACTTGATAGGTACCTGGGAAGGTACTCAGGGCCTGTCATCATGAACTCTTACCAGTCTTCAATTTCTTGCATAGTCTACAGTTCCATCTTGTTTCATATCAACAGTGATCATTCCTGTTGACAAAAAATCATCCATAAACAATCCAGCAGAACACAAACCAGTGGCTGTTACCTCACTGATCATGAATTATCTTGAAAAAGTGGTGCTTAAACACATTAAACTGGACTTCTTTCATCCAGACATAATGTAATCCCTACTCAGCATAAACGTTCTCAAAATAATGCAGTTGATGGTTTTTTCAGTTTTCAATGAAGAGGGAACATGAATCCTTTGGTTCATCTCCAATCCTCCTTTAACAAGGATCTAAAGCCAAACAAGAAGACTCATGATATACAATTTGTTTGATTATTTTTTTCATTTTCCAGTTGTCTGTTATAACTTTACTTTCTCACGGTCAAACTGACTGAATAATTTTAGGGTTTATCAAGAATACAGAAGCTTTGGATGTTTTTCAAATCATGTACATATCTTTTTGGTTTTGATTTGTCATCAACAGAAACTGAATTCTACATTTCTTTCACCTCATTTTCATGCACATTTGGAGTATTGTTTATAAGTTTATAGGTTTTCCATAATCACAAGTGGTTTTAACTTACAATCGACAATCACTATGGTCAGCCGTAAATATATTAGTTTTTTAATATATATTTCTATCAGGTCAATTTGTGATAATTCTGAGAAAATAATTGAGTATAGAGCATCTGTCAAATGTGCTTTTTAATGGCATGGATAACCTAAATGTGCAAAGGACCAGGAGGGGGCACTGTTGATCTTGGCAGTGATGGAACCTTACTCTCTAGGATCTCTCTATTCTATTTTTACTTTTTGTGAAAATGTGATCTCTTTTATGCAGATTAAATGCTCTTCCCCCTTTCCACAAGTTTGGCCCAGTAAATGCAAACACACATGATGGAACAAGAGTCTTAGAATGTCCATGGTTAAACTGTCTTCTGTAGAGTGAGCATAACTAATGTCCATCACAACTGAGTGTGCATTTTGTATCGGTCAGCATAACAATCCTGCACTATTATTGTGAATTTATTTTCTAAAAATTCTGTGTATAAACAATTACAACATACACCTTTGCTCCGTGGAAAGACTCAGATTCAGGGATAAATTGAGCCTGATATAGAGTAAAGATGAAGATTTAAGCTTTTAGCTACTAACAATTCATCCTGTGCAGTGTTATTGGCTCAGTATCTTCAGCAAAAGAAGGCCACTGATCCCTGTGACCGTAAGGAGTGGTTACCATAGCACCCTCACAGTTTATCAAACCGTTGAAGAGGAGAGCGTACGATGTTCCACCAATAAACACATACATACAGGATGTGACACACACATTGCAATGTTTGGAAAGCACTTTAGAAAAATATGAATTTACTCAATCTCTCTTTTTAGCATATGGGGTGTTAAGTGAAAACATGTCTGTGTTATCGAATTATGTCAGTAGCTCTATCCAGCAGCTTATATTGTACTGAGTAAACATTTACATACTGCGTAGAGCAGGTGGCAGAGCGACAGGGTGGTTAGAGATTAGCTATGAGTTGAGGCTTACGGCTCTGATTCCTGCAAAGATCCGAATTTACAAAGACTGCCTAGCCAATGTTGCATTTCATTCGCCTATACTATAACAAGACCTAATCATTAACTCCCTGCTACAGCCGGAACCAAATAACTTCACTAATGAAAATTATGACTGTGTCAGGTCAGAAATCTTCTTGTTTAACGCTTCTGATCTGGTTAATAGACTAAAATGCAACAACTATGTGAGAAATGTGCACTTGTGATTGAAACAAACTAAAAAAAGATTGTTTTGCTACGCTGGTGTCGAATGTGGGGTTTTCCAAGTTTCCTTATTCAATTTCCGGTGGGTAAAGAGTAAAATAAATTTGACAGACATTTTACAGTATAGGCAATAAAGAACATTCATTAGCAGAGATTCTAACTGTAATAAGGCGAGAGGAAAATAAAAACATAGCTAAACTAAATCATGGTGTGTTATTTCTGTTATGGAGTTAACTTTGAAGCACAGCTAACTACTACAAGATGGGAAGGAATATTTTTCTCTTGAATTTTTACTGTTCTTATACTATCTCTTCCTACCATTTTATGTTCATATGTGTCATGTTTGTGGTGGTGGAAGGACCCAGACACAGTTGCAGTATGGCGATAATGGAGTTTAATGACAGAAAGGAACTTACAGGAGTGGTAAAGGAAATGAAAATGTAGGCACAGAGAAACAGAAGGGCAGGAGGGAGAATCCAAAATGAGAGCAGACGAACCAGCCATGGGTAGAAGAAAACGGGAAGTATATATACAGGGGTAGGTGGAGAGATGAGGAGTAAGACAGGTAGATGTAATCAGATGAAATTATTAGCAGCTGAGATCAATAAGGGCAGATAGCTGAGGAATAAGAAGAGTAATAAACAGAGACATAGCAGGGAAGAAACACAGGGAGACATCCACAACAGAAGAAATAAACAAACACTAATGGATAATGAACCAAAGAAGCCATCCAAGAATTTAAAAAGCCAGTCCAAAATCAAACACCTGGAGATTATGGCAATATTTGCCTTGTGACACCTATCCCCTCATACAAAAAGTAGGAAAATGTGTGCGCGGTCTTACATCATACGTTTGTCCATTGATGGCAACCACTGCAGGGTGCACCCCTCATGACCACTGGAGAGAGGTATCAGCTCCCTTAAAATTCTACAAGGTCAATCAGGTGGTGGTTGGGTTTACTTGAGGGGTGCGAAGCAGTGCTGACTGTTTAAGTTCCCAATGCCAAACCTCTAATTGGATTGTCTCTGGTTTATGTGTTGTTTATTAGATTGGATGGTTGAAGTTTGAAGAAATAAAGACATACTGGCAATTTAACAGTTTATCTAATTAATAAACATGGTCTTCAGTAGCTTTTGTGAGAAATGAACACAAGTAGACTAATGCGGTTGTGATGGTTACTTTAACACAAGCATCACATCCAAGATGATCTTGTCACAAGGTGTAAAACTGGACCCAAAAGCTGACAGGAAAGTGGAAGCCTCATAATTGATGATCATGATCATTTATTTGAGTGAAACCTACAAAGTGAGGAATGAGTACAAGAGGAACTTGAGGGAATCAGACGGGGACAATGTCATAGATGCATACTGACGATGGACAACAGAAGAATCTGTGGTACTGAGGGTGTGTCCCAATTCAGGGGCTGCATCCCTCAAAGGCCATATTTATAGGTTGATTACGGTCACAGCACTCTGACAAAGTCTGTCCCAATTCATGGAACCTTCTGAGACTTCTTCAAATGTGGATGAAGAATGTGTCCTTCTTTTCCCCCGATTTGAAGGATGGGTCTGGTGTATCCTTAATGGCTGACTGTATCCCATGATTCATTGTGGATTGAGAACAATTCAAACTGAAACAGCAGTTGAGTAAAAAGCTGTGAACAAAGGATATATTATGCTTTCTGTGACATAAAAGTAACTGTAAAAAGGTTTTTAGGTGTAAAGTTAGCCATGTTAACCCAAAATATCTGCTTAGTGTGTTGACATATAGCTTGATTTTAAAAATACTCGGACATGCTCGGACATGTGCACTGCTAGCTGCACTGCAGCCGGCGCGAGTCGCTTGATTTCAGCTTACCGGGCTGTTGAGGCCTGCTATGTTGAGAATGCCTTTCCACCAGCACATTGCTTTCCGAGTCCTGGTGGCTTTCTGCAATGAGTCAAAAGCAGAAATAACTCACATATCTAAGGTCAGTTTGGTTAGTTCATTATTATTATTCTCTACAAATAAATTTATTCAAACTTTGCTCAGAAAGTTATTGGATTAGTGTTTCAGTTGTAAAAAGTTTTACTAACAAATTACAGAAATGGTATTTCTCATCAATTGAATTTATTTAGTGGTATATGTCTATATCAACATAAAATTTAACATTTGTCTGATTAATGAATGAGAATGAAATGAAAGATGATAAAGCAAGATTGTGAGCCATAATTAATATGTAAGGGGAAAATAAAAAACAGTTATCGGTACAGTTATTTACAGTGGGTACAGCCAGATTAACCTTCAGGCTCCATTTGTTTGGCTTCACAGTTGCTTCGCGCTGCCTCGGTTGCTAGGCAACAGCTGGTGGAGGCTAGACTGTCCCAATTCACAAGCCGATCTCTTCCGGTCTTCACCTTTTCACGGCCGAAAGTCGACCCGGCCCATGTGAACCAAACCAGTGGAACTGGGCCTTTAGAGTGGAGATATGGCATTTCTACTCATCTCAAAATCTCTCTCGATTGAAATTGCCTCCAGTCATGACATACCTTGCTTTTCCAGTGAGGGAAGCTGTGCTCCACCAGACGCTGCTCAGCAGAGAGGATTTTACAATTTTTACATAGGTCGACCCATATATTCAACTCCTTTATGAAACCCACAAATGCTTTGTCCTTTCAAATGGAGCACCACTTAAAGTTAAACAATTAGGCTTTGCAAGAGTATAAGATTTATTGCAGGGAAACATTTTTGCAACAAAGAAGACAGTTGATCAAACACAAATTTCTATTTCTGTTTTGTAATATTTATCTGACAATACGTTATTCGCTTCCAGTGTTTATAGGATTAGTGTGTATGTGAAAACACACTACATTCTGATATATGCATCACAGGCTTTGTTCTGCTGTTAAAAAAACGTCACTGAATTTTCCCACAACCTGTCTGGAGAAACTTATATTACTGTAAGAATGAATGCAACAATCTGGTAGTGAGGACAGATACAAATATCCAGAAGTAAAGCATATGTAAGAAGGTAAAACACATTGGAGGAAGGGAAGGAGCTCTGTCAAGCTCTCACCTTTGGAAAACTATGTGTACGACAATTCTGCTCTATCTGATAGCATGTCGAATGCATTCCCACTTTCCATTTCTCAAACACACACAACACACTCAGTTGTGTGTTTTTTCCCCTTTCTGTGAGGGAGTTACTTTTAGTATAAACTCAACTATAACTAGCGTGACTGCTCCTTTTCATTTTTACACGGCTAAAGAAATAAATAATCACCGAAAAAGCATGACAAGCATAACGGGTACACTCAGTGTGACACCTGAGTTCATCTCGCAGTAATTGAGCTGCTCAGCTCACAGCTAATGGAGTGAGATTGAGGCTCAGAAAACACACTCAGGCGTTTATTTCGAGACCTGTATGGAGTATTTACCCTTCTTCCAGAAAGGTTTTCAGAACAAATGTCATTTTCCTTTCTTGTTGAGTTTTGCATTAACAGGAAGTCCAGCTAACATAGCAGTTGTTGAAGGATTCCTGCCCTTCATCTCGTCACAACAACAAAAAAATATGGCATGTTCAATTTGGTATAATTGACAGAAATTATAGTATTTTTAGCTTCACCAGACAGTACTATGGCTTGAAATCTTTGTGTTGTGCCTTTGAAGATATAAAGTGTTTTACTCTTTGTCACATGTAAGACAGGTGGTAGCCTTTTTGAGTTGCTACAGAACGCATTTTTCTTTTACATTCTTCATAAATATTTTAAATGTAAGCTGTCAACACTGGCAAAATACAGTGTGCTTGCCATTCTCAGACAGCGAAAACCCTCACACCAATATTGGGATATAAAAATGCTACAGACGTGCTCTACAAGTCAGCTTCATTTGACACAGAGTTAATGAGAATGATTGTGTCACCCATTTAAAAAGAAATGAGAGGGAATTACAGTTTTGTAGCCAGCAAACATTTAAAGACATGCTGAAAGATGTGTCTAATCTGAACTGTGGCTGGCATCTCACCGCAGTTCTGCTGTCATGTCTGCTCTCTGTGAATCAGAATGATTAAAGAAGCAGCAAATCACAGCCAAGACAAAAACCTGATCGGTGTGGCACTAGTTTGGGCATAAAATAGGTCTGAACTGAAAAACAAAAACACTCACACCATGATAACTTTTTCAAAATACAGGAACACAACTATATACCTAAATATCTTTGTATGTAAATATATTTATATATCCTTGCACGTTGTTTAAAGACACAGCAAAACTACGCCATGTCAATCAATAAAAGAGAGAATAAATTGCTGCAGTGAGTACTTCTTTTGTTTCCCCATAACACACACAGTATATTATTCATAATCTCTATATGTGTGGGGACAGAAAAACTAAGCTGTATCTACACACTACTGTAAACTTTAAAGTTACATTTCTTCTAGATTGATTGGTCAAATCCCAATCAGTCTCATCATCTCAGTTGCTTTAGAACTTAAGTGCAGGAAATGCTTTTCTCTGTATCTGTGTGCAAATCATTGGATTTGTGCTAACATGCACATGCTCGTTTTTATATTTAGATTGAGGGTGTTTGTTAGTTTTGGTTCAGCTGCGGCGAAATACCACTCCAGCCCATCAGATGGCTGTAATCAGTTGATGAGAGTTCTCACAGGGGAATTCTGGTGTTATTTTGGCCAAATATGGTAAAACTAGTTAAGGTGTACTAACTTTTGACTTTGCTAGAAAACGTTTTTATTTCTATATTTTATTTAATGAGTGAAAAAACGTAAATTTTGTTGTCAACTAATATTGTTAGCATATACAGCCCATAATACACACAAAGAATTTGACTTCCTGTCTCAAGTTAAATTGCCAACTGGACATTCGAGCATGTGCAAAAAAATGAATTTGGTCTCCGAAGGGACTTCTATGTAAAATGCATAGAAGTCACTTTTTTACAGACTAACAGATAACTTGAAGATCTCATAGACTGAAAATTTTGCAGAAACAAAGGTAACATATAAACACTGACGTCCTCCCCTTGGATAATATACACAAATTGTATGGTGTGTGAGAAATAGGTTCAGATGTTTTTCAGAGACAATATCTGTTTCTTTATTTTCTGCTTATTGGATTTTTTATGTTTGTGATAAAATATTTGCAGAGGTTTTACATCTTTATCAGCTTTTAAGGCTGTTAGTGGTTTTCAAGGTAAATCTTGCAAAGTGTCAATAACAGAAGCATGATAAAAAAGGTTTCTCAGCTGCGGCAGCAAAAAATACAACACAGTTTTTCCCCAGGAGATGTTTACTATTACAAGAATGTTTCCCGTTTACCCTTTTTAACCCTATTAATTGTTTTCATACAAACACAAACCTCAGAGTTCATTAGTTAACAGGCATCATTCCCACATGAATTGGAACTGTCTTTCTTATGATATTTAGAATGTGCACTTTACTTTTTAAATAAAGAAACCTAACCAGAATGACAATAAATTTGTAATTGGTTTAGAGGTGAAATGGTTCATATTTTTGTCATGTCATGTCTGGATTTATTTTTGTTTTCATGTCTCCTTTTTCCTCCTGCCATGTCCCTCTGTTTTCAATCAGCCCCTTGCATCTTAACTGTAACAAGCCTTAGTGCATCTCTGTTTCACTTTTTCGAAGTACTTCACAAGTTCTCCTCAGCCTCTGTCTCTGCCAGATTATCAAACGCTCTGTGCCAAGGGAAATCCAGTGCTGACCATGTTTACGCCCTAAGAATATTCCCTCGTTGCCTTGCCCATAGAGGATCTTTACTGCTCATCTGGTATCTGGATACCGACCCTTGATCTGATCTCAGACTCGCCTGAACCCTCTAAGTATGCTTTGTTAATAATTTGTTCATTAAATGCTTGCTTAATTTTGGCTGTTAAAAGTAAGAATTTATGGGATAAAGTGGGTTTTATTATTGGAACATTTGTACTGTGTGGGTAAGATTTGTGCATTTATTTAGACACACAATGATTCATATACAAAATACATATAACGCCCTCATGGTGAAACACTATTTTTACAGATAACAAGTGAGGAGGACACATCCCCTTGAGGGGGTGTTCCTAATTTTAGGGGTCGGCCAGGAGGAGGAGGAGGAGATAAATATTTGTGATTCCCTTTGTTCTGTCTCTTTTTGCTGCTGGAGTTTGTGGAGAGACCAGCAAGGAGGGGAGGATAATGAGTGTGCACATGCTCTAAGTGTATGTAACACTTTTATGTGCCTCTTTGTGAATGACCATTGCCTTTTTATTGACAAAGTCTTTGAAATTCAAATTAAGAATCCTCAACCTTGAAACTCCCTAGACACAAGGTCAGCATATTTACGTCAGTTCCCAGCTGCTCATCCACTTCAACATCAGTGTAGCTGCTGCTTCCCTGCCCGCTTCCCTGAGCTGCAGATTAGTGAAGCTGTTCATTTGCATCTCACACTTCCCCTGTTGTGTTCAAGTCACCATCCTGTTATGTATCCCCACATAGCTACAAGTGGTGATTGAAATTTAGAACCTCAAACCTGTTCACAGATCAATAAACCTAAACCGTGCTCCTTTTTTTTTGACTGAATGTCTGGGTCCTGTAATGAACATGTACGAGGTGAACCTGATATTCAGCCAAAACACAGAGTAGCATTAAATTGTTTATTTGAAAGAAGTGAATGATGACAAAACAGGCAGGCAGGACTGGGCAGGAGAACATGTGATGCAGGCACAGACTGACTTGACCAGGAAGTGCTGGCAGGTCCAGAAGTTGCTGACAGCACCAGAATTGAACAGGTGCTGCAGGCTGATGCAGATCAAACCAGAAGCTGTATGCAGACACAGACTTGACCAGAAGTTGCAGGTAGAACCAGACTGACCAGGATTTGCAGGTAGCATCAGACTTTATCAGGAGTTGCATGCAGAGCCAGACTTGATTAGAAGCCGCTGATGTGTTCCGTGCGTGAGCAGAGCGAGACACAGAATTCCCAATAGAAAACTTATCCAGGCGGTGCCCAAAAGCACTAGTAAACAGAATAGAGAGGGCAGGGTTAGAACCGGTCCAAGGGCAAAATTACGAGAAGACACAGGGGAAAAACAAATGCAGGTGGTGAAACAAGACGAGACGTTCTGGTAGAGAGTGGTTGGATGAGTCTGGTATGAATAGGCAGAGTGACAGATGAGCCGAGTTGATACTAATTAGCTGCAGCAGCAGGTGGAGCTAATTAAGGTGACTGGTGGCTGGGAGGAGTGGAGCATGGAGTTAAAACAATCCAAAAACAAAAACCCAAATCATGATAGGTTCTCAATGTGAATATTTAGACTATAATCTGCCCAGTATAGATCTGTTAACCACACACAAATGGTGTACGGGTGTTGAGACTGCAATTAATAATCTCAAGTCTAATATTTAACAGATGATGCCAAAGTTAACAAAATTCTTCACACCAGCATTCAACTGAGGAAACCCAGGGTTTGAAAAACTCAAGGTAAGAGTAGTGTCACTGAATACGCAATTCATTTCCACACCCTTTCTGCTAAAAGTAACTGAAATGGTAGTATCATGTCACATTCACAACCTGCCCATGATGGAGGCAGTACATGTCAGGGTAAGGCAGCTACAATCTACTAAATCTGACATTTTTCAACAATTGTTTTTTTTTTTCTGGAATAAAACTACTGACTTTGCCTTGGCCCTTCTTGAGGGGGTCTCTTATGTTGGCACCTGTTCTTCAATCACAAAACACCTCTCACCAGTTCATTGTAGGAGTTAATGTCTCTGACTCTGGAGTGGCTGTAGTTCTGAGCCAAAGGTACTCTAAAGGCAAAACTCACCCTTGTGCTTTCTTTTTTAGTAATCTCTCAGCTGTGGCCTTCACTTTTTAGTGGATTGAATTACTCTGTTCTATAGACCCATGCCAAATAACACTAAACCAGATAAACTCTACGGGCTCCATGGGACCCCGGAGGAGGGTTAAACCAAAGGAGGGGAGGACTAAATCCCATTTAATCTGTGCAGTTGGTGGTCACCCGGGTCGATCTGGAGAGAACAGTTATGGAAGCTCAGCAACAAAACTTGGTTCCAGATAACTAACAAAAGGTTTGTCTCTCTGTCCCAGATTCTAGTTTCTGAGTTACTCTCACCATGAGGTACTCTCTCTCTGGTCTATTTCTACCCAGGAGATGCAGAGAGTATCAGTGTTCCAGGACCAATTCTGGAGGAAGACCATGCTCCTGGAATTCAAGGAGTTTGTTTTGTCATGCCAGGTCCCTTGCCAAGCCAAATCCTCTCGACAAAGGCCAGCAGTGCTCCTGCAACCACTTGCTATTCCCCATCATCCATGGTCTCAGTTATCCATGGACTTCATCACAGGTCTTAGCACCCTCAATAGTCTGTGCTTATTACCATTGTTGACCATTTTTCAAAGATGACTCACCTTGGTCCCCTTGATAAGTCGTATCCCAGAATGTGTTCCGGCTAAATGAGCTTCCTATCGTCCCTGATTGGGGCCCTCGTTTTGTTTCACAGCCTTGGAGAGAGTTCTGCAATCGACTTAGGAGCCAGGTTAGCCTTTCATCTAGCTTTCATCCAAAATCAGACCTTAACCCTTAACCCCTATGGACAGAACAGGTCGACCAGAACGGGGAAACTAAGCTTTACATGTTTTACCTAAAAATTTTTGCACAGCCTCCTTTCCGTGGAATATGCGCTCAACTCTCCCCCCTACAGCACCATCGGATTGTCTCCTTTCTACAATGTATGGTTTCCAGTGTTCACGCTCCAAGAAAGGAGAACAAGGGTCTCCTCTGCTCATGTCACTGGAGTCTATTTAAAACCTCTGATGTGTATTCCAGGTCTGCTAACCAACAGAGAACCCCTAAACTGACATGTCAGGAAGGGTAGAGGGTATGGCTGTAAACCAGGTGTGTCCCCCTTTGCGTTCAGAGCCACAAGTTGGCCCCTCACTTCATTTGTCCTTTCCTGATGTCTAAGGTGGTGAACACAGAAGCTGTACATCTTGGCCTCCCCAGAACTTTCAGAATCTGCCCCATGTTTCATGTGTGCCAGGTGAACCCTACGTCCATCTCACAATTTGGCTCTGCCTCACTGCCAGATTATTGAATACCCTGTGCCAGTAGACATACATCTTTATTGTCCTACTATCACCTGTCTTCTTGTTGTTGTCCATTTTATGCCCTCAGATTATTCCCTCCTGTTTATTTGCATTTTTGGATTTTAGATTTGATTGTGAATTTGTTCTGCATCTGTAGGGCCTTCATTGTAATAACACACAGATTGAAGTGGAGCGCTGAAAGGATTTGCCACCTTACAGTCCCTCTCCACAAGATCAGACTGTTTCCATAAGCTCTCAGTTGCTCATCCACTCTAACCTCACCATATTGCTACTGCTTTCCCACCCACTTCTCTGAGCTGCAGGTTAGTGAAGCTGATCATTTCATACTTACACTCCCCTTGTTGTGTTTAAGGCACAAACCTGTTCCTTCTCCCCACAGAGCTACGAGTGGTGATCTGAATCCAGAACCTTAAATCTGTTCCCAGATCAATAGACGGATTTTCTTTTAACCCTTGTTCCTGTGTTGTGGCTTAAATTCCAGGTCATCAATGTAAATACTTACATAGAGCAATGAAAAAGAGAGGCTATCTGTTTGATTATCTCTCATTTACTGCCTTTGCAAATATTATATTTTAATATTGCCAAATTACTTACATATTCTTATACTTTTGTGTCTGATTGCATTCCAAGTCTGAAAATCGAGATGAGACCATAAAAGCCACTCATTGGGAGTAGCCACTCTTTTATTAAAGCTAAATTTCATTTAGGCACAGTGTTGGTTAACAAATTATACATTTACATAATTTGAAGAAAATAAAGGACTAGGACTGTGTTCATATGGTGTACATACAAAACCAAGTGGCAGTTTCAGCTTTGATGGATATTGTTACCTGGGAACGGCCCCACACAGAGCTAACAATAGAGCACCAAGAAACTGAAACAAGAAATCATTTCAAAATGATTTAGGTTAAACAAGTCATCACCTGGAAATCTGACTTTTTCTTGTTAAACTTTGTGTATTTGTGTTGGGCCTCAGTTAAAACCTTCCAGAAAATCAGTAGTCTGAAAGTGACTTTTTGTGTGTGTGTGTGTGTGTGTGTGTGTGTGTGTGTGTGTGTGTGTGTGTGTGTGTGTGTGTGTGTGTGTGTGTGTGTGTGTGTGGGTTCTCTACCAAGCCGGATTTTGGTGCTCCTCCTTGATTTACGTCAGTCGCGGAAGGACACTAACGTAAGCCACGCCCACCCCTCGTCAATCGAATCTCCACTGCAAGTCTTTGTATGCACGTCACATTTAGCTTCGGAGCGTTTCGTTAATTTGGACAATACCAGGCAGAGATGGCATCAAGCCTGCATTTAGAGAAAGGGGCGATTCCAACAGGAACTCATCTGCAGTGCACTCGGTATGTGCTGTAACTAGTGTAACTTTTTACCAGGGTTCACTCCTCTCTGTTCGCTTTGCTGTGAATGCAACCGTGGAGCTTTTATTACGGCCAGCTGTGTATGTGGGTGTTTCTGTGTGTGAGAGAGACTCAAACACTCACGGCCGCGGCGACACTGGGAAACTGTGGTAAACATACCAAGTCACATGAACGCGCGCACACGCAAGTCAAATTCTCACGCGTACCCTCGCGAGAAATATATAGGGGTATGAAAAAGGGTCAGAATGAGTTCTATTTAAAACATTTTTCTCCTAAAAATAACTCAACATGAAGTTTAAGACATTTTCAGAAGGATAGTATATGTAAAATACCAGGTCATGGCTCCTTTAAAGGAAACAAATCCGACTGAATAGAATGTTGTTTAATGTTGCCAGTGACTTTTTTTAAGTTCAAGCACAGCTTAGAAAGAGTGTTTAGTTAAAAATTCATGTAAAATATTAACACTATCAATGCATAATACTTATTCTTTGTAATATAACCAGATAATGCACCCAAAGCGAGCTTCATTCTGTCCTTCGTGTCACAACTGCATTTCTGACTGAAGCAAAATTGTAATTTGTCCAATTTTCTTTTAAAACCTGAATTATATGTTCATGGTTGAAATCCAGCAACCGTGAGACTGCTTATCTTAATGTGCAAACACACAGAGCTGCAGGAGTGCTTCAAAGGACCATTGGATAGCTGTTAACTTGTTGCAAAATTAATGTGCTAATTCTCACAATAATCCAGAATTACTGTTCCTAGGGAATCAAGGGCACTTTAGCACTTTGCCAAACAAGTAAATAAATAAAACATAAATAAACATTTGGACAGACACATTTATTTTCAGTCACTAAAATGAGAAATCCCGCAACTAACCATTTTCCAGTTGTGCGGCTTTATCCCATTGAACAAAAAGTCTCACCCCATACAGTCACACAAGTTTTCCACACATTGTAAAGTCAAACAAATCACAGAAACTGCACAAATTATCAAACAAAAATTTACACGTGAAAGGCTGTAAATGTTTTGTGCATTCATGTTCAGATTAATGGACCCGTCACTAATTGTATCTCCTTCTCTGATAGTCTTGTTGTGAACATTAAGCAAAAACCATGTGCTCAAACTGAGCATGGCAACATTGTGTGGAACCTTTGCAAGCCTTAGCTGAGTTAGTGAATGTTTGCCTTCTATTCCAAATGCTGCATGAATCACTTCGGTTATTTGAAGTTATGTCGTGTTTGTAGATTCTTCGTCATATTTAATAAAGCCTCACAATAAGATTAAAAGTGGGTAAACAAATTGCCCTTTTAGTCACTTTGCTTTGGATTCTGCATTGAGTTACACTTATGGTTAATAGATGTGACACTCAAACAGCAACTAATTAAATACCCATCCGTCCATTATCTATACCTGCGTATCCATGCAGGGTTGTGGTGTAAGTAAGAATCCTGCAACCAGCCGAAGATTAACAAAATTCAAGGGGTAGATTTGCTGCCTGTCTATTTATAGATCTTTGCAGACATTTTAATACTGTTGATCACACTTTTTCCTGACAGCAATTACCCGATACAGAAGCCATGGTTTGTACATGATGACAGACTTGACTTGATGTTTCTTCCTTCATTGATTTCCATCTAACTCCAAAGGAGCCTTGCTGCTGTTTGCAAGATAATCTCTCTTTAACCAATTTATACTGTGAATCTACGTGACAATGTGTTGATTATTAATTTTGCAATACATAAAATGTGATTTAGTACTTTCGTTTTACAAACAATTGAGATGAATTTATAGCTTTAAGCAGATTTTACATCTTTGAAACTACCCTTTTAGTTTGTATTTTCCAGCCCTAAGAAAAAAATGCTTTTTAACTGTGGTAGAAAGCTTCTTGAGCATCTGCTTTTACTGAGAAACCATCATCACTTTAAAGGAACATTTTGTAATTGTTAGAAATATTACAGGGTTGAATGGAGGAGTGACACCCCTGTAAAAATGGCATTATACATTTTTAACATGTAATGTTACATTTGTCTTATACAATTTAACTGAAAAAATAAGAAATCTGGTAAAAGGAAATAGAAACAATGTAAACAGTGCAATAACCTGGTTGCATAAGGACACACTCTCAAAGGTTTCTGTTAAAGCTTATTTGGATTCAATTGCAATTTCCAATCTTTTCTGGTAGGAGCCAGTCATATAACCACATTTTGACAACCTTCACCCACCTTGCCATGCAAAAGTTATCTAAACCTCTTAGATTGTGAGGTCCTCATCAGGAGACCCTTAAAGATTTTCCGTCAAACACAGTTCTGGACATTGACTAGGTTTTTATGAAACTTTGATTTTCTTCTCATCAGGTCATTCGTATGTGAATTTGGATGTATCTTTTAACTTATTGTGTTGCAGTGAAAAAATTCATTGGTTTTAGCTTTCTTGCAGAAACCTGAAGATTTTGGATCAAAACTGACTGGAAATTGGAAATGTTTGTAATTTCATCCATCTTTACAAAAACCACAGTTTTATGGAAACAGAAGTGACCCTTGAGAATGATACTGGCACCACCATGTTTCTTCTGTGGCCATGGTATTATTTTGATTATGGTCAGTGCGAATAATTTTTATAGTTTTGCTTAAGATCATTTATATAGTTGCGTGAGGCTAAGATCTGGGCAAAGAGCTTCCGTTATTAATTAAAAGCAAGGCTTAAAGCATAAGAATTAAAAGGCTGATATTATGTTGAAGTATGTGAGTGTTGGAGAATGTGCAACTTTTAAACTAGACAAAAGGGGATGTGAGTACAGAGCATGAAGTCCGGACAAAGAGAGTTCTTAGAAAATGTGTTGAGCAAAGGTGGCAGACGGTACAGTGAAGTTCCCTTTATGGATGGAGTGACAAGAAACATCTGGCGAGAAGTGAAGAGGTAGCATAGAGGTGAAGGGGTGAAGGAGCTGCATAAAGTGCAGACAAGCAGAAATAAACAAGCTCAAAATAATAACCGTTAGGGGAAATGTCAAGCTAATTGCATGTTAGTTTATCTGGGAATTGAGGACACAATTCACATTAATAAACCACAGAGTCAAAGGACATGTTTTAACCCAAGTATATTGAAAAGAGTAGATTGATACAAAGTATGTAATAATAGATGGACTGCACACAGACTTTTCTGTCTGGCTCCAAGAGCGAAGAAAGATGCCTTAATTTAGCAGTGCACAATTTTATATAGAAAGTGTGCAATTATCTGTTTCTATCAGGTGTGCTGTTACTTCGGCTTAGACCAAACAACCCCCTTTCACAGGAGCTGGTCTGGCACAGTCGCCAGGTCTTAATAAGATGATTATTTCCCTAGCAACTGTAAGGTTTTTGGGCCAAACACATCTTGAAGTTTTGGGAAAGACCTAAAAAAGTTGAGTTTCATCAGACCCTAAAATTTTCTCCTATCAGGTTTTGGGACAATTTAGACAGCCAATGATGGAAGGATGTTTTTAAAAACCTTTTCCTGATCTATACATTTGTAGAATAAAGTATTTTTAATCCTTGGTAACCTCCTTGCAAAACATAATTTTATCAGAAGGGTGCAAAAACATAAAAGCGAGGAAAATTCTAATCATATATAAGGCGCACCGGATTATAAATGCACCATCAATTTTTGAGAAAATCTAAGGATTTTAAATGCGCCTTATAGTCTTATACAGTATGCAATTTAATGTAATGCAGTTTCATGACTGTTTCTCGGCTGGCCTGGGAACGCCTGGGAGAGGGAAGTCTGGGCCTCCCTACTTAAGCTGCTACCCCGCGACCCGACCCTGGATAAGCGGAAGACGATGGATGGATGGATGGATGGATGGATGGATGGATGGATGGATGGATGGATGGATGGATGGATGGATGGATGGATGGATGGATGGATGGATGGATGGCAATTTCATGCAGGTCACTGGCCACTTTTTTTAGAGATGATGTTCTCATCCTGGATAGAGAGGAATGTTGGTTTGAAAGGGGAGTAAAGGTAACCATTTTTGTGAAGAGAAACCGCCCGTCATTAAACAGGGGTGGTGGCCTCCGGGTCCAATTGACTCCTGGTGCTTTTGTGATTGGTTGGGAAGATGTAATAACTGTAATATTAGCCTACATGGCTAGAATGCACAAGGAAGAAAAAATGTTATTCTATTGAACTTTTTATTGACCCTTTTTTTCTATCATCGACATACATCTATCGATTGATATATATATATATATATATATATATATATATATATATATATATATATATTGTTATTGAATTATCGTCCAGCCCTACTTTTAAGAAAGAATTTCCTACAGCTATTAAATTAATTTGTTTTCCACTGAGACACGTTCAGGCCATATCAGTGAATTTATTCATTGGAGTTATATATGAAAATGGTGAACATCAAAGTATAAAAATATGCCGTTTAAAAAGTGTTTTTAATGTCGGACTTCATTACAAAAAGTAACAAAATTAACTATTAACATACACAAATCATATCTTTGCAAAGACTGTGTCTTATTGATTTATTTCATAACTTGGTTTTACATCAAATGGTCTTTACTATCATCACATTTTTACCTATTTTAAAAATAATGCTATTATGACCTATATCTTTCAGCTAAGCCAACAAATTGCCATTCACATGTTTTGTTGATGGTAGTTTGACTGCCTCTTTTAGTTTGGCTCAGATTTCAACAGTATATGTTTTCATATTCTTTATTTTCTTGTTTTCTATATCAGACAATCAAGTTTAAACTGAATTTATTCAGGAAAGGAGGAAATGTCTATATCTTTAATTCAATAATTTTGGTTCTTATCAAAGAGTAACTTGATTTGTGGGGGGATATGGAACTTGTCATGCTTATCCTTAGTACACCTTTGTGTCATGGTTTAAAACAAATGTGCTTTTTACTCTGAAGAGGCTTGTCTTTTTACTTTTTATTTGGAGATAAATTTGACAAATGCTCCACTGTTCTCTGTCCCAAAGTGTAATCTTTCACATTATAAAAATGTTACATTTCTATCTTTTTAGGCAATCTGTAATCCGAGTATAATTTTGAGGTTAAAGAAACCAAAGCCTCTAAGCCTCTTTCAACAACCTTATTTCCCAACTAATCCTCATTGTAATGTGCAGAAGAATAGATCAACACCTTTTTCCACTTCCATACACACCTGAATTTCTCTAGTCATTGCTGGGTCTGTCACATTTGTTAGTTCTCAGCAGTGGGTTATAACTAAAAAACAAAGGTGATCACAGGAAATGTTATAAAGAGTAACACAAAAGAAACATTATGGCTGGTCATTATCCTTTGAATAATGTATGCATGTATTATCCCAAGATCCAAATAAACCTTAGTAAAAGAACTGTTTAAAAAATGACGGTATCATGTCCGGGCTCATAATAAATCATACTTAAAATACAGATGGGTGACACTTTCCTGAACCGGGCCAATAAGCATTCCTAGCAGAATGACATCCAGTACCAAGTGCTGCACTGCAATCATCAGTCATGACAAGCTGCAACTTTCGCCTATATCTTTAACACTACAGTTAACTACATGTTTAAAGTTAGAGTTTTAAAGTTATATAGCAACTGCATTGCACAGTAATCAAAGAGAGTGAAACACCCAAGAGACTAGCAAGGAAAAGCACGTGAAAGCAGAGATTCTGTAGAGTTTGTTGACTGACTCAGCAGGGGTTGCAAACAAACACACAGCATCCACTCAAGCAGCAGTACGGGTTCAACCTATTTACCCAATGTAAAGGAAAATGTCTGAGCTCTGGAATGTACTTTTAGTTATCAAAGTAAAACTCAGAGCTCAGACCCTACTATGGTAATTAAGTTGATCCCGTACTCATGCTTTTAGCATTATCTTTTCTTCTTTAACAAAAGTACCTGTGCACCTGCTTCAGTCAAGGCTGTGTGCTTATTGGCAACCCCTGCTGTGCCAGTTGACAATACTCTAAAGAATCTCTGCTTTCACTTTTTTTTTCCTTGCCACTGATTTCACTCTCTCTGAGCTCTTTCATGACTGTATGATCTGCTTCAGATGCCATAGAACATCAGTGATGCATCTACTGAGAAGGACTGTGTGACATTTGCGACCAGCCATGATCTTTTACAGACAAAAAGCATCTGGTTGGCGGTGCCTGCAAACTCTATGCGAACAACACAAAACCATACCACAAATTCATCCTAGATACAGAGAGGGAATTGAACGTTCTGATTTGAGCCTCATCTCTTGTGTGTTCTTGCAGCATACACTCATCTTTTTGTGTAGTGCAAACATTGACCACAATTGTTTGTTTGCTTTTTTTATTGATTTTCGATGTAAGAAATGCTTTTTGCTAAATTCATCAGTCTCATTTGTTAACACTTGTTATTCTCACCTTCTCTAGGTAAACTCAGTAATTTTTGTTATAGCTATACAATTAGGTGTTAGGTCTAATTCAAATTTATTTAAATACCACAATATTACTGCATATCCTATATTGTTCCATATTTGTTTACACTTGTCAATGAAAATATTTGCGTTTGCATATTTTATATGAATTTTAATGCTGAACCAGTATCCCTTCTCCATCTGGCCAATAGTGCAAGACTCAAAGCGAAGTTCAATAATGATCCAGCATGGATTAACCAACCGGTGCCATTATGGGACACTGATTTCATCAGATCAGAAAACCATGAGAAACAAATCTATCCTCCAGCATTTATTTGCACGAATCTCAGCTTTGATTTCATTATTCACATTCAGTGGTTGTTCTGGTTTAGTCTTTTTCACCTTTCTTCAAAGTGTGTACTACTATGACCTTTCTGTAGCATTAGAATCAGTGGTGAGTAGTGATTAAAAACATTTAGGGCGCACACTACAGGTGGTGATTTATAGCACAACAATAAACTTTACTCAAAAAGCATCTAAAGCCTGGTTCACAGGACAAGATTTTAAAATTCGCTTTCTGATTGACTACACATCACATTCAACAGGCTGTGTGCTCGTTTGTCCTCAGGGGATACAACACAGTGTGTTAATATGAGTATGACTTTGATTGAAGGGTATCATGAATTGATCTAATTGGATGAAGAATACCACCAAAAGAGCTGACATGCTACTAAGGAGAATTTGTAGTTACCCAATTAGAAACCAGCCTGAAGTCACATGGCAGCCAAAGTAAAAAAAGTATATATACTGGCTTGCTCGTGGCGCGACCCATGTTTGGAGGCCCTTAGTCCTCGACGTGGATGACCCGGGTTCGAATCCGACCTGTGGTCCTTTGCTGCATGTCTCTCCCCTTCTTCCGCCCCTTTCCTGTTAGTCTACTGACAATAAAAGCAAGCCACTAGAAGCTGCATAAAAAATAAAAAGTCCACATACAGACTCATTGGGCCAGCACTCCTAGTCTTTTAAATGTACATAGATATAGACTTACACAAAAAAGTAATTTAAAAAAAAAACACCAAAATAGAATGCAAATGCTGAAAAATCCAAACTATGTATAAGTAAGATTTACCCTTACTTATCCTGCAATTATTAAGTCTTTCTTGGTTTAGATTTTGTTGTATAACACATAAGCTATAAGTGCACTATTTACCTAAAGCATGTGCAGCAGGCTGGCCCAGGTTTTGCTGCACTGTGACCAGATCAGGTATCCCTAAATAGAACAAGTTTGGATTCATACATCAAATAAATGTCAGGAGCTAGCAGCGGTGGCAAGGCCTTCTGCTGTGTCTCCTCACGTCACCAGCAACTGGGAAAATAGCTTTGGAACATCCTTGCAAAGAGGACACCAGCTGACAGTGTAGATGCATAAACACATCACTAGGTTGGGTAAAGAAAAGTAAACAAAGCTCAGTTTGGATGAAGTTTGGGGAGAATTTGTTCAGTTTTTAGTTTCCCACATAGCTACAGCAAGAGACGTTAAAAGCTAACTAAAAATGAGCATTGGCCAATTCTTAGTCCCTCTCCTAAAATGTTTTATAATAAATGACATGTATATGATTGAAAGTAAGTTTAAAGAGTAGTAAAATGGCAAACTGAAGGCCATCAGCATAATCTCAATTATGTTCCAAGTGCTGCAGTATCCATTTTTCTTGAGAGAAAAGTAGTTTGTGACACAGCAGGAGATTCTGCAATATATACAGAATTAGTCACTTTTCTCCAGCGTAAACGTAGCTTTTTACTTTGAACATAACATGTAACATTTTCTGATAGGCTTTTTAGCTGTGTTTTGATAGCTGTCTGAGCAGAGTTTGGACAGCAGGTCAATTGGATTGAGGTCTGGACTTTGACCAGGACATTCCTACATATTTATGTACTATGATCATTCATTTTTAACATACTACAGGAGATATCTCCAAAAATTAGGGTATTTCCCCCTGTTGCTGTTTGAGAAATAGATTCTTCGACACTGAGCGGCCATGAGATGGGCATTTTAATACATCCACAAGTGTGCCTCCACTTAACTAAAATGTTATGAATTAACCAGAAGCTTACAAAGCCATGAGATCATTATGTCTTTCTTTTCTTTCCTCTCCTCCACAGAGTGCAACAATACATCACGTAAATGGCCACTGTATGTGAGTACATAGGGCTGTGTCTCTGTCAGGCTAGTCAGCAGTATGGCAGCCTGGCAGGAAACTGTCCTGCCATCCTTCTTATTCACCCTATATACTGCAGACTTCTCCATTAACTCCCCAAGCTGTCATCCTCAGAAGTTCAGATGACTCTGCTCATCAGATGAGGACAACTAAGTACACACAGTGGACACAGGACTTTGAGGATCGGTGCTGGCAGAACCATCTAACACAGGTAAAACCGCACAGCTGATGGTGGACCTCCATAGGCGCAGACCCATAATACCAGTGGACAGCGATGGACCTGACGTTGACATGGTGGACTCTTAAATACCTGGATGTTCACATAAACCATAAACTGAATGGGAGTCACAACACTGATGCACTGATGCAGACTCTACCTGTTGAGGACACTAAGATCTTTTGGAGTGCAGGTGGCACTCCTCAATAACTTTTTTTGACTCTGTGATGACATCAGCCATCTTTTAATGTGTAGTTTGTTGGAGCAGCATCTTATCTACAGCTGAGAGGATGCTGTCAAGCTCATCAGGAAGGCAAGCTTTGTCCTGGGATGCCCCCTCAAACCAGTGCAGGTGGTGGGAGACAGAAGGACTCTTGCAAAAACAACAGCACTGTTGGACAGTGTCACCCACCCCATGAATGAAGTTGTTGCAGAGGTAGAGAACTCCCTCAGTGACAGACTGCTGCATCCTAAATGCACTAAGAAGCGTCATTACAGATCCTTCCTACCAGCAGCTGTTGGATGTTCTAACCATCACTGTTCCCAACAAACTCAATTGGTGTTTTTAGTATCTCAGTCTTTTTTTGTTCTAGTAAATATAGTCTGTTGTTGGTATTTTTGCTTTTTTATTATTCTTAACCACAAATAGCTGTACAGTATTTTTTCTTATGTTGCAAAATATCAGAATCAGAATCAGACATACTTTAATAATCCCAGAGGGAAATTGCTGTATATCCCTTAATCTGTAGTCTCATATTCGTATTTCTTTTTTTAATATTTTAAACCCTTGTGTATATTTGTATGTCTCCATTTACGTTTCTCTTGCTGCTTGGACACGTGAATTCCCCCACTGTGGGACAATAAAGGCTATTTCTGTCATTTTCTGTTCTCTTCTATTGTTATCCGCTAGTTTATAGAATACTTTTTTTTTTTATCTTAAGGGGAAAGGATTTCTTGATACATTAGGGAAAACTTCCCCATAAGACAGAATGAACTTAAAGACTGAGGGGGGAAAAAATCATCAAGACAAGTTATCTTTAGTTAAATGTTGAAAGAACTTGGACTACTATTGCCTTGAACTTTGTACTGTTTGACTCCCATGACCAGAGGCCATTTCAAAGGGAGATAACACTGATGGAGGCCATGCCCTCAATCATTTCTAATTCTTCCATAACCGCTGCTGCAAGTTGAAGTAAAGTAGATTTGTTTTACCTGTCTATCCTTGACTTACACTGCAGAGCACCTGACCCTCTGCAGCCTAAGATGTGCCACTTGTGCATGTTTGTACATCGCAGCACACCAATCGGCAGGTCTGAACACTTTAAACTTCTATGTTTCGTTTATGAACATGATTTAATAGATAATTTAAATCTGCTAAAATTGGATTCTGTATTTTCAATGGCTGCAAAGTGTTTTTAGATGGAGATTGTATGTCGAATTTGTTTATTTTTATTTTTTATGTTATGTTTTGTTTTGTTTGTTCATAGGTTGATGTAAATGGCAAGTGTTATATGTTACCTCACTGAGCAAAATCTACCTGATTGGACAATAAATAATCTTTTCTATTCGTTTCTATTCGTTTGTTCTCTGTAAATTAATCCTCACTGTCCTATATTTACTCAATGGAGGCAGTGTTTTCCTTTGATCTGATGTTTTGATTATGATGCAACATGAAAATTTCTCTGCAACATCTGAGATCTAACAGATTTCAGAGAAAAGAAAATGTCATTATTTCAACCAGTTTCTGGCTTCTTCTGTGATGGCTTCTGTAGTTGCTGGCGGGTAGAAATTAAGAAATGGTGTTGAGTGTGGGCCGTAATATTGCTGTTTGCAGTGTAAAAGCAGCCCCCCAAAAAAAGGAAAACAAAGTGGGTAAAGCCTTTTTGAAGACTGATGACTGTTGCTAAATCCATCAAAAGCATCAGATTTTCAACTATTTTCGCAAAGAAGATTATCCTTTCCAGTTCCTTAAAATGTTTGTGTGTGTTGCGATGGTCTTTAAGGATGCAGAAAGGACGTCTCAAATTGAGCCCTGCATTAAAATGTTTGGATTTTGTACGAGTTTATTCCACTGTAGACTCCACTTAATGTGGTTTCTCCACACCAACTATCAGTCCCTTTACAACATCATCCTGTCTTCACCCATCACTGAAAAGTGCAGAAAGAAGCTGAAATGAAATTTGCTGTTCTGGCGTCCTTGAGCGAACAGCAGAGCGGCTCAATATTTGGGGGATAAAGGAGTGGCGAAAATGGATTAATTACTACGGTCACTTTCCACTCGCAGCCCAGGGGACACACCGTGGGACTGAAAGACTCACACAGAATCCCACTGCTGCCTCCATCTGCCATGTCACACCTAGTGTTTACAGCCAGTGCACATCAGCTATTAAAAACCCACAGGGCAGAGGGGCAAATTAGAAATACTTGGATTGGCACAGGATGCAAGAAACTCTGGGAGGACAACAAAGGCGAAGGCTAAGGGTTATGTGCAGAAAGGGTGAGGTTAAAGTGTCTTGACAAGAGCTCTAAACCCAACCACTGTGTACGTGTTAGCCACTCCATGTAAAAACCCACAGGGTCTGACATATCTCTGACAGTAAGCTCCCCACCAGAGCGAGAATGTCAATGCAGCAATGCGGCGTCCTCTGACCTCTCTGAGGTTTGTCATTCACGCAGCGGGCTTTTTCCCCTCCTCGCACTTACACACTTCAGTCTTTCCTCTTTTTTTCCTGGTTGTATAAGAGTTTTCAACATGTCTCTCCAGTGAGTAAAACATTCAAGTGTTCTCGTGTCAGTACCTTCACATATTGCCGCTGACCTGAATTGAGAAAAGACCATAGTTATCACAGTCCCACACATCACAGCTCTAAAATGCCCTCTTGCCACATTAAATTCGGAGGGAGCTCAATCACTTCTTTGTGGGTTATTATGTATTGCAAGGGGTTAAAAGGACATGATGTAACCTGCGATAACCTTTTCCCGAAAAACATGTTTTCATACTGTCTGCTGCATTTTTTCTTTCTAATAATGTTACCTCTTAATGTAGTTTTCATGACTATGTTCACTGTGTGTAGCTGCACAGGTCCAACGAAATAATGGCTACGCATCACACGCATCTTTGAAGTTTTGTATTTTTTCCTCTCTTCGCTGTTTTTTTCTGTGTACACTGAAAACTACAAATAAGGGACATTTGGTTCAAATGTTACATATTGCTGTTCTCTTTAGGATCCTTCAGTTAGCGTCTAAACCTAAACAGCTTCAAATACCTTTGATGCACAGTAACACAATACAGGCTTTATTTCCCTCTTGCAAATGTTTAAAATAAAACATTAAAACCAAACAGATGAACAATTACCCTGTGCGCCTCTTGGACAACATGCAGAATAAGTTCACTTAATGTCAAGACTCATACCAACTGTGATGTATTCAAGTGAACAGTAGTCCATAGGAAATCTGATTGCTTATGAGCCTCTTTTTCAAGTACAAATTCCTTTACATGCTATTTCTTCGTGCATCAGCTTTTACAATTTTTTAACCTTCTGATTGGGACATTTTACAAACTTTTAATTATTTTATTACTTGTGAGCACATAATACTTTACAAATAGGTCTTCACAGACAGTCACACTGTGGTTTCTTTTCCAAACATACCAAAAAGTTGGAAACCTTTTTCTGGTGTTTTGTGTTTGCAGGGTAAGATTAACAAGCTCCCAAACAAATAGTCGTTGAATATGGGAATACAATGTCGTCTACCTTCTTGCCAACAGCAGCCACAATGAGTATGAAATCCTCCAGGCAGACATGTTGTACATGAAGAAAAAAGAAAAAGAAATCCACTCATTGCCTAGAACAGTACAGCTTGTGATCATCACTATTTACTCTTAGCCCTTTAAAACCTGATACAGGTAATTGTGAGAAAACTTCACTTAAAAAATATTGTTTCGTTGCTTTAAAAAAACATCAGGCTTTCAAATTTTCTTTGTATTGTAATTGATACATGAGACCATACAAAACATTTTACTAGTGTTTTCTGCATTTTTATTTAAGGTGTGTAAAATATATTAATTTGTATGCTGTAAATTGTATATTCAGAAATATAATGACTTTATTGAAGAGGTAGAAGTCTAAATATTTGCTTCAAAAATTATACATTTGGAGTTATAGGGTTAATATTTGCTTTTAGTTTCCATTTTTCCATGTTTTATTTTGTTTAAATTTTTCTACATTTTATTCCAACTTGCTTTTATTCTGGTTTTATTGTCCTATGTTTTAATCATGTAATGTACTTTGCGTTGTCCTTGTACTGAGATGTGCTATGCAAATAAATTTGCCCTGCCTTGCCTTGCCTTGCCTTTCCTACCAAGCTAGGACCTATAATGGGTGCTCACTTGGATTTGTGCATATCAGTTTAATGTGAATTCAAGTGGGCGTCGTACAAAAAGCCTGGTTTAAACCCATGCCCAAAAGGTACCCATGCAGACCAAGCATATCCCAGGTGGGGCCCATACATACATGTTGGTAATTTTAATTATGATGGCTTACAGACTACGAAAACACAAAATTCAGCGAGAAAGTCACCAAAGCAATGTGGGCTTCCATTACTCTGTCACGCGGCATTTATGCAGTAAATCATGCGAGAGAAGCCCAACCAAGTATTGAGTGCACAGAAAAGACCTTCTCAGAAGCCTGTCAACTCTGATTAAAATAAAAAAATGTATTCATCAAATGCAATATTCAAATTTTCTGAGACACTGAATTTTGAGTTTTCACTATCTGTAAGCCATAATCATCCAAATTACAAAAGATAAAGGTTTGAAATATTTCACACTATTTCTAATGAATGTGAGTTTCTCTTTCTGAAATAAAGGACAAAAATATTACACTTTTTCGCAATATTCTAATTTTCTGAGGTGTACCAATAGGATTTTCTTGCACCAAACGCTGAGTTTAAACACATGCCTGCCTTTTCAAACAGACATGTTTGAAATAAACAGAACTCTACTGCATTATCTATTTTAATCACATTTCCGACTAAAATTGCATTTCTTGCTGGCATAAATCACTATTCAAACAGACCAGCAGGAGAATACGTAAGACATATATAACCAGTAAAACTCAAAAGGTCTCATTAAGGAAGAAACAAGCTAAGCTGAAAACACCTTTGACAGGTTCCCTGTCAGATTTGCATCACAAGTTGGGAGACTGATCAATTGATTAGGCAAATCATTCCTGTTGTTCTGGTGTTCATTGATACCATGATTTTGTGTTTTTGTGTTTATGATGTCTTCTGCAAATAAACTCCCTTCAGTATATTAATAAAACTGAACTAAACAAAAACTCAGCTATGATTAACTTTCCTGTTTTTGGGTGGATTCAGAGTGAAAGGCAGGAGTTTGGGATTGTTAGATGACAAGCTGTTGAGCTCAGACTGAGAGATCCCTGGCAATTCTGTCATCCAGTGCAACGTCGGACAATTCAGGTCATTATAAAACACAAAACAATGAAGCTTATGACTGCGGCTAAATCCTGACATATCATCCCTGTACACAGGAATGACATCTTAAGGTGATTGATAGTTTTAACATAAAGGGAGCTTCCTTTAAAGAAAAAGGAAGGATAAATTCTTATTAGCCTGTATATCACCATTTATATATGTCCCACTAATGCATACACATGTGAGTGAGCGTGTGGACTCGGCAGCAAGGAGGGAGCGAAGGTTTTTGTGGATTGTACAGAAAGAATGGCTCTCAGACAATAAGTTGGGAACCACTGGGCTATAGGATATGTCTTCCTGTCAGAATCCAGCTTAAGTGAGAATAAACTTTAGCTACGGTCTTCCATTGATAAATGAACCCACTCAAGTTTTCTTCCTAGTGGTTTAAATTGAGTTATTAAAGCAGCACTGTGTAAATAGTAGCCACTAGGGCCCACTGGCAACACTCCACTGTCACAAAATTAAGCAGTCTCTTTCTGTGTTTTGGAATCTGATAGCAGACCACTTTGTACAAGCAGATTGAGAAGTCACGGAGTTACTTGTAAACTCAAGGCCACATTCATCCCATGTCAGCCGAAAATATGTCTGATCAGGTAAGTGTCTTATCTGTTTTGTTTTGTTGTTACGGCAGTCTGAGCTCAGGCTGCTGTAAAATAGAACATGTCATATGGTCTAGAGCAGCGCTGTAGCCATTCAGCGACAGATCCGACCATCAGAGCATCAATATGCGCCAAGTGCTGTATATTGACCGGAAAAATCATTTAACATATCCCAACTAAGCTAATACTTAAGACAAAACTAGCATGTTACTGCTTTAATGTATTGTGAACTCCTTCAAGCTTCAGTAAATGGTAAAAATACAGAACAAAGGGAGCTATTGAAGAGGTATATTGGGACTCGAATGGAACGAGTGTAAAGCTTAGAGGATCTAGCACATCTTCAGCCACAAGAAATACAGGACTGAGATAATGATTAAACTGTGAATGTGTAGTCCTCCCATTGTTGCAATGAGTAGGAATTTAAAAAAACTGAGGTTATATATATATATATATATATATATATATATATATATATATATATATATATATATATATATATATATATTCAGAATTAGCCTTAATTTAAATGAGGTAAAGATCTAAAATCCCCTTTTGAAGAGAACCTGAGCCAAGACAAATTGCAATATCATTCTTGCACCAAAATAAGAATATTTATTGCAAACACGATCAATAGACTGAATAAATGTAGCACTTTTCTAACCATGTCACCACTCAAAGGACTTTACCCTAGAGTCACATTTACCCAGTTACACTCAAAAAACAGCACATATTCATACACGGATACAGAGATCCGTAGACCATGCTGGGGCCCATAAACATGAGGAAACTGGAATTTAACCTACAACTTTCAGATTGAGAAATGACTGTTCCTCCCACTAAGATACAATTGCTAATATCCACTATTTAAAACACAGCTTTTTTCCCCCCCTATAAAACCTTATGAGTTGAGACATTTTACCACCTCCCTGGCAAAAAAATAAAAAACTGCCAGAGAGATAATAAGTGAAGGTTTATACACTTTGAGAAAAAAAAAGTCAGAACCACTCATCAACACCACTGTCAAAACATGGATCCCTTTTTATCTAAAAGGTTTAGAAACGTGTTGACAGTTATATTAGTAAACACACTACAATTTGCATGATGTGGCAAAAACACACTTGACCTGCTCGACTAGCGCTTCCCAGACACAAAAACGTACTAATGATTGTTATTAAAAATTCCATCCTTGCAAAAACTGTTGTCATGAAACAGTTGTAATTGCCCCCGTTCTTGTTAATTCAATAGCAGCACGACAGTGTATTGAGAAGAGGCTTAAGGATATTTGAAAGATGAGAACTAGAGAAAAAAGATGAGAACCAGAGAATAAAGAAACTAATTAAAATAGATAACATCATATAGTGTGTAGCTCATATGAAAATGTTTTAATAATACTGTCATTTGTTCTCCTGTTGCACAGGCTTGTCCATCCATGCACAAAAAGAGCAAAAGTCGGCGAAGTAAGTTTTGAGTGCCAGCTGTGAGTAAAAACAGTGGGACACAAGAACTGATGGTAATTATGGTCAGTATCTGCTGTGTGATGATAGATATCTAATTTAATTAATTTCTACTAGGATTTAGCAGAAATGATGGGACCAGTGGGTGTCTCCACTTAGTCGAATTTCATGGTGGTTTCAGAGTTCAGAAAAAAAATTCAGCTTCTCTTTTGTTGCTGGGAGATAAAGTCCTTTACTTTTAGGGATGTCTGAAAATAAAGCCTCCAGGCAGACTTCAATCGAGGGAAGTATGCCCTCACCACAGGCAGAAATAAACTCTGACTCTTCACCGGCTTAGCGCCCCATGACTGTTTGTGACACACGGCGAAAGCTTTCGGATCGCTGGGCCACCTCTTTGCCAAAATAAACACTGCAGGTTGCTTTTGCAACAAGTCAACGAGTAATACAAATGGGACCAGCTGCTGGATTATAAATGTTTAAAAACAAAGCAGTTTGTTATAAACTATTGATGGTCTTGGTTTGAATATGTAATGAGAATTGTTTTTTCAGAAAGTCTAATACTACGATAAAATTGATCTCTGATTTACCATTACACCTTATACAGAAATCTAACATACACAATGTACATTCATTTCATAAAATGGGCTCTTCTTTTTCTTGTTGTTTTCAAGTTGTTGATTTTTCAAACAAAAATGAGTTGTTTATTGCTGAATATTAGTAATTGTCTCTGTGCAAGATGACAGATGTCTGCTGCAGAAGCAGTCACTTGGCACAACTTTGCCACAGAATTTCTGACACTATTTAATATTTATTGTAGGTTGTCTGGTCATAAGACTAAAATCAGGTTTGGGTGAACTAATCACCATCAACAACCGCAGAGTTTTATTTATTTTTTTTAAAACATAGAAATAGATGATAAGGAAATTGTAAATATTAATGGTTGTTCATGATATAAAAATTTAAAAAGTGTGAAACTGAATAGGGTGTTTGTAAGAAATGTGGAAAAACACGTGTGTATATTTATTTATTTAAAAAAACACAAAGAGACTATTTACAAAGATGAAAAAGCAGTGATGGAGATGGTATAAATTCTAACAGCTGTTCAGAGGAAAGATCTGCGATAACACTCCTTTGCACATTTAGGATGTTGTTTACCAGCTGATCACACAGGAAGAGTGTAAAGCACATTGGCAACAACCGTAATACTAATCAGCCCCAATATCTTGCTGCGTGGCACAATAACCAGAAAATGGCGTTCTGTCTGAAAAGGGTGAAACCCAAATAAGTATTTTCACATTCAGAAACAAACCCAAGAAACCGCAACTGCCAACTCACGAAAGTTACAAGTGACTTTAGAGAAAAACAAGCCCAAAGTTGCTGATAATAAGCAGACTATGCAACACTGACGCTCACATGAATGTCCCTCGTGGATTGTATGAAGTTTTAAAGCCTCAGAGAAAAAAACAATAAATATGGCTTACCTGCCCAGATGCTGCAGTCGCTGGTTTTCCAGTCTGGACGTTCAAGTGTTGGCTCCTTGCCATGGAGGAAATGTAGAGACCACATTTAGGTGTCTTTGGTGAGATTCCACAGTAAAGTCCTCTCGGTTACAAGCTTGTATCCCACACTGACATCTGTCTGCAATCCTCCGGGGTCTTTGAAAATCAATGGGAAAGAAACTCCCTTCATATGATCACGATCACCCTATCGCTAGTCACTCCAGCAGACACCAACACAGCAGCGGTGTTTTGTTGTTGCCATATTATTGTCTGTTGAGGCGACACTCAGGACAGATCTGTTCACTATTTGACTCATACAAGGAAACAATTCAAGCGTTGCCGCTCTGCTTGTACGACCACAAGATGGCAGCGACCCATGCGTCCAAATTTAGTAATTTGACGTCATTTGAGGAATCCCCTGTGTGTACCTGCACACATGGCTGGCTGGCCAGTTTGTCTCTACCTTTTGCTGTAACAGACTGCGCATTCCTTGCAGGTCATGCCCTTTCTCTTCCCTATTGATCCCTGGATATAGGCACCAAGCCCCCCCGCACCAACAGAAGATGTCGTATATACAGAAAATGATGGATCCTCAGTTGTTCTCATTTCCAGCTCTTTACACCTGTGCTCCGTCAGATCCTCCTGTATTAACTGAAAAAACAAGCTTTTATGACTCTTATCAAAAGTGAAGCTTTTTGTATCATGGGAAAATCTTGAAAAGGCTCTTCATGCCTTTGTCAGCTCAAGGCTGGACAAATGTAATGCCCTGTATACCAGAATCAGTCAATCCATCCTCCACAAGCTTCAAGTGGCAAAAAAAATGCAGCCGCCCCATTTCTCTTCAATGCTCCTAAACGTGCCCATATCACATTTTGTTGTCTCTCCACTGGCTTCCAGTACGCTTTAGAGTGGACTTTATGGTCCTGCTGTTTGCTTTCATGACCATCCATGATCTTCCTCCAGCCTACTTGACTGAGCTTTTAACTGTTCATACCACATCAGGCTGTTGCATTCATCTGAGCATATTACTCTGCGAGTCCGCAGGACAAGAAGTAGGGTGGGATCGTTAATTTATGGGTTTTGTTCCTAACCTCTGGAAGTCCTGGCTAACAGAACTGTGACCGATCACTGAGCTACCAGCTTCTAGATCGTGGCTAAAAACACATCTGTATAGATGGGGATTTGATGCATAGCCATTGTTTAGGTGTGGTTTATATGGCACTTATCTGGATATGTTCTTCCTGATAATATATTTTTTTATTTTCATATATATTTCCTTTTAAAATCTAATTATGCATGTATTTTTTCAGCTTTTAGATGTTGTTCATGTAATCCTTCTTTGGATGTGTTCTTCCAGATAATATATTTTTAATTCTCTACATATTTCCTTTTAAATATTTAATCACAATGCTAAATATTTTATCATCGTTTTTTTTTCTGTCTTTTATTTCAAAGTTGTTTTCTTACTCCAGACATGAAAAGTACTCTGAGCGGCGTCTGGATTGTTGAAAAGTGCTGTATGACTAAACTTTGATTGAAACCATGGTTGTTTCCTGGCTGTATTTCTCTCTTGCAGTTAGTTTTGCTTTAACTGGAAAAGTCATGTTTTGCACCTGAACGTGCCTTTTTATGTATTTTCTTTGAACCAATAGCATGGGCAATTAAAGCGTTGAGGTTGCAGGATTTGTCTGATTCATAAAATCACCGGCAATTTGAAGTTTATTCCTGTTGTACAGCTCCAACTCTTTACCTAACCCTTAAATAGGCCTGTCCATTTTCCCTAAGAGACGTCGAACTTGTTGTTTTACTCAAGATGTCAACAGCAAATTTCTTTCTGGCAAGGACATTTCATACATCTGAAGTGTAGAACTCTTGGGAGATCCTCCTAGATTGCTTCCACAGCAACATTTATCAGTATAGTAACCAAACCCATTAAAACATTTTGAGCAATCACAAACTGATGATGTGTCAACAGCAAGCTGCCAGAACTCCCAACACAGGGCTGCAGAGGATGTCATTTTCTTCTTGAAGCACTGGGAAAGAAAGGGTTATCTGTTCCTCTGGAAAGTGTATCGGCCTTGAGAAGTGAACATTCAAAGCATTTCGGGGGCAGGGACACTCAGACCTCCGACCCTGAGCTCCTAGCAATTCGGATATTTTTCTTTTTTTCCCATCAAGATGTCTGAATTCTTTTGAAAGTGTTTTGAAATCTTTTGGATATTTGTGTTGTTTTTATTAAACGGTTTTCCTCCTGTTTGTTTTCCCTGAGATCATCCTGGGTTGGTAGTTTGCTCTTGTTTCGTGTTCTACATCACTGTTGTGCCAACATCTGTTAACTAGTTCGTTTCTCAGTTTGCTTTGCCGCCCATTCTTCCTCTCTACCTGGTTCTAATTTGCTGATTGCGCTACCTGCTGAGTGTCATTCATTATCCTTCCTCTGCAACAATGCTCCCCGGTTTGTTTTCTATTAAGCTGAATCCTGCCTTTTCAGTCTGTGGGAAATTTGGAGCTTGGCTTAATTCTAGTGTAATCTTTTTTTATTATTAACTTACCATCAGCTTCGGCTAAAACTTATTGACAGTTAAGGGGTTAAAAAAAAGTTCATTGCTGTTTGTTTGCTTGGATTTGGTTTTTCTCTCCAACCATTTAAATTAAAGGTGTCCGAAGCTGTTTCATACTTCTTAATGCAGAAATTAATAAGAATGTCATTTTTGACACAAAACACGAGTGTTTTTTATTAACTCAAAACATACAAAACCTACTTAATTTTGAGGAAATACAAATATTCCCGCATGTACCTCAATGTTGAATTTCCTGACAGCATAAAAGTGGTGAAGCACTATCATAAACTGACTTGAAGGATTTTGAAAAAGCTCAGTAGAGCTCGTAAACATAAACATATCAATATCCTCGGGGGGCGGAAGATAGATATCGATATGTTCACAAGGAGAAGTATCTATTCAGCATTGAAATGCTGGTAAGGGACGAACCTCTGAAGACCTGTAAACACTTTGAGTGATCACGGTGTGTTGCAGATAATGCTGTGTCAGCTGTCATAAAGATGTGTTGTGGTGATTGTTGGTGGGGAGAAATATGCCAGCTGGAGCACACAGCTGCAACAGAAACCGAGCTCCACCCTCCTGAATCTCTTATTATGTACAACCTTATCTGGATCCACATAAGTAGGAAGATGTGGCATGATTTATCAAAGCAAGACTTAACACCATGGGATTCTCTGAATAATATAAAATGAGATTAGTGCTGCTAAGATAATGATAAAAGTGTTCCTCTTCTGACACCAAATGGAGATTATTGTGGGGAAAATATTACAAACCTGACATATGAAGAAGAGACCGGAAGATATGAAAGAGAGAGCAATAACGGGTACAGAAACACGGGGAAATTAAAACTCAGTACAATAGAAGAACTGCATATAGTGCTGTTAAAAAGTTTTATCCCCTTACAGTTTTCCTGCTCATGCTGTTTTGTCCCATTTAAATTATCAATTCATCCATCCATTTTGTATTCTCTTTTAATAGTGCACTCAACAGAGACCTGCAGGACAACTAACTATCCACAACACACTCACTCCTAAGGGCAATTTACCAATTGATCAGTCATGTTTTTGACTGATTTTGAGCCAGAGTACCTTGAGAGAACCCATGCCTGTACATGGAGGACATGAAAACTGCATGTCCTCCAAAAAGGGAAACGTTGTAATCCAAACAAGAGGGATGATTTATGCTGATTGATAATCCGATCAACGTGTCTATAAACGCTTGTCAGGCTCAAGTTATTCCGAACGGGGCAAATTGACCCAGGTGCACATGTGCACCCGACGTAAACGTGACATGTTTTTGCGTTGTCGGGTCTCCCTATACAACCTTTCTATTCAGAAAATCAAAAGAGCTCAAAATTGTTGCTTACTCAGTCACGTTTCAACCATAATTACAACATCGTGCAAGTCCAACCTAGGCACTCGGAAGACAAACAAACTCATATAATATTGGTTTGTTTACTATTACTATTGTAGTTTAGCAAAGACAGAAGTACTTCTTCTGTGTTTTTTTAGGAGAATTTGATAACTGCGCATGTCAAAGTGATTCTATTCTGAATAAAGCCAGGTGTATGTACACGCACATTATGATCAGATTAATTGATTGGGTGCCTATAAATGATACAATCCAGTTATTTAATCCAAATACATTTTAATCCAATAGTGAAATTTTGTGCATATAAACATAGTGATACCATCAAAATTTCTGCTGTCTATAAAAAAAACCTCAAAGAGAATGACAACTGGACAATGCAGCCAGACAATGACAATCCAAAGCCCATCGACGGTACCCACTTTGAATGACTCAAAAAAAGAAGGCTTTCCAGAGTCCTGACTTAAGCCTAATTGAGATGCTGTAATGTGACTTTAAACAGGCTGATCATACGCTATACCTTTCTGAGATAAATGTGGCTGAAAAAACCTATTCTGCAAAGAGGAGTGGACCGAAGTCACATCTAAGACTCATTCTTCACAGGTGGCACAACTTGTCATTAGATTTGTGGATCAACCCTTTTTCACACAATCGCTTTCTAAATAAAATCATAATGGGAAAACCACTTGTGTTTATTTAGATTTTTATTTTATGATATCATAATTCGTTTGATGATTTGAAACATTTAACTGTGACAAAAACAATAACAGAATAATAACAAATAACAGAAACAATCTGGTCAAAAGCTTTTTCACAGCACAGAACATTGTTAACATTGTTATGATCTTTACTGTACAGTCACCCCAAAGAGATAAAAAGCCATTAAAGCAGAAATGTGCTGTATTTAATAGCACGGATGACAAACTATTCAGCTTTAGCTGCTCCATCAACAATTCTTAAACGTTGATCTCAGGGAGCAGACATCTCTATGTGCCGCTGCTGCTGCTTCAGTAATTACCAAACCTGTATTTTCCTTCTGAGCTTCTGGTGGCATTGTTAAATTTTAGGTTTCTGCTCCTTAAGCTGGTGTGCCAGCAGCGTGGTTTGTTTTGGAAGATCGGGTCAAAACAGGGGCAGCTTAAGATCCTCCTTGTTTAAACAAGGGACCCCAGCATTTTCTTTGATTTTTTTTTTTTTTTACACACAGAGAGTCTCGGGTAAATTATTGGTTCCAGCAGTGCTGTGCTTTCAGCGTAAACACGGGCTCCTGTCGGATTTTTTTTTAATACAGTCCCAATCTTTTACTTATCAGACTCAGCACAGTTTGATTAAACACTCCTTGTCTCTGCAGCTTCCGATTAATGATGAACGCAATCATCCATTGAATCCCCCCCCTACCCAGAAACACACCCACACTGCTGTCGATCCCCTCATCTCACCTCAGGTCACTCTCGTAGAGAACTGCTTTGTTCCTGCGCTGCTACTGCTCACCTCAGCAGCACTGGAAATACACCATTATCATATTATTTATGAGGGCTGGCCTTCGGGGATGCAGCTCAAGCAAGAATACCAATTGAGCTCTCCTGCTGTCCTGCTCCCAGGCCTTCCTCCTGGGTTAGGCACTTACACTTCTCCTCCCCAGGTAGTGTGTTATCTTCAAGCTGGGGTTCAGTGGGTGTTATTTATTTGCCATTTAAGAAGACACTGTGTGCACACTTTTCCTGCAGGTGTTTTGTCGGTGTCGTACATTTGTAACTCGGAGGGAGAACGAACAAGCTTGAATCTTCCGTTTGAGACTGTATCTTGTGCCTGATGAATCCCCGTTAGTTTCCCGTTAATATGAGGATTCAGCTAATGCGCCTGACTTCCACTGGTCTCCCCAGTGGAAAGGCATGGATATGATCAGCTTTTGGCCATGGCTGCGGACAATCCACCAGTCTGTTCACTGTATTGTGAAACACAAAGCTTCCCCCAGTGTTTGGATCGGCAGATTACATTGTTAGCAGAAAGTCATTATTTCCAGAAAGCGCACTAATCTGCCGTGGCTGTCCGAAAGCAAGACCTTTACTCATCCCCCAGCCAGATGATATTGTTTCAGCCTCCACACTTGGATGAAGCAGATGTGACTGAAATGACGTCAGCATCTGAATTCCTGTTAGCAGCAGGAGTCACGTGGCTCTGTTAGACAGTAATGCCTGCTGGCTTTCCATCATGGGCTGCTGATTTTTTATGCATCAGGTGTCATCTTATATCAGTGCTCTTTTCAGCCGAATACGTTAATGCTGGTTTTATTAGAATCTCACTGTTTTGCTGCTATCTTCATTTTATTCTTAGTCTGAAGAAAATACAAACACATTCACTTTGAAATTTCTTTGTCTTAGCAGAAAAAGGGGTCAAAATTGTAAAAGGGTGGTGACATCACTGTATAAATAATTTCATGTAGTTTATATTAATGCTTATGTAAATTCTCCAAAAAACATTCTCCAAAGAATTTCGTTAAAAAAATCAATGTCACCTTTTTGTAGAGGGTTTTGGCGGGGCAGATTTCCCTACTCAGTAAAAGGGTTGGGTACGGTAATGATATGTGGCTCTACCAAGATGACTTCACTCTGATTGGCTACAACCATATTTGGAAAACCGGTCAAATGCACCCCCACACGCCCTTGCCCCCTCCATCCACACCTCTCTCCTTGGCACAAATCTATATTATGGTATTATGGCTAGTGGAAGTATTTGTGTTGCATGTTGTCGGACAAGCAAGGCCAAGCTGACCAAAGGCTTTAACCTGGTGGCGCGATTCATCATCCACACAGTAGGACCGAAGTCCACAATCCATGGCAGCTGTGCAGCGAGCAAATACAGGACCTCAGTGGAGAGTTCCCAGCACAGCTGCTTCAGGCAATGCTCATACGTTTAATTTCTAAATGCTGTCTTGTCTGATAAATAAACTGGGCAATGACAGTGTTATGGTCGCCACCTTCAGTGTTGGTACAGAAGTTCTTTTCAAAATCATTTTGTTTCGCAAACCCCAACTTGAACTCACCGCTGTTCAGGAAACAGTCTTGCATTTTTAAGCACCCTCGAACATGACAGCTCCCTTTTTTAGTAGCTAACCTCTTCACAGGTGGAGTAGTTAGACATGCTAGCACGGCATTAAACCAATGGCATTAAATTAGCCAGCCGGTGTTTCATCTGGGGGGAGTTTCTTGTTTGATGGTGTGCTCTTATTTTCCATCCATTGTCTTTCGCTTATCCGGGGTCGGGTCACAAGGGAAGCAGCTTCAGTAGGGAGGCCCAGACATCCCTCTCCCCAGCCACTTGGCCCAGCTCCTCCGGGGGAATCCCAAGGCGTTCCCAGGCCAGCCGAGAAACATAGTCCCTCCAGCGTGTCCTGGGTCTCCCTCTGGGTCTCCTCCCGGTGGGACATACCCGGAACACCTCACCAGGGAGGCGTCCAGGAGGCATCCTAACCAGATGCCCGAGCCACCTCAACTGGCTCCTCTCGAAGTGGAGGAGCAGCAGCTCTACTCTGAGTCCTCCCCGGATGACTGAGCTACTCACCCTATCTTTAAGGGAGAGCCCAGACACACTACGGAGAAAACTCATTTCGGCCGCTTGTATCCGGGATCTCGTTCTTTCGGACATGACCCAAAGCTCGTGAGCCTTTTGGCTCAGCTCTCTCTTCACCACAACGGATCGGTACAGCGCCCGCTTCACAACAGACGCTGCACCAATCCGCCTGTCGACCTCCCGCTCCATCTTCCACTCATTCATGAACAAGACCCCAAGATACTTAAACTCCTCCACTAGGGGCAGTACACCCTCCCCAACCCGGAGAAGGCATTCTACCCTTTTCCGGCTCAAGACCATGGTCTCGGATTTGGAGGCACTGATCCTCATCCCGGCCGTTTCACACTTGACTGCGAACCGCTCTAGTGAGAGCTGTAGATGACGCCCTGATGAAGCCAATAGGACCACGTCATCCACGAATAGCAGAGACGCAATCCTAAGGCCACCAAAACGGATCCCCTCAACACCTTGGCTGCGCCTAGAAATTCTGTCCATAAAAGTTATGAACAGAATCGGTGACAAAGGGCAACCACGGCGAAGTCCAACTCTCACCGGAAACGAGTCCGACTTACTGCTGGCAATGCAGACCAGACTCTGACACCGGTCGTACAGAGACCTGACAGCCTTTATTGAAGGGCCCGGTACTCCATACTCCCGGAGTACCCCCCACAGGATCCCTCGGGGGACACAGTCGAATGCCTTCTCCAGATCCACAAAGCACATGTAGACTGGTTGGGCAAACTCACATGCACCCTCCAGGATCCTGCTGAGGGTGTAGAGCTGATCCAGTGTTCCACGGCCAGGACGAAAACCACACTGCTCTTTCTGAATCCGAGATTCGACTATCCGACGGACCCTCCTTTCCAGAACCCCAGAATAGACCTTACCAGGGAGGCTTAAGAGTGTGATTCCTCTGTAGTTGAAACACACCCTCCGGTCCCCCTTTTTGTGCTCTTATTAGACAATATGAATTATGTAGAAAGATAACCTATGTAGAAAGATAAACTGTTTTTTTTCCTGATTTGTCCGTTTTTGAGCGAAGATACAAAGCTGACCGCCCATGAGCAGGTCCATTGGTACCCGCTCTTGACATTCACACAGCCTCAGTGCACAACAGATTGTATTATACCCCCAAAACCACAGACAAATGAAATTTGTTGTCATGAGCCCTTTAAAGGATCCACTGTTCATTGTGGATTTTCTTAAATCGCCAAATTCGTCATAATTGTACAACATTTAAAACACTACACCACCACCAATATTTGGATGAATGTTTCAGACCAAGTTGCAGAGAAACACCAAGGTCACTGCTGCACATTATTTTGTTATTCTATATAGGGCTGGATGATATAGAAAAAGAGCATATAGATAAAATACAAATCATATTAATCCATATTAATAATTATTAACAAATTCAAAACATATTTTAAGTGCAACAATGAACATTTTATGCTGTTGCTTAGCGACTTATTTTTATCCATCATCCTAAGAATTCTCCAGGAACATTGTTAGGATCTTAGGATGAGAAGACACCACAACATCACCACGCAAAACCCGCTGGAGGAAACCTTTAGCTCAGGGGGGGAAAGAAAAACTCCAAGTCACACCCACACAAACACTCCAGATCCATTGCATGTGTTCATGGTAGCCAGATGTCTACATTTTTGTGTTATTTGCCAAAACCCTTGCCCAGAAAGCTTTTCCCACATTGATAACTGCAATTTTCTGTTGAGCATGAATGTGTCTATTTCGGATAAGACACTTCTTTCTTTAGGGTTCTGTTGACATCCTCTCAGTCCAGTTTGAGATTAGCCTTGCTTCCCTGGTGGACCAGCTTCTTACAATGTATGTTAGGTCAAGGCCTTGTTTGTTCCTGGGTTTGTTCTTGAACAAAATAATTACCCTTCATCTGATGGTAACACTTTGGGTCAGATGGTTGAAAGTTGGATACAATTCAATGATCAAAGAAACACATCAAAAGCAGCCTATGAAAAGCCTCGACTTCAACCTGTTGAGGTTTTGTGGATTCAGTTTAACAGTTGGGTCCATACCAAGACACCAACAAATTTAAATGACGTTTATCCTTATTGATAAGAAGAGTGGTCAACAATCCAGCCAGAACAAAGGCATGGGTTGCTATCAAAGGTGTGTGGTGGATCTCTGCAACTTGCTATGAGCCAACATTATTTCAATGCGGTACCGCGCACGTGACGTCACGGCCTTAAGAGTAACGCCCCTTTTGCCGCACCGGTAGGGCAAACAGTCGTAGAACGCACATACAAACCAGCCATTACAAGCGCAACAGAACCAGCGATATGACCGACTTTGCAGCCATTAAACTTACCCAAGACGATGTCCCAGGCGCACGGTTTACTGGTCGCACTGTGGAAGAACACACCAACCTTCAGCTGAAACGGTGGCTTGAGTGTCGAGGGCTCAAAAAAACCGGAAGACGGGCCGAGTTGATTCAACGGTAAGCTTTGTTTTTTTCCCTGCTCGGCGTTCATGGCTTTGTTATGATTTCCACCGTGCTCCGTTCACGTCGGCCTTTTTTGTTTGTTTGCAATCAACGTCCAGGAATCTGTATATCTTGCCAATAGGTAGCTACAAAACGATTGTTCACATCTCAGAATCTTTCGCTTAAGAGATTCAGGGCGTTTGTTTTTGAGTAAGCTATCCCGGTAGCAAGGTACCATGTTAGCGCCTGCTAACATGCTAGCCTATATGCTATCATCACCCTTTCCACCGACAAAATGCTTGCTACATATGTAGGTGAATTTGGTAACTTTTTCCGGGTTGAAATGTTGTGTAGGCCGCCCGCACAAGTGTACCCAACGCACACACTTCTCCTTGGCACTCTTGAGTTTCGGGAAATTAATGAAGAAAACATCCTTCATATGCGGCCGATCAGCGTACCTCGAGTCGCTGTTGCACGTCCCATAGCAACAATGTTTATAAACCATGGTCTTAGATGTTGGAAAAAGCAGTCGTTTACCGAGTAAAACCTAGGCTAACGCACGTCTCTTCCACACCAAAACAGCGGCGCGTTTGGGAGTTTGCCCTACTGCGTACCACGTGATGTGACGTCATTGTGACGTTGTGTTTCTAAAAATAGCTCGCGCGCGGTACCGCATTGTAGGTACTTATTTGGGTCTGACCCTTGTGGGCTGGAAAAAAAATACCTGCACCTGTTTTTTTTTTGTTTTTTTTGCTTGTTTGTTTATTTTTCAGGACAAAGCTTGACATAACCTGCTTTGTTTAATTCCGACCAGGACAGAAGATTCAAATGTGTCAAAATCAACTTTACATTCATGTGTGAGATCGGTGTATGTAAACTTTTGACAAGAATGGTAAAACATGAAAAATAACCCTAGAACGTCCACACACAGTGTTCTTTTTGTGCAATGTTTCATAGCATTGCACATTTCTTCATATAACTAACCAAATGAATATACTTGACATTTAGCTGTATCTTTCATGTGATTGCACATGCTCAATGAGAAAAAGGATTCCAGTGTGTGCCTTTGCATGACAAAGAACTGGCCAAATCTGAAACGTTTACACGGCTGAACTGTCAAAATGAAAGGAAGTCTTCGGCTTTTTGTCCAGTTTTTGTTCACTGAAAAAAAAGAAGATACATTCACTGTGTGAACTTATGCTGAGTTAAGCTTTTGGACAATACTTTTTAGAAATTCAGGAAAGAATGTGGTATATGCCCTTCGGAGCCATTTAACCAAGTTGGTTTAATGTCCACAATGATGGAAACACTGAATGCTGTAATAGTTTTGCAAATCTGTACTCCTCAATGAATTCCTTCCTGTTCTACAGCCCCATCACAATAAGCACATACAATAAGCAGGCCGTATGCGAGCCACCCAGGATGGATAAACGTGTTGCAGACCCATTGCCTCATCCTCCTGTGAGCTTTTCCTCCCACTGTCCTCGACCATGAAATGCCGAGAAGCAAAAGGTTGCATGGTGGGGAGTGGCGTCTTGGGATGAAGACACTGGTCCCAGCAGCATGTCTTCCCTTCATGCCTCATTCATTCACTTCATCACCCCATTAGGTGAATGTGAAGGTTTGGAGCAGAAATCCTGTCACCCTGAGACTGAAATAGAGAAGCTGCACTCTATCATCTCCTCCCTAGACTCGGCTTGTCCCCTCAGATATTGAGAGCGGGGTATTCATCACTATGTGATGCACAACAGAAATTGCTAGAGTTATTTGCTATTCTTGGTATGAAATGATAAAGTAGAGTGAAAACTTTTTCACAACTGCCTATGAGGTGATTGCAAATTCACATTACAAACAACAAAAAGAACGTAATGTGCTGTGCAGATCACAAAGCCTGTAGAGGATTTAGGGATTTATGAACAAGAGACATCCTGAGCCTCCCATAATTATTTTTTTATTCTTATCATTTTATTTTTATGGACTTCAGTTGTGCAGTAAAATTACATAGTGCTTCACTCAATATCATTGAGAGTTCAAAGTCTTTTTACTCTAATGTTATCAGCTCACTCAGTTATTTTAGAAGTAAATTACAAGGTATCCCAAGCAGTCCGTGTGTATATCTTACTCTGGGCTTGCATAAGTCTTTAAGTTTCTGCGTCTGTAACACCTCCTGCGGTGCTGTGTGGATCACAAGAGACTAGTTATATTGCAGCCCTTTTAAGCTGATTTAAAAGGTAACATAGAAAGCAAAGCTCATGAGAGTTACAGTTTAAATATTTTCAGTGTAAAGTCAGAGTTTTAAGTAAATGACCACAGGTGCATTACCTAATAACATTATAATACTATAGCAAAAAACGTCGATATATGAAAATTATGACTACTATGCAGGATTCACCCCAAACTAGACAGTAGATGGCAAAATGTATAGTGAGGGCTAACTCAAACAAGCCAGTTTATGTTTATTTGTTGGCTTTAGTAAATGTCCTGCTGGACAAGCAACTTTGAACAGACTTCGATGTGGATTCTGAATACAACTCTCACAGAGGGAGACTACCAGCTGCAAATTGTATAACCTAATATACCCATTCAACAACGCTGGGGATCAAAAAGCTATGGTGGCTGCTAACTTGGACCCAGAGGCTGAAACAAACAATGATGATAATAAAGATCGTCTTCAGAACTGCCATGAATCTGTTTACAATCCTTTTTGGGGTTTTTCACTTAACTGATATCTCCACATGTTTGCATAAATTAGGTATTCTGCTATACAGTTGACAAATGTATCTGCTATTATATGCCATAAACTCATGCATACCTGAGTGAGGTGCTGTATTTTAATGTTGTCTCAATCAGTCAATATCAAAAGGACCTCTTTTGTGTAACATGGATCATGTTTCATATGCAGCAATTTTGGGACTAGCTTGTTCAAGTAAATCTATTGTCATTCCATTTGCTGGTAATTCTGGATAGTCATGGCAGACAATGCCATCGTTTTGCTGGTCCAAGATGGATATTCAGTTTAGTTGGTCCTTGAAAATCAAATATTTCCATTCCAGTTCACCAAAAACACAAATCCTCAAACTCTGCATGCTTTATCCTTACTTTGCAATACTCTGTTCTGTAGACTAACACCACCGTATGTGTCCTTCAGTCATAAGCAATGCTTTAATTGGGCCAGTACAGAGCGGTACGCAATACCAACACATTTTACCACTCAGCGTACCAGGACTTTTTTCTAGCGTGCCCAGCGTACCGGGACTTCAGCTGCATCCCCGCCCCTCACCGACCTCTCCACAGTTTACAGCTTGTAGTCTATTTGTTGATTTTAAGAAAAATGCCTCATAAGAAACCCATTCCCCTGTTACACAAAGCTTACCGTGCATTAAAGTGGATGTAGGCGCTTCACATGAGAGAAAAATGCAGAGGAAAATGATCACGGCTGTGATGTTTACTTGGTTCCAAGACAGCTCAAAGAGGACCTGAACAGTCCTTAACTACACAAGAAAATGGAGGACAGCAGGTTCCAACACGGAACCTGCTGCTGCACAAACGCCTCAGTGAGATCAGGGGCAGTGCTAGCCACTTGAGGGCCTTGAGAACAAATGCTGTGTGGTGCCACCCAAGTGGAAATGAACAATAATACATGATTTCCCAGTGTGTTTCTCTTTATTTCCAAATATTAATGTTGCAACAGTTGCAACAAATAAGAGGAGAAATTCAAATCCTGAAAAAATATATTATTTTAAAAAAAACAATGAGCTGCTGGCTATTGTTAAGTCACTCGTTGCTAACCGGCTAGTCATCGTTAGCCCACCGCCATCCTGAGGCACCGAGTTAGAACAGTTTAGAAGCTAGCTGTTGCATGAACTATTACTACTAGCGGCTAGCTTTGCCAAAGAGTCCACCATCTTAGCTGCAGGCTTGTGGGTACACCAGACCTTTTCCCACCTCAAAGCTATTAGCCAAAACTCCTTCAATGCTGTTTACACCACAGGTGCTGCTATGTTGATGGTGAATGTTCAGCGTTGGATCCAATAGAATCTCAATCAACCGTGAACTAATTACAGATTGCTACCTCTATAATTAATCAATTTTTACTGACTTTTATTTTCATGTTTTATTTAGTAGTAAGTAGTGTTTTCTAGTAATATTATTAAACAGAATAATTGCTGTAACAAGGAATTATTGGTTTAATAAATTCCAACTAGTAACTAATCATGGTCATTCTGTGAATCATCTCCCTTTGAGTTAATAACTGAATATACTGAGACATTTTCATTGGCTTGTGCTTAATGACTAATGGTTAAAACTCCAATTGCAATTGTAATTAAAGTTATCAACTGTTGTTGGGCCAGTTTAACTCAGTTCTACAACTATTTAGAGACTCCTCATCCAGGTTAAATGAAGTTGACAACTGTTAATTAATAATCTAATTAATAATCCAACTGGTAGTGCTAATCATTAAAGGCTCATCATAGCCCTTGATCACAACCATTTGAAACAACTTTTGTTGTAGCTATTCTTTGACTTTGAATGACGTATTACAAATTATAATTGCCAATTGTAATTATTAATAATATTACAACTGGTAAAAATTGCACAACAAGGGATAATAGACTCTTTCCTGATTTTTAGTTGGAAAGATATTCCAGTACTCTATAATTTTCTTCCACTTCACAATAATGTGTTACCTTGTGCTGGTGTTTCTCCTGTAGTCAAAATCTGCAGCATCAACTACTATTGAAAAGTGTCAAAAAAGAAGATAAGATGAGCAATATCTTTATTGTTCCACAATGGGGACATTTGGGAGTGACAGTAGCAAAAACACAGAGCTACACACTAGATTAGTAACGAATAACAACCTAACCTGTAGATAAATTCTAAAGCAACAGAAAATGTACTTATCAGGAAGACAAAAACTAAAATTAAATGAAAGCAACTATCACACACTTATTGATAATACAGCATGTTCAGATAAAAATGCAATATCCAAGTTACACAGAGGAAATACAGCAGTTGATTTACAGAACGATGTGAGACAAATATGTAATATGCATGATTGTACCAGCAACACCCCAGAGTAGCTAAAACATGTGCAAATGGACAGTAGCATCTGAGAGACAGTGTAAATGATTCATGATAGGATCAGAGCCCAAAATATGATCAGATCAGAAACATAGAATAATCTCATTAAGTTGTGATAAAATTCAACTTAGAAGTTATTTAGTGTGCATGTAGTCCTTCAACATATATTGTTTATGTCACAGCTGTTTCTAAACACCAATGGGTAAAACATGCATGAGCGTCTCCAAAACATTAAATTATACAGTTTAAGAACAAGGAAAAGATTTGTTGACAAGATATTTAACACTAATCAAGCATCATAACCTAATTTATAGTGATGTTGAAAAGGCTGTTTTTGATAAATGGAGTTTTGTATTTCATGCGTCAGAGTCGCTCAAGGTCCAGAATGAAGCAAATGTAGGGGTTCTTAGAAGTTCAATCTTTTTATTGATTTCCTCGAGGGTCACCTTGTTTAGAATCTCTTTGCAACTCTTTGGAACTTGAAAATTATTTATTAGAGGCATCCTTGATTAACATGTTTTGTTTTTTTTGCTGAGAGAAAACAATATGTGCTACAAATGACAAGAGATCCTCTGAGGTTTTAGCCTTTTTTTTATTGAGACAGTGAATAAAAGATGGTTAAAGTAATGTAAAAGCATTCCTGTATTCTCCTCATACCATAACCTTACAGTTTCCTGCCAGTTTCCTTCTTGACCAGCAGCTGTAAGCTCCTCTCTCCTTCAGAGCCTTCAGCCCACCTTTCCTCGCTTCAGCACTCAACCATCAACTTCATGTTGGAATGCAGCTCACCACATGATCCAACACCCCTAGACTCTGCTCTCTCCTCCTGGCTCCGGGTCATCAACATATCACTAGTAATATTAACTTCTTTTGACTCTTCCAGCAAAATTCCCCATTAATTCACTCCCTTCATCTCTTGCCATTTCCTCACATTGAGCCACCATTTTGTGTTAATGGAACACCCCAGAACCAGTCACCTTCATTGTGTTTCAATAAACTTGTTGAACCTTGACCTATGTCTCCAAAGTGTTCTCTTGCATGTGGGTCAGAAGCTTGTTACAAACTGTGATGGGCAAGTCAAACCACAAACATTTCCTTTAAAAATATTTTTTTTTATCTAAATGTTGATGACATTCATCAGAATAATGATAAAATACTGCTAAATGTGGCAACAAATACACAATTTTTTCTTTCTACCAGGAGATTTTGTTTTAAAGGCAAAATACAGTGCATAAAGGATTGAAAGTTCCAACTTTGATCACAAGGAACATCATATAAATAAGTCACTTGAATTGGCTTTATTGGGGCCCTTTTATTAAAGAAAGGCTTGACATGCGCAAAGGGGAATTTTGTGTCGGGTACTCAATCACAAATCACCAAAAACTAACTTCCAAAAGAACAAGTTTAATGCCAGAAGCAGAGAGAGGGAGAAGCAGCGAAACAAAGAGAATACTACAGCCCTGATTTAGTCAGATACAAGAGACCTGGGTTTGATCCCTGTAAAATATCTAACAGATAAAATAACAATGCAGAATAAAGCGGCTTAAGTGGTTTAGCCTGACGGAGTAAAAAAATAAAATATACAAATACAGAAGCACCTTCATTAATTGCTCACAGCAGTACCTCTGCTGGCAATAATTCCCTGTGACAGGTGACCTCTAAACAGTGGTCATGTTACTATTAATAAACAAATGTAGTGAAGTAGGTTTATACATATCACGGCAACTTCTATAGCAAAAGTTACCTCAATATACACAACATGAAAGTTATTTAATCGCATTGAAATTTTAAATAAATAGCAGGCTCTTTAGCGTAGTACCAAATAAACAGTTGTGACAATCCCAAAAAGAAATGGAACTGAACAGCCATAGGAGCCCCTAGAGAACTTTCCTTTAAGGTTGCCTGATGGGGCCACTAAGAAATCTCGGTGTAGCATAGCACACCAAACCCAAAAGCCGTAACAGACTTTCTTGATCCCCCTTTGCATGTTTTTTCAAACCTGAAAGTACTTATATACCAAAAATCTTCTAATTTGATATATTTGATATTTGAGGGCCAGTTTCTCTCATGTTTTGAATGTTCTCCTGCTTGAAAACAGCTGGCTTGAATGTCAGGTCTTGGAGCAGTGACACATTGACCCCTGAGGATCCCCACATATACACACATACATACCCACTGGCAGGACTAATTGCCCTTCTTCAAATGTTTTTGACAGCAACTTTACAAATCAACCACTAGCCAAATGCAATGTCAATGAATTACGAAAAAAATAACAGACATCAAAATAAAAGTCATATATAAAATATATAACTCGGAAGAGAATTTTTTAAATTCTGACCAGCCACCATTAAAGCTAATTATGACAGTAACAAAAGGTAAGGAAAAAAAACATTCCACGAGAACATCATGATCCATTAAAAAAAGAAAATATTAAACATAATTCAAAACAGAGCAGGTTTTAATTATATGCGGGCGGGGGTGGGGAGGGTTGGCTTCTTTGTCATAAGCAGACTAATCAGATGGAAAAAAATTTGTTCAATTCGTCAGTGAATATTTTGAGCTCCTAATTATGCTTTGTATGATCTTCCAGGTTAGACTGATTGGGGGATCTGCAATCAAACCATTAACTGTCTGAGGCTGTGTTGACGCAACATTGTTTTTGGTACATAATTTGCACTTGGATCATCTAATTTGATACCCAAACTAGCGTCTGTAACTGTAATGAGCTTTATGAGCTCTAATTTGCACTGTATTAGTCATTGAATTACAAAGTCACTTTCCAGTTCAGCTTGTCTGAATAGAACAACTTAGAAGAATTAAAACAATTAAAAGTATTAATTTTCATTATTCGCTTTCAATGCTTTTTTTCATTTTGGGAGAACAAATGATTCTGTCATCTCTTGCAGAGGAGCTGTGAGAACAGTTTTACTTTTTATTATGATAATGATGAATTGGCTTCAGCTTTTTGTTGAAGTCAACAAACCTAGTGTAAGATTATGACGTTATCAGTGCTAAAGATTAATAAGAGAAAGCAATTCCTGATCTTCTTTACTTGACTATGTGGCTCATTGTCTGGAAAATAACATGCCTCTCAAACATGTAACAAGTCCCACCGCCACATGATGAAAAATTGAAAATGAAAGCTATTTCAGGAAACTTTAAATAAAATTTGAAGGAACTTTTGACATGCTTTTGTTTTTTTATTTATGTTAGGAAGTTTAGTCCATTAAAGCTGCTTGGCTGTAATAATTAACATATCAGGCCCCAAACATAAATAAAATGCAAGCTCTGTATTGACATAAAAGTTCTGTGAAACACCAGGTGTCAAGATGATGGAGAAAATCATGTTTTCGTGTGTGTTTATTTTTACCTTTTAACAGGTCAACACATCCCACTTTATTTAATAGACAGACATTAATGCACACTTTATTGGAATCTAAAATCTAATTAAAATTAGTACAGAAAATAAGAAAATGTTTGCTTGGTCTTTTTTTTTTCATTGTTGTCACAATGCTTCCAGAGCAATAAATACATTATTGTAAAATATGTTTATATACTCCTAAATTGCCACATCTGTGAGGAAAATGGTTTTGCAGGTTAAGCAGAATGTGTGTTGGAACCATGAAAAATTTTCAAAATACTTTCTACAAATGCTCAGCAGCTCTTGATGAAGGCAGTGTCATGGTGCAGTGCAGTATCTCTCTAACTGGAAAACAAGGCTTATCAACACTGAAGGTGATTTCAAAGCACAAAGATACTGATGACGTAAAAACCGAAGGCCGAGAGAGGAACCACACAGAGACATGTTTCACCTTGTGCGACAGTTTGATGATTAAACTTTATATCAGAGACAATGAATCCTAACTAGAGTAGCTTAATTGGTGTTGTGGAGTAGTCAAGGTAGTAAGATGGCCCCTGACCTTTTTAAACACACAGTATCTGACACAATTCTATTCTCCTTTGTGTAGAATTTTGAGAAATGTAGAAAAGTCCAACCATTATTTTAAGTAATTCATGGAATTAAGTAAAAAAATATATATATCTCATGAAGAAATACAAATTTTAACATAAATCCCAAGTGGCTCAATAGTCACTACATCTGTTGACAGGAGGAAGCACTTAGTTTAGTCTGATAACCTTTCGAAAGACTGACACAAACAGGGAACAGGTTCTTTGACCATTTGAGCAAAATCTTTCTAGATTATCCTGGGTCTTATTCTTTCTTTGGTTCTAGTTTTCTTTAATTAGTTTTGTATAAGATAGAGTTTGGGGGACAGAGTAGTTTTTCAGTTTTGATAATCAAATTTCTATCTTTAAAAAATAATCAGGTCCAAAGCATCACAAATCCTCCACCATCCTTACCTTTAGACATGAAGTGCTTTTCTACATATTCATGTTTAATCAGGAATGTGTGTTGCTGAAAAGCTCAATTTTATGCCTCTTGTCCATTGTGATACTTCAATTACATTTGCTATGGGTCTGGTTGATTCAATTCGTAACTGGTGGTTTTCCATTAAAACTGAATATGGCACCAATGTGGGCATGGTCATCACAGCAAGTCAGTGCTGAGAGTCAGAAATATGTTGTGACAAAATTATTATGCGACACACAAAAGCAAAATGTAGCAGTGAAGGACATGGCTCATGGCTCAGCATGTTCCTGTCTATGGTTTTTGAGTGCTTACACCTTTGTGTAACTGGTAGCTTCTCTCGTTATTGTGTGTCTTTAAATATGGCGCATCTGATTTTTGTTTTGAGTCGCTCTTGTTATGCAAACAGTTACTCCACCCCTAAGCCAATCAGAGACCGTCAGCCTTGCCACATGGCATCTTGGACTTGCTGCACTTGGAACCACATTGAAGCAGGTACTAAAACTAGAAAGGGTTCCATGTAACCATTACCAATGGAAAGACATAAAAACTGAACCGAAACACCCCTAGTTCGTACTAATGGAAGTTGCAGTCCATGAGCATCCTATCCCTAACTACCCTCCTCAACCCTAGATTCAAAGTTATAGTTTTTTAAGCCAGACTAAAGCCACCAAAGCAATCAAGAGACTGACCTCAGAGTGTGCCACCATTATGCATTCTTGACAGAGCTCAGAGGAAATCTCCCAGGTTTCCACCTCTAATGATATCATTGGAGGAAATCTGTGATTTTTCATTTCATTTCATTTCATTTTTCAAGACTTGCCAACATGAGCTGCTGTTTTCTCTTAGTTAGCTAACTGTGGCATCGTTTGGGCACAAGCGCAAAATAGGAAGATTTAACTGCATATGATGGTTGAAGTCCAATGCTACCTTTCAGAGCCCAATATTAGCCCACAACCTATCAGAGCCCACAATTACTGTACCCAAATTTACACAAACTTGCACTTGCATTTTTTGCACTCCAGCATCTTCAGTACCCTCGGAACAGGTGTTTTCAAAGGCCGGAGATGTAGTGTCAAAAAAAAAAAAGAATCGATTAAACCCAGAAACTGTTGAAAAACTCTTATTTTTGAATAAAATCTCAATTTTTGCCCTTCATTGTCCAGGTTGCACAAGCATATCCAGTGCCCTCTTCGAAGTTCCACATGCACTTTCATTGCCTGTCTGGTTAAACCCATGCTATTTCGCTAAAGTGACAGAAAAGCATACAGAGCCTGGCATATAAGATTGTGCTTTTCTTTAAAAAATTACACACAGAACATGTTCAAAATTATTTTGTTACACACATGTGATAATCATATCAGAAATGAATGGTTATTACTTATTAATTATAATTTCTAATGGTCCTCTAAGGTTAAAAATACAGGCAAGCATCACAGATTATATTAATGACTGTGATTATGCATTCAGCCAGTAGGTGGATTCATATGCGAATGAAACCTTGAGAAATGAATCCTTTGCTGAAGCAATTGGCTCATGCGGTTCATTGCCTCCTCTCACCATCACTAATAAATAGGGAACATTAATGTTGATTAATGGTATTTCGCTTAACTTAAGATAAAGCTGCCTAGCTAACAACCATGTGACCCATGTGCCCCAACACAACTCCTGGTCATCGCCCCCCTACAGCTCCCTATACATTCTGAAGTTACAAATTTGAGTTTAATTGTTTCTGGAGAAATAATTACAATAATTAAAAGTCAAGTGTCCAAAAGATTATTGATTTTTAATTTAGCAAATCATTCTTTAAAATGTTACTTTCTCAAATAATGTTCTAACTCCGAGTTGCATTGTGAATGGGTTGAACATATATACCAAATGTTGTTCCAAATTAGTTAAGCTAAATTAATCTCATTCCATTAAGATGAACTGTGTCACTGAATTCTGAAATTAGATGTAGATTGACACAGAGATGCCACTTCCTGCTGCTGTTCTTTGTCCTCCCTTGTCACTGCTTGTGGTGACAAGATTAATTTAGGCCCCCACCCAGCCTAGTGGCCAGTAGCTAAAAGAAATGGGCCTTCATGTCATTACATATTTATACCCTAAAGATTAAAAAGTCATAGATTTCTAATTAAAAGTTCATAGATACTCTGATCAAATGGTAAAATGTTAAATGGCCTGTACTTGTATAGCACTTTATTAACTCCTGGGGACCCCAAAGCACTACATTCATACACTACGCTCAGTCATTCACACGTTCATTCACACGCTGATGATGCTGAGCTACACTGTAGCCACAGCGTCCCTGAGGCAGACCGACAGAAGCGAGACTGACACACAATCGGCCCGTCTGACCACCAAACTCACAGGCAAACTGGGTGAAGTGGACACGATGACTGAGATGATTGGAGCGGGGGTTCGAACCGGCAACCCACCAGTTACAAGACGGAAAAAAGCAAGGTATGCAGTTTTTTAAAAGGCTTTTGTTGCCTTTTATTTTAAGGGAATTATTGGGGATATCCATAATTGTGCTAACAGCGATTTTCCTAGAAAACACTTCTAAGAAAATCCCATTTTCCTCACGAATGAACTCAAGTAAATGGTTGAATGTTTGAGAGTGAGAATCTGCTACAGCAATAAAAGCAGATTTTTGTATTTTGGATATTTGTTTTGCATGTGTGTGTGTGTGCGTGTGTGTGTATGGAAAGGCAATAAATGATGTAGGCAACACTGTATGTGCTGTACTGTAATCTCTAGAAAGCGTGTTCAAGTTGCTTTCTGAGAAGATTTTTAAATTCTGCTGCTTTTTTAAAACTTTGGAAGCAGCAACAAGTACTTCTTTGGCAGACAGTCCTTGTTAAAGTTCTTAAATGAGGGACCCTAACCTTAATAGTAGCCCTCATTAAAAGTGAGAACAGCAGCTCCTTCCATACGTTTGAGTTTTAAATTAACGTTATAAGCTAAATTATTCGTCTGTCCAGGCTTCAGGCAGGTTTCAGTGTAATCTTAGGGTGCTCTTTGTATTTCTGAAATAGTTCAAAACATCCATTAAACTGAAAGCATTGTTGTATGATGAGAAAATATGTCCAATTAAACTATGTGCAAGTTTAATTAAGAATTCAGCTGCCTAAAGCAAGAAAAACAGTTGGTGTTGCTGAGGAAAAAAGACTTAAAATAATTGTATTTAACTGCACAAGCATAGATAAGGATAATACTAATTTCAAAATTAAGCTTTGAGGTGGAATTACAAAAAAAAAAAAAAAATTGTTAACTCACTCAGAAACAAAAGTGAGTGCTTGATGGTCCTCCATATCACATCATAAAAACTCTAACACAAAAAGAAATGCTGTATTTTAATATAAATGTTATTAGAATTAACATGACTGGCTTACATCACATGCGAAAAAAGTCATATGAAAAAGTGATGACAAAATAATCTTTTTAAAAGATGTGTTGAAAAGAAAATGTGTACCTCCATGATGAAAATTGTTCTTCTGAATAATGGCTGCCTCTGAGCTAAGTGATTGTATAATTAGGTTGGCATTTACAAAATATCATAATCATTACCACCTGGTAGGTCTTCATGTCAGTGTAATTTAGCTAATGACTCAGACTTTAGTCATTTGGTGAATTCATTCATCCCAAACCAAAAAAATAAATAAATAAATAAAAGTAAAATATCATACCAGTAACCCCAATTGTTTCCTCAACCCCTCCTTTTAACAGTAATATCCCAACACCAACTTTACAGTCTTAACAAGTTATGGCAGCCTGCGTTACTGCACCGACTGCTCAGCTTTAGTACAGTGACAACCTGCTACTGATGAGCAGCTACATTTTTTCTAAATAAAATTCTGAAAAATGAAACACTGATTGCAAGTTCTGGTGTATGAATTGATCTGTAGGTGTGATCTCCCACAAAGTAGTCCTCCAAACACTGCTTATGTAGTTGTTTTGTTTTTCTGTGTCTCATGTCCCTCCCGTTAACTACCTGCTTCTTTTATGAAGCCTGGTTTTGCTGGGAGTTTCATGTTTACACAACTTCCTCTCCACTGTTGCAACATGCATGCTTAAATGAGGAACGACTGCAAAGTAAAAACAATGCAATGAAATTGGCTGGGCTTCCTTAGAAAGATAACGTTTTACCCATTGGCATGAAGTTGATCTGAAAACCTTGAATGCATGGTGTTGAAGTGATGAGGTAAATGATACAATCAAATCAGGGAGTCAAAAAAATAAAAACAATATCACTTCTGTTGTGTAGTGGAAACTGGCCAATCGTGAAACTCCCAATATGTGCAACGTCTGCACGTTTTACTATAATGCAACATTGAGCATTATAGTGCAGTCCCTCAAAATTTGCAGTGTAATCATGATTTTGCAATTTCATTCTCATATTTTTTTAGCATCTGTTCTTCAGAGAATTACTTTACTGAGAATGTGGCATCAAGTAATAGTTAAATTTGTTCATTGGCATGAATGATTAGTTCTTTAATTCAGTATTATGCCTTTGACTGAACTGGACTTTATGTAAATAGTAATGAATATGATTATGCCATTGGAACTGGACAGATTTTGAATTTGGGCAAAATAAAATTTTGTCTAATTGGATAGGAATTGAACCTGATGGTTTTGTAAAAAAAAAAAAAAAAGTTTGATATATTTATTGTGAATATCTAAAAAATGAACAAATGTGTTGAATTAAGCAAATTAGGATTCAAATGTTATGGATAATCACCCTGTGATTTTTTTTTCTTTTTGGTGCATTATCATGGTCTTGACATTGACATTGTACAAATAGTAAAACTGTAAATCAAAATTCCTGCTTAAAATTACATCCAATGGTGGAAAGCATATCCAAACATTTATTTTCAATTAGCAATTGTGTGGTTAGCTCCTTCAGCAAGCTTTAAAAAAATGTTAGAAGAGCATCTCAAATTCAGTACTTATTTATGTATTTATTTGGGCTTTTGGTGTACGGTTAAAAGAATATTGCTTCTCATTTCTCTGCTCTTACTGACACTGTCAGAGAGAGAACCAAAAAAGTATTCCAGAAAGGTTCAAGCAAAAAGTTTTTTGCAGTTCAATTTACTATGTTTGCACTTATAACCCTCTGTTACGATACCAAAAAAATGTTTTACAACAGATTCAACAAAGAACCTCATTCCAAAAACCTGACTGAGCATCATATGTAATGTAACAAGCAGAGGCAGATGACCCCTTAGACCTGAGCTTGCTGCGCAAACAGAAACCATTTTCAAAAAGCATTTCCTCAACACTTTCAAATCTGAAAACTTAGACTTGGTCCTCTCTGAAGGATGAAAAATCTTTGGTGCACTTGCAATACCATGTGCTTGCTTCTGGGCTGCTCTCTCTGATAGAAAATCAAAAGCTATTCATTTTAAAATGGTAAGACTAATCTTCAGAAATTTTACCATGGCAACCATTAGGACTAGTCTTTTATGCCTAACCCGGATGCACTGAAAGATTCTCTCAGGAGCCTCTGGGCCATATTTGATGCCTCATTCTGTCTTGGCTCTAACAATGTTGAACAGGGGTAGAATTTGTTCAAGGAGCAGGCAACAAAACCACTATGTCCTATGTCTGTAAGCTCATATCAGATCGCCGCTGCCATGTAGTCTTTGAAATACTTATGTTCATGCTTTTTTCTGGAAATATAAGCTGTCTGCCATGTCAACTTGCAAGTCTTAGTTTTCATCCAACATTGCTTTTGTTCCACTGATTTTCTCCTTGGTGTGGAGATGCCGTGCACTGAACAGGATATGCCCGAAGAAACATTCTCAACACCTAGGTGTATCGCCAGCGGCAGTGACCTTCTTTCAAGGCTGCTGCAAAGCTGCTCGATGTTTTTCTAGTATAAGGAAGACGTCTACAACAAAAATAGCATATAGGAAAAAGGTGAGAAATTTTCAAGAAGAAAATCACAACATAAACTTTTCTTTGTTGACATACTAAACTGTAAGCAGTGACATTTGCAGTGCGATTCAATTGATTTAATCTTGCCAACAGAAGCGGTGTGGTTTCATCCAGAGCTCTGATGCTCTTTTCAGAATCTCTCACAGTCGGTCGTGTATTTGTTGGGATACAGAAACATACTGAAACCATTTCTGTGAGAGGGGGGTCTCAAATATGCGAGTCATGGATGTGTGGAACTTATCTAAGCTACCTATCATGAGCAGAATGATTAAACACTAAGTTAGCATAAACTCACAATGATGAATGATTTTCTTTTTTACTGAATTTATACTACACAAAGGCTCTATAATTGGCTGACAGCGAAACAAACCACAGATGCACAGGGAAAAAAATCAGAACAGAGTAGAGGTTCCTCACTGTTCATTAAAGTTCTCTGCATGCAACCATTTCAACTGGCAAAAAAGCAGAGACATTGCTAAACAAGGGGATTTGAGTACCTTCATGTCTGCTTTTTGTTTTTTTACTTATAGTTAAGTAGTGCTTGACCGCTAATGTAAGCATATAATTTGGATACAATCATTCTTTACTTGTAAGATTGCTGTGTATTTGATTATTTTGTGATTAATACAAACATGACATTGTTTTTGTGTCATAGATAATGAAAAAAATGGGTAAGAAAGATTCTAAAGCTTATCTTATGAGATTTCCCAGGGTTCCAAAAGCAGAGCGCAGCATTTGGCATTGTATCTCTGCAAAAGAGCAGCAGCCTGCAAATATGGAAGCCAGTAAGAGAAGCAGACCAGAAATAGAACAAAATACAACATCATATACCTATAGTGTGGAAGTTAAAATTCAGTGGAGTTTCACAGCCCTTTTGGGCAAACGGCGGGTCTCCATGAAAGGCATTGTGTATCTGTTGTTCCCCTTTTAACCGCTAGGTGCCATTATGACTTATTGTTCCTTTAATTCTTTGTGGCATAGATTCAACAAGGCGAATCCAAACCAATTCTCAAACGTTTTAAAATAGTTTGACAAGACAGCATAACCCAGGTGCTGAAGGTTTGTCGACTGCACATCCACAATGCCAATCCCCTGCTCGACCACATAACAAAAAGCCTCTATTAGTTTGAGATCTGTGGACTGAAGATTTTTTATCCACATAACTGCCTTTCACTGGATACTTTCTCTTTTTCAAGCCATTTTCTGTAGACCTCTTAGATAGTACTGTTTCAAAATCGCAGTACGTACCATCATGCCACTCTAAGGTCACCTAAACCTTCTTTCTTTTCCATTCTGGTACTTGCTTTGAAGTTCAGCAAGTTATCTTTACCACCTAAAATGCCAAAACACATTGTTGCTACAATGTGATAGAAGTGTTGATAGAGAAGTTAATTGCTGTATCTAATAAAGTGGCCAGGGAGTGGTAACAATTAAATCAATTCTTTGTTAAATCTAGATGTAATATGTCTTAGATCAGATCATAACTGTGCAAAATCATGTTTTTCTTGACAAAATATAACAATGACTGTTTCCAATTGAACAGCGTCTTTTAGTTTGTACTTATCTTCTTTCTTTTTCTCTGATGAACACTGAGAGCATTTAACATTTTTTTTACTGTTTTGCTGACTATCAAAGCATTGCCCTCAACTAAAACAGCATTAAAAACTACTGAAAGCATTCACTGGAATGATTATAAAACAAACTACTGTGGTCATCACATGACAAAGATCTGCAGTGCTAATGTTGTTTTTTGTGTAAAATTGAAAAAATGACAATTCTAATTAGCTTTTTTTTTTTTGTCCATACTCCTGTTTTAAAAAGGGTTTTATATGCTATATGTTTGCATGCCTGCTTATGACAAAAAAAAAATTATTTGCTGCTAATTGTGTAAATTTAGATTAGCTGCCTTGAGCCCAAGATTACCAACTCTCACTAATCTGGCATGAGTCTCATGCGTTTTGACTCTTTTTCACTCTCATATTTTTGCCAAAACTAATCTCACATCAAATGGAAAAAAGGGGGACATGTAACACAGGAAGACTGTTTTCTGAAACTGATGGTAGAAATCTCCCTGTTATGTATGGAATTTCTGCAGATTGTCAAGAAACAGTGCACATGTAATAACAGTTGTGGTATCAAGACGGTCATGAAAGGATGTGGAAAAAAACATTTGTGCCTGTCTTAGCATGTAACAGCAACTCAGGCAAACCATCAAGCATTAGTGTCTTCCTCTTATTATTAAGTGAATGAAATTCCAGAGCTATGAGTTTTGAATATTAAAAAAATATATAAATCTCATGAAAAAACCTAATAAAGTTTATTTTACCAGAAGCAACAATTCTAATCATAAAAACCTCATCTAATCTTCCTACCCCCTCTCTTGGAGGTTGACATTCATTTAAAAAAGGATGTCATTAATCTGGCAGAAATCCCCGCAATCAAATCATATTCTTCAGGTATTAGAGCTCATCTGCATTCAGTGGTCATGTATAAGGCATCTTATCTGGAGTTCAGTCACACACAAAGAGACATGGACCAATTAGTTAACCTCATTTGAGCGGCTCTCTGATGATAATACTCCCTACAGCGACAGGAATTCACCTGGCTGACAAACGTCTATGTTTTCCCAAAAGTTGCTTTAAAAAAAAAGCGAGTTCACCGCAGTGTTGTTTCTCCACGACTGGTGAGCCACATAAAGCAGGCCCGTCCCTCAGGAGATGGAGAGCATTTCATTTCACACTGACACATTCACCTCTATCCTCTCCGTTCCGCTGTGGGTTGCAGGGGTTGTCGACCGTGGGGGAAATGGAAAAAAAAAAAGATTCAAGCTTTTTTTTGCCAAAAAAAACAAAACCATGTTGAAAACACAACAAAACAGTTGGGACAGCGAGACAAAGAGGGTAAATAAGATGCTTTCTTCTGTTCAGATGTAAGAGCTATTCATGTGTTTCCATGTCATGCCTGTTCTATCGTTATCAAAGATTTGCGTCGTCATATCTTAAGAAATTTAATCACCCTAGAGTAAAAATAAACACAGGGTTTATAAGAGTACAATATTCCTGTAAAACAGAAATAAAACTATAATGTCTTATTTTATTCTCTTTCTAAATGGAGGAATGGGGTGAATAATACACTGTAGCTTTGTTTGTCTTTGGTCAAGTGGAGGTCAACCTTTTAATAAAGCACCTACGGGGGGCTGGCAGCAGTCGAATAAATTGGATTTCATATGCTTGTTGTGAATATCAGGCTCATCCAATCTGGAGGCCGCTTTGCACTTTTTAGAGCATTCAGGATACCCTCAGGCTTTTCATCACCAGCAAAGCTTAGGCATATCACTTCTCATTATTTCTTGCTGAATCCTCCAATCGAGGTAAAACACAACTCAGACGTGGCTCCCCTGAGGTTGAATTTCCGAGGTATACTGGGCAGGGGGGATAAAAAGGGCAATCCGTGTTGTTTCTCATGCTATTTATTCACATAATTTGTTTTTTTCCTCTCCTCTCGACGTCTGTTAATGAACAGGAATTTGATAGCTGTCGTACGTATGCAATGTCAGCTTTGTATTCATTATAGATGGATGTATTTACAATCTAATTAGATTTCATATTGGTTCTCATTGTAACGTACAGGGTTTTTTGCAGGTGTATACTTTGATCGACCAAAGAACTGCATGAGGACATTTTATTAATATGATTTATTAGAAAGAAAGAAATGAGGACATGTTTTGTGGGGGGGTAAAATAAAAACCAGAGGATCAACTTAGATTTGACAACCATAAGCTTCATTGTATTTTATTGATATTTCATGTGATCAAAAATTATTACAAATAAGAAGCTGAGAATTTGATATCACTAAATGAATAAAATGCATTGCAACCAATTGCATTCAGAAATCCACTAATTAGTGAAGAGAGATCAGTTGTGGATGTTTCAATCTCGGTAGAAAATCTGTGGTTTTCCGAAGGTCTCAGAGGTTTGTTAGAGAACGTTGGTGAACATACAGCATCATGAATACCAAGGAAGACAGGAGACAGGTCAGAGGTAAAGTTGTGGAGCAGGTTTTGGGTTAGAGGTAGCGAGAAGATAGTTATTGTTGATGCAAGAAGAATGCTAGTTTGCAGTTTGTCACAAGCCATGCTGGAGACACAGCAACTGTTTTGCCAAGAAGCAAAACGCTGTGAGTGGGGAGGGCGGAACTAACAGTGCACATCACACTAAACACACTATACCCACAGTGAAATATGTCAGGTGTTAGAACGTCCAAGTCAAGTCAACAATCATAAGTCCAATTAAGATCTTGCAACTGCTATTTCATAAAGAAGAATGGACAAAAATGTCAGTCTGTAGATTTGTGAAGCTGGCAAAGACATACCCTTTAAAATGTGCATCTGTGACTGCAGGGAGGATTTAACAAAGTTAATTACTCAGGTGGACTGAATACAAATGCAAACCAAAGTTGTATTCAGATTCTTCCAATTCATTTGTGCACTAGTTTGTGTTGCATCATCACATGAAATACTCAACCAAAAACTGGTTGTGATGTGACGAAATGTGAAAATTTCAAATAGTCTAAATACATTATGGAGTGTTTTTGTCTTTTCATATAATACAAAGTAGTTTCTATTCTGATATGATTAGCAAGCATAAGTAAATGTGTTTTTAAAACTCAGTTTTCACATTCCTAAAATACAAAAATCCTCTGATAATGTGCATAAATCTTTAGTTGAAAGTCCTTGTTAGTATGCCAATGGCACTGCAAGGAGTTAGGTTCTAAAGGCGATGTAGGTTCTGTTTATCTGCTTCAGAAGGTCACACAGATTAAATCCTGCAATGAAGATACCCGTTTCCCATGACAGCTCTTTGCAGGAAAGTCACACCCCTCTAAAACTTGACTTTCCTGGCAGGTTAAAACAGCCACAAGTCTACAAGCCTAAAGATTGAGTGTTTGAACGATGCCTGATCTCAATTGATTCATTATCATTATCTTGAAGGCACTTTTTGAAGCCTGTGTTAAAGTAAAACTAGAGCAAAAGCACTCTCTGAGAATCCAGTGGTGGCACTTTTTTAGATTAAATAGCACATTTGTCAAAATGACCAAAAGTGAAATTTATTTCCACCGCCACAAAATACAAAGTGACTTCAAGCCACCCTAAAACACAGCCTCTTTTAGAAAGGTGAATTTGAGTCGAGTGTGTGCTATATTGCCACATTAACCCTGAGCTTTATTATGCCAGAACTATCTGTTCCTGTCTGCATTTGAATAGGCAAAAAATATCATTAGGAGATGGTATTTTATCTCCTTTATTTCAATGTGTGCATTGACTTCAGTTAAACTAAGTCTCTCATATTATCATCATTGTCATTGGCATAATCGAAGAAAAAAAGTAATGTTCACTTATAATATAGCTTCTGTCCATATTATTTTTGTTCAGTGTAATAACCTTATCATTTTAATAATGACAATGACTGCTATAGAAAGCTCTTTCAACCTTTAATAGTAGCTCCCTGATGGGCTTTAATTCCTAGAGATTACCTTTAATGATTTGAGATATTGTTCTGAATGCCTTAAAAGGTCACATCTATATGTTTGTTAAGATTCATCTTCTATTAATTAAATTTGTTGGTGATATTTATGCTGTTTTCCTCAGCTAAATGAAATCCCCAACTTATAAACTGACTTTGATTTGTACATTAGTCCTTCATTGTGAAATTTTCTGCAGATATCTTAAGATTTCACTCTAACGGCATCTAATCATTCCAAAGTAGATTTTCATGGATGATTTCACTGGAAATCGATAGAAAGGACAACTGTAAAAGAGCACATTTCTTTATTTTTAGAACGATCTTGAAAAGGCCTTTTTCCTTTTAAAAGGGTCACATAAGTCATGGAGCATTGTTTTATATTTACCATTTGAAATCCACCCTTTACTCTGCCGATGCACCCTGGAGTCAGAGATGCTTTAAAAATTCAGGCAGAACTATCAAGGTAGAAATGAAGGGAATAAAGCTGTTCACATAAAAACCTTCTCTGCGAAGAAATCAACTGCTTCGAGGGTTGCTACATGAAATATTAACGCTGCCTTGAGGCTCAACATGCTCTAGTCAAAGAAACCTTCACCGGTGCTGACAGCATCAATGAAATTGAGATTACTGTTCAGGTGAACACCCAGGTACTTATAAGAGTCCAATATCTCAATGTCAGTTTCCTGGATGTTCATCGATGTCTGTGTGGTAGGTCTGCGCCTGCGCAAATCCACCACCAGCTGCTTGGTATTCCCCAAGCAGATCACCAGATAGTTCGGCTGGTACCAGTCTATAAAGTCCTGTGTCCGCTGTCTGTACATTGAGTCGTCCTCACCTGTGATGAGACAGGCCAACCGTAGCAGAGTCATCAGAGAGCCTTTATCGATAGCAGCCTGGAGAGTTGATGGAGACGTCTGCAGTGTAGAAGATGAACATGAACAGTGCCAGCACAGTTCCCTTACTGCAGGCCAGCCTGTCAGAGACATGACCCCATATCCTCACATAAACTGGGCGACCACTGAGGTAGTCCACTGGGACAGGTGATAGTCCACTCCTGCCCGCTCCAGCTAGTTCCTCAGAAGTCCCAAATGGATGGCATTAAAAGCACTCGAGAAAACAAAGAACATCATTCTCACTGTTTTTCCAGGCTTCTCCGGGTGGGATAGAGATTGGCTTCGTCCACCTCGATGGCAGGTTGGTAAGTGAACGGCAGCAGATCAAATGAAAACCTTTCCGGGGGCGAAGATGGTTGAGGACGAACCATTTATTGGTCTTCATCAGATGTGAGGTCAGTGCTACCGGCCTGTAACTGCTGAGGTGTTTCGGATGTGTGGTATTTGGCAGTGGTCCCACACAGGAGGTCTTCCACAGCAGTGGTACTTCCCCAAGCTTCAGGCTAATGTTGAACATGCATCCCATGATGCCAAACAGTTGAACTGGGAAGCACCCCAAGAGCCTGGAGCTAATGCCATCCTGACCTGTAGCCTTTCACACCTTGAGCTTTTGCAGCTCATTCCTCACCTGGAGTGTTGACAGGGGATGGCATGTTTGGGGGGGGGGGGGGGGGTGCTGTGGGATGGCGCCCTCTGAAGCGGGGTAAGTGATGGCTGAGAACTGAGAGGTGTGAAGTCCGGGTAAGTAAAGTAGGCAGCTGTCAAAGGTAAGAGGATTTGCAGCAGGGGTGACTGGGCTGGGGGAGGGGTGGTTGGCTGATCAAGCCTGTTGAGGAATTGCTTCAGATCATTCATCCTCCCTAAATCTGCTACACCCTGGGAGTTTGGCTTGTGACCTGAAATTCTCTTCAGGGTTTTCCAAACCCCAGTGACGTTGCTTTGCTGGACAGCCTTAGAATGATGCTATGGCCATGTGTCATAAGCTTAGACTGCATAGCTCAAACATTTGTGCATATTCATTACCTAATGTGTTATACTAAAAATTTGTAACTGTTTTAATGAACAATAACTTTGGCTGGTAACATTTTATTTAAAATGTCTTTGTTATGACAACTTGACATTACCCAAGAAATCATAACCCATCATAAAAATGTCATAACAGTTCTAATTATAAACCTTTAAAAAGTTATTTAGATGTTTGTGTTAACATTGCATCACACTGTTATGTGATTGGTCTTAACTTTGGCTGCCATGAGACCAATTTAAGTGTGTCATTAATAGTTTTTCTCTTACCTCAAGGAAAGCGGAACATGTAGGAGTATTTGTAAAGATGTTATTAAGAGTTATTATACTGAGAGATTGCTTTAATAACAGAGTCATTAATGTGTACCCTTTCCTCAAGTAAAGTTGAACAAATGCTTTAATAACAGGGTCATTGTTATGCAATATCCTCCTTGACTTTAGTTACAAAACAACAATTCAGGCTTGTCATAAAGATGTCATTAAGTGTTATTACACTGACAAATGCTGATAAATACCCCATCAAAACCAATCGACAAATAAAGAGATACACTTTCTTTTATTTGTTTTGCACACTAGTTGCATTCTTTTTTTTCCCCCAAAGCTATCTGGTCAAAACATACAAAACAAACATACGTCTTAATAACCTTTTAAAGGTTTATAATAGGAAATGTTATGACATATTTATGATGGGTTATGATTTCTTGGTTAATGTCAAGTTATGATAACAAAGATATTTTAAACAATGTCGACTTTATGGCAGAGTAATGTCAGTCTTATGGAAACCCCTTCAAATAAAGTGTTACCTTTCTATGTATGTTTAAGTGTTCTGTTTTTACCAATTTTTATATGAAGCCAGACTGAGATCCTTGCACAGTTAACTCCAAAATACCCCAAGTCTCTATCTATCTATCTATCTATCTATCTATCTATCTATCTATCTATCTATCTATCTATCTATCTATCTATCTATCTATCTATCTATCTATCTATCTATCTATCTATCTATCTATCTATCTATCTATCTATCTATCTATCTATCTATCATAAACTCCTGTCTTGCTCCTGCTGATGATGTTCCTTGCAAGAGTTTACTTAAAATTGATAATTTTGCTTACAACATTTTTTCTGTAGTAATGGTTAATTTTAAAAACATCCAGAGGAAGTGTTTTCTTCTGCTTCACAACATAGCTCTTTGCTTTGAACAACTGTTTAGTCCACTGACCTCTAGGGTTTCTCTTACTAGAAGAGTTTCTTTATTTACTTCTCTTGTTTGTTTGCAGGCCCACTGCCACTCCTTGATGCACCGCTGAAGTCACTTCGTCCTCATCAGTGGAGTTCATAAAAGCTTCAGTCATCCAGTGTCATGCCCTGTCCCCTAGGGCACCTGTGGTTGCCTGTGAAACTTAATCCTGTATACTTAGTATCTGAGTCATTCTGTGGTTAGATCATCTTGTCTTGGTGAATTTTATTTAAGATATTTTGCTTTAGATGGGAAATTTGGTTGGAATAATTTGCCATTTTCTTTAAAATTGTTTTTTTTTTCTTGTTTTGTGGCGAACCAAGGAGCTTAAGCATTGTAATTTATTTTTTTGTTAGATCATAATTGTTATTTCCAGTAGTTTTAAGTTGTCCGTTGCTAGATTTAATTTATAAATCTGATTAAAAGAAAATCTAAATTTAATTTATTTATACGTTTTGTGTTAAAGCCTGTGCCTCTTGGACTTCAACCCAATTCTACGGGTTGTAACACAACCTAATGAGTAGTTATTTAGCCGATTATTGCCGGACAGCTGCAGACATCTAAGCTTAGCGCAGAGAGCAGATCACATGAAACAGAAAGAGCGCTGCAGCAGCCAGTACAATCTTTTTCATTTTACATACTATTGTACTGGAGGGAAACACTTAGGTTGTTGTTCAAAAGACATACTGATTAGCTCAACATTTAGCGTCTTTACACAAAATGCTCACAAAATATTACAATCGCTCCCTGACTAACACTATAAAACAGCATTGTTCACAAAACACTTAGCTGACTTGGGTTTTGTGGCTCAAGTGCGTAATGTAGCCACGACAGACAACCTGCGCAGCCAGCTGATGAGGGAATTTAAGGCAAAGCACACAGAGACGAGAGCCAAGGTGCGGGTTTGACACACTTCAGCTCTTGCCATTACCAGACAGTTGAAATAGAACAGCAGTTTGGACTTCAGCTACAATTTCTTCAGCGGCAGTTGTTCTTGAAAACAGAACAAAACTGAAAGGCGTCCCATATTATCAATGTGTTTAACCTTTTGGGAGTTACAGGTATGTGGTATGTGTACCACTCTGTATTGACCCTGCTGAGCTCCACTCCATGTCTCCTTTGGTCTATCTTTGCCAGCTTGATTTTTGAAAGCCCACATGCACGTGGCATACCGGCTTCTTTGGCTTGATAAATGGCCAAAAGCAGCTCAAAGAGGAACTTTTATTTTCTGGTTTTAGACAGAACTGTTTTGTAAAAGACACTTTAAAAACATGTACGCCAACAACAGGTAGCTTGAGGTTTTTTAGTCAGACTCTAATAGCAATCCTCTAAAACTGTCTTGTTTTACAGTCAATGTGTTGTTTGAAATGACAGTGGTATAAAATAGCAGAGCAGCAATTTAAACGTCCTTCTTTGTGAGCACCTTTTTTATCGTTTCCTCTGTATCAGCAACATAGCTGAAAACCCAGAATATTTTATATCAATACTTCAGCATAATAAAGCAGAGAAGCCCATTTTTTTCTATAATGTAGCCTTTTAAAAGTGCCTTTTAGTCATTTGTAAAATTTATTTTAAGTAAATGAGGGATTAGGATACCAGAGGTGTATCTTATAAAACTCTTTTTAGCATCCACATAAATAGATTAATCAACTCTACTGTTGTATGAAAAAAGACATGCTATGAAAGCTGGTGTGTTTTCTTGAATATTTTTTATATGAAAATTAAATGTCAATTTCATTCACACTGAAAAATGAATTACAGTAGCATATATCTATACAATTTAGTGGAAGAAAACACCTTTTTGTGAGGAAATCTTTTTTCTTTTTCTGGTGTGGCACAAAAACCAGCACATGAAATGGCTAAAAATCAAACACAGCAATGTCACATGTACACATGATAAGAACATCTTTACTCACCACAAGGCTTGCCCTGTTTGAACCTCAAAAAATTCAGCTGTGTGCTTAGATGTGGCCCTGACTGTTGAAGTTGGAGAGAAAACCATGATAAAATCGATGGAGGCCTTAAGAAAGAAGACTGTAGCAGCTTATGAGCCTGGTAAGGGTTTAAAGAGCTCTCAAAATAACTTTAACTCAGCCTTTTAGCTCTATGAAAAATACCCTATCAGTGCAGAGGACATTCAGAATACCTGACAACTAGGCTGGTCATCCTGGCAAGTTCTGCCCAGAAGGGGGATTCATGAAGCTAAAAGTGTCAGATCACCAGATCTATGTCCAGGTTAATGTTTGTTTTTGTGTCTCTCCTCACCACTTCAGGGTGTGACTCGCATGTGTGGCCCCACAGCAACAGCTCATCAGGACCAATCTGGAGGAGCTTATAGAGTCGCATTTCACCCAGCATGGTAATCAGACCTTCACTCTCTGCATTGTTCTCCTTGCTCTGACTGACTCAGAGTTTACACACACGTCACTCAGCTACTTACCTCACGCCCACCATCTCCACACACACACACACACACACACACACACACACACACACACACACACATACATTTATATATATATATATATATATATATATATATATATAGAGAGAGAGAGAGAGAGAGAGAGAGAGAGAGAGAGAGAGAAAGAGAGAGATAGGGAGAGAGAGAGAGGGAGATATATATATATATATTCCACCACTCAAACAATAAATCCACTTGGTGTCTGGACAGAACCTTGCTGTGAATCCAGAAGATGCATCTTCCTGTTTCTTATTCGCAATAGATTTTTAAAACTTTCATGGTCTGTCTGTAATTGTTGCCTGTACTAGAGTCTGCCTCAAAACAAACATGACAAACAGAAGTCCTCAAAAACCCTAGAATCTCATTACTGGACCCATGGCAAGTTCTTATGCTGTTGATGTGAAAATGCTTGCCTCAACAAACAGAGGAAAACTGCACAAATCTCACCTCCGAATGATGTATGCAAGCAGGAAGCCTATGATCTCAAAGAAAAGCATGAGAGCCAGACTTCAGTGTGCCAGAGAGAATGTAGACAAAATCCAGAGCATGTGGAATAATGTTTTTCGGACAGATGAGTCACAAAGTGTATTATTTGGACACAAGAGCAGAGCATGAATCAAATGCTGTCTTCCATGAAGACAGCATTGGAACAAGTAAAAAAAAAAATCATGGTTTGGGATTGTTTTGCTGCAGCATGACCAAGCCAGCTCGCCATCATTAGACCCTTAACAAGAATTCAGAAGCTGTATTCATTATTTGGAGCAACAGATACTTTAGACTTACAAAGTATTTTTTTAAAAGGCTGGATGTGAACGGCACTGTATTCAATACTTTATCTGTTGTAGAGATAACAGAGAAATCCTGATCTGAAAAACTTAATATGGAAATTTGCTCTCGAATGGTCCTTGTTTTGAGTACCTGTTAGCTTGACTTCAGCTTGAAGAAACTGTCCTTGATTTTCCAAACTAAGATAGCCCTGACTGCAGTCTGCCAAACTTGCAATATACTGACAGCTCATAAGAGCCGCACACAGCTTCACTTCAAAAAGACTGAGCTGCGACTCTAAAACACCTTTGGCAGCCTCAAGTGTTTTTGGAAGTAATCCAACAAGCCTGGCTCATCTTTCTTTAAAAAAATGTCCCCCCTTTGTGCTGCAGCTCTTTCTACGTCAGACAAACGTGTCTGTCCAGAAATTCTCAGCTAGGTTTAGGGCCACAATCGGGTTTTACAAAATATTTACAGTTTGTTTTATTGTTTGACCTTTGCAATGAAAACCATTTTGTCAATATGAAAATTCCATGTTAATTGTTTCAAATAATAATAATTATTATTATAGTCTCCCAAGTCAGTGCCACTTTTGTTGTTGTTATTTATTTTTTTTTACTCTTGATTAGAAAGCAAATAAATGCTTAAAATCCAAATATTATCAGTTCAGTGTTGAGATAAGCGTTAAGATTCTGGAGTTTCATTTACTGCTGGTTCCCTGAGTCTCATTATTATGTAGCCTAAAGCACATAAAATCCACCATGGACTTTTCTGCATCTTGCCAACTGGGCTCTTCTAGACAGCTGCTTCACATTTAACAGATGACAGTTAAAGAAAAACTAAGCAACTAAGCACTATCAACATATGTTTTCACATAAAGGTAATACTCAGTCCTTGGCTTTGCTATATTTTTTACATATCCGAGAGAAAGTTCAGAGTATTCTCCAGTCTTGGGGCAAAAAGATCAGACTCCCGCTATATGTAATCACTCAAGGGGCTCAGGAGAGCTTTTTGAACTACCCACTGTGAATAACGTATGGCTGGTGCTGTCTGAAAGTGCAAATCAGCTATGACTCATGAGCGCTGTAGGTTTCATGACACGTGTCCAATGCAAAGAAAATATTGGCTCGAAATAAATCACTACATGGGGACCACATATATCAAACGCCATGGTTCATTCAAAAGGTATTTTGTTCACTATATCTGTGAACATTTGGAATTTAACAGTGAGGTGGAGGTTGAGAAAAGCACTGCATTAATCTCTCTGCAAACAAATAGCTGAAATCCAGCAAAATAGAAAATTTTTGTGGAACGAACCTGAGGAGAAAGAAGTCAGATTTTCTGTCTTTGTTCTTTATTTTTCTAACTCAGTTAATCCATCCATCCATTGTCTATACCCACTTATCCTTGCAGGGCATTATGGGGGGTCTAGTGCCTATTTCCACCAGTCATTGGGTAAGAACCAGGACACCCCCTGGATGGGTTGCCAGTCCATCACAGGGCAACACAGACAAACAGGACAAACAATAACACACCATCCTAAGGGCTATTTAGAGAGATAAATTAAGCTGACGTGTATTTTTGAGCTGGGGGAGGAAGTTGGAGTGCCCAGAAGGAAACTGTGGAGATACTGGGAAACTCTATGTAGGGAGACCTCTGGTTGGGATTTATATACAGTATTGGCCTGTGTGCGGTTTGGCAATCAGTTCATCCAAAAAATCTGAATCTTAATGTATCAGTCAAGGTGTGTTTCCGCTGCAGGAACCTTTTCAGGAACATCTAATTTCCTCCCCTCTGTGTTTTCGCATCTGGTTCCAGGGCCAAACCAGACAATAGCAGTTAGAGATCTATCCTGAAAACACCCATAATAGGGAGGTAAGACATTTAGGATGGACCCTGAACTAAATGTGGAGATTTGTAGTGGAATTGTGTAAGGCATCTCTCATTGTCGAGTATTCCCACCATTTTTATTTCCATTTACATTTTTGGTTACCTGAACTTAATGCATTCACAAATAGAGTAATTTTTTTTAAAAAGAACTTTGAACTGAACAACAGTATTCTTTACATGATGATCATAAAGTGAGCGCAGCCCAGAAATGACGACTCCAGTTCGAGGCTCCGACTCGAGTTGTTCTCAAACAAAAAAACTAATAAAAGACTTCAGACTCAGACATATGTCCAGAAGATTTGAGACTTGACTTTTTTGTCTGAGACTCAACTCTTATTAGCAGTTTTTATCTCTTGTAATGAAGAGGGAAAGGAAGCCAGTACGTGGGCCATTACCCAGTGATGTTGGAGGATTACGGGCTGTTAATGGCTCATAACTATGTGTTTAAGTTAGTTGTGGTTTCCCAATAATTACCATATAACATCTCTTCAAATGAACGCTGTATTAAATTACTTTGGCTTGATTCAGAACAAATACACTTAACTTACCTCCGAACTTCTCTCACTTGCTTTGTCATTACAAGAATACGTCCGACTATTTTTCAAAATATAAGCACCTCCTGTTTCGTTTAGAAGTTTAACACTCCATTATTTACATGCTACACTTTCTAAAAGGATTTATCTGATTAAAACATTGACTTTTCTTGAACCGTTACTTTCAAATAAATATGTTATTTATAAGACTTTTTGATGTATTTCTTTTATAATAGTGTGATGGCAGAAAAAAATAACCTGTTTACAAATCTGGAGATTAATGGCTCTTTTTTATAAGCAAACATAATAATAACAAGCCATCATATCTTTACACAATGATTCTTTTGATAACATAATTTTGGAAAATAATAATTATTTTTTGCTCCATTATGTATCCAGCAGTTTTTGTTAACCCCGGCAGCAGGGTAGTATTAAATACAACTGCTTTGTATTTCAGTGTTTTATCAGATCGATTGACACGCTTCCCTGTTGGATATCAGCCATTATTATAATAGTTTACAAAATCACTAATTGAGGAAAAATAGCAATGCACTTAACTACTTTAGGATGCAATATGCTTCAGTATCCTGCATTACTCTAGCTAAATAAATATAATAATCTAAAGCAAACCTGATATATTTTGCAGAAAGACAGAGCAAAAAACAACAGCATTTTCTTCAGAGCTCTCAGTATGTAATCATAACAGTTAATAAACACCAAGCTGCTAATGTATCAATGCCATCAATAACAAACACGTTCAGGTATTATGGAAGAACACTATAACTGAATAAGGTTTTATGCCCTACAGATTTTTTTTGTCACATTATTTTCACTTTCTGGTTTCATGCGTCATGAAACTGATACTGTCGCTGTGAGAAGTTGACTGGCTTTGAATGTCTAAAGTAAAAATAACAGTCAAGGTATCCATCCCTGAAAACAGCACTGACGTTGCAAAGGTCCAGACCTGATAGCTTTCATCATGTTCATAACTCCTGAGGTTATTATGAGCTGAATATTAGAGGCTGCCTAAATGGAGTCATCGTAATTATAGGTTTTATGCATGGGAAGGTACATTTTCTCAGGTAATTTGAAGGAGTCAAGACTAAAAAAAAACAGGAATGAAAAATGTTTGACTGTTGGAGCTCCCCCTGAAATGTTTCTATAGATGGAATTATCATAGTTATTAACAGCAGAGGGAGCTTCAGTTATGCAAATTACAACAGTGTTTCCAACAAGATGAACTTTACATTTCCCCTCTTTTATTGTTGCCTGTCATGGAACATTGGTTGTTTTTTCTTTCCTTTTTTTTGACTCACTTCCAAAACATTGAAGCATCCCCTGTTACCTGCGTTTTCTTCATGTTTTACAACTAACCATAAATTAAAGTGATGTCCCTTGTGCATCCACAACAAACAACAACAGTGCTTTCGTAATAAAAGAATTATGTGCTAAAGCAGTGAGTGTGACTCCTAAGTTTAGAATGTATCGAGGTAAATTTCATGGGGTTTAAACCAAAAGAGAAACCAGGGCCAATTCCAAGGCAAAGTTTTGTCAAAACATGTAAGACTAAATAGTCTGGATCTTAAAAACTTGTTATCTTAGCCTTTTGGGCTGCAATATTTCATAAATGTTACTGTATAGAATATCATAACAGCTTCAGAAATATGCAAGAGTAGAGCTGAAAATAATTGCAAAAAAAAAATCAGCAGCAAATTCAGCTTGAAGCTTTTACAGATATAAACAAAAAGGGGATTAAACTTAACATCTGTCCCTTTAAGATTTTGACTTATTTCAGAACATCCTCTGAGGAAGCATAAGGGACTATTCTTAAACTGGGTAATGCAGATGGTCTCTGAGACATCATTCAAGCTGAATGTTCTCCATTCAGCGCATTCTGTTGTCACACGAAATGCTAAATGTTATGTCCATAAAGTCATCTAGTGTAATTCAGCAGTACCACGCAAACATGCCATCGCACTGAATGTATGTCATTCCCATGGTTACGGCTGTACAGTCTGTCAAGTATTATGTAGACTAAGTCAAAAGGCTTAGAGCAGAATAATGCAGAGGGGCACCTCTCTAAAACAAACTTTGCATCCATGTCCTCTCTCTCCTTGTGTGCATGTGTTTTAGGGTTTTCCAAGCCCACTGAAATCACTATAATACGTCCAAATCTCACCACTTTGGATTTTTAGTAGGCAATTAAATGTACCGCATGGATTACTGCTTTAAAAGAATGCATTTTCACACACACAAACTGTCATAAGCTTCTGTTTTTCTTCTTCTTCTTATATCGACTGTCGGAAGTGTTAGTGTGGGAGGTGAGGGGCAGCAGCTGGGGCTTAACAGAAACTGTTACATGAGAAGTAGCAAAACAAAAATCTTCGTTTTCCAAAAGTGAAAAGTGTAATTGATTATTTTTAATATGAAATGCATCTGTCCAGTAAATAGTTTATTTTATATAAAATGTATATAAGTCACGTTAAGACAATTCCAGGCAATGAGCTTTGAAAAGCGACTATTCAAACAGTAAAACTACAACTGGATACTCTATACACATCGGTTAAGTCTAAGATTTCTAAAACTATCTCATGCCAGTCCCTTGTTCAACATACTTGCATAGTTATGAAGTATGTCATGCAGTGACATAACATGCACGATTCATTTTTAGCACATATTTTATGTAATGACAGCAGCGGCAGCTCCATACTCACTCGTTACTCTAACCTCAAAAATCAGAACTTGGATCTTGAAATTATGTCCACACAGCATACCAGAGTTGCAGATGCTGAGAAATAGATGTACAGGGCTGTAGGTGGCATTGATTGGATGAGATAAAAAGTGACCAAAGTGCAAACTGAAAGCTTCTTTCTGTTTGTATCATAGTGGTTGTATGAATGGCAGCCATATTGATTTTGAGGTTGGGGTTAGCGAGAAATGCTTTGCTCCAGTTGCCTCAGAATATAAAACTCAAGATATGTGACTGTTAATTCAAATGATGGGTTTCCTAATGGGTTTACTGAATGCCCACCATTGGGTATCTTTTATACAAAAGGCAATGTTATTGAATTTTGAGGCTAGTGTTGTAGAGAAGCCTTCACCTTTCAAGTTGGAAAAGCAATTTCAAGAGGCATTGCAGTTATTTTTTTTTAACCTTTGAGCTTAATTTCATCTTCTGAAAACAGATAGATGGCAGCAAAATGTATGACTTTTGAAGTTGTCACTCTGAGAAAGTATGTGTGCCAGAAAACGATATAGGCCTACATCACCCAGAATGTGAATAGTGGTGATGACAGTATCATGCTGCTCTTCACCATGGACATGGAAGTTGGCCCAAGTTGACAGAGCAAGATACAGGACCACCATGGCAGAAGATTTGTTGGAGATTCTCACTTTAAAAGAGTTTTTCTAAACGGAAACTAAAACTGAAAAACTTCTGACATCTTAGTGCAAATTGGGTGCAGCTTAACTACAGTGGTATAGAAACACTGAGCCTACCAATTGTTTAGGAATGCAACAATAGAGTTGGTAATGTTTATGATATATAGATTGCGTTTCGCCATGTGACAGCCAATTAGAGACATAATTGGTGGTGTTCTGGTGCTGAGAGCTGCTGCAGACAAGGGAACCACTGTTGCTGCCTGTGTGGGAGCCACACTCTGCTGCAGAACACTGGAAGGAGATGAAGCAGCAGGAGGTGCTGGAGAAGTCTCGGTTTGGCAACGCTGAGGAGAGACCTGAGATGAGTTTGAGGGACCCTGGGTAAGGGGTGCTGCCAAGGTTCTAGATGTCCCACATTTCATTTATGCTAATTTTGATGGTCATTATTTATAGATAGTGAAAACCCAAAATTCAGTTTAGCTGAAAATTTGAATATTACAAAAGACCAATAAACAGATTTTTAATTAAAAAAAAAAATTGTGTTATAGAAGTTGGCCATTTACACAGTACTATATGGAGGTATGTTAATGACAAGTTTAGTGGAAGGAAAACATAACATAAAAGAGAGATAAAGCAACAGGGATAATACCAGTTTTTTGCTGTTATGACCTATATGCAGATTAATTTAGGTTTTATAAAGGTATAAGGCTGAAGGATTGAAATTACGAAGAAATAAATGTTTGAAATGTTACTCATGTACAGTCATATTAAAAATGTTTTAATTATTTAAATGTTTATTTCAGTAACTAAATTCACTACAGGAAACATAACAATTAACACAGAACAATGATGTTTTAAAGCCTTTACTTCTATTAATTATGCTCTTTTTTCCACCTTCAGTGAATAAGAACACAGCATTTAAGATTAGAATATTGCAACTGACCAATAAGAAACCAAACTTCTTAATTCTTACTGGGGGCTAAATAAAAGTATGTTTAATACTGGCTCAAAATGTACTTTTAATGTGACAAACAAGCCACTTAAAAAGACATATTCTACTTTATTGTATATGACGGTATACATGGTATTCACATATCATATATTTATATTTATTCACATATATATTTACTATTATCTACTTTGTTTTACAACATATGATACATATTACAGTGGCGGCTGTAATATGGTGGGGCTGATGTAACATTACATTTCTCCATCTACTCCAATATATTAAATGGAATCAACAGTGAGACGACAAGCGCAATTGAACAGTAATCATTTAATCTCCTTCTCAAAATGTCTAGTTTCACAGATAATGTAAGTGAACAATTTTCAATTGTATAATGCTCCAGGCAGAAAAGAATGGTATCAGATACAATAATCAACAACAATAAAAGGGTATGATCAGCTGAATCTATAAGAATCAACAGTGTGCAAGTCAGTGAAGTGTAAGGCAAGTATAAGGTGAGTGTAATATGATGAGTGAGCGGAGAAGGTGGACATTTCTTGTTAGTACAGAAACGTCTGTGTCTTTCAGAGTGGCACATTTCTCAATGATTCTGGTGTTAAAATCAGGGATGTTAGGGAAGTTAGTTAGTTTTTTCTCTGTGGAGAGCATAGTCAGAGCGTTGAGGCGATCTCGTGCCATGGTGTTCCTAAGGAAAGTTTTTACCATCGTTAAAGTTGAGAAGCGCCTCTCTGAATCAGCTGTTGTCGCTGGTGCAGTGATGAGATTGTTGAAAAGACTTACGGTCCCTTTAAATGTGTCTCGAAGGTTATTTTCCATCAAAACCTGAAAGAGAGTGAGAGCATCAGTGCAACTGTGGAACTTCTCGTTGCTGTAGATCAGGGACAGCTCTGTTTTAAGTCTGGTCTTATCCAGTGAGGGATAGGTTCCCCCGTGGTATCCACTGCTGAATCTGGGAAAGTCTCATTGTGCTGTTGCAATAAGTCTCCCTGCAACAGAGTGGCACTGACCAAGTGCTTTGTGAGGGAAAAATCTCTCCTTGGCATGGTAAATAATGGTGTAACATACCTATTATATGATATATATTTTAAAAAGAGGTAAGAATAAGATTTTGACTTTTATTTTTTTTATTATTTTATAAGAACAAGCTACAATTCTTCTATACTCTTCTCAACAGTTATAATACTTCAATGAGTCAATATGGCTTACTCTGTATATTCATATCATAACAGGTCAATGTTTTAAAAAGAGGATGACTTGTTCTTTTCTGTCTTTGACTTCATAGATGTACCTTCATTTTGTATGATGAGGCGAGTCAGCTCAGGTGTTCAGGATTAAGTTACTACACATTTGTGGAAATATACATGTATGTCCATCTAAAAAGGTTATGCTGATCACATGTGAAATGCTGGATTTTTCAATTCCTGATGGTATTAAATGTACAGTGATTTTGCAGACGCATAGAGATCTGGAACATGTTATGCACAAGTACATTTATAAACGTGTGTAAAATAAATATATGTAAATTAAATGAAAATAAATTATAAAATATTAAAAATATTTTGTATATAATATAAAATCTGTCATCTGCTGAAGTTGGTAATATCCAAAATACATGAAACTGATCAATTTATAAATCAATTTAAATTAAGAAAAACTGTAAAAGTAGTTACATATTCTCATATTTTTATAAACTCTAAACATATATTATATTTTGAATTATATTAAACGTAATGAAACATGTAAATAAGTGAAAGTACATGTATCTTTAAGAGATTTCTTGTTTTGAATGTTTTCTATGAGGATAGTTCTTTACATATTAACATCTTGATATACATACTTTTACTGAAAAGTTTATTTTTTAATTTTTGCATTATTTATATCTTGTTATGTTGTTATTTTACTGGTCTGACATGCTGGAGACCAGATTACAATGAATGTGGAACCTGAAAATAAATGTAGAATATCTCCCCTGGTTTAGGGGGCACTTAGAAAAAAAATCTACAGGGGGTAGAATGTTTTTAAAAAAAGGTTAAGAACCACTGCACTAGGTGGCAGGTGGCTGAACAGGTCCCCTGTACTCCTGACCCTCAACAAGTGAAGGAACAGCCTTCCTGATAATACAGAAACAATATGTAAGCTTCAAAAATCATAACTGGAAATTGGGTTAATATCAGATATATATGTCCCAATAATGTATTAAATTATAAGTCACTATATAAAGCCTTTTTAAATAAACCTAAACGTTATAAATAAACTGGTTTAATTATATAATAAAAAAATTAAAGGCTACATTGGGTTTATTCAAAGATAATGAACATTTGGATAACATTGTGTACAGATGCATAGCTTACCTGGTAGCCTGCATGGTGTTGATGAATCTCTGGATGCTTCCTGAGATGTAGATAGAATTGATGCTTTATTTCTGCAGTCGGTTGCAGCATGTCCACATCTGGCATTATTTTGAGAAAGAGGGCCAGAAACAAACAAAGCATCATCTTCCAGCATTCTCACATAGCTGCCAGCCTCTCTCTTCGTAGGGCAGGCAAATTGAGCTCTGTCCTGGATGGTCTCAAAACACTTCACCAGGTCAGCCTTGTGTTGATACACTGTGTTGACAGGGCAACTGCTGAAGTTCCAGCATGTTGCCGATGAACTTGGAAGGCGATGCGCCACCATCTCATCAAGCACTGCGGTTCTCTCGCTTGGCTTGGAAAAAAAGAACAAAATCCACTGATATCAGATAAAAAGTGACTGATCTCAGGGACGTGGGCTGTTGCTTGTTGCATTACTGGGTTTAACTGGTGGGCATAACAGTGAGCATTTCCACAGGTGTACTGGATATTATGCTGAACTCCTCCAGTTGCACCCCTCATCACTGACGCCCTATTATAGGCCTGGGCAGTCAGCTTTTTTTCTTGACCCTCAAGAAGGATGGTTCACAGCCTTTCCAATAAGGCAAAGTAAAAAAAAGAAAGAAAAAACGCTCCTTGACATAAGGGTTCTGTCATTGTAGCTTAGTACCAGGACTAACTGGCAGTGTGTAGAAATGTCAGTAGTTTCACAGCTTGGATGGTTAAAAAGTCTTTTTTTTGTTTTTTTCACTTGAGCCAAGACTTTTTTTCTTTCAGAACTGTCAGCATACAGTCAAGTAGTTCATTTTGCACCGTCTTTGAGATGCCTCTAAAGAAGGTTGCATTTTCAAGGTGATCGTTCAAGTCCCGGTCAATGGATGCCATTAAGTCGGCTGAACCTCTGAAAATTCTCAGGTTTTCGGAAGCATCCCTTTCACCATGCCTGCGCAATGCCGGTTAAAAAGCACCACAACACTTAATACAGTCAATGAGTTTAGATAAAATATAACTTTTCAACCTCTTCACTGTGCCTTCTCCCTGCAATGCGGTGTCCGTCATCCAGCTGTACCACTATGCTAACCTTTCTGAGCACAGCTCGCTTGACACTGTTTTCCATATGAACTCTTGATTGTTCATGCTTCTTAATGCGTTCGGAGAGACGCTTCAAGTCAGTTTGTCCTGACTATTAAATCACATTTGGCACTTTTAAAAACAATGCAAGGAAAATAGTAAAGTACATTGACTATTCCACAGTCGGTCAAACACGACTTAAGCTCAAACCAAATCTTGCAAAACCTCCAGTTGTAGACTTTTCTTCTCTCCTTGGTCAGCTGGTTGATGATAATGTCGGGCTCGTGGGGTCCCGGCTCCTTGACCTGGATTTTCTCCTCCACTAGGACGCAATTCTTGCTCATGGGTAGGTAAATAAGGATCTCACCAAATTCGGTGGAAGCAGCACCTCGGCCGTTACGCTCGTCATTATCACGCTGATTGACTGCATCACAAGCTAACAAGAGTTGTTGTTTTTTACCTGCTGTTCAGAGCCCCCATGATAGAAACATAAAAGTCTGTCTGTGGCAGTGTTGTATAGTAACGAAGTAAAAATACTTCACTACTGTACTTAAGTATATTTTGGAGTACTTTATACTTTTCTCAAGTATAATTTTTTCTGATTACTTTTACTTCACTATATTTCTGAACTTAATTGCATAGTTTTACTCCGATACATTTTCAATGTTTGGTTTAGTTACTCGTTACAAAAAAAGTGTCGGTTCGGCTCAGCACAGGTTCGCCCGGAGCGCCTCCGTTTGAAGCGCTCAGCGTGTCATTTCAAAGCTGCTGTGCGCCAGCGGGGGCGGGGCCTGGCGCTCCACGCAGCCAATCACTAACGCGCCTGGCCTTTGACTGACAAGGACTCCGCTCTCATTGGTTGTGCTGTCTTAAATCCCGCCTTGCCTCTTCCTGATTGGCTGTTTTCTATTACGTGTGTGTGCGTGCATGTGCGTACGTGCTTGGAGCACGTACGCACATGCACGTACGCAAAGCTGCTGAGTGCATTTCTGATCAGAAGCAGCAGCAAGAGTTTTTGAATTGTTGAACTTGAGAAATGTAAGTAACCAACGTTAATATCTCAAAATAGCATTTAATTCTGAAGTATAACACATTTTATCAACAAAAACCTAATCTCCTCTATAAAACTAAATATTCTGTGCCAGGCAGGAGTTCCGAAGACTGCTGTAAAGATGGAAAAGCAAAGACTGTAGGTCATAAAAATTCAGATTCTTAGCCACAGCCGTCTGAAAAAGGTGAGAGTGTCACTTTTACCATTATTTCTTTGTTATTGTTGCTTTCATTTATTTTCGACCATTTGAGGCAGCTTAGGCATAAATAGCAGGTGTAATTTCTTTTGCATAAGAACATTAGATGCTGCCTAAACAACTGCTACTCTTGTTTAGACCTTTGCGTAGTTATAATAGTATGATTAGGGTTCCATAAAATAATAGTGTTATTCATTTGACTATTTCTACTTCTAGAATTAGGATAAAGACAAATAAAACAAAGGAACACTATTTACATTGGTTTTATTGTTCATAGATTTCCACACTGTCCATTAATAAATTAGTATAAACCAGGGCCGGAGCTAGCAGATTCAGAGGGCAGAGAATTCCCAAAGTATCTAACATATTCTACCTCCTACAATGGAAGGGAAAATTTGTTATGGGCTGGCTGATATACAGCAGGTCAAAAAAGGCCATATTTTGGCTGCAGTGCTTTCTGTTCTCTTATGAAGAAAAGATCATCTAGTGCACTAAATTCAATAGCTGGGTTGAAAATATCCAGTATAAAATACAGAGATTTGTGTGTGTGGTGTGTTGGCAGCAGGTGTAGAGGGGGGGCCCAAAAAGACTGTGTTTTCCCGGGCCCTAGCAAAGCTGTCAGCTGGCCGGCCTGCAGGTGTATCTATTAGCAGGTTTACCACTTCCTGTAGGTTAACTAAGCCTGGTTTATCACCATGTTCTTAGTATACACCACCTTTGCCTGCACTTGGTTGTGTGTTGGTTGCTTAGCACTGACCTTACTTGAATAAGGAAAACTGAAAGCTTACAAAAAGGTTGTATTTTTTGTCTAAACTTGGTCTAAATTTCTCCTGCACTTGGTTGTTTATATTAAGTGAATTTGACTTTCAAAGTTTACAAAAATCTAAAAAATGTCATTCAAACTGCATTTGCTTTGTTTTACTTTTTACTTATACTTTTCATTACATTACTTGAGTACATCTATTTTTACAGTAATTTTCATACTTAAGTACAAGACATTTCAGATACTTTAAGACTTTTACTTAAGTAACATTTCAGTCAGTGACTTGGACTTTTACCAAAGTCATATTTTGGAGAGGTACTTATACTTTTACTTGACTCCGAGATTTCAGTACTTTATACAACACTGGTCTGTGGGAATTCACTGGTGAATGAATATCAGTAAGTGGGAAATATAGTTTATATACATTTCACATTACATCATTACATATAGGCACACTTTAGTAAGTAAAACACACACACATCAGTATATTAATTAAATTCAATTTTATTTATACAGCAGCAATTCGTGATACATGTCATCTCAATACTTTATTTACATATTAAATGTAAATAAAATATTGAAAAGTTAGTTTATTCAAGTTAAGTTAGGGATTCAATTCAAAAAGCAAAACCGAGTGTCAGTGTCAGTGGCAGCCGGTCCATAGGGGCCGCTACCCTCTGTGACAAAAGGCAAAGGCAAATTTATTTGTATAGCACATTTCAGTACAGAGACAATGCAAAGTGCTTTACATGATTAAAATACAGGAAGAAAAATAAATAAAAGCAAGTAACATATAATTTCACAAATTCAGTTCTCTATCTATCTATCTATCTATCTATCTATCTATCTATCTATCTATCTATCTATCTATCTATCTATCTATCTATCTATCTATACAGTTTTTCAAATGCACTGTCAGTTATATAATTATGAAATTAAAGTTTTGCTTGTTGAATTGAATCACTAACTTAACATATAAACTAACTTTTCAATACTTTATTTACTTTTAATATACTGACATGCACATGTGTGCTTAACTGATGCATTTGTCTTCATGTCTTTTGATAACTAATCTTTCATGGAGCCGCCAGTCTCGCAGCGCAAAGTTCGCTTATACCTAAGGCCGAGCCCTGCTGCCAGAGTTCCGTGGTTTTCTAGAGGTTATCAGCGCTAATTTGAACACTGAGCCCCCCTTAGTAAAAGTGTCTTCCCAGATCCCTGATCCAAGAAAAAAAAATTACCAGAGTTTTCCTTCGGGATATACACTTGCCTAACCGTGAGTAGGCTCCATTTCTACAAATGCTCGTGCTCTTCATTTCCTTGCGGAGGGATAAATAGGGGGCGGTTCTCCAGTCGATATCTTTAATTGCTCCTGGGTTGTATCAATACCTACCGGTTTTACTGCTCCATCACGAGCCGCTGGGAACGGGTTGCCCGGGAAACGGCCGCATGGCAACAGGATCAGAGCCTGGGGGTTGTCTGCTTCTAGGTCTGCTCCCATTTTGCATCGCATTTCCTCACTAGATGGTGTGCGAGCCACTGGAGAGAAGACTGCTCCGCTCAGCGAGCTGCACATCCAGCTAAACAAACCTGGGAAACTACAAAACCACGGAGCGTTTCTTCACGGGGTTCCGAGGCGGAAAAGTGTGGAGTTAAATAAAGCCGTGTGTCGCGTTAAGTTTGTTTTTTTTTTAAGAAGAAGAAGAAGCTTCTTTTTTTTGGTGGGGACAACAACAATACTTGGGAGAGGAAACATAAAAGCGACCTTAAAACAGCTGTGATGGACACAATGATTGCGGTTCAGGATGCTTGCGTCTCTGGTCAGTGGCTTACTGCGATCATTTTCAGCCTGTGCTGCTTTCTGCCGTCCTGTTTGCCCGCCGGACAAACTGTGGACTATTCTTCGGTGGAGAATGTGGTGAGCAGACAAGGCGACACGGCTCTGCTGAGGTAAAACAAGCTAACACAACTTCACTTTCTCCCGCACCCCTACTCTCATCCCTTCCCGCAAAGTTAAACAGTCAAACCTCCCCTCAGCCCCCTCACTGCTGTCCTATAGACTATATACTACTTTTATAGGCATTTGGTGCATGCGATATCCAAACAATAGTTTTCCCTCCATCCAGTAGCTGTTTTTTTTCCTAGACGGGGGGGTCGTTTGTGCAGCGACCCCCTTATGCAGGACGCATGAACCAGTGCAAGTGGCTGCTGCTGCTGGCAAAGTTTTCATGGACAGTTCCCCTCTTTCTAACACGATCTTTGGCATAGAATAAAAGTGGCTCAAGGAGGGGAGGTATTGTTTTTTTATCCCCTTGCCTGAATGACACAGTTCGCTTTGGGCTGAGTATCGCTTATATAATTTGATTACATTATGTTTCCACCGGTCTAAACGGGATGAGCGCTATAAAGGGGCACTAGATAGATGAAGAAAAAAACAGAGCCTGGTTTGTTATTTCGGAGGAGCTGGTGTCTCGGGTTTCTGATGAACGCACAGAGTGATGTCGCAGTTTGAAAACCCAGGGCAGGAAGAGTGTATGTGTGGTCGCTGCTGATCTGAATCGAGTTATGGCAATGACGCGCAATCTCTCCCTCCTCCTCCTCCCCTCCCCTTCCCCCCGTCCGTCAATCCCTCCATCCACCTCCCCTCCCCTCCATCACGTAGGCTTCGGTGCCAGCTGCACAGGTAGCTGCTCATTAAGGCTGGAATTAACTGCTCTGGGTGTGGTTTTTGCTCCGGTGCACACGTTTTTTTTTTTTTTTTTGCTGTCAAGCATCCACTCCAGATTGATAAATATTGTCAAACAATGAAAAATAATTCCAGAGAGACTTTAATGCATAAGATGCATATAATATTGTTTTATTTCCTGTCTTAACACTAATACAAATAAAATTAAAGTTAATCCAAAATAAAAATGATGCAAAAAAAAAAATCCATCATATCTGGTTTATCAGTATCAAGCTGATCACCTCGATAGAAATTCTGCAGATGTTGACTCGGAGAGATTCTACGTGTGGCGCCGAATGCAGAACAGATAAATCGGCTCGACTTTTTGTCATTGTTGACTCATACTTGATTGTTGAAGTGCCGAGGTGCATCTGTGGCACCGGGCAATCGGTGGCAGCGGCAGCAGCACTGTGTTGAGTATCGCGTTACTAGGAGAGTGAAAATGTACCCAAACCTACAAGAAAATTAAGTTTGAGGCAACGTAAGTTCTGCCCACATTGCGGGTGGAAAAATACATACAGCTCACAAGATGTTACATGGGTTCATGGCAACTTGAAGGGATTTTAGCGCTGTCTTTCAATTCAATTCAGTTTATTTGGATAGCGCCGATTCACAACATGTTATCTCAAGGAACTGTACAAAGTGATTCCTATTAAATCATAGACAGATTTGTTAAAACATTTTCTATTTAAGGTAGCCCAGCAGATTGCCTCGAGTCATTGACATGCAGCATTCACTCCTCCTGGATGAGCATGTACCGACAGCAGACAGTTGCTTGCATTGTAACGATACTTTGCAGCAATCTCTCATACCGAGCATGAAGGTGGCGACAGTGGAAAGGAAACCTCCAGTAGAACCTGGCTCATTGTGAACGGCCATCTGCCACGACCCACTGGGGGTTCAGGAACAAAACTCTGGGTAAACCGAGAGTCTCTTTTTGCATTTTACAAATATAATAACGGTTTTGTAAAACTCAAATTGAGGTTTAAAAGAATCTCTATACGTAAGTGGTATTGTCCAATTCTGGTTTAACCGGTCTAAAGGCTGAAACACACCAAACCATCTGATCCGAAAATGCTGTACTGCGTAGCCCCGAACATGGTAGACCCCTGCCAAATCTGGGTCGGAGCTACGCAGCAATTTGCCGGGAAATCCATGAGTCAGACAGGAAGAGAGACACTTTGGCAAAGTAAAACCCATCCACTTTGTGGAAATACAAAATAAAATCTTCTCAAAACCGCAAGGTAAACGGTACGCAGTTTCCGGCCAGGTTCGTCCCAGAAAACACAGGGCTTAGTAAATAATCAATAAATTTCATTTCAGTAAACAGTGTAACTTACTTACCCATGGTAGGAGCTCTTAAGTACAGCAAACATAAAGTAAAAAAGCAAACTTGTTTGAACTTGTCCGAGCAGCATCTGCAGCTTTATGTTTAGTGCCTGGCTTGTTCATGCTGGCGGAATTTGTGGTCAGCATGATCAGTACGGACCTGCCTGTCTGACGAATCAAATGGTTTGGTCTTAAGGCTTTTAGGTTTTAAACTAGTGCTGACAGGAAGTTAATGAAGCAGATGCTAACTTTAGCATTGGCCATGGCTAAAGTTCTCATTAGGTCACTTTTGTGTCTTTACTGCTTGATTGTTAGTTGTGTTACTCTCACGGGACCTTTGCGGTATTTGTATGTTATCTTTCTTTTTTAAACTTTTTTCAATGTAGTACCCTACAAATGCTGCTACACAGCTGGTTTAAAAGGGGTGTAAATCCTCTTCAGAGCTAATGTTCCTGAATGTCATTGGCCAGTCAATAGACTATTAATAGAGTCTGTCAACTGTCGACTGTGGCTCAATAGGTAGAGTAGTCATTTTGTAATCGGAAAGTTGCGGGTTCGACTCAAGCTTCCCCCTGTCATGCGTCGATGTGCCTCTGGGCAAGGTACTTAACCCCAAGTTGCCTAGCTCTCTGCATATCGGTGTATAAATGTGTGCGCATTAGTGAGTGTGATTGTGTGAATGTGGCTAAGGTGTACAGTGCTTTGAGTGGTCAGTATGACTGGAAAAGCGTTATATACGTTCAGTCTATTTACCAACAACTGGAGTCTCAAAGATATATATGGTGACACAACTAGCTCTCACTTTCATAACTGTTTCTTCATAAGTTAGTCATAAAAAGCAGCTAGATAGCACTTAGTGAAGCATGCTAAACTATAAAGAGAAATATTGCTGCATTTTAATGTCCCATGGTCTCTTGCCATGAGATGTTGTTGTACCTTTTGTTGACTCATATTCACAAGGCGGATGAAAATATACCCCAAGTTACGATGACATTAACTTAGTGAAAATAAAAGTTGTGCTGTGTATCTTAGTCATGTTCTGGCTTGGCAAGGGAATGGTTGACATTATCAAGTTTTTAAAAATGGTCTAAAATCTTGTTTAACATATTTTCTATATATTTTAGTCTAAGATTTTTTTATGCGATACCTAAGAAAGTGTTGCAGCGTTCAGAAATTTCTCCAACTATAAGGAGAAGGAAACAATCATTGCCCCTCCTTCACCTGGTGCTGCACACTGCTGGTTAGCTGTCTGAAGGAAGGCTACAACACTTTTCCCTTGCTTTCAAGAAAGACAGATTCGACTGATCGTGGAAAGAGTCATTGTGGTAACACAATTACAGTAAAGTTTCTTCAAATCTTGCGGTTGAATATTCATGAGGTAAAACAATCCACCCTGTGAAGATATGTTTGGCTCTATTTTGACCCTTTTCTATATATCAAAATTTAAGTACTGTGTCTTAAATAAGATATCTTCATGGTATGATATCTAATGGTTATCTTACCATGATACCAAAGTCTTGGATCATTCTACTTCTACTTCTAGTTCTAGCTCTGCCCATGGCAAAGGACTTAGACGTCTGACTGTCTTTTCATGAAGGAGTCTAATTTCCTACTATCAGTCTGGTTTGGCAGCGATCAGTGGCAGAAGATTTCCCTGAATCCAAAAGCTTTCTTCGCCCAGATTATCCCTTAGCTATGAATCAGTTCATTAAACAAGTTGCCTCCCAACCCCCCCCCCCCTCAGTAGGGCCGTAATTACTCTCAAGCAGGTCATCATCTTACTAAATGCCACCTCGAAATTTAGACGAAAGGACGCAGAGGAAACGTTTTCAAGATGATTTGATGGTTGGTCTCTAATAGTTAATTAATGGGTTATTCAGCACTCACTGTAACCATTCATTTGCCTTTTTTCATATGTTAAATGCTGGCAGTATGACGTTATCGCTTGGCTCCGCTTGTACGTGTAGACCCTGTACAGATGCTAAACATTAATACTCTGGTTTGCATCTCGCTGCTTAACATTTTCCTCAGCGTAGGGATGATAAAAGCGCAGCTCTGTCTCTGTACTGTCATTTTCTCCAGCCGCAAGCAAGCACTGCTCTGTCATTTTCCCTCTAGTTTGGGAGCGCAGCATTGATGGATGAATGAACTATCTCTTTAGGAACTAGCTGCAGAAAACAGTGTCTGCCTGTTGAATTTCTCCATTGTTCAGACCCCTGGCTGGTAGAGGGCACTTTTACTGTGCCCCAAAGCTGATTGCTGGCTAAGAATGTGAGCATTCTCAAACACTGAAACGCCTAGAAGCATGCAATTATTCACTGCCTCTGGATTATGAAGTGGCTCCTTAGAGATGCATCTACTCTCATGTTTATTTCCCCTACCTACTTGATTGTTAGTGCTGCATTTTTGCTGGCCTGATTTATGCTTAACATCTGAATGATTTAAGCTTTCTGAAAAGGAGTGTTTCACAGGTACATCATCTCTGTAAAGAGCCTAATTGTGTGAGAGCTGCAGCTTTTACAATGCCTTGCTTGTATGCGTTGAAGTTGTGAAAACGTGATTGTTCCTTTGCGTCTGTGAACTTCCTCTGGGGGCACATTGTTTAAATAAAGCTACGGATCATTCAATCCCGCATCGGTGTGGACGTTTCCTGTCATTTGGACTCAGATGCATAAACTATCCCAGTAATTGACTCAGCCGGCTGTAAATTTCAAACGGACGACAGAATGAAAAGGCAGTTTTCTGTGCTGCCAGGAAACATGCAGCATCAGTGCCGGCCTCTTCCACATGGATAAGAAATTGTAATCAACAGGGGGAAAAAAAAGCTTATCTGTGTAAATTTAGTTCAAACAGACTTGGTTCCTTTTAAGACCGGGCAGGAATTTTCTTAAAATACCAGCCTTTTACCTTGTGTACTTTGACTTATCTATCAAATATGAACCCAAGTAACCACACCCTGACAGGATGGTGTCATCAGTTTCAGTAATGTTAATGTTGGGTCATTGCTGCTGTATTCAAGTAGTAAGCTTAGCTGTGCAAATATCGTAGGAACGGCGCACATGTCCAGTATACCTGACATGTGAGAGCTGTGTGCCAATACTGTTGACTAAACTGAGGAAGAGCTTTAAATGCATTGGAAGGCATTGAAACACAAGGCTCAATAGTGTAATGGGGGGTATAAGGTCCCTTTCTTAAATTCTGGACTTACTTCCACAGCAAGGTAGGTTTTCAACTGCTCTCAAAGTTTTAAACTTTTTCTAATGCTCCTAATAGTGTCTTTTGGAATGTAAATTTTTGGTGATATTTCCTATACCCGAGGCCGTCTCAGATGTGATGAAATAATCTTCTCTCCTTGCCTTTATGAAAGCTCTTTTATCTTACCCGTGATTATAACTCAAGTTGATTACCGTTGCGGGTGGGGTTTGTATGCATCACAGCTGAAGCAAATGAACAATAATTACAGATGTTCTGAAGGCTTGATTATGCTTTAACAGCACTTTAGGCCAAAAAAAATGCTTTAATAACAACAATATCATAGAGGGATGAAATAATTGTGATTTGGCTATCTTAAAATATACGTTTGCGCACTAAGTCTTCATCATGCATTGTCTGTTGACCTTATGTGAGAGTCCAACCATAAAGAAGTCATATTAAGTGAAATCTTGCTCTTTGTAAACACTTTAATTAATAAACCCTTATCGTCTGTGGGGGACAGAATTTTTCTGATTGCAACTGTATTGCCAAAAGCCTGAGAAAAAGATGTAATGATTTAGCTTTTAAAGCTTTATATCAAGATGGAAGCACGGTCAAGTAATGGGAGAAAGGCTGTACAAACAATAAGAGGATAATCTTGGCTTATTTATGTTATTTCGTTTGACAGCTGGCCCTCAGCCGCAAATAAGACTTGCACCACAGGCGTTTGTCTCTGTAATGGTGCAAAATTGACCTGTCACTAGTTTGAAAGTCTGGTATTCTTATATATCTAAAATCATTGCCTCACGTCAGCAGGCCACTTGATGAAAACCTTTTCAGGCTGTACACGATTGCTGCAAAGACCGGTTTTGTAGTTCTATCCTGGACAAAAACGGTGTCATGCATCACTTTCCTTTTCCGTGTCATTATTACGGCTCTGAAAGGTCTTGACATTTACTATAAGTACTTGTGCACGAGACAGCATCTATTTTAAATGGCTTACTGCCCCCCACCCCCAAAAACACCCAAAAAAAAAAAAACACACACACACGAGCACGTGCAATACTAGTGGGATAGAGTAAGAGAATATTAAATGATTGTTACAGCTCCGCAGGAAAATTTCTAAAGGAGGAATTGTTGACTGTCTTCTTAACACAGACCAAACGCATAGCCGAAAAGTGCTCTAACTACTTTCAGCCATTCAGCACTTTTTTTAATTAGGCCGGAGTCACTTCAGTGAAAGCAGTATCAACAGTATGAGCAATAACTAGTTCATTTCCAACAGCTTGCCTGGAGATGGAGCGAATATTGTGTACTACGAACACATCGGCTACCTGGCAGATATCAGCAGTTTCATGCGCTCATTTGGGTGAAAACCTGGTCCGCCTCTTACGACACATCTGGGGGCACACCTGAGTCTGTCACTGTTAATTAAACGGCAAAATCCTCTCTCCCCCGTTCGCTGCGGCACATGTTTAACACAATCTGTGCTGCTCAGCACAATGTTGCCTTTCTTTCACAGCCTATCTGCTCCTCGCAGTCTCCATTCCAAGAGGATCCAATGTTTTGGTTGTCATTTGATCTCCTCTCCTCAGCTAGGGAATAGCCGTGATTGTGAATAAAACTGTGTACATGTGGGAGGGGCTCCCAGATGGAGCCATCTCTAAATAGATATTAGTGATTATGGGAAGCTGACTGTCTCTGTTGCCAGAAAGCTAACATTAGGGAGCATCTTCAGTTGCTTAAGGGAGACTGACTACCTACTCATTAGATTCATTACTAGTCATCTATTTGTAAGTGATAAATATTAGTGAGACTGGAAACAAGCTGTTGAGGTAACTTAATAGGAGAAATCTACCCTTGAAATCCACAGCAAAGTCTGCCATGGCTTGTCTTAAGCGCTCAGTCATTGAACTCGTTTGGTTCAGCGTATGCTCTTTTAAACAGGACCATAAAAAATGTCTTTGACAGAACAGAAAAGTATAGTATTAGTTTTCAAAATGTCTAGGTTTTGTATTAGTAGAATCAACCATGAAAACTTCCTAAATGGGCATTATTTTTCTCTTAGATTAAGTTTCTACCAATGAATAAATAATCAAGCTTAATTATGTTGTATTCTAACAGACACAGATGATTTCTGGAAGCCTAGGCTATTCAGGCCATGTTCTTTAGTCCAGAGCTCAAGACTTTTGTAGCCACACAGTTGAGTGATCCATGGTCCAGAGACTACCCTGCAATATTTTAAAATCAGTTTATACAGTCTATATGATTTGTTAGCACTGTTAATAAAAGAAGAGATAAAATTGACCGAATTAAACAAAAGTAATATTTTTACTTAAAGGTATACAGACCTTTTTTTTGGCTTTGGGTTCTCTTGTCATTTTGCATTTCTATGCAAATGACAAGAGTAAGGCCTTTGTCATAATTGTCTACAGGTAGGATTTGTTCTACCTGTTACTTTTTTCCTCGTCAACAAATTGGCAAGAAAGAAAAAAATCCCTGTCAGCATGGAATGTTGTTTACCCGATAAATCACATTTTGGTTAATGATGACAGCTTGGGCATATGACTTTTCATAGTAATATATTTTTAAACCATAAAAAATCTAATCTAGTTGGTACACTTAAAGAAATACTCGATCTAGCTTTCTTGCGGGAGTTTTCAAATGCTTTCATCTATAACTTGATGGGGAAACCATGAAGTGCTGCTAACATGCCTTAAAGGACCAAATTTACAGATTATAAACAATTTCCAAATGAATTATTTTTGTGCCCATCCTTCTGCAGGCAAATCAATCCATTGTACTTTCTAAACATTAAGCTTTTCTATTTCTAATGTATTTCAATTAGCACTAAAGTGATTGAGTGCCCTGGTAAATTAAAGCCTAAATAGAAATGCTTTTTCAAGGTAATTCTTTCTATGGAAATAGATGCTATGTTGGGCTTTAAAGCATCTTTCTAATACTATTATAATCACTACAATTATGGAGGATAGAGGAAATAATTTTGGGATAGAAAATGGAGCTTTGACACATTCCAAGCTCTAAGCATCCATATAATTATAATAATTTGACACGAAAATATCACAGAGGCATTTTGATGTTGTGTGAAAGGGATGTGCATTGGAATTAGACTCAAGAGAAAGCGTAGGAGCACTACCAGGTTATGTAATCTGCTTAAGTTTAAAAAGTAATAACTTGCAATTAAATTTCTCAGAAGCTCTGCTTTGTTGGGGCACTCCACTTTTTTAAATGTCCAAAACACTGTCAATGTGGTAGTGTTACAACAGTGTAACCGGGGCGTTATATCGCCATTTGCTATCGATATCTACGGTGTGAATACTTTAGATCAACTGAAAGGAGTTCTTACAGACTGCTTAAGAAGATAGCTAGTGTGCATTGATTCCCAGAACGCTGTATCAGAAACAACACTGTGTCGCTGCATGTTCTTTTATTGGGGATTCATTGCTTTGTTGTAAGAGATTTTTGCTACTCTCTGACAGCTTCTGCAGAGTAAATTTGTTTTACCAGCTCCTCGTTGAATGCTGCACAGCCTTCTTAATCATATGCCAACTCTTGCAGCCTTTAATCACAGAGAGAACCCATTCCTTAGAGCCCCTTCAATTACAATCCTTAATCAATCAGTTAGCATCTCCTCGTGTTTCATGATAATTAGTTGTGCTACTCTGACAACATTTTGTAATCTCATCACTCCCTCCCCAGTTGAGCCTGGGCATGCAGCTCAAGTTAGCAGGTTATTGACAAAATCTACTGCCATCAAACTTTAAAGCTTGGATGGTCTGACCTGTGCACCATCACACACCTGTCTGTACTTTTTTGTCAATGCCCCACCCTGACTCAGACTCTCTAGATGTGGGCCTTTTCAAATTTCCCTAAAAATGTCAAATATAATCTCACGTTTGAAATCTGGGTGTGAGGTTGAGTCATTATCGAGGGGATACATTTCCTCTGCACAGTGCGGCAGATGACACTACCGGCCATGCTCGATATTTATGAGTGAGCATGGCTGCAGGGAAGGGAGCCAGACATTAGTCTCATCCTATGGGAATGTTAAATCAGATGTGTTGACACATGGATGTCTTAACGATGTCCTTCAGTGAATTAAAACCAGCTAAAGAGATTTTAGATCTGAGCTGGAATGTTTTCATGGTTTAATGAAATTCAACTCTGGCTATATATCTTGGCTTTACATCATACGTCCTGAAGGACAAGCATGCATTTTATGCCCTGCAATCATGTCCTCCAAAATATTAAAGATAGCTCGAACTTTGTCCACAATGGCTGTAACCTGTCTCAGTTAGATTAATGCATTAACATATTCTGGTCTTCTAATCTTTTCCTTTTACCAACATGTTTTTTTCTGACTGGATGCAACATTAATTGGTTTTGGATCTTGAAGCTGATTGAGGAACCAGGGAGAAAGCAAAAGATTAGGGTGATGGAAAGTAGGCCTTGTAACCTGAAAGGAAAACATGCAAAACAGCGGTCAGTAAAGGTTTGATCGCTGTAATCCCAATATAAGTTAGTTCTTTCCAGTCATTATTAAGCAGGGTATAAATAATTTTCAACATGCAATATGTCATTTAAATGTAAGTAAAAACATAATTTCTTGAAATTGATACTCACTTTACATTGCTGCATTATCTTTTTAAAAGATTTGTCTTAACACCCTGTCTACTTTTAAGACTAATCTTAAAACCTTCCTTTTTGACAAAGCTTATAACTAGAGTGGCTCATGTTACTCTGAGCTACCTTTATAGTTTTGCTGCTATAGGCTTAGGCTACTGGAGGACATCAGGGCCTATTTTTCTCACTCTACTGATTTCTACTGTTCTCCAGTCTACTGTTCTCCAGATTTGCATTGCATTACATTGAAATGACTGTTGTCATTTCAGCTTTTAACTTTTTGTTCTCTCTCTTTTTTCTTCATAGTAGGTACACCTGGTCTGACGTTCTGTTGACTGTGAAATCATCCAGGGAGGACAGATCACCGACTGTTACCATCTAGTGTAGAACAGATTACTGGATCAATGTGTGCTTCTGTGCTTTTTTGTCTCTCTTGTTGTGTCTCTGCTCTGTCTTCTGTAACCCCAGTCGGTCGAGGCAGATGACCGTTCATACTGAGCCCGGTTCTGCCGGAGGTTTTTTTTTCCCGTTAATGGGTGGTTTTTCTTCCCACTGTCGCTTCATGCTTGCTCAGTATGAGGGATTGCAGCAAAGCCATGTACAATGCAGACGACTCTCCCTGTGGCTCTACAGTTCCCCAGGAGTGAATGCTGCTTGTCGGGACTTTGATGCAATCAACTGGTTTCCTTATATAGGACATTTTGACCAATCTGTATAATCTGACCCAATCTGTATAATATGATTGAACTTGATTTTGTAAAGTGCCTTGAGATGACATGTTTCATGATTTGGCGCTATATAAATAAAATTGAATTGAATTGAATTGAATTGAACTCCAACAAACTTTATGGTTGAAAGAAAATAATTTTTTATATAAATATGTCAGGAAGACTAATTGAATAAAATAAGGTATTAGATGCATCTCATTGGTGGATTGTGCTGTTTTTAGAACAGGCTCATGGGCGCCACATGTGGTCTTCGAGGTTGTGCCACTAAAAGCAGTTAATGCTAGTTTCGAAATGTGTCTGTTTTTATTCAGTGCTACTATCAAGAAAGCATTTACAGTAAGGAAGCCAAAGACAACCGCTAAGATGGAGTTTTCTTCTAATGAGGGTTGCTTTGGATTTTGTAATCAGGGACATTCTTGGACAGTGGGATATTATTTGGCTACCGTCACAGCAACCACATGAATATCGGTCAACCTGAACTCGGTAGTAAATAAATTTGGATCGTTTCAGAACAAAACAAATTGATATGAGGCTGATTATTAACCCTGTGTTGAACAAGCATCGTTACAGAGAACTCCTGGATTTTCAAAATATAAGCAAGCAACAGCAATCAGGCTTAAATCGGAGGCAACTGGACTTTCGCTTAATTCTTTCTGAAGACATTTCCACACCTATCCAGGAGTCTTTGTAAATTCTAGTGGCTCACACTTAAGCCACCTGCAGTTGGTGCACTGCTGTTTTTAAAGGACATGGAGGCCCATCCTCCTAGGTGCATTCTAAGTCAGATGCAAACCAATGACCCACCGTCACTGTCCTGGGTTGTTAGAAGCTATTGCTCGGTGTGAGTGGAGTACTTGGTCACCTGAATCATGAGACTGCTGGTGTAATCTCTTTGGAACATGTTGGAGGACCGAGCTGTAAACACTGGAGAGTTGGAAGCTCACCTCCCCCTCTGTTTAGTGATGGCTTTTCTCTTTTGACCAAGATGGCTTCTTTCACCCCTCTTTCAAACCCTGTCCAAAAATCTGGACATCATTGTCTTCAAAATAGTGCCCTTTGTTCTTGAGGTGCAAGTATACTGCTGAAACTTGCCCTGAGCTGCTGGTTCTCATGTGCTGTGCCATGTGCTTATGTAGCTGTTGTTTAGTTTCTCCAATGTAGGAGTCTGACTCTGAGCAGTCCTCGCTGCATTGGGCCGCATAAACATCGCTCAGCTGTGGTTTGGGTATTCTGTCTTTGGGATGAACCAGTTTTTGTCTGAGAGTGTTATTAGGACCGCTTCATGTTCCTGTTCTGGAACACCTACGCTATGATTTTTATTTAACAACTCCTGTGGTCTGGTTTCACATAAGGATAAGCAGCGGCGCTTTTTTCTAAATGGCAGCCGGTCATACTACAACACTGAAAAAAGGTCCGTCTAGCTGACGGATGGAACAAACTTTAATCTGATAAACCATTAACTGATAATTAATAGTCAATTGTTGGTTTGCATCCTTGATCTATACTTGTACATCCTTAATTTTCTAAATGATTGCCAGCAGTTTAGAATCACCAATAATCATGCATAGCTGAATGCTCGTAAAAAGATAAAGATAGTAAATGTTCATGAGTTAAATTATGCCTAAGGTTCCTAATTTGAAACCACAACCTACAATAATGCAGTGTTATTGGCCAAGTTGATAGCAAGGATTGAGAGTGACAATTTGCCTTAATCAATAGAGGTTTGAGAAAAAAAAAGCTTTCTCCGGTTTAAACATTGTCACTTTAAAAGACAGCTATTTAAATACCTTCCCTTTGTTTCTAGCTGTCCATCATGAAGATTTTTTCCAAATATAACACACAGTAACAGACTGTAATCACTTCCACTTTAGTCATTTTAGTCATATTTTTACAATGGCTGCTCTCTCACAATGGATTAGAGACTGCAGCAGCTAAAGGTGGTACATATTGTCATAATTCATTTGGCTCATTGTTGGCATGGCTAAAGAATTTTAATTGGAGTTGCTCTGAGAAGGTGTTTTTTTCTGTTATTTTTTTTTTTTTTTTCCTTTCTTCCTCTCTGCTTCATAACGTGTCTGGATTTCTGATAACTGTAAATGTTTTAGAGCTGAGTAATTGGAGAGTCTGTGTGTGTAATAGTTAGTAAATTTACATGGGGGTGGGATCAGAGTCACTGAATGTTCCCACATTTAGCTTTGAAAGGGGTAAGGGATGAAAATAACAGACGTGTGTAGAGGTCTCAAGCTGATTAAGGATCATTTACCTTTGAAAACTGAGTTATACTGCAATAAGTTGCTGTAAAAGCTGATCTCAACCCTGGTTTACTTTCAAAGGTTTTTTTTATTTGGTTAATAAAAAGTAAAGTACATTACAGAGATTGTAAAAACAGGCTGCCAGCTGCCAAATGAAATCAACCAGAGAGATAAGTAAATCTCTCTCTCTATATATACACATATTAGTAAAGAAAGTGTGGAGGTCAGGGATGGTGGTAACCATTGGCTTCTCTGAGGTAATAGTCGCTTAAAGAAATCCATGACAGGATGCCACCATTTATAGAAATTGTAGCAAAGTACCATATGTAGCAAAGTACCAAGCAAACCTCTACACTTTCTACAGGTTGGGTCAACATCTGAATATATTTGTGCAAGCTTTACTTTGGTGGAGATTCTCAGTTTTTACTTTTTTTGGAGCAAGCTTTACATTGGATCTGTGCACCCAATGGACAAGCTTAAATTGTCCATTGGGAGCCACATCGATGAAGTATGCACCTGGCCAAGGATAGCATCCCACAGTTCATTAGTAATGGGAGGATTCAGATCCTGTGCCCATTTTGGATTTAGTGTTGGCTGCAGGACACTGAAGATCTGAAATAAAATTGTACAGGGCTGAGATTACACCCCCAGAAGTTGGTTTGACAGTTAAGAAAATGTAGACAGGGTTGCCTGGAGATTCTTCAGGAAATTGGGCTCCGTCATACTTTTCATATAGTGTCTGAAATGTTAAAAAAAAAAAAAAAAAAAAAAGCAGATGCAATGCCAAATTTGTTTGATAGTTGGGTAAAACTTGCAAATTGTTCATCTAAATAAAAATCAGCAAACCATTTTAAACCTTTTCTATGCCAGATGTGGAACGCATTATCTGTAGTTGAAGGAAAACAATTTAGTGATTTGCAGCAACTGGACTTTGAAGTGAGAAAGACTGCAGCCCAAGACCTTTCCTAACTGGGCCCAAATTTTCAAAGGTCTATCATTACTAGATAAAGACAAGAGGCATTGGTGAACCGGAAGCGGCAGAAAAGGAAATCTTATCTGCATGGGACTCCATGCCGACCCAGACAGGTGATGTTGGTTCCAAGTGAAAGTGTTTCCAATATGGCATGCACCTGATATTAGAAGCCCAATAGTGTAACGATATTAGGAATTGGACCCAATATTTCACAGAACACTGAGTGAACGTTTAAAAGGTTTATTAAAGAAGTAGATGTAGCTGGAGTGGGGAACTTCTGGAAAACAGGACTGGCAGCACTGCAGGGGAGAGAGACAGGTTAATGGCTGATAGCTTGTACAGAAGAGGGGTAAGTACTTCAAAGTAGCCACTAACCTTAATTGGATTCATAATAGGCAATGAATCCAATGAGGAATCTTCCCTCCTGAGGGTCAGGTGATGCGTGGGAATTTTAATATAGTCCAAGGTCATACACAGGTGATCGGGGATAGGCAGAGGCACAAATGGAGAAATCCAGCAGGCTGTATCCAAAGTCCAATTCCAGGTCCAAGAGTCCAAATATGTAATGATTATAGGAGGATGTGAACCCGGTATTCAGCCAGACACTGAGTTAATGCTTCACAGAGTTTATTGCAGGGATGATGAAGGTGGGTAAGGCAGGCAGACAGAAAACAATCCAAGGCAGAAAACAGAGCTGACAATCCAGGCAAAAAACAAACTGCCAGGAACTGGGCCGACTCAAAAACAGATCAAGGTCAGGTAACATACAAAAATGCTGGAGAGCTCTTACCCGAGGACTGGTCAACAAGGGGTGAGAAAAGAGGCATGGGGACGTGAGACAAGACGTTGTGGCAGGGAGCAGAGAACTGAGGCAGGTATAAATAGGCAGAGGAACAGGTGAGCAGAGTGAACAACTAATTAATCAGAACAGGTGGAAGTGATCAAGGATGGGGGTGTGACTGAGGGAGCTGACAGAACAAGAGGAAGGGAACAGAATCTAAACAAGGTAAATACAGAACCAGAATAACATATGGACCAAACCTAAGATAGAAAATAAAGCAGAAACTAACAGAGCACATGATGAAAACCAAAACTAATACTGGGACAAGATAACAAAAACAGTACACAAGCAAAATAAGAATCCAGACAAGACAGAACCCAAAACCGAATCTGAGGCAGGAGAGAGGACTACTTGATCAAATAATAAACATAAACCAAGAAAGAAGCCAGAATATTACAAAATATCCAACAGGCAGAGGTACAGGCCTGCTGGGCTGAGAGGCAGAGTCAGGCAACAGGCAAGGGTCTATGTCCAGAAACTGAGAACTATAGGAGTGTCCGACAAGGGCAAGCTAACAGGCAGAAATCCAAAAATGATCAAAAGTCCAAACACAGTCAGGCAGGCTAGGAATGCTGGATGGTCTACTGATACGGCGGTTTTCGAGAATATGGCACCAGCAGAAGGCAGGCTTAAGTAGTGCCGCACACAGGTGAAACCAAGCCAGCAATCAGAGCCATAAAATCCATCATCTTAGTCCTCTGAAGAAGAGCCTTCCTCAGTCTTGAATGTTTACCATTCCAGGTAAATGATATTTACAGAATCAATTGAGTTAAAAAAAGATTTAGGAACCAGAATGGGGAGACATTGATACAAATATAGAGATTGTTTTTACAAAATTAATTCTGCTAATCAAATACAAAGATAATGGGCACCATTTAGACAGGATTTGCTTACATCGATCCAGGAAGGAAATAACATTTGGTTCATGAAATCGCTTAGTGACACATATTCCAAAATAATTAAAGCAATCAGTCTCAATCTTTACCATTAATCGCAAATAATTCATTCTTCAACATATAAATCTTATACCCAGAAATCTTGCTGAAATTTACCAGCATATTAATTACTGCAGGTAAAGGAGTGTGAAAATACAAAAACATCATCAGCGTAGAGGGAGACTTTTTGCTCAATGCCACTCCTCCAAATGCTTTGTATGTCCCTACAGTCACAGACCGCTATTACTAGCAGTTGAATTGCTAGGGCGAAGAGCAAAAGGCTTAAAGGAGAGCCCCGCCTTGTTCCCCGGTGAAGCTGAAAGAAATCAGAATATCAATAGTTTCTTAAAACTGAGGCTTAATCCAGGAACAAAATGAAGAGCCACATCCAAATCTTTCAGAGGTAAAAAACAAATATTTCCATTCAATCCTTTTTCCATCCATAGTAATCAGGAATTCAGGTATTTTGTGATTTAGTAGTGTAAATGATATTGAAAAGCTGTTGTATGTTCAAAAAAAAAAAAAAAGAGATATAGGCCTGGTAACACAATGGAGGAAGAGCACCCGAGCTAAGCGACTCTGAAAATTTAAATTCTTTAAATTTACTGTAGATTCTGATGTGTATAATTTGGAGTAAAATTACTTGAATGTATTATTAATCACCATGTGATCTGATGTCACATTTTCATTATCTGTTCTAAACCCTGCTGTCATATGCTTAGCCCTAATACTACATAGTTGATTTGCCAAAAGCTTACTGTTTTTTTTCACCATGTTCATAAAACGTGCTCTTAGTCCTAATCCAGAAGCCTTCAACTTGACAGGTGAAAAGTAAATAGAGTTTGGTTTGTAAACTCAGGCATTCATTGTATAGAGCTGGAGATGGTGATGGAGCATATTCTGTCAATATTCAAAATGTGGTCTGAGCTAGCTCTCTGCTGCTGGATTGCGTACTGTCCTTTTAAATGCAGCCAACAAAATAATCCCCCCCCCCCCCCGCCTGAGAAATGCCTTCATAACCTCCCAAACAATGTTATTGGCCATACCTATCCTAATTCAAAAACATTTTAATTTTGGAAGTGACTTTACTAACAAATTGTTAATCTCTAAGCAATAATGGATCTAGTCTCCAGTGTTTTGTTCACAAACAGTCACAATACTCAAAGGACATTTTTAGTACAAGTGTGGTCATAAATAGAAATGCCTTTGTAGCTGGAGGACCTAATACTATTAATTAATAAGTTATCAATTTAAAAATAATCTATTCTGGTATATGTGTGGTGGACGTCCATCCATCCATTTTCCAAACCGCTTTATCCCTCATGGGGTCGCGGGGGGTGCTGGTGCCTATCTCCAGCGTTCACTGGGCGAGAGGCGGGGTACACCCTGGACAGGTCGCCAGTCTGTCGCAGGGCAACACAGAGACAGACAGGACAAACGACCATTCATGCACACACTCACACCTAAGGACAATTTGGAGAAGCCAATTAACCTAACAGTCATGTTTTTGGTCTGTGGGGAGGAAGCCGGAGTACCCGGAGAGAACCCACACATGCACAGGGAGAACATGCAAACTCCATGCAGAAAGACCCAGGGGTGTACTCGAACCCAGGACCTTCTTGCTGCAAGGCAACAGCGCTACCCACTGCGCCACTGTGCCGCCTGTGGTGGACGTGAGAAAAGAAAATAATCTTTGCCAGTAGGATACAGAAAATGCCCAGGATTTTAGTTTGTTATACTATATGTTATAGACAGACTTTTACAGTCCAAAAAACAGATGGTGGATTTTATTTTTATACTTCAAAACTGAATACTTAATAAAGTGATAGTGTAATATCTTCTTTTAGTTTTATGGAATATTTCAAAGCAACCTGTTTGTTTTTCTGTCAAATGAACACCAACCATTTCCTTTTTTTAAACGTGATTATACCGTTGGATTTATCATTACAGCCAGAATACTATACTATATATATTTGGTCCATATTGCCCAGCCCTGGTGCTGGAAACAAATTCACACAAAAATTATCAATGGAAATCAAATATATTAACCCACGGAGTCCTGGATGTGGAGCCACACTCAAAATTAAAGTGGAAAAACAAACTGCAGGCAGATCCAACTTTGATGTAATGTCCTTAAAACAAGTCAAAATGAGGCTCAGTAGCATGTGTGGCCTCCACGTGCCTCTATGACCTCCCTACAACGCCTGGGCTTACTCTTAGACTTAGACTTAGACTTAGACATCTTTATTTGTCATTTTGTATGTACAGAGTGCATACAGAACGAAATTTCGTTGCATACAGCTTGTAAATTACAGTATAAAGTGCAGCAGTGATTAAAAAGTAAACAATTGAAATGTAAACAAACAGTGTGCGATCACGGTGTACAGGAGAATATTTAAAACCATTTGTATGTGCAAAAATGCATTTAGCATTTAGAAACTACAAGTTCGGCAGCATTTGTAGTGCTAGATAGAGATGCAGTGATGGAAATGTGCAAATGTGGTGCAGAGTCCAGTTTAGAGTTCAGCAGTTCAACAGTCTGATGGCAACAGGGAAGAAGCTTTTGCAGAACCTGGTGGACCTGCAGCGGATGCTGCGGAACCTCTTCCCAGAAGGTAGCAGGGAGAACAGTCCATGGTGGGGGTGTGAGGGGTCTGTTATGATGTTACGGGCTCGGGACACACAGCGCTGGGACGAAATGTTCTTAATGGAGGGAAGAGGAGCCCCGATGATCCCTTCTGCTGTCCTCACCACTCTCCTCACGTTTTTCCAGTCGGAGGCATTGCAGCCTCCACACCACACAGAGAGACAGCTGGTCAGAATGCTCTCTATGGTGCTTCTGTAGAAGGTCGTGAGGATCCGCAGGAAGTACAGTCGTTTCTGTGCCCTCTTCACCAGTGACGTGGTGTTCACAGACCAGGTGAGGTTGTCCGTGATGTGCACCCCCAGGAACTTGGTGCTGCTGACCACCTCCACAGCTGAGCTGTTGATGAGCAGTGGAGCGTGGCGAGGGCCGGTTCTTCCTGAAGTCGACGATGATCTCCTTCGTCTTCTCCACGTTCAGGATCAGGCTGTTGTCTCTGCACCAGCCCACCAGCTGTTCCACCTCCTCTCTGTAGTCCTGGTCGTTGTCTTGTCTGATCAGGCCCACCACTGTTGTGTCATCAGCAAACTTCATGATGTGATTGGTGGTGAACCTGGGGACGCAGTCGTGTGTCATCAGGGTGAACAGCAGGGGGCTCAGGACGCAGACCTGAGGGGAGCCCGTGCTGAGGGTGATGACATCAAAGGTGTTCTGTCCGACCCGGACTGACTGGGGTCTGTTGGTGAGGAAGTCTAGAAGCCAGTTGCGAAGAGGTGTGCTGAAGCCCAGATGTTCTAGTTTTCCTACCAGGTGCTGTGGGATGATGGTGTTAAACACTGAACTGAAATCCAGGAACAGCATCCGCACGTGGGTGTTCTTCTCCTCCAGGTGTGCCAGACTCAGGTGAAGAGCGGAGGAGATGGCATCCTCAGTGGAGCGGTTCCGCCGGTAGGCAAACTGGAACGGGTTGAGTGTTGGGGGAAGACTGGAGACGATGTGTTGTTTCACCAGCCTTTCAAAGCACTTCATCATGATGGGAGACAGTGCAACAGGTCGGTAGTCGTTGAAACAGGTGACTTGAGGTTTCTTCGGCACCGGAATGATGGAGGCAGACTTAAAGCATGCAGGCACTGTGGCTTGGTCCAGCGAGGTGTTAAAAATGTCTGTGAGGACACCAGCCAGCTGACCTGCACACTCCTTGAGCACCCACCCAGGTATGTTGTCAGGACCTGGGGCCTTCCGCGGGTTGACTCTCCTCAGAATCTTATACACATTGGCGGTGTCAAGGCAGAGGACCTCCTCTTCCTGATGGGGAACAGCCTTCCCTGCTGGAGTGCTGTTTAGTGCCTCAAACCTCCCAAAGAAGTTATTTAGTCCATTGAGGAAGTCAGCATCAACTTCACCCACCGGGGGGTGAGGGCGTGTTGTATTCAGTGATCGCCCGTATGCCTTTCCACATGCTCCTGGTGTTGCTGGCGTCATGGAAAAGCTCCTGGATTTTCTTAGTGTGGTTCCGCTTCGCTAACCTGATGGCACGGTTCAGGTTGGCTCTTGCTGTCCTCAGTGCCTCCTTGTCATCAGACTTGAAGGCTGAGTTCCATGCTTTTAGTGCTTGACGGACCTCCTCGGTAATCCAGGGTCGTTGGTTGGCTTGGGTGATGATGGTCTTAGTGGTGCTGACGTCCTCAATGCATTTGTTGATGTAGGCTGACACAGTCATGGCGTACTCATCGATGTTGATCTTGTTGTTATATGTTGCTGCAGCTTTGAACATGTCCCAGTCAGAGCACTCAAGACAGTCCTGGAGCGCCTCCATTGCTCCCTCAGTCCACACCCTCACCTGCCTCACTGTAGGTTTAGCTTTGATCAGCAGGGGCCTGTATGCAGGAAATAGCATACAGGTGGTCTGAAGAGCCGAGGTGGGGGCGGGGGGCTGCCCTGAATGCGCCTTTAATATTTGTGTAAACTAAGTCTAGGGTGTTCTCTCCCCGAGTTGCAAAATCCACGTGTTGGTAGAACTGAGGGCGAACAGTTTTCATATTTGCCTGGTTAAAATCCCCAGCAATGATGAAAACACCCTCTGTGTATGTAGATTGCAGCTCAGAGATACTCCGATAGAGAACACTCATAGCCTCTTTTGTATTAGCACTCGGAGGAACATAAACCGCTGTGATGATAACAACAGTAAACTCTCTAGGCAGATAAAACGGTCTGCAGCTAACAATTAGGAGCTCGATGTCTGGAGAGCAAAAGCTTGTGACTATTCTAGCATTTTTACAATAGGTGTTATTGGTATAAACGCAGAGTCCGCCTCCTCGGGTCTTACCGCTGAGTTCTTTGTTTCTGTCGGCGCGGAAAGTAGCTAGCCCCTCCAGGCTAACGCCGTGGTCCGGGATTGATGAGTTAAGCCATGTCTCCGTCAGGATCAGAGTGTAGCATTCTCTAAACTCCCTCTTTGCTGAGAGTTCGAGTTGTAGATGGTCAATTTTGTTGTCCAGTGAGCGGGCGTTGGAGAGCAGGATGGATGGGAGCGGCGATCTGAAGGGGTTAGCCATAAGCCTAGCTGCTAAACCCCCGCGACAGCCGCGTTTCTTCGGTCGGCTGCACCGCTTCCGCTTGGCCCTCCTCCGGCGTGAGCTGCTCGGCGAGTCCGCGGCGCCGTAGGTCCCTGGGACTTGTTCCCGGAGGACTCCGAAGCCGCGTAAACAATCGAGCGTAGTTGTGGTTACGAGTCCAAAAACACTACATGGCTGTAACTCCAGCAGAAGCTGGCGGTCATGTACCGATCGGCTGGGTAAATGAATAATTTGTAGCGAGTATGGCGGCATTTTTTATAAAAAAATGTCCACCAGTGGTCGGAGCTGTATGCCTAGCCGCTGCCCTAGGGCGCAGCCTGATGAGGTGGCGGATGAGGTGGCAGACACATGCACGTTTGTGGCCAGCTGGAGGTCATTTTGCAGGGCTCTGGCAGTACTCCTCCTGTTCCTCCTTGCACAAAGGCAGAGGTAGCGGTCCTGCTGCAGGGTTGTTACCCTCCTATGGCCTTCTCCACATCTCCTGATGCACTGGCCTGTCTCCTGGTAGCGCCTCCATGCTCTGGACACTACGCTGACAGACACAGCAAACCTTCTTGCCACAGCTCGCATTGATGTGCCATCCTGGATGAGCTGCACTACCTGAGCCACTTGTGTGGTTTGCAGACTCCGTCTCAAGCTACCACTTGAGTGAAACTGTTGATGAAGATTCTCATTCATTCAGGTCACCATAAAAAATAAAACAACTGGACTTCTATTCTGAAGCTGAAGATGTTTCGCTTCCCATCCAAGAAGCTTTCTCAATTCAATATGTCTGTAGTAGTGTGGAGTTCCAAGCTTTATAGACCTGCTGACAAGGCCTCGTTAGAGCTTGGATTCACGTGTAGATTCCCTGGAACTGATCGCCCTCTCAATGGAAAGTGGTTAGGCCCATCGTTTGCCTGGGTCACTGGAGAAATGTGGTCACTTGCATGGAGGTGTGTATTGGGGTGAAACTTGGCAGGAATCCAACCTATTGCTGTGTTGTAAGTTTTGATAGTTGAGCCGTCCTTCTCTAGAGAAGAAGTCTCAAACCCTTAGAAATCCTTAGAAATGGCTTTTCAACCATTTTCAGACTGATAGATGTCATAATCTGTCTGTCATCTATTGTTGAATTCCTTTAGATCAGGGCATGATGTGTTACTTTATGATTTAAGTTAGCTTATGTCTTGTTATCACACAGGTTATATTTAAGTGATTTGTTTTACTTCTGTTTGTTTGGGAGTAACGAGGACTGTAAAATTCAGCCCAGCTTTCCAAATAATGTGTTCCTTCATAATTTAAAAAGGGAGGCATTAAAAATAATATCACTTGAAAGGTGCATTTTATATTTACTCAGGTTATCTTTGATGTTAAAATTTGTTTGAAGATTAAAACATGTAAGCGTGACAGAGACAATCTTTAAGAAATCTGTATGAGTAAAAATGCTTTCAGTGTTCACATAATAAGGGCCTATCACTCTCTGCAATGTTGGTGCCTCTCACACATGGCATATTTGAGACATATTTTACTTGAAAGCTCTAATTTTGAAATTGAGAAAAAAGGGAATTGTGTTTAATTCCAAATTCATACCAATGTCCTTATTTGTACAGATGGTACACATCAGAATATTTACAGTACAATTCCAAAATTAAAAAGAAAAATAAATTAGCTGTTTTTCCACTGGAATTTAACAAGCCCTGTAGCACTTGAGGTATGTGAGAGCTTAGAAAAAGATCATTAGTCAAATGGTCAATATAGGCTATTAAAAATTGTTAACAGTATTATACAGTATTTTTACATTAGGTTTTGACAGTTTTTTAGAATATCTGTCAAACCACAGCATTTCATTTAGTGTAAAGAAAAAAATGTCTACTCTACAACAATATGCGCATGTTTAGAGAATTAATCAACTGATCCATTAGGCTGCTGCTCATTAGTTTTCTAATTTTAGATGAGCGTGTGATGGAGAGCCAGTCTTTTAAAATCCTATGATTTTTTTTCTCACTCCTGTCTTTTTTTTAAGCTCTTTGACTCAGTCTCAGATACTTTTTTCTTTTTATCTGTCGTTCTCGCTGCCGTTTCCTCTCCCTAATTGCATCCAGAGGTAAGCAAATGCAGTTGTGATCAGCCTCTACCCAATGATGGATGAGCTGTCTGGTGTTCTCAGTGAACCCTCCAGAGTTTGTTCACTTGTATTTAGTGATATTCTATTCTGTTTTGCTCCGTCTGATGCTCAGTTGAGAGGAGAGCAGACTATCTTTGCAGTCAAGAAAAGCCTTCAGCAATGTTCTTTGCTCTTCAGTCAGTCAACAAATACTCTGGAGTTTTAATATTACAGACACTTAAGCAACATATACGCATAGCTTCAGGCCAAGGACGATTGATGGTGATCACGGAAATCCCAGGAGAATCCAGCTGCCTCACAAGGTAATTAGAAAGTTTAGCTTTTATCCAAAATATGATATTAGCTCTTCTAGATGAAATTATACTTCAGACCACATTATTGTGGGCTCTCAACATAGTCTGTATGTTTTAAAGTTATGTGGATCAGCTGGTGTGGAGAAATGTGCAATCACAACCTTTTAATTGCAATCTCCATTTATACGACAACGGTAGAAATGTAAAAAATGGTGTAATGTCCTGGCCATGCCACTAGTTGGTGCTAGCTGGGCGATATGGGCTAAAATCAGTATCACGGTATACTGAGCAGTTCACCTCAATATAACTTCCCCACCCCCCAGCGCTTGTAAATGAGAGGTTTGTCCATAAGAAATAAACTCAGTTGTGGTTGTGGTTGTGGAGCCAAAGACCTGCCACCCAGGGCACCAAGGTGGACATCAGGAAGAGCAGAGCCCCACATGTCCAAAAGGGCCCCCAGAGCACGGGACCCCAAGAAGGACCAACACAGGGATAGCTGCTTCCCACATCCCAGAGAGTTGCAGAGGAGAGCCCCCTGGAAACCCCTAGCAGCCACAGTGCAAAAGGGGCTGCAGGGATGAGCCTGTGGGCTCCACCGGCAGTCAGCTATACCACAGCAGATCCAGCCATAGGCCCAGAGACCCGAGGCCCAAGGGCACACCGTTCCCCAACAGAGCCCCAACAGATCCAGGGAGCTCAGGCCATGCAAAGCAGCCGCCAGGAGTGAGACAGCACACACCAAAGCACCCTGCCCCGAACACTGAGAACCACCAATGCACTAGCGGGTCAAGGCGCCAGCCACTGGCAGGAAGCCTGACAGGGGGTCTCCACACTTAGTGGAGACCTGAGATGTCTCAGGAGAGAGGGCAGCCTTAAACCCAACCTGATAAGGAAACAGGCACAATCACATGTTCCCACCCTATTGCCCATACATGCAAACATTCAAGCTAATAATACACGAGAATAAATGCTGTACTGTACACACATTTGCATTCCCAGGTCCAGGTTCCGATACTCCAGAGGGGTGTCCAGCCCCCAGATCCAGGAGGTGATCCCTTTCACAAGGATGGAGGAGAGTAGATCACCCAAGGGAAATACTTCACCGGCAGTTATATTGCTGGTATGATTCCCTGGGACAATCACAATAGATTATCACAAATATGCACCTCCCAGCTACACAAGGGCAAGAAGGTTACAATAAAATGATAATAATAACCCCTATTGTGTGACCACACCTGTGGTCAGCGTTATACAGCATTATACATCACAGACTGCCACTCTGGGTCCCTGAGCAAGACCCTTAACCCCAGATTGCTCCCTGGGCTCCACACAGTGGCAGTGGGCTGTTAAATGCAAAGAACGAATTTCGTTGGAATGTACAGGACTGTCTCAGAAAATTAGAATATTGTGAAAAGGTATACTAGTAGGCTATTCAACTAATCAATTGAATCGTCTAATTAACTCGAAACACCTGCAAGGGTTTCCTGAGCCTTGAAAAACACTCAGCTTGGTTCAGTAAACTAAATCACAAGTATGGGGAAGACTGCTGATCTGACTGCTGTCCAGAAGACCATCATTGACACCCTCCATCAGGAGGGTAAGACAGAAAAAGAAATTTCTCAAAGAGCAGGCTGTTCACAGATTGCAGTTTCAAAGCACATTCACAAAAAGTGTGTTGGAAGGGGGAAATGTGGCAGGAAACGCTGCACAACCAAGATCTGGCACCTGCCCACAGTGCCAAAACCACCAGTAACTGGTGTACTGACCATGGCATTACTGTCCTTGATTGGCCTGCCAATTCCCCTGACCTGAACCCCATCGAGAATTTGTGGGGTATTGTGAAGAAGAAGCTGAAAGACACCAGACCCAACAATGCAAATGAGCTAAAGGCCGCTATTGAAGCATCCTGGGCATCCATAACACCTCAGCAATGCCACAGGCTGATTGCCTCCATGCCACGCCGCATTGATGCAGTAATCTGTGCAAAAGGATTCCCAACCAAGTACTGAGTGCATTAATGGACATTTTCAAATGTTTGATTTTGTTTTGCTGTTCTAATTTTTTTTTTTACTTGGTCTGAGGAAATATTCTAATATTTTGAGATAGGATTTTTGAGTTTTCTTCAGCTGTACGCCATAATCAGCGATATTAAAACAATAAAAGGCTTGCGATATTTCAATTGATTTGTAATGAATCCAGAATGTATGACATTTCATGTTTTTTAATTGCATTACAGAAAATAAAGAACTTTATCACAATATTCTAATTTTCTGAGACAGTCCTGTATGTTGCAATAACAATAAACATAATGATTATGATGATTATTATATAAAGATAAGTCCATTAAGATGTGCACACTTACCGATTGCCAGGTGCATCTATTGAGCTCGACAGCTTTAACTGTGTTTGCGCCATTGTCAGTAGTAATAGCGGCAAGGGACTCTTTCTTGACGTCCCATGCAGACAGCATTATGCTTCAACCATGTTCAACCATCCCCCCGGTATCTGCCGGAAAATATGCTGTTTCGAGCATTCTGGTGCACAGTTTCAGCAGCTCCAGCAACCTGTAGTTTCATATGATATCTAACAGCGGTTTTCCTTTTTTTTCCATGACTCATTGGTAGCCTCAAGGCAAATCTCTTTAGTTGCTAATTCATGGTCCAATGAAGCTTACCCAAGTATCCACCCAATGTTTGTTGCTGTCTAACTTGAAGTACTTCCCCACTTTGTAACAATTTGCATTTGAAAAGTTAAAAAAAAAAAAATTTGGCTGCATTTACACACTATCTGTTATGTTTGCTTTGAAAAAGTGGCTTTGATAGAGCAAGCCGACGACAGGAGCTTAACTTGGCTGAATCAAAGGCACACATGACAATTTGGAGGAAACGAATGCAACCTTCATTTAAAAGTTTGAAAAAATAGAAAAAAAAAACCAATAAAATTATGTGTAGGCTAAAATGTTGTTGTCCAAAAATTATTATAGTTGGCCAGCCCTAGTGCAAAATCTTTACGGGAAAGAGACTAAACACATCTTGTCTTTGTTCGAACCCTGTATTACATTGACTCCTGTTTTACACGTGGTATGGCAACATCTCTGCTCCTAAAATAAGAATTATGTCACTATGGCTGTAGAGTTTGAAAGATTTTTTTTGAATATTGTTAATCATATTTCTTAAAGAGAGGTCAGAATAAGGTAGAATCGATATCAACAGGACAAAGCTTTACAAAACCCTGTGGTCGGAAATTCGCCTCATAACGGATTGGTGCGTCTGTTTCTACAAATGTAGATGCAGTCTTTATAGACCCAACATTAAATTACGTTGAGTGCTTCACAGCATGTTTCTGTTCCACATAATACCAAGTAAGTCTTATCAAAAGGGGGATTACAGCTCCAAGCTAATTAGCATTCAACCCTTGAGGTAGGAGTTAAATGTATCTCTATATTATGCGGTGTATGCAGCTATCATTTCCTTGTCATGTAAAAATTTGCTTGCCAGCTTTGGATTCCAAACACTCACGGATTCATCTTACTGTATTTTGGATAAAGCCCCATTTCACAATGAAACTTCCCTTAGGCATACAATCAGCTCCTGGCTTCTATAGCTCACACTGCAACTTGTCGTTCTTGGAAGTGAGTAGGCCATGTCTTTCTGCTGCAAACCTCAATCCAGGCAGCGTCTTTGATTTCAGCGCAATGCCCCAGCTTTCTTCTCTGCACTGTTCTAGTGTCACTTTCATTTCAGAATATTCAGCCTAGTTATTACCAGTGCAGTCGCTAATGGGTACTCTTTTCAAAGCCCGGAGATGATAATCCTGTCATCTTTGTTTTCATGGCCACCTCAGGGCCATTCAGCAAGTTCAAAAGAAGACGAAGAAGAAACCTCAGCAGTGCAGTGTTTGTGAGATTTGCTCTTGCTGTTGTGCTCCATATCTGCATCGCAGGCAGAACTGCGTGCAGAAACAGGTGCTGTGCTGAATGACTTTAGTGGCATGCACTGACTCACTTAAGGGAATTTCTGGGCCAGATGCTTTATTATGTTCCGTTAATGTTGATGTCAGTGTTTCCCAGTTGACAAAAGAGCAGGGGCTGGATGTGGCTTGCACTAAACAGTTGTGCTCTTTAAAATGAGAGCTATGAAAGGGATTTTCAGCTTTCTTCCAGGTTCTCTCTCCAGTGCGGTAGCATTTAAAACAACAGAAATAGAAACATGAAACCAATCAGATATGTTAGTGTTTAACTCTTAAGGCTGTCGCACTTTTGCCTCAATAATAAAGGCAGAAATTTTAGATATTTTTTGGAGTAGATGTATCACGTTGAGGAAGTAGTAATATTCTTTTGATTTTAAGAACCGTGTGAGAGGAAAATCATATGAATAACCGTGTTGAAGAACTATTTTACATTGTGGGGGATACAATACGTGCTTGTAATAAAGATGGTCAAGTAATCAGAAGTGTTTACAGTGAACACCAACCAAGGCTTCCTCACTTATCCTTATGCATGACATAAATGCTGTGTCAATCACATTTAAGGGTTTAAAACTAGAAAACGGTTTATTTTCTCCAGTGAGCACATCATCACTGTTATTATGCTGTTGTTTCATGATAAAATGTTTGTTGAGTACTATGTCTTCAGAGTTTAGTGGCCTTTCATTAAAAAACACCATTATCTATCTATCTATCTATCTATCTATCTATCTATCTATCTATCTATCTATCTATCTATCTATCTATCTATCTATCTATCTATCTATCTGTCTGTCTGTCTGTCTGTCTGTCTGTCTGTCTGTCTGTCTGTCTGTCTGTCTGTCTGTGTATATATATATATATATATATATATATATATATATCCTTTATTACGCATTGTCTATATTTGCACACTTATACGAACCATCATGAAACGATCAATGTATTTTATTTTGAAAAACGAACAACGCCGTCTACTTCGTGTATGGCTGTGAAATTGCTGGCTACCGCGCAGTGCGCTGTATCGGAGTGAAGGAAAACTAGAGACGACAGTCCAGTGTTGCCCACTTAGCGTCTTTGTTGCTATATTTAGTGACTTTTCAGACCCCTCAAGCGACAAGGGATTGGCAACAGGTCTATTGACTTCTTCTGTGTTAATGGCAACTTTACGTGAAAGCACCAATCGTTCTGGAGTCGCTGTATTGAGGAAGCAGTGAGAGCTGCTGAACTCGTTTCTACTTTCTCCACTGCTGTCTCACAGGCATGCCGTCAGGGGAAAGAGAGCAGAAAGGAGGCCCATGCCAAAATGTATCATGAAAGCACAAAAGTGCAGGTGACCCTGCCCTGGATTACAAAGAGGGAAATAAATATGACATAAAAATAGTTTTTAAAGTAGTCTATTTTGTCTCTGCACTTAAATAATTCCCTGAATTTGATTCACACACAGCTTCAATCTCTTATTCACCTCATTCACTTTGTGTACCTCTGATGCATTTTATTTGTTGTATTTAGTGTGGATTCAGGCATTAAAATTATTGATATTAAAATTCATAAATCATTTCATAAAGGTTATCTGTAGTTCCAAACACATTTACTCACTGTATTTAATTCCTTTTTGTCTTTGAAAAAGCTTCTTATTCCTTCAGCCTGGGTCACAAATGTATGAACAAATATGAAAGTTAGATGATGATGTCATATACCCCCCCAAAAACAAAACAAAACAAAACAAAAACAAAAACAACAACAACAACAACAAAACAAACAAAAACAAAACAAAACAAAAATCCTTGAGGAAAATCAAGGATTTAGGGAACTGTCACATCTTGATGAAATAATACATATTTAATATTCTATTTTTAATTTGTTATTTGTCTTGAAACTGGATAGAATATGATTTATAAGCTCTTACCACAATAGAATTATGATGGGGTACCAAATGGTCTTTACAAATATTCTAATAAATATACAGTATTACGAAAACAACAACAGACAATGAAGTTAGAAATGTCACTGGGTTTTTAACAGATGCTTGAAATCCTAGAAAATACTTATTTTTTAATGAGGTTTGAAACGTGATTTATTTTTGATGAATAGTTTGAAACTTTAATTACCTAGATTTGGTTATAAATTGCTATCTGATTAAAAATGATGCTGAGGCTGGTCTTCAGTGGATGCCTCAAGTAGCGTGCGTTGCGTCACGCAGCTCGAGGTAGGGTCGTCAAGCTAATAACAGCTAGTATGTTAGCTTATGGAGGTTTTCTCTCAGACGGGAACTTCATGGAACATTTTATGTCGCTCTCGAACATCGAGCAAGTAAACAAACAACGCTTAGCCTGGCGGGGTGGGGGTGGCGGTGGCTTACAATACAGTGGGGGACACCCTGATTTGCAACTATTCAACCATGTCTTCCTCTTTGTGAAAAAACAAAAACTTTTATATGTGCATTTACAGTACATAAGAAACAAATAAATTATACAGATACTTCTGTTTTTCCTTTTTTAATATACTTATTCTTACAATGTCTTCACTGAGCTCAAAATCGTTGTTTGTGTCAGCTTATTGATTAAAGCTGATTCTTATTTAATCATAAAAAATGGTTTGGACGGTTTATCTTTAAAGACGATGACTCCCTAGGTTGTGCTGTCTATCTTAATCTGTGCTGTTGGCTATAAAGTTATCTTGATTTTGGATTTGCATGCATTTTATTAAGATGCCTCTCTTAGTCTGGAGGACCAAAATTAAAGTCATTAGTCCGGGCGGTTTCCTTTGATCACAGACGGTCTATCTGAATTGCAAAAAACATTCGGAAAAAGGTTTTGTATTCTATAACTTTACTGCATTCAACCTTTTATCTGTTCTTTAATTTGTATCATCCTAGCAATGTACTATGCAGATCAAGATGAAAAACACTCATTGTATGGGTAATGTATGTGTTGAGCAGGGTTTCTACACATTTCACACTTATGGAGGATGCTTCTGGATGAATGGATGGATAGATTAACTAATGGATGGGTCAGCAACTGGGTAGAGTACAACTTTTCCCCCACAAAATGGGCTAACCCTGGTGGTAGGTGTCGCTGTGGGCTCTGGGAAATGTGCACGCTACCTTGGAACGAGGGTGGGGTGAGCGCTGCATCATGTGGCTCGAAGGAGGGGCCCAGCGCGGACGTAGTGTGCGTCGAGCTAATAACAGCTAGCGCGTTAGCTATTTCGATTGGGAGGTTTTCTCCCAGACGGGAACTTTACTCATCGTTTTATGTTGCTCTCAAACTTCGACGCATTTAAAATAAACAGACAATGCTTAGCCTGGTGTGGGTGGAGTTAAGCCTTATGATACACTGGGGGAAACCCTGGAGTAGTCTTCTTGCAATTTGAAAGTTATGGGTTTGATGCCACTTTCCTCCTACGGTGTGTTTGTGTGCTCCTGGGCAAGGCACTTAACCCGAAGTTGCCTACTGGTCTGTATGTCGGTGTATGAACATGTGCGTGTTAGTGAGTGCATTTGAGTGAATGCTGCTCTAGTGTAAAACACTTTGAGTTTATACACTTTATTAGTTACGGAACAAGGAGCATTAGAACAATGAAGGACATTTTTTATAATCGGTCTCTTTGGCCCTTGGTGCTAAGGGGAGCAATGAACAAAGACATAAAGATATAAGCACTGGATGTAAAAGGGCTTTAAGAAGAAAAAAAAGTACTGTACATCTGTGTGGGTGTTAATGTGTTTTTGTCACTGCTACATACTATATACATATGTTTGTACAAGAGTTTTCAGTGTGGTGAGAATTACTCCATGCTTTATTTGTCAGTTTGTTGTACTTCATCCAACAGAAAAAAAGAGACAGTTAAATATTTAATGTTTAGAGCACATAGAATTGCCACTTGCTTTGAATTACATTCATTTTCTATTTTCAGCTTAATGTTGTGCCTTTGTGTATCATCTCAGCTGTCATTATACAGGATAATTTACTCCACTGTTAGATTTATTTCTTATCTGAAACTTAATGAGAAGACAGATACTCCGCACAGCTCTATGAATAATTCATACAGGAAGTGAGTTATATAGATTAAATTAGAATGAAAACAGTTCATGATGTACGTTTAATCAAAATGGCTTTAAACAGGTAATCAACTAGTGATCCTGTATAAGGCAGGTCAACTGCAGAGTTTGAGCTCAACCTCAGAAGTTCCCTTTAAAGCGCAGACTTTTCAGGCAGAGAGTAAATTCAAAGGCTTCTCTTCATATCTTCATCTCCTCCTTAATTTTAATTCTTGTGATTTTTCACTTGGATGTGAAGGTTTTGGAGCCTCTTCTGGTTTGCTCGGCCACTGAGGAAGTGGCAGGTCCTAATTATATAGGCATAATGCAGAGACACTTAAACGTTAACAATTACGGTAGGGAAAAAAGCAGAGCAATATAAGAGGATCTTAATGAATAAGGGAAACGAGTGGCGGGTGAAAATGGAACGAGAACAGTATATTTTGATGGGTGTTCTGGTATGACATCTAGGAAATCGGATTTGTGGAGAGCCGATTCTTTAAAACAATTCTAATCAGACTTTGAAACACATTCATGTTTTACATAAAACTTCTTTTGTGTTCATTGGTAGCACAGATTGCTGTAGCACTGCAGCGATTTCTCAACCCTTAAGTTGAACTTTTGTCCTTCATTGAAAACCCAACAACATACAACAGACTGTTATTAGATGCTTCCCAGCCATATGGTTAGCAAGCATAGTAATTGCCTCATTCGGCATTAGGGAACATTGTGGATGAAAGCGTGATCTGATAATGCCGCGTTGTTTAACAAACAGTTCGAAAGGACACTGGCCTTCTGTTTATGCTGCCAGCTGTAACCCTCCCAGCTCTAAATGGATTAATGATCCCAAGGTTGTCAGTTCAAACTCGGGCACAGGAGAATACCGCTGATTTGTCCTTGAGAGAGTCACTTAATCTAAATTGTGTCAGTTAATATCCATCTCTATAAAGGCTTTATACACATATCAACGGTTATGTAAGTTGCCCTTTAGGAGAAAGGAACAATGCAACACAATATGGCACCTTGGCTCACAACACGGTCTTGGCAGTGCCAAACAGCTGTAGCCTGAATCACACTGCTTTGTCATTGTTTGGAATTATAATGCATCCTATAAGCACAAAGAGATTTTTTTTTGTTTTCATTTATATTATTGATAACCTGACTCTCGCCAGATGGATTTTGTTCCGCTGAGCTCCACGCAGGTCTACACACCCATTTGAAATCACTGCCATTGGGGAGGATTTCAATACTACATAAAATGGATGAGCCAATCAGGATTGCCGGGCGGGTGTTTTGTAGATGTGACATATCAGAGAAGCGACTGTTTGTATTCAGACAACAATGGCGGCTTGCAGCGAGAAAGTAAGCGGTAACATTGATGCTGCTATTTCATCAGTGTTGTCCAATCTACCGAATATTAAAGCTATAGTTGGTAAACCTGTCCAGAAACACTTGTTGTTATACTGGGTAAAATCGTCCTTCCGTCCTGAAAGTAGTTAATACATTATGTATTCACAAAAAGGAGGTTAGAAAAATCATTCTGGGAGCTGCATGCCTGTAAAAACTAACCAATCTTTGCAGTTCGTTCCTAAGGGCATGGATTTGTCAGAGTGTTGTTCCTGCTCTCACCCATAGACATTATATACTCACCCCCTCTATCCCTCAAGTTCCTGGGGTATCACCTTATCTAGTGGTGGTCCCACATGCCAATCATTCTGACACGCTAACATAACGCCAGTGTCCGTGCTCTTTCCTTCCTAGTTTCTGCTTGCTGGTTGCGCATGCGCAGTTCTAGTGTTTACGTATCCGGTTAGCTTAACGACTAGGTTAGCAGTTAGCCGTTAATTGTAGCTCTGCTGCTCTCGCTGTATACTTTGAACATGGCTGAAAGTCACAAGAAGCAAACCGTGTTCATGTTTATGAGAAGAAGAAGAAGGCCTCAGTAGAATCAGAATCAGAATCAGACATACTTTAATAATCCCAGAGGGAAATTGCTGTTTCAGTACAATCGCCATAACATAACAAACATCACAAACATTTCAGGGGGGGACGATTTACTGAGGCCTTGCTGCCAGGGACCGCCTTACACGGTGCCCACATGGCGCTGCCATACTCTGTGAAAAGATAGAAGCAACAAAAGGAAGGTGGGAGGGAAAAAAACATACCTCATACTTTATCCTATAACAGGATACAGTTTGAGATATCAAAAACCTCATGCACAAAAAGCACAAATAAGACGACACACATATAGCAGAAGGTAAACATTTGAGACTAGTCGCGTGTAAGTTCATCAGTTTATATGAGCATCAGTTATGTGTGTCTGTTTGGGTGAAAGTGTTTATATTTCCGTGAACACTCTCCAGAGGCCATTGTCCTTGATGTTATCAGCCGGCCAACAGTTCAGAAAGCATCCGCAGATGTCAGCGGGGGAGGAGGTAGCAGGGTGGAGTTCTGAGCTTGTTCCTCATAACAATCCAGGAGTAGAGATAGGGAGGCAGACTAAATACTTTATTTGTTATGATACAGCTGCTCTGAATTTCCTGTCAGCTTTAAGTCTTTTGCTGGGTCCACATGGTGAAATCCAATTTTCCAAATTGTTGGGCTTTTCCGTGCTTCACTCCCAGATTTTATCCCATATTCCCCTTGAGTTCAAACCACTGAAGCCAGTCTGCATACCAGAACATCCAGCTTTTCGGCTTTGCTCCTCAACCTTCCAGAACACCTTAGTGAGCGCGTCATATGCAGCCGGCAGCCTGATCAAGGCCAAATGGCTACCTACATCCCCTGTATTTGCTGATACATAAAAAATCCACCAGATACCAATAAAGTAGAAATCCAAGTATCCTGAATCCAAACATGCAAACGTTTCAAACGTCCAGGGATGAAAAAGTCGAAAGACACACCGTTATCCATCCAGGAATGTAGGGTGTATCCCACAAAATGAGTCAATCAGGACCGGACGGGTCCCCCATTCGTTGCCTACCCGTCGAAAAAAATTTATCAATAGCATTGAGAGACCAGCTTACCAGATCTATGTTTTTCAGAGTTCGGTTGATATGAAGAAAGTGCTCAGAAAGACAAGACATAGCAGCAGAAGCAGGAGAGGGGGAGGGGGGGGGGTGAAAGCTGAAGAGGAAAGGAAAACACGACCGACCTCGAAGAGAGACAGAACGGAAAGAAATAAGACCAGAGTCGATTTGGGAGATATTTTCACGCGATCCCTCTGAAGAGCGGAAGAGCAAGGTAAGCCGGTCTTGTGCATGCGTAGTTGTTCAAAAAGGGGCTTGCGGAAACTTCCGGAAGAGTCGCCGACCCTAGCTTTAATTATTTAAAAGAAAACCAGAGAACGGCTTTGAGGGCTTTTGTTAGTGGAAACGATGTTTTTGCTCTTCTCCCGACCAGAGCTTGTAGCACGTCAGTAAAGATGACAGACAAGTGGATTTTTGATAAGGCCCCTCCTTCTGAAATACATCTCCAGTGGAGCAATCCCAGATGGATGTGTGGAGCTCTACGGAACGAAATCCATCTGGCGAGATTTAAGTTATATTATTGATGCAGAGGCTCTCAAATCTGTTCACACCCCTTTTAAGATGCCAGGTTTTTGTAATGTAAAAATTAAAAGTTAAATTCCATCCAGAGTTTTTCCACATAAGATGTTTCAGTATATGCATCTAAAAAATAAAAGTCTGTTGTGGGTAAATGTTTACTTGATTGGATAAGTGTTGAGTTTAAACCTACCAATATTATTGGTAGGTTTAAATGTTATTGGTAGGTAGTGGGCTGGATATACTACAATAATATTGAGTCTCATTAACTTGGAATACATTTTGACTCTGCTGACTGAATCTTTCAGTTTTTTAAGCAACAGTTTACAGAGAGCTTGCAAAATATCAGATGGCTCTCATTGTTCAAAGGTATCAGTCAATGGTACCAAAATGTTCCACAGCAGTATTTTTATATCATGGTATGACCAAAACATTCATCTGATTGAAGATAATGTAAGACAACAGTGCTGTTACTAAAAGAATACATTTTTATCCAAATGATTGACAAGACAAGATGGAGACTGATCAAGAAGGCTGGCAAGAGACCGAGTTTAACACCAAAGGAACTGCAGGCTGTTTCAGTAAGGATGTGTCCTACATGGGACCACAATCAACTCTTCTGCCTAGGTCTGGAGAAGGTTTGTAAAACAGATGAAATTATCATTAAACCTTGAGGAAGGTTGGGCATCAACTCCAAAAGGTATGTTTAGCACAAAAACAACACTGAGCATCTGCAGAAGAATGCCATGCCCACAGGGCAACATGGTGGTGGCAGTATTGGGTTATTATTCTTTTTTTCAAGATGACCCAATTCCTTAGGGCCCACTTTTGACCTGAAATCGTCTGCTAGAAAATTGGAAATGAAGAGGGATTTTATTTTTTCAGCATCTCCAGGAGTCTACACAAATCCAAATTAACAGAGCAATGACTTCATGATCAACATATTAACATTTTGAAATTAACTGGTCAGAGTCCAGAACCAAATTTTATAGACAGTATTGTGCTCACCTGAAGAGGGCTGACGACACTAGATTTCATTGCCATCTGAGTGATTTGGGGAACTTTTGCCAAGTTCGAAAAATTGCCAAGGTTGCATTAAATGTTTAGAAATTTATGCACATTTATTCATCACGGATGTTGCACCATTATTACTTATTATTAATTCTTCAAACAAATTAGTTTGTTTTTCTGTTGAACTGCACAGGATGTGTTACAATATATGTTGAACAAGTTTTGAAGTAACTCATCACAGTCCCAACGTTTTTTGGTCATCACGTAAGATGGGGATTTTAACAGGGCTATTTACACTTGTAAGAGCCACTGTATATGCTTCACCTGTTCCAAATGTAAAGTTACAAGTACTTCTCGCCTGTCGCTACCACAGCGCAGTATCTGGTAAATGTGCGGTACACAGTAAACAGGCCCACAGTGTGCTTCCTGTGTGCGGTGCTTAATCAAAGCAGGGTAGCTCAGACACTTTGCTGAGTGGGTGGTTGGCTCAGACCTGGAGCCCACATACGCAGGGCGGAGAGTTTGCAGGGTTGCCCAATTAGTGCTGAAAAGTGTAGCACTGTGAGAGCGTGTCAGCAGGGAAGTGTGCACCGGAGGAGGCGTGTCATCAATCATCAGTTCAGCTCCGGGCTTTTTCCAAGCCTTTCCAAGATCTGGCAGCAGGAGAAGGAATGAGAGGCAGGAATGACAGCAGCCAGACAAATCCAACAATGACAGCAATGACTGCTCTGGAAGTGACTGCACTGAAGACCAACTCTTGGCATCAGAAAAAGACAGTTACGTCTTCTGTTGGTGCGTCTTTATTGTCTAAGCTACTCAGGCAGTGGTCTGAAAAAATAATAGGTTGATTTGAGTTTCTAGCATGTCACTTTAAGCTGGAAGAGCCGAGTCCTTTGGGCCATGTGGCAGTTTTAAGGAAAGTCAGGTAGATTTTCACCTATGACAATGGAAGAACCCTTTCTGCTTATAAGCAGAAAGGGTTCTTCCATTGTCCATATTGTACATCTCATCTAGGTTTAATTAAATCAGGCCTAATAAATTTTGCTGACAGTTGCACAAATTGACAAGTAAAATAGCTCAGCCTCAGCTCTCACCTTGGGCAAGGATTAAATCAGCTCATTCACGTTTTTTGCACTTGGAGGCATAGGGTTGAATACTCATTCACATATAATTAATAATTCATATGTGCCAAATTTCAGCATAGCTGAGATACTGTACTGTGCCATGGACAAGTTCTTGTACAGCTTGAATTTGTTAAACATTTTTTCATGTTGCAACTGCAAAACCCGATTTATTTTATTGGGATTTTATCTGATAAGCACAATTATGAGTTGGAAGGAAAATTACAGGTGGTTTATTTTATTTTTATATATTTTTTGGTTTTACAAAAGAATGGACCCCTCTTGTATTCATCCCCCTCTGCTGTGCTTCCCTTAAATAGAATACTGTGCAACTAACTGCTTTCAAAAGTTGATCTTTGTCATCTAATCTCAATATAAATGAAGTTGTTCTGTGAAGGCAATAGAGGTTTGTTAGAGAACATCAGTGAATAGCAATACGAGGAGCTAGGAACACGGCAGACAGGTAAGTGAAAAAGTTGTGGGAACATGTAAAGCAGAGTTAGGTCATTTAATTTATTTTAAATTAGGACAATGCATATTGAATTAACATGTCAGCAGTAAGCATAAAAAAAGAAGAAGTTCCAAGTAACTGTGTTTTGCCATCGGCCATGTAGAACACATGCAAGAAATAAGATGTTCTTGTCAGATTAGATGAAAATTGAAAGTTTTGGACCACATTGAAATGGATATGCGAGCCAGAAAACAAACACTGCTCACCACCCTGAACGCTCCGTCCTTACAGCTGGTGCCAGCATCAGGCTTCAGGGATGACTTTCTACGTTACAGTCAGGGAAGCTGGTCAGAGATGATAGACGGAGCATAGTACAGGAGAATCCTGAAAGAAAACATGTTAGAAGACCTAAAACTGGGGCAGATCTTCACCTCCTGTCAGAATAATGGCCACAAGCCTATTCACATGTTGGAATGTTGCAGACAAAGATCTTTCTGATCTTAATCAAATAAATGATGTGTGATTTTTAGACACTTTCCATCCAGTCTGAGTCTGAACTAGTTTTTGAAAAAGAATGGACTCAAACATTAGTCTCTAGATGTGCAAAGGCGTTAGAGACACACCTTAAAACCTTGCAGAATAAAACTGCTTACAAGAGGAATTACCACAAAGAATTGAGTGAAGGGGCAGAGTAAAAATTCATGCAAAAGTTAAAAAAATCTTGATTCGTAAAAAAATGTAAAAAACATTAATTATATTTCTCCCAGTTCAGAATTATGCCAACTTTTGTGTGAATTATCAGAGTGATGTCAACAGACAATGCAATTTAGTTTTAGCTTTAACAAACTGCTCTGTATGCAAAGAACATCGGCAGAAGCAAGATACACATTCATTGATGACTTTGTGATAATCTGTGCCATGTCAAATTTCGAGACAGACCTGGTATATAACAAATATATAGTGAAATAATTAAATGATAACCCAATGCAGATTTTCAATGAAGTTTCCTGCTGGTGGGTCTTTTTCAAAAGAAACAAAATAGCTAAATTGCAGCATTCTTGAACATCTTTGTTGAGCATATTGAATAGAACACAGTCAATAGTACCCTTGTAAAGCATGCAATACTGATATTTCTAGCTTGCTGTTTTATTAATAAGTAAAAGAGTAATCGTAGCGCCCCGTTCATGAACTTATTTAGCATATATTTGAACTTTATGGAAACAGATTCAGAGAAAGATGTGGAAAAATGGCGTCATAGTTTTGGTTTCTTGCATAGAGAGCAAAAAAAGGGCTTGCATGAAGTTAACTTTTATGCATTTTAAGTTAATCCACTACTGCACTACTACAGTGTATCTCTTCAGTCTCCATGCATTCACACTTCATTTCACTTAAAACTACCCTATACTCTAAAGTACGCAATGATCTTTTGCAATGAAGTCTCCATATTTTGTTTTTGTCCAGAAAAAAAAAAAGCTGAGCTGCATTCACCTTATTACTGTTTGTGCTCGTAAATAAGCAAAGTGTTGTTTTCTGAAATTCTGTCATGGATGGAATAAAAATACTTGGGGGAAAATTGCATACTAGACTCTAACTACTGTATGTTGGTTTCTGTCCTCTCATATTTTGTGCTAGCGTGTCCAGTGATACCATTCCTATCCATTAGGATGAACTTAAATATTTAAAAAATAAACTGCCTATAACAGAGCACAAATCAGACCAGCAGGTTGAGCGTGTTAGTGAAGTGATTCTAGCTCAGTCTGATAGTGGAATTATATGGAGGCAATCGTGAAATGTTACAGTGCTGTGAAGTGTGTGCAGCCGTTGTTTGCCTTCAGCAAACACTGTCAATATGCAACATCATGCACCATGACCTCTGACAAATGTTTTAAATTCAACCTGCCAAATGTTTACACTGCCTCCCCATCCTCTTGCGTCTGCAATCTATAGCCAGCTGTTCCTCGGGCTCAAACACTGACACATAGTGTGACACCGGTGCCGAGATTTGTAATGTTTCCAAAAATGGGAACTTGGCTCAGTGTGTAGGGTATAATGATCATGAAATGTTCATCATCTTGTAAAAAGCTTCTCATTTAGGGAGAGTTCGCGCTACTTTGTCACAGTCTTTACAGAGCCAATTTCAGCTAATGTAAGCTTAAAAAATATCTCTCTTCAAGATAGTTTATCATATAGGAACCTGTAGAAATTCTTTTCTTTATAATTAAGCTAACGATTATCTTTCCTGGCACGAGTCGTTTTGTTCACTCTGTGCTGTAAATCTCCCTACAGTGGAAACCATCCGTGTGGAAAATGCTTTTAGGTAATCTTTCCTTTGGGAGGTGTACAGTGATATAATACAGAAGGTGCCCTCACATAAAGGGCTGTGGAAGAGAGACGAGTTTTGCAGTTATTATAGGTTAAACCAGCCTTTCACAACGTTTGCATAAGCATAATCAGAATTTATAGGTATACAATCCGGTCTAGGTTTGCAGACATGATATAATTGTGGCTTAGTGTCCAAATGTCTGACGACGGCGCTCCATAAATGGGTCATCAGCTTTAGCTGAACAATTAATTTTTCAATTCAGTTTTGCTCTTCAGTAGAACTGCACAATGGTCCAGTTGGTAGCCCTGTTGCCTTGCAGCAACAGTAGGTTTAAATCCCTTCCTGGGGTCTTTCTGCATGCGTGAGTTCTCTCCGGGTACCCCCCGCTTCCTCCCACAGTCTAAAAACATGACTGTTAATTGGTCTTAGGCATGAGTGTGCTGGCGTGCCTGGTTGTTTGTCCTGTGTCTATGTTGTCCTGTGATGGACCGGCCACCAGTCCAGGGTGGACCCCACCTTGCCCAATGACAGCTAGGCACCCACGAACACATGCCCACACACACACAGCCCTGCATGGTTAAGCGGGTATAAACATTGGTCGGATCTTCAGTTTCTCAAATGTGTCATCACTCACAGATCATCTTAGACGCCATCAACTTGACGCCTTTATGTTGCTGTCTTTGCAGTTTTCTCTGTCCAGATCCCAACACATGCTTTCTACCCTTAAATGTCAGTCAGTCAGAGTCAGACATACTTTAATAATCCCAGAGGGAAATTGCTGTTTCAGTGCCATCACCATAACATAACATCACAAACATTTCAGAGGGGAGACGGTTCACTGGGGCCTTGCAGCCAAGGAAAAAAACTGTCCACAAGGCGCTGCCCTTATCTGTTGAAGGAAGATAACAACAACATGGGGGAAAGGGAGGGAGAAAAAAAAGACAGATGTTTGACAATGTACGCTTTCACAAATAAAGAGTCAAACAACCGACAAAAAAAACCCTCATAGCACGAAAAGCACAATAACACAAGACACAAATATGCAGAAAGGTAAACATCTGAGGCCCGTCGGTGTACGTAAGTTCATCAGTTTTATGAGTATCAGTTATGTGAGTGTGTTTGGATGAAAGTATTTATATTTCCGTGAACACTCTCCAGAGGCCATTGTCCTTGATGTTATCAGCCGGCCCACAGTTCAGAAAAAGCATCCGAAGGTGCTGCGGGGGAGGGAGCTTTTCTGAGCATTCTCGCCATAACAATCCAGGAGTAGAGATAGGGAGGGCGAAATCCAAATATGTTATTTGTTATGTAAGCAAGCTGCACTGCCTTTACTGTCAGCTTTTAGTCTTTTGCTGGCTCAAATGGTAAATCCAATTTTCCGAATTGCTGGGCTTTTCCGCGCTACACTTCCAGATTTTATCCCATCACCCCCAGTCTGTGTTCCAGCACAGCCAGCCCTCGGCTCTGCTCCTTCACCTTCCAAGTTTGTCCGTTCACAGCCATAGTGAGCGCGTTGTTTGCAGCCGGCAGCATAATCAAGGCCAAAATGGCTACCGACATCCGCTGTAGTTGCTGAAATCCACAAAAACCAATAAGTAGAGATCCAAGTATCCTTAATCCAAATGTAAAAGTTTCAAACGTCCAGGGATGACAAAGTTGAAAGACACACCTTTTTCCATCCAGGAATTTAGGGTGTATCTCACAAAATGAGTCAAATCAGGACCGGACGGGTCCCCCTTTCGTTGCCTACCCGTCGAAAAAAATTTATCAATAGTATTGAGAGACCAGCTTACCACATCCATGTTTTTCAGAGTTCGGTTGATATGAAGAAAATGCTCAGAAAGACAGAAAGAGAGGGGGTGGGGGGTGAAAAGCTGCAGAAGAGAGAAAAAACACGACCGACCTCGAAGAGAGACAGACAGAAATGATTAGCTTTAAACGAAAGGAACGTTTAATAACATTACAAAAATGTTATATCATTGGCAAGTAATGTTACTGGCTTTAAAAAATGTAAATTGACTAAAATTAGTATTTTGTTGAAAGGTATTATATTTTATGCTTGAACCCATTTGAGCTTTAACCTCTTGCCTGACATGAAACATGAAATGTTTTTTGGCAATCTTACGAGTTAGATACGCAATATGCACAGAAAACGCTGTTTTAGTAATGCTTGCTGTGTTGCTATTGCAGACAATTTATTACATCAACGGTGCAGTCATTTTCTTTTCTGTTTTAAAATAACAAAATCCAATTTTTAAGCAACCGCTCTCTTACACACACTCTGTGTAACGTTGCCTTTGCTCATTATGTAATTAATGACCACTTATTGCAGGATGGTAAGAAAACCATATCATGAATGTTGTTTTTAAATCTTCTTATATTATAGTTCCTAAATAGAAATAGGTATCAGCTATAATCTGGATTAGGAGGTCAAAGTTTGAGAATTTAGAATCAGAATTTCTCATTTAAAGTTCTGTTAAAGTGCCTTGACTTCACTGTAATGTGCCCCTCAAAATCTATCATGGCTGCACAAGCTTTCCATTCTCAACAAAAAGCATTTGTCTGAGGAGGAGGCAAAAAAAGAAGCTTGGATCTAACTGGTTATAACCTCTTTTTTTAACTGGCAGTCATAAAAAGCAGAAGTGACCTATATGCTGTAAGGAGGATTCATGCTCTCTTGTTAGCGTGTACTGGTGTGGAATTGAGGTCTTTTCTGTCAGGAGGTGATACGATGAAGCTGTGGACTGTTTCAGCAAAGCCCCAGGAAAAAAAATATATAATGAGAGCAAGCTCCGAGAGAAGGGGGCAAACTGTTTTTAGCTCATGCATGCGCCCATGTATGGTTGTGAGATTTGTTTGTGGGGTTGCGAGGTGTGTATTGTGCACTTATTGTGTGTACGTGTGTGCATGTGTGTAAGAATCGAAGGTTTGACTGACGGCCCTATCTCCCACAACTCCGTGGAGCTCCATGCATCATTAATAGCTGACAAAAATGAGCATTCTGGTGTATCCTTTAAAGGCTGAGAGACTTTTCTGCTGGCTTTTCCCAATTGCCTGTGTGCGCTTGCATCTCCTTTATAATTTGGTGTAGGTGGGGATTCTCTATAAACCTGAGGTTTTTGACCTGCATGTTTGGGTCATTGCCACTATGATGGATGACATGGTTATCAGAATCTCAGCTTCAGGACGAGGGCTGTCCTATCATGCTGTCAAGGTCAGTGGTTACCAGGCTCATAACAGAGGGGCAACCCAGTGAGATCACTAAAATACACCCTACGTTCCAGCCGGCATCCATCATGTCAGATGTCAGCTTCAGAATGGGCTGCAACACCCACAAGTAAGCCTGCAATTGGAAAAGTCTGACCCCAGTAGGGTCACAAACTGTTGTCCAGTACGAGTAGAAAGAATGGCAAGAAGAATCCTATTTTTGGCCACCATTAGCTGGATGACATCACAGTGAATGGATTTGTTTCTTAAATCAGATGTTGGGAGGGGTCATTCGCCAGCAGGTCGGGTGTATTATACATTTTCATATTGGTTCCTTGTGAAGTTTAGATTACCCTTCAGAATCCTGCTGTTTAAACAAAGTCTAATTTAGACGTTGGTCTGTTCTGGTATCAAGGTACACAGTGGAGCTACAACAGGGGTTTCAAGCTCCAGCCCTAGAGGACTGGTGTCCTACTACTTCTTCTGCTTCAGTACGCCTGGATGAAAGTGTTAGGTTATTGGCAGGTCTGTGTGTACAGGGTTTTCGCGGGGCATTAAAAGTCATTAAATGAAATTTTTTTAAATTAAGGCCTTAATTGCCATTAAAAGTCATTAAATGTGATTATCTGTGGCATTAAAAATGCCTTATGTTTTTCTAAAAAAAATACGGTCATAAAAACAGTTTCGTCAGATATATTATCAGATATAACTGATTCCGCGTTGTGCACGGAACTGCTTCCGGTTGATCGTAAAGCTGTATGTTTTTACAATGTTCGGAAAAGGGACTCGAGGCGGAGAAAGACCTAGAGAATGGGAAAATGCTAATTTCAACAAAAGCGGATGGAAAACGAGGAATTCGGGACATGGCTGCTGCAGACTGTCGACGGTAAAGAGGACGAAGAATTTTGCCGTGTTTGTAAAAAAAAATTAAGCTTTGCACAATGGGTGTCAATGCTTCACGATCTCACATGAAGTCGGACAGTGTAGTCCAGGGTGTACGCGGGTATACAGCGTATACCCACTTATTTTTCAGTCAGCATTACGTATACCAACTTCTAGAGCGATATTTGTGTATTTTGTTTGAGCGCGCAGTGAGACAGGTATTCAGCGTTTAAACATCACGGGCGCGCGCTCAAAACTGATAAACTCTTCTCAATCCACTTTGCTCGCGCTCGGTCCGTGTCTGCCCGTGACCTGCTGCTTCCATGCGCAACACCAGCTGTGCGCTCGCTCGGCTGTTTCTCCCATAGACATAATATATAATGTCTATGGTTTCTCTGTTCGCTCCACTCTGTGCGATCGTGACTTCAAAAACTGTCCACCTCACCAGCCAATCACAGACAGGTTTCTTTCCATCCAATCAGAGTAGGGCTTGCAAATACTGCATTCAGACGGATTGAATGAAAATGCTGCAGCTTTTGGCAGAAATTACTAAACATAACGGTGGGATTGAAGAAAAAACAACAACCAATAAACAGTTTAATATTTTAGCCTAAAATATTTAGTTTAAAATAATTCCTTGAGTTACTAAGTGAGGTGTGAAAAATCTTTTTGTCTCTTTTCTTTCCAGCTTCTGGGTGATGATGCAAACGTTTCTTGTGATCATAATCATCATCATTGTCATCCTTATTTAAAGAGAACTTTAACACGAGGTAAAAAAAAATAACATCTAATAAAATGACTTGAGTAAAGAATCAACCTTTTAAAGCAACAACAATAATAATAATAATAAGCTTTTTAAATCCTTAATAACAAACAGAAGTTCTTTAAACTGAACTCTAAGATAAACAGGCAACCAGTGAAGGGAGGCCAGGATGGGCTAATGTGCTTTCTTTTATGTTTTTCCATTAAAAGGTGTGCAGCAGCATTTGAACCAGCTGCAGACATTTGAGTGAGGACTGACCGATTCAGAGATAAAGAGAATTACACAAATCCAGCCATGATGAAATGAAGGCTTAGAGTAGTGTTTCCATATTTTTGCCTTGAAAGAATAGGTTTTACCTTTGCTTTGTTCCTTACATGATAAAAATGACTTAACTGAGGACCCTTTTTGACTGTCAAGTTTCAAATCACCGTCCATTTTAAAATCAAGGGGCTAAACATTCATTGTCAGGGTGTCTAAATCAACAGGATCAACAGTTGTTTGGGTGTTTCAACCGGTATATTTGACAATTCCTCATTTGCAAAGACAAAGAGATTTGAGTTTTGATGTTCTCCTCGTTATTAACTTTATCTCTTTCTATAGATTCTCTTTCTCATTCAATTTAGGACTTTATGCCTTATCATCTAGGTCTATATTGAAAAACCTACAGTAAGGTAATGAAATGTTGATTCTGGATGTAGTGTAGGAATTCCTTCAATATAAACCAAATAAAATGTTACATTACCTGCCAGAAGCTGGATAAAATCTTTGAAAAAGAGACAACAGTATTTTCACACCTCACGTAGTAGCTCAAGGAAATATTGTAATCTAAATGTTTTAGGCTAAATATTTTAGGATAAAATGAGTAAACCCTAGTGATGGATTTTTGGGTAAACTAAATAGAACAGTGTTAAATGTCATTGTTTCTAAAACAGCATTTTTCTGAGCTGCGTCTAAAAGGGCAAACATTGAGAGTATACCCACTTCTCCAGGGACCGCTACACCACTGATCACAGATCAGCTGCAAAGTGCAGACAACAGCTAACAATGTCCAGTTACCTTTCTGTAACCAACGCAGTCACGTCCGCATTAGCTACCGCAAACAGTACAGCAGCAGCTGGAGCAAGCGTTACTGCCACTAATGTCGGGAAATCAGACGGTCTTCGAACAACATTTGGATCCAATACAACACTGCATGCGGAGGTGCGCTGGTGTCTGAAAACAGCCATCAACAAGTACTCTCTCTCTCTCTCTCTATATATATATATATATATATATATATATATATATATATATATATATGGGTACTTGTTGATGGCATTAAATTTATTTCTACGAGCATTAAAAGAGCATTAAAAAGCATTAAATTAGGGTTACTCATTCCTGTATAAACCCTGGTGTAACTTGACTGCATGCTGAGAAGTTAAAATGATCATTAAATGATTAACGATACAATTATATTAATGCAAAATGAAAACATTGATCCACATCGTCATGTTTAAGATACGCCTTTATTTTGAAATTCACAAGGCCCGAGAGTATTGGACATCTGATCTGTTTTTTTTTTTTTATATTTAAAAGAATGCTGTTTTTTATTTAAATGCCTGATGTAGGTAAATGCTTAGAAATAAAATGGTCAAATTATATTTGTTTTTTGTGTGTGAGATGATCTCAATGTAAATAATTGTGTTAAATGGGCAACTGATGTTATATCATATCAATTGCAGACTTGTGAATTGAATTTAATGGAAATTGTATGGAGACAAACTTTGTGATATCGACATTGCATTTTTATCCAAACAAATCGATATGACATCGTATTGTGAACAAGCTGGTGCTTTACACCTACTAATTTGCAGCACATGTCCCTAGATGAGCTTTTAAAAGCAGTATATCTACCGTATTTTCTGAACTATAAGGGGCACTTAAAATCCTTAAATTTTCTCAAAAGTTGATGGTGCGCCTTATAATCGGGTGGGCTTTATAATCTGGGACATATATATATATATATATATATATATATATATATATATATATATATATATATATATATATATATATATATATATATATATATATATATGTATATATGGTTACCGTTGTGCTTACTGACCAATTTTATGTGGTACAATGTGCTCAAAAATCTGTTAAAATGTGTAAGTGCGACTTTGGTAAGCAACAAAGCTGCTCCTCTCAATGAATATTTGGAGTATTACGGTAAACTGTGTCACTATCTGATCGCCCCCCTGAGTTGTCTACAAGACTGCCTGACTGTAATGTCTAAACTAGAAGTGCATTTATGTAAAGCAGCCCTTGCCCTGAGTACATGCTAGCAACAATAAACCAAGTAAGTTAATTCAATATAAAAGTTACGTTTATTTGGGCCTTATGTTAGAAACAGGGCTGTGTAGTCCAACTACTCTGTCCTCCCAACAGAGACGGATAGCTCTCCTTTTCAGGAGAGAGCGGTGTATGGGGGAGGGGCGGAGTTATATTACACACTTGGGAAGAATATTTAATTGTCATGATTTCGGCACTGTTGCCTGGTCTGATCTCTCATGTCACACACCTGTTCTAGCTCCGCCCGTTCCTCATCACTTCAGATCTGTTCCACCTGCTCTCACTAGTATATAACCAGCTCTAAGACCAGGCAACAGTGCCAGTTTATTTCGATCCTTGTGTGAGACTTATCCCAGCGTTTATTATTCTGATTCCTGATCCTGACCTTTTTTGCCTTTCGACCTCCGAGCCTGCTTTCTTCCGTCTGATTCTGTTTGCCCGATCTGACCTCTGCCTGTCCTGACTACCCGCTGGATCTCTGCCCTGTGTACCGAACCTGGAACCGTGACCTGACTCCGTCCTGGATTATCCTTCGGTACCTCACTGGCTCTCTGATCTCCTGGCTCCGACCTTCGACCACGTCCCCGACTTCGGCTTCGCTCTACGGCTCATCCTGCTCACGGTTGCTCTCACGGTTCTGATCTCCTGCCTGTCCTCCGACCACCGAAACACCTGCCGCTGGGACTTCATGAGCGGCAACCGCCGCAGCGAATTGACGACCCGCCTACTGGAACCCACTGGGACTGAACTGAACATTAAGACCAGGTTAGTGACCGACACGTTTGTGTGCAAACACCTTCAGATAAGCGTGGTCACTAACCTGCCGTCTCCTTCTGCAGAGGATCCCACTGTAGACGCTGACGCCTCCCGCTCCGCATCTGATCTTAATAAACTGTTAAACTTGACCGGTTTGTCTGCCTTGAATTCTGGGTCCACCTGTTCTGAGCCTAACAGAATAAACTGGCCCGACATGGATCCATCGGCAGATAAACCGTGGCGCTCAGGCATAGAGAATTCCATTTCTCAACTCCAGTCAGGCGTTAGGGAGATTCTGACTCGATTACGCAGCGAGTCTGCTCCCGCTCCGGCGCTTCCGCATACGTCATCAGCTGTTGCGTCATCTGTTACTAGGTCAGCCTGTCAGGAACCCCGACTGTCACCTCCCGAATATTTTAGGGGTGATCCAGATCAGTGTCGGGCCTTTATCACCCAGTGTGAGATCCACTCTGAGCTCCAACCATCAGTTTATCCAACTGATCGGTCGAAAGTGGCTTATGTCATCTCGCTTTTGTCAGGAAAGGCTAAGATTTGGGGAACATCTGAATGGCAGAATAACCAGGCTCTCTGTTATTCTTATCGGGCTTTTTCTCAAGAACTTGTCAGGGTTTTTTGTCCAGTTCTTCCCAGTCGAGAGGCTTCCAGAGGGCTTAAGGCGCTTAAGCAGGGTGGACGATCAGTGGCTGAGTATATCATTGACTTTCATTTACTGTCTTCAGAGAGCACCTGGAATGAGGATGCTCTCATGGACACATTCATTGGAGGACTCAATGAAAGAATTAAAGATGTGCTCTCTACCCGCGAGTTCCCTTTGACCCTGAGACAGCTAGAGGAGATGGCCACCCAGATTGACCTTCGGTTGACGGATCGTCGCAGAGAACGAGGAGCACCGATGTCTGCTAGTCCTCATCCGAGGTTCGACACATCTACAGCTTCTGCTCCCGCTCGTACACTGGATCCAGAGCCGATGCAACTGGGACGTGCCCGGCTGACACCACAGGAGAGAAGCAGACGTCACCAACTCAACCTCTGTCTCTACTGCGGCGGAGAGGGTCATCGCGTCAGCTCCTGCTCTCTAAAAAGTACAAGCTCAGTAGAGAGGAGGGAGACTCTGCTGAGTCGCACCAGACTTTCCAGCTCTCCTGAACTCCTTTTCCCAGTAACTCTCTCGTTCAGTTCCAAGAGACACAAGCTGACAGCATTTGTGGACTCGGGGGCAGATACCGAGTTCATGGATGAGGGTCTGGCTAGGCGACTGGGAATTAGGCTTCTTCCATCGTCAGCCTCTCGTAGGGTTTTAGCTCTAGATGGTCACCAACTGAATCAGTCTTCACTTGTTTCTGAACCTGTAGAGTTGTTGGTGGGGGGTAATCATTACGAAGAGTTATCCTTCCTCATAATCGATTCACCTCAGGTTCCTATTATACTAGGTTCTACCTGGTTGCGCAAGCACAACCCTCACATTGACTGGCAGAGGTTGGAGGTTCTTGGGTGGGCACCTGCCTGTTCAGGTTCTTGTTTACGTTCCGCTCAGCAGGACCATACACCTGAGAACGAGGTTGAGGAGGTTTATCCGGACCTCTCTAAGGTCCCAGAGGTTTATCATGACCTGAGGGAGGTGTTTAACAAATGTAGGGCCACTGCGTTACCTCCTCATCGGCCATATGACTGCAGTATTGATCTTCTGTCTGGGACAACACCCCCTAGGGGTAGGTTGTACTCTCTCTCTGTTCCCGAGTCCCAGGCCATGCAAAAATACATTTCAGACTCCCTGAAAGCAGGAATTATTCGTCCTTCTTCCTCCCCAGCCGGAGCAGGGTTCTTCTTTGTGGGTAAGAAGGACGGTTCTCTCCGGCCATGCATCGATTATAGGGGTCTTAATGAAATTACAGTTAAGAACCGGTACCCGATTCCCCTGATAAACTCGGCATTTGACCAGATTCAGGGGGCCAAGATCTTTACCAAGTTGGACCTCCGTAATGCCTACCATTTGGTACGCGTCCGTGAGGGGGATGAGTGGAAGACGGCATTTAATACCCCCACTGGACATTATGAGTATTTGGTAATGCCTTTTGGACTCACAAATGCACCGGCAGTGTTTCAGCATCTTATTAATGAGGTGCTCAGGGATATGGTGGGTCAGTTTGTATTTGTGTATCTGGATGATATTATCATCTATTCCCATGATCTGGAGACCCACAGAGGCCATGTTCGGTCAGTGCTTTTGCGTCTTTTGCAAAACCAGTTGTTTGTGAAGGCTGAGAAGTGTGAATTTCACGTGTCCACAATGTCCTTCTTGGGTTTTGTGGTTTCTCCTGATCACATCGCTATGGATCCTGCTAAGGTCAGTGCTGTCACTGAGTGGCCGATCCCCAAGGATCGGAAACAGTTGCAGAGGTTCTTGGGTTTTGCAAACTTTTACAGGAGGTTCATTAGGAACTACAGTTCGGTGGCTTCACCTCTTCACGCTCTCACGTCATCTAAGACTAGGTTCTGCTGGAATGAGCAGGCAGACAAAGCCTTCCAGAGACTAAAGAACTTATTCACGTCTGCACCTGTTCTGATCTCTCCTGACCCTGAGAAACAGTTCACGGTGGAGGTGGATGCTTCCAGTACTGGAGTTGGGGCCATTCTCACCCAGGAGGCTGGGGATGGTAAAATGCACCCCTGTGCCTTCTTCTCCAGAGGACTCTCTAGCGCTGAGAGAAACTATGATGTCGGAGATCGGGAACTGTTAGCAGTCAAGTTAGCGTTAGAAGAATGGAGACATTGGCTGGAGGGGTCCAAGATCCCCTTCGTAGTATGGACTGATCACAAGAACTTGGAATACCTGAAATCAGCCAAGAGATTGAACCCTAGACAGGCGAGGTGGGCACTATTTTTTGGTCGATTTAACTTTTCTCTGTCTTACAGACCCGGGACCAAAAATGTTAAGCCCGATGCACTCTCTCGGATGTTCGAGGCGGACGAAGAGAGTACCAGTGGTGCTGAGGGTTTTATCCTACCGAAGTCTGTAAGATGTGCCATCACTATGCTTGATATTGAGAGAGAAGTGAGAGGGGCTCTTAGTAAGACTCCACCCCCAGAGTCTTGTCCTAATAATCGTTTGTTCGTTCCTGATCAGCTAAGAAAGAATGTTTTAGATTTTTGTCATGGTTCTCGTCTGTTTTGTCATCCCGGGGTTACCAGAACTATTCGTTGTGTTCGGACACAGTTCTGGTGGCCTTCTCTGTCTGCCGATGTAAGGGAGTTTGTGGCAGCCTGCCCCCAATGTAATCAGGCTAAGACCTCCAGACAACCCCCTTCCGGCTTGCTTCGACCTTTACCTGTTCCGTCTAGACCATGGTCTAACATTGCCATGGATTTTATCACCGGCTTACCTTCTTCAGAGGGTAATTCTGTCATTCTCACCATAATTGATCGGTTCTCCAAAATGGTCCATTTGGTTCCGCTGCCCAAACTCCCGTCCGCTAAGGAGATGGGGGAAATTTTGGCACGTGAGGTTTTCCGTCTTCATGGAATCCCGACAGACATTGTGTCAGACAGGGGTCCTCAGTTTGTGGCGCAGTACTGGAAGGAATTCTGTGCCATGCTGGGGGTCTCTGTCAGTTTGTCGTCGGGATTCCACCCCCAGACGGATGGGCAGACAGAGAGGGCCAACCAGGAGGTAGAGACTAAGCTACGTTTGTTGTGTCAATCGGACCCCACTAAGTGGGTCAGTCAGCTTCCGTGGATGGAACATGCTCTGAACTCTACTCCTTCTAGCACCACTGGTCTCTCCCCATTCTATATTGTGTTCGGTTTTCAGCCACCGGTGTTCACTATACAGGAGAGGGATTCTAAAGTTCCATCGGCCCGACTATCTGCCCTGAGGTGCCAGCGAGCCTGGAGAAAGGCTAGGAGAGCTATCATCAGTTCCGTGGAGAGCCAGACCCGGAACGCTAATCGCCGGAGGATCCCGGCACCTGATTATCAGGTGGGCCAGAAGGTTTGGCTCTCCACAAGGGATCTTCCTCTCCGAGTAGAGAGTAAGAAGCTGGCACCTCGGTTCATCGGGCCGTTCCCTATTTCTAGGGTAGTGAACCCGGTGGCTGTCCGCCTCCAGCTTCCTCGCTCCATGAAGATGCATCCCACTTTTCATGTGTCCCGGGTCAAACCTGTTAACACTTCTAGATTTGTGCCCGCCTCCAGACCCCCGCCTCCCACCCGACTCATCGACGGTGGTCCCGTGTACACCGTCAACCGGATTCTGAGGTCCAGAAGAAGAGGCAGGGGGCTGCAATACTTGGTTGATTGGGAAGGGTATGGTCCAGAGGAGAGATCTTGGATCCCTGCCAGGTTCATTTTGGACAAGACTCTTATTACAGCCTTTCATAAGGCCCATCCCGAGCAGCCCAAAAGGGCGTCTGGTATCCGCCCTTAGGGGGGGGGTTCTGTCATGATTTCGGCACTGTTGCCTGGTCTGATCTCTCATGTCACACACCTGTTCTAGCTCCGCCCGTTCCTCATCACTTCAGATCTGTTCCACCTGCTCTCACTAGTATATAACCAGCTCTAAGACCAGGCAACAGTGCCAGTTTATTTCGATCCTTGTGTGAGACTTATCCCAGCGTTTATTATTCTGATTCCTGATCCTGACCTGTTTGCCTTTCGACCTCCGAGCCTGCTTTCTTCCGTCTGATTCTGTTTGCCCGATCTGACCTCTGCCTGTCCTGACTACCCGCTGGATCTCTGCCCTGTGTACCGAACCTGGAACCGTGACCTGACTCCGTCCTGGATTATCCTTCGGTACCTCACTGGCTCTCTGATCTCCTGGCTCCGACCTTCGACCACGTCCCCGACTTCGGCTTCGCTCTACGGCTCATCCTGCTCACGGTTGCTCTCACGGTTCTGATCTCCTGCCTGTCCTCCGACCACCGAAACACCTGCCGCTGGGACTTCATGAGCGGCAACCGCCGCAGCGAATTGACGACCCGCCTACTGGAACCCACTGGGACTGAACTGAACATTAAGACCAGGTTAGTGACCGACACGTTTGTGTGCAAACACCTTCAGATAAGCGTGGTCACTAACCTGCCGTCTCCTTCTGCAGAGGATCCCACTGTAGACGCTGACGCCTCCCGCTCCGCATCTGATCTTAATAAACTGTTAAACTTGACCGGTTTGTCTGCCTTGAATTCTGGGTCCACCTGTTCTGAGCCTAACATTAATGATCCTTATAATCCGGTGCGGTTTATGTGTGGACAAAGACACACAAAGACACGTCAATTCACAGAGCGCCGTATAATCTGGTGCGCCTTATGGTCTGAAAAATACGGTAAAATACTACAGGAGACAGAATAATGATAAAAAAGTTGACAGTGACACTATTTATTTATATTTATACACAACATATTTAGTTACAAATGAACACAGCAGAGGGTCTAAAACATAGCAGTAAAACTTGGTAAACAGGATTAATATGCTGGTTTTTACATAGCCAGGATTTGCAAAAAAATATTTTTGTTAAATGTTGACTTTGCTCACAGGTTTTAAATGGGGCAGGGAGTGAGATCCAAAGTCTAGTACCTGTCACAGAGCAAAGGTTTAACATGTTTTAACATCTGTATCGGTCGATGTTGCTAATTTCTTTTTTGTTACCATATTAGTATTGGTCCAATAAGTAAAACTGGATTAAGCTTAATATCTATCTTGTTGCCTTTTGTGCGTGTGTTTTGGGAGGGGAGTTTGAGCATGTGACAATAAATATTTGTTATAGGCCATAACTGTACTATTAATACCAGATATCAACATCAGTCAAGATTTTCATATCTGTGCATCCCTAATTACAGTAAACATTTTTAACTCAGCAGTGAACAAATTATGAAACGAACAATCTTCCTGAGACAGTTAAAACTGACAGTCTCAAAACAAATATCTTTAAGGAATATTTTAACCAGGACCGTGTGATATTAGCAACACATGTGATATATGAACAATATTGTTGAATTTTGGGACAACACGACTTTATGCTTAGGGTTTATAGCAAAACACAAACCCCAGACATTGAGCAATTAATCCAGCTACAGGATAAAATTCAATATTTCCCTCTCAACAATAGGGTTTTATTGAAAGAAAGTTGCCTCTAGTTACCATTTTTTTGACAGCGATACAACTTAGCTGTAGATTCTTAATGACTGGACCACCTTACCACCTCTTTACCTTCTGAAACTTAACTTGCATTAAACATCAAGGGTCACCACATACAGGTAAGGAGGCTCTGAATGCATACATAGTACATAAACAGTTATCTAACATAATATATTTGCATATATTTATGTGCATATCGCAAAGGCAGTTCTTTGTAATATGCATGTTGCAATAATGATACATTAGCTGTATATTCTACACCCCTAGTTTTGACAGGTGGATCATTGATTTGCATCTGACTTGGAAGGCGCCGAGGGGGACAGACCTTCATGTGCTTAAAAAAGCACATGAAGGTAGTTGAAGCAGCGCTCCAACTACAGGTTAAGTGTGAGCCATCAAAATTGACAAAGACTGAATTGAGGTGTCAAAATGTTTTCAGAAGAACAAACGAGCGAAAGTCCGGTTGCATACGATTTAAGCCTGTTTGCTATTGCTATGACCCGGTTAACTGAGAATGTGCACAGGCACCCCTAATTTTAACCAGTTAAAGTGCAAATTTAGAAAATAAACTTTGCCTTACCTGTTCTTTTCTTGTCTGAAGATTAGCAACCTCCATGCAACGCTAAAGTTTTAATAAAAACAACCCCCAAAAAGTGCACATATGCTTTTAAGATATTTTAATTTACAGTGTATGTGTAGCATCTTCTTTTCCCCAACTGAAAAGAAATCTACAGCACCAAAAAAATCTTTTTTTTTGTTTTAAAATAAATAATTGGACTCAAACTTGCAAGGGCTGCACCTCAGAGAGATTCACAGCTTAATGTAAGGTTCGTGTTGCAACTGGTCCAATTTTTGGGGGCAAATATTCACGTTTGCTTTCAGCTTATGCACTGCTAAAAGAGAACAAAAAGTAAGTAAAATTTTCTTGAAATTAGTGTATTTGTCCTTGATCTGAGCAGGTAAGTAAGATTATCTGACAATGGAATTAGTATTTTGACCCCTAAAAAAAGATAATTAGAAATGCTGCACTTGAATAAGAGGATGGAGATGAGTTGTTCCTATATTAAGTACAATAATCTTATTCCATTGGCAGATCATCTTATATGCCTGCTCAAATCAAGGGCAAATTCACTCATTTCAAGAAAATTTTACTTACTTTTAGTTCCTTTTTGCAGTGTGTCTAAAACGGCCGTTTTCGACAGGTAGATGTCTGCTGCTCCTAAAGTGTCACTTATTGTTGTGGCCTTAATTTGAATTGTCTGCTAGGTGCTGATGGAAAGCCGAATGTAGTCAGGTTTGCGCTTTGTTTTTTTCCCTTTACCAATTAGCTTTACGTTCAGACGACGCTGATTCTTGTGACTAATTGAGTAGAGAGCCGAGCCAGTTACATACGGTGTTGTTGCTGCACAATGATTTCTTTTGAAATTCCACTTTTGTTTCTCCATCAACACTGTAGCAGAGTGAGAGATTGTGATGCTTGTCATCAGCCGACTAGCGGGGCGCTCCTTGCTGGTGCTTCCCATGTTGTTTAGTGTTATCGTTGCTTTATGTGCTACTAGCTGTTACTGTTTAGTATCTCTGCATGGCCCATACTAGATATCAGTATAGATGCAGCTTTCCTCCCACCTTCTTAATATGCAGGTCTACTTGTTGTGCTTTAGACACTTTTCCCACTGACCCCCGTAGGATTTGTTCTAACTTTACATGGCATTACAATACATGCAAACTGTTGGGTGATGCCCTAACAGGAGCGCCGATTCGTTTGCTTGCCCAGATTTGTCTACAGTTTACGTGCCCTACTACGAAGACTTGAGCACGTACTTGCCAATTTGTTTTGACAAAGCGTACTTGTCATCTTGATGACAGTGTGTGCTGCTGTGCTGAGAATACACAGGTGTTCCTGCCAAGAGGAGAGGGTGTAAAAAAAAAAAAAAAAAAAGAAAAAATTCTCTGTTTGTGTAAGCGCTTGGGATTGCATTAGAAAATGATCCTCAAATTGTCTGCTGTCTCAATTTACTCTTAATTCTCAGAAGAAAACCTTTGATGAATCCTTAAGTGAAAAAAAGTGTTTCCGTGCCAACAGTTTTGCAGCCACTTATGTTTCGTTAAAATAGTTTTAATCAATAAAGTAGTCCAATGCTGGATTTTCTTTTTTTTGCCGGTGACAGCTCTGAAAAGCGCCACTGAGTGACCCTGAACAGGACAAATCAGGCATGAAAATCTGAATGCAATGTTTGACTCTTAAGTTTTAATGACACTTCCTTAGTCATATATGCGGTCTAATCTACAAGTAGTTAAAATCTATTTCAATGTACTTAAGCTGATGATTGAAGTCTTATAGCATATATATAAATGAAGAGGAATCCAATTGGAAGTTGTTGTTTGTTTGTTTTTTCACTCTGGGCCAAAGTGAGAAAGTAAAATACCTCAGTGTGTATTCATGTTTGTCCCTTTTTGTCCTCTGTTGTAGCTACAGAAAAATAGCCATGTTTGGCTTTGGTAAATTGCAGTCCTCTGATTATTAATAGGTCTGGTTGCTTGTGACTTTCCTCTAATGTATGCCGTTTTTGGCAAGCTGCTTGTTTTTGCTGTTGAATTGAGCTGATCACACCTGTGTTTGGTGATGAGTACAGTTTTGTGCTATCACTCACAAAACAATGGTGCTAATTCTAAATTGCAAAGATAAGCCTGACAACAACACTGTGTTAATTATGTCCAAAAATGTCATTATTATATAATTTCTTTTATCATTTTTGGTCATTTTATCTAAAATACAAATTTATATTTTTTTGAGTCATGTCCATCAGACCTATTATGTATATTGCTCACGGGGTTTTAGAGTAGCTGAACCCAAGAGATCGAATCCTTGAGCTCTCGCTGTTGTGGTACGGTTGTAGCCACGGATGTAAAGAATTAATGGAGTTGGACACTATGGCACGGTTGGGATGAATATTAATGGCAGCTAATTAGTTTTACTTTATTCTTAGTTTAAAGAGTGATGTCACCATTGCCATTTTACTTCAAGGTAGAAAATATTTTCTCAAAAACTTTAAAACTTTGTGTTTGATAAAACTTTAAGTTAAAGAATTTAAGACTATACAATAAGATAAGAATTGCCTTTATTGTCTCACAATGAGGAAATTTGGGCGTAACAGTGGCATAGTTGCACACTAGATTAGTAATATTAATAACGATCTAATTTAAAGATCAGTTTTGAAGTGAAAGAGAATGAACTTATCAGAAAGGGGAAAATAATTAAATATTGTGCAATTACTGATAATATGGCATATTCAAATAAAAATGCAATATTCAAGTTAGAGGAAAGATAGCAGCCAATCTGCAGAATGAGCAGTGGAGAGTCTTAACAGCAACTGGGAGGAAGGACCTGCGGAGGAGCTCCTTTGAGCATCTGGGATGCAGCAGTCTGTCACTGAGAGAGCTCACCAGCTCTGTAACAGCTCCATGCATGGTGTGGGAGACATTGTCCATCAGTGATGTTATTTTTCTGACAGCCTTTTTTGGTTTGCTTTGATTCAAAGTGGTGTACGTGAACAAAACAAACAAACAAAACAGAGGAAAGAAAAGCATTACAGAGACAGAGGGAAAGCACCAGTCTACAAAACTCTGGATTGCCTGTCTGTACTCTGAGTTGTTCTCATCTGTGATGAGACCTGCTATGGCATCAGAGCCACCTGGTGAGCGGATGGAGAAGTCTGCAGTGTAGAGGGTGAACAGAAATGGTGCCAACACAGTTCCCTGCGGTGCTCCTGTACTGCAGACCAGCCTATCGACTGACATCGGATTTTAAAATCCCTGTTTTTATTGGATTGGAGCTGTATTTATGCCCCCAACAACTTAATGTGCTGTTGAGCAAATCTGACCATTTTACAGGAGATTAAAGCATTGATTTTAAACATTGCCTCTGAAATGTATGTTTTTGAGACATGTGATAGGTCATTTTTGTACATTACTTAACTGGAGAAACTGGTAAACAACATGCAAATGTTATTTTAGTTGTAATGTGACCCTGAGCCCTTGTGTTGCTACTAAGAGTTTTCGGGCAAAGAGCTGTGAAGCACAATTTAAGTCAAATTGGTGTTTCTACTGAGAGAAAGGCCACACAGCCTTTGAGGATGATTGAATTGCATATTAAAGGTCCCATGAAAAACACATTTTTCCTGGTCTCTGATACAGTTTTGTTGGACCTCTGACAGGTGTGTGAAATTGCAGTATAATATGGGAAGTCTGAAAAGAAGAGCTTCATATTCATATTACAGTTACATTCACAATATCACAACATTTAACCCAAGGTGTATTAAGCAACATGGAACTTTTCAACAAATTCTGCACTACTGGAGAATTTGTTGAAAATGTGTTTTACTGATATATTCAGAGATGCCAAACAACATTCACACTTCACATGATCAATTGTTAACCAATAGAAACAGAAATAGAAATTGCTCACGTGTCAATTAATGCGCTTTGGGGTTTTGAAAAGCGACTGAGGGGCTGAGGGAAACAAAATTAATGCGCTTATTAAAGTTTTGAGAACTGAGACGCTAAGGGAAAGAAAGACTTTTAAAGAAGAAGAAAAACTTTATGGGACTAATAGCACTTTATTTAGTGAGAGCCTTTTAGCCTGAGTGTGCCAGAGCTAACCAGGTTGAGTCGGTTCTGAAATTTGGTCTCCATGTGGAGAACTTGACTGAATCCTTGGCTGAAAGCGAGTAGCAAGAGATGGATCCTCTCCCACAGCGGGGGGAAACACTGACCTTGTGTTACCCACGTCGCACACCAACCGGAGGTCCGGAACGTGACTTTTGCCTCCTCGTCATTCTGGAGATCAATGAGTCTCTCCTGGATTTTGGGCTCACAGTTGGCAGCATCTGCTTGCCCTGGCTCCATCACCCAGTCAGGCACTTCTAACTGCTCCAGATCCTTGAATCGAGTTGTTATGTCGGCCTTGACTGCAGCAGGCTGCTGCTGCTCCAGACAGCGGCTCCATTACGCCCCCGTTCACGGGTGCTAGTACTTCTGTGTTTACGCTGAAATGTCGCCAACACCCCCACCCATTTTAACAAGACAAAAACACCAAAATAATCCGTAGTGAACAATGTTTTTTTTAACCTACCGGGCGGGTCTTCCTCTCTGCTGAGACGCGGTCTGTGTGCGACGCCGCTTTGTGCTGTCGTCAGTTGTTGCTGTCGCCATTGTGTTCGTCTTTTGCCAACCAGTCCGGCGCGCATGCGCGAAAAACCCGGATCAAAACAATAACAATGAACTGGTCTATTAGCTCCTTAGTCTTTGTCACCTTGAGCTGCAGATGGTTCAGCTCACTCCAAGTGACAAAGTTGCCCACCACAGTCCTATATTCACTCTCATCACCCTTTTCAATGCAGCCAACTATTGCTGAGTCATCAGAAAACTTCTTAAGGTGGCAGGACTCAGTGCAATAGTTGAAGTCTGAGGTGAAAAGGGTGAAGAGGAAGGGGGAGAGGACAGTCCCCTGAGGGGCCCCAGTGTTGCTGACCACCCTGTCAGACACACAGTTCTGTAGGCGTACATGCTGTAGTCTACCCGTCAGGTAATCCAGGACACGATGGGGGCCTCCACCTGCATCGCAGTCATCTTCTCACCCAGTAGAGCCGGACGGATGGTGTTGAAGGCACTGGAGAAATCAAAGAACATGATTCTCACAGTGCTCGCCGGCTTGTCCAGATGAGTGTAGACTCTGTTCAGCAGGAAGATGATGCTGTCCTCAACTCCCAGGCGGGGCTGGTAGGCGAACTGTAGTGGATCCGTGAAGGGCCTGACCATGGGCCTTAGCTGCTCCAGGACTAGCCTCTCAAAGGTCTTCATGATATGGGATGTCAGTGCCACCGGTGGTAAACTTCTCAACCAAAACTCACTGCTGTGCTCAGGATGTGATGACAGAAAAGCGGAGGGCATTACGCAAAACATTACAACATGATAAAAAAAGACAAAAAACTATGGTTGATGGTGGGGACTTTCATGGGGATTATTAGTGTTTTATATGTTTTATTCTATTCAAGTTATTTGTTTCTATTCAGCAACCTAATAGGGTTCCTGTTTTGTTATATTTTATAAATATGTCTAGGTTTAATAATGTGTGAGAAAACCACCATTTTTTATTCAGTCAGTATTTAATACAAGTGGCACAGTGAGCTGTTAACATATAACGATGTGCCTCTATTAAAATTTACCAAATAATTAAAAAAAATAGCTCTTCATGTATGGAAATACCCTCCTGATACAAGAGAAAACCAGGGTTTTTAAGAAAATGGCCGCTTATCAATTTAATCGTCAGTTGATTAGATTAACATATATAGATCTATATAAATATAGATCTATATATATCTATCTATATATAGATATATAGATAGATATAGCTAGTGCTATATATCTTTTTGATTTAAACTGCTCATAGCTTAATAAGCAGTGAAAATATTATCTATACATGACTGAAAGTGAGTAGTCTATGTAAAACTGTGTAAAGGGCTGTTTGTGTTCTTATACCCAAACCAACTCACCCCCCAAACACGAAGCAGCCAGCCTATCCTTTCGACCTAGTCTGTGCTGAATTATGTCAGATTCCATCAAGTCCTTTATTGTTTAGTTTATAATTTATAGCATCAAGGCTTGCGTTTACTCTTTCTTGTCAACAAGGCTAGGACGGTTGGCCCCTAGCTCTTAAATCACCAACCACCTGAGGTTTATGTTAATTGTAGATTGTGTAGTACTTATTCTTTAATCCATTTCTCCGCTCTATGTCAGATGTTTAATCCCTAACATAACAGCATTGTTCTTCATCATGACTCCCATTGTAACTATAAGAGTAAACCCATGACTTTTGCATTTAGAAATTGCTCCATTAAGCAACTTTATCCAATAAACTGTAATTAAAAAAACCCATTGTGACCATCTCAATTAATTGCATTTTTTTATAAATTGATAAGGGAAAAAAGTCACCCAGGTTACAGGCGGCAGCTCATACGTCTAACTAAAACAGTCTCACTTCTTTATCCACACAATTTCAGAGCTTTGCTGACTTTTTTTCTCTTGTCATCCCAGGTTACATATTCTATGACCTGGGTTTGGCAGGCAGGGTTTGATTTAGTGTGCAGAACAAACCCACTGCTGTGATCCTAGTCATATATGATATGAAAAGGAACGAGTCTAAATAATAAAATTGGTTTAGTGTTGTGTTTTCTTGTCAGGGTCCTGATGAGTTGAGCTTGTTGTATCATGTACAGAATCATCAGTCCTTCCCCTTATACCCCAGAGAGCACAATATTGTGTTTTGCTGCATGCTCATTTTCCATTGGCTCATTTGAATGTGTGCGATGTCGGTAATGAGCAAGCAGAATTGGTGAGGCATAATGATGCCCAAGGAAGGGAGGAGATGGATTCTCTTTTGGGTGTTTCAGTTTTACCATTATTATCCCGGTTGCCAAGATTTGAGAGGTTCGGATGCTGCCGCATTTACATGGGCTTAATGAACCTGCTCACTTAGACATGCATTCTCCCGCTAGTCTCCCTCGCTACCGGCACACGGGTAAGAGGAAGCAAGCCCAAATCCATCATTTAATGAGCTTTAGATATCATCGTAATGGTTAATATATTTTCTTTTCTGCAGTTTGATTCTGCTTTTTGACTGATGCTTGTGTCTCTGCTTGTGCTTTGGTAAGACAGTCCAACTGACTGGATGTTGAAAGCAACAAGAGCATTTCCCCCACAAAATTTTTGATTGGCTTTGTCTTTAAGGAGATTAAGAAAAAGAATAACAATCGATCAGGAGGTTATTGAATTAAATCAGATAGAGCTCGACTGCACTTGGATTATTTTGGTTTTAATGAGTTGGAGGATTATTGTCACTAATGGAAAACGTATCGTACAATTTGCTCCCCTACTTACTGTCATTACATTTATTTCCTTAATCCAGACACTGGGGCTTTCTCTGGGAAATATTCCCGGACAATAGAAGCAATTTCTTGTTCAGGACAATCCTTTGTCTCCAGCTCTATTTCTGTTCTGCAAGGTCGTTTTGTAACTGGTATTTGTCACAAGAGTATCAAACAGGGATTTGTGTGAAGACCATCCTCACATGCCAAATGAAATGACGTTCTTATCGGGGGAAAATTTCACTAAAACGCTGCTTTCTCCTTTGGTATTCTCTGACAGTAACAGCATGGTTCAAGGCAAATTTAATTGCTGCTTTACAACAGCTTTCTGGCTTGTCAACAAAAAACTGGACTAATGGCTCCTAACTGTTCTCACCCAATTATTTTTGTCAAGTTTTCCGTATTTTTAAATCCAGGACAAACACTTAACCTATCAGCCTTTAGTAGTGTTTGTTTATAAAAAATAAAAAAAAGTTGTGGAGAGGCAAGGGAGAGGAAAAAGAACCAGAGTAAATGCTCTAACCGTGAGAAAAACATAAAACGGCTTGTTTGTGACCGCACTAAATTTTTGTTCTATGTGGTTGTCAGCAATATATTGGCTGTATCTGTGGAAAGAGAAAGGGCCGCATTTTGATGCATCAGTAGGTTTATGAATTTTAAATATGGGATGCTAGAAATATCTTCTCGCAGATAAAAAAAACTAATATAGATGTAAATTGATATAGACTGAGGTATATATTTCCATTTATCCCAGTAGATTAACATTATTATATGGTTTTCTTTTTTTAAGTAAATAAACGTATCTTCCACTTTAGGTTTAGGTGCAACCTGAACAATAAAGCCAAATTAGACTTCCCTTGTACCTTCAGAGCGGACTTAATTTTTTGAGGTATGGATTCAACAAGGTCTCAGAACCATTGCTCAGAGTTTCTGGTCCATTTTGAGATGATGGCATTACGTAATTGCAGATTTGTTGGCTTCTGTTCCACCACACACCAAAGGTGCTCTATTGGACTGAGTACTGGTGACTGTGACACGACCCATTATCATGCTGATTCTAGCTACCGAAAATGGGCGGGATGGGTTCAGCAACAATACTCTGGTAGGCTGTGGCATAAATGATGCTCATCAAATGCTCATCTGGTTCCAAGAGGGGCACAGTGTGCAAACGAAATATAGCCCACAGCACTACCAGACTGAACCGTGTGCTACATGCACAAAATTCCTTGATCAGATTGAAATGTGTTTGGATTGAAAAAAAAGTAAAAAATCTCCATACATTGTTTATATAGGCACAAAATCAATTCATCCGATCATGACGTACGCTTACATGCACCAGGCTTTATTCAGAATACAAGCATTGTGAAATGTGCAGAGTCCTGAAATCTTATGAAAAAACTCAGAAGTTGCACTTCGGCCTGTGCCGAAGAACAAGCAGAAGATTTTTTTTTTTTACTTTATTGAACAGTCATATACAAAAAAATTGAAACAAACAAATACATATTCAAACAACGGCTTCGTTCTGGGCTTTCTGAGTGCCCAGAATGGACCTGTGCCAGGTTCTAAAAATGGTTGAAATGTTTTTGCACTCGCTAATAAAGCTACATCCTTAAAAACACACACTGTTGCTCTCACTGTGTTACAGGATAAGAGACATAGGGCACACATGTGCCATCAGGGCAGTTTGCCTCAATCTGAATGGCATGATTGGAATAAGTGTTTAGATGGATGCTGTGTGGATTAACAATCTGCATAAACCACCCATGTCATTCAGGATACAATTTCATTCTGAGTGAGCTTAATCTCATCACAATATTCCCATTGGCCTGTTTACATGACACATTTTTATTCAGATCAGCCCTTTATTCTGATTATTTATGTTTACCTAAACAGAACTATTGATACAAGCAAGGATGGATCTACACTTAATGTCATTCATGCCAAATTCTGAAATCTACCATTTGATTATCACAAATGAAATCAAGACTCATCAGACTGGGCAATGTTTTTCAGATCTGTTTATACAGTTTTAGTGAGCTTGTGTGAACTGCAGCCTCAGTTTGCTGCTTCGCTGACAGCAGCAACACCGATGCGGCCTTCTGCTCCCGTAGCCCATCTCCTTTCAGGTTCCACGTGTTGTGCATCCAGATATGGTGTTCCACATACTTTGGCTGTGAAAAAGTGGTTTTTAGAGCGACTGTTTTCTTTCTATCACCTCACACCCCCTTTCTTTCTCATACAGATGTTTGGTGTGAGCTTCAGCAACCAGTAACAACCCCATCCATAAAAAAAAGTGGAGGTCCTCTGGATGGGTTCTTCTTAGTTGAAACGTGTCATCACTTCTCCAAGAGACTTCTTCAGTCTTAAACGTTACTGATTACCTCAGCCTTTTAAGCAGTACCTTTGCATAAAAGTTTATTGGGACAATCAAAACGTTTGCTCACATTCAAAGGAGGTCCATCAGGCTAGCAACCAGTCGTTAGTGCGCTGATGGCTGGCTGTTGTTCCCAGGGAGATGAGTCATGCTTGCAAAAACAGCATTGTAAGAGGGGGACAATTGAAACCGGAGGCGTCCACCCCTTCCACGATTTCACAAAACAGCCTTCTTTTACACCCCTTCCAAAGATGCATCCTGGACAGAGAGGAGCGTTTGTCTGAAAGGGAGTAATCTGCAATCTTTTTGAAAATTTAGATTCTGGTATGAGCCTATTTGCAAAGGATAAATACACAGCAAAACACAGACAGGTAGTGTGTGACGTTTAACCATAGTCCATCTATAAAGATACCTTTAGTTCTTCACAAATTTTTACTTAGTTCTTTCTATATAAAATAATGAAATTTCGTTTTTTGCTCCTTTAAGTAGAAGTAAAGATGTATGTGTTAAAAAGTAAGAGTACCGATTAAACTCTTATTTAAGATAAAGTAAAAAAGTACACGTTTAACAATGTGCATAATTACAAAAGTAAAAATAAAACAAAAAATTAGATTTTGCTTTGATGATGCAAAAGAACTTTTGAAAACTCTTCTCTAAAAAAAAGTTCTATGTACACAAAATATGTTATTTTTCCACTTTTGTTCACAGCCTCCATTATGTTGGAAGAATCATTCAGTTGCATAATCAGAATCAGAATCAAGTTTAGAATCAGAATCAGAATCAAGTTTAATCGCCAAGTAGGTTTGCACATACAAGGAATTTGACTTGGTGTTGATGGTGCAGACAGAAATAAGAATACAATAAAATAAAGTAAAATTGAATATTATAATCATTCAGTTTAGCTGCGCAACTTTGGTAACCTGAAGTAAAGTAGATGCTGTAAAAAGCTACTTAAGTACAATAACTATATATATATATATATATATATATATATATATATATATACTTTGTTACTTGACACTCGAGTATTTCATTGGCTTGTCCTTGAACGAGCTTCAACATGCTTTTTCGTCTTCCCAGTGAGCATCCATAGAAGCCATTGCAGCTAAGATCATTACTTATTGTCATCATTAACAAAACAACAACATCATAGCTAATTATGGATGTTTCCGCAGCACTGTGTGACTGTCCTTTGGTCTTGGGCAACTTCTCTGATTTATAGTTCTTGGCTCCTATGTAAGAAATCTTGCATGAAGCACTTGATTGTGACTGGTTTATAGCTAAACTTGGTTCTTTCAATTTCCAGCATCTGAGCCAAAGGTGCTCACTAGAACCATAGAAATAAGTATTAGTAACCATTGCTAACCAGTACCAATTAGTGTGTTTGCAGTAACAAAGTTCTTGTTGTAGCTTTTTGCTTTTACCCATCATGAGATGGTTCTTGTGCCATACCCTGGAAAGGAGGAACCTGTTTATAGGCCATCAGCTTGAACTAAACCAGAACAGCATAATGGGGCAGATTTGAGATATTTGCATGCCTATTAATATCTTAAATACTTATTACATAATTACATAAGCCATTCCACTTCATTATACATATTTTACTTTATGAACTATTTTAACTTTCTATGCTAAGATTGCTTGGGTTGTATCCAGCATCTTGTGTGACTTTCATGTCTGTAGTCCCTTTAGAAATATATTCACTGTGAAAACATTCGAGTTTTCTCCACTGTATCTGTTGGGTTAATGGAGAGCAGGTCAATAAAAGATAGAAGCAAGGTAAAGTTAGACTTCATTTTGCTTTAATCTTCTTTGCTGGGACACAGCAGTGGTTTTATTGAAAAGCGTCACTAAACATGTGATGTCTTGATCTACACGGTACACAGGCCAGCAATGCTTTGAAGTTAATGAAGTTGAAAAGTAAACAAGAGGAAAACTCACCCAGGAAGCAGGTAACTTAGAAATTGCCCCCTGTCCATCATTTAACTTAAATTGTTTGGTCCAGCTTAGCTTGCACGCACCACCTGGAGCTTTGGATTGTTTGATTGCCTCCTTAAAACTGTATACCAGTGTTGACACTCCTGGAGGAATTGGATTGTTTTTCACCCTGCTGACCAACTCTTCAGTTAGTTAGGTGCAATAGGCTCTGAGTCAAGGTGGAGTGAGGTAAATAAGTGCCTCTCCAACCCATGTTGTGCCCCCTGTTGGCTGTCGTCTGGCTCTCATGTTCAGGCCAATGGTTTGTTCACTCTTGTCGGACTTATTTGTGTCACCCCGGATTGTCAAGTCATTCCAGTTAAAATCTCACTGCTCTCTAGAAATATAGTTATCCTTAAAGTAATTGTACATAACTCTTATTTTTGTGTGTGGAGAGCTTACAGTGGCTAAGACCTTTAATAAAATGACTCACTCAGATCAGTGTTATAAATCAGAGAGCCTGTTTGTTGGGCAAAACGTGAGCTGTACATAATCCTTGCCAAATGGCCTGGCCATTAGCTTAACTCAGGACTTTTTGGTTCCTGCCAATGCACTGGCTCTGCATTTTAAACAGAGGAGCATTCACTCAATTTCTGCATTCACCCAATCTTCTGCTGCATCCGCCCAAACAAACAAACAGACTGATGTGCACAAATTAAAAGATAAATGCTGAAATCTTCTCCACTAATTATACTGCCTTTAATTAATAAGCTTGATGAAATAATGTATTTTTTTCTTTTTTAGAAATCAGAATTCTCTCATTACAATTAGCTGACTGAAACTGAAGGTCTCAGACAATCTCTACAAATCTCTATTATGCTGTGTGATCTTATGGTTAGCGGTCCTTCAGTATGACGCATTTTGTAATGTGCTGAAGTAAAAGCAGGATGTTGGAGCATTTCATGATGAACAACCCAGTTCTTTCACCCTCCCTGTTACCCAGTAGAGGAAACTTGCTTGTACTGCATGCATGTGTGTTACACCATGAGCCAGACAGGGAAAAAAAATCAGTCCCTATAGAAAACCATGAAGCACAAATAGGGCATGTAAAATATGACTGTACCCAGAGGGACTTCTCCTTTGCACAGTGTATTTATTCCAATATTTGCAGATGACTGAAAACAGTTAAGTACTGTGGCAATTGCTTATTTCCCTTTGTCAAAGTGATGGATGCGGTCCCACCTATCGTACTGTGCAGAGGTTCCAAACGGCGCTGACAGTGAAGGATTGTCCATTTGTGCCATGGACAGAGCACATCAAAAAGGCTGGATAAAGGCCTCCAGGAAGCAATTATAAACTGTGGTTTGTTACAGCTGTTGTTCATAATAGAGTTAGTTTAAAGTATGGCATTTTTTCATGTCACATGTTCTTTGAAGACCTGACACCAGATCACACTTCACCGGATATTCTCACAAATATAAATTTTTATGTGTTAATACTCACTCAATATATTCATGTGGAGCAGGAAATGTAGTCACTAACTGATATGACTGCTTTGTCATTTTGGACCTGCGGTGTTTTTGATTTGACATGTAGAATCTCTTCAACGTTTTCAACCAGGCACCTTGAATAATGTGAACCTTAAATAATGTAGGATAAACATTCCTACTTGTGATGGGCAATTATCATACTGTTAATCATTTAACAAAACAAAATGGTGAAAAAAAAGAACCATTATTCCTCTAACATTATTGATAAACTCGGATGATAATTGCGGAACCTCTGAAAAACTGACAGCTATATTGTTTAAACAAGATCATCAATGAAGGATTTTTATGTTTCAATATATGATTAAATGCTATTATTCTCTCCTGCTTAGCAGCATGGTTTTACTACTTGTTGTAACTGTTGTAGTATCGTACCATTTCTGATGCATAAACTAAATACAGTGATGTTTGTAGTTATGGAAGAGGCTACATTGAATTTAAAATTGATTGATTGCTTTATTCAATAGACTCGTGGTCCACAAAGAGATAAAAAACAAAAAAAACAAAACAAAAAAATAATAATTTTTCTATTCATTTTTACCATATTTTTACCATAAAATGCCACAGATTGTCCTTTTGAATCAGTATTAGCCATTCTCACTTGTTATGTAAAGTATCTATCTGAAATGAAATATATTTAAACAATTGAAAAATAGCATCAGAACAATGCATGAGACGTGAAAATTTGCAATACTTGGTTTAAAAGAGTGAGATGGGATCTTAAGATTTGCTACTTGTGGTGTCATCACCACTTGGCAACATTTCTTACAAATCTGTGCTACCAGCTGAAATTTAAACTCGCAATGATCTATTAGCTTAATAAAGTTTATTCATTTAGTGGTGATTAACAACAAAAAGTCTCAAAGCACTTCACAGATCCATTTCATATGCGGACATAAAATAGTAATTCCCGTCAAATCATATAGACACATTCATAATCAGTTACATATATTCCAATTCAATGCTAGGTATAAATGCATTCAAGTTCAGTTTATTATGCCAACTGGTTAAACGTTTTCTAACCAAGGAAATCAAGTCCCTGTAGAGACAGTGAACAGTTGATTGCATTGATTCACTGGCTTTGCAGCAATCTGTCATACTTAGCATGCATGTGGTCGATTTGTTTGGTCAAAATAACGTGATATTTTTTCATTAAACATGAGTATTGTTTTTCTTCTTATTTTAGTTATCTATATTATTTATTTTGTCATTTTCATTGCTTTTATTAACCTATTTTGCACTTTATTTTCTAGTATTTGTTTTCTGGAGATTTATCAAGTATATTGCTGAATTTATTTGCATTAAAAATAAATATAAATCCACATTGGAATTAATATTTTGTCTGTTGACGTGTCAGGGGAAAATACTTGCTCTTTGCCAGGTGTCAAATAGACAGATGTGCAAAAATGAACTAATAAAATAGTTGCTCCAACTTGGTAACATTTTAAGAAAAATTTACCAAGTAAACCGACACAAGTGAATGTGACTCATCTGTTTCAACTCAGCCAGAGTTAATGTTGTTATAAAGGCCTATGAACTCATCTGTAAACCCTAGTGGTTGCAGGCAGTGAGTGGCAGCGTACCCCACACCAAGCCTGACCTCTCCATCTGACTCGAGTTCTCCCTTTCTCCCTGGCACGCTGCCAAGCTGGACCTGTCACTTGGACGGTGAGTTGTGGGGGTAGACAGCGGTGGAATACCCAACTAAGAACACCTCTGATGCTCATGCATACTTCGAAGCACAAACAAACAAGGTGGAGAGGCTGATCACTTTATTCATAAAATAGAAGGGTTACTAGCTTTCCTCTACTACAAAGAGGAACAATAATTTGACATCATTTACTGCTAAAATAAATGGCTAAACAGGTAAAAGATGCATTTTTATAAAGGATTATATATTTTTATTACTCATATTTCCTAAAGAATTTAAAAAGACGGCAAAAAAGGCAGATTTCGCATAAAGAGCACTCAGATTTTAAATGTTTGCACTGTGGTCCTTAACTTTCTTTCATTTGAGCTCCAATCCTACTTGAAATTAAAGAAAGACTGTTTCTTCTTCAGTGTTTGCGCGGATCCGTGTTGCCTAAACTTTGCACGCGTACGAGTGCAAATATGTACAGTCCTGTGTTTGAAGTAGTAAACACACGAGCTGGAGGACGACATTTAAAAAAGGAGAGCGAGAAAGCTTGACAGAGAGAAGGGATTAGGAAGACCTGGGCACAGATGGCTGTGGGAGGCAGATGTCCCCGCTGAGCGGTTGAGGGTACTCCCTGCCAGCCCAGAGATAGAAATGCAAGTACACAGAGCAAATATACTAACGCAGAAGAGGGGGGCTGAAATTTGTGAAAACAGATGCTGAAAAATACGTTTTAATGCTCGCAAATGTCACCAGTAGCAGTATGGCAGAATTCAAGCAGCCCCCCTGTCACTGTTTGAAGGTTTGAATCCCCTAAATAACAAACCAAAGGTACAAAAAAACAGCAACTTTAGTGTGGGCGTTCGATTAAAGCTGAGGACTCGTGTTTTTAACACACTGTAAACATCCTCATTTACGTTGAAGTAAATGCAAAAGCAATTAAGAGACTATTCAATCATTGCTGTCTGTGAAGTTTTCTTAGTTCAATGCTAACTGTGGATAGTAAAAGATAAGATTAGATGATACGATTTTTGTTAGATGTGCCGTGTGGCAAAGATGTCGTCTCTGCGACCATCTGGCTCGTGTAAACTGTGTTTTATAGTGACCTTTACTTGGATCTTATCAGATTAAGCAAACTTTGAGTGTCAGATGCTGTTGGTCATTTCTTATTTTTACACCATTGTAAGGGTTAATTTGGTCTACTTGTTCAATTTATTTTTTCTATATTTTATTTATTTTTTTGCTTTTGATTTAGAATATCAAATATTAATCCCTCCTAAACCTTTTGACATTATGTCAGGTTACAAACAGAAACCCTAATGGATTTTGTTGAGGTTTTATGTGTGCAGGCCAAGACAAAGCAGCACTTCATTGTGAAGTGGAAGAAAAATAGTCCATAGTTTTACAAATACAAGCCTGAAAAGTTTGGCTTACATTTGTATTCAGCCTCCCTGAATCAATGCCTTCTAAAATCACCTTTTGCAGAAATATAGCTGCAAGTGTTTTCTATGGCTACAACTATTCACCTAGACATTGACAGTTTTTGCCTGTATTCCTCTTTGCAAAACCCCATAAACTCAGTCACACTGGACTGTGAGCAACACTTTTCAAGTCTTGCTACAGATTCTCAACTGGATTTGGGTCTTTTCTTTGCCTGGGCTATTATAACTTGTGAATATGCTTTGATCTAAACCAATCCATTGTAGCTTTCGGCTGTATGTTGTGGGTTGTCGTCCTGGTGGAAGGTGAAGCTACCGGGTCTGTCGCAGCCTCTAACAGGTTTTTCTCCTTGACTGCCCTGTATTTAGCTCCATTCATGATCTCATCAACTCTGATCAGCCTGCCTGTCACTGCTGAAGAAAGGCCGCTCCACACCATGATCCTGCTACCAAAATGCTTCAACGTAGAGAGAGTGTTCATGGTGTGAGTTTTCTGACACAGATAGGGCATTTTTGCATGAAGCCCAAAAAGTTCAACTTTGATCTCATCTAACCAAAGTTTCTTGTGCTTTGTCTCTTAAGTAGATAAAAAAAAGCATATACACTTTTTCTTTCCCTGTCATGACCCACATCTGTTTGTGTTCTTGCTCTCATTTGTGTTTGTATTTAGATCCTCCGTGTGTCCATTCTGTGTCTATTCATCTCCTGTCCTCTGTGCCCTGCTTAGATTCCTCCCCCAGCTGCTTTGCATTCTGTTGATCATACTCACCTGGTTACTCATCACATCTCCACAGTTTTTGAGTTCCTGGTGTCTGTTTCCTCTCTGCTGGATGCTCACTTCCCGTCTCCCTGGTTCCTGTGCCTTTCCTTGCGCCCCGTAAGTTTTTTTCTGTTTCACCATTAAATAATAGCCAATCATGCATCTGCCTTGGTTCCTCAAACACCTCAAATCATAACATCTCCTTCAAAATGAGAGGCTACATTGTGTTGGTGTCGCGCATAATATCCTAAAACAAAACTTTGAAGTGTTTGGTTGTATGCCTAGATGTGGTTCAAGAGGCTTGAAACTTTAGCAAATTCTTGTATCTGGGTATACTTTTGATATGACCAATCTGTAACTTTTTGCCATCATGGGGCGAAAAATTACATCTTTAAAAACGTATGGGGTTCAATACTTAATAATATTAAGTAACTTGCTTCTAATTAGATAAATGTATTAGCATACAAGGTGTCCCTCTGAGACATAACTTATTTTGCAAACCAATAATATGGAGAATAATCACATGCAAAACCTTTTTTTTTTTGCAAAAGGCTTTACTATGTCCTCTTCTCTCAGGAGATTAGGTGTAAATATAGACAGGAAACGCTTTTGCTACCTCAGATTTCAAAGGTACTATTGTTACATCTGCATCATGCTTATTTTCATGTTTTCATGCTTTGCTGCATCTGAAAAGCAGTTTAGATTGCCCTTAGTTTGCTTTAATTACAGCGTTTATCTCATCTTTCTTCAGATGAAACAGCTTCATTGCCGTTCGTTTGTTTTTTGCTTCAATACAGCAAGAACCCAGTAATGGTCCTTCCTTTAAGGTGAAAAGAGCTTCAGTGCAGGGTAGTGAAGAACTGCCACATATGGCATGGGCTTTTTTGGATAAAATTAAGGCAAAACAAGAAGCACCCAGATTTGTTAGTTTTTGTATCAAACAGCTTTATGACAACTAAGCATGTGGTCAGATTAATTCAACTTAATCTGGTCAGATCATCCGCGTCTGAGGCAAAGAGATTACTCTGACTGTTTGATAGGAGTAAAATTGAAATGTTTAACAAAATAATGAGAAATGAAAAAAATAGAGAAACTGCACAACACATCTCAGGCTCCTAATAATGGCAGCTATAACTTTATAATGGGTTTATATGGGCAACATTATTCTAATGTTCCATACGGTGGTAGTAATCGTTGGCACAATTGCGTGCATGTCACTAAAATTATTGTAAACTCCAGGAAACATAATGGAAATTTTTTAAGGTTTTGAAATTGTAACTTTTTAAGTGCGTAGTACTGATTCACGTAAACGGCCCCTGTCTAATACTAAACATTTTGGAGCTTGTTGAAAATAATAGGAAGATTAATCATCATAAAAAAAAAGAATGAATGAATGAATTGAGTTGTGGAGTACAGAAGCCTCAATGTAAGTGATCTGGAGTTCTGTTTTCTGTCTGCTTCTAATGGCATTTTTGAAATGAAATAACGCATAATTAAAGAGCTCCCAGGGCCCAGAATGTATTATAGCACCCAGAACTCAAGTGTGTTTGTCTGGGATTTGTCAGCCACCCACAGCTTGCCTCAGTTTGATCTTTGGGTCTTTAATACAAAGCAGAAAGGCAGTTATTCACCATATTTGCATTCTCCTCTTTTTTTCCCCCTGCTGTCGCATAAAACACCAGCTTCCTTATTTCCATAGGAGAGACAGTCTGTCATTGATGCTGAATGTCACATTCCTCTCAATCATTACAAGCTCATAATTCAGGCATTTGTAAGACAGTGTAAAAAGCTGCATGAGGGAATGCATCAAACGGTGTCAAAGAAAATATAACGGCTTTTGAGGAGGTAGAAGTCTTTTTTAGAAAGCTTTCTATAGAATTGTTTAAAGGGCTGTTGCAATGAACATTTTAGATAATCATGCCGTGTGTATAATCACAAAAACAGTCGTCACTTAGCTATGTGACAGCTACATGACGTCATATTTCAACTTAAAGGACATCCATAATGTTTTTGACATTTTCTTTCCTCCTCTTTTGTGTTCAGGCTTATAGACTACGATATTTATGTTCATTAACAGGACAGAAATCATGTAACATCTGACAAACAATGAAAGGAACCACAAACAAAGGGCAACATCGAGCTTGCTGAAAAGTTGACAAGACTAATTTTTAATTGCCAAACCTAGGAATCAAATCATAACACAATTTCAAACTCAGGACCAAAAGTAGTTATAGCAAAGTGTCCAGCTCCAATGTGAGCTCATATGATGGATAATTAAATGGTGTTTTATCCTGTCAAAAGGAGGACGTCGGGTGACATGTTGTCTGAGAGCACAAGCTTAGAGACAACTGACCAGCACTCCACTCTCTGGTAAGCCAAGTCAGTGGGTCATTCACCACAGTAGTAAATGACGTGTAACACAATTTTAAGCACTACAGTTCCGGCACATTAGACATTAAAGGAGCAATAAGCAAAATGTCATTATTTTGGATAGCAAGAACTGAAAAAAAGGTTTTGTGAAAAAACTAAAGGTATCTTTTTAGATGGACTATGGTATGACATCACACACCATCTCTGTGTTTTTCTCCAGTCTCTTGTTTACATTGCCGAGCTGGCCGCACGTACATGTGAACAGCTGCCACTCAGGGCTTAGCCCCTCCCTGCTCGTAAAATGCCTCCGCCGGAGCAGTCCTGTGTAGGTGAACAGTGGTCTTCACAAGATGGCAGAGAGCATGCCCAGCAGATCAAAATGTTCTCTTACTAACAGCATTATAAAGTTCCGAGTTACTTACTTCTTCACTAGACATGTTCCTCGGAAAGGTGATGATGTTTTGCTGTCAATTCATCCTTTGCAAATATGCTCATACAAGGCATCGGTGCAGCTGGAGAGGAGGTACAGAGAGGCGTGATGCGCATCTCGTTTTGGTCCGTAGACAGTGCTCACGCCCCACCTAGTGGTGAAAAATCGCTTATTGCTCCTCTAATTTCTGCTAGCCCTGAACACCCATGTCACTCTGATGCCTTGAGACACCATCACTCCCATATCTCCATGTGCAAGTCTACTTTTCTACATGTAACCAGTCTTTACTTGTGCGGGGTTAGCTGCATTACAGTAATTTAGCGGTCAAAATAGTATTCTGTGAACACTGTTTACCATGCTAGGCAAGCTCCCTATAGTTTCTCCGCAACAATATGCTGTTAAGCCATAAAAAAGTCATGTCAAACAAATGTAGTAGTTAAAAGGGAAGTTAAAATACAGCAGCTGCAGTCAAGTGTTCTCTTCTTCCTTTTGCTTAGACACAGAAAACAAATTATGCTGCCACACCTAATTATTGTGGGTAAGCATGCAGGAAAAGGTTGGGGAGAGCAGTTATTGATTATCTTAATGAAATGATTCACACAGAGCAGATGTTTTGTACTACCACAGGACATATATATATATATATATATATATATATATATATATATATATATATATATATATATATATATAGTGGTTTTTGAGTTGGACCAAAGTACCAAAGTGCAGGTAGGATCTTGGAAGTGGCAAAGTGAAACTTTGGGGATTTAATGTAAACAAAAGGCAAAAACCTGAGGCACAGCATGACGAGAACAGAACCCTCAGGTTGGACGGAGAAACGGGCAGTAACAGGGGGAAGGTAAAACCAAAGTAATGTACATGTTGAGCAGTGCAAGAGGAAGATCTGATGAGGATCAATGAGCAACAGAGAGCTTATATGCTGAGGGAGGTGTGGATAATGACATAGGAGGCCAGTGTGTTAATCAGGAGACAATATGGAGCAGCTGAGGCAGAAGGTTAGCAGGGATAGAGACTAATGAACACAGGCGCTGAACACTAACTTAACCTGTAACACCCAGGGAAGAGAACACAGCGATAAACTAAGAAAGCAAGCAAAAATTAAACAGGGATATAAAGGAAAAAAAAATAAACAGGTGAAAACCAAAACTTAGCACCCAGGCGTCATGCCAATATAAGCAGGAAAATGTATCACTGAAGAAAATAGTTCCTTACCTGATAAACTTCATGTACTAGTCTGTTGGTGTCCTGATGTCATCATCTCTTTGCTTTGGGGTTGTGGCTTCTCTTATTTTCTAGATCCATAAGTGGACCATGAAGAAACACTGTTTTTGGTGGATGAAGAGAAATCCATGCTCATCTCATGTTAACCTCTGCGGATCTTACCCAGGTCTATAGCATTGATGAGTTTTGTGGTAAAGGTGTTGTAAAAGTTTAGTCCTGTTTTTGCTTTCATTACATGGTGCCATTATGCTGCATCACCTTCCTACCTGGAAATGCATATTGGGTTTCGAGAGTGTTACTCACAAGGATGATTTTGTTTCAAGAAAGGGTTTTTTACTAGTACTTTATTGTACCGAATAGGGAAAATCAGTCTAAAAGCAGATTGTGATTTATTTCTGTTTTTTATTTTAAAGATATTTGTCATCTGGCTCTACAATATAAATAGACTTTACCTTTACAGAATGAATTAGTTGAACAGTTTATGTTAGCCAGATGTAATTCTTTGTCAAACACATATATTCCCTCTCATCATTTCCAGGAAATGTCCCCTGCTTTTTTGTAAATAATTATAAGAATTATTCCATTATTGACAGCTTTTTGTTGTGTGGAAATAAACAATTGAAAATAAACTATTCAAAAAAGATAAATCATCACAAGAAAGTATTTGCGCTACTTTTAACTATCATTTCGTAAACAGGAGTCATGACAGCCCTAACGTAATTGCTAGTCCGTCTTCATGCTTTAACCACAGGGGGTTGGAAGCGCCCAGTGTCAAACCAGCAGCTTTGAAGGACAAGATAATTTGATTTCACAGATACTGTACACTGCAGGTGGCTCCTGCTGCCAAAAGAAATCCCTGTCTACTCACAGATAACTTTGAATGAAAACAACTCTGCTTTTTTTTTTAAATGTAAATTCATCTGTGCTGTGATTTTAGTAATGGCTCTCCTTTGGGGCTCATACATTAATGACTTTATAATCTGCACATATAGACTCTGCTGATGTTATTAAATAATATCAGCCAGACACTAACACAAGGAAAATAACCAGTGGTGTTAGTAATGGATAAACGAAGCAGAAGGAAGCTGGCTGAGGGCCGGAGACTCTGTTCTTATTGCTCTCATCTGCATGGGCACAGAGTACATGTTCAATTTTATAATTTAAGGTAAAACAACTGAAGTGATGTAAAGTGGGCCCTCAGCCTGCAGGATGCTTTATTTTCAATTTGACTTAGGAAACACAGGGCCATTCATTTCCCAAGTGCTCCGTCTGACTCATTGTGAGTGAATGTTTAAATGAGAACTGTTTATCTCTAAATTTAGTCGGGTGCAGTCATGCTTCTCCTTGGATCCTTTTGCGAATTGCAGAAAAAAAGCGTTGCTAGCATCAAAGTGGAACGATGAGTTTTTATGGTATGCTCTGATGTGTACTGACTTCATGTGCCTCTTGGACATTCACAATGGCGCTCACTCACAGTTCTAATTAATGTTTGCATTTGATTTAGAAAATGTATAAATCTTTCTTCAGTGACTATATCAAGAGCAGTTTATTAGTATCTGCCCGGCTGCAGAGTGACATTTAAGAATATGTCCACCAACCTTGTTGGATGCAAATGTTTTATGCACTTCTTTTACACAGATTTATACAAATCAATTGTCTGTGCAGAAGACCCGAGCTAAGAATACTGCCTGTCCTATAAAGGCTGCAGCTCTAGACGTTTTTGTAGCTGCTCATTTAAGACCAACCAAAAGCGCTTAAGAGCAGGTTACTCAATGCATGGGAAAAGGAAACGTGCCCACACCAACTTTACATAGTTGTATTACAAAAACACTGGTTTTCCTTTATATGTTTGCAAAAAATCTGATTGATTCCATCTTGTTTCCACAGTACGTAGTTCTTTCTGTCTGGCTTTCAGAATAAGGCGCCTTTCTCAAAGCGCTTAATTTAAAGTGACATTTTGGTCATTTTACTTGAGTAGTCATGAAACAGTATTTGTGTTTCTCTGTGTCTATGACGTTAGATGCTGTCTTTCATCATTGAGTCTGTGTGGATTAGAGCTGGAAAGCCTTCCATGTGTCCCATCGTTGGTCACAGTCGGACAGATTATATTAGGGATTAAGAGCTTGATGCTCTGTACCTCGATTTTACAACACTGCACAATGTCCTTATTCTCACAAATCCTCTGACACATTCCAACTGCCAAACTTTAACATGTGAAAAGTTCCCATTTAAAAGGGAAAAAAAGGAGAGGAGATAGATTTTAATTGACTTCCTACTGTCGTAAATGTTGCACTCCTCAGTTGACATTTAGTAACAAAATCAGACACTGGCTGGGCAGCGTTTAGATTGCATCTGTGAAGGGGCAACAGGAATGTTGATGTATTTTAAGAAGATTCTTCAAAGTAATTTTCTGGCAACATGTAAGACATAAACTGATTAGCTATAAACTCTTTGCCGCTCTGCTCTAGTTGTCCTCCCACACATTTATTCATTAGAGCTGATACCGTCAGCGACACAGTTAACCCTTTGCAGACACGAGCTTTGTGCCTGTACACTCATTCAGGCTTGAAGTTTATAATCTGTATTTTTGTGATTGTTTCTGTTCACTTTTCCTTTTATTTACTACTACCTGGAGATGTTATTTATTTGTTGAATTAGTTAATCATTAATTTATTTATGCATTCTGAACAGGTGCTGGTCATTTCTCCTCTTTGTCATTTTATTACTTTTGCAAGTTTTGTTTTTTTACACCCATATTTTTTGGGTACGAAGAGAGCTGCCAGCTGAGGGATGCTTTGTACCGATCTTGTGTCAATTCATACCTGCCAGGGTGACAGTTCGGTCTCATTTTGATAATCCACAAATTAAAGTGATTTCCTACAGTCTACTCTTAGACTACGTTCACACTGCAGGGAAATGCGACCCAAATCCAATCTTTTTGCCCATATGTGACCCATATCTGTCTTTTTCATGGCAGTGTGAACAGAGAGACAGAATCCGTTTTTTTTTTTTGTTGTTGTAAAAACTTTATCGAACACTTCTAGGAACAATTACATTCACCCTTACTTCTGCAAACAGTGCACTTCTGTGTGACGTATGCTTCTGTTGTCCGTTCATGCGGGTCGCTTTGCAGTCTTCTGTTCAGACAGAAGTCTGATCACCATGGCCATAGTCTGCTATAAGGAAATTTGATTATATGACTCAATTATCGGACTCAAATAAACAATATTTCCAGGTGTTTGGGTTATGATCTGTAAGTTTGATTTTTGAATCCTTGTTTTCTTCTTCTGAGTTCCAGTCTGCGTATTGGTCCTGTTAAAACCTCACCACTCGACATTTTTGGTCTGAGGTCACACTGTTTATTTAAAAACTGTCCCAAAGGGGGATCAGAACTAAAATAAACGACAATAAGGTGTGATTCAAGCTTTTCAGTTATTAAAAGTTATTAATAAGTCAATGGTCTTTTAATTTGCAATTTACAACTGTCAGTGTACCTGGGGTACAAATACAGATGCAGAGGTCCATTTCTTTTTGCGAGTCTACAAGAGCAGGAAGACAAGAGAGCATGGCTTTCCTGTTAGGAAGACTAGATGATTGTTAAATAATGAGTCGATCAATTCAAGCTAATTTCACTCCATAACTTGATATTGTTAAAGCGGAGAATTGAAATATTGATGGATTTATTTTTCCCATTTTTGAGTAGATAACTTTTGTACAGTATAAAATAACGCTTTTTTTCCTCATTTCACTGCATATAAGACTTTTTTCATAGAATGATCACTCCTGGTCTCCTTTCAGTTGTGCTTTAACACCTATTCAGTCAATGTGAAATGCATTTTCTTATTTAATGATTCATTTCACTCCAGGGCAGCAACTTGCTCCATAAGCTGGACAGCTTGCAGAAAAGGCACAGTCACTCTTTAAATGTGAAATGCCTGAAATGGAATCAAATAGATTTGTTAAAAGTTGTAAAATTTGAGTATTTCTTCTACAAGCTAATAACTGTTCAGACATAAATTCATACTGGTCTTGATGGACAAGTTTTGAATTGTTGATTTTTTTTGTTTTTGTTTTGTTTAAATAGCAAGATATTAACATCCTTGCACACAAACAAATAAAACCACCACATGCTAGTGCCCTGGCCCCAGTTATTATCTGATTCTTTAAAAGCTTTAAGGGATATACCACATTTTACTATATTTCAAATACAAATTAAAACATTGCCTTTTTACTTTATTAAACAAACACTGGTTCCCTTACTAATACTGGTGCAAAAACCCACTTTAAATTGATTGTCTTACCTCAGAATGTGACCTAGGCAGACCTGTAATGTTTGTTTTCCTTAAACTCATGGCTGAATAAAAACATACACTAACAGTGTCAAAGTTTAAACAGCCTTGCATAACCGACACATAACAAGACATCTGATAAAGCCTGGAGACTCATCTTGAAATCTAGTCATTTCCTCTGCCAAATATCTTTGCAAAAAAACTGCTGACGAGACCGTGAAACATGAGAAATCTGTTTACAAGTGGAGATATGTGGGGTTGGGTGCCAGAAGAGTATTTACTCCTCAAGAATCTGGTAAACAGTTTTATCCAGGTTGGAATCTGGGTCTGACTACTAATATCCCTGTTAAAAATGGCATCCAATCAAAGAGGCTCAGTGAGGTTTACTGAACCGATTACAGTGCACCTCTTACCTGCTGCTGCCATCCTCTAATTAATAGTTAGTACTCATTCTGTATGCATGTAAGATGTCTAAATGCCTTAATCTCTCCATCAGTTTAGTGTAATCGACACCTGATCTCTGTTCCAACATGAATGTAGCGTTTTAAAGTAGATGTCTCTGTGAGCCTGGTTACTGAGCAGTCACTCACGAGAAGCGGTGACGAATAAAAATATCAATTAGTGCATGTTTCTGGTGCCTCAGTATGGAAACTTCGATGTCTGAGGACTAATTGGGCAGTATATATTCAAGACGGCGGCTCCTGAAAGGGAGATTGATGAAAGGAAAGGCCACCAAAGTTGTTATCAGTTCTCTGCTGCTATGCACGACTAAAAGGAAACCCCTAGAGAAAGTGGCTGAAAAAGGCCTACCTGATGGCAGGACAGTGCTTTGTGTACTTCTTTTGGTGAATGTTTTACATTTCTCTTATTGGAATAGTGTTCGTTTTTACAGTTTGGTTTCACATTGGTATTCGACTGCAAGTCTCAAAGAAAAAAAAATGCAAGTTGAAGACACAAACATTTAGAAAGAAATTGTTCCTTTTTTATTCAACCAGAGGTATAGTATACTAGAATTACTAACATCTGCATTCTTGCTTGTTTTATCACGTTGCTGTAGTCATACACTTAGTTTAAAGCTAACCTCCCATGAAGTTTAGAAAGCGAAGTAAAGATGGAATTATAATTTTTTGCAAGATCATCTGGTGCCTTTCCAATTTAGCAAAAGCAGGTATTTTTGGGGAAATGTAACGAAATCAACCCCCTTATTCTAACGGTCTTCCTTGTTCATAAAGATTATGCAGTTCAAATGTACCAGCAGCAACATGACCGATAGTAAAACAGAATCTCATCAAAATGTGAAATAATAAAGTAAAAAGAAACTATTCAGACCCTATAGTAAGGTCAAATATACAACGTAAGGTCAACTATAAGTTGTGAAAGATAGCAGATGCAGATTCTAAGAAATGTGTAAGTGAATTCGCTCATTTAAAAACTGCACTGATTGTGCTTTTTTTGTTTTTTTCCAAAAACAGACTATTGAAAAAAATATAGAAACCTGTGCAGATAACAGAAGGAATGTAAATGACTTGTTGGGAGCAGTGATGGTTTGACAGGGGAAAGTAAGATACTCTAACAGCCAATTAACAAAAGTACTGGATTATCAGATAAGGTATGTAGATGATCATGGCAGACTAACCTGCAACTTTATGCTTGGCCTGGGTGCTACAGCTTGTTTGTAAGTATAAAACTTTTTCTGTGTTCTTGGAAACACGTATTTCTTTGATGCTAAATCAGTCCAAATCAGGGCAAGCCACCTCAGAAGTCAAGCTCATACAAACACAGGCTGCTAAAACCTACTTTGGTGCTGGATCAAGTCTGGATCCGATAAAGTCAATCAAGCATTTAGGACATCGTCTTGCAATATCCTTTTTGTAGAGTGAAACTGCCCTAGCACATCTAGCCAACCAGCTTCGCCGTATGCTATGTCTGAAATAGGGCTGGACGATAATTCGATAATATATATTGATCGATTAGACGTATATCGCTGACAGAGGGACAAAAAGTTCAATAGAACAGTAATCCTTCCTTTTGCATTTTAGCCTATCATGTAGGTTACTACTACAGCCTCTACATCCTCCCAACCAATCACAACGCAGACCCAACAACCAAGCCCCGCCCCCTTCAAAGAGTTCAGAGAGCAAGCGTTCTTTTTCATTTTTTAAATATTTGCAGTTTTGGTAAAAAGTTGTTTGAATAAAGGGTTGAGTTTGAATTCAGTGTTTATCTGTTCTTTATCTAGAAATAGGTCACTAAGCAACAACATAAAATGGCCAGGGCTGCACTTAAAATATATGTTTTGAATTTGTTGATAATTATCAATATTGATCAATATGATTTCTATTTTATCAATATGCTTTTTTTCCTATATCATCTAGCCCTAGTCTGAAATGCTTCGACAGGACATCATGATTTTAAAAAAGGCATCTCAGAAAACAGTCTGCTGTCTGTAAAAAGTTGTTTTGGACATTCGGCAATTGACTTAATATAATGTGTTTTCTTTTGTTTGTCTTTTATTTGTTGAACATTGTGTTAACTGGAGATTCCTTCTCTACCTGCCATAGTTGATCAAAGCATGGGGATCAAAGCAACATGGATAATTGTCGTTGTGAAACATGGTGAAAGAGTCACGTGGATTAAATTAGGCCTCGGCTCCGGTTTTGCTCAGTGAATCATCATTTCAGCCTCAGCAATCAGCACCTGAAATACTGTTCTAAGTAAAATGTGTCTGTTTTTTGTTGCCTGTTTTGATAGAGTGTTACTGCCTGTTCAAACCATCCATCTGCATGATTCGGTGGTGAGAAATGTTTGAAATTCACGGAGCCGAAGTGCCAACTCAGTAACAGAACGTCTTTAAATGTTGCGTCTGACTAAATGCGTCCCTGAAAGGTGGCTAATAAATGCTTTTCAAAAAACTAGAGATGCTGCCGCGGTTAATTGAACCATCTCGTTTTAAAAGTTTGACATTGTCTTGAATACGTCTGGACTGAATTGTTTACTGCAACGTTTAAGCTTCAATTATGAGAACTTGTCGCCACACACCTGGCATGTATTTAGGCTCACTACGGCTCCAGCTTTCTTTTGAAAACAGGGACAGAAACAGTTACCCTTGAACCTCAGTCAGAGAGCATATTTGTTTCTAAAGAAGGCTATTCAGAAAAAAAGACATCAGCTGGAAGCAAACAGGAGGAACAAAATGTCTGTATTACTTAATGATAAAGTGATAACAGCCCAGAACGTGGTTGAGAAGTTAGTCTCGTCGGTGCATTAGTGCTGCACAGAGGTCCACTGTATTTTTCACTTCCTCTTACACTCTCACCTGCCTTTTAAATTATGAGCCACTGGAGATGTCTGCTCAGAAGTACGGGCGGCAAACCTCGCTAGAATACTGAACATCAAAAAAGGAACTGTGGTCTGTTCCAGTTCTACTCTGAATTAGGAAAGCACATAATTGAAATATAATTGCATTATGACATTGTTTGGTAATAATCCAAATTTTCCTTAGTCTTCACAGACCATGAGACACATTTTTATAAGTCCTAATTATTTTAAGGGTTTTATTTAGTTTATCATATTTCAATTATGGTTTATTTTTAATTCTGTGTTATTCTTGTTTGGCGAAATTGTGAAGTTCTTTGTTTAACTTTGGTAGTTTTTAAATATGCTACGTAATTAAAGTTGACATTGACAATTGAGATGAGCTTCAGCAACTCCGTCACTAAAATTCATTCCAGGTTTGAACATCCAGGGCAGGAAAAGTCCATGCAGCTGGCTAAATATGACTCTGTTATGCAGTGTGTAAAAGGGAAGATATCATGCCAAATCCACCTTTTTAGTCCTTAAATTAATTTTGTTGTGGACATGGAGTCTCTAAGAGGGCAGAAAAGTTTATTGTAGTCTGTGGAAGAGCTGTGTAGATATCTTTCTAATCTTTTTGGGTCATACTTTTCTAGCCATTCAGTTTTCACCTTTTTCTATTACATTTTTTTAACAATTACAACACAGTATTTGCTGCAGACCTGGTAAACATGGACTTCTGGCTTACCAATTTTGCAAATCTGTCATTTTCATTTCTTGTAGTGAATTTGTAGTCCAAGGTCAAGGAAGCAGAAACTAGAAGTGGATAAGTTCAATACACCACCCCTCAGCATGCAACAAAAATGGCGGAATTGCGTAGAGTTGAACGCTCTGCGACCTGGAGGGGGGCGGGGTGTGAAGTGCCTCCTTTAGATTTAAAGAGTAAGCACCAAAACGAGTTGCTTTCAGATGCACATCAGACCAGGGAAAAAAGAGAAAAAAGAGGGAATCCATCCATCCATCCATCGTCTTCCTCTTATCCGGGGTCGGGTCGCGGGGGCAGCAGCTTCAGTAGGGAGGCCCAGACGTCCCTCTCCCAGCCACTTGAGCCAGCTCCGCCGGGGGAATCCCAAGGCGTTCCCAGGCCAGCCGAGAAACATAGTCCCTCCAGCGTGTCCTGGGTCTCCTCCCGGTGGGGCGTGCCCAGAAAACCTCACCAGGGAGGTGTCCAGGAGGCATCCTAACCAGATGCCCGAGCCACCTCAACTGGCTCCTCTCGATGTGGAGGAGCAGCGGCTCTACTCTGAGTCCTCCCCGGATGACTGAGCTCCTCACCCTATCTCTAAGGGAGAGCCCAGACACACTACGGAGAAAACTCATTTCGGCCGCTTGTATCCGGGATCTAGTTCTTTCGGTCACGACCCAAAGCTCTTGACCATAGATGAGGGTAGGAACATAGATCGACCAGTAAATCTCTTCACCACAACGGACCGTTAGAATGGACCTGGCTCTTAGGACGTGGAAAGAGGGAATGTGGGTGTAAATTAATGAGGAATTCAGACAAAAGAATTACATTTCCAACACCACGACTGAATGATTCCAAGCATGATAATCCCTTTAATATCAAAGGAGCAGTACATATATTACCCTGATGAACATTGCATCCAGGTTGTAGTTTGCCACTGTGATATTATGCATGCTGATATTGTGATCACAATTGCAATTCAAAATGTTTGGTGGCTTGACTTGGAAGTTTGAACATCTTAGTTAGAATTTGGTAAAATTATCTGTAATTTGCCCTGAAGTTAGAATTTTCTGAATTGGAAACTGCAGATTTCCACAATCCAGCCTTGCTTTGTATAAAAGGTCAATATTGCTATTATACCAACTGCTCGGTTCCCCTTCTGATGTTCTGGCTCATTACATCAGTTGCACACATTGTACTACATAACATTCACAGGTAAAACGGCTGGCAGATTTTGATGTACAATTATTTTCATTGAACCTGTTAGTTTGTTTCTTAAAGGAAAGGAGATGGGCATTTCTCAAAAGATGATGTATTTTTTTATTTACTTTATATTAAAATGGCATATAAGAAATTATTTATACCCTTTGAAATAATTTGTGTAATCTATTTAATATGCATTGCGGTAATTAAACACTTCTTACTATTGTTAACCAGTTTTTTGCATGTTTCCTCTGGTATACTGATGATATATCTTCAAGCCTTTGGGGTCTGGAGGCCTCTGTGCCATTACCCCAACCTTTAGCTGCCTCCACAGATTATTTTTGAGATTCGAGTTTGGACTCAAAAATGTTAACTTCTTGAAGGCCAGAAAACATGTAAAAACAGATATTGTCTAAACCTTAATCTGCCAGGGAGAGTAATAATTTAGGGTTTAACTGTATTTATTTATTTATTGACAGAAAATATTTTAATGTAATGCAGACAAATATGTTATTGGCTGGTAATGCCATTTGTAGTTTGGTCACTAACCTGAACTAGTTGCGAATCCCATTGGTTTTCTGACTTTTATCTTCTGAAATTGGACTTCTGTGGTGAAGTAAATATCAAGCATCTTGTATTCAACACTTTTTAGAATGGATCAAGAAAATAATGGTTAGGGGAGCTATTGTTGTCTGCATCTCTGTTTCCAACTTAACCTTTTATTTCATCTTTCTGCCTGTCCATTGTTCATTCTCTCGGGGGGAAGTCAGCTAAATAGACGACGTACGTCCTCTAGCCTCCTTCCTGACGGACGCTTTCTTGGCATATGAAGTCGGGAGCTTTATTGTTGTGCCAAACCGATTTCCTTGGTGACTTTTCTACCAGTGCTGACAGTCCTGCATGGCATGTTGACAACAGCTTAAGAGGCGAACTTGATTGCCTTTTACTGCTCATTATTACAGTATCTGTCACAGAATATAATTGGATTTCTTTGGTTCACACCATTCTGGAATTCTTCACAAAATAAATGTATATTATTGACCAAAGTGGTGCAAGGTTTAACATACTAAACAATTTATTCACTTGTGTGTTTGCACGTTGAGCTCCTACAGATAAAGAGGCAGAGGTATCAGGACCTTCAGACTTGGATGTTTAGGCTCCAGCTTTGTTGGGCTCTAAAATGGTTCATATTTTCTCACTATTTAGAGACAAACACTTGTTCATAACCCAGACTGTACACAAAAAAGTGAAACTTTGTCCAATCTTCTCTTCATACCTTTTCCCCCCTTACCGTATTTATTTATTTATGTTGCCTGTGACCCAAAAAACAATTTAAAGGAAGCTGACAGGAATATTTCAATTCGTGAAATGTTTTTTTTGAGAGAAGCCAACAGCAATGATGTGCGGGCATACATCATGATGAAATATGGAAAGCAAGAGCGACTTTGTGTTGGTGTGGCACAGTGCAGTTTTTGCTTCGCAGGCCTGGAAATAGTTTCTTCCCTGCAGACGCTTGTATTGCTCCAGCTGCCATGAAGGGCACATTTCAGGATGTAAATTTTTCTCCCTCTGTCTGAAAACATTATATGGGTCAAATAATCACAATATGCACCTATAATATCAACAATTAGTCACAAATGCACATCTTATTGTTGTGTATAGGTAATTCTTTATTTCTCTTATTTCATTAAAGTGGGAAAATACGTGATCAGTGGAGTTGTTTGGGTTTATCAAATCAAAGAAATATGTCAGATGAGGACATACTTTTCACGCTCTACTTCTTAGATTCATTTCATAACATTGCTATTACATTATGCTGATGCATCATGAACCGCCTTAAAGTCCAGAGGCTCCGTGTGCCGACAGGCTTCAAACATGTCGGAGGTGATGAAATGAAGGGGACATTCCCGGTTGCCCTTTCACATCAGATAGCATGAAAATGTTATGGAGGAAAACTCCCCATGAGCCCATGTTGTGCTGTTTGGTGTTCGATTGCATTTCATCTAGTGAGCAGGCCTGTCGTGATAATCAATAAATCAATTAATCGCGCAATGAATTTTAATCACATGATTAATTAAAATAAGCTCGATAATTTGTCCAGGCATGGTTGCTTATTTCCCTTTTGTCATCCCCTCTCCTCTCTCTGAGACGAGATGACAAAATGTTTCGGTACGGTGTGTCGGTGTCTGCTCACCCCTCCCTTGTCCTTCCCCCAGTGTGGGAGGGGTTCGATCTTGCCAGGGTTTCCCACAGAAAATGGGGTATTCCTGGCGGTAGTTGTCTGGTGGGTTTCGGGAGGTGCCCGTGGAACGGGGGATTTTAAGCGCGAGTTGCGTTACGAGTCGCAGCTCGAAGGAGAGGTGCAGCCCTTAACTGGGTACCGTAGAGTGCGTCAAGCTAATAACAGCTAGCGCATTAAGTCAGTTGACCAGGAGGTTTTCTTCCATATGGTAACATTACGGAGCGTTTTATGTTGCTCTCAAACATCGAGGCATTTAAAATAAACAAATAACGCTTAGTCTGGCGGGGGGTGCTTGTGTCAGGTAGGCACATGCTCAAAGTCAACATGAGAGCCTCGTGAGGGAGAGCCGGAGAAACACTAGTTTGAAAAGAAATGAGATTGGTGTCAAAGCCAAACACGACTGCTGCAGGGTGGAAGTTTTTTGGATTTAAACCAAACGACGCCACCCGCTTGATGTCTGAGCCAGTAGGTCGCGAGGATATACTTCCTTCATTATGCTGTTATCATATTAGTCGAAAAAGGTCTCCAAATGACAATAATATGATTTGTCATAATCATTTTTAGAAACATTTATCGTCCAGTAAAATTTGTTATCATGACAGGCCAACTAGCGAGGCACTAATCAATGGCCAGTGATTGATCCAATCAAGGAAATGAACCAATTTTATCTTTGTTTTGAGTTCAGTAACAATAAATAAAGGTTTAGGACATGAGATCTGATCCAAATCCAAAAGTGCTGCACAAAAGTGTTCCATCAGTAAGGGTGAATTGAATAAATAGTTTTGTATTTCAAAGCATTACTGCTACAAGGGAACCAGCAAACGTGTTTCTTTCATGATCAGTGTTTGTTACATTTAATTGTTGTTTCCACTAACTAGTTTATATTTTGGCTACCGAGTTAAAGGAAAAAAGATAATGGTTTGGGTTATAAAATAGGAGAGAAACTTGCTCCCATGCTCTTGTATTAGCAGTCATAACTTTTAAATTGTTCATTGCATGTCTTTATTTTTTATTTTGGGTTTTCTTTAATAAACTGTAACATTTTATTGAGAAAATTTTAAAATGTATTGGAGTTGCAGCTTTATTCAGTGCGTTTCTACAACAGCAGAATACAAGTTAGTGTATTGTTCAAAATCCAAATTAAATATATAGAGCTTTGTTGTTGTAATGTGAAAAAGGCAAACGAGTTCAACGGGTATTAATATTTTTGCAAGGTACTTAAGCTGCACAGAGCTACAGCACAAGCTGATAACTGGAGAGTGAGATTAATAACATGCGAAACAGACACACTGTATTTGTGAAGAGGATAAAACACAGTTTTGTCAGCAAACATAGTAGCCCTTTGCAAAAAAACATAGATTTGTGTACAGTTAAATGTGTTTTTTTTTTTTTTCAAGCAATGTAACCAAATGTCTCTTGTCAATTCAGGTGTTACCTGTTGGATGTGATCTCTAAAGGAGCCTGGCTGAACCGCTCAAGCATCATTTTCGCGGGGGACGACAAGTGGTCCGTGGACCCGCGCGTGTCCATAGTGTCCAGTGTCGGAGACAAACACGAGTACAGCCTTCAGATACAGAAAGTGGATGTTACCGATGACGGCCAATACACGTGTTCAATTCAGAGCGAGCGCAACCCGCGGCCGAAGCTCCTCAACCTCATCGTAAAAGGTACGATGGGGTAGCGTGCATTTCTCTGCTGCTGTGTCTTCTGCAAGCAAGCGTTTCTTTTCTAGGTCCGCTTTGTTGGCTGCATGTCTTTACTTGGTATGTGTGTATGGTATTTTGAAGGATGTGCTCGTTTTTATCATTCCTGCCCTGTGTCCTTTTTTATATTCAAACACCTCATGTGTTGCACAGAAGAGCAGCTGCTAACAGAAAGCAAAAGCAAACTGACATTGTGCCTTTAGGCTACACAATATAAAGTAGAGGCTTGTTGATTTAAAAGACTGGAGGCAGAATGTAGCTTTAATCAGGCCTCCCTGGGTTTTGTCACAGCACATACGTCAGAAAGTTGTGATTCATATGACTTCAAACCTGTGTGTTGCACTATCATCGACATGCTATAAACAGTGTTATGACTGAGTTTGGATGTCGGTTCAGAACGCTATAAGCTAGAATCCATGAAAATCAATCTTTTGCCTCGTCCTGTCTCTTTAATAGGTTGTTTTTTTCCCCTCTTATAGATTTCCTGACAATCTGTCAAAGGAAAACACTTTTTTAGGTCCCACTGTTTATTTCACAGCAAATGAAACACATTTTTGTACCGCCGCTGTTTTTTTTTTTTTTTTTTTTTTTCACAGCACAGTTTGATGGCTCAAATTCAATGCTCTTCCGCTTGAGTTATACTTTATCTACTCAAGAGAAGCCAAGTTTAGAGAAATTCTCTAAGCAACACAACATTAGAATAACATTTCATTCATTCAAGATGTAAGGGCCTGTTCTGCATCTTGTAGATATGTCAGCGCTGTTCTCTGTGACGTAAACAGCTGTCCATCTGGTTCCTGTGACAACATATACGTAGTTTGTTGTGAAATTGAGCTTAGCTGTGCGATTGTACTGTACCAACAGTTTTTTTGGTGTATATTTTTCTATTTGGTTTAATATTTCTCACATAATTTCAGTGGAAGCCTGAACATTGCATTCCTGCTTTTTCCTGTTGCGTCTTTTCCTCAGCTCCACCTGCATTCTTCAGCCACAATATTACAACTGCTGACTGCTGAAGTGAAAACCTTTCATTATCTCGTTTCGATAGAAATGTTCTCGCAGTTCTTGGCATCCACGTAGGTTATACAATGACTCTGAACTGACATGAGACCAAGCACAGCTTCACTCTGATGGCAGTGGCCTGCCCCAACAGGTCAAATCACCCCGCCACAACATGGAAACAGATGGGGAATGGCTCAAACAACATGAAGGGTTTCTGGCTGGAACAAGCCTAGATTCTTGCAGACCACACCTCACAACCCAAATAACCTATTTGAAAATATATTCCTTGGATTTCAAAGTACATTTTGTTTCTGATCTGTGTATGTACCATGAATGTCCAGTTAGTACTTTGCTTAAAAGTGCTTGAATTGTCTTGTTTGCGAAGTTCCTATGCAATCCGAATTAAGTCTGGTGAAGTTTGGTATTCAGGGTCCAAGTTTGAAAAATATAATAGGAAAAAGCCCAACAACATTTATATGTCCAGACTGGTTTCCATCAGTCCGTCCGTCCAACCATCAATCCATGAAACTGTGCAAACTTTAAAAGCACTGACAAATTTGAAAATTTGAGTCTTGAAAGATATGAAATTTTAATACACTCCTGCTGGAGAAGCATTGCAGTATTTTGTTTATGCTGGCAGCAACTTATTTAAGCATAGCTGATGCAATAAGTAGATTTTTCTTTTCTTGAGCAACTTTTTTCAGTTGCTTGTGTAAGGAGGGAGAATAGAATGACATTGTCAGAAATCTCTGGGTTCAATCTGTGAAAGATCGGTTCAGGTAGCATGAAAAAATAATAAACGCACACAAGTCATGTCAGAGTTCAAACCAGAACCCCACTGAAACCCTTTATAATAGATGTGATGAATCGGCCAGTCTCAATCCTCAAATGTGGGGATTTTGGTGAAGAACTTCTGGAATTCAAAGGAACAAGTCTGCATTCAAATGTGTGCTGCATTCAAACAAAATGTGGTCCTAGAAAGTTTAATGTATTTGTTTCTGTCGTTATGGGCTGCTGGCGCCCCTTTGCCTGTAAAACAAAAGCCGAACTCTAATTGCACTCGTTGGCTCTTTAGAGTGCCACTTTGACTTTGCAGTTATAGTAGCCTTTGTTGATAAATCAGACCAAAAGCGGGAGAGCGAGTATGTGCCAGAGCCAATAGCGTTTAACCTGCCACTTCATGGTCCTAACAGGGACTTGATTGGTGGTCCCTCTGGGCTCGGGGCCAGGGCTTTCAGTCCAACAAATACCCTTAGGCTAGATGGAGCAAACTTTGGTACAAAGCAGTGTCAAGGTGGAAGGTGGCATTGACTAGTATGTTGAAACAGTGAGGCAGGATGCATAAGAAGCTCCAGCTGCTCATCAAATTGATTTTAAATTTTGCTTCCGGGCAGTATGAAACACAAACTAACAATAACTGGTATCTTTCCACCAAAGTTATGTATAGTATTCATGTACTTTTCTAGGTCAAAAATGTAGACATTTAATCTAGAAAGAATAGGATTTTTTTTTACATTTGTAGGAACCCTGATAGATGTACACCTTTCATTTATATCCAGTTATTGTGAAAATGTTATTAACTTACTCCACCTGTGGCTAAGGACGTCCAACAAGTAGTCCTATTGACTATCCCAGCTTTTCACGACACATTTAACTTTCAATGCGGTACCGCGCACGTGACGTCACGGCCTTAAGAGTAACGCCCCTTTTGCCGCACCGGTAGGGCAAACAGTCGTAGAACGCACATACAAACCAGCCATTACAAGCGCAACAGAACCAGCGATATGACCGACTTTGCAGCCATTAAACTTACCCAAGACGATGTCCCAGGCGCACGGTTTACTGGTCGCACTGTGGAAGAACACACCAACCTTCAGCTGAAACGGTGGCTTGAGTGTCGAGGGCTCAAAAAAACCGGAAGACGGGCCGAGTTGATTCAACGGTAAGCTTTGTTTTTTTCCCTGCTCGGCGTTCATGCCTTTGTTATGATTTCCACCGTGCTCCGTTCACGTCGGCCTTTTTTGTTTGTTTGCAATCAACGTCCAGGAATCTGTATATCTTGCCAATAGGTAGCTACAAAACGATTGTTCACATCTCAGAATCTTTCGCTTAAGAGATTCAGGGCGTTTGTTTTTGAGTAAACTATCCCGGTAGCAGGGTACCATGTTAGCGCCTGCTAACATGCTAGCCTATATGCTATCATCACCCTTTCCACCGACAAAATGCTTGCTACATATGTAGGTGAATTTGGTAACTTTTTCCGGGTTGAAATGTTGTGTAGGCCGCCCGCACAAGTGTACCCAACGCACACATTTCTCCTTGGCACTCTTGAGTTTCGGGAAATTAATGAAGAAAACATCCTTCATATGCGGCCGATCAGCGTACCTCGAGTCGCTGTTGCACGTCCCATAGCAACAATGTTTATAAACCATGGTCTTAGATGTTGGAAAAAGCAGTCGTTTACCGAGTAAAACCTAGGCTAACGCACGTCTCTTCCACACCAAAACAGCGGCGCGTTTGGGAGTTTGCCCTACTGCGTACCACGTGATGTGACGTCATCGTGACGTTGTGTTTCTAAAAATAGCTCGCGCGCGGTACCGCATTCAATTTATTCAGTTCAGTTTTATTTATAAAGCGGCAATTCACAACGCAATTGAATTACAAAGTCAAATTCAATCATATCTTCATTCTAAAGTTCAATAAAGGAGCGTGTCTTCCTGTCAGAAAAGTCTTCACCTACAGATATGTTTTGTTCTTAGATTTTTCAATGAAAATTTTTTGATCAATATTTGGAACAAATGCCAGATTAGCCTTTTTTTTTACGTTAGATATAAACATGTCTTTGTAACGTCTCCACACAATGGCTGTACATTTCTCTGGGTTTTTTCTATGCAAGGACCTTGTTTGTCTTGTCCGTATTTGACCAAACCCAATGAGCAGCAATCAAGTCAACCATTTACACATGGTTGAAATCTGCAGTTCAGTAGGTACCTCAGTCCTGAAGTCATGGTTTGGTATGTTTTGGGATGGCTTCAATCAAAAGAAACAAACAACGTATTTTTTTTTTTTGCTTCATTCAGCAGTGAACAAAGAATTGTCACTTTATCTGAATGAAGTAATAAATTACTGAATGTTTCCTGATGGCAGACTTTAGTGTTAATTTGGAGGCACCCCTGCTTAGTTTTATTTTGCTGCTGCTTTTAATGTTGTGTGACTGAATGCGAAGTTCCACACTTTAGTTTCACACATAAACATTCTACATGCGTTCAGGATTAAAACAACGCTTCGCTCATTTGGTTCTACTGCTAGCTAAACTTTTTTTTTCTTGGTCAGAATACATGTACCATTACATCCTTATTAGAAAAAGAGTAGTACTTGCTGGAATTGTTAATTTGTTCAACATTGCAATTGTGAACACCTATTTGGTTCATCCCAATGTATTCCAACAGTCTTCTTGAATGTTTGTGTTTCTTGTGATTTTTGCGTCATAATTTCTCTGACAGTCAAACCCAGTCAGCATCGAAGGTCGACATGGTCTCTGGCAACTTTTGTCAGCTTCAGTTTGGGTGTTTGAAAAAAGAGCGGTGCTGTTTGCTGTTTGTCGTCCTCATTGGCGACAAAGATGCCTCCAAACAACTCTTGCCTTTTGTATTTACAACTAGAGAAGGTTGCAAAGAGTCCAGACGTTTTGCTGAGTTACGGTAATTTTAAATTTCCTCCCACTGTAAGGTACCGAAGGGGCTTAGTGTGTATTCGCAGCACTGCTGTGCAAAATTGCATGCCATGACCTGATAATGGCTGTTTATGGGCGCAGTGGTGGTGTGAGGAGGACTCAGTCCTCGACACCACCGTTCCTGTTAGCCTAATGTCAAATATAGGTCATAAGTGCCAACAATGAAACAAAAAAATGGCAGTTTAGATTGATTTTGATACAAATAAGTATCTCAATTATTATTTATTTTAGTATTGGGGAGGTAAATATTATATGGATTATTTTGACAATCTTACAACACATCACAACGATTATTTCTCTATTTTTTTTTTAAATTGTATGTCATCTGTATTTTCATCTTTTAATTTCATGAGCTTAACCTTTAATATCTAAAGTTATTGGCGGAGATCTACCCTAAGACTGCTACTCCAAGCTATCGTGTTGCAGCTCTCACAACCTCTGAACTCCTTTTTAACACACACTGCTGATATATAGTCCAGCTTGCTTTTGGCTCTGCTGCATTCAGACTTTACAGGTGCTCCGTGCCTCCAAATGTTGTTGTGATAAAACCTGATTAAGCTGTTTGGCAGGCAGTAATGGTCACTGCAGGACCCTCATGTTTTTGGAAGTGTTGGCTTTCTGAAGAACGCTCTGTAATTTGAATCCTACCAGGGGTGTTTCAGGTCATGTCAGCTCCTCACCGCTGCCCATATGGTCCCAATCAAAGTGAAACTGATGTGCCAGCTGTCAGCTGTATATTATGTTTTGCAGTGGCGGCGCTCCTGATTGGTGTGACCCAGCGACTAGGACCTGGCACAAGGTTCGCCTTGCGAATACCAATTGTTGTTCTCTAAGGGTAATTTTAGCTTGTGATGTTAGGGAGTTATTTTTCCCCACTGAAAGAATAGTTTGGATAAATCTTAAAAATATTGCATTATGTCGCTTTCAACTTCATTTTTATTTTAAACTGTTTTTGAGCCTTATCAACTGAAAAGACATTCAAATTCTGTGCACAAAGGACAACACTGGAGCTGACGATTAAATTATATAAATTTATAGGTATAAATGATAAAAACCTACATGTTCTAGTACGCTTTGCACTTTGCTTGGCTGTAATTATGACAGGGTGTCAACAAGCAGCTAGTCATGGGCTGGTATGTGATTCTCCTTGTGTGATATGTTTAAGTAAAAATATCACAATTTGAATATTTGTAATCCGTACAAAATTATACATTTGTTTATTTAATTTAAAACAAAAGACCACAGGATAATGTAATTGCTGCTATAATAGACTAACATATTGATTACTACAGTTACAATAATGGTTTGATAACATTTATGCATTTTGATTTTATTAACTATATTTAAAAATATAAAATCATTTACAGCTGAATTTATATTATGTTTTTAGTTTGAAGGGGGACATATCATGCTTTTAAGTTCTTCTGCCCTCCTCCAGGTCGCAGAGCGTTCCACTCAACACCATTTGGCCATTTTTGTCGTGTAATTGTGTAATGAATTTCGTTGGGTTAAGACGCCCAACATTTTTACTTTTGCAACCTTGAGCCTGGCCTATAAAACTGCTGCAGGAAATAAAAATGGCGGATTTGTGAAATTGGTTAGCCATAACCTTGTTTAGCAGCTGCGCAGCAAATACTGTGATTAATAAATGTAATAGAAAAGATAGAAAATGGAAGAAATTGAGAAATATGACCCAAAAACATTATACAGATATCTATACAGCTCCTGGACAGACTAAATTCAAATCACATGCATTCATAAAACATAGTACACAGCAAAATGCATTTAAGAGCTACAAAAGTGGATTTTGTATGATTGTCTCTTTTAAGTGGTTATTGGAAAGAATAAAACTTCCATTTTGCTATTTATAGGGGAACAACAACTATACAAGCTGGTACTGTTAGTTATAGTGCATTATCTTTCTTATCAATAGTCAGATTGTCCTATATTCACAATCACAAAAAGCACAAGAACAGCCGATAAAGTGAGGATTGTGGGTGGGAAGGTCATGCATCACCAAGGAGCCTCACGTTTGATGTCCAGCATGGCTGTTGTGCATGATATAATGAAAGTTTTAGCTAGAAAATGTTTTATCAAAGCTTATGTTCATTTGTTCCTCGTTTAAGCAGTGACAAACATAGTACTGTGAAATTTTTATGTGTACATATTTCTTTAGTATTACAAAAAAAAAAAAAAGAATGGAAAGAAATCTCATCAAATCTAACATCTCAACAAATAACAAATCCCAATAGTTTTTGCTCGTGTGTTACTGCATAGTTCTGAACTCCAACTTTAGAGACACCCGTGCATCATTAGTTGGGCTTTGAGCAAGAGTAACCAGCCTTGGTAAACATGTTGCTTGAACCTTGCCAGCTGTAGTTTTAAACAGTGGTATTCTAATAAGAGTGATGAATGGTGCTCGCTTGCTTAGTTTTATGGCATATATGTTTGTTTTTGTGACTGGAAATATTTCCAAACGGTCAATGTTTTTTTTTTTTTTTTTTTTTTTTAACAAGAGGAAAGTGTTTCAGCCAGCTGACTAGCAGTCTACAAGTGGAGAGGGGAACACCTGTTCACTTTATGCCATTTTCAATGTCAGAAAACTCCTGTCCTGGTATTTTCTCTGGCATCTCATTAAAAAGATCTTTAGACCATATGATCGTGTGATGGGAATTTAAATTCCTTGTTACACACTGATACCAAAAACCCGTGTATTACTTCATGTGTATCTTTTGTTTGCTCTGTACTTTTAGAATCTTAAATTCAGCTCAAACTCAAAAAATACTTTATTTATCCTAAAGGGAAATTAAATAAGTAAAAATAAAATGTCCTAAAAATACATATGATATCACAACCTATGAAGAAATTCTAAAGAGATGCTATTGTGGTCTAATTTGACAAATGTATAGAGGTGTCAAACATTTTATACTGGTGAACTCTTTTTGGTCTTTTTTATTATATTGTTATTTTTTACCTTTAAGCTGGATTGTGTTATTTTGTTTTGGTAAGGTTCTGCCTCTAAGTCGTCGGGTATAAAAGATACCGGTCGTTAAGCCTGAGCTGTGTATTGGAGTGTAATCTGCAAGCAGGAAGCATGTGAAATACAGATGGCACACTCCAAGTGATAGATGCCAGTAGTCAGGTTTCTGACAGCAGTTGAGGTAGTAAAAAAATGTGCTTCATTTCACTTTCAGTCGCTCCCATTCTTAAATGTAGCACTTCCCCCTATTTGTGCGCTTATGGCATCCCCATAGGATCCCACTTAAAGGTACCGTTGCTTATTTGGTTTTGTCAAAATCCGGTCGTGTTTGTGAAACATTACCTGTCACTGTGTGGCACTTGTGTACACATGCTTAAGCCCACTCGTGGAGAACACAAGGATTACTTTACAGATGAGATGTAACAGGGGGAGCAGCTCTGTCATGTTGCAGAGGCTTCTGGGAGCGTCCTCTTTTTTTTTTCTGTTGAAATGAAAGAAAAAAAAAATTGCAAAGAAAAACGAGCTGGCACTTTAATCTGGGCTTTTCAGTCCAATCGTATACCGTCTATTAATACAACGATACGACAAATGTTACAGCTGATGTAGAAGGATTTCACGGCATTGAATTTTTTGGCACTTTTTGCTTTGCAAGACTGTGCACCGTGAGGAGTATCTTGGAAGATGGGAACAAGACAGGATTACTGTATACGTAAAGAAAAGGCCGGGCCCTCAACCGTTTACAAACGGGTGGTCGGATCTTTGACTCCCTGATCCACGGAGTGATTACGCTGATCTGAAAGGCATATCTTGCTTTGCTCTTAAAGATTAGTCAACACATAAAGACTGTTTTAACTTGTCTAGCAACACTGAAGGCCTCGGATCATCAAAATATAAAGAGGGAGCTATGGCTGAAAAGCATTGATTTATTTTGCACTGAGAAGAAAAAAGGCAAATAAAATAGGATTCAACAGTAGTAATGGCAGGGATCAATAAAAAATATTAAAACTCACATGGAATCTCAAAATAAAATCCAGATAAATAAATTATAATCCAAGCTAAAAGGGTCAAGGCTGAAGCATGGGCTTATACATTTGAAATTTTATATTAACAAGTGCTGTTTAAAAAGACATAAACCTTTTTGTTCTCCCTGACTTTCTGACATATCAGACTATATCTGCCTGTTTCAGGTCAGCAAGGATTACTACATAGATTTCTCTTTGCTAGAATAATAAGATATTTCTTTATTGCTTTCCTTTGATTTTTTCCAAACATTTCCTTCTCCACACCTGCACACATTGCTTTGAAAAAAAAAATACTCAGATCTTCCTAATATTTTAGATTTTTTCAGTTTATGATCGTAACCATTATCTCCTCTAATGGAAACACAGTGCTGCCTCCCATAAGTCCTTACTTAACGTTTTGTACAGCAACTCTCTTTTTAGGTCATAATCTCTTGTTTTCATTTAAGATTTGAATATTTACTGATAGAAAATAATGTTTTCCTAGATACACGATTTGAGGTCCAAAGTGTACAAATTGTAGCACTTTAACGAATATAATTAGTATTAAAAAAAAAACATCGGGAGCTGCATTAAACCCTGGAAAACCCCAAACAAATCTACATGCCAACAATAGTTTAACATGCCACTGTTGTTAAACACTATTGTTTAACACAATCTCTATTGTAACTTTTTAAATGAGGAAGTACACATCCTTGCAACTTTATATTTGCATGAATGAATCGATCATTCATGCAAATATGTATTTAGTGTTTTGATTCATTAATTGTCACATTTCTAAAGTCATTGATAATAACGACTTGAAACTACTAAAAAGTTCCTAACTTTAGAAAATCTAAATGTTTTTTTTATATAAAACTTGTTCTCCGTGTGTTGAATCTTTTATTTCGTCCTCTCACCTTGTATAACCAGGAACTTTAAATGGGAAAATGAGCTTTACATGGAGATATGAGGGAGTGTTTTTCCCCCTGTAATCACATCCCATGGGGTTCCTCGGTTCCAGCAGTCTTACACAACAGGAATCCCTCGTTAGCATCACCCTTTCCAACACCTGAATTACCTGCCGCTGAATTAGAAGGAATGACTGTTGCCTCTCTGGCGTGTCTAAGAATAATTTTGTCTCAGTGTGACATTTATCCCCTCTGAGACCTGATGTCACCGCACCAGATTCCTGTGAATAGACGTTTGAAATTGCACCGGCATTACAGCTCAGTCAAACATGGCCCATGTGCGGTAATTTTACCTTGCAGCATCACATTAATACTTTGTTGGTTCAGATGCTCTTCACAGCTCTGAAGTTCGGAGATGGCTGTGCACATATTACTCTCTTATATAATTTTCTCCAAAAGCATAAAGCTGTTGTTTGCTGAAGTACCAAAAAAGTCCAGGCTGTCCTTGATGGGTTTTTCTTTTTTGACGTTGTTTGAATACATGTCTGATCAAGATTAAACCAAACGGTTCCTGCACTCCTAATAAACACTTATCTGAACCATAAGAAAGCTCATCTTTTTTTTCTTTTCTCGTCACATTGTACAGCTGGTCTTGATCTGTATATCCTCATCGCTGCTTTTACTGACCTATTTACAGCCTATCCCCGGCTTTATCTGATGCAGGAGACAGCGGAATGAGAGATTGGTATCAGGCCCAAGCAGTCTTTCCATACATCACATGACTGTCTTCCCTCTCAGCTTCTATTCTTTTCCCCCCTCCAGCTTAATTAAGATTGAAAATGTGATAATGCATTAAATATGCACAACACTTCTCATCTAAGAATATCTTGTCCCGAGGAGAAACGGGGAAAGAGGCATTCTTCCCCTTTTCCACCAGTAACTGCTTGCTTGGGCGTTGTTAATTCATTTCAAGCATTTATCACATCTCCAAACGGCAAACAGCATGGATTTGAGTTAGGATTATACAGAGGGATTTATCTCATTTATAAAGTGTTATTTTTTTTTTTTTTGATCGCAAATATTGTGACTGTACTATTTCTAGCAAACCATGCCCTGATGATGCTGATGATGGTGTAAAACCGAAAGGCTCATCAGTGGTGCCGTGTATCTGTAGATGCAAGGGTTTTAAAGGGGAGCTTGTGTTCCACAGCGGCATTTGTGACACCGTCAACCTACTGGACTGCCTTTTACTGCTGAGTTTTAGGTTCGCGTTGCTCCAGCATCACCTCTCTGAAACTGTAACATCCTTAATGTGATCTCCAGCTAAGCTACTGGCCTGAGCACACCTTAAACACACCTTTGATACTGCCATTGGTGCCACTGCTATGGAAGTTACATAAATGCATCATTTCCAATAATCATGTCCATAATATAAACTTGCGCGTCATTATGCAGAGGCTCTGTGTGCCTTGATGTAGATTCTCTTACTTCAGTACGTCTAGATGCTTACAGGTTGACCTTAGTAAATGAGACATTTGCTAAGATGCATGTGGGGTGGGTGTTTTGGAGTTCCCCACATCATCTTAATAAGCCCACCATCTGGTCACCATCTCATTTTACTTGGACTTCCCAATTCATAATTCTCAGCCTGTCCTTGGTGGATTACCTGGTATGTTTTGGAGTCCAGTTTTTCATTTTTACCGACGGTCCTCAAGCATGACAAACCAGGATACTGCTGTCTTTTTCTGGAACGCTGTATTTGGTTTTCACAAAACATGTCCTCTGTCCTATTGTCCAAATAATCACCTTTTAGACTCATCTCTCCCATTATTCCACTGGTCCTGGTCTTTGCCTCTGGCTAACTTTAGTCTGGTCTTTGATCTATGAAAAAAGTAAAAGAAATACAAAAAAAACTACAAAGGTTTCCTCTTTGCACACTTCCCATTATAACTAAAGTTGTGCACTCTCTTTCTAATTGTAAATGTTAGCATTTTTCTTTCAGCAGTCTGAGCCTGTCTGTAATAATGTTTTGTACGTTTTGGAGACTTCTTTCAACATCTTGTGTGCTATTTTCCCTGTGAACCTGCCTGAACAGCCAGACTTAAGCATGTTGTAAGTTGTTTTGAATATACTCAACTAGTATACTATTCTCTGTACAGAGTGATTCAAAATAGTTTTCAGATCTTTTTTATTCCCTAAGCAGACTCATAAGTTGCCACAATCGTCTGGAGCCCTGAGATGACTCTTTTGATCTCAGCATGGTGTTTACCCTTACTTAAGTAATCAGGAGCACACCAAACTAAAGGTTTAAAGTGGCATCATCACATGCTCCTGATGTGCTAAGGAATAAATGTGGAGTTTTGATTCATTGCTCATGCGAAATCTCGTTTTTTATTCCATCTTACAGATATTATTAAAGGATATTTGCTTCTAGTTTAATTGTTTATTTACATTAGTTGAATTTTTGGGTTTTGTTAAAACAAGTTTTAAATACCCATATGTCTAAATATGTTCGAAAAACACACATGCTGTGTGTGGCAAGATAAGAAATAGTGCGGCAACAGCTGTAACATAACAAAGTTTAAAAAAATTGCGTGGTGCTGGTCTCTATGAAATAAGAATGCTTTAGATGTTAATATGGATCAGAGCAAATCCACAGTGAAACTTTATCGCCCACGTTCTAAGACTGTGTCAGTTTGGAGAGGATTTGTTGTGGGGAAAAAAAAAGAGAAATGGAGAGTTAAATCCCCCCTCGTAGCATCTATCTTTAGAAGCGAGAGAAGTATTGAGTTTGATTACAGAAAACAGAACCAGTCACATAGCAGATCATTTTTTATTATAAATATGTGTTTTGGTCTACAAATATGTCCTCAGGTAATCATAAAACAAAAATTCACCTATATAGTAAATGTAGTACATTACTTAAATTCTGTTCTGGGCAGATCAGGCCACCTCCTTATTCCTATATAAGAATTAAAAAAATGTAATTGAGAGTGCTGCCTTTACTGCAAATGTACCTGTACTCACTCACTGTTTTACATTCAGGTGACAGAATCAATGCTGTATGGTGAAAAATAATCTGTTGATATACACTCATGACAATAGGAAAATAATAAGCCTGAAGAATTGGCTGACTGATTAATCAATCACATACTCTATCACTTTCAACAATAATCAGGGGGGTTGGGGGTGATTCTTCGTCACCGGAGTCCTACCACATTGTTGGCAACTATCTCTAAAGCAACGCATTGAATTGATCAACTGAAGAAAGACCTTCAGAATGTCATTTCCCTCTCATTTACAGCCGCAAGTTTCTCTTGTGGATTAGTGGCGTCAATAATATGAAGTTAATGCATAATTGGAATTTAGCTCTACCTTGTACCTCGCACAACTTAAAATCGATTTCACACTGTGAACATATTGGGTGAACAGATTTCCATTTAAATTTGCCGTCAAGTCACTTCAGAAGCTTAATGTTAAGTTCTCCATATTTCATTTAAAGTAAAACTTATCTTGACATTTCGTCAATGGTCCCTGTAGCTTAGATTAAATTGGATGCTGCTGTTCCTTTAATAGTTGACCAAAGCAGTCGGGAAACGTTGTAAATTGGAACAGATGGAAAATAAATCATCCTTAATTTGGGCGACTGTGGCTCAACGGGAAGGGTGGAGGAGGGTGGAGTAGCTGTTTTGCAATCCGAAGGTTGTGGGTTTGATTCCAGCTTCCTCCTGTCACATGTTGTTTTGCCCCCGGGCAAGCCATCTAACCCTGAGTTGTGTATCGGTGTATGAATGGGGGAATGTGGCTCTGGTGTAAAGCCTTTGGCGTGATTGGTATGAGTAGAAAAGGGCTACGTAAATTCACAGTTTAATAAGCAACAGCTTGCTGGTAGCGATTGTTTTCCTCATTCACTGACCTTTACTTCAAGTGGTTAATAATTAGATTGATTCCAGAAATTGTACAGCCTTGTTACTTTTGTAACACAAAGAAAGAAGATATAGTTACTGATTAAGTGTGTCTTTATTTAGCATCGGGGTAAAAAAAACTCTTGTGTGATAAGATTGTCAGTTGAATAATTAGCATTTAAACAATGTGTTGTGCCACGGGTATTAGAGTGGAAACTGTAGAGAGGATGTGAGAGTGTCTACAGAATCAGAATCACTCTTATGCCCCGTGACATTTAGTTAGCCACTAATCATTGTCATTTGTGTGTGTGTGTGTGTGTGTGTGTGTGGGAACCCTAATCTTCGTCTCCCAAATTCTTTATCCATCTGATGTGTTTGCACATGATTCCAGCAGTGGATGTATGCATTTCCGTTGAAATGTGCTCATGGCTGAGGATGTGTTTGTGCACTCCAACGTGTCCTCATCACGGAAATAGCTGATATTAGCTATGGTTAATTAAAATGAGTGAGGACAAAGGTCAGCCACTCAGCTCTCACGACTCTCTTCTCTAGAGAGGGAATAGATACAGCTTGAGTGGAGAAGTACCTGGCAACCTTTATTTGGGCTTTTGTCTTTACAGGTAAAACTGTGAGAATTTAAGTGCATCATCTTTATGTAAATTTCCCCAGATTTCTGTATACATTTGTTTATACCCAGAAAATGTTGAGTTATTTCAGAGGACATTTTTCTGTTGTTCTATCTGCTTTCTTCCTGTTTTCCAAACCTACGATTTTCCAGCCACTACTTGTCAATTACTGACAGAAATAATTATGGAGATGCCAAAGATGCAGAGGCTCACACGTTTCAGTGTAACTACTTATCACTTATTAAAAGACTGAGAAATCTGTTTTGCCATACGATAAATTGTATTTTAGTAAAATATGTTTCAGATTTTTATTTACTTTAATAAGTAACTATTTAAAGCAAAAAGAAAGCTGACAAGCCCCTAACACAAGGATGTTTAAAAGTGAACCTTTCATAAGCCACTAACCGGAAATAGATGGCCAAATTTGCAAAGTGCTCATATGAATTTGATTCATTTTCTAAAAAATGATTTAAGTAAAGTACTACAAATGTTGCCAGTTATACTTACATATGTATACAGCACAGATACAGTATTTCCCGCTGAAAACTGACTAAATCTGGTGGTAGGGTTCACTAGGACAGCACTCTGTGCTTTACTTAAAAAATGTTAAAAGTTGCCAGGAAACTTGAAAATATGACTTCTTAATTGTGTTATTGTAAGACATTATTGAAAATATTTAAACAACAACTATAGAGTCTTACAAAAAGGTCACTGGTTTTTTGGCACATAATCATTTATTATTCATCTCAGGTTAGCTTAGTTTTCTGCATTGATCCGAACGTTGCATGGTGCAGCACTGCACAGCTCCAAGGGGGAGCTTGGACCAACAGAACCCCGTCATTGACCTGTCTGTGTCTGTCAAGCTAATAACAGCTAGCGTTAGATTATGTTGTTTGGAAGGTTTACCGTTACACTGTCACAAATACAGGAGCTTTACAGACCTTTTTAAGGTGCTCTCGAACATCCGTGTCTTACTGGTAGCTTAGTTTGCCTGTGTGCCTGGGAAAGTTTCTTGAACGACAAATAATTATTTTTTGTGTCAATTATATCAAGGTATTTTGACAACCCTATCTTTTGTATCACTGCTACTGGTATATGAAAAAATAAATAAACTGTGTTTAGTCTGGCAGAGGGGGCTTGTAAAGCCTGGCAGCCAACCAGTCTTATAATACAGTGGGGGAAATTATGAGATATCTATCAAACTCAAACCTTTTATGAAAGTCCTGGATCTTGTCTTTTAAGATTTTGGTTTTGAAAACGGTTTAATGTATCCATCGGAAGTTTGTGTCCTTCTGTACTTGCCTTAGATTTGTGATCTCAGTTTTTTTAAAGCCTTCACCTGCCAATATCAACTTTGGAGTATTTAGTTTTTTTCTGAACTATAACCCAAGTTGATAAAAAAACACCATTAAAACATTTTCAAGACTTTTTCTGTAAAGTACTCCTTACTTATATATATTAGCAACAGAGGCCACATAATGCTGCTTTATGTGAGCAGCCACTATAAAGCAGAGTTAAACTTATACTCTCAAACAAAAACAAAATTATTAAGAATTTAACATTTTAAATAGCATTTCATATTAGAGATTAGCATGGCCACTGTTACTAAAACCATACCTTTCCAGAACCATCATGTTCCATGCCAGGGGTTTAAAGTTCAAAGGGATATAACAGCACTTTTGCTGTACTTGGTTCAGCCTTCCTGTTACCTGGTGAAAATATTGCTCTCTCACAGCCTGAATGAATTGTAAACATGTTGTAAGAAAGAGAGTTTCTTTGTATATGTTTTCTTAAATCTCTGTGCTTCCTCTAAATTCCTTTTTTCTAAACACATCACTGATCCTGAATTTGGCTAACGTTTAATTTTCTTCACTCAGTCACACCTTCCACAGTGCAAAGTGTTGTTAGTGCGACCTGCTGGTGGTTATGTATGATGCTTTCTTTGGTGGGAAAAAGACTGGATTTTAAAATTTACAATCGGCCCATTTTTGGTGTTTATACCTAACTGATTTTTGATTTCCTCCTGTTAAAGGTAACTATTTGTTTTTATTTTTAATATGTTACAATATATGCAGTGTGTTAAACAAAGCTGTAGAAGAAAAAGATAAGAACAAAAATCGTGATGTATAAAAATTGTTGTACACATGGGTAGGGAGAAGTATAAACTTACAGTGACCCACCTCTTTCCCAGACACGCTTTCACTCGGACCTCTTACCGGTTAGAGATAAGAAATACCTTTATTGTTCTGCAGTGGGAACGTATGGGTGTGACAGTGGCAAAAACACGTGGACAGTGTTATACACTAGATTAGTAATATGAATAACAAGCTTATTTAAAGTTCAGTTCTAAAGTAAAAGACAATGAACTAGGGTTGGGAATTGATAAGATTTTCACGATTCCGATTCCCTTATGGATTCCAATTTGGGGAATTTTTTTAACCTCTTAAACAACAATAGACATTGTATTAAGCATTTAAATTTAAAGTAATACTAATTTAACATTTTAGAGACATAAAAAGACAACAAATAAGCATTAAAGTACGGTTTATAGGTTGGGTTCTGCAATGTTATAAGATGAGTATAAAACTCATCTTTAGAACCAATCTCTGCTCAAAATGGTGATCTGCACCGCCTAATCTACTTTCAGCAGTTATCATCAGTTATTGCAAGCGTAAACTGCAGAAAATACGGGCAGAGCGGCTCCTTCTGAGTTTACTCTGCTCCTGTCAGGATGAGCTGCAGTGCGTTATGAGGCGGAGGGATATTTCAGCGTCACTTAGTTTAGAGCCCAAACAAGCAAATTCACTTTCAGAAACAAGCCCAAAAAACTGCAACTCATGAAATTTACAAGCGAAAAAATAAGACCAAAGTCACAGAAAATAAGTGGGCTTTGCAACAGTGAGCAATCTATTGAAGTGTGTCATATCACTCCGCCCCTCTGGTCGGTAAACAAATGTTCCGGCAAATTCTACATTATAAAAAAGAAAAACCTACCGAAATTCTCGCTCTCATGTCATCTTGAAGACATTCTTCTTCGAAATGTTGGCTACAGACAATGTTTTTTCTGTCTGGCCAGAAGCACGATGGCAAGTTGGCAAGTTTTTTTCCACTTTTACCCGATGTATTGGAACATCCAACTACCATGCACGAGGTCATTGTTGCTTCAACAATAGCTCTCGTGAATTTCAATGGTGAAGTCCTCTGGAAATCCAAAACAATTGTTGTTGTAGAGCGCAGTGCCTTACCGCGACATTACGTCACAGGATGTGATGTCGGGCAATAATGGCCGCCCCCATACACAGTGATCGAGACGACAATTTATGCTTTTATTTTCTTATTGATTAACACTAAATTCATTAAATCACCACAAACGTATTAGTTTTAGGTATAGCTAATAATCCACCGATTTTTCCTTGTTGACCGGAATTTCGATCGCTTTACCCGATGGGGCGGCATTTGTTTTGTTTAGCTTTTCTAGACTTACGCCTGGTCACGTCGTACTTGCTTACTGAATGCCGTGTGCGTAACTTGCGTAAAAAACGTGACGTAAGTCGTGCTGCCCGGCTCTGGTGCTGCCTGGAATCGATAAGAGAATTGTTAAGCGAGCTCCCAAACGGTGCCATGGAATTGGAACACACGGAACCGGTTCTGAACAGGAACCGGTTTTCGATTTCCATCCCTACAATGAACTCATCAGAAAGGTAAAAAATAAAATATTGCACACTTGTTAATACATTGTCAGATTAAAAGTACGGTATATTTTTAAAATAACCTTTAAGCAGGTATTGAACATGGTTTTCATTAAACCCACATTTCTGTATCTAAAACGCTTATTTAATGGTCTAATGTAATATTTTATTCCTAAATGCCATGTTTCATCGTCATTGTGAATTCCCTAGTAGCTTTGAATTTTGAAAATGTTGATATTTAAACTGCATAGACATAAAATGAATGACACAATTTTAAGGAAAAGATTAGTTGGAAATTGAATTCAACAGAATACCTTATTATCTTTCTTATTCCGATCTTAAGGGTAATTTGTTGAAGAAAAAACAACAATATTTGTCAATAAGGTTTTAATTAGTTTCGATCGGCATGAAAATAATTTGTTTGGCGAAATAAAAAATCACATCAATACTATGATCTGGGAATAGGATGCAAGTCATTTTGTGAAATTTTGCTGTGGTTAGAGTGAAAGTATATCTCCACACTACACCTAAAGTCAGCATCTGTTTCTTGTCCGTCCTGATGTTTATTATGAAAGTGTTCCCATCTCCAAGCGTTATTCACACAGTTATTTTTTAATTGTGGACGCACAGGCTTTTCTTGCAATGTGATAAAATGTGACAGTCAGGCTTAGCGTGTGAACAATCTATATTCAGATGTTTTATCAGTCAGTGGTGTGAGCCCTTGGCTTTTGTGGTGTTAAACAGTTGGTTCTCAGAGGCGCAAACCATAACAGAAACGTGGGTTCTCTCACTTCTTTATGTGGATCCAAGAACAGTAGGCGCTTGAAGTGGTGTTTATCATACAATGCAACCCTCATCTACAGAGCCTGCGAAACAGATTTCCAGGAGGTGAAGCACTGGCAGACGTCTCAGAGATACGCTGGCCTTAATTGGGCAGATAAATATCACAGGTTGCACTCCCCGGCCCTGCAGCCCCGTTGCATACATCACCCTGAATTCAGACTAGCAGCAGCAGCAGGGTCTCGCCCGCTTGTCTGATCGTTGAAATTTGTCTGTTGCCTGTGGTGCATTGAAAGAGCACTGTGGGCACCAGAGATTTCCTTTCTCAATCTGCTTCCTTGGCTTGTAGCTGTTTTTAAGGTCAGGTTGCAGAGGCCCTCCTGCTTTTTTTAACAGTCCAGTGAGCATTTATTCCCAGAATTAGAGTCAGACGACAGCAGACATATTATCACAGCCGTGTTGAGATTGGATACTTTATTATTTAAAAACATAAGAGCCACTGATTTCCAGCATGAGCACCGTTTCTGGTCGATACTAACTCTGTAAGTAAATTGCAGGAATTGACATCTGTATTCTGCAAAGCAGCTGAGGGTTCTTAATAATTAGCAATGTTTTGAATATTTATGACTCTGGCCTTTTGAAAGCCCCCAGGAGCTGCGAATTACCCCGTATTACCTATGTGTTGTTCAGTCCAAATCTTCCCCCAGCAGTCCGTCGGGCCAGTACTGAAGATGCAGGGCTTCATTTGGGAATAGATGTGGCATCAAACCCATACAAACTACAAAAAAAAGCACGCTGCATTCAAACACATTCAACAACCCTCACATCAGAGACACACGCGCGCACACACAAAGTCAGAGTAATCACTCTTCCTCCTTAGTACTTGAATCATGGACTAATGGCTCCTGTTGAAGCAAATAAATCAGGACAGACGGAGACAGAAAGAGGAAAGCCTTACCCAGGATCCTCATTCAACTCAACCCTTTCGGTCTAATTCATGCTTCTCTGGAGAACTCAAACTTCTAGTGTGCCGCATGATTTGATCAGAAATTAATATAAATATTTCATCTTAATGGATGAATTAAAGTAAGGTATTGAGCACTCATCTGAAGGAGATGTTCTAAAAGATCAAACCAAAGTGTGTAAAGAGTATACCAGAAGACTATCAGATTTTGGAAAGAGACTGAAAACCAATTTCAGTTGACAAATTTTACCTCCTAAAAAGTTTTTTTTTCATATATATATATATATATACATCTTAAATTTAGTTTCCCTAATAAGTAAGAATAACAAAAACTAAGGAAACGGTCTTTGCATGTTAGTGTCTTGTCTTGGTGGCGATCTTTTGAATCACATCATATACAGCAGAAAAATTTAGCAGAAAAATTCAAAAAACAAACTTTGACTGTAGTATATTTATAAAATGTGGGGAAAAAATCTTACATCAGGAGATACACTGTTACCCATAAAGTTAGAGACTTTTGTTTTAAACACATTTCTCTTTTACTATGATTTAACTTTGACAATCTTAAGCCAGCTAAAGATTAATCAATAACGTTTTAAGTAGACATACTTTATCTGTCAAGAATAAATCCCATTGCCACAGTCCTATAATTATTCCAATTTTAAGGATGGCATTGCAATTGTTTTTAAAACCATTACCCAAGTAACAACTATTTCGACGAATAATTCTTATATAGAAATAAATATATTAAATATTTTCTTGCAATTATTACTTAACTTTTTTAAGCTTGTTAGTGTGTCTACATATCTGTCCATATCTACAGGTAATAACTACAATATGAAATAACTGGAACACACAAACTGGAGGTATTAAAATTTGTATTTAAAATGGAATTGTTTGTTTTGGATAAATGAGACTAAGATTGAGCATTATGTCAGCAACAGATGGGTCGGGTTAAATAAAACCCACTCTCAGTGGTAGAGGGTCTGTGGTGCTGTGGGGTATGTTTTCTTCGATAAGCCCTAGGAGGTTTTTTGAGTTTATGGCATCATGAAATACCAGAATATATAAAAAATAGATAAAAAATCTGGTGGATTCTGAGGAAATGTAAAATTCATGACAACTGAGTTTTTCCAGTTGTATAATAATGCAAAACATTTTACTTGGAAGATGTTCAGCATGAGATTATGCTCACAAAATGAAAGATGAATAAAACTGAAGGTTTTTTCAACATCTTGACACAAGTAATTGTCCTGGGCGCTCCATGTAAAAACCCCGGTAAGAATTTAATCTAAAGGTAGTACCACAAAAAGCCAGCTACAGTAGTTTAGCATTAGCATTTGGCTCATTTTGTTCAGGTCATGATAGCTTGTGATCATGACTATAGCAACAATGGCCCCAAAACTGACTTTAATCTGTTTTGGAGCAGATCATCCACAGAGGATGACAAATGTCTGAGCAAAGGGCCGGCAAAGAGCAGATCTAAACACCCGCTGAGAGGCGAGCGCCTTTCCTATGACTGAGAGAAAAGAGTGTCTCTGCTGGCTGCCAGCCGCTTTCTCCCCATTAATCACAACCCAGGTTCTAAAGCTTGAACTCTGACCTTTATGGCTGCATCAAGTCCCAGTGACAGATGGAGGAAGAGCTCTGTGTCCTCACATCAAATTATTCAGCTCACACACGCATACACAGAGACAGAGATTCTCCAATAGCAAGGGTCATTTGGTCACAAGCTGATATTTTGTAGTTGGAAAAGACCATGGACTGCGACTGCCTCTGATTCCTTCTGACACGCAGCAGTTTGAAATGAGGCCTTTGTGTGGTGCTACTTATTAAGCACACTTTGTGCTGCTAATTGAAAAAGCAATGATCACCCTTGAGAGTGAAAAGCGAGTGCCCCGCATAGAGGAGTTTTGTTTATAGGCAAGATGCTATGGTTGAAAGATGCTGATTAGCATGAATAAATGAGATAGCTTATCTTTGAATTGCATGCCCAGTGCTGTGCTCCTATTGAAGATTAATTGCCTCTCACAAGGTATTGCGAAAAGTTCATTTTCATCAATTGATTTCCCTTAATTCCTAAATTCCCACAGAAGTGCATTAAATTGGTTACACACGTCCCATAATAACACTTCGTGCATCATTAACTTCGTTGGCAATTACTCATCACATGTATTGCTTGTGACAATACGTGAAAGCGTGTTATTTTTCCACCATTGATAGTGACAGGAACTTTATCACATACTAATAGTACAAGTCAAACATTTATAGTGTCTGTTAGGGGTGCACAATATATGGTAAACGTTTCTTCATCCCTGTATCAGTGCATGCAATATCAACGTCATGAAGAACTGCTTCACTAGCAGTAAATATTGGCAAATTATATAAATGGAATGGATTCATGCTCCAGGATTAACTGTTATATTTTGTGATGCCTGTTGTTTAAAGCAAATATTTTACGAGGCCATTTAAGTTTTCTGGCAAAGTCAACAAGATAGCTAATTGTCTTATGATTTTGTTTTGCATTGCCAATACAGCAACTGTAACAAGGTGCATGCTTTTCAATAAAACAATCAATTCAGAAAGCCCATAGTAGCTCTGGAGGAGTTGCAAAGATCCACCACTTATGGAAGAAGGGCAAGAACAAAGTCATTGTTAAAAGAAATTCATAAGAAATCCTGTTTAAAGATTACCACAAGCCATTTATTTATTTATTTTTATTTTTTCCATGTATTTTTCTAAATGTGTCCTGTCTGGCTGTGTGACATTAAGAGTTGCTGTCTGGATGCCAAAGAGAGCCCAATAGACTTACTTTCTCAGGTGGAGCATTACTGCTTTCGCTATGATCCGCTTTATATGTATGCAGAAAACGTTGTTGGATATTATTTTGGGGTGATTTCAAATTTAATGGACACAGAAATGGAAAGGTAAAAGAGAGAAAGGAAGAGAAAAATATGTGGCAAAATGCTAAAAGGCAGAAAAGGTGACAAAAATAGAGCAGAGGAAAAACAGAGTACAAGAGTTTGCTGCTGAACTTGCAGAAAGAGAGATAAAAAGTAAAACCAACAAAAAAGGTATCACAGGTACAAGCAACCAATGCCTTGATAACATCACTGAAAAATACATAGTGTTATTTAATAGAAGATGCATTTAGTGACAGCCAAAGCTAACTATAGGGTTTATCTTCATAGAAGTGAATCTGTAAGTACCTGAATCCAAGCACCTGTGGGTGTTTGACCACTGGAGACAGGCACCACCCTAACCTCCACCCCCGACATAAATGTTCGGGTGGTGTTACCCATAAATTATAATATTTAGAGCAGTAAGGACATTGAACGTACTATCCCCATGTTGAAACGGGGTAGCAGTAGCATCATGGTGTGGAAATGTTTTTTCTTCAGCAGGGACAGGGAATCTGACCAGAGCTGATAGGAAGTTAAATGGAGCAAAATACAGGGCAATCCTGGAAAAGACATGAGACTCTGGGTTATCTTCAACAGGGGCAATGACCCTAAACAGACAACCAGAGCTATAATGCAACCGTGTTGAACAGAGCATTTTCATGTGTTAGAATTGCCCAGTCTAAGAATAATGGATTTAATGCAGTTAAGGATCTGTGGAAAATATTGGGGGAATAAATACGTCAGGCTTTTTAAAGAAAAATTGTTGAAAAACCGTCATCTTTAAAGCACAGGCATTACTGGTATCCAAGAACTTCAACACATTTTGAAGAAGAATAAAACCCTTTCACAACACTCATCCACATCTGCTCATTACTGAGAACATGTTTGACGCTTACAGTACGGTTGTCAAAAGCTATTCATCCCCTCACCAGTACGTCGTCGTTGGGGTAGTATTGGGATCATTTTGGTTAGAGGCAGCTTAGCTTGAAGCCAAAAAGTGGGCTAGAGAAATAAACTGAGGAGGAAATACTTCTGGGGTTTTACAACAAGATCACATCTGAACTTACACATAATGAAAAACATCACAACAAAAGCATCCTGTTATAAAACTGCACTCCAACATGTTTGTATCAAAAAATGCCCTTCGCTGCATTAAAAAAAACACATGCAGCAGCAGACACAGTGTACATCATAAAAATATACCAGTTTTCCAAAACCATAACAGACTTGTAAGACCCCCAGGCGAATTCTGACTTCCTGTAGCGCATTAGTATGGTAAATCACTGGATTCATCATGCGTAATGATGTCATTATGGAGTAATGTTCATCAGCTAATGTGCACTTGCCAGGAATCTATTTGTGTCTTTCGCCATTTGCTGTCTGCTACAACTCTTTAAATCTCACTTTTTTATTAACTTACCAAGGATCTTTGCCACAAGGAGCTCTTACAATATGAAGAGATGCCAAAATAAGACAAGCAATAAGGGCTGATGAGGTTTTATGTTTTTGCACTGCACCCCCCCCCCACCCTGCTCTTAGTCCGTCTCCTAGTGCTGCTGGGCTGAAATAAATGGAAAGAAAAAGAAAACATATTTTTTTTTTCCCCTTGAACATTTTTATTGCTTTTTATTATTGGTCTATGTTTGTGTGTGTTTCAGTTGAAAATTGAGATTAATATGCTTCATAACATTGCAAAAGGCAACTAAAATTGCTCGTATAAGTCGACTGAGCTTCAAAGTTTATGTGCTAGGGTCAAGTGTGGTTTTTCATTTGTACAAAAGTCGACACTACAGGCTCATCGGGTCCGCCTCGATGTGCGGTGGGCAGACAGAAAGAAACGTATGTGGTACAACCCTTTGACCATGTGTTAATGGACGTTTTTTAAACGTGTGTCAAGTTAATTAGCCATGTTTTTGGAGCTATAAACTTCAGGTTAAAGAAGGTAAAACAGCATCTTGACATGCAAACAAGAAAGTCTTTTTGACCACAAAGGGTTTTGAGTTTCTGCCTGAAGCTGGGGTAAAAATGTAATAACCAATATCGGAAACTTCATCTACACACCTGAATAAACTTTCCCCAAAGTTAAGCACCACAAATTAACTGTGTCTGGTGTATGACATTGCAAATGAAGTTAATCCTCTTGGGTAATATAATCTGTCACTGTTTATGTTTAGTTTCCATGTCTGACACCTAATTAACAGACTTGAATTTGGTTCTTTTATGCTGCATCCTGTGAGAAGAGGGGAATTGAACCCCTTTAGGAATAACTGTGTGGGGACTGTCTCATTACGGAGGTTTATATTACACCCCAGAAACTCCGGTTTATTCTACTGTTATATCATAATCCGTCCATGTTAGTGTCATCTCAGCAAACTGCAGTTTTGGTAAACAGTCAGCTTGGTAATTTGAGAATTGTAACGAGCTGTTCTAAAATCCCACCCCTGAATTTGTTCACCGCATCACGCAAAGCTGAATAATAAAACTTAAATCAGCCTCTAATCCAATTCCAAAGTGCTGCGTGTTGCTGATAAAAGAATGCCTGTCCCCAGGTCAGTAAATGCGTATGTTTTAATAAAAGCATTATATATCAAATAATGGTTGGACAGGAAATGTGCCAGGGGCATTTAAAACATATTTGAGCATTTATATTTGTGTTGAATGGAAAATACAGAATATCTTTCTACTAATTGTATGGTATAAGAGAGGGACATTTAATGGTATAACATGTTTTATTTGTGTTCAGGGTTTTAGAGGTGTACCTTTCAATTTTGACGTCATCTGTGCAGAATACATACTGACATGGGAAAATCCATGTTGTCTGGTTTTGTACACACATTTCTTCTGGTTTTGCTTTATTATCAGACAAAGTAAACCTAGATATATACTGGATACAGTTTTTAAATAATTATTTCATTTATTAAAGGGGGGGGGGAAGCTCTCCAGACCAACCTGACCTAACCTTACTATTCATATGTTTAAGGATTAGGAGTTAATTTAACTAGCCACACCCAGGCCTGATTACTACCAAGGCTGTAGAATCAATAAATTACTTAAATCACGTGAAGATCTCTAAAAGATCTCAAAAATCATGTTTTAGTCTAAAGAAATTCTGGAACACATGAGAAACGAAACTATTGCAGTCCATCTGTCTGGAAAATGCTTTACAACTCCAGCGAACCACAGTAAAAGTCACTATTCACAAATGGAGAAACCTTGAAACAGCGGTTAACCTTGATGGGAGGGCCTGCCTTCCAAAACTACTAGAGTGCATTGATAACTCATCCAGGAGGAAACAAAAGAACCCCAGAACAACATCTAAAGCAGTGCAGGCCTTGCTTATTTCAGTGCCAGTGTTCCTGATTCAATAGTACATAGACTGGGCAAACATGGCATTTCTGGGTTCTTAGTTGAAAACTACTGCTGGGGACAGAAAACGCACATGCCTGCTGCACGTTTGCCAAAAAAAACATCTTGATGAGCTGAAAGACTCTTCGGAAAATATTGTGTTGATCGCTCAGACTAAATTGTAAATGTATTGAAGGTGTGTTTGCCATAAAATCAGTGCACTGACAGCACTGGAGAAAAAGAACCCCATACTATAAGACATGGTGGTAGCAGTGTGATGGTGCGGGACTGCTTCACAACCTCTGTGAAAATGGGCGACAGTGATCCTAAGCACGAAAGCAGATCCATATCCTAACGACTCCTAAGCATTTTGGCATAGTTAAAGTCTGACCGTAAATCCAATTGAAATGCTGTGACATGGCTTTGTACAGGGTGCTCATGTTTATACACCCTCCAGTGTGCCTGAAAGGAAAATATTCTGCAAAAAATGAGTGGGCCAACCTTCCTCTACAGCAATCACCAACACTTGCTGACAGCTGTTGCTCCCAAGGGTGGCGCAACTCATTATTAAGTCTAGGAGGCAGTTACTTTTCCACATAGGGCCTAGTTGGTCTGAATAGCTTTTTCCCTTAATGCATGAGATCATTATTTGTAAACAGTCTTTTCTATTTTCTTTATTTTTTGTGTTTTTTTATGTTTGCTTGATGTCTTCAGACATTTTAAATTTGTTCTTAAGACCCACTTCTTCTCTTTTGTCTTTTTAACAGATATAAGGGGTTAATCAGTTTTTACTTTCTGCTTGTCTTTGTCATATTTTCATATTGCTACTTTTACTTGGATAATTTATTTCACCTGTTAATTATAATTTTTTGTTTTAAATTCTAATGTTTTAATTTCTGTTCTTATTTATGATTCTTTTTGTTCAGCGATTTGGTCAGTAACTGCTGTTTATAAAAAAATATATATATATATAAAAAAAAGTTGACTTTGTCTGGCTTGATTAAAAAAAAACAGAAGAAGTTTGTAAGGGAGCAAATTACTTTTCTTTTTTGTTACATTTGAGACCCTAGCAAAGGTCATTTACACCATTTAGCAAACTACAATTTGCATAAAGTATAGTTTCTTTTTCTAGGAAAAGCTCATCTCTCCTAAATCCATGACTATGTGAATGCCAAAAATTTGGCTACACTTCCCCTCTGAGCTCCAATTGGGAAGTTTGATGGCAGTGGGTTTTGCCAGTAATGGGTCCAGCAATTTTGGTAGAAGAAGTTATCCCTGAGAGGCCTGACAGGATTTATAGTAGAGTCAAACTGTGTGCATCCGCTACACAGCTGCAGAAGAAACCCCCTTGCATTTTAATAGTGCAGCGCTGAACATTTTCATATTTTAAGGTGGCGTCATTAGTGCTTTATTTATTCAGTCGAGGCATCTTCTATGAAGGCGATGATGCCACTCTGATCAGCTGTGGCAGCTCACTCGATGCACCTCCTGCAGAGCTGGAGAAGGGAAATTGGAGAGGTAGGGGCAAACATGACAATTAGTGTTATTAATGAATTAGTGTGAGAAGGAGACAACAAACTGCGTGTGTAGGTGCTGTGGTGGGTGGAAGGGGGTTATGTTTTGTTGTTGAAGGGGCAACCAAGTCACAGCTCTGTGCCACAATGCACTGAGAGGAGACGGTCTAAATGGGAAAATATAGAGAAAATATGCTAGGAGCTAAAGTGCCCTGCAAAACCATTTATACCAGTTGAACTTTTCTTCTTCTTGTCACATTACAGTGAATAAGTTCTATAGATTTTAAAGGTGTTTCTGTCATAGACCAACACCAAGTGTCACATAATTACGAAGTGGAACTTCAAGCGTTTTAACACACAAAAATCTGAAAACGTCTGGTTTACATACTATGTGTTCAGACACCTTTACTCAAATAGCCTTCAATGAAATCCATTGCAATTGAAACCCTCCTGAGGTCACCCAATCCACCCTCTTTTGTAATTTATTCTCAAAATAAATAACAGCAGTCCTGAAAAGGCTCCAGGGGTTTGATGGAGAACATTAGTGAGCAAACAGCATCATGAAAACCAAGGAACACAGCACACAGGTCAGACAGGATAAATCATTGGAGTCATACAATGTTTTATAAAGTACTATGTCAAGCTTTGAACACATCAAAGAACAAGGTTCAAGTCATTTTCTGAAAGTCAATAGTATGGCACATCCTCATTAGCTGTAGCTGTAGCTTTATGTAAGAGTGGTAATTGGGAATAAGTATTGGTGGATTTCCTTTAATCCTAATATATTAAAGGAAATCCACTGGGAGTTTTGTTTCCAGTTTGTCACAAGCGAAGTGGGAGACGCAGTAGACATGTGGAAGGGTGTTTTTTTACCCCGTTTACTACTCTTTTTTTAACTGTGCCGAGACCAGTCCGAGCTCGGTAACTGAGATAACTTTTGAGTGTAAATGGATCGCAAACTGAACTGGACCGTGCCAGACACAACCGGACCGCGCTAAATCTAGACCAGTTCGAGGTATGGGCTCGGCCCGGTTTTTCCCTGGCTCGGTTCTCAGATAACAAAGAGCACATGAGCAGACCGTGTCATCTCCTTACAGTCAGCTGACTAGTTTTGCGGTTTCAGACATTCATAAAAACACTAGCTTCCTTACCGTGCTACACAGTTTCCAGTGATGATTCTGCTTAGCAGTGTGATGAACCTCAACATCTGTCGTTGTTTCCTGGGTCTCTAAGCCCTGATTAGACGTTCGTTTGTCTTATCCACGTCCCAAAAACCGACTCCGTCAAGTAAATTCACCAAAGGTTGCCTTCTTCGCCTGACTCTCTGCAAGAAGCAATTATAACCAAGCATAACTTCCTGAATGTTACGGGCGCTGCCATTTTGATTTGCTTAAATCCTTCCTTCAATCCTAGAGAGCAGTAGTACCGCAGATCGTCACTAGGAGGCGAGGAACCGAGATAGCGTGATATGTAAACGGTCGTCAGAACCAAGCTCGGCTTGGTTAACTGATCCAAGCTCGGACCGAGCTCGGCATTGATCGGTTTAACAAGGGTAGTGTAAATGGGGCTTTTGTAGACCAAATTTGAACTTTTTACCCATTTAAGGAATGAAAGACTTGAGACTAGTTTGGAGATACATGCTTTAGCAGGACACTAAAGGAGGATCAACTTACAGCCAGAGCTACGTTAGAATAGTTTAGAACGTGCAGATTCATGTGTTAGAATGGCTCAGCTCAAGTCCAGATGTAAATCTAACTAAGAACCCGTGGAAAGACTTTGAAATTGCTGTTGACAGTCAATTCCCAACCAATCTTACTGAGCTGGAATAAGTTAATTTTTTTGTTTAAAGATGTGAAAAGTTGGTTGGAAAATACCCCATGTATCCCTTGTGGTTCGGTGAACAGGGGGATTGGTTATAAAAGGAAGGTCCACTCATCTGTTTTCAGCTCAGACATCAATCCTTCATGTCATGAGCTCCGATACCATCTGATCATCAGCCTGCCTTCTCCTCCAGTATCACAACTGCCATCCCAGTTTTGCCCACAGCCCTTTTGTAACATTAGCTCCTTTCCCAATTCACGCTTAGCGCTTTAGTTGTTATTAGATCAAACTGCGTGCTTCTGCCCACCCATAACCAGTTCTCTACCCCGTTTGGGTCTAGCCAGCACACCACATGGACCTATCTAACCCAGTATCTGAACTTCTCGCCTCTCTGCTGGCAATACACAATGTCCACGGCTGTCGTTTACCACATGTGAAGAAGTTCTACGGGTACAGATACGTTTATCAGACATTGGATCTTATAAAAACTGCTAGTAACAAACTTGGCAAGCTTTTCAGTTAATGTTTAAAACTTTTATCTTGTTTCTGAGCATTTCACATTTTAAAAAAAATTCCTAAGAAATTAAAAACTGGAATCGTTTATGACTAACATTCTATGATTCACCTTCCTCTATTAGCTGTAGTGAAGTTGTGTAAATATGAAAATAACAACCTGTGACTGCCGAGAGGGAAGAAAATTCCCAAGCAAATATTTTTTACACTGACTAGTTTGAGCAAACATCAGAAAGCAACAAATCAATACTCTGTGATTGTGATATAATTTTCATTTGTAAATGTTTTGTGCAAGTGAAACATCTCGTTTTGACATACCAGCATTGTTGGTGATGTCTTTATAGTGCGCTTCTGTTTGGAAAAATAAAATGAGTTTTAGCCATTGAACCTTCCATTTCTTTATGTGTGCATGTATCAATAAGGCATAGTGGATTTAAAAAAAAAGCTTTTCTGATACCGCAATCAGAATCAGAATCAAGTTTAATCGCTTAGTAGGTTTGCACTTACAAGGAATTTGACTTGGTGGTCATGGTGCAGACAAAAAATAAGAATACAGTAAAAAAAAAAGTAAAAAGGATATATATACAGAAGCAATATACACTCAGTAAACTGTGCGTTAATGTAACGCAGAAGCTTGTAAGCCATTGTCATGTTAGAACCATGGAATATCTTAATTATACTTTTGTCTGTCAATAATCTAGGTTAAAACATGAGATGCAAATATTTACTGAAAGTCCCTGCACTTTATTTCACATGAATCAGCTGCACTAGTTTCTTCATGTCACAAAAGTTTTTGTCGTAATATGTGGAAGATGTCAAGTTTTACATGGCTATATGTGTATGTTTGATTTCTTAGCTCTGCATCTCTCCATTAGGCTGTCATAAAAGAGCAGTAGTGATATTAAGCGAGATAATGGTAGACCTTAACCCCATACACGGCCATTATTCCCACTAAAAGGTTAACATCCTTTCTGCTGAGCTGGCATAACTTAATGCTATTTACGACATCAATGATAAACACTTTTTCAGCAATTTGGGGTAATAACACTAATGATTAGGGAATTTCTTTGAAAGCACTTATACACCAAGAAAAGAGCTCTGAAAGGTAAAGCCTGCAGTAAATAGATTTCTCTCAGTAGTGGGTGTTGAGATTGGAATGAATTTACATTATGACCCCGTTCAGAGCTGACACCAACATGCTTTCTAGCTGATTCAGTCAGAAGTTGACAGCTTTAAGCACGAGTGTTCCCATCTGATATTAAAAGCAATCTTGAGGGATTATTTCATGGCTACCTGCTCTACATAGAGCTACGTCACTGTGTGCTGAAACACAGCATTATATTAGAGGTGTGTGTTTTAAGGCAAACTTGCAATATTTAAATTTACCTCTACATTTTTGAAAATTGCCTATGTACGTTAGGCAAACCGAACCGAATTTATTGCCTGGGTCACATTTTTCTCCCTTATTTTCTACAAAAATCTAAATAAGACTTACCATGTAACCTGACACACTCAGTATCATAAAGAATGGATTTTTGACCTTGCAGAGTTCAGTGTTATACAAAAATTATGATTTCAACAGTGTTTATAATTTTATTTTTTTTGTAAACAAGAATCAAAATAACAATGCATGAGAGGAGTCAATCTGTAGTCCTCATGTGTGTCACAGGAACTGTTACTGCTCACAAAATAATGCATCCCAGATCTACTTTCTGATAAACTGCGTTTACACAAGATGTTGGTGCAGTTCGAGTGAGCAGGACTGCCCAAGAACGATATTAGTGTCAGGTTTGGGTAAGGCCCAAGGTCCGGTTTCCCAAACACAAACCCAATAAAATCTACTATGTCAAGCAATCATTAGGGTATTGCAGTGTCTCAGCCCTAATTGAGAAACTGGACATTCAATTGCTCCTTTTTCTTTACATAAAGATCTCAGCTTATTTTAGGGTTGTGTTTTGTTTCCAGATTTACTGTAAAGCAAGTAATGATGTTTTGGCTCTTCTTTATAGCAGTGGTGGGCACGGTTCTGCTAATCCGCAAACAGATAATTGTGGACCTAACTTTTCATTCATCACATTATTGTTCATACTAACATTAGAAACAGTTTGTGGACAGATTAGCGTCTACTATATTGGATTTCGACACCTGTAGGTTAACAGCGTTCACACAAGTTATTCATCTGCCGTTTATGCCACTGTCCTAGCTCATAATACACATCCACACTGACTTCTCCACAACAGTATCAGTCACGGTGCAGTATCAGTGCACAAAAAAACATTGTTAATAGCTGTGCTGTTTTCTTCTTACCTTTCTTCTTGTTATGATGCAGTTGGCCCCCAAACAGAGTTGCTGGTATCCACATTCATATTTTTTATACTGTAAACAGTGTGCTGCTGTGTGACCCTAACCCTTTAATTAATACTGTAACCAAGCTCTCTGGATTTGGTACCGCCATCACATGAGGTGTAAGAAGACTGGAGCTGGGCTTTTGGGTCGCTACGTAGCTCAGTGGGACTCTTATTTTTCCAATAACTCTGTACAAAATATTGGCCAGTACTTCTTTACTGCCTACTCTATCACAGGCCTGTTTAAGATGGGAAAACATTTTTCTACACAGCAATGATCAAACTGATTTTTATTTATGCTTTTCAATTGACAAATAGTGGCCATATAAAGTGGACATAAATATAACAATAAGTAACCCAAAAAAAAACCTGATTTATTGCATGTTTATAAAAAAAAAAAATAGTCTGACAGAGGGGAAAAGGGACCTCTGGAAATGCTTAGCACTGTGTTCCGGGCTTCCAGCAGTGTTGCTAAGTCCGACTCTTAAAGGCAACTTTGGGCTTATTCATTTATACCGTTTATAAGCAGCCAATATATTACAGTGTGGTGGGTTTCCTGTTTGGCTTGTTTGTTTTCATAGAACTGGTTGCTTTGTTCTTTTGCAAAAACTGGCAAAACTGGCTGCCCACACTCGCACTGTTTTTTCTTAAATGTAGCTAACTGGGCACAGAGCAGTGGTACTCAAATGTTTTCTGTTGCGCCCTCCTTTGAAGAAGGAAAAGTTTTCAGGGCCCTCATCCCAACAAAATGGGTCAAAAATGTAACCTGTTTGAGTCGTTTTCAGTTTTAATGCATTAAAGCTGTTGTTCTGAAGATTACCCAGAATCTCATTTAAAATGTATAACATATATATGGTTCATTTCTAAAATATAACGATGATTTCTAACAATTAGAATGTTTCAACATTGTCACATTTATTTTTAACTATATAATATTAACAACAATAAAAATGGCTTTTAGCCCGACTTGTACATGTAGTCAACTTTTAACTAGCCATGAACCTGATATGGCAAAACTTAATTCAAGCCATTAATATCGAAAACAAACTTCAGCTACATTAAGTGTTGCACTTTTTTTAGGAGTTAATTAATAGTATTCATCATACTACTGACCACAGGTACAGACCAAATAGCAGGGGGTGCTGTTGTCACATTTAGGATGATTTAGAAGGCCTGTATTTTCTGGACCAAAAAATGCCAAGGCTGTCATACTTTGCCCTAATATTTGAGAAGTACTAGCACAGAGGAATAGGATATTCTTCTTAAATGCTTCCACTGCTATCTAAAACTGAAAATTAAAAAAATAAGTTATCCTGAACTTAAACAGCTAATCCCTCAAACATTCAGTGGTGCGCCCATTTGCCATGTGCCGTGTGTGTACGTGAAGTTTAGATAGTGTAGGAGTTTATTTAGTTAACTCCTACACTGTTGAATGTAAACATTTTCCATGTTGCACATTGAGTGTGTGTAACTAAAGCTAAAAATATCTAAAAGCTGTTGTTTTTTTGCCATATCACTAAATCTTTTATGAAGCAATTAATTTTTTTTAAATAACCGTTATTTGGCAAAGCAACATGGCTACAGTTTCTCTAAACTGAAAAACTGAGTGTTCTTCATCTAAACCTTCGAAAAGCTCCCAGTCTTTTTCTAAAGGGAGATAGGATCAGTGGCTGGCCAACATTTTCAATTTTGTGCTATCAGACACTGAGGAGATGTGTCAACAGTCGGGTCCCTCTGCAAGTAAACACAGGACTCTGACAACCAATAACCTAGATTCAACATCACCTCTGCTCCTCTCCCACTGTAGGTCCTCCATGTTAATCTAATTTAGATCCAGATCTGTTGATCAAAACGGACTCCTATCCCCTCCATATGACAGAAAACTTCAGTGTCACTCATGTCATCCTTCGTGAAATTTTAGAGCAGCAGCCTGTGAATCAGCTTGTTTTCTTGGTCTCCAAAAGTTCTACTTAAAGGTGTAGAAGCTTTTAATACTACCATACACTGAGGAGGGCTGTCAGCTGTTAGTTATTGCAATTGAAATGAAGCCCAAATATTTATTTCATGTAGAACAGACTGATGTTATGAATAAAAGATGATAGATAAATTCTAAATTTGTGGTTTTGTATATCTATTTTAAACTAGGTCTTTACATACACTGCATTAAAAGACATATAGCCCTTTCTAAATCAATGGCTGACAATTAACCACACACATTTCGAATCTGACCCGCGGTCCTTTGCCGCATGTCTCTCCCCTTATTCCACCCCCTTCCTGTCAGTCTACTGTGAATAAAAGCGAGCCACTAGAACAGCAAAAAATATTAAAATAAAAAACCTTCTACTTTAGAGGTTTACATCCAATTTCTTAGTGTTTGGTAGATTTGCCACTTAAACTGTATGACTTGGGTCAGACGTTTTCAGAATCAGAATCAGACATACTTTAATAATCCCAGAGGGAAATTACTTTTGTTACATGCTCCAGATATACACACATTTTTATATATATCCACACAAAGTAATATAAATATATACATACAGTATATAAGTCTATATATATATATTATATATATATATATGTATATATATGTGTATATATATATACATATGTTTAACTATAAATCCAAGTAAAGTGATAGTGACTTGTGCAAGAAACTGTTTTGGGGTCTCCTTTCACCAGCATCTCACAATAGTTTGCTGGAACCATGGCCCATTCCTCCTGACAGAACTGGTGTAACAGAGTCAGGTTTTTAGGACATCTTAAACATTGACTTTGTGTCCCTAAGACACTTTGCAACTAATTTGGTGCTTTGCTTAAGGTCATTGTCCATTTAACAGATCCCTTTCTCTCTAGGCCTTAACTTCTTAGCTGATATTTTTGAATATTTCCACATTTTTCTCATGATTCCATCTACTTCATTAAGCACACCAGTCCTTCCTGCAGCAGAAGACCCCACCAACAAGATACTGCCAAATCGCTTTTCGCAGTGGGGATGATGTTCTTACACGTTGCAAGCATTCCCCCTTTTCTGACTAAAATAACAGTGATCATCGTGGGAAAGTAGTTTAATTTTTGTTTCATCAAACTACAGGACATGTCTCCAGAAGTCGAAGTATTTGTCCCTGAGTGCATTTGGAAACTGTAATCTCTCATTTTATGTTGCCTTTGTAGTACAGACCTCTTGCTCTTTCAGTGGCCCTTCAGCTCATGTTCACTCTTGATGATGGCACCAGCTTCATCAAGCTGATTCACACATTTCCCACCACAACATGGCACATTCTGACTTCTGTACCCAAGGATAAATCAGCCCCTTGGAGGTCCACGATGCTCTTTGTGATAGCTCAGCTGATATTTTTAGATTTTTTTTCATGTTGTCACACTGGAAAGAAGTGCGTTTGAAGTATGGCCTTAAAAATACATCCACAGGTGTGACTCCATTTGACTCAAATGTTGACATGTTAAATTGACATATCAAAAGGATACAAAACCAACAATGACATCATCCTTTGAGCTTTTTCCAAATTGTTTAAAGGCATATAAATCTTAGGGCTTGTAAACTAATGAATTTTAAGATGAGAATAGAGATAGTAAGATAAAAATCATTACTATTCATCATTATTCTGGCATTTGGCTGACCTAAAACAGGAAGTGTTTAGTCTGACTTGTCGGCCAGTGAGACTTTTTATACATTGTATGTAAATATATATTTTCAGCTGTAACAGTGCTGCTTTTAGCTTATTGAATATTGTGTTTATGATTAATCTGATTTTCAAAACATTGTCTGCACTCTAAATTCTTAGGCTCTTTTTGAAGATTTTGCCTCTTACTGATTTCTCAAGCCAAAGTCCTTTGTGTTCTTTGACTGACTTTATTAAATAGTAGCTAATGAGGGAGAGTGCAACAAAAGCACAGAGTTAAACGTCATAGAAGACTATGTGAAGGTGAACGACGATGCTGGTATTAAAGAGGAGCTTCAGAAAATGTTGAATCAACTTTTCCTTTGTTGCTTTTTTTTTAAGGCAGGCATCATGCAGGATCACAGAGTAGAATAGTTGGACCCAGATGACTGAGAATCCATTACTGTATAGCACAGTCCACTGCAGAAAAGCTCCCTCTGAGATTCAAATCTTCCAGATTAAAATAGTGGCTCATAAGCCCGTGTGTGTGTATGTGTGTGTGTAGGCGTGCATACGTGCGTCACCATACGCATGCCCCTGCATGTGTGTTTGACGAAATGTGTTTTAATGCCTTTGTGGGTGGCTGCGTGTGTGCTCCTGTGTTTTCAGCAGCCTAAATACCGAAGCTTTTAACATCAAAGCTCCGAGAGGATTTAAGTGGCCTAAAACTTGCCAATTATGATTATAAGTGATGTCCAGCAGGGATTGCTGATGAGCTGCCCTGTATAAAAAGGAATTCACTTTGCTTTTTTTTTTTTTTTTTTTTTTTAGAAATGTGCTCTTTCAGGGTCTTTTTAGTATCTATTATGAACACCTAAAGTACTGCCTGGTTGTAGATATGGACCAATTTCTATGATGTAATGAGTTTTACTTTAGTCATTGTAAGTAACCTAAGAGACAGTATAGCTAGTAGGACAAGCCAAATCAGCTTTTTAGCATTTCTAACCATTCATTACATTTTATTTTTTTTAGCCAAACTACAGACACTTTTAACCTGTGTTTCTCAACCTTTTAACCTACACACAATGTTTAGTTTTGTTTTGTAATTAAAATGCTTTAACTTACTTTGTCAAGTGTTTGTTAAATTAAGCGGTTGAAGTGACGCTCAGAAGGCAGTTGGTTGTTAAATTAAAAAGAAAGAATTTGAGAATTGGTTCATAAGTATGAACATCCAAATGTACAGGCAGAAAGCATAGGACAAAAGTTGAGCTTTAAGGCACAGTCAAAACTGCCAAACAACAAAGGGAAGGATTAAAAGGTATACTGGGTAAGCAAACAGTGGGGCACAAAAAGTTCAAATTAATTGGTAAACTGAGAGCTAGAGTCAAAAAGCAGGAAGCAAACGTAGCTAGAAATCACAATAAAACTACAAAATTATTTAATAAAGCAGAAAAAATAGAAGGAAAACAGGATAAAGAGAGGACCTGATTACAGAACATTAAAAAAAGAAAATGGTTGCTAATAACATGTTTTTTAAACATAAATCCACCACCAGCCTAACAAAATCTGGAGACATAAGAGTTAAAGAAAACCCATGGAAAAACCTTTAAACTAGGCATGGGTGAAAACAGTTTGGGTGTATAACTGTTTAACATAATCTTCAGCAACAACTAACCCTACTGCCAATCAATTGTAAATAATCCCAGGCCAAGCCTGAACCTCTGCAATGCCTCGCAATAAAGCGGCAGCACCTGATTGAAGACCAACTGTTATTAATTAAATAAACCAATCTACAACAATGTTAACAGCCTCATATCAGAACATTTACTCACGTTAATCAACTCTGCGGTCACATCTCAGCCTCTACTGATTTAGCATCCACTTCAATGAACACCATCGGTCATACTGTATTCCCAGTGACATTTCAGGCTTTTCCCTCTTGGAATCCTTATTTTTGTGCCTCTTTTCACTGGATCTTGGACCTTTCTTCATTGTTTTGCTGAGAGATGCTATTAACAAAGCATAAAACACCAAAATAACAAATAATACGCCCGCAGGATGTGATAATCTTTCATAAAAACTTTGTATGCAACCATAGTGGCTATGCACCTGTAAATAGCAGTCAGCAGGAATCACTTCTGAGGTCATTCCAGACACAAGGTAAACTTCCACCATACAACGTGAGAGCTATGGGATTACTGTCAATGTTTCCACTAATTGCACTTCTTTTAGTTTGATGGCCCAAAACCTTGATTTGTTGCAGAGCCAGTAGACTTAATTTGTTTTGATCACATGAAGCAACCCTTTGTGCTTTATTCGGCTAGGAGAATGATAATAATAATAATAATAATAACAATGTTATTTGTATTAAACTTTAATCTGGCTTACCTATCTCAAATTGCTACAGTTTAGTGTGTAAAAAGACAAAAATAAAGTAGAATTAAATATGGAAATTGGAAGTGATTCAAATAAAGTTAGGTAAAAAATCTTAAAAACAGCAGGGAAGTTTACCATTTATGGATATCTGTGTTGGATTTAATAAATGCAGTCAATCTGAAGCTCTTAATTGCACATTTGTGTCAAGTTGTCTTTTGGTATATAGATGTTTACATTCATACATATACTTTTTCTGGTAGAGAGGAGTTTATTACAGCCTGTTAAAAATAAATCAACAATATGATGATAATAGCATTAAAGGAAATACAGCTCTGGCATCATAATATTATCGGTATCGGCCGATATCTAAATACGGTACCGAATCGGAAGTGAAAACAAGTGGATCAGTGCGTCCCTAACACTAATCTATATGATTTTCTCAGAGGATTCTGAGCTGCCTTATGTACATTATGTGATGAACTATGAGGCAAAACAATGATGACAGACTCTGAACAAGGGTTTGGATACACTTTACTGCAATGCTCATATCTGTTAGGCTAAATGACAGGGCGAAAGCAGGCTATGGAATCAAGTTGCATTTGATAATAACTCAGTGTTATCATTAAAGATCATTAAAAAACGTTTTATATATATATATATATATATATATATATATATATATATATATATATATATATATATATATATGAAACACAGCCATATCTCAATTCTGTTGGATCTGCTCTCTGTCCTCCTCTCCTACATAATAGCTATCATGCTCTCAAACATGTCCACTCTCACGTAATGAAATTTGGCACAAATCTAATAGAGAAGATTTGTTTTAGGTAGTATTGACATAATTTAGACAGTGCCATTCCATCTATTCAGTCAGAGTTCAGTCCTGGACCTTGATAATCAGATACTCTCTGTCTCCAACATGGCTATCACATAACCTTACATCGTGTGTCTGTGTGTGTGTGTGTGTGTGTGTGTGTGTGTGTGTGTGTGCGTATGTTCATACACATCATTTACAACTACATCATCCCAACCTTGGCATTAATCCTAACAGGATCCCTCTGGGTTGGGGAGGAAAGCAAGAAATATATCATCCACACAACATTGTACACATTGGCGTTATAAATTTTTATTTATGTTGATTCACTTATTAAGGTTATTTAATACTATACGATGAGATATCACTGTGTGTATTGGACAGTATAGTTAATTATTTGCTTAATAACCATGTTAGCCATATCAGGATGTTTTACTCTCAGTGGTAGAGATACATTAGTACTTTTTTGGTATTGTTTAATTAAATTAGCAATGCCCGAAGCATTGCTAATTATACATTATATTTATTTCCTGCTTTGTAATCCAGGCAGGACCACCGGCAACTTTGTACATTATAATTAATTTGTAATGTGGACACAAAGCATGGTTGATCTCTTTGCTCTGACTGCAGCAGGCAGGTTTAAATACGAGGGTAGGCAGAGAGGGAAGTTCACAGCCACCGCGGTGAAGTTAGTTCTAGGTTGGTCAGTGGACATTGGCTCTCCGCGGCTTCAGCGGCGTCTGCCTCCTGTTCGATCCGATACAGGGATGCTGATCTGGGGCTGCCGCTCTTTGCCTGCCGGCTGTTAATGCTTCAGAGTGCGACTATCCAATATCCAACCCAAAACCAACTTCACCGCTGTCTCACACCAACCCCTTCCCAGCTGCCTCAAAACGGTAACGGAAGAACAATTGGCTGCTTTCTCGTAAATTTGCCAATAGCTCATAAAAAGTTGGTAGATTTATTTCTAGTTGCTTTTTTGAAGAAGAAAAAAAGTCTCTAGAGGGTTTGAAAAGTGCAACAGTGCTTGCTATCGAGGCACAAGACAGAGCTACTTCTCTACCCCACAGTGGCAGAGCTACCGACGTCCCAGTCTCTGAATTACATCACAGCCACCGAAAGCAATGTTAATTCCAAATTCAATGCAAGACCACCGTTTAACCCTAGGAGGGTGCCACACTGACGATTTTAGACACAAAAGCAGGATTTCAACAAATATGCACTAATTTTTCAAAATAATGATCAGTACATGTAGACAGAACTATAAGCCAACCATGTTAACAGTTTGTTGGCAAAAAAAGTTGATTTGGGGTGAGTTACCCTTTAAGGAATAAAATTTAAATGCTCTTGTAATGGCCCTAACTGGTCAGATAAATATACCGTAAGCCGACTTAATCAGAACGTAAGTGAACGTGTCAGTTTCACTTCACCTTCGAGTATCAGGCATGGCGAGCTGAGTGAGTCTTCACCAGTGAGGTGAGGTTAACAGGAGATTAAGTAGTGGGTTTATTGGTTCATATTAGTTGTGGCTTTGAGGTGACTGGGGCTCAGTGGGAAGAATAGTTCTCTCGCAATCCAAAAACTGTGAGTTGTATTACAGCTTCCTTCCGCCACATCTTCCGCCACACCTGGGCAAGGCACTTAACTAAAAGTTGCTTGTCAACCTGCGTATCGGTATATGAATGTGTGTGGTTGGCTAAAAGTGGCTCTATTGGGAAGTGCTTTGGGTAGTCTGTATGACTCGGAAAGTGCTACATAAATTCAGTCAATCTACCATTTACCATTGCTGCAATATTTGAGAAACCTTTGCATAGCTTCTGCTGCAGCACCAGACAGAATGGCACGGCAATACAGACATTTTCAACATGTCCAACAAATCCTTGTCAGTCTGGCTTATCAGGTGATCAAACTGTTTGTGACACAGAGTCAAAGTGTTGTAAGGCAATGCCTTCCCACATCACTGAAACAGAACGCACTCTGAGCCGCAGTCTGCCTCATCAAAAATGTCATTATGGTAACATAATGTCAATAAAGATTTTTGATTCTGGATTCAAAAGGCCAGTACACAACAGTGTACCTGACAAGGACGTTAGTGTGAAAATGTCTTGCCATGTTTGAATTGATGAGGGGAGAGTTAAGCTGTAAGTATATTTCCTCTCTCAAAGCAGAGACTTAAGTCATGTCTTGCTCCAACTTCTTTCTGTTGCACCCTCGCATGAAGATGAGATTGCTGGCTGATTAAGATGTTTTCATTTAAAATTCTAATCTTGTACTTGTCGTCCTCTTTGTTTTGTCTTGTAGTTCCACCTAAGATATATGACATTTCCTCTGACATCACAGTAAATGAGGGCAGCAATGTGTCGCTCATCTGCACGGCCACTGGGAAACCCGAGCCAACCATTGCCTGGAGACACATAACCCCATCAGGTGAGTTTGTTCCCCCTTTTACATGTGCGGATGGATGGATGCATGCATGCATGGATTGGTGGATGCATGGATGGATGGATGGATGGAACAGAGATGACAGCAAAAAATATAAATCATCTTCATGATCAATAGATTATTAAATGAGAGGCTGAGGAAGTGCATCTAGTTATGTTGCACTGAATCATTATAGTGTAACGTAGTGAATGAATATAGTAATAGAATAACTGTATTCCGATATGCTTGATGGTCCTATAATTGAGCCTTACTTGATACCAGATAATTAATAAAAAGATGTATCTTTTATTAAGACATGTTTTATTGAAAGTACTGCAGAAGAGCATTTTGTTACTATAAATTAAACATTTGTATTAGCGTTGGGTAGTTTAATTTTGATATGCTTTGCAGAAGGTAAATGTTAATTAAGTGTGCATTACAAATTATATCTTTATTAATATTATCACTGGGCACACACGCTTAATTAATTTCTTTAATTCCTGAATCTTTGCTTTGAAAACTCATTCCAAAGCATAACTGTTACTCCAAATCCCCCGCCCTGTTACTTCTAGTCCTCCCTCATTTTCATATTAATGGATTAAAGCATGCAGTGCTTATCTGATAGCTGTGAGGATGACTGCATTTATCTTATGGCTGTCAAATCCCCCCTCTCTGGCGCCCTGGCCCTGATTGCGTTAAGGGAGTTTTCAAAAGATGATCAAAAGAGCCATCCTCAGAGTCCAAGTGGCAGTCACTCATTCTACTTTGAAGTGTCCACACTTTGAAGTATGCCAGGGAAGGAAATGATATGCTGGTCAAATGAAAGGGCCCACGACGAAATGTAATCACAGAGTGTCTCCCAGCACATCAGAGCAGAAGCCCTTTGCCATGGGATGTCTGAATCAGCTGAAGTAAGGGTGATTTGTTTAAGAGACCTGATACAACTGGAAGGTTGTAATAGGCTAATTACCTATCCATGGAATTCCATTAATTTTCTTGGATATGCAAAACAGGCCGCTCGAGCTAGTGTCCATGAATGCAGAGTGAATATGTAATCGCAGTATAAGTTTTATATATATATATATATATATATATATATATATATATATATATATATATGCTACATTGCCAAAAGTCTTTGCTGACCTGCCTTGACTCACATATGATCTTAAGTGACATCCCATTCCTAATCCATAGGGGTTTCAATAAGATGTCGGTCCGTTCTTTGCAGCTAGAACAGTTTCTCTTCTGGGAAGGCTGTCCGGAAGGTTCTAGGGTATTTATGGGAATTTTTGACCACTTTCCCAGAAGAGCATTTGTCAGGTCACATACTGATGTTGGATGAGAAGGCCTGGCTCTCAGTCTGCGCTCTAATTCATCCCAAAGGTGTTCTATCGGGTTGAGGTCAGGACTCTGTGCAGGCCAGTCAAGTTCATCCACACCAGACTCTGCCATCCATGTCTTTATGGACCTTGCTGTCATGTTGGAGGAGGAAGAGGCCAGATCCAAACTGTTCCCACACAGTTGGCAGCATGGAGTTCTCCATAATGTCTTGGTATACTGAATCATTCAGAGTTCCTTTCACTGGAACTAAGGGGCCGAGCCCAGCTCCTGAAAAACAATCCATACCATAATCCCCCCTCCACCAAACTTTACACTTGGCACAATGCAGTCAGACAAGCACCATTCTCCTGGCAACCGCCAAACCCAGAGTCGTCCGTCAGCTTTCCAGGTGGAGAAGCACGATTCGTCGCTTCAGAAACTGCGTCTCCAATGCTCTGGAGTCCAGTGGCGGCGTGTTTTACACCACTGCACCCAACTCTTTGCATTGGACTTGGTGATGTATGGCTTTGATGCAGCTGCTGAACCATGGAAACCCATTCCATGAAGCTCTCTGTGCTGTTCTTGAGCTAATCTGAAGGCTACATGAAGTTTGGAGGCGTTTAGTGATTGACTCTGCAGAAAGTTGGTGACCTCTTCCCACTATGCCCTTCACCATCCTCTGACCCCACTCCGTCAGTTTACGTGGCCTTCAAATACTAGTAAAGTATGAATGGATGTCATAAAGTGATTCACAAAATCCAACAGATTAGGATTCCATAGCTAAAACTGCATATTATATATAGCAAGGGGTGCCCAGCTCCAGTCCTTGAGAGGAGCAACTTTCACTGCGTCTCTTCTGCAACACACCTGAATCAAAAGGCTGAATTCCATCGTCAGCAGTCATTCATCTCTGCAGAGGACTGGAAACCAAGACCTTCATGTTATTCAGATGAGTTAGAGAAGGAATGCATCTAAAAGTTGGAGGATTGGACATCGGCACCCTTAGTATCTATGATATGTTGTTGACCTAATGAATTAAGTATTTTTCCACCCAGCAGAAACACTTACTCTGTGTGGGGTAGAGCAGCTAAAAGAAGAATCATTAAATTTCATGACGTTTAAAGGGATGTGCTTAAAAAGCAGGAAAACAACTTCTATATGTATTTTCCACAAACAATTAACTGGAGTCACGGCTTGTAAATATTTTACAAGCCGAAATATTAATGAGTCACATAAAACAGAGAGGCAAGATGCTAGTGTTAACCTAGCACTTTACTGGTCTGCTCTGCAAGATGTCTGGTTATTGAAAACTGCAGCTGTATGTGTTGAGTCAGGTGGATCTTTAGAGGCATAATAAAAAGCTATATCGGTTAAAGGGGCCATGTTGTCAAAACATTGTAGTAGCCTTCTTAACAGAGCTACCAGAGGTTGGGGCAGGAGTTTAAGGCTTAATACATTTCTCTAATGATAGGACATATTTGGCTGGGAAGAAAAATAGATACTTACCTTATGCATCAACCCCAAAACACTAGTGGGTGACACCCAGGTGAAGCTTGCACCTTACACATAAACATCAAATGGATAACCACATCAAATTCGCCAGAGACGATGCTGGAGACAACTAGGGGCTGTCATAATGATTATTTTAGTAATTGATTATTCTGTTGATTATTCTCAAGATTAATCATGTAATCATAAACAAATTGACACATCCTGTAGATTTTTCACTTAATTACTTCATCTTATTTTATCTTATTTTTGAGTAATTGAAATGAAGAAAGAAATGTTAATTAGCAAATAATTCAACTATTTTTTGAATAGCAATGGTAAACCTGCAACTAAAAAGTTCTTGGATGAAAATGTTAAAAGCTCACCCCTTACCGGTTGACTTAAAATCAATACAGTGATGCTGCCTCTAGTGAAAATGGTCACAAACAAGTTTCTGTTGCATATTGGATTCTGGATTTTTTTTAGATTAAAAAGCATAATTCTATTCGTATAAAACAGAACCTTCTAGTGTACTTCAAGGCTAAGTTGAACTCATTTCATTTTTTTAGTCCACAAGTTGACAATAAAAAAAATTACACATTCATTAAAAAGCTAAACAGCTAATTTTAATTATAGCATAATAAATCCTACCTCTTCTCAAACTATTGATACCTATGTTTAATATGATAGAAATTCCTGTACTGTCCCACAGTGGGGAAATTTGAGTGTGACAGTGGCAAAAACAGGTGGGCATAGACACCAGACTTACACACAATATTAATTAATAATGAAAAAAGAGCTCAATTTAAAGTTAAGCTGTACAGTGTAAGAGAGAGAAAAATACTGTGCAAATATTAACAGCAGTTGATTGACTAAAATATTACATCATTCTGTAAAACATTTTTGTTGCACAAATTAACAACTGCAAAGACATCCACAGAACAGAACCAAACTCTCCTCTAAATTGACAGCTCAGATATGTCTCTGGAGGTCTTTAGTGGAACCTGCTGTTAAAGTTATTTTCATTCTGTTGTGAAGGAGCTCGGCTTTGTTTTCCCCAACGTCTTTAAACTGCAACCAGATGCTTTGTTTTCGCCTGTCCTTCATAGTTAATTTTACAGGACAAACTCACCCTCTACTCACAGCTGCACTCACTGCACCCCTCTCTGTTTTCACATCATGGTATGGCCCTTAACTGATTGGTCGCATGGCCGCCATGTTGAGCAATCAAAACGTTTACACTACCCTTTTTTAACCGTGCTGAGAACGGTCCGAGCTCGGTAACTGAAATAACTATCTAGTGTAAATGGATCGCAAACTGAATTGAACCGTGCCAGACACAACCGGACCGCGCTAAATCTAAACCAGTTCGACGGGTGGGCTCGGCCCGGTTTTGCAGTGGCACGGTTCTCTGATAACAAAGAGCGCATGAGCAGACCGCGTCATCTCCTTACAGTCAGCTGACTAATTTTGCGGTTTCAGACATTCATAAAAATACTAGCTTCCTTACCGTGCCACACGGTTTCCAGTGATGATTCTGCTTAGCAGTGTGATGAACCTCGACGTCTGTCATTGTTTCCTGGGTCTGTAAGCCCTGATTAGACGTTTGTTTGTCTTATCCACTTCCCAAAAGCCAACTCTGTCAAGTAAATTTACCAAAGGTTGCCTTCTTCACCTGACTCTCCGCAAACAACGAAATATCACAGTTATAACCAAGCATAACTTCTTAGAATGTCAATCCTAGAGAGCAGTAGTACTTTAGATCGTCACTAGGAGGCCAGGAACCGTGCTAGCGTGATGTGTAAATGGTCGCCAGAACCTAGCTCGGCATGGTTAACTGATCCAAGCTCGGTATGAGCTCGGCATGGATTGCTACATTGGAGAAACCAAGCAACTACACAAGCGTACGGCTCAGCATAGGAGAGCCAACTCTGCAGGTCAGGATTTAGCAGTCCACCTGGATCTCAAGGACAGGGTACACACATTTGAGGACAGCGACATTCACATTCTGGACAGAGAGGACAAATGGTATTAGAGAAGAGTAAAGGAAGCCATTAATGTCAGACATGAGAAACCATCCCTTAACCAGGGAGGAGGACTGAAGTTTCACCTTTCCCCCCCACATAAAACGCAACAATCAAGCTCCTTCCAAAAGGAGTTTCAGGGCAATTCACACCTTCAGTCATGTGACTAGGGCAGCAAACCTACGCAGTCAAATAATGCCCACATAATAAAAACGAAAGAAAAAAAAGCCTTTCACTTGTGGCACAGCATGTCTGGTCAGAGGGAAGTCGAAAACAATCAGTCCTCTCCGCTAGAAATCTTAATTTTTTTTATGTGTGATGTTGTGTAATGGCAGTTGAATAGAACAAGAGCTCTGTGAAGGTCTTTGTATTCAGCACAGTCATTACTTAAGTTCAGAGTGCCTGGATAGTAGGTCATACAGAAACATTTTTTTTTCTTCATCTTTATGATCAGTAGACAGTCCTTCCTCTGGTGGCAGGTTAAGTAGGTACAATGGCTGCAAAGTGGGCAACATATCTACCTGGCAGGTTTGATGTTTTCATTCTCAGTCACTTCAACAATCAACCCTTTTTTTGGGAGGGGAGGGTGGGGGTGGTGCACTGTAGATAGCTCCACTGCAGCAGTCAGTGAAGTTTGACAGGATGATAAATTGCCCTGACTGACTGTCAAGTTCTTTTTCCCACTCCGGCTGTTTTGTGTTTGCATTTTTCACTCTCTCGCCTTCCTGCCAACCACCAAACTGCCAGCTAATAACAAACTTTGTGCATCCAGTGAAGTGTGCCCATAAACTATTTACGGAGACAATAATTTGGCACAAGATCTGTGCATGCAGAAATTGGATGCATGTTTCTTGATTACAGAAAAGCAAAGTGAAACAAGTGCTCGAAGTATGCAGATTGTTTTACATAGGAGGAGGAACGGTTTCTCTGGCTTTTAAGTGTAGAACTAGACATTGCTCGTTGACGATTTAATTAGCTATGTAAAGTCTCTAGTCGACAGTGAAGTCCCCAGGAATTTTGGAGGACTTGTGAATGATAACAGAGCTTTATGTTTACGAAGCATGTTAAAGTGGTCCTATAAAGCAATGGGCCAAGTGAATGTTTCATTCTTCCTATTTGATAGGCGATGATTTCCCCCCTGTCTTCAAATGCTGTGTCACAGTTGCCACTTAAACTAACAATAAATACTGTAATCAATGTAATGACTTTTTCCTTGCAGCTGTTACTCATGATTTAAATCAAGTTATATGGGTGAATAAAATACACCCCTAAGCGGAAAATATCATTAATCAAACTCGAGTTTATTAATCACATTATCTGTTCTGTTGTTGTTCTCCCTTGCCTGACTTTCAAGGTAATGTAAATGTAAGGAGCACAGTGATGTCTGCTCGCCACTCCTTCATAGGTCACAGAAAGAGGGTTGAAATAGCCTTTAACATGGTCTATTTCTGTCTGGTTCGGTTCTGTGGATGGTGGGGGGAAATTGCTTTGATAAGTTTTTCCCATTGAGATTTGAATTCATGGGATAGAAATGTGACCTTTGAAAAGGCTGACTAGAATGCTTGAGTACGTGTTTGATTTTTTTATTTATTTTTTCTTGTGTTGGGGTGAGGGGGGGTAGGAGTGTGCTTGGGCATATTTATTTTCTTCCCTTTCAGTCACAATACATTTATCAATGCTATACATGTTTCATTTTATATTTATTAATATTTGCAAGAGTCATCTCTCATCCATAACACTCTTAAGAAACCAGACATTGCCATAGCGACCTGAAATATGCGTTGACTCCAAAGAAAGCTGTTGGTGAAAAACTACACCTCTGTGATGCATCATATCATTCAGGACCTGCAAAAATTTTAAAACAGCTGTTCTGTCCTTGTTCCAAACAGTTTTGGATTCCACAGATTAATGAGGTCTAAAATGGTTAGAACTGAGGGAGATCCTCCTAAAGATTATCTTTGTCTCCAAGACTGATCTAAATAATTTTTAGGGGAATGATCTGCTAATTCTGAGTCCCAGTTTGATTCTTAAATGTAAACAGATGCACATTGCACACTGATAACTACATTATTATTGCACTATTGCAACCTCAAGACTCATGCAATGCAAAGGAGAAAAAAACAGTTTTATCTTTGAGCATTATGATGAAGTAAATTAAGAACTTCATATTTTTTGTAACTCCAATGTTAAAGTATGAGTTTTGTTCATTTTCCTTATTTTCTTTCTGAAAAGTAACCATAATAACTGAAATCTAATCAGTTTAACAATTCTGCCAAGTGAACCAGAAACCTTGTAATTTTTAAAGTAAATATTTCTATCATAATAAGAAAAAACAGATATATTTTTTTGTTTTATGTAAACTTTTAAAACAACATCAACATTAAACACGCAAGACCTAATGAAATATATCAGGGGATAAGAACAAAAGAAACAGGTCTGGTCAGGGCATCTGAATAGAGGCCAAAAATGTCTTATATTAGTCTTTGGTTATTCCTTTTATTACAGGTGATCCAAATTGGCAAGATACATTTACAAAAAGACATAAGACAATACAAAACCCAATTGAGAAAAGTAAATAAACAAAACATGACACTGTTGCTAGATGCGCTTCCAGGAATAGTGCTGCAAGTCGATGAGTCTACACAATCTGCTGGGTTTCCTTAGGTAGAAAACTTTTCAACCAATCTGTCTGTATTATTAACTTTACAAAGGGCCTAGGGATGGCATGTGTTGTGAGTTGGGACTATATAAATAAACTGAATTGAATTAAATGGAAATAAAATAATTGATTCAAAGCAAAAAGAGTTCTGGATGGAGTTATATCAACGTCATAATCTGTAAACGTGCTACCAAAGAGCAATGTAACACAGCATCATATTCTTTCCACTTTATCCCATCTTATGGAGTAATGCTGAAATGGCTTTCACATTTTGTACTATTGCCAATCTGTTTCATCTTAGCAACTGTGATCATCACGCTCAGCCACATACTAAAACATGCTGCGATGATGGAGATTTCCAGGTAACAACAACCATGTCTGATTTAGCAATCTATCTCTGGAGTTCCTGTCCCGATAGCTCAGCCAGATTCTGCCAGATTACAGTACAAATTATTATTGACCCAAATTGTCTAGGAAACAAACAAAAATATTCTATATTGAGAGGCAAAATTGCACATAAACTGAAAGTGAAAAGGTGAAAGCTTAATGTAAAACCTTGTGACAGTAATACGTGCTTTTCTAAGATCCATGTTTGACTTTTGCAGGCGCTTCTTTATGGAATCAGACAGAGCGCTATTGCAACTGGCTCAAAATGCTGCAGCTGGTACAGGCAAAAGAGGGCACCTCTATGCAGTTTTGGCATCCCTTCACTGGCTTCCAGTCCACATCCAAATGCATTTGAAGATCCTTTTGTCTTTAAATGTCTTAACAGTTCTGCCCCCTCTTATCTGTCGGAGCTGCTGCAGTTATATGTCCCACAGCGCTCTCTGAGGTCAGCTGATCAGATGCTCCTATTGATTCCATGAAAACGAGGTGCGTGGGGACAGAGCTTTCTCTGTTGCAGGTCCAAAACAGTGGAATGACTTACCTCTACACTTCAGGCAGGCTCCTGCTCTTGCTGTGTTTAAGTCTTGTTTAAAAACACACCTTTATTCAATGGCCTTTGACCCTGTGTGAGTTGTTCTTAACCTCATTGTGTTTTTATTATTCTGGGTATTGTGACTGCTTCTTTTCGTACCATTGCTGTTTTGTGTTGTTTTATTGTACAGCTCTTCGTTTGGCCTTGTTGCTGTTGAGGTGCTTTATAGATAAAGTGATATGGTATAGTATGGTTAAACCTGCATGTATTAATGAGTGGTGCACCAATCATTCAGACCAGTTAACTGTTAAACTGTTCAAAATACTGAAGAAAATTGAGAGCTCCAGTTTTTGTGTCTGCAAACACGTTGACAAAAGCCATGCTCTGTGTTGCTCTTTGCTTTGAGCTTAGAAAAATTCCTAGAAAGATTTGAGGCATCTGCTTTGATGCATAAATGGGGATGACTTCTAATCCCTTCATTTTATGTGGAGTTCATAATTACCTGTTCTATCAAGGAAACTACAGAAAAATTTCTCAGTGTTTGTTACGTTTAACTTTTGAAAAAGATACAACGTTTAAGAAAGAAAGAATGTCTGTATGGGTCCAAATAGAGATTGTCAGGTAACCCTAACCCTAACCCCTTCAGGAAAACCACAAAGCAGCATAGGTTAGAACAGTGTTTTTCAATTCCGGTCCTCGGGACCCACTGTCCTGCATGTTTTAGGTGTTTCTGTGCCTCTACACACCTGTCTTAAATAAATTGATGATTAAGAGGCTCAGCAGCCCTTGATGGCTGCTGAAGAAGTAATGCAATCTTTTGATTCAGGTATACTGGGGCAGAGACACATCTAAAACATGTAGGACAGTGGGTCCTGAGGAACAGAATTGAAAACCACTGGGTTAAAAGGCCAAATGATTTGATGGCTGGTATCAAGCTGTTTAGGGTAGTGGTGGCCTGGTGGTTAGAGCACTGAGCTTGCGTTCTGAGAAGGCTGCAAGTACCAAGTTTGAACCCTGCAGACTGCCACTATAGGCCCCTGAGCAAATCCCTTGGCCCCAGATTGCTTACTGGACGCTGTAAGAGCTGCCTACCGATACAATAGTCATACCACTGGTCTGTCAGTGTTATATGTACAAGTTAGGTGGGCTTTGAAGTTGGAAGAGCCAAAAATTTAGATTTATGAACTGAACTGTGGAAGTGATAACACAACTTATTCCTAATCAACAAACCCTTTACACCTTTACATTAATATATTTGGATTTATCTGACTTTGCGAAGACAGGAGCAGTCACCGTTAAAGTGGCAGGGTACCTGTAAGAGTGCTTGTCTCAGGATTTGTAATGACACATCCATCTGCAGTCATTGCTCAGAAAGTGTTAAGATATTTTTTAGCTCATCACCAGAACTGTTTCATGCTTATTAAGTTTTGTGCTGTAGCTGTTAATGAGTGCAGAAGTACAGGAAAGACTTGTCAGAAAAACTGAGTGCCGAGCGAACATTTGGCATAGTTACGTACTAATTCAACTTGCATCTATTATAAGCCAGTTTGAGGTAGGGTGGGCAGCAATGTTCCCCTTAATTGTTCATGTGTCTGAGCATTCTCTGGACCTCTGTGAGCAAAATCACACGTGCACACTGAGGCTAAACCAGTATTACACCTGTCCAAAGCCTGAGATTATAACAAGTTACATGGTTTACTAAAAGAATAAAATTAAAGCAATAATTTCTTTTAAATTAGTTTAGATACAACTGATTTAACCCGATTACATGAAAAAGATAGAATTGTTGGATTTTTTTTAATGAGCTGTATCGTATGTTTTATGTCAGAGTAGGGGTCCTGATACAGAAGAGCTGAGAGACATGTACATTTTTCAGAGTTCCAATTTTATTGCAATATAATTATTTACATTTAGCCTGGCTTCCATCAGTCTGCTAGAGGGCAGCTAGGGCTATAATGTAGCTCACCACCGTCAGGGTGTGAATGTGTGCATGAATGAGTGGATGACTGTAGTGTGAAGCGCTTTGGGGTCGTCGGACATAATATAGCACCATACAAGTGCAATCCATTTTTGTATATTGTTGTAGTCCTCAGGCGCTCATAAAATAAGAAACATATAAACGGAGCTGCTTTTCAAAAACGGAGGTAGAACCAGAAGCCATTCATTGTAAAGGATTCCCTCTGCAGCTGATAACGGCAATAGAGCAGCAGTGCTCCAGAAACAAACAGAAGGTGTGGTGCTCGAAAACCAACCAAATTGTTTGAAAATCAGCACTTATGATCTCAGATAAGCAGATCCCAAAAAAACATCTACACAAACAGCTGACATGCAGCAGGAGTAACAAAGACGCACATCGCCACCTGCCCAACTAGAAAGGCGTCCGCCTCACCCGTCTATCAGTGGTGCGCTCCGATCAGCACCTGGCGCACACAGAGTGGGACCGTGGAACATCTCACCAGAATTGCAAAATGGTACAAAATAACTTGGTTTATTATCATTTTGTTTATAGTTCAGCTTGGATTTTTTTTTCTGCGCTGCATAGATCTTCTTTGAGCAATCCAGAAGATCTATGCGAGAGAATCCAGATGTAGTGCCAGTGTTCAAATGATCATGTCTAAAAATATTGTTGATATCTAGAATGTTGGTCGAAAGGAATTTTATTTTGTTAAAATATTTGAAAATTGATCAATACTTTTGCAAATATTTTTTTATGATTTTTTTTGCTACAAATCGTGCTCTGTGAATACACATATTTTAGTTTTTTGTTTTTTTTCTGTTTTGTTTCCAATTACATACTCACAGATTTCTCAACACAATCAAGCGCCTGAAAATGTGTTTCCCTGCCCAAGGAGCATTTGGCTAAATGTATAAACACAGAAAGCAAGAGGAGAGTAATCCTGCAGGTTGCGAAAGTGAATGCACATCCAATCAGACATGACTTCAGGCTCTTTTGACCCAGTTCCCCTCTCTGGATTTTACCAACCTAAGATTGACAGGCACGGAGCAAGAAAGGGTTTATGTATCAAGTCAGACTAACAGCCTGTTTGTCAGACAGGCCCTCCACACAGTGTGATTTTACCCCTACATCTGGCCCACACCTTACGTCGGGGCCAGGAGGCAACAGTGTACAATGTAGCAGCGTGGGCTGTTCTCCGTTTTCAAGAGTTAAAAGGATAAATTGATGTAGAAAATGCTGCTCTTTGCTATAATGGAATTTCAGCAATGCCTGCCCTATCTGTGCACTGCAGCCCTGAAGGAAGTATACCCCTCAGCTCCTCTACACAATGCAGGGAATTGCTTACTGCAACAGAACTTAGGCAGTCATTGGCACTGAATACAGAATTAACCTTGCTATGATTTCTTTAATTTGCTACGAGTGACTTGTCCCTCAGGTGAAAGGGGCCTCTGTCAGTTCCTCAGATATCTCCTGGCATGCTCTCACACAAACCTTTTGTAGTCTCCTGGTGGTTTCACGTTACATCAAGTTAGTTTCCTTTTTTATTATCTTTTAGAATGGCACGTTCTTATCCATGCTTTGTTTACAGTAATATAATTGTTTAGCATGCAGTATATAGTGATCTTCAAACAAAACATCAAGGGTAGAATTCTTGTTTAATAGCTATGACCTTTGCACATCCCTCATCCTGCTGTAATCAATAAGAATACCATTTGCAGCATGAGCAGGAAGATGCAACCAGATCCTGCATTGAAATGATGTTGTTGGGTTCGTGCATTAGGGAATTGCTGCAGTCTAATGAGCCATTTAAATAAAAAAGACTTTCAGGGTTTTGTTCCAGAATAGCCTGTAATTGTGTTTTTGATATTTCCGTCCAATGAAATATCATCTAAGGAAAAACCTCAATAGTAAAATGCATTTCATAATCTAAAACCTGCAGCATACATTGGGAAATACCTTATTGGTAAAGTATTATCCTGCCACAGAAACAAAAAACACGTGACAAACAAAGAGCTAAGACCTGTTTTGAACAAAAACATAAATATGTTTGAACTAAGACTGGCCCAATCCAGCCCCAAATATCATACCGGAGTCTCAATCATTGCTTTAATAAGGAAGCGGTATCAGAACGCCTGACTAAACACAACTCCACATAGCTCTTGTTGTTGTACTGTTGGGGATTTTATCTCAGCTGCACCACCAGCAAAGCCATTTGTTTGCAATTTCCAAAACCATTTCTTTTTTTCATGTTCATGGATTGCAAAACTGTATTCCAGGCTTTGCTAATTTTTTTGTTGATTTAACAAATCTTTTCTTTCTGTAACAATATCAGCGTTTCCCACCTTTTACAGTGACCCTCACAGTGAAAGCAAAAATGCATTGGCTGTTGCACCGTCACTGAAAAACCAGATACAACACAAGCAGCTGAAACACCACTCATTAAATGTTACTGTTTGAAGGAAAAAGCTTTGTTTATGAAGTTGGAGGAACAAAAAACTTTTCTTTTAAGTTTTGTCTGCTCAAAAATGTATAATAATCTGTATTTTCTGAATGAGACAGGCATCTCCTAAAAGATAATAAGACAAAGTACAAAGGGGTAAAGTTTTTTGTGAATTCATTTCTTTAAAGTTAGAATTTATATGCATTTCCTTACTGCTAGAGTTACCTTTTAAACTGCTTGTCTTGGGTCAGAACCTTGTGGTTATTCTTCTATAAGCTTCTCCCAATAACCTTCTAGTATTTTGTCCCAAAAGTCTGAAAATCAGAATTAAAAGAAAAGGGCTGTGTGTGTGTGTGTGTGTGTTTTTTCCCATACGGAGTGTATAAATATCTGGTGACAAATGGAAGAACATACAATTTAATAGAATAGAAATATACTCATAATAAGGCTGGACGATATTAGAAAATCTTGTGATGGCGATAATACTAGTAAATATTGCAACAGCATCAGCCTATTTTCTTCTTTTCCTGACTTTCTCATCTGTGCTCCATCACTCTGTGACCTTTTTAGCGTTGTGGGCAATGTCATTTGTGTTTGCTGTGAGCATCTGCTGCCTTGAGACTCTGTCCAACTGGCTAAACCGCGCATTAGCATGTAAACTGCAAGTTCATAACCATTGGAATATATTAGGCTTAATTCATAAGGCTTTGGTATTCCTCAGGTCTCTGTCAGAAATATATTAACTGATCAATATTTATCATTTTGAGGATTTGAGATTTTCTTGTGATTCAGCCAACATAGTTATCCTTCTTATTGCCTTTTAACACTTTTAAACAGTTGAATTAGCTCGATAAAACACATCTCAAAACTACTCACAGTATATTGTCATTAAATAGTATATGTAAAATATAAACTAAAGGTATATGTGCACATTTAAATGGTCCTTTATTCTTAATTTTACCTTTAGCTATTGGCTAAACAGATTCTCACGACTCCTGTTTCAGCTCAAGTTAAGTCAAGCAAAAACAGCAAGGCTAAACTTAAATTCATGCAGTGCCAATGCAGACAGTCATATCTGCTTCTAAAATGTTGCCGATTTTACAACCGCTAATATAATCAGCTCATTTCTGTAATGGCCAAAACAGTCCGCCACGATCAGCATACATTTGCCTCGAGTTGCCAGCACCTGTTGATGATCAGGAGCGGGTTATTTAGCCCCAACACCGGCGCAGCTGCTTTTTGTACCACAATAATAGCTCATATAAACATGACCCTGCTCACCTCTTAAGTGTCTAAAAAGAGCTGAGCCGACGCTTTGATCAAATCTGCCTTGTTCATTAATATAAACTCATACTCCATAAGTTTTATGGCGTTTATCATTCTTCAGGCATTAATTAGTCTAAATGTGCCTGCCATATGAGACTGTTTCCCCCCCTACTGGCTCACAAGCAATTCATTGTGTTTTCTGCAGAGTGGAAATAAAGTTCTTGTGGCTGCCAATGAATACCAAAACATGTGATTCAGCCATTTGGCAAACGGTGTAGGGAGCAACAAGAATAGTTACCCTCATGGGTCAGCGCTTTTGATTTTATTGCCATAGTAAAAGACACAAGTGCACACAATGGATTTCTACATCCTGAGTATCATAATTTCCCACTGCAGTGAAATACACTGGAGCTGTGTATCAAGGGCAGTGTTCAGGTCAGCCATGTAGTGCAATTATTTAGTGAAGTTATTCAGCAGTGTGTGTGTGTGTGTGTGTGTGTGTGTGTGTGTGTGTGTGTGTGTGTGTGTGTGTCCACATAAGGGCTGTTTAAGTCTGGATTTTTTTCCAATTTGTCGGTAGATAAATAGAGTTTGAATAGATTCTATCAGGGTACATAGTACGAAGTACTTGTAGGCAATAGAGACTCAAAAGCAGATTCTCCTGCTGTGAACGTGCTGATCTTTGGCACCCTATCCTCTCTAAAAGCCAAAGAGTAGTCACTAATGCTACACAATTATCCATAAGAGAAGAGCATTTAGGCATCTATTGGAGTGAATATACTGTATCTGATTTTACTTTTGTTGCGTGTAGTGAGCATGATAATATCCCTGCTCCACACCGCTGTCCTTTACCTGACTGAAGCAAGAGCTCTGTTGCTTGACACACTGTTACTTACACCTATTACAGAAAAATATTATACATTTGCTACATTTGACCTTTCTCTGGCTAAGTCTATATTGTAGTGATGTATTTAGCAACAGGCAAAAAAAATATTTTAGTCATTCCCATAACAAGATATCCCTGTATCCTTTTATCCCACCCTGAGTGTTTCTGGTGTGCCTTTCTACTATGGAGTCCAGATGAGTACCTGAGCGGGTATCTCCCCTTACTCCAGGATTGTTGACCAACATCTTGTTCAGTTGCTGAATGTGTGGGAGAACAGGCTCTTGATTTTCAGCAATAGAACTGCTCTGTCACAGTGACCTTGTAACTTATATAAAGTCAGTACAAAAGCCAAGCTCTATATGTAACAAACCTTTAGGGTGTATTTACACCAGACGAGTCTTTCTGTTCACTTGTTTGGTCCCAACCAAAAGCATACTTAAATTTATTTATTTTTTGGTGCAGTTTGGTTTCACATTGTAGTTTCTCCAAGTGAACTATAAATCATAACAAAGCCACGTGTGATGATAGTTGCTCCTATTGGACAGCAATAACTTGAAGAAAACTATTATGGAAATCCTGTGTGCAACACCTCTGTTTTAATAACAATAATTGTGCTGTTATTGTAGTTGCAGAATCACTGAGAGTTTCAAGAGCAGCTAATTCATTGCAGGTTTCGAAACATTGTATTTCTAATTTTGGAATGGCGTCAGAAAATGCATTCTGCAAGCCAAAAAAGTCCCACAGCAATGCTTACAGCAGCGTTGCTAAGCAACAGATAAGATTTCAGTACTACATTCACTGGCTGCGGTGGCATGTTAAGTCCAAAAACACGTATGAGTCAGATCAAGGATTTTTTTGGATTCATACCAGAAGTGAAACGCACCAGAGTCGGTTTGGAAGCGGACCAAGACCACCTCAAGTGGGACTCGGTCCGGTTGTTTGGTCCGGACCAGGGTTCACTTGAGTGTATTCACACCTGGACAAAAGGTCCGGCCCAAAGGGGGAAGCGAACTCTGGTCCATTTAAAGCGGACCAAATGTGGTAGATGTGAATACACCCTTAAAGGAGCTTTTACCAATGTGCACCTTGATATTAAAATGTATTTGATAAAAACACAGACAAATATAACCTGAAGAAAATTTAAAAAATGTTTCTCTAAATGATGATTTTATTATTTAATGCAATTACTGGCCAGAGAAGCCTGAACCGATGTGGCAAAGTAATTGCCCACTAAACGAAATAGCTGGTGACATTCGGGGTTAGTAGTAACGAGCAAGTGTTACATTGTACAAATGTCTTAGAGCACTGTGGAAGACTTTTGGCCCAAATTGAAGAAATTCTTCAATTTGATCATATTTGAGTTTGAATAATTATTTTCTGCATTAAAATTCTTAATGTTTAAACATCTAAACAATATGTAATAATGAGCATTTTTTTTTTTGGAGGTTATTACGGCTCTAGTGGCTTGTTTTTTTTTGTTTTTTTTCACAGTGGGCTGACAAGAAAGGGGGTATGAGAGAGGGGAGAGACATGCAGCAAAGGACCACAGGTTGGAATCGAACCTGGGTCGGCCGCATCAAGGACTAAGGCCTCCATACATGGGTCGTGTGGTGCTAACCACTGCACCACCGAAGCAGGCCCAATAATGAGCATTTTTAAAAACAATACTTAGGCACTGGGTTTACATACAGTAAATACCAAAGTATGGATGGAACGGTGATGTAGAGCTCTAACATAAATATAGTTGAAAATCTTTTTATAGATTTTTTCAGTTAGCACACAGCTTCAGTCGCTTCAGTTAGGAACCACTGATCAGGCCCGAAACCTGGGTGTAGTGATGGACTCAGACCTGAACCTCCAAAAGCATCTAAAGACAATTACAAGGTCGGCTTTTTATCACCTGAAGAAAATTTCCAGGATTAAAGGACTAACGTCTCAGCAGGATCTGGAAAAACTAATCCATGCGTTTATTTTTAGTCGAATTGATTACTGCAACGGTGTTTTCACAGGTCTGCCTAAAAAGTGGATCAGACAGCTGCAGCTGATCCAGAATGCTGCTGCCCGCGTCCTCACTAAGACTAAGAAAGTAGAGCACATCACCCCAGTTCTAAAGTCCTTACACTGGCTCCCTGTATCTCAGAGAATAGACTGTAAAATCCTTCTGTTAGTCTATAAATCCCTGAATGGCTTAGCACCTAAATACATCACAGACTTGTTATCAGTGTATCAACCATCCAGACCACTAAGGTCTTCTGGCTCCAGCCTACTCTGCATTAACCTGACAACAGCCAGCTGTATGTTGTTCCGCCTAGCTCCACTCACATACATCTTGGATACCGCCATAGGGATTGCCTTTACAGAAGGCTGGGCCTTATCAAAAATTCTTGCATATGATTGGATAAGGCACTTGTCTGTCATCTTTATTGACGTGCTATTTCAACCACTCACACCGAAGCTAACCCGTGACGCTGATGATAGCGACGCAGGAAAAAAAAAAAATAATAATAATAATGTGTTTGCGGCTCTAGTGGCATGCGTTTTATTGACAGTGAGCTGACAGGAAGAGGGGGGAAGACAGGCGGCAAAGCGCCGCGGGTCGGAGTCGATTCCGGGCCGACCGCGTTGAGGACTAAAGGCCTCCTAACATAGTTAGCGCTAACCGCTAACCGCTCCGGGGCGCGTCCGCGTCTGCACGTCCGCTGGCCCCGGAAAACAAAACTTGCCAAATCCGGTCGAGAGAAGGGCGAAAACATGGTTTCCACCAACAAAAGCCTTCAGAGGCGTTCTCTGATGTTCTTTTAATGAAACAATATTAGGTAGATTGGACAACACGGAAGAAATAGCAGCATCGACTAGCCGCCATTGCTATCAAAACAGTCTCACGTCATGGTCGCGTCTCCACTACGTCACATCTATGAAACTCCAGCCCTGCGTCCTGATTGGCCAGACCATAAATTTGGTTGGAGAAATCACTGTCTACCGGCGGTGTCCCAGATGTATGTGAGTGGAGCTAGGCGGAACGACATACAGCTGGCTGTTGTCAGGTTAACTCTGCATACCCAGAACCAGAACTAAACACGGAGAAGCAGCATTTAGTTCCTATGCTCCACTTATCTGGAACAAACTTCCAGAAAACTGTAAAAATGCCAAAAGCCTAAGTTCCTTTAAATCAAGACTAAAAACTAATTTGTTTAGGATTGCCTTCGACTGCTCTAGTTAAACAGTCGAATGCAAATGTATTTATTTATTTATTTATTTTTTATATATAATCCAACTGCTTTTTCCTACTTACTTTTTTTCTGCTTTATTTCCTGTATTTTAATCATGTAAAGCACTTTGCATTGTCTGTGTACTGAATTGTGCTATATAAATAAATTCGCCTTGCCTTGCCTTACCTGTTTTCCAGCCTTTGAGGCAAGTCTGATGTTTTCCACTAGGCAATGTAGGTTGAGGGGTTGCTTTTACTTCATAGGGACTTTAAGCAGAGACCTACTTGGTTTGTAGTAAAGACAATATACATTTTCTCTTCTGCTGTCATACTGTCTTTTAAAGTCTAGGTTACTCTGGCTGTACCTAATGTGTGGTTCGTTGACAAAGCTGTAACTAATTTCGTCAAAGCTCTGTGTGTCAACATAGAGGTCTATTTATATTTCCTCAATAAATCAACGTACCTTAGTCAAGATCTGCTGCATTAAAGTTTGAAACTAGCTGTTTTATAACACATAACCTGCTCAGTCACATATAGAGGCTGCTTAAACCATGTTTACATAAATCCCTGCTTCGTCTGAGATCACACTTGCTCTGCACCATTTGGTTACTCTATTGACTCACTGGACTGCACTCCTCCTCCCACCTCAGTGGGATTAGGTAAAGATAGTCTTCACCCACTGAAAATGCTTCTTCACGGGTGCCAAAGCTTGCCATGTTAAATTGAGAAATTTTTGTTATGTCTCTATTCCTCTGCGTTTGTTTCACAGGTTTGATTTTTGGAGACATCAAGGGCATGTTTATAGAAATTCTTCAGACACTCTCTCTCTATTGCTCCTTTCTGTAATTTTACCAAGACATTTGGAAAACTATGTTACCACCACAACAGACTGTTTTTATTATCAAAGGTGCTTTAAAATCTTTTGGGATACAGTAGTAGATAAAAGCCAAGCAAGGTTTCATTAGTATAAGAACCCAGCTTACACACAGCAAGGATTTGGGGCAATGCATGGAAGAGGTCCCTGTCCTGAAAAGCTTCAATTGTCCTGATTCTGGTTTGCCTTTTAGGTCAAATCAGGATTGGATAATTTTCCCTTTGTGAAAACTCAGCTAAAAAAACTAAAACGACATCAAACAGATATACCACTACTGTTATTGCTGGTGCAAAAACATGTTAAATAATGCTATTATCATCATTATGATAATCAGAAATATAATGTTATGTTTCTTTATATTTATTTTTGAGATACAGACACAGAAAACAGGTGTGTGTTCATAAAAACGTTTAGCTATTTTTTTATACTCAAGACATCAGCAATATATCACGATGTCACATCACAATTTTTACATAAAAATTATGATCCCAGATTTTAGCACAACATCCAAATGTAAAAACATAGCATTTAAAAAGACTGTTCAGACAGAGAACAGTTCTGCACAGATACAGAGCCCATAATGCATTTGCCAACTTGTGTGAAGTACAAAAGATATTTTAACGACTTGAAGTACCCTCAGACTCAAACTGTTTTGCTACATTCAAATCCTGTATTCTAATTTAAAAGCTAAACAACAACAATATGCAGATAAAATGGTATTGTGTAACATATCAGCTCTTTTATAAAGCTAAAGGCTGGTTCACACAGCAGGATAATTTGCGGGACTTTCCCCCCGATCTTCCCCTTCCGACATGCCATGACTATTGGGGTGGTTCTTCCCTGCTGTGTGTGGTATTAAGAGTGATCTGGTACGCTCGGAAGGACGTCACAAAACGTCAGCTGGCCATATTAGAGAGATATTTTGCGCTAAATCAGGCACGGAAAACTATATTAGAAAACTATATTATTAGAAAAATCTAAAACGAAATATAGAATAAACATGAGCCAAAGGTAATAGCAGTTTTAAAGTATTTGTGTTTATTGCACAGTTTATGTCATTGTGGAAGCATTAGCTGTTTAGCTGAGGTTAGCTGAATTTGTAATTGCTTGGTTAGCCTTTTCCACTGGCAATCCTGCCGGGAGCTGTTTCTTTCACCAACAGACATGCTAACACTCATACCATGCAGCCAATTAATCTAAAAAACATTATTTGCAAATAGAATTACCCTAAGGAGCAACATGTGACTCTCTTGAATTGAGGCCATCTTAGTAGAAAAAAATTATATTTATCTTGTATCGTTACAGTGAATTTAAATGCATGAATGAGATGATGGAAGACTTTTGTAACGTGTAACCATGACTTTTGGCTGTCAAAACTGTAAAACTAATTTTGGAACACTATGTGTCAGTCTTTTACATTCACATTATCAAGTAAAACAAGAATTTGTGTACTGTTTTTATTATGACACCCATATCTGTTTTCAGTTGAGTTAAAGTTGCAATAATCTTATCATGACTTGTGGTGATCATTTGGAAAGAACAACATCTTTGAGTGAATTATTAGCATCTCTTCTCACTGTTGTCACCTTTAGTCGGCTAAATGGAGCTTTAGCTAATAATTATTTTCTTAGTTAAGAGATTTGTCACCCTCTTAAACATGTTAGAAAAAAAGGAAATGTGCAAATCGCTAAGCTTGAAGTGATGGCTATATGGATAATCATCTCTGTAAACGTCAAAGATGTTCAGTTTCTCTCACATCGTAGCAAAGTGTCACACTAAGAGACTGCAGCTGTGGATAGCTGAAGAAATGTCTGACTTTCTTAATTGACCTCAGAAATAACAGCCAATTAACTTTCTGTCCGTCTGTAATCAATTGATGTTAAATAAGACAATAAATGGCACATTTTCAGTCCTGCTAGAAGTAAACTTCATTTACATCCTTTTCTTCTGGATGAAACTATGTCAAAGCCATTGTTGCCTTTCAGCTTTTGTTGTCTCTGTCTTTGAACAAGCAAATATGCACAGCATCCCTGCCGCCAGTTTGTGTGTGTGTGGAAAGCAAATTGCATCGTGCTTGGTAGGAGCCAAGGTTAAAAGGAGCTGTACAAGTGTAGGCCAATTTAGATTATCTTCCTCTGTGTATTTATATCTCCCGATTCCAGCTGAGTTATGGTGCACACTGTTCTGAATCTCACTGTTTTCTCGTTACATTCCTTGATGTGCAGTGGGAGCTTAAATCTATCAGCTGTAACAGTGTTAGTATGTTTTAATTTTCTGTTAATTAGAACTCTGAGCGTGCACGTTTGTGGGGATTTTCTCTTATCAAGTGCAGTATGCAGTCAGCAAGCCAGTTGTGCTGCTTCATGGTCACAGCCTTTGGCTTCTCCAACTCTCAAACATCATCATCAACTCTGTCTGTGCTTCAGGAGGGAGCTGCGTGCTTTGATAAGAACAAATCATAAGTGGATGGCTGGGAACACAACATTATTTCCTGCCGCCATATCAATAAAAATAGATCAATTCACTGCTGATGCGCTGCTATTTGTGAATGCGAGCAGGGTAATCAGGAGTTCAATATGATGTCTAATTGTTATGCATCTTCTGTTCAGCCTTAAACTTGAGAGCTCTTAACCACAAACAAGTGCTCTCCACTCATCTACCTTGGAATACAGCAATCCGTGTGCAATAGACTGTGATTTGGTGATGTGTTTGTATTCTGTGTGGACACTTTGTAAGTACTTTGCTTCCATTTTTCTCTTTCCAGCCAGGAAGTATGACAGCGGCGAGTATCTTAACATCACCGGCATCACAAGGGACCAGGCTGGAGACTACGAATGCAGCGCTTTAAATGACATTGCCTCTCCTGACACCAAAACAGTAAAAGTCACAGTCAACTGTAAGTGTATCTCTTTCTTCTTCTTCTTTTTTTAGCAAGCTCCTTCTCACACACACAAGGAAAGGGACAGGGGCTGCCTGAACTGACACAGGTGTCGCATCCCTGCCACTGCTCTTCAAAAAAGTACATCTTGTGGTAGTTTGAGAAAGTAGAAAACCAGAGGTTCAAGTTTCTTAATATTTAATGTGAGAATTTCCTTTTTGTCTGTGCGGGAAGGTGATTAATTTGGGCAAAAGAAAGGTCTGACTGTTCTAAGCGCTATTCCATTATGCAGGTAATGAGTCTTTAAAAGTGTAAGAAGACAGTAATGAGGAGCCCAGGCATTAATGAATGATGCCAGGCTTTAGCTGCCATGGTCACATGGAATCTAGCACCACTAGGAATGAGCAGGAACAGGGGCTTGACAATTATGGCCGATCCTTCTTTCTTTAAAAGCGCCCCTTCATCGCACTGTTGATCAGGGAGGTTTCTGCATAAAACTCCTCGGTTGGATCTCTCTTCTTGGCATAACTTATCAGCCTGTCTGTTGCAAAGATGTTAGGGGAGGGGCAGGAGTGAAAAGAAAAGAGGCTCTGTTACTGATTCATATTCTGAAAAGCTAATCATGCAAGTTTTCTCATTTAACTTCCAGAAAATTGGGTTATTTTATTTCATACAGTTTTGATTACCTAATTATTTTTTTACAGCTTGTGTCTAGCAGTGCCTGTACTGTATTTCCACCTCACCGTATTGAAACAGTGCTTATTTCAACCTTCTTATAAAACCAAGCCCTGGCACCATTATTTCAGTCTAATGTTTGGCTCTAATGAGCTGGACCTGAGTGCAGTTTCAGGGACCAGTTATTTATAGCTCTATTGAGACATGGGTTCAAGGATGAAAAGTGCTTTGACAACCGGTAACGTCTTTGTGTTACAGAAGAAAGGAGATATTCTCAGTAGTTGATAGGGCATGTCGCAGCCAGACGCTGCATTTTAAAGTAAGACTGCAGGGGTTTGTCGCTTTAGTCTAAAAAAAAAAATAAGTGAATAGATTAGGCAAAATTTCCTTCACTATGAGACAAAGTATGCACAGCACAAGCATCGAAAAGACCCTTGAAACTGGAGTTGGCTGCAGCCGGTCAAGTGTTGAGGCAGTGTTTGCCTCGTGGCCCCAGTTATCTGAGCCTCATAAAGCTACAGAGCTGTCCCTGATACTCTTTCTTTGTTATTGATTTGCCCTCCAGAGGAGAACAGTGCTAATACCTTTTTAAAACACTTTAAGTGGTATTTTATAAATTTGTTCCCTCATTGTTTCATGTTATTTGATCATTTATCTTTATGTTCCCTTTGGTGCAACTAAACTTTGCTTGAATTCTAGCACCCAAGAAATAAGATGGAAAATCTATAACCAGTGAGAACCTAGATCATACATCTGTCTTATGGACTGAAACACTCTAAATGCACTACACTCCCTATTTTGATATTCTGCATTATATGTAGCTTTGCACTAATGTTGCGGTGTGATGCAGTATAAAGTTCTGAATGAACAATCAAACATAGGTTTAACGAGTTAGTTGAAAATACGTGTTACATGTTGCAATAATAATACTATTTAGAATAAATGTGCATTTTCCTCACTACTTTGGTGGTTTTTCATTGGTGGTTTTAGCAGTCTGTGTGACTGTAGCATCATGGCTAGTGTAATCTGTATCGGGTGTGGGCATTTACAACAGTAAGAGTCCATCCAGCAAGCAGCGTGTTACATTGGTAGGTAAAGTGGGAATTCTGGATACTTGGAATATAGTCTCCAACAATTATTGCATTCCAAACAGGCCATTGTGAAATTGTTCTCGAACACATCAGTTTTATGTTTTTATTGTTGGTATAAATAAATAAAAATAAAGCAGAGCTTATTTCTGCCTGTGAAGGAACCGCAGTGGTATGGGGGGTGTGACAGAAGAGGAGAGGAGTGACAAGAATGATCTGTCTGGTCCAAAGTTTGCCGAATGGAGCTCAAATATAGAGCTTTATGATAATGTTTTTATCTCCACCATTGCGAGAATGACAAGGAGGGTTTTAAAATACAATTCTGCTGACTTGATTGGAGCGAAATTATTTTTATAAGTTATAGGATATTTGCACTGACCAGATTCGGCTCAGCGCCAATGAGGAAGAGCAGAGAGCTTTGTTCTGCACCGACATACACACGGTGGTTCGATCAGTGCAGTGACTGGTGCTCTAGCAAAAAAACTTTCACTGCGTGTAAAATGAGAGAACACCTCGCTAAAGCCATGGATCTCAATTAAATACAGCACGCCCGTCTGTGTGTTTATCGTTTCTTCCCTTCTGATGTGTTCATTGTTTGAAAATAGTAAAAGAGTTTATAGTCCAACAACTTGGGTTTAAATGAAAAGTCAATTAGGGAAATGTGTGTTTTCTGTGTACAAGGAAAATGAAAGGGCTGCGTTTGACCGTTAGTACTAAAATATAAGTATATATAGACCTGGGGTGAAAAAGTTTGTAATTAACTTGAAAGCATCCAGCCAAGATTTTCACATTTGATATCTGGTACTTGCAGATATTCCCCAAAAACTTAATAAACGCTTTATGTTCACGTTTCAGGCGCAATGAACAGATCCAGTGTGCGGGAAATCACAAACAGTCTGGCTGGCTAAACGCTGCAGCAGCGGGGTTTAACACTGCAGCTCCCTGACGAGACTTGCTGTGAGCAGCTCTCCACCGCTCCCAACAAGTCCCAATACAGAATCAAAATTGGCTCATAACCTTGATAAACTGACTACACAGATGAAGTTTGGATGTGTACTTTCTTGCCTAACAACATTTTTAAAATACTTTTTCTGATAAATTAAGAGTATAAAATCGATAAGGTTGCAAACTTGTTATCTTCTTACTCAGGAGTCACCAACATGGTGCCTGCAGGCACCAGGTAGCCAGGAAGGACTGTATGTGGTGCCCTCAAGCCTGTCCAAAATATAGCACAACCCTACAGTGACCTGCATCTAAAATGTTATTTTATTCAGTTGCTCTTACTGTTCAATACTTGTATTGACATTAATTTAAAATGATAAATGCATTAAAAACACGTTGATATAACATAAAGTTAAGGTGAGCTCTGACTCTTTTGGTTCAAAGGTCAGTACAGGTAGCCCTTCATATGACACAGTACCAATGAAGAAGCTCTCAACTTCTAAAAGGTCGGTGATCCCTGTTCTTAACACTCCTTACGCCCCCTTGTGGCAGGCAGGTTTTCTTGCTGCACATAACCCCTCCCATTGAACAAAGCCCCAGGCTTCCTACCCTCAGACCAGGACCTATTTCCCTTGTAAGTACAGCCCAGGGAAAGCGAAATCCCCCATATGGAAAGGTCTATTGGAAAAGGGCCTATAGTATTCATTTTTGGATAAACAGGAAATCATGCAATTGTCATTCCAGTTAAGAGTTTGGAAAGCAACTCTTCATGGGAAAAAGAAAAGCTCTGATGAACTTACTTCAGTACAGAACCCTGCAGAGATGTTATTATGCCAGCAGAACCACACAGCAAAAATTGTGCAATAAGTAAAGCCCAGTGCACAGACAGCTCGATAGTTGTTACTTTTAGAAGTTATTCTGTTTTGACTGATTCGTTTTTAAACACCAAGCCCCACAGCTCTCTTGACATTCCTCCTGTCATGTTCGCAAACATTTGCAGGACCTCAAGCTATAGATAGTTGTTCGTCCTCAGGTAGAATTAAAAGTTAATTCATCACAGACAGTTTTTTTAAGACAAGCTGTTCTACTATGGGACTTTTTTTATACATTTGTGATTAATTATTCTGTACCTTCCCTTAACTTTTCCACTGACTTCTCGATATGGAGAAACTGGTCCTATATCAGCTGAACAGAAATGGATTTCCTTTCACTTTCCAAAAACTGCTCTTGAGTCCATGCAAAACACCCATCTGCTCATTGTGCTCACCCCCTACTGGACGTCAGCCAAGACTGAGCATTTTTGATGGATCTCTGGCGAACACTTTATCTAAAATCTAACTGGAGACTGCTATTTTTAGATTGTGATTGATTCAACTTTCTCAGATTACTCTTTTCTTTCCCCCATCTTTTACAAAGGAGCCCACTGAGCAAGGGGGCCCTAGGCCCATGCCCGAACAAAATATCTGTTGCTGTCAGGAACAGACAGGAGAGATTTCAGCATCCTGGACATTATTAGTCAGTCAGTTACTACTATACACCATGTAATCCTGATGAAATGCTGTGTGACTCTTAAGTTCAAAAGGAATTTATTTGTTGCTCTTTATGAAACATGTGCTCCTTTTGCTCAAATTAATGAAAGGTAAATTCTGGGTTCATCATTATACATTTTGTAAAGCTTATTTATTCCTGTGAGAATAATATCAATTTGATCATAAATTGTTTACATGATTGAATACCTTTTTAGGTGAAAGGATGTTCTCATTTTGTAAAACATGGAATTTAAAAACTTCAAAATTAAGTAAAAGAAATTTGTGCGGGGGAAATGTATTTTTGAAGAAAACATTATTGGGTACAAGTGATCGTTTTTTAAAATTTCCTTAAAGTTATTTAGTAGCTTTATTGAACTGAGATATGCAGTCCATTGCTTTTCCAAATTACATCTCCCTTGCTGCACTTTTGCTGTATATGATGTTTTAATGTAAAACTCTTAAGATATTATTTATCTATGCGATACTACAGTTTGCATACATATTAATGACTGCTTTTATTTATTATGTTATAAATTTTTCGTAATTCTTGATATGTGCTTTGAGTTATGGCCACCACTGATTCATACAGAGTCACTTTTCTTGCTTCACAGCCACCTCTCACATGAAAGGTGCTGAGTTTTATTGCAGCTGTTTAGCATTCAAACTGCTGTGCATCCATTAAACACAAATAAACAAAACATTTAGCTGACATTAAAGAAGAAGAGCCTTGGTTTTTAGTGACTTTAAATGGGGAAAAAAACGTATTTGTAAGATGCGGCCTTCATTGTGTCTCTTTAAAGAACAAAGCCTTTTTTAACAAACATTTAATGTTTGTAATTGGACGTCTTTGCTTTTCTTTTTAAATGGTAATAGTGGCACGTACATCACGTTCCAACATTAGGAAAGCAGGAGGAACTAATTGAACTTGTCCACTGGAACGCCTGATTTCAGTCAGAGCAAGCAGAGCTTGAGCCAGCTGGTGGCCTCTCTCCGCAGCCGCGTCTCCACCTGGAGCAGATCTTTCGCTGTGAAGTTAAAAGGGGAGCTTTTGGATCAAATCCTAATCTATTGTGCACCGTCCATGCTCTGCTGTCACACATTAGGCCACATTCATGAGCCTCACAAGCATAGTGGTGTCTTTGATGAGAGCTAAATTTACCAGATTTTTAATTGATATAAGACTATTAGCTTTTATTTGAGTTAGAACAAGAAAGGAATCTTACAAGGCAATGACCAAGATGTTTATATTCTAGAAAAAAACAAAAGGAGTGTTCTTCAGTTTATCTAATTAAATCAAGCTCTTGATTTTGTAAAAGGGTCTCTAGAGGATATTACAGGTGTTGCTTCTGTTTAGTTAGTCAACAATGTGAAAATGATTTCAAGGTGTCCAACCTCATCTACATACAACTGAATGTGGACCATTTTTCTTTCTTTCTTTCACATGTCCATCCATCCATCAATCCATCCATCCATTTTCTTACTCGCTTATCCCTCATGGGGTCGCGACTTTCACATGTATACTTAGATAATGTAAATAACCTTTATGGTGTGCACTGACACCCCACCCCCACCCTTTTACCACATTAGTATCGATCTGTTATTTTCTTTCTAATAGCCACTTAATGAAATGAAGTCATAAAGATCAATTTGTCAGGCCTACCCCAGTTATTTTTAATCACGCTATCTGAACAGCGTAGGATCCAGGGGCACTGACATTTCATGGGTTAACAGTTTAATTAAATATGTACAAGTTCCTTCAAAACAATGTTCTTTTTTTAAAGTTAAGAGTACAGTTGACCTCGGAGCTAATTGCAGATTAAGGCCACTAATTAAACTGAGTAAACCTGAGTAATGAAAATAAAATTGAGCTAGAGCATATTTGCAGCTTTAATAGGAGCAGGCTGCTAAGCTTGCAGTTTGCCTTTCTATGATATGGTGGTTTAGAGAGAGCCGGTTTGAGGCACTGTCACTGTGCATGTGTTGCAGAACTTGTAACCTCGGCTTGGATTTCTCCAAAGCTCAAAAGACCACTTTGATTAAATTACTTGCCTGAGTGGGCTTCTTGCCTTTATTCGCGCTGTGATAAATGAATGCCGACTGAATACTTTTATCAGCTAAACCTGAAAGATGGCTGTCATCCAGAAGGTCGCCCTGGAATCAGATTGGCTGAGGGCCCCTGCTTGGTGAAAGGATATTTCAGCTGTGATTTTACCCGATGAAATTCGATCTCCGACCTACTTTTGAAATTTACATATTCATCTTCACTGCAGGTGGGTGCTGTTATTGGCTGAAATTCTCCCCACACAGTCAGATTCAAAAGCATAAATATCACATCTCAGCAGCTAAGTTGCAGGGATGAGTGAGAAGTAAACCACGGTGGAACACCTCCGCCTGCGATCAAAAGCCAGCGTTTCATTAATTAATGAAGCCACCTAGTTTCAGAATCAAGGCATTCATCACTAACTGAGTAGATAAAACATTAACAGCAATCTGTTTCCCTTTCAAGAGGAGAAATCAAAGGTGTCTGACCTTGCTAAGCAGTTTACAAGGCTCTTCCCCCGCATACAAATTTGTCAGCTATTCTACAACATCGTGTTACAAGATGACATTTGACAGTTTGCACAAAGTTTTTTTTTTTTTGTTTCTTTGTCACTGGTAAAATAAAACTCAGACATTTTCTCTGTCTGTTGCTGCACTTTATGCCATTTTGTTTTATTATATTTGCATGCACACCACCTACTCTGATCCTATTTGTACACTCGTATAGTATTCACAAAGCTGCCACAGATCAGTTACTAAGCCAGAAAAATGTCACAATAGCTTGGGCGTACCTCAAAACTGCATCCAAACGCATACAGGCTGTAGTTTCATGACTAATAATGTATGAGGGCCTAAATTTGCATACAAGCAGCACATATGAATTATTCTCTGTATATTTATGAAGCTGTTTATTCATACATTTCCTTCATAAATTTCATGAAATTGTATCAGAACATGAGCTATATTTATAGTCACATTTTTGCAAGAGTTGAAAACGTTACGTTCCCCTAATTAATCCTTTACGTTTAAAAATGTTGTTTGAACAACAAATTAAGAGGCACAATGAAGCAGAACTAAAGAAAAAGCATAATGTTTATGCCTAATTTGACAGAGATGCTTAAAAGTGAAAAAGAACAGGGAATTGGTTTTAGTTTGTTTATGCCTGTGCATGCCTGTCCTTTTAATTTTGTTCATAGTTTCTGAAACACAAATTGATCAAATAGAAATGCAGCAAAAACAATCAGCTCGGCAAGTTTAGAGTAAATTAGCCTGCTGAAGTAATAACAAAAGAGACACCTAACTTACAAACAAGGGGCTGAAATTCCCATCGGCTCCCACAAAGACAGCATCAAAGCTATGTTGGAACAAGTTTCTTACACAGCTCTCAAAAAACAGCCTGGGAAGCTTAAAAATGAGCCAATAATCATTGTGAAGCAGAAGATCACAGTAATCTCCAATTATTCATCATGCAATTAGGACTTTTTTTGGCATGTATCATAAAGATGTGTACAAAAGTATTAAAATAAAGTGTTGTTGTGGTGAATTGGTGACCCCAAGATGTGACACTCTTTGTTGCAGTCTGTAACAGTCTACTGCAAACCTAGTCTCAAACAAGTGTCTTTGTTTGTCACCGGTTATTTATACATTTTTAATTATTGCTGTGATATGGACAGTCCTAAACAAGTAGCCATTTTCATGATGCACAAGCATCAAAACAAATCTGGTGACTTGAATGTCATGTTTTCTTGTCTTTCCCATTTTGAAGACTGGCAAAGAGAAACAGGCCTCTGCGTCATGTCATATTTATATAGAAGCAATAGCTTCTAACGACCCAGGACAGTGACGGTGGGTCATTGCTTTGCATCTGACTTAGAATGCGGCTAGGAGGATGGGCCTCCATGTCCTTAAAAACAGCAGTGCACCAACTGCAGGTTGCTCAAGTGCGAGCCACCAGAATTGACAAAGACTCCTGGTTAGGTGTGGAAACGTTTTCAGAAAGAACTGAGCGAAAGTCCGGTTGCCTCCGATTTAAGCCTGTTTGCTGTAGCTGAATATTTTGAAAGACTTCACACATATTTACCATGGGCATCAATATTTGTGGAATGCGCTGTTGTAAAAAGATCTGCAATTGTTTTTGTGAAATATTGGACAAAATACTACTAAAGCATGAGCAACATGAGTTTTACCTTCCAACTTCCCTGAATGGAGCAAAACTGGAAGTTAAACCTAAATGACGACACCGATGAGTCGGACAATTTTACTCTGGGTTGGGTTTTTTTTTTAATCTCCTTTACTGTCTATCTGTTTAATAATTGACGTTTCAGAAAGTTCTCTGCAGTCAAACTTTGCTGACGTGCCCCTTAATGGCGTAGCAGCCAAGCAATTTACAGCAAAGTGACCATGAGCACCTCAAATCTGACCTTTCAGAGACATTTAGATCTATCCTTCAAGTACCTTTAAAATGCCCTTGCTGGACTCTTAGCTATAATAACCTCTCGTCCCACAGTGATGGCATCCTGAGTGAGTCTTTAGAACAGTGGTGTCCAGTGTCCCCCATGGATTGGTGTCCTGCATGTTTTAGACGTTTCCCTGGATCAACACAACCTCGTTTAAATGCCTGTGAATTTGTGTCAAAGTATCCCTTATTAGGGTGATCTTGTGAAACGTACATAGAAATTCAAGAAAGTCTTTAAAGAGTGATTGTTGTGCCAGAGGAGCAGTTATAATTAATTATTCTCTCTACTTTAAAGAATGCAGCACGATGAAAAAGAATGGATTATGTTCTCTCATTGGTTTTTTAATGTGGCACATACTGTCCAGAGTCAACATAGGATTTGTGATGAGGCTTGTGAAGAAGCTGCAAAACAGCTGAGTGGTGTGACCTGACTCAGAAAAAAAAACAAAAAAAAAAACAACACAAAAACAGGGAGAAACACTGACGGCTAAAATGAAACTTGAGAAAATACATACTTCACTGATAATGATAATACACAGATAATGCACAATACATGTTTTTGTGCAAAAACTTTAGATACATTTAATTGAGCTCAGAATCACTCGGTAACTTTAAAAGGACAAGCAGTTTTTATTTCTGTTTTTTCATCTTAGAGTCTCTTTTCTTTACATTTTGATCCACCTCACCATATCAGGCTTAAATAACATAGCAAGAGCATGTTTACCCCCGTTCAGAAGAATGGAGGAAGTGCACCGACTTTCACCATCCATTCTCTTCGTTTTAAACACGAGTTAGTGTGTTAGAAAAGGCTGCGTATGTGTTTTGCACATACACATTGTTTATGCATCCACCCCCTGAAGTTTTAATTGGGTTCCTCCGACACACTGTTGGTCTTTGTTTCAAGTTCTTTTATCCATGCTGTTTTCATCCACACTAGAAGCGTCTACACGACCCCTTCCCTTCCTTTTTAATTAAGGTTAGGGGTTTAACTCTACACAGATAGACTTAAACCTTTTTTTTTTCTTTTTTTACTCCATGGCACCGTTTCACTTGCCTTACAGAGTAAAACTGTGCCCCATTCGCTTCAAAGTTTGCCAGCCATTTTTATGCCTCCTGCCTACCCCAAGCACCCTGCAGCCATGAATTCTGCTCACACTTTCACTATCGTTTGTGAAAAAACAGCCTTTTTTCTCCTTAAAGTAATTTCCCAACGAAAGTATAAACATTTGAAATAATTATGAGGATGCATATTTAAAATGCATCTGGTGTAAGCCTTTACGGCTATACTCCTGCACAGGGTTTGAAAAAAATAAGCTGGCAGCGTACAGTGAGTACAAGTCACTCTTAACTTTACCTTGTGCTTAGTTTGTTCCCTCCTTGCCTTTCACTCTAATTCTCTAATCACCTGCGCTGCTTGTAATGCAGACCCTGCTCTTGTGGATACTCCCCCTGCGTGCTCCCCTGACTCCACAGAAAGAGTTGTTCTGGGGAGTCATGACCATCTCAGATAAATAAGCAGCTAAACCTGTTTGCCTAGCACGACCATCCAATATTACAATGTCAAGTAATGATGACAAAGTAAACAACTATTAGTGGAGTGTGGGTGTGTTTGGACAGTATTTCACTGTCAGTCATTACAGACTAATAGCTGCATAGCTCTTCATTTGCATGTGATAAAATGTTTGCCCTGCCTGTCGTGTGCATGTGTGTAAGTGTGTGCGTGCGTGTGTGTGTGTGTGTCCCGTGTGAGTGCAGTGTTGGATTGGAAGGTTGGATCAAAGGTAGGAGAAATGTTCATTCCACGGCTCAATGAAAACTGGTGTTGCGAGTGTTTTAAACTAAGGCACAAAGTCTCTCTTGAGCGTTTGCCGACAGTTTGCAGTATCCATCGGAATACTCGGGCTTACATTTCAAAAGAGAAGGCTTCCTAGAATTGGTTTCTGATCCAATCCTAAGTAGAGTTAAAGCCAGTGCCCTCAAGCTGTTTGGATGTAAATCCATCTCTCTACATCTCTCCAAAGCTCTCGTCTTGATTGCTATTTGGATTCCATGCTACACGAGGGGCATGAATAAATGAGCGAAGCCTTGATCTCCTGCAGAATAAATGTTCTTGCAAGTATCACTTCAGAATACATTGGGACAAATCAGCTTCCCTTTTATGCTCCATCTGTGGTTCTATTGACTAATTCCAAAGCTAAAATACCTTTTAGTGTGCAAGTTTAGATGAAAGTTTCTGTAGCATGTTATGCATGTGGGTGGTTATGGAGGTGGTCTCACCCAGTGCAGGCTCCCAGCTGCAGGGATAGTGATTGGGGTTTGGGGCTAGGTGGGTGGAGTGGCTTGTCCGGTAGCATCTGTAAATAATTTGGGAGACTCAGTAGTGGGTGTGCTCTAAGAGCAGTCACAGGATCTTTAGCTGCTTGACAGTTGTGTTTCGAGGGTGGATTGGGTGGTGTCGTGAACAGGCACTGGCGCATTCGTGGAAAATAGCCTTTTGACCCACTTGACATTGTCAGCAGATTGGGGTGTCGTGGTCTTAGGAGGGGTAAGTGTTTGCTTGGATCTGTGGGTGTATGGGGTGGGAGGCGGTTTGTTGACAATGGTGGATCCTTTTCTTTTGGCTGGGGTCAAGGGCTGTGGGATGGTCTGTCTTGCATGGTGTGGATGGTCTGTGGTCTACACTTTGCCTTTGGTATGTATTTGCCCCTTGCTGCTGCAGTTTTACGTCTTCTCTATGTTAACAACAACATGGGGGTGGTGGGGGGGGGGGGGGGGTTCTCCTGGGATTGGTGGACCAGACAAATTTGTCTCAACCTTTGTGCACACTTGTATACAAAAACATACATATTAACAAGCACACACTATATTTACACTTGACAGCAGGAACGGTAATTAAATGCATGCACAAACGCAGTGCATGCAGTAGCTTAGAAAATGGAAATTGCAGTTGATGATGGTAATTTCTGTGTTGGTGCAGTCAACACTACTATTATTATTAGTAGTAGTAGTAATAGTACCTTGTAAATAGTTTTGTTTTGTCATTGTTGTTGTTGCTTCCCTGGTCCCCCTACTCCCTTTGTTTTTTTTATCCCCTTATCTTTGTTGCCAGTCCATTTTGCTGCCTGGACCTCATTTATCCTATCATGCCTTTAATTTTATAAAGTCAACTCGATGCAATCTGCTGGGTTTCCTTATATAGAAAACCTTTTAACCAGTCTGTCTCTATGATTTGATATAATCAGCTTCCTAAAGTGCCTTGAGATGACATGTGTTGTGAATTGGCACTATATAAAAACTGAATTGAATTTAATTGAACTGCACAACAGCGAAGTATCCTATTTACCCCCTTTGCAGAGCAGATCTGCCACTGACACTGCAGTGCCAACTGTCCCACCGCAGTTTAGCCACCAGGATGGGACATTTAAAGAATAAAAAGTAAATTGTCAGGAATTTTTGCACATTGAACTATTTAATGTTAAATGTTAAACAGACAATAGATTGAACCCCTTCTGTTGGCCCACACAGAACAGCACACGAAGCTGGTTATTTATAAGCCATGCATTGTATGAAAAGCAGGAACACATTGTTCTCTTACTGTTTTGAATTGAAAACTTAATGAATTAATAAATCCTGGCAGCAGAGCCATTCCTGACTGACAAAAAAGCTGGACAATGAAGCCCACAGATGGTAGTAGGGAACACTGTCTCTGTGTGTATGCTGACAAGTCATGCACTGATGAGTCCATTTCTTAATTGCAGTGAAAACTTGTTTTCAAATCTGGCTCAAGATGTTGGGTTATTAATTAAAAAGCATGCATTTCCTGGGTTTGCTTGGTAAACAATTGCATGCCACAGAGTAAATCTTAATAATAAATCTTGTAGAGACATGTGGGGCATAATCTTTGTCGTGTTGACAAGCTTTGAGTAAAACAGGTGCAGCTAAAGTCAGTTTGTGATCGACCCACAACTGGCCATTTGTCACCCCTGAGGGCCCCGCATGTGCTCATTTTTTCTGCTAAGCCTATTCTATTCCTGGATCCAACCCTTCACCCCCATCTGGTAAAGTCACCACAACTCCAGGTATGATTTACAGCGCTACCCCAGCATTCTCTAGGCACTAAATTACCTGGATTATTGAATTTTTATGATTTTTAGTGCACTACTTTGCATTCTCCTCCAGCGCTGCTGGTGTATTGCACGATATATGATGATATAAGGCATGCCAGCAAGTTAAAATTGGAATTATTGGATTTGACTGGATTTTATGGCCGTGATCCGTCATAACAGAATTCAGTGCCAAGTTCCAAATTAAAAGGATGTGATATTATTGATATGCATAAAAGCAGTGGCCTTCTGGGCCACCTGCAGAGGTGTAGGATTTTTTGCTTACAGTGACGTAATAGTGGGATTACTTTTTTTTAAGTCTGCTTTTTTGCTTTAAATAGTTTTGACGATAACTTGAGATGGCCTGTGCAATGCAAGAGCCGAAGCCTTGTTCCCTAATCATTTTCACTTTCTTCAGTTACACTACTGCGAGGAATACTCTCTCTAATGCGACTGTCTTTAGTACAGATGTTAGGAGTTTGGCAGTTTGCTTGGTGTCATGACACTGAATGAGTTAACCATCGATGAGAGCACATAGGCAAGAAATAGAGAAAAGGCTAAGCATAATTTTATGTGATAATGCAACAAATAACAGAAGAAAAACAATAAATGATAGGTATTCCAATCACTGGCTGCTTCATTGTTTGAGAACGAGATAGTTGGTCATTTAGTCTACGTCACACTTCTGTTGCACCACTAACATATCAGTCATATACATATTTCGTATGTAGTTAGCAAGGCTGCGCTGCAAAAAAACAAAATGACGATCTGTTGAAAAACTGATACGGAATCTTGAATGATTGATCAATAACAGGAAAAACAAAAATATTGATCAGTACAGCCTTGTTTTTAAAAGTCATGCCAGATGTTAACACTTGTCTTTAGTAGCACTTTTTGTACCTATTTTAATGTCCTTACTACAGCCCACTGTAGAACTCAGCTGGTTATCATATGTTGTCCCAACAGTTGTTTATGGATGGAAAATATTTGTGATTTTGGGACATATGGTGCATCCAAGGAATGGAAAAACTCCATCTTAAATGTCAATGATTGGACTAGCCTAGTTTAACATTAGTGGATTGGGTGTACCAGCTCAACAGTTGGTGCATTGTTGCCAAAATAATAGATATATTTAAACAATTCTGCAAGAAAGGGTTGATTTGAAAATGTGCTGTTACTGATGGTAAATGTTTCCTGAATGGAAAAAAATAAAAATACATTTCCTGCATCAATCTTCATGTACAATGGATCAACAAAACATCCGGTATAATTATATAATCAACCACTGATTAAGGATTCCTGTGTGGATTAATCACATCAGTCAATGAACCATTGGAACCTGCTGCTCAATTGGGATCAGTCCAGTCTGTCTGGTAACTACAATTAAATTGGATGAAATTTATTTAGCTTTATTTATTTGAAAGATAACCTTTTGCCAATATAAAGCCATAAATTGTCCCAGGTTTACCGTGTACACTGTATATAGATTGTTCTAAGCATTGTGGAGTCTGATGGTTCTATTTGGGAACATCGCCATATTGCATAGGGATTTGAAAACTCATCACACACCTCCTTATTGTCTTGTGTAGTGGATAAACACCTGGAGTGCCTAACACTCTGTACAGGACTTTATATTTGCTAATCCCTTTTGTTGGCTCCATCTAATTTACTTACCAGGATTATAACAACTTCTCACGGAGAAGAGTAAACCAAATTAACTATAGATAGGAAATCCTTTGAGGCTAAAAGTGAAAAATCACTGCTTGTTTTGGGAAATAATTTAGCCAGGTTGTTAGAAATAGAAGTGAAATAAGAAAAAAAAAATAATGGTTATATGTTCTCATTTTGATCCCCCCCCCCCAAAATACTAATATGTATTTGTTAAAGCTTTCAGGTGTGAGGTATCAAGTATTGACTCGCCTGGCTGATCCGCTGTGTTCACTGTCCTGGTAACTGTACAGGACGACAGCTAGGTCACCCTGACACTTTGAGAGGCTTCAGATAATCAATGGTGCTGCACAATGACACCAATGGAGGATTACGGGGACTCGCTAAGCTGCTGTCGGTCAGCACGCTGCATTGATTTTGTCACAGTTGTTATTGCCACGTATTTCTGGGGCTGTTGAGTTTAGTGCAGTTTTTTTTATCTCCCTGTTTCATTCCTGTGCTTTAAATATCATCCAGGCCCTCACTAATACACATATGTCTAAAATCACTTTAATATGATTATGTGTAGGAAAAGACAGGTCTCCACCAAAACTTCTGGTGGAGTCTCTAACTTGCCGATAATGCTTACTTCTCTGAAAATACGTACAAGTTCTGAAGCAGTTTCAACAGACGTGTCGAATCTCCGAAACAGCAAATGGTTAGCAGTATTAGTTGGATATTTCAAAGAGACAAGCACAGACACAGTCATCCGTTCAAGGTCTCCTAATGCCCTCCTCCACCTCCCCTGCGCGGTGTCCAACATTTTACACCGTGATAAATGAACACAAAAAGCTGAAGCATCACCTATTGCTTAAGTCACTTTCTCAAGACCTTGGCATTATTCAGCTGAGCCAAAGAAGTGGAAATAGCTGTATAATTGGCAGAAATAGGAAAAAGTGGGGAAAACAACAAAAACCAGGCACATGAGTGCGCTCATTAGGATGCAAAAGGAAGGCTGGTCGAAGGGCATCCATCATCGCGGAGCACGCTGTCACTTTGTTATGCTTCTCTCACATGATTATACACAATACGTACAAATTCGTCTTTGTACCTTCTTTGCACAGTTCTGTCGAATCCTACCTCATTTATCTGTGGTGACTTTCACGCTGGCGGAAATGCGGCTCACACACGGGCTCCACGTTCCACTCTTTTAATTAAAACCAAGCCTATCTCAAACAAGTATTACGTGTGCCACAGTGCTTTACGATACCTCAAATGCACAGTCAAACTATGACTGTCTATTAGATGGATTTGCTGTTGTCTGAGTTGGTGGAATGTGATGGGAGCTGCCAGTTTGTAGCCGTGTTGGGAAGCTGCTGCAGCCCAAACAGAGGTCATCCATCAGGAACATCTTCAGATCCAATTGAAAGAAGAGGTTTGCAGGCACGTAGCCAAGCCTTTTTTCACTGGATACAGACCACATCTCTGACTATCAGCTCGTTCTGAAAGGCTCATTGTCAAGATTTTATATAGTCTCTCTCTCTCTTTCAAACACGGCTGGGCATTTCACTGCTGAATAGAGGAGTGACCCGAACGGTGTAAAGTTTTTCTATGTGGCATATGCTTTCAGAAGGAATATTGGAAGAATGGCACAAAGAAACTTTTATTTTATTTTTAAATGCCTCTCTGTCTGCTTGGATGTTCTGAAAACTTTTTACTTTTTAAAGATTTGGATTGGGGAGTCAAGTTTACCCAGTATACATTTTCAGATCTAATCCTTTTTCTTGAAAATAATTGGTTCTCCTTCTTACTATAGCTTTTTACTTGGAAAAACAGCATATCATTGTTTTATATAGTTATGTGGGTAGTATAAGTCTTCATTACCTTTGAGTTTTTAATGCAATTAATTAGGAATTTACGTGACAAATAAAAATCTGAATACTGTGATAGGGTTTTGTATTCAACCCCCTCTTTAAAAAATCTATCTAAAAAAATCAAGCGCAACCAGTAGCTCCTCGAAGTTGTCTAATTGGTACCTCGAGTCCACCTGTAATTTCATCAGACGTGGGTAGAGTAGCCAAAAATTGTACTCAAGTAAGAGTAGTACTACTTCGACATATTTTTACTCAAGTAAAAGTGAAAAGTTGTCAGCTAAATAATTACTCAAGTAAGAGTAAAAAAGCATTCAGTAATAGGGCTACTCAAGTACTGACTAACTAATCATAACAGCTGATCATTTAATACTTAAAAATTGTGTAATCCGAACAGGAAAAAATATAAAGTTACGTGCAAATTCTGGTATTTTAAAGACAAAAAATGCTCTAAAGACATAAGAAACAATTTTCTAAATATGATTTTTTTCAACATTGAACTTGAAAACAACACTTACAGCAGTTAACATATATACAATATATATGCAAAGTAATTCCAGTGACAATATCTACTGTTTACTGTACATCCATTTGACCTCCAAATGGCTCAATGAGCCCAGCAAATAGAAAATAACATTAAAACAACAAAGCTTGTGTACAAATAAGAAGTTTCACTTTAATATAAACTCTAGGTTTTAGTCTCTCTGGTGCATTTTTGGTTGAAACAAGTTTGTTCTTTATTCATGAAGTTACTCACAGTAAGTAGAGTAGCCAGAAATCTTACTCAAGTAAGAGTAGCGATACTTGAGAAATAATATGACTCAAGTAAAAGTAAAAAGTACAGTGCCCTGAAACTACTCCTAAAAGTAAATTTTTGCTCAAAATGTTGCTCAAGTAAATGTAACTGAGAAAATGTAACTGGTTACTACCCACCTCTGAATTTAATCTCACAATAAAACCAGCTGTGAAGGCCTTAGTGGTTTGTTAGAGTACATTAGTGATCAAACTGATCATGAAAACCAATGAACATACTAGACATGTCAGGGATAAAGTTTTCATTGTATTTAAACCAAGATTTGATTCAAAATCCTGGTTTATATCCTAGGTTTTGTACATCTCATAGAACACTGTTTAATCTATCATCTGACAACAGAGCGACCTCAAACCTGCCAAGACATGAGCGTCCACCTTAACTGACCAGGCAGGGAGAGCATTTTTCAGAGAAGAAGCCAAAAGATTTATGGAACCTCTGGAAGAGCTGCAGAGACCCACAGCTGAGCCGAGAGAGTCGACTCAGCAGGGCAACTATTAGACGTGCACTTTACAAACCTGGCATTTAAGGAAGAGGGGCAAGAAGAAAGTTATTGTTGAAAAAAACACATAAGACATATGGTTTAATGTTTGCAACAATTCATATAGGGAACACAGCAGACATGTAGAAGAAAGTGTAACTTTATGACCTACTTGCAAAATGCTACCTATGGCGGAAAACTGGTGAGAATTGATGGGGAGGCGGATGTTAACATTCCAGCAGGACAGCAACTGTAAACATACAACCAGAGCTACAATAGAAGGGCTAGGTGAAAGTCAGAGAATCTGAGAATCTGTTGAAACATTTACAAACTGTAAGCTATTTCTTGCAAAGAAGAAGGTGGTTCTGACATGGCTGAATGTAAAAACACATACAGGGTATAAAAACTTTTGCAAGACCCTTTAATTTTTTATTCATGTCAGACAATTTAGGACTTTCTGTTTACCAATTACAATTTAACATTTAAGAGTTTTCTTACAATGTGTAATATCAATAATATCAATGAAACTCTAAAGTACTATCGTCATTATCATGCTAAAATGGTTTTGATTTGCTTTTTTACCCACTATGTTTTAAACTAAACAAAAGTGAGTTATTTTTTTGTTCGTATAACATCAGTGCCTTAAATGCTTTGGAAGCATTGTTTTTAGAAGCTGTGTGAATGCTTAATGTACGGAAGGATGCCGTTGCTTTGGAAACTGCCCATATGCAGAGCTGCCTTCATGACACTGGCAAAGAGATTTACACCACATTTCAGCACATGAAAGGAATCTCATTTGGCATTCAAAGAACCTGTCTCTACCAGTCAGTCTTTGAACTTCCATTAAGCCATTTATCACCATGCTGTGCAATTCATTTCATTCTTTTATACTCTAAGGAAGGATGCCCTTTTCCTCTCCTCAATTCAGCATCTGTTGACCCTGAGCATTCAGTTTATTCTACACAAAATGTGCAGAGACCAGAGTGTCAGAGGTCTTGAAGTCTAACACACCCTCTGTTCTTAATGATATTCTTATACAGACAATAGAAAAGAATTGTCTCCCTATTACTAAGATTTTCTCTAATCTTTTTTTCTCCAGTTCCACCGAGTATCCATGAAATGAAGAGCCACGGAGTTGGTTTGGGGCGCACAGCACTGCTGCGGTGCGAAGCTGCTGCTGTGCCTTCTCCAACCTTCGAGTGGTACAAGGGTGAGAAAAGGTAAATCTCGTTTGGTTGTTTGTTCTGTCATAACATGTAATTGGATCAAACTTGTACATGTCCTCTGGATGTGGCTTTCGTGTTTTTGAGCTCCAGCATGGTATAGTTTCAACCCAAGAGAAAATATACAGTTTATTAAGAGGCAACAGGTCTAGCAGGAAACCCAGAGCATCCTGCTCCCCAGTGACATCCTCCAGCTCAATCTGGGGGATCTCAAGGCGTTCCTAGGCAGGACGTGATATATAGTCCCTCCAGCGAATTCTGTGTTTTCCCCCTTTGCATCTCCCAGTGGGACGTGCCTGGAAAGCTTCCAAAGGGAGGCGCCTAGGGGGCATCCTGATCAGATGTCCAGTACAAAGTGTTAATGAATAATACAAGCATACTGGAAAAAGTGACATATACACTAGCGAGACTGATTTTCCATGATGTTTTTCATTTTATGAAGAATCCTTATTTTCACAGTCATCTCCAAATGTTCTTGATGGGGCCCCAGAACAGAGTCGGGCTTGTTTTTAAGATTGTTGATCTTTAGGTCAATTGCTCTGATGCTGCTACCCCAACAGATGATGGCAGGGAAAATCATACTCTCCACAACAGACTTATAGAAAATCAGCAACATCTTACTGCAAGCCCTGAAGGACCTAAGCTTCCTCAGGAAGCACACTTTGCTCTGTCCCTTCTTGTAGACAGCTTCACAATTGCGTCTCCAGTTGGTTTTCCAGGTGAATACTGAGGTATTTATATGCCTCCACTTCCTCCTCCACTTCTTCTCCCTGTATGGTAATAGTGTTGGTACTATTCCTGTTTCTCCTTAAATGAGCAATAAGTGAATTTTCATTATTTTAAATAGAGAGAACTAAAAAATAGGTTTGTGAAGAAGTAAAGGTATCTTTAGATGGACTCTAAAGATACCTTTCTCTCTGTGTTGTTTTCCAATCTCCTGTTTACATAGCCAGGCCAGCCGCTCATGCACATACGTGCACACGCGTACCGCTGCCACTCTTACCCACTCCCTGCCTATAAAATGCCACTGCCAGGGACAAAATGGTGGAGTGCATGGCCAAGATCAAAACGTATCTTGCAAACAGTATTATAAAGTTATGTTACTTCTTCACTAGACATGTTCCTCTGAAAGGTGATGCTGTTCTGCTGTGTATTTATCATTTGCAAATAGGCTCATACCAGCCGATGGGGGAGAAGGGGAAATGGGTGGCGAGTTCTGGAGCGAGTTAGAGAAAGGCGTGGCTTGATACACATCTCATTTTGGGCTACAGACTGTGCTCAAGCTCCACCTAGTGGTGAAATATTGCTTATTGCGACTTTATGTCTACAATCATCTCCTTTGTTTTATCTAGGACTGGGTACCTTTCACATTTCAACCGATACAGCACCGATACCAGTTGCCCATGAATTGGTACCGGTACTTAATGGTACCTATTTTCTGTACTTGTGTGTTTATGTAGTTATGAAGTTGTGTGTGAATAAAATTCAGGGAACTGTTTTAGGGCAACAGTTTCAGAGAGAGAAAATATACTGTATGTTAAAAACATTAGATTTCTCTTTGTAATTCAGGGCGGGATACATTTGCAATGAGGGAACACAGAGAGGTTCTCCTCTCTGCTCCCTTTGCTCTGACTACAGGGGAATTACAGGACGAGTCAGCAGCAGCTGTCTGTGAGACAGTGTTTGTGGGAAGGGGCTCACAGCAGCACTTGCCACTCTCTCAAGACAATAACTGCAGAACAATTAGTCTTTTCACGGGAAGTCTCCAATAACACAGATGAAAGGTCGCGGGATGGGTCTGAAAAGTCACTAAGTATAGCGAGAAATTTGTTAAATTAGCAGCAGTGACCAGGCACTTCCTCAGATTAAAAGTATTCCCGCTGCTGGCCTTGCACTTCGTGTCAAAAATATTGCACCAAAACAGAATCTGTGTTGCATGTGGAAAACTGGAGCCATACTTTCGACCGCTTTCTATCAGCCATGCTTGCTTTGTTGACTGGACCAGCGGCTACTGACGTCATTACTCTCTTGTGCGTGCAATGCTGTGTTCATGTCCGGCATGGAAAATCGACCACTCTTCCTCTCCCTCATTGTCACATGCGTTTAGGTACCGAAACATCGTACCATTTGATTTTATGTAAATCTGTACTACCAACAAGATTCAGTCGGTACCTATAAAAGTAACGATTTCAGTAACCGGCCCTAGATTTTTCCACATTTAGAATGAGATGATTGCTTCCACACCATGCCACAGAGCCGTCCACCAGTTCCTTGAACTCAGCTTTTTCTCCATCTCTCATGCATCCAACGACTGCAGAGTCATCTGAGTATTTCTGCAGATGACAGGAGTCTGTCTTGTATTGGACGGCTGAGGTGTAAAGCGTGAAAAGGAATGGTGAGCGTACAGTCCCCTGTGGTGCTCCTGTGCTACTCACTACATGGTTAGACACACAACCCTTCAATCTTACAAATTGTAGTCTATTTGTCAGGTAGTCTCTGATCCATGCGATTTTTGAGGCCTCCATCTGAATGTTTTGGAGTTTCTGACTAAGCAAATACCCTGAAAAAATGAAAGAACAGGTTACTCACACCACTGTCTGCCTTGTCCAAATGACAGTGGGTTTGTTGGAGCACGTGTATGATAGCATCTTCAACTCCAACTCCACGGTGATAAGCAAACTGCAGGAGGTCAGTCACACACTTAGTCATGGCCATGATGTCCACTCCATGTGGCTGGCACAGTGCATCCCAGTCTGTTGCCTCAAAGCAACCCTTAAAGGCTTCTTCGGCTTCCTGTGATCATCTTCTCACAGTTCTCTTTACTGCAGGTTGCCTTTGAAAAAGAGGCTTATATTCTGAGCAGATCAATCAAAATTCTGAGCTAATTTGCCAAGAGGATGTCTTGCTTTAGAGATCTATGAGTCATTTGTATGAGTATAAAACTACTAGAGCAGGCTGCACAGTGGGTAGCGCTGTTGCCTTGCAGCAAGAAGGTCCGGGGTTCAAGTCCAACCCTGGGTCTTTCTGCATGGAGTTTGCACGTTCTCCTGCGCATGTGTGGGTTCTCTCTGAGTACTCTGGCTTCCTCCCACAGTCCAAAAGCATGACTGTTAGGTTAATTTAGCTTCTCTAAATTGTCCTTAGGTGTGAGTGTGTGCGTGAATGGTTGTTTGTCCTGTTTGTCTCTGTGTTGCCCTGCAACAGACTGGCGACCTGTCCAGGGTGAATCCCGTCTCTCGCCCACTGAACGCTGGAGATAGGCACCAGCAACCCCTGCGACCCCATGAGGGATTAAGTGGCTCAGAAAATGGATGGATGGATAGTAGAGCAGGTGACGAAAAGTTGGAAGTGTAGCATAGATTAAAATCACCAGATATTGCCGCATGGGGATGTCGTGTGTATAGCTTAGCATCAACTGAGTTGATGGCATCACATGTAGTGTTGGCAACAGCTGATGGTGGATGTAGACTTTTGCCAAAATTACACCGGTGAATTCTTTGGGCAAATAATATGGACAAAAACTCACTGCTAACACATTGATATCCGGGCCGTGGAGATGAAACTTCACAGTAACATGTCCTGGATGACAACATCTCTGGTTCACAAGCACTGCTACTCCACCACCTTAGCTCTTGCCGCCCTTCTTTAAATCTCTGTCTGCACATATGGTCAGGGACAGAGATACTGGAGTCAGGGATATGCAGCCATGTTTCAGTGAAGCACATAATACTGCATTCCAGATATCCTGGCTGTTTCCCAAACATCTCACATTGTCCATAATGATCAATGGAAGAGATGGCTTAATTATCCTGCTGCTTTCTCCTCTTCTTGCATCTGCTCTACATCCTTGTCACCTCCTTTCATCTCCTCTGGGATTTGGGAACATAGTGAAAATATAATTTCAGCTTTTGTTAATCAGATGCTCCCGGTTATACAAAACCAACTGGTTTCTATGGATTTGCATCATAACAAATGTCCCCAAAAAAAACACCAACAACAATTCTTCAAGCAGCACGGTATCCAAAACCAGTTGAGAAAACCGTTTCAAAACCGTTTCAAAAAAAGCAACCTTATCCACAAAAAGGAGGAATTGAAGTTCCTTAAAAAGAATTGCAGAATATAAACAACAGAGCTACTCAAATATGCAGATGCCTTGAGCAGTGTAATTCTAGAATGCACTGCTCAAGCCATCGAAAAAAAGTCAACCATACGCACACTAACACCTAACAGAAAATTTGAGTCAACAATTAATCTTTCATAAGTGTTTTAAGAATATTCGAAGAAGCCTGGCTACCCAGGGAAAATGCCCTGGGAGAACATGAAACATGGTGTGCTGCCCACCCACGCCAGCATGCTGACAATGATAAGATACCCAATGTGTTCAAGTTTGTTTGTAACTTTTGTATGAAAGCATGCTTTTTGTATTCTTACAGATCAGCTCAGATTTCTGCTGTTTAAAAAATTTGAGATTATGGCATAAAAATGCCTGATCTTGAACTCCCACACTCTCTTGTAGAGTTTGAATATTCCTCCTTTTCTTGCACAGTTTTCTTTTTGGGTAATCTGGGGTTATCTTACTGTCCTAAAACATGTGCCAGGTTTAACTGGCCCGGTCTATCCATTTGTTTGTTTGAAACCTAAGAAACGTAAAGATATCTGTGAAAGAAAAATATTATCTGCTTAAAATTGTATTAGAAGTTGTATTAGATCTTTTTTTTAAAAATAAAGTTTGCCACTAATGTTAACTGGTATCTGACATGTTAGGTGAATGCTTAATTTGGTAGAAAAGTTTTGTTAAGGCTTTTTCCGCTGTTGTTTTTTTCCTCAGATATAATGCATTTGTACCCCCATTGCTCATGCCTCTGGGGAGAGCCTACCGAGACACGCCAGCAAGAGTCATTTGCACCTTTTTCTTACCTTGCATTCTGATAAAATGTTTGCAGGCAACTGGCTTAAATCATTTGTGACACATACATCAATCAGTCTAGATTCAAGTGTTAGTTCTTGAATTTAAAAAGCAAATTATACCTATTACCCATCATTTACCCACTCCTAGAGAGCACAGTTTCAGTCATCAGCTCACACTGTGCTAATTGTAATTATGGGGTGGATTCAATTTATTCAAATTGCGAAGGAGGCAGGTTGGCATAATTCTGGTCTTTTCTTAATTCAAGGACTCGCTCCTTCAGTGACTTCTCACATGGCTAAATTGTGATTTCTTCTTCTACTTTTAATCACGCCCAGAACATTAGTGAGAGGACTCAGGCACAGAGTTACAGATTTCTTCACAACACGTTCATTGGGCAGATGAAAAGCTGCGCTTTTGCTCCGTTTTGTGCAGCTTTCCTTTTAGTTTGTCTGTGTCAGACATATTGTGACAGTTTTGACAAGTAAACGTTTCTCTTGGTGTGTCATTGCTTTCATTCTTTGAGTGGAAGTGGGCGAGTGTTTGTGTGTACATCTGTCTGGGTGGGGAGCTTTCTTTCACCATGAAAGGGGGAAGCATTGACTGGTCTGATGTTAAGCTAGTGATGGTACGGAGCACATGCTGAGATTTTCAGAGAGCGTTAAGCTAAACTTTGAAGGGGGTCGCAGGCAGAGAGGCAACAACAGATTTTGAAGATATTGTTGGAAATAAGGTCACACGTAGAGTTTTGGCTCAGAGCGTCTTACATAGCAGCTTTAGCCAAGCCATAGCTCCTGGCAGGCCACCGTGAGGCTAAAATAGAAACATATCTACTCCGTGGAGGATTTTAGAGGTTAGGAATAACTAACATGAAATAAGTTAACAAAATGAACTAAAATAATCTGATTAAAATATGTTGCATATGCCTTAATGCTGTAACTTTTAATCTGTTCAGGCTGTTAAAGGGTATTACCATCAGAAGTAAACAGATAAACATGTCTTGGCTTACATAGTTGAAGCCATATATTTACAAACACAAGAAAACAAAAGACGTGCATTTTTTCCCATAACTTTGATTCCTCCTTGGGTACTGTTCCCACATGCCGGAGGATGGGAAGTTCATCTGTACAAACAATTATTCACAAGTCCAGCCAAACTACAGTTCAGGAAGGAGATGGGTTCTGTGTCCTGGAAAAGAGCTTATTTTGGTGCAAAATGTACATATCTGCATGAACAAAATGAAAAGCCCCTGTGAAACTAGCAGCTAAAGCTGGTTAGAATGTGTCAGTATCCACAGTGTGGACATGGGCTGAAAAGCCACTCAGCGAGGAAGCAGCCAGTATCTTACAGAAGAAACAAGAAAACAGTATACAGTTTGCAAATGGACTTGGGCGCAAAGAAATATTTGGAGACATGTCTGTTGGTCTGGTGAAACTGAAACTGAAGGCCATAAGGACTGTTGTTACATTTAGAGCAAACACCAAGGGGAAGTTTGCAAGTCAGAGAGCACCACCTTAGCTGTAAAGTGCAGATGTAGCAGCATTATGTTGTGAGAGTGTTTTGTTGGAGGAGGGACTGGACCACTTTACTAGGAAAGAACTGCACATTAGCCCGGGAGTTAAAGTTTAAGCACAAATAGTTCCTTCAAAGGGACAATGACTCATGACACAAAATGGCTGAAAGACAATAGAAAAGAGCCGTTGATGTGGCCTTGCCAAAGCTCTGATATCAGTCCTACAGAAGGTCTCTGAGTAGATTTGGAAAGGTGTTTGTGAGCAGGGCTGACTTCTACCTCTCCTAGCAGATGGTTGGACAAAGCTTTTAAAAGGAGATCTAAAATCTTTGACCCAAATCAGATTAAAAGACAATTACAGTTACTAACTTTACAGACAAGAGAATTGCTAAATACTAGCTATCTCTTTATTTGTCAGATGAAAGTATTTTAGTACTGTATTACAAACTGACCTAAAAAAAAGGAGCTTAATATCACAAAGTGAGGAAAATGGTAAAGGTCTTTTTTACACAGTGTTCTTTAAATGGCTGGTTTTAGCGGTATTTGTTATAACCATGTGCACCTGCAGCAAAAATATGAACAAAATGTCAGGTGGCACCCCACCACTTCCCCTCTGGTTCTTTCCACTCTTGTCTCAGTCCTTCAAAAGCCTCTCTCCAAAGCAGACACGGCCCGCTATGAAATAAATAGATGCGCTGAAGAGGGCGGTAATGATGGAAATCCACTTAAGATGACATTTGCTCCATTCTTGGCTCGTGCCTCTTTTCATACTCAAAGCTTTGTGTGCAGGTGAGAAATCAAAGCCTCATTTGTCGCTTTTACGTTGGTCTTTTCAGGATCATTAGGGGCCACGGTATTGACATCAAGAGCCTCACCTCCAGATCAGTCCTCACAGTGAACAACATGACAGAGGATCGTTACGGGAACTACACGTGCGTCGCCATCAACAAGCTGGGGACGGCTAACGCCAGCGTGCCTCTTATTCGTAAGTTTTCGTTCTACTTGCTCTTGGCTGAGTGGCGTGGTTGAAGCGACAGAGGGCTGAAAAGTATCAGCTCTCAAGTATTTTCTTTACGTTTCCTGCCAAGCCAGCTAAACCCAGTGCAGATGCTGGGTAAGGACATATTAGCAGTTAGTGTTTGCAGTTTTGTAAAGTGTTGTGTGCTGTGGTTGCAGAGTCTGCGTGGGTGTCTGCTTTGAAAGTCTTCATCTGCATGTGTAATGGATGAAAACACCACCTGAAAGCAAAAATTAACTTTGGTGTAATGACATGATAATTATAAAGAAACCTGCAAAGGTTAGAACTGCTAAAATCAATGCTAAGTAGTGTGGCTCAGATTTGTTTAAAAAATGTCTGGGAGTCAAGGCTTTCGTAATTTCCAAAGCTCCGCGAGTTCAAAGGGGGCCGAAACATCAGAAGCCATGCTGCGGGAGCGTCTGTGCTAAACTGTGCTTTCATTTAATGTGGCTAGTGAAGCATACTTGCAAGAAAAACAATAGAAAAATATCTGCTAACGCCACAAAACAGACCAAAAAATGTCCAAAACAACAGTGTTATGCATTAGTTTGAAGAGTTTTAGGGCAAATCAGATGACAAAGCAACCTCACACCAGATATGAAGAAAAAGAAATCTGAAATGAGAGGCATTTCAGTGCCGTTATTTAATCTATTGTTGAGGCAGTTGTAATTCAAACACAAATATAGCATTGATTTTACATGGCAATTTTTCCAGGAGCTTTCTTGCACTTATTTAAATTGCATTGCATTGACACATAAAAATATGTTGTGATGCAGTTCAGCATCTGTCCCCAGACTTTTCTTTGTATCCTTTCTTTTACGCTTTCTTGTCAGGACCAGAAATTGAGCTTTTATTTGTGTCATGCAGTGCTGGGTTGTGCCTGAACATTATTCTACACTTCTGTAATAAAGGTCTGGTCGCATTGTGCTACGGTGGATGCACGTAGGAGACTTTGGATTTTTTTTTTCCACAGAGTAATACAGGAGTAGGCAGCGAAAACAACTACTTCTGGCTATTTTTGGAGGTAGGAGGGAAAAAAGAAACACTCAAAAACTTAAATTGTTGTGTATTAATAAATAATAATACCTTTAAAATGTACATTTATTCCAGTAATTCAATTTAAAAAAGGAAAACCCATATGTTGATTATTTACACACACACAGCGATATATTTCAAGCTTTTATTTCTGTTTATTTTGATAATTATGATTTATAGATCATGAATACCCAAAATTTGGCTTCTCAGACAGCTGGACTAATACATAACGGCGCAAAAAGTTTCATGTTATGGGTTTCATAATTGTGGGTAATCCAGGTAAGCAACAGATGGTGAAGCTAATAAAACTGGCTTTTCACATAAAGCCTTAGCCAAGCATAGTCATAGAAAGTTGAGTAGAAGGAAAAAGTGTGGTAGAACAAGGCGAACAAGCTATAGGGAAACCATAGCTTTGACAGAAACAAAGCCCATTCAGTAGTTTGAAATATATTTACAAGGACAGCAGCTGGAGTCAGAGCATCAAGAGCCTCCAAACACGGACGTATTCATGGGGTACAAGTTCCCATGTCTTGTGTTACGTGACTCCTGAATCAGAGACGATATCAGAAGTGCTGTACCTGAGTTTATGGAGAAAAAGGACTGGATTGTTGCTCAGTGGTTTAAAGTCCTCTTCAAGTAAAGGAAGGTGTTATCAAAAACCAAGCTGCCAGAGTCTTATTTTAGTTAATGTATTCATTAAAAAAACATACAACGCACAATAATTAGGTCTGTTGTCTAGAATAAGTCAAAAGGGCACATTTTAACTTCAGTCACTGGTATGTAAGATTTAAAAAAAAAAAACAGGATTAAAGTGGAGATGGACATAATCCAAGTTCCTTACGGTCAAAAGGGAAGTTTTCACAGTCAGTGAAAATCTGGGGCGCCACGTCATCTTCTGGTGATGGTCCAGTGTTTTCTTCTTTTCCAAGTCCAAAGGCTGTCCAGCATCTTACAGGACATTTTAGAGCTTTCCTCCTCTGACAGGCCTTGTAGAGATCCTGATTTAATTTTCCAGCTGGACTTGTCACCTGCCCATACAGCAAAGTAATAAAATCTGGTTAAACAACCACAGTATCCCAGTGGTTAGTTTGGTTTAATTGGCGGGCAAATTATCCCCACCTTAACCCATAGAGAGTCTATCCCTTATAGTTCATATATATATATATATATATATAAAGAGTTTTACCCTTTGGATCTAATTACTGAAATAAATTAAATTATATTTAATATACTGAGATGAAACTGCTTCTTAATTTAACATCCTATCAACATTACCCACTGACAAGGTGTTATTTTTGTGACGGCATGTTACTGGCAAGTTTGATCTTTTTATTGAAGCATAAGGTTCTCGGAGTTCAGCTGGAAAATGCAGGAGGCTCACTGCACTCCTGCTGGGATTAGTCATCCCTCTCTTACATGGCAGTCATTTCAGGGCTGATTGAGGTTATTTATCAGCAAAATCAAAGGAAATTACAGGTCCACACAGGACTCAGCCTGATACTTAACATCAGAGATAAAAAAGAAAAACAAGAAACAGTGGAACCAAGGTAGAGCACAAAATGAGTTTTTAAATGTAAAAAACAAAAAAAAAACAATACCATAGAGAGTCTGTAATGGTGATTGTAATTCTTCATCCTGATTAACGAAACATACAAAACTGTTTCTCAAGAATAAAACGGTGCTCAAAGTTGTATTCGTTTTATTTCTGCTGCTGCAGTTTATTCGCTGATCCCTGCTGCCACTGATGAAAGTCTTTACAAACCACCAGGTGTAATGTGATCACTGCTGAGACAGGTGTGGTCCTCAGCTTTCTATTCATCTTGGCTCTGCACAAAATCAGTGCTCTGAACATCAGCCCTGCAGCCCTTACCCCCAGAGTTTGTAAGCAGCCTCATAGCACCCAACTGTACAATCTTCTTAACGTGACTCTGCAGTCCAGCTAACATAACTCACATTATCAGATTATCTGCATTCAACATCTGCCGTGCAGATCCTCATACTCTTCCATGGGAATATAGACAAAACATTCAGGAGGAGCTAAAATTTGTTTGCAAATTCTGCTTTCAAACAAAATTATCTTCATCTTCGTTTGCAAATTCTGCTTTCAAACAAAATTATCTTCATCTTCATTTTTTTTAATCTCTTTAAACTCTATAATGGGGGCGGGGGGGAAACACTGTAACCCTAGTTCACCGCTTGTTTGTTTGTTTGTCTTTTATGTGTACGTCTAGCCAGAGTGGCCAAAAAGAAATTTCACCACAGACAATAAAGAATCTTTGAATCTTTGAAAATGAAGTTGATACATGAGAAAACTTAAACTAATAGTGCTTGTAACATTCCAGAGCAGTGAAACCAGATTAAAAGCACTCACCTCTGGTGTATTAACCAGGATTTATGACGCACTAAAAACATATTGAAACAGAGATGATCAGTAATAGTTTTTCTGTTGAATCAGACATTAAGTAAAAAGGGCTCCAACTATTCACATTGATTCCTCTGATGCTTTTGCTATTCATACAAGGTGCTTGAAAGCAGATACGATTTTTTCCCCCAAAGCTTCAGAGTGCTTGCAGAGTTCTAGTTGTATAAATAATCTTTTTGAAACCATCATAGGCATGTACAGACTAATACAGGATTAGATTGTATACAGTGGGTGATCACAAGCATCTAGGACATCATTGTAGCCTGGCCTACAGTATTTTTCAAACTCGGACTCCAACGTTTAGTAAAGATATCGTTAACAACATTAAGATCAAAATTCAAAAGAATAACGCCCCAAGAATGACTAAAACAGCCCCAGGGTAAAGATTCTCTCGCAACAATTGTTGTTCGTGTTTATTTTAACACTGTTGTTCTTTCAGCCCTTAAGCAATAATTTGCATGTGCAAATTTGAATTCACTGCATTATAAAATCTGTAGTCTGTATCAAAACACCACAAATAGAGTTTTTAAAAGTCTCCTTTTCAGTGTTTTCTAACCAAAAACTCATTATTGTCCACTATGGGACAATAATGAACCCTGAGCACCACTGTAACTTAGCAAAAGAGTCTCTTCAGTCAGAGGGGGCTCAGCGCAGACAGCAACAGGAGATCCTTCCTGTTGATTGATTTTGCGGACATCTTGTTTTGATCTTTTTTTGTGTAAGGTTCTCATATTTCTGGGGATGCAGTTAGAGCCAGAACAACATCAAGTTGAATCATGCCCAGACTTGAATAAACAGTTATTGTAGCCATGCATCTGTAATTTTAACAGTTAAACTGATTTAATCATGAACAAAGCTGCCAGTATCTTTTAATGGTTTTTTTCCCAATCTAGATGTGTAAACAATTTATTTTTGATTGATGGAATTATCAAAACGACCAGTTTTCCTCCAAAATGAAAAGCAAGTTTATCGAAGTTTTTTTTTTTTTTTTTTTTTTTTTTTTTAATCAGCCAATTTTGAAAATAATCGCATGCCACATCAAAAGTCCAGAAAGCAACGTTACTGGCTGCATGAAGCCCACAAATCAATCAAACATGTGCAAGTCAGCAGGCATTTATTAAAATAATTTGCTTGTAAGTTTTTGTTGTAAAACAGTAAGCCAGTAGACAGGTCACCACTTGTTAGAAGTCATGATATCTTTGATGTAAGGATGTAACTTTGAGTTGGTAATGCTTCATGGCTTTGAACAGGAGCCGCGGGGTTTAACGACATCCTTTGGTTTTCTCTGTTTGTCTGCCCTATAAGCAAACTGCCTACAAACAACGCTTTTGGTTTTTTGCCTTTGAAACTAGTGTGCTACTGTAGTTTTAAACTTCCAGCACGAGCTCTTACATTTAACTTTAAGCCATGCTCGTTCAGATGAGCTGCTGCAAGAGAGGGGAAGCTACGTTGAACAAAACAATTCAAGTTAAATCAATTATAATCCAAATGAGTATCTTTAAAGCATCAGTTATGGTGAAATACCAAGTGTTACGAAAAACCCTAATAGACAGAAGAGGACTCAGCGGCTTAAAACTGTACAATAGCTTTGCCTTTTCTTGTTTTTTCTTTTCTGTGAAACCAATAAACCTTGCAGAGGGTCCAGACGCTGTTTAGCATCACCTGACCTGGAGTAACTTACTCCAAGACTGTTGAGCTCATTACTCTGTGAAAACTTAGAAAACATTTAAAACTAGTGTTAGTTTTTAATTTTGTTACAGGATCTTTAAAATAAACATTGTTTTTCTCTGATACAGCAAAGACTTTTATAATTTCACAGCTAAAGATTGTCAATTTTTTGTATGTAACGGAATCCACATAGCAAACATCTAAAAGTCTTTTAAGATATTTTTTTAGGAGAACACTTTGGAGGCTCAAAGAATATTTCTCCCCATTAATACATATGTTTACACATTCTTGAACTTCTCAAGTATTTTTCCTTGTTTGCGGGCTACAACTGTATGTTTACTTCATGTTTTAAAATCTCTGCCTTGTCAAATTGTTTCATTATTTCATCCACCTGCTGTTCCTTCTGAGCAGCTAAGGAAGCCACAACAGTGAAGGGGATGGGAATTTGGGAACACATTTCTCTCAGTGTTTCAGTGTGGATGCGTACAACAATTTATTTTAATGTATTCAGTGATGAAATATGAACAGGTGAATTAAAATATTCACCAGTTTATGATACTCCCTCTGATGATAATGTTGTCCCTATCAGGCCAGAGACTGAGAATAGCAACAAAAAAAATGTCTATAGAGTTGGCTATTTCAAAAGGAGCACTCCATTCCCCTGTTTGAGTATGCACAAAGAACATCAAAGGCTTCCCTCTGATTCTCAAATGGATGATCTAAATGTGACACTAGCAAGAGCTCAAAGGCAGAGTAGTGAAAAAAGAAAACCCTGAGAATCGGTAGAGGAGGCAGCTTCCTGAGCTGCCGTCCCCAACTTCTCTCGCTCCTCTATTCCATCTCTTTATCTCTCTGTCTGTCTCTCTATCGGGGCTGTGTCTGATTCTCTTATCTCGCACTTGTCGCTCTTTTTCCCTTTCTCTTTCTCCCTTGTCGTTCATTTTTCCTCCCTGTCATTCTGCTTTCCTGTCAAACATGCAATCTGACATATCACCCCGCTTTTCGCTCTCATGAGCTCAGTTTCTCTCTCATGATCCCCACAAATGGAAGAGAGGCCAGTTCCGCTGTTGCTCTTAACAAGAAATGGCAAGCAGTCGCCACAGAGCACCCCGCCGCCACAGCGAAGCAAATAATAAACATCCAGAGGTAAATTTAGCCATAGAGAATTTGAATTGCTGTTTTAAAATGAGTCAACGGCTCCTGATTGTCAAGATGCAAAAGGGGAAAGAGGCATGCATATTTTATAGCTCGTGATATATTGAGGTGACTTTTAAGTAAGGGGATTCCAGCTACCAAGGGATGACATTTCTCAGCCTCCATAGAAAGGCGGCGAGTGCTGGAAGGGAGGCTCTAACTAATTGTTGAACCTTGGATTTAAGAGGAACAGTTTAGCTTACATCCTGGCCGTGGAACAGTGGACCAGATGCTTACCATCATGGCACTGCAGAGGGAGTTTAGTGGTACAGGTCCCTTGTGGTTCTATAGAAGGTCTGTTGAGTTATTTAGTGGAAAGAGCTGTAGACGTACAGGATACCTAGATTGCTTTTAAGGGTCCTTTGAATTTGGTCCTTCAACAACCAAAGCAAGAGGTGTGTCTGCATCCTTATGACTGGGCTGCCATTTGTCACAGATTCTTTTTGAGGTGTTCATGGCAATGATTTCAAAGTGTAGTCAGAGAGAATGGTGTGTCATCTGAGAACCTTAGAAACGCTTCATGAGACGCCAAGGGGACTCTGAAGATCTGGTACTGTTGGCATCTTTAAGCCGTAACCTTTGGCATGCGTGGCAGGGTGCATTGCTCACGGCGGGTCAGGGGTCAGTACCTGCCTCAGAAAGGGAGATTGGTTATCGTAGTGTGTTGTTAGCGCACTAAGATAAATTAGAATGGAGTAGACTCCTTGTTTGCATTAATGTAGGCACTGCTATTGTCTGATGTGGTGAAACCAAAAAGTGAAGCTCTTAATTGACCAGTCGTTGTACCTTCCGACTCTCACCTATGGCCAGGAGATATGGATCATAGCCTAAAAAAATGAGATCTCTGTTTTGGGTCGCTGAATAGAGCTATAAGGTGGCCTGAGGTTGGAGTAGAGTCACTGCTCTGTATTAAAAGGAGTCAGTTGAGGCAGCCTGTGCACCTGATAAGAATGCCTGCTCAGCACATCCCTTTAGAAATGTTTCTTGTCAACACCGCACTGGGGGCACACTATCTCTCCGTTCTGGGCTGTGAACGCCTTGGAGTCCCCCAGAATGAGCTGAAGAGTGTTGCTGGGGTTAGGAATGTTCAAGTATTTCTCTTAGACTTGTTGGATTTTAAAATAGCAACACAATTGTGTTGCTTTGTGATTAAAGAAGAGTATTTTTTTTCTTTTGTGTTGTCAGGTCTAGTTTTGATGCATAAGGTGTTACTGAAAAGTAACACAGTTTCAGTAGTAATTCTCACCAAAAAAGATAAAGGTAAATGTATACTTCTCCCCAAGCCGAGAATCACAAAAGCGATGTACACATTTTTTGAAACATTTTTGTTTTGTTTTTTGAGGGGAAAAACATCTCTGTTTCTTTTCTTCATTTTTCCTCTCCTTGTTTACCATTCTGGGTATAAATTGACTGAATTTAGTGCTTTTCTAGTCATACGGATCACTCGAACCGCTTTAAACTGGAGTCACACTCACTAACGCGCGCAGATAGGCAGGTTGGTAGGCAAATTGGGGTTAAGTGCCTTGGGAGGAGATGGACTCAACAAGAAAATAGCAAGTTAGTGTATTTATCCAAATGAAATAAGGATGGAAATATAGTACTGGTGATGTTTTTGTGCTGGGTTTTCATTAGTTTCCTTTGTTTCAACAGAAACAATCTGCAGTGTCATGAGCAAATACTCAAAAAATAAGGTGAATAGTACCTTTCAAAATGTCTTGTTTGGAGACAACAGTTGATTCAGAGTTTTAGTTTTCTTTAAGGTCTCACTTTCCAAATCGTATTTTTAAAAAAAAAATAATAATCTAATAACTATAACAAAATAGGCCCATAACACATAAAGGAAAAATTTGATTATATGAGAGAAGTTCTAGTTCTGCCCCCCACCCCCCCCCCCCCCCATTTAAGCCGCAAAACATCTGTCCCAAAATTTTAGCAGATTTTTAATAAACTGAACAGAAGTGCATCAAAGTACATGCTGTCGGCTGGTGTGTTTATAGACAACAAAACGGTTGGAGTTCTTAGTTTTGATGTATTTAATAAACAATGGAAATCCAATTTTTTAGTGTTTGAACTTTTGATCTCATCAAGGGAAAACTAGCCGATTCTGAGTTACAGTTTTTATTATGGCGTTCACAGCTTCTGAAGTTGTGTTTGTTGTTAACTTCATTGTCAGTCAGTTCAATTAAACGAGAACAGGCAGTTTTCGTTTTAGTCGCTTGTTTGTTTATAACTCTCAAACTGTTTCAAACATAATGGAAATGTAATTGCAGTTCATAAATTAGAGTTAGAGGAAATTGTAGTGTATTATGTACCTTTCTAAACAAACCTGAACTAAACTTGCCTATTCTGGATGTGCATTTACTAGTTTCATTGCTGAAATGAAAGGATTTAGGTGTCAAATCTATGTTCTCATGTATCACAGATTTTATTTTTGTGGGTTTCACAAGTTACTTTGAGTTAAGTACATTGCATAGTAAATTTGAAAAAGACTAAGCCTTTATAAATTGAATCATTCTCCTCTGCAAATGCTCGCTGACCCGTCACAGTTTCTGCTTCTCATTCTGGACAATTTAATTTAGATGTAAACAGTAAATCGTGTCGCTCTCGTCAGTCAGGCTGCAGGTCAGACACCAAGTCACAGTTTGCTAGTCGCTTCTCAGTTCTGTTGATCTGCTGATGTTGTAGACTTTTGAGATCATACTATATTTAGTCATTGTCCAACTTGTCCTTTCCAGTCTGTTAGAAATGGCTATGTACTTTAATTTTGATGTCTCATCTTTTATATGCAATCAGCATGGCTTCTGGGAACTTACGAGTGATGTTGCGCTGCCAACTGCTAAGTTTGCTTTAACATTGAACTGTGTATTTGTTTTGTAATCTGTGTAGCCATTTGCTGTAGAAATAATACACAGTAGGTTTATGCAGCAGCAGTTTTTTTATTTAATGTTTTTATTTACGTTGAGATCTGATGAGTGCTTGCTTTTGCCCCAACATTCCAGATTGTATTAGCTTAAGGCTGTTAGGCGTGTTATCTTTTAGCCTCTATGTGCTACAAATCTCACTTAGCTCACTTCAGTCGTTAATTATTGTCACTGTAAGATCTGAGAGACCCTGCATATAAACACGTTTTTTCCACAAAGTCTCCGTACATTGTTACACCCTCAGATCAAGATGCTATTAGTATTGTGCTGTAAATTCATTTTCAGCAAGTCGATTTTATTCACCTATATCTCAGATAAGAAGGGCACTCCAGCATTAAATATAAATTGGAGCATGCTGTGGTTTTTCATAAGATTGGAACATTGTAATGTAGCCTTTTTTTCATTGAATTACAGTAATTTTATTGCATTCTTTTCAGTTTATGTAAGGGCAGCCAGAGTGGTATCTGAACCCTGCTTCTTATTAGAATCTGTTTAAGACCGTGCATGTTGCAGTTATTTGTCTTTTATCCGGATCATGATTGAGGTTTATAGAGATGTGCCTTAAACAACAGTCTTTCAGATCAAACTGTATAACTTTGAAGAGTCAGTTCTTTGACACAGAAAACTGGATGATTGATGCCTGTTGACTGCAGGGGGGGCGAGTGGTAATAGTCTACTTGTAATAGTCTACTCAAACTTGTATGTATTTTTTTTTATTAAGAATATTCTTGACCTCAGAATAACCCAGTTTTATGAATTTTACACAAATATATTAAACATCAGTTAGAGATTAGATTTAGTTGTCTTCATGCCAACCTCTTAAATAGCCTTTATTTGAATACAAAATGTAATCTAATCTTATACATAAAGCTCCAAAAATGCCTGTGGCTGCCCTAAAAGTGTTAATATAAGATTTTGGTTAATAAATAGTCTATAGTCTTTCATTTTCGTGCTATTGGGTTGAAGAATTTCTCTTTGACCCTGCTACTCCTCCTGCTTGTCAAGCATCATTTTTTAAACTTGCATGGAGTTACCAAAATGTGGATGTGCATGACTGGTTGTAATGACAGAGCATGCCTCCCTCTCATTAGTGATGCATTTGCTCTTCTATCCTGAGATACAACAAGCCAAAGCCTATTCTCTCTTGCAGGAGTTTTTTGGCTTTGATAAAAATAGTCTTATTTGGCTGAAAAAACAGTGCGGTTTATCAACATAACACTTACATACACAGTCAGGCATGGTAGTGGCACTGCCACTGCCAAATAAACCTAGAAACAGCTTCTTCACAAGAGCTGTGAAGGCTATGGCCCCCCTGATGGGAGACTCCAGTCCAACACGATACAAATCACCCCACTAGGGCGACTGTGGCTTGATGGGTTGAGTAGTTGGCTTGCAATTGGAAGGTTGTAGGTTCAATTCCAGCTTCCCCTTGTCACATGTCGATGTGCCCCTGGGCAAAGCACTTAACCCCAAATTGCCTACCGAGCTGTGTATCGGTGTATAAATGTGTGTGTGTTAGTGAGTACGGTTGGGTGACTGTGGCTCTAGTGTACAGCGCTTTGAGTGGTCAGTATGAAAAAGCACTATATAACTTCAGTCCATTTACTAGCCCATCAATCACATTAATGTTATTGCCTATTTACACACTATTATTTCACAATATCTAAATGCACATTTCTGTAAATGAAGCCTCAAATCATTGCACAAAAGCACTTTATTACCTCATTATGTTATCTGTGACTCATGAAGGACAACTAGTTCATACAGACTTTTAAATCTTAATCTTTTTTAAAAAAAAGTTATCTTTTGAATGCTAAAGGGGGAAAAACACTGTAACCCTTGTTCATCGCCTATTTGTTTGTTTGCCTTTTATTTTTACTCCTAGCCGTAGTTGCCAAGAATAACTTTCACCAGAGTGACAATAAAGAATCTTTGAATCTATGAATTAATTTTGATTGTCCAGCTGGAACTTATCATAAATCTGCATCTAAAGCTTGTCTAACATGAAGTGTATTTTCAATCTTAATATGTTGTGAAATAGCTTAAGAAAAGTACAGTTCAAAGTGAAAGGTAGCAGGTTGAATTTAATAGGGCTGTGTAAAAATAATCCATAATACGACATCCGATTTTCACATATCCTCTTGCATTTAATTCTAAAGAAGGATATCCAGCTTTTAGTGAAAAATGCCAACGCATTCCCTTTCCATCCATCTTCAGCATACCCGATTTGTTCACACGCAAAATTACAATTCTGAAAAGCCATATATCTCATGCTATGATTTGCAGACACTCAGTCTGCACAAGGGAAGATTACACTCACCTTGGGATGCTGTATGGTTTTACTTTTACCTACTTTAGGATTATTTTAGCTAATAAGAGGCAAACTTAGACTTTGTATAGGGTAATAATCTTTCACTTCAAGATCATTAAGAATGAAAAAAATAAAGTGAGAAAAAAGGCTGTAACTGAGCATTGAGAGTTGCACTCTTAATCCCATGACAGATACTGTGCAAACTGACACACTTTATTATCTCAAAAATGTGCTTCATTTTCTTCACATTCAGATGCACATAAGACACATTTTGAGGTATGGCAACATACATGGGGATGAATGAAGATGAGTGAATTTGTTCTAAGCTAATAGACCCCAGAAAACTGAAGGGCTACAATAACACAAAAAAAATGTTTTTGCTGATTATTAAATTTAGATTGTGGATCAGATTTATATAGACTGGCAATGTTGAATATTTCCATATAAAGTTTGTCCCTTTTTTGAAATTCAATTAGCAAAGTATTGTGTAAATAGTCTTTTTTTCCCACTGTAGATGAATGCAACACACTCTTTGTGATATCAGTTGAGGTACTACCGTTGACGAATAGACAGTTCCTGTTTCAGCTTCCTGTTTTATGCGTTAGAGCGAAGTAAACTACATTGAAATCACCTAACTGGGTTTCTCCAATTTTCTAAGGACTCCTTCAGCTTAATTTCTCCAGCTTTTATCTCTCAAACCCACCTCAGCTTAGCCCTGAAGGAAGAGTTGCTCCCCCTTTTACTCCGTCTTAGTCCCCCCCACCCCCAGCGGTCTTCGCTAGAGACTAATAGGAAAAAAGCGTTGCCTTCCCTTTCTCTGTCTGTACTCAACCTTCCCAAAGCATGAGAGACATTGCTGTCTACTGGTTTAATGAATGTTTTGTTCATTTGTCACGCTTATCAATCATTGCATGTGTAGGTGTCATTTTGACATGTTTTCTCATCTGTTATTGTTGTTGATGATGTTGTTTATTCCCACACTTTGTGATTGTACCTGAGTCATAGCGCAGAGGTGCGGGAAAATGGGTGCTAAAGGTGAAACCTGAAGCATAAGCGTATGTGATAACAGCTTAAAATGCTAGAGAATTATGTGGGGATTGGATGGAGGCGTCGTGTTTTTCTCAAATTTAGTTATCCCTGCTTCCCCACTTTTTTTTTACTGCTGAACAACACTGTTGTTAGCTTATATTAGGGCTGTTAATCGATTAAAAAAATTAATCTAATTAATTACATACTCTGTAATTAATAAATCTAAATTAATCGCATATATTTTTTGCTGTGAAAGTATTTTAAATATTTAAATTCAAATGATTCAATGAATAATCAGCATTAGATACATTAAAGTATCGGCTGTATCTAATGCATTATCCGTTGAATACTGATAATGCATTTGGCCATCGGGCCGGACTAAATCATTTGGCCAGCATTCACAGACTCGCTATCTGGACAGTATCTGGATGGTATCTGGCAATCTGATACCATCAACTTACTCTTAAAACGATCTTGTGATACAAATATCTAAAGAAGAAAAATACGTCGAGAACTCGTCGTTTGCTCTGTTTGCGTCTGCCACTGTGCTCGCCCTCTGCCTTCCAGTCCGGCGCGCAGGCGCGAAAAACCCGGATGAAAACAATAGCAGTGAACTACCCTATACCAGGGCTTTTCAATTTTGTATTTCTATTAACAAAGTACATTCATAAAAAAGGCCTATTCATAAAATATCCATCCAAATATTTCCATCTTACATGCTACTTTTACTGAAACATCACGGACAGAGGGCTTCGTTTTAAAATTGAGCTGTCATTAGATCAAATTCATAAACAATTGTTTTCAACAGCAGACAAACTGAACTAAACAGATGCCAATGTCAAACTGAACTCACGTCAACAGGAGACATTAACTGAAATAATAATAAAAAAAGATAACCTGAATTTAACAGACGTCAACATATTCCATATTCCAATCTACTTTTTAGGCTAATTATACACAATTTAGACCTATTGCTATTTTATTAGTTGTTATCTCTTATCTGATGTATTTCTGATGTTTGGCACTTTGTTTTACCTCGTTTTAAAGTGCTCTTTAAATAATTATGACATTCATGATGGTTATGATCAGAATAAACTTTTCCATCACCTCCCAGAAGCTGGAAAGAAAAGAGACAAAAACATTTTGTCTCTTTTTCACACCTCACTTACTAACTCTAATATTTTAGTCTAAATACTTTAGCCTAAATATTTTAGGCTAAAATATGACACTTTTTATTTGTTTTTCTTCAATCCCTCGGTGATGTTTAGTAATTTCTGCCAAAGGCTGCAGCATTTTGATTTAATTCATCTGAATGCAGTATTTGCAAGCCATACTCTGTTTGGATGGAAAAAAAAACTGTCTGTGATTGGCTTTAACAGCCGAGCGAGTGCACAGCTGGTGTTGAGCGTGAAACGAGCAGGTACGCGCGAGCAAAGTAGCGCGCGAGCAGAGATGGAACTCACCGCGAGGACAGTGGGTTGAGAAGAGTTTTTCAGACCGTACCAGACCGGTTTTGAGCGTTGAGAGTTGTTTCACTGCGCGCTTGGATTGCTTCCTGCGCGCTCAAACAGAAGGCACGAATATCGCTACACTGTTTCACAGAGTTGAGCGGCAGCGCTGTCTTCTTCGCTGTCTTCTCGCGCCTCCCCTGTGACTCTTTGGCGCCCCCCCCCCAGGGGAGGCGCGCCTCACCGATTAATCTGCGTTAATTTTTTTTAAATTAATTAATCGAAATTAACGCGTTATTTTGACAGCCCTAGCTTATATATAATTGTGCTAAAAGTTTACAGCCTGTGCAGCTTTTTAAATTATTTATTTTTTGTTAATACATTTGAAAATCAATTTCACAATACATTCAAAATTTGCAAGTAGCAGCGTCCCTTATTTTTCTTAAATGCACACATGCTGCATTGCAACATTTACCTTTCATTTTCAAGGTTCCAATTTCCATATTTAGGCAATCAGAAAAGCCATTAACATTTCCCAGTTTCATGGCAATAAGGAAATGTTTGGCGCTGAAGCTGAGTGTTCATTTAGAAGCCCAGCGGGCACTGGGCTTTATGTGCACCCACACCACACCCACCCTTGTTGAATCTGGCAGGAGGCAAGATGTACTGCCATAGGGACCTTTATCCCTGGACGCCTCAATCCTGTGTGTGCCCAAAAGATTATACATTCACTGGCTAGCATAAAAAAAATCACTCTGGACCAATAACTAATTAGCTGGCTCGCAGTAAAATACAGACTTTAACACCAACTGTTCTATCATCATGGAGGCATAAGTTAGGCGGATGTTTAAGAATTGCTCTGCTGCTCAGTAGAAATTGGAATAATAAATGTCTTTGCCTAAACATTACCTTTTAAATATAAAACATATTAAGTTTATTGTAAATATCATTTGGACACCTAAAATGTCTCACATTGACTAATGCAATTTCAGTATATTGCCTAATACTATTGTTGAAAAAATAATTAGATCTTTTTATTCAATCCTATATTATCACATAATAGATTTGGATAAAGTTAAATTTTGATTAACCTTAAAAAAATTTGTTTATATCCATATGCAAATCTGAGCAGATCCCAGAAAAACAGTGAAACCATGCAGTCTTTTTGCGTTTAGATGTCTAAAAAAGTATCTTTATAAAGTTTGTGAATTCCTATGAAAAAACTCTGAAGTTAAAAGTTAAAAAATTCAATTTTCAGACTTTCTAATCAGCAACAAGTCTCTACGTAGTAGTTTATGAGCAATGACCTAATCATATTATGCTTCTGGTCTTGTGAGAGAGATAGGCTAAACAGAGACATGTCCATTACGTGCACATTACTTTTTCACTTGATGTAAAGCTAGTTTCCACCTTAGATTCGCTCCCCGCTATGCTTATATGTAGGCAGTACAAGTGCTGCCCTACAGCTCATTTTTAAAATATTAAATCGAAAAACAGTCAGAGCTTAGATAATATATGCCTTTGAGTATTTAAATACATAATTGATGTTAAGTTAAGCTTCTGTATATTAGTATTTGCCCTTTAGACCTATTATCATGGCACCAATGCTAATTATTAGTAATTAATTAAATTTTCAACTAATGCGAGCATTGGCAACTTGGCACTAAGCTTTTGTAGTGTTACTTTAAACCTGCTAGCTATGTTGTGATAGTTACACACATTTGTAAAACTACATGTGTTTGTCCATTCATGCATTCTTAATCTAAAAGATGTGTCTACAGTGCTACTGTGTTTTCTTATGGGAGCAAGAAATGTTTTTCTTTTCAACTAAATGTTGTTAGTCTATCAGTAAAACTGCAAAAACATTGAGGGCAGGCAGAATAATAACCTTAGTTGATTTTGTGTGTTTTCTCAAGCAACTTAGCTTTTGAGTGTTACATTATTCAGTTTACCATTTCTTATAATTCATTACTCCTTCAATAGATGAAAACAAATGTGCACACTGCTAATGAGAGACCCCTAATACATTCAAAGTGGACTTCATTCCTAGCCCTGACATAAATCTAAGTTCCTAAAGATCATGCCATTCAAATCACCCGCATTGTGCCATCTGTGTAAACAGAAATATATTACAGTGCTTGAAAGAAAATAGATTTTAAAAATGTGTTTTGTGTTGCAAGCGAGCAGTCTGTACACAAGACAAGATGGCATATATAGTATGCAAAATGATGTGTAGCTGTCTTGAATGAGTGAAACAATAAAAGTCAGAGTGGAGCTATACGAGGGAGAGATTGTATGTCAAATGATATGCTCCACGGTAATGGAGGGGTGTCTGAGAGCTCATGAAATGATTCACTGGCAAATTCTTGCTCGAGTATTAATCAGATAGCACCCGCATGGCTTTTTGAAGAAAAGGACTGAAAAGAAACTGCCTTTGCATATCGGCTCCCCCAGGAGTGCTTAAAGTAGAAACATTTTTAGAAGAAAAGATGAATCCGGCCATTTCCTCCACAATATACCAAGGTTGAAAGGCATATAATTTCATGTATGAGCACTCATTCCTTCACAATTTTCCCTTCAGACAGAATGATGAAATCAAATGAAAGCAACCAGTTTATTGTTGTTGGCGTAATAGTGATCTGTTAAACACCAACATAGTCATTACACAGTAGTTAGAGCACTTCAGGAAAGTGACACAGAGACAGTCAGATTGGGAGGATTCCATTGACCACCTCTTTGGCCTGTGAACGGAAATGGCCATATTCAGTTCCCATGTAAACGGATTAAAATGGAGAGTTAAAGTGTGCCTCTGTGCTGTTGCCTGGCCTAGATACAGTAGCTCACTGCAACAATTTAAAATTTAATATTCTTTTCAGAGGAAATGTGTGAAATATAATTACAGCTGTCATGGTTTACTCCTCTGCTATGAAGCCTTTTGGAAACGGGTGGCTTATGTAGTACTTTTTAAAGAAGTTTAAATATTGTAGATTCAAGTAGAAAATGCATTAGATACCGGCACTAAAATGTGAGAACACTAAGTGTCCCGACCATTGGGTTAGGCTGCAAACAACAGCTTTGCTTTGGCAAATAAATCTTACTCGTGTGACTTATTCTACGAAGCCGAACATAGCTTACTTCAAAATGTTTTACTAATTACAAGGGCCTCCTGTGTACATAATCGTCCCATAGCTCAGATTCAACAAACAGTTGCGCCCTAGATACACTGGCCAACCGTTTTATTAGGTGCGCCTTGCTGCTATGAGGTTGGACCCCCCCTTTGCATTCAGGAATGCTTTCATTCTTTTGTGACATAGATTCAGCAAGTTTTGGAAACATTTCTAAGAGATTTTGTCAATATATACATGATAGCAACATGCTGTGGTTGCAGATTTGTCGGCTGCATATCAACAGTGTAAATCGTCTGTTCCACCGCAATCCAAAAGCGCCTTTTTATGGAGTGAGATCTGGTTAGTCCATGGTGACACGGATGATCATGTGTGATAAAACAGTTAGAGGTGATTCGAGACATGGTGCTTTGCCCTGCTGGATGTAGTCATCAGAAGATGGGTACAGTGTGTTGATAAAGGGATGGACATGGTGCGCAGCAGCTCATGGAGGCTGTGGCATTAAAACAACACTTAGTTGGTACTAAGTGTTTCAGGACAATATCTCTCATGCTAATAAACCATCACCAGCAGACTGAGCCATTGATACAAAGCAGCATGCATTCGTGCTTTCATGTTTTTACACCATCTAAAAGTCACAGCAGACATGGAGGCTCCTCGGAGCAGGCAACATCTGTTATCGTCTGACTTTGATGAATCTTTTTTAAATGTAGCCTCAGTTTCCTGCTCTTAGCTGACAGACGGGGGCACCGTGTATGGTTTTCTTCTGCTGTAGCCTGTCTGCTTCAAGGTTTGATGTCTTGTGCGTCCAGAGATGGTGTTCTGCCTGCATTGGCTGCAACGAGTTATTTAAAGTCCTGTTTGCCTTTCAATGATCTCCCATCAATGTATCCATTTCATCTGAAACCAACAATGCATTTTCATCCACGCAACTACTGCTCACCTGATATTTTCTCTTTTCAGAGCTTTCACCAAAAATCACACCAAGTTAAAAGTCACTTAAATATCCGGTCTTCCCTGTTGGGATGCTGGTTTTGAGCTTCAGCAAGTCGTCTTCATAATTTTTTTGAGTCCCAAATGCACAGATTTTATTTGATTGTGTCAACAAGCAATTGAACAGGTGAATTAAAAAAAATGGTCAGTGATTATATGTTTCAGTTTAACTAAACTGCAATCTGTGCGTAGATTTGTAACTGTAGACATGATTAAGTATAAGATCTACTTCTATTAAATTGTACCCATAGACTTAGAGAAGAAAGAGCCCACACATGCTTGGTTTTGACACACTGGATTGAACATTTCATGGTCTCACACTATTCCATCACTCAAATGCCACCAGTGGCTCAGCCTGAAATAAGTTCATAAGTTAATCAGATTGAGCCTCCTGACTTCCTTCCTCCGTGGGATCAAACACAGATCCCCATTTTCTGCTCATACTCTAGTCACTTCATATATCCTAAAAGGGATGAGAAAATCAAAATCGTTGGCTGAATCTGTGACAGAAGAAGATGTGATTTAAGAACTACCCAAGAAGTGCTGTTGAAATTATGGGGTGGTTCCAGAAGTTGGTGTGTTTAACCATCAAAATGAGGAAAAAGTCCCTGTTTAGCAAACCAGAGGTAGGATTTCACATAGCCAACAAAAATCTCCTTAGAGTTTTGAAGCAGCTACAGCTCTGGATTTTTTTTTAATTCTTTTTATTTATTTATTTCACTCAGAGCTCTGGTGCAGTAAAACATGTTGTTTATGAGCATGTAAAAGTAGCATCTTGCCACAGAGACTTTAGTCCTTATTGCATGGGGAGGATTTGTCTCCATTCCCTGTCCTTTTTGTCCTTGCATGCATTTTTCTTTTTTTGTTTTATGTCTCCATTCTGTTAATAATACATGAATGTCCTCTTTCCCTTCCCCTCCCTCTCCCCCTTCCTCTCCTCCCCTGTAGCAATTATTGAGCCCACCACCACTAGTGCTGTCTCAAGCCCAGGTCAGTATATGTCACTATGCTGTACACCAGATTAGCAAAGAGGTCCGCTGCCTCACACTAACCCTAGTTAGATTCCTCCCCTCCATCTTGATTGATTTCAATTGGCTGGCTGGAATGCCTGCTGGGTGTACAGCTTTTTTGTATGTCCTCTGTTGGTTTTATTTGCATTATTTGCTAATTTTAGTTTGGCTATTAGAGACTGGCTACATTTACTTCCAGCAGCCTGCGTCATTGCAGCTTTACACACCCTACCTTTCATTACAGCCCCCACCACCACCACCACCCTTTTGTGGAGCAAGCAGTAGCATCATCAAGTGGCTGTTCTATATTCGTTTTGGGTCTTTGCTGCTTTTCATATTGCTGATGGCTTCGTCTTCTTCTCTTTCTGGCTTTTTACCACAACTCCCCTGCAGTACACATCATAGGCAGGACATTGTCGGTGGTAAAGGGCCTTGGTTGTAAGATTCAATCTCTTGCTGTCCTTGTCCTTTTATCACTCCCTTTAAGTCCAGTTCTCTTCCTCTCACATTTCTTTCCCTTCTCTCTATACTTTTTCTTTCTGCTCTTCCTTTGTTTCAAGAACAATCAGTTGGTACTTTGCCTCTGTCTTTAACCTGATCTCCTGCTTCTGCTGTTGCCGTTGCTACACTTTCAATGTCACCCTTGTTTCCCCTCTTCGCTCTGTTCTGCTGCTTCTACATTCCAGCCAAGAGTAATCCCCTCTGCCTGGTCGTCTTTTCTCCCTTTTGTAATGGTTTTAAGCAAGTCTCAGAATGTAATCTCTTTTGCTGGTTACATTATTTTTGCTTTGCTTAATACTTTTCACGTGCGCAAAACACGCAGACACACCTAAAGGCTCTCTGTGGCTAAGACACGCTGAAATTACAACAGGATTCAGTAGTTTCTACGTAGCCACATGCAATAATTCTTATTGCATGACTACTTTGTCGAGTGTTTCTTTTATTATTATTTTGCATTTACTTCAGTGGATGGGAACAAATGTACCTTCCTTTATAAACCAAATATATATATCCATGGAGATTCAATCAGACAAGTCAAAATAAACTTAACAATAGAAAAGCAGTCCTGCATTACCCTTAACTTTAATTCAATAGAACGCTTGCAAAACAAATGACAATTTCATGGTCCAAAGGGACACCAGGGTTTTCTGTTGAAGATAAAGTCACTCAATGGGCCACTCTTCCTGTTTTTCTCCAAGTTGTTTAACATTGGTTTTGGTGGTGGTGCTCTAACTAGATGGTTTAGTAAAAAGCATTAGTTTAGATCTCCAATACCCATCAGTGGTACTTAGCCCTTTCTATTATTTAATCAATTTCTATAATTAATATGGACGGGTTAATATAAGCTCTTGTTGATATTTTTCCCTTTTGTTGTCACCCTTATATATGTTTAAGGTAACCCAAGAACCAAGAGAGAGAGAAAAAAATGTGGATAACTGTAGGTATTGCTATTAAGAATGGAAAGACATCCACTGGCTCAATATCTGATGATATGAAGAAGAAAAAAAATTGTCAAAGTGATGTCTGTCTCATGTACTGTTTATTTGCTCTGTCAGCAGTTCCTTGTACTGATAGTACTACTAGTAATACTTTGTCAGCAATATTTTTACCAATTTGTTGTATTAATAAGAAATGTTACCACAATCTCTGGATATAAAGGTGAGTGGTTTATCCCTCATACATTTTTGTTTCTGTTTACACTCTTACTTTGTAGTAATAAAGGAAGAGGTTCTTTATTTGTCTTGTGTTGACAGAGTCGTATAATAAAGACTGCTAGTCAGGCTGGCTGATAATATTTGCTTACATAACCTTTTACATTTTTTTGTTTGAATGTATTTTGGGTAGCCAATAACCAAGTAAGATCCAAAATATTTGTACTATATGATGACATTGCCATACGCCACTAATAACACTGATATTAGCTTCTGATTAGCAGTATCCTGGCAGCACAAAATAAAATAAACTATTCCTACCCTGAACTGTTATACACCGACTGAATAAATAGAATTTAGATATATTTGTCTGGATTTATGAATTATTCTGTTTTTAAGAATTTAAAAAGAGTATTACCTATGTCTTTTGACATTGGGATTCCCTCAGATTGAGACAAGCATGAAACCAAAATAAATAGACTGGTTAAACCTGGAATAGACATTTCTAAACTGACATTTTTTGAACTATGGTTTGTGATTGGTGAAACATATAGTAGGTCTTATTCATCAAATAGAGACATATTCCACAGTTATCACTTTTGGGTGTCAGCCTTTTGTTTTAATGGCATAGCCTCAAACGTTGCATCCATGACCGATTGCGGACGACGCAGATGCATCAAGTATAAACCAGGCTTAAGACATCACAGGTCTTGAGGTTCAACAAAATCTCCTTAATTTTCTCAGTTATGTGTTTTTGAAAATACCAACACACTTGTTATGTTTGGAAACAGACAGCAGCTTTAGCTTTCTTTAAACGATTGTCGAAGTCTCATTTGATCTTGTGATTGTGAATAATACCCAATATAATTTATAGCCTTGTGTAAGGTCTGAATGCATCTGTAAACAGTTGCTGGTCAGCTTCCTTAATTTCTATAGATCAACAATGACAAATGTAAAATAATAATGCAAATAACTCTGTGCTACATTTTTTATGCAACTGTCACTGTTAAAGTTTGTTAATATATAATATATCAGACTAAAATAGTATTTACTCAATTAAATCAATTTGTGACGCCGTGTTTGTCACAAAACCATGGAAATTACTTCTATAAGCTACAGTATTAACCTTGCGCTCTATACACACATAAAATTCCCTCCTCTGCCTTTCACTACAACTTAAGGCTTATATCTACAAGATTGAACATACAATCTTTGGCACCCCTAGAGCAAAGAAACCTGAGCAAAGAGAATAGTCAAACTGAACACAAGGCACTGGTCAGAAAACAGGGACCTCGTCAAGAGTGGACCCAAGCCTCAGACGGCCCGTAGATCCCTCTGAGAGCCTCACTGTGGTCAAACTGAAATAAGTCAGTCTGGAGGAGAAAACAGAGAGGGGGAAGACGATCAGTGTTCTAAATAATTCCTCCTCCTCTCTCTGTGATGAACTGTGGCAGATGGACATCACATTCAGCCACCAATTTATCCCACCAAAGAGCAAGACAGAGCAGTGCAGCCGTTTATTTGTGCCCACTGCCATCAGACGCCTCAACAGTCAACAAGCCCACAGCCAAAGCCAGCTGTGCCCCCTCACCTCCTCTGACTCCCACTCAGCCAGAGCTGTCACACTCATTGCTCTCTTCTCCTCAGCTCCACATTCAGATTCCGTGCTCCATGTGTGGTAGCTCTGAGCCATAAAGAGTAGGTGGAGAAAATGTGCATTGTTGCATTAACGATTCATCAATACCACTTATGTTTCTCTCCATTACACATAGTGGCAGTTTTGATAAAGATTACAATAAGAATGAATTGTTGTCAGACAAGATGACCACAGTGTCACTTGTGTCCCTGCTAAACCTAGCAAACTATCTTTTGCAACATGATGTTTGGAGCTGTTGTGAGTTGACTGTCAGAAACAAAAGAAAACAAGAAATGACAGTGGGTGATACCGACTCTCTTGTGTTCAGATAAAAATGACAAAAGCAAACCGTACCATGATTCTCGCTGAAAGGACAATATGGATGTCCAGCGGAATTGTTGTTTTGTTATTATGATACACCAAACAGTCTATCCTATTATTCGGATGATGCTGTGCAGCTACCGTTAAGCCCATCAAATGACGTGCTATATCATGTGTTTAAGCCATGAAAGGCTTAAGTGTTGAAGTGACAAGATGTGGTGCTGGTAGTCAGGATTTGTCATGTGAGAAGACTGCTGGGCTGTCTTCTTTATTCCTGAGCAAAACTAAGCGTACTACCTTCTGCTTATGCAGATGAAAATGGAAGATTACAAATGCTAAATAAAGAATCACATAAACTTTTTCTGTCTGACATTAAGACAGACCACAGATTAACTGTTTTTATGTAATCAATACTACCGAACATATTTCTGTTTATTAAATGCTAAAATAATGAAAAATAGATTTTTAGAACGTACTAATGTCCTTTAAATTCAGAGGTTTAAATACATTTCCTTAATATTTGTTAGAATTGCCTTTTAAGCCATGTAACTTCAGTCAAACATATTAGGTATCCTTTCACAAGCTTTTCACAACTGTTTGGTAAATTTTTGGCCCATTCGTCCTGACAGAATTGGTGTAACAGAGCCAGGATTTTAAGGTATCTTACTCTCACACACCTTCTTTATGCACATTTTCAAGTATCGCATTAGAAAAGGTTGAAGGAAACCGCAAAATTCTAAATAACTTCCTCAATTTCACAAAGTTTTTCCGCTCACTTCAGATGGTTTTTGGCCTTTTCGAGCGAGTTAATGTGCTAAACAAGAGATAGAAATACATTTGCCAAATAAGCTCTGATGTAGCAAACAATTACCTCACGTGACCAATCAGCTGTTTCCACTGTCACCATATTCCCATAAGGCACAAGGAATTGCATTTCTATCTCATCGTCTCTGGACAGCATGTAGCATCAACAATACTAGTTGACATGACAGAACAATTATACTTTGCCCCATAGCAACACATTCCTGAAAACCTCTCTCCCTTTTCTCAGATGTGCGGTCCATGCTAGTTTGCAACCTCTGCTTCCGATTTATTTTATGGAAATACGCAGAATTGACTTCATTTTATTTTATCTATTTATTTTTTTGCAATATTGTTAAACTATTTGTTTCTTTTTCTATCTGTTAAAATTAGGTATTGAAATTGGTATTTTTAAACTTTAAATATTTTACATATCACTGCACACAAATTATCAACAAATGCTGATTAGGGCTGAATTATGTTAGGAAATCATGTGATGGCCATATTTGAGAGAATCTATCAGTTTTGATAGATCCACATTTTCCTCGCTTCTCTCCTTCTTATCTGCTGTTAAGATGCTTGAACTATTCTCTGTGACCCTTTTGGGCTTTGTCAGAAGGGAACATCCTTTGTAGTGAGACTCCATCGAGCAGAAGAATCTCACTGACATGCAAAATCAGAATTCCTAACACTTGGAGTATAATAGCTAGCAGCTATTACATTTTAAATGCTTCTTTTATTTTGTGTTACCATGATTGTGTATGTTTCTAATGTGACTATGATATATTCAATATCTGTTGTACTGCCATAGTCTGAGCTAAAAATTTATCATTTAGAAATTAAAATTTCTAAAATATAAATATTAGGGCAAGCTTTAATGTTTATGACATGCTTAAAAATTAATTACAAAAACATTGTACAAAAATTATGTTTTAGACACAGTTCCCTGAGTCACAAGAATAAAACCCATTTAAACTAACATGACATAATTAGGGGTGGTGAAGCGAAACATCAGTGAAGATCTTTCTTCTGCCAGAAGTGTTTGGGATATTTCTTTTTCTTTTTTTCTAACTTCTCTTTTTGATGTATGATGAAAATCCATTGTAAATATAATTAATTCATGCTCATTCAAGATCTAAGTTTTATGCTATCAAGGCTCTTAGTACATATCTATATCTTTACTCTTTGATGATTGAGACAGAGACATAAAGGTAATCTTTATTTCCTTGCTCTTTTCTCACGTCTTACCTTATAAATATCACACATGTTCACACCTGCCAGGTAACTATAGACAAAAAGCTAAAACATCTGTTTCTTTACAGGATTTTTTAAATCTTTCATGCCTTGAAATGATTACACCGTGCTGTCAAATGAACAGAACAGCAGTGTTCTTTATTTTAATGAAATAGAAAGTCTTGAGCTTTTCTTAGCTTTAGCAAATGGATTTATGTGCATTTCCCAAAACATAAAACACAGCCCCAACACTCTAAAGCTGCTGGCCTGATGCCACCCTGTCATCCAAATGAAATGTAGATCTGTGATAATAGCATACACTCTCACAGACTGCTACCTCAGTTTATTTACGCGAATCACTTGCGGTTGGTAAGAGTAGTCTTCTCATCACTGTGCTGAGTCACAAACTCTTGTTTTTCAAAGCCCAACACTGCTGGCAAGCAGAATAACACATGCATTTAACATAATCTAACTCTGCAATTTTCCCTGTGTCATCATTACTAAATTTGCACGGCACGAGTTTAGGTAAATAAAGAGTATCCCCACATAGTTCCCAACTTGACTCCAGTTACTATTTGATCTTCTGCTTCTGGTAGAACGTATGCCTTAAATACATTTTGATAGAAGTAATTACCGACAGGGTAAAGATGGCCTGCGTTTTAAATGGTTGGTGTGTCTCGCATTTTAAGCATTTATTTGCCCCTCCTTTGACCCACCATGAAGCCTAAGAAGATGAGAGGAAAAAGATCAATGAGCATAAAGCCGATGTCTGGATATGTTTGAGAGAAACCCATAAAAAATGCAAACGATGGAGCGAAGCCTAAAGATTGAGAGATGAAATACAGAGTATAGTCTCACGTTGCTTTGTAGAACATCTGAAAAACTGGGGATTACTTTATAAGGTTTAAAAAAAAAGGAAAATTCCTTAGTCTGGATAAAGACCTTACTCTTATAGCTTTAGACTGATGGAAGGTTATACATCCTCTTTTATTTCAAGGTGCAGGGCACAACATCAAAGAGATAATCTACCTAATTAAGTATTCTGCCAAAGATCTCCGCAATTCAAGTCACTCTCTCAGCTCTAGGCTTGCAATGATGTGCTAATTAAATTATTCTTGCAGGCATGTGAAGCTTGTACAATCAAATGTTAATTTATAACATAAGACGGCCAATTTGATCAGGTATTCCTGCTTCATTCTTTTATCTGATGTTGAAAAATTTAGTACCCAAGGCACATTTTGTTTTTGTTGCACTGGAGGAGGCCATCTTAGTAAATAAATATGCTTTGTTGCAAAGTTCTCCAATAAAATCCTCTCTTGGCCTTTTGTATGTAAATATTACCCTAACTGTGTATACAGTTACGTCTAGTTTAAAACTGCATAATTCAATCTTATGACTTAATCGATATTTTGCAGATTTTTGCTAAATGTCCTACTTTTAGCTTAAGTAAAGTGTTTGTAGCTCAGGCTGCATCTCAATGAAGTTTAGTCTCCTTTGTGAATTAATATTTGGCCTGAGGGGGACTTAATGCTGATAAAAGAGTTTGAATTAAAGTCTTTCTAAATAGCCCTTCACCAAGAGAAGCACCCTTGCGTAAGTGAGCGATTATTTCGCAATTTTTGCTGAATCACAATTTCGGCTGCTTTCTGCTATTGCTTTGTGATGGAAGTAGATCTTTAGGTTGAAAGTCATTTAGTTCATATTCCTTTCAAGCAGTCTTGTGGAAAAAAAGCAGGAAATTATGCAAAAATCCAATTACTTTAAATTTATTCAATAAATAATCCACTCCGTTTAAAGCATTTTAAGAATCAGACTATACCATTAGACTCAACCGAGCCTCATAAACATATACATATATGTTGGATGACCTTAGCCTAAATAGAAATGTGATATATTTTATTTACTCTTAATATCTACAATTCACAGTTGAAATTATTTGAGGGCTCTATGCTGTGTTACAGAAGGGTCTTAGGGTGTATTCACACCAGCTACAGAGTTCGTTTCCCCTCTTGGGCTGAACCGTTTGTGCAGGTGCGAATACACTCAAGCGGACCCTGGTCCATATGAAACAACTGGACCAAGACCCACTTTTGAGGTGGTTTCAGTACACTTTCTGTTGCGGTTCGCTTCTAGTGTGAACACAAAGTGGCCTTGATCCAAACCAACCCCAGAAAACACACATTCTTTGGACTTGACAAGCCACTGTAGCGGTGAATGTAGCATTCAAATCATACCTGGTCCACAGGCCGGCATCAGTTGCTGCTGTCAGCATGCTGCGGGTTCCTCAGCTTGAAATGAAATGTATCAAAACTTGCATTTATTGAGGTACTCTTGCCACTCTCAATAATTTGAGTTGCAATAACAGCACAAATACGCAGAACAGAGGTGCAATATTTACATGATTGTTTTCCTCCATTTCTGTGTCTGGGCTACGTCCCGCCCTAGTAATTTCTGTCCAATGGGAGCAACAATCCTCACATAGGTGGCTTTGTTTACACGTTGTAGTTCACTTGGAAAAAGTACAATGTGAAAGCAAAATTCACCAAATTGAAACAATAAAGTCTTCTTATGGTCCGAACCAAACAAGCAGACCAAAAGACTTCCCTGGTTTGAATACACCCTAAGTGCCTGAGTAGATTAGCAAGGTTATGTTGATAAAGGACTGGTTTCTTCTTGGATAATGATTACAGTCTTGTCAGTTTCAGTAGGGGATTAATGTACACATTTTACCCTAAAAGACTTTGATGTTTGAGAGACAGGATCTGTCTTCTTCCTTAACAGTTTGATGCCCTGATATTGCTATGCTATTTATACTTGTGTATAACCGTAACCCTAATGAAGTACCTTCAGGTATCTGGACGTTGTACTCAAGGATTAGCCAGCTTTGTGGAGATCAACAATCTTCTTTCTTATATTTTGTCTGATCTCTTTTTTTCCTCCTTTATGTCCTCTAAGGAAGCAGTGTGTTTGAGGTTTCCAAAACATATATAGAGATGTGCCTTCATTCAAATAAAATTTAAGCTTTAGAAGTTATGCCATCATCATGCTCTGGACTTTTTTCAGATTAAATAGAGATTGAATCTATTTTTTTATTGAATAGACAAATGGAAACCTTTAAACCTTTTTAAATTTGTAAATTCCTAAATTCGAGCATACCAATAGAAAACTAAAAAACAAGAGTTTAAGAGCAATTATTTTTGGTAATCCTTTTCTCTTTTTTTTTCCCTTATTTTGGAAATCCTAATTTAAGCAAAACAGAAAAGAGTTGTCTGATTTGATGTCAAAAAGTAAGCAAATAAAATAGCTGTTTGTCTTTTTATGTGGTGCATGTTTAGTCAAGTTACCCAAAGTCTAGCTCCAAAAAGACCAAAATCATGGCTGTAGTACTCCTTCATTCAACATTGTTGAGCAAAGCAAAGAAACCCAGATTAATATTGTATTTTTTTCATGATATAGAATAATCTTAGCTATGAGCTTCATATTACTTTAAATCTTTAAATAAAATATATCCAATTATATGTAGCAATATTTCAGTCTGTTCTATTATCGATTTCTGTCAAAAATGTCATTGTGCTGTTAATTTTGGATATCAGAAAAAAACTGATTATAAACAGTTTGTCCATAATTTGATATTGCTTTGCACGGATGGAGTGTTGCATCCATCCAGCAACAAGCTTGTTTAGCAAATTTAAAGCAAAGTTTGCACATTACTGTTTCATTTAGTTATAATGCATTATAGTTAAAAATGCAGTTTTCCACCACACATTTTCAGCCACCTACCTACATCTGTGGCCATTAAAACCATATACATCAGCACTATTAGAGTTACTGATCATACAAAAGACCCAAAAGCATTAAGGATGCTGGAGTAGACAGTGTAGGTGTTGTTTTTAATGCCCTTATTGGCATCTAATCCACACAGGACTTCTGAACTGGAGAGATTGCTTTTTAATTGACGGCTCAGAAAGGCCTTGGTTTTAGCAATACAAATATACATTGTTCATTTATATGTCTGTAGTCAGACGCACATGCCAAAAGTGCTGTTGTTAAGTCACGTCAAGTGGCAATTATGTGTAATAGCAAATGTGACTGCTAACTGCTAGGGTTTGTGAGTCACTCCAGGATAATGTGTATATAAAAACATTTCACTTATGAATTATTGAATAGGATGAAGTATCTCGATCCAACAAGCTTTTACTGAGGTCTCTGATGAGTGGACTGGTGCTGTAGATCTGAGAGGACTGGACTTGTTGAAACCAGTGTGCTAAGCTTCTCGAGGAGATTCTAAAGCAAACAACCCCGCATCTACTTTACCCGGCATGCTTGGCGCCAGACACACTGAGCTACCCACAGATAATCCTTTTTGGCAGTGCATTTTCTGCCAGCCTTATCAGTTATATGGTAGCAAGATCAAGAACCGTGCAAACAACTTCCACACGCCGGAGCACTGCCACCCCAGCTCCTGGCCCGCACGGTTTGTTTTGACTTGATATGCTGACCTTCATTTTTACTGAGTGCTAACTCCACCATCACCTCTGGAAGAGTCTGATAAGCAGATGGCATGTCATCTATCATACTTGACCCCTTGATCCCTGGACGATGTAAATAGACAATGGATTTTGTCCTGTGGACCTAGAAGCCTGCAGCCTTCTCCAGTCTCAAAACCTCTGTTTGCAATGATAGGGTGGAAACGTGCATAAGCAATGCCTAAGGTAAAACCTGCATCTCCCCATTCACTCAAATGAACCTTATATTTCTAATGAAAAGTAAACAGAAACACAAAAGCCTCCAGTACTTGCATGTAAAATATGCATAATGCACATAATGTCGAATACATCCGGCACTTAGCGGGGCTAATTTTACTGCCCTGAGCAGCTTTATAGCATGATTCCCAGAAATATCAAAGCCTGCCAGAGTTCATTTAGGTGATCAACAGTTTTCCTTTTGAAAACATTTGCTTTGCCATACTGTGAAAATGTGTTTTCAGTAAATGAAAGCAATTACTTTGATCTTAGAATAAGATTGCCATATGATCCTCTGTTCTCTTTCTAATGAGTATTAATCAGGTTAGATCAGTGTTCAGTCTTTTGTCTAGTAATAGTCATTACAAGCAAAAACGGGTTTTGCCATAGCTGCTCTGGCTTTTTATTACAGTGCACTATCTCCCACATTAGCTAAATGCGGGAGATAGCCACACTAGAATTGACTTTGTTTTAGCGCATCCTTCTAAGCAGAGTAAAATACAAAGTGATGGCTCTTTCCTTTCTCTTGTGTTTTTGCCATCTATGTCAGCATAGAAGTTAATTGCAATCAGTCCTAAATTAATTTAGGAAAACATTCAAGTATTGTGCCTGTAAAAAAGATGTAAGGTTCTTTTCAGATCCTTAACGTTTGGTCTTCATTATGTGATCTTGTTTGTTTCTCTCAGTTGCAGAAACACCCTCAGCCATGCCTGCAGTTTCCAACAAAAAAATTTGATACAGTAATAGGTTTTTTAATTAAAGATAACTAGACTTACAGGTTTATACCATCATATTTGAATTTAAATATAAAGCTTATTTAATTCAGTAATTCAATTCAAAAACCAAAAAGCACATATTATGGATGTTCATTTCGCACAATATATCTGAACCGTTTATTTTTGTCAATTTTGATGAGTATGGATTAACCCAAAATTAAATTTCTCAGACTGTTGGAATATTATGAAGGATTAAATTTGAAGGTATTTAGGAAGGCATGCTTGCTTTAACAGCAACCTTCAGCTTATCTGCATTGGTAGGTCTGGTGTCTCATCTTCCTCTTGACAATACCTCACAGATTCTGTATTGGGTACAGGCGAGCTTGCCGCTCAGTCAAACACTGTGAACTGCCAGCTTCTGTAGCATCGACCTGCATTGGATTACCCGTTTTGTTGGGGGATTCAATAACTGTCTGCCTGGCAGCTGTCAAGTCAGTAGTCCTACCCGTGATTGTGTAAGCCTATAACATGGACATCACATTCTTGTATTAAAATTATATTTTAAAAAGGTTGTATGTGATATTCTAATTTCCTAAAAAGATGAAACGGGTTTTCATGATTTTTTTTAAACTATTTCTCAAAACTTGAAAAATAAATATTTGAAATATGTAACTCCGTGTGTAATGAATCTTTATTTGAGTTTTTCTTTTAATATAAAATTCCTGAAATTAATTAACTTTTTGGCGATTATTTACATTATTAGAATTAATCTATATGTCTAAGATCTGATCAATAGGACAGCAGAAACAGCACAGTGGAGCCTTATCTTTAGAAACTATTATTAGGCTCATCCCTCTTACTTCACACATGTCAAACTCATATATATTGTGCCATAAAACAGAGTTGTTCACACCTTAAAGATCGCAGTTGAACACACATTGGAATATTGCAATTAATGTGCTTAGGGAAAGTATACTTGAGTGTTAATCCATTATTTTCTATCAGTTTCCCGATTCCAGAGTCTCATAAAGCATTCATAATATATTTTACTTTCTTACATATGACTTTCTTATATATGTATATGAATATGTGACTTTCCTGTCGGCCTCTGAAATCTGGACATCGAGCCTTGATTCTGCCTCATAACCAAGTCCTTTGCCCAGCTGTCTGACCTTCTGACCAGGGTGCCAATAAGTTAATTCTCCCAGAGAATTGTTGCCTGTTGGAGTAGGAAGGACGAGATGCCCACCAGAGTAATCCGACCTCTTGGGCCTGTTTGTTCCTGGTTCTGGAGGTTTGACATACATCATGCCTATTCTGCCATACTGGTCAGGGGAGGATGTTGGAGTTCATCTTGTCTCTGTTCTGGTGGGGTACTCTGTCCTAAGATGTCAAGGACTATGTTGCCTCCTGTTTTCTTTGCAATGTTTCAAAGCAATTCAGATGATCACCTACTGGGTTACTTCGCCTATTGCCTGTTCCGTCTCACTCCTGGTCTCATCTGTTGATGAACTTTGTCTGACCTCTTCCAACAGTTGCACGGTGATAATGACCATTGTCGACAGGTTCTCCAAGTTGGTTCACCTGGTGCCACTACAGAAACTTCCCACCGCTAAGGAGCTGGGGGAGATCCTGGTCCATGCAGCGTTATGTCTCCATGGGTTACCTGCTGACATCGTCTCTGACCAGGGACCCCAGCAGGAGTTCTGCTCGCTGCTGGGGGATTCTGTAAGTCTGTCCTCTGGGTTTCCAGTCGGAAAGGGCCAACCAGGAGTTTGAGACAAAGGTTTGTCTGCTGTGCAGTCAAGAACCCACCAGGTGGTCGCCCTATTTACCTAGGGTCGGACACGCCATCAATTCCATCCCAATCAGCACCGCTGGTATGTCTCAAATCTATATGGTTTATGGGTTCCAGCCACTGGTGTTCACCCTCCAGGACAGGGAGGTCAAGGTGCCTTCTCATCATCATGCTGCGGCAATAAGCTGTCAACGAGCATGGAGAAGACCCAAGAAGAGATTGATCAAAATGGCTCAAAGCGTCACAGTATTTCTTCTGTTCTGCAACCATGTGCTGTTGTGTTTTGTTTCACTGGCTGTGAGCTGCTCTCCTGTGCTCTGCTCCACTGATTAGTTTAGTAGCGGCACCTGTGCTGGGCTCATTAACTCTGGATGACTTCACCTGCCACACTGCCTTATGAAGCCTGCTTCTCACAGCTAGTCTCTGCCAGATTCTTGAAAGCCATAATCTGAGTAGACCATCCAGCGCTCCTTGATTGCCTTGCCAAGTTTTTACCTTGTCTGTTCCTTGGATTTCCCCGTCTTACCCTTGTCGTACTTTCCTGTTAGCCTCTGAAATTTGGACATCGACCCTCGTTTCTGCCTCACAACCAGCCTTTTGCCCAGTCCTCTGGATACCTCTGTTGGCACCTGTCTCATGGTTCTGACCTTTGCCTGGATTCTGGATTCCCACCTGTCAAGCCCTGTGTCTGCTCATGTGGAGCTCGGCGTCTGTGCTGTCTGCTGCACCCTTCCAAGGACTGTGTTGGACCCTGGGACCCACGGATCAGTTCTTGCACAAACCCCAGGACTGTGATACGTTTATTCAGTGTATTGTCACCAACACTGAGTTTGTCTCGGCTACTAACCTCTCTCTCTCCCCTACAGTGATTCCTGTGTCTGCTCCTGGCAGCTTCCTGATCGAGCTTAACTTGCTTTTTCTAAATAAATTGTTGTTTTACACTCTTGTTGTCTGGCTGAATTATCAGGTCCAAACTCTGAGCATTACATTATGATCCTTATTTTATGGGACTTAACCTTCCCTGTTCATCTCTGCTCTCTACACACGCTCACTTTCAGGGCTGCCATTCACCAGTTTGTCAGCCTCTTATATAAATGGTCATGGCACGCTCCTTCTGTCAGCATATTATTTTACTTACCTCACATCTCTGTCAGAGCCGCTCTGTCTCTGCCTGTCTTTTGCCAGCTTTGTCTTTCCGTTGCTCCCTTGTGTACCTCTCTCCTCTCTACCTCTGATTATCTCTCCCACTTCGCATTTCGTCAGGAGTGCCAGCCATTTAATGCAAACGTGGTCACACTGACAGTCCCACCAAACAGAGAGGAAACAGCTTTCAGTGCTGAATCCATAAGCGTCTTTAGAAGAACATGAAACTATTTCACCAGCGTTTTCTGTGTTTTCATCTTTCATGGATATTTCTCTGCATCTATTACTGAATCGTGGTGGATATTAAAATGAGCTCCTGCCAGAGCCTTTGCTGTTATTAAATTGTGCCAAAAAAAAATCTTTTATGTGTTTATTCCCACGTCCTATTTGAATTATCATTGCAGGCGATCCTTTTATCCCTGTCCGTCACTTTTTTTCTTTTTTTTTTGTTCTTGGTGTAACTATTCAGAGATTGCAGAGCACCAGATCTCACAGAAATCATGCTGTTCCCAGAGGATCAAAGCACATTATGAACTGTAATTTCTTCTATTCTATCTATTACATCTTTCTCTATTATTTGATTTAGTATTTACAACTCTGCTTTCAAAACATGCATTCCCTCTGTTGTGCTGAACGTTTTCAAATAAATAATATGGGAAGCACACAAAAAAGAAACAGTGCTACAGAGTTTAGAAAAAAATTTAAATCTTTGACCAACTTTAATTGGCACCTTTACTGCAGTCAGGGTTATTAATAAGACAATTCAGTTGGAAAGATGAGTTTTTGGTGCTCTGAACAACAGGCAGGACTGTGCGGCTGGTGTGTGAGAGCTGAAGCAGAAAATGGATAGTCATTTCCTTCTACAGCCACGAAAGGCTGCCGTAGAGATTCGGTCTTGGCCTATAATTGAGACACCAGGGTATATTCTGTTTCTGGACAGACTCTAATGGTTAGTGCATTAAGGGGGATGATTGAAGAAAGCCACAAACTTACAGTGGAGGCCACAGTAAATCAGAAAAGATGGCTTTTTGGCCAATTTGTAGATCACACTGCGCAGGGCTTTGGGTCTTTCCTCTCTCTTAGCAATGCTAAGAGCACTCTTCTGAGGAGTTAAATAAGTGTGATTTCAAGGTATGAAAAAGTGAACAATGTCAGCAGTAACGTTGAGAATGCTTTGAACAAGTTGTTGTCTTTGGAAATGTGGTTTATGTGCTGTTTTGCACTCTGTCAGTTGTTAAGAGGCTCTACTCTGCATCCTTCTGATTTTGGATTTAACTCTTCGGGAATGTGGACTTGAAGCAGTTTGTATGTTTCATGGCATCTGCTTGAGTTGGTGCATAATCCTGCCGATCTACCAAAACTGTTCTAAACTCTTCCTGCCCCCCAAAATACCCTGTTTTCCTGCTGATTCTTACTCATCACAGAATCCAACAGCTCAAATTAGATTATATTTAACACAAGTCAGCTTACCTGTGCTCATCTCCATGCATGGCTCTGTATTCTTTTTAACCCATTTACCCAGTTTTGCAGAGTAATATAGTTATTTCATTTCTATGGTGCAAGAAAAATATGCTAATTAGTTGTACATCTTTCTATGTATATACTGGGCTACTATATGTCATCTGAAGGTGAGAGTATGACCTAGATTGCATGCAAACTTACCAAAACAAAGAAAAGGGACTAATAGTTTCAAACAATATTCATGAAATAATACATTTAAAAAAAAATTATGATGGTCACTGGATTTTTTTAAATCCCTTACAGTTGCTTTTCTTTGTGTAAACACTGTAGGCACAAACGTACTTTAGGTAAACACCAGGATATGGCTAATCATGTCCCATGTAGTTTTATTAATTCCTAGAAGAATAGATGGATTATAATTTATTGTTTTAGAAAGAGTCTGGAAGCCACAGAATAATTAGTTTGGCCTAATTAGATAAATAAATCTGGGCAGTAGAGATATTGTACATATTGCTTCTAAAATCAACTCTCATTAAAGATTGCCCTGGACTTGTTTCACGAAAATCTAACATAGCTTAGATCTCTCACAGAAAAATGGCTGTAGACAGCTGTTTATTTTAAGCATTTCACACTCCTGTTGACCTACTATAATAAGAGGTGTAACGTTATGTGCATTCGTACCAGAAATGTCCAGTACAGCACTGTTGGTTCGATAAACATGAACCAAACAAATACAGCGTTGTTTTAAACCTGAGCACATGCAGATTGTTTATGCGTGGGACTAATTGTTTTCTTTTGGTGTCAGTTTTTAAAGTTGCGCAAACCTTAAAGCAACAACACATCGTATTGCACCGAGAGGACTCCCAGCTATCACTAAATTATGTTTTTTGGGAACATTAAGGTTTCATACTCAGCTACAGTGGAGGAAAAAATGGTGGACAGAACCACGATCTTATGTCAGCTTACATATTTTTCAACAGCAATAAGGAACTTGGCTCGCTCTGCACTTATCTAAATTACTCACCTCAAACAAAGTCAAGCCGATTGTCAACATCACTGATACTGGAGGAAAATATCAGCTGATGTCCAAATGGTGACCTGTAACATCCAATCAGCCCAAAACTTGTACATCGTATGAGATGCAAGGCAGGTGAATCCCTGACGATGAGAAGGGATGTTTTCAGCAGCTGAACATGGTGCATTCATGTACAGCTGGTATACTAGGGTGTTTAAATTTCAAAACAGCACCATATATATATATATATATATATATATATATATATATATATATATATATATATATATATATATATATATATATATATAAAATTAAAAGCAGCATGATATGTCAATGGTCCAAAAAATGTTTGGTGGATTTGTTTGTCGATGCTCCGAATGGTCATACAGTGGCTTTTAAGGACTTCTTGTTACAGGAAAGTTTTTTTATGATTTGAAACCTCATTTACATCCTCTGATCCCTGATCATTTAGTATCTGGCCAAAGGTGTGAGTACCAGATGTTCTCCAGAATGGAAAATCCAGCATCCTGCCGCCACTAACTACTTCTGGATTATTAAAACTATGTAGCGGAAGAGGAGATGTGTACTTGATGTCGGTTTTAAAGAGAGGTCTGACTTTATGCCTAGATTCAAGAGCTTCGCTTTGAAGATTGTCTATTTGTATTTTTTGCAGTGGATTTGAAATGGAGCACAGGTTAGATATGGTTTTGGTTCTAAATGACTTTGGTGATGATTGAAAATAATCAAACCATGCCTGTTGAGTTGTTGATGTTTGGAGGCGATGTCAACTATTTGAATCCTCCCTGTTTATACGTAACAATGAGTGTTTTATGTCAGGTAAAATTTCATTTACTTTTCCAAATACAACTTGTAATATTGCTATTTAGTTTACTGAGTACTGAAGAGGGAGTTCATTTAGCATGGATATACAAAAGTAATTTTCATTATACGATCTAATAAACCCTTACAAGTACTTTTGCTACGTTTTATTTATGAACCATCTTACACTACTAATCATATCTATTCAAGCACTTTTAGTTAGTTATCACTTTTATTAAAGCATTTTTTAACGATTTGAAAGAGGCCGTTTCTGTTCAGGTTCTTGTACTAAACTGCTGTAAGCTTCACTCAGAGGGGAAAAAAATACATTCAACCACAGTTGCTTTTTACATCCTACCTCAAATAAACATCTACCACAAGGTTTGCATTAAAATTCCTGTTGTTCATTGAAAGTGTAACAGTGTTCTAAACTTCATTTCATCCAGGTCTAAGTCGGAAATTAAGTTATTTTTAACCACAACAGCTGAGTCGCACAACCTTAAAGTTATTGGGTTTCTGTTTTGTATGCAGGGTCATACTGAGAGAAAACACAGTGGGATGTATGATTTGCCGTTATTCTTAAGCAGAAGTTTCCACACGTTCATGTAGAGGGATCATCTAAAGGGATTTATCAGTAAATCTTGTTTATGTTCTGCTCTTGTTTCACCTTCAAGAACATTTTGTTAGCAATTACATGGATCTAAACCCAATGACTTTTTGACAAAGCAAGGATTTTACTCCACTGTTTCCTCAAATTTTAAAGCCGTTTATTAAACACCCTCTGATAAACTTTTTTTTTGTTTTTCAACTCCTGTCTTCAGTCGTGCTCTTTTGCACTTTCGGGTTATACTATCCAACAGTTTTGGTTTACTCTGGCAGACTTTTACTTAGGAGATGCCTGATCTAAGGCTACGTTTACACTGCAGGTCTTGATGCTCAATTCTATTCTTTTGTTTAAATCAGATTGTGTTTGCGTGGTCGTGCATATTACTAATTAAATGCGACTGCCATCAGACTTCTGTCTCAACGTTTCAAGACCCCAAAGCGACCTGCATGCAAAGATAACAGAAGAAGACGTCATACAGCAGCTCGCTGTTTATGGATGTGATGGCAAATGTAATGGTTTCTAGAAGTGTTCAATAAAGCTTCATCTAAAAAAGGAATTGAGGATCCCGGTGTCTCTGTGTTAGTATGAAGTTGTTGAGTAATGGGATCTGACAATATTATGACCGCACTATAACAAGAAGAAGAAAGGTAAGAAGTAAACAGCACGGCTATTAATGATCGTTTGTGGAGCCGTGACTGCTCTCTGCTGTAGAGAAGTTTGTGTAGATGTGTAGTGAGAGCCAGGACAGTGAGGCAAAAGACGGATGTAATGCGACATGACCGTTCAGACTGGGGACACTTTATGTGTAATATATGATAGGTATCCGATTTAGTTCCACATATAGAAGTGGCCCAAATCTGATTTTTTTGGGTGTGTGAAAACATCAAAATTACGCCATTCACACTGCCATGCAAAAGACGGCTATGGGTCGCATATGGGCGAATAGATTGGATTCAGGTCGCATTTACCTGCAGTGTGAATGTAGCTTAAGATCCACTAGTCAGGACAATTCTCCAAAGTGTCCTAAAAGCCCTAGACTCCTCGTCACCTTACAAATGCCACCCAAAGATGTCTATAATCACACACTCCGATAACCCTGAAGCTCTTTTCATTTCAACTTGATCATACTATTGACCCCGTCTGTCCTAGCTTTAAAGTTCATCAAACGTGCACACACACACCGGTATGTGCAGTGCGTCAATCACTGTCATGAGTCTTAAGAAAACCGACTCAATCAGATCAACAATATCTGATGGAATATACATTAAAGCTTGCATACGTGTGTCGCTTGCCTGCCCATTTACCATTCCTCCAGAGTCTTCAAATTCATTTTATTGACAAACCACACCTTAACGACCTTGGAGGTTTTTAAACACGGTTAGAAAAGGTCATGACATTCAGAAATGGCATTCTCTTTGGGGGAAATGGCTCAGATGTCTGCCCGTTAAATAAGGTTAGTTCTATCGGCTCGATTTCAAAGCCTTTCGGCACTTCTGGCATGTCTAAAGCGTTGCTCCGGTCTTCCAATACTAAAGGCTCTCTGTAAGTTGGTCATGTCACTCTTTATTATGGCCAATAAAGATTTCAAAACAAGCTCACACGCATGCAGGCACACACACACACACTGTAAAAGTACTTGATTATGCTGCTATGTGTCCTGGGAAATGCATTAAATGGTGGATGCGTGCAAGCACATGCACATATGAACAGAAAAACCACCAGAATACACAAACACTTTTATGCATCCTCTGCTGTTAACTGCTATCTCAGCTTTTCAGTCTCTTCCTTGGCTCTTTTTGCACATGAGAGGAATTGAAATGCAATTACTTAGGAGTAAAGCCTCAAGGGTATCAAAAGAAAAAAATGATTAACCCCTTATTACTTCTCCCAGCTTTTAAGACGAGTTGTTCCAGGCTTTTGACAAGGAGCCACCATCTTTACATTTACAAAAAGTGAACAAAGGTCAAAGTGCTGAGAAGTGTCTTTGGTGAATCAATCTTAAGATTCAACACCACAAGGTTGTAACGGCCTCAGAAGTGATGAACGACCCTTTTTTATCCCAGTCCCCCTTTCCCGCTGTATTACTGTAAGATGTCTGAAACTATCAATGAGCTGAGCATCTCACAAGTCCACAGCCTGTCACAGACGACATTGTTAATTAGCGCTGAGGAATCAGAGGGGCCTTGTCTGAGCTGTTTTGAAAGGACGGGATCAGATTAGACCATTTTGCTCCACATTTGTTCTCTCTAATACTATCTAGCAAGCAGAGATCATAGTAATGGTGGGTGGCTCCCTGTGGGCTCTCAATACCAGATTTGCATCCCAACAGAAAGCAGCTGAAAAAGACCAGAAAAACCCATGAGCATTTCATCAAAATATTTGGCAATCCAAACTCGGGAGTGAAATCACAAATATCCTACTCCTGGGATTATTAGTTTTCATATCTGCCATTAGTGTTCTTTTTTTTGTTGAGATTTAAATGACAGAGAAATTTGAGATGACAGGAAAATCTGTTTCAGCCACAAATCAGAAGATGACTTTACTCATTCTGAAACAAGGTAGGAAAAAAATAAAATACACAAGAATGTACTCCAACTACTGACTTGAAAATACCCCAAGGATTGGTTTTGATTTCTTCTAAAATTATTTATTTATTTTAAAAAAGCAATATTTAAAACAGAAACTGCCACTGGATGCCATATTTCATACATATTTAGAAGGACTGGGATGTCACTTTTAGCAGCTGAAATAAACATTGCTAGTGGCACTTTATATCATCTTCCTCAAATTAAAATTAATTCTGTCGAAGCTTCATAACACAACTTCATTAAATAGATTTTGATGCTCTCTGCAAGTCAGTGGATGGAAAAGGATTGCAATGGATCCACTTTTTAACATCCAGTATGTTAGTTCTGTGTTGTTGCATCACTAACAATGTTTAGCATTTAATGAAAATTGCTTCTGTATTGAAACCAGATGACATTTAATCTTACAGTCGTGATTTATTATTAATAATTTATAATTATCTATCAATCAGGTTATATTGGGACCTGGGGTTTGTGATATTTATAAATTATATACAATAAATATTGTATCAAGAATTAAGCAGGGTTATTTGGTTTCAAATCATATCTGAAACCTTGAGCCTTAAACTTTAGCCTTTTGTTGTTCAGATAGATGTAAAGTAACTTTTAACTAAACTTACTGAATCACATTCAAAATCCAAGGAAAATAATTACAAATATTTTTTTATGGTGGTGTCTTTGAAAGACACCACCTTTGGAGAGTATTATTGGGGTATGGATCAATTTTTATACCTAGCTACTTCATCTTTCCTCTGTAATAAAGCAGACACATATCGAATGTGAACTATGATCTACAGAACCGTCTTTCTGCAGGTCACTTAAAATGTCCTCAAAGGACCTTATTTTTGGTCAAAGCAAACTTTTATCCAGTACTAGAACCTCACTAGGTTTCTGTTGTTGACTGAATTATTTTATTGATAGTAAATGTGAATGTTTCGCTGTGATGAGACTAAACATAAGGTTTTATTGAAGGTCTTCTTCCAGCTGTACTTTTCACTTCAAAACAAACATAAACGAACAGCAACAAATTAAAACATATTTACAACTCTGATGAGTTTGGATAAAGATAAGTAAGTTAAAAAACCCGATTTTTATTACATTTTTATCCAGATGGTGAAAACATTTATAAAATGCCTGTATAGATGGGTTGTGATTTTTAGCATCCATAAAAAACATACAAAAAAAAGTAGTTTCCTTTCATTTAGATTTTTTTTCAAACCCAGTGCACTAACTGTTTAACTAGTGTCAAAATCCTTTTATTTGGTCAAAAATAAATATATTAAATAAATATATTAAATAATATATTAAAAGAGGTTCACATTGGTGTGACAAGGCTTTGGGGATTTTTAATTTATGAACTTATTGATTTAACTTTGTACATTTCAAAGCACCCACCACATACTGTTTTTAACCAGTAAGATTGTTTGCCTATATGTGCATTTCTCTTCTTTTTAATGAAACAGAATTATTTTATCTGGTAAACACAGATGATGTATCTTGCTTTAGCTGTAGAAGACAAGATGAGTGCTAGATGTAGCACCTTTCATATCTACAGACACCCAAACAGCAGGGAGACTTGCCTAAGAAATATGTAAAAAGAACAGGTTTTAACCTCCCTAACCAAGCCCATTTCAAAAGATTACAGATGACATTAATTAGGGTGAATTAATAATAGGGGTGTCACAAGATTTTGTGGTTAGGAGTACTGAAATGCCATGATGTTTCTTGTTGAAGTGAATTAGTTTTCTCAAAGTGCTAATCAGTTGCTGTTAGCATGATATTTAACTGGGTAAAAAATAACATTACTATAAACCCTGGACATAAAATAAGAGGGATTTAAACTTGAAACTGGTGTATCTACATCCTTGACTCTGATTTGAAACATAGAATGGGAGTACTACCAGCTTTGCTGTGTTGTAGTAATACAGCCTGCTATAGGCATAAAACCTCATTTTGTCTCAACAAAAATAGGAGCATGTTCCATGATTTTCTGGCATTAGGATTACTTCAGAATTACAAAGGCATAAGATCTTCAATATATAAAGGTGTCAAAACTGAACTGAACAGTGGATGGTGATAACAGGTCTTCTTTGAAAGACAGTTTGTGATTTGCAAAACCTTTACTCGATGTATCTAAACAAAAAAGGGGATTCTTACTTTACCCATAAATGTTGCTCATTTGTTCTTGTTCTCTTAAACCCTCTATAAAAAATTAAACCAGTCTTTTTTTGTTGTTGTTGTTGTTGCTGTGGAAAATAATACAGTGGACCTTCCTGATAAAGACATGAAAGCCACATTCATAGACAACTGGTGGGATTTTGCCGTCTTCTACAAAGAGCAAGGCGGACCCTGAAAACCACAGACAATATTGCATTGTTGGATGGGATTAAGGCATTTTGTACCTTTTCATTGCATTTGCTCACAATGCAATAAAACAGACTATTGTCCTCTATTCAGTTTTATTAGCATTAAGCTTAATGCTGAAATAATGACAAGACATTGTCAGGATTCAGAAAAGAAGAGCACACTGGAAACGTTATTTGTCTGTGGTCTAGTATCACAGGTGAACCTAGAAAGCATTATTTTACCATCTAAATTATGTCTGATTTAAATCTTGACATCAGTCTGTAATTTTTGTTTGAATTGAAGAACTTTTCTTCTAAAAAACAGAACTTTTGCACTGTAAGAAGTCTTGATGGAAAAGAGCAAATTCAATTAATCTGGGTTAATTTTTTCCTCACTTTGTACTTGGACAAATTAGAACCGATACTGCAGAGAGACTCTGTAATTGGATTCTGGGTCTTACTAGCCAATAAAACAGCATTTTTAAACTGCTGCTGGAACTTTGGCCATTATTTTCTAGAGATATGACACTAGTCGCTTTTATATGGGTACTTTGTGACCCTTTACATTCTGCTGTAATTGCTCTTAATGTTATGAATGCAGTATAATTAAAGTGACATTTCCCACATTCACATTTGCTGCCATGGGGGCAGAAAGTCAACTTAATGATGAATACTGTATGTAAATGTAAATCTGTCTGCCCCACTTCTGGTGACAGAGTGAGATGTATGCCTTTGACCAGATGTATTGATATTTCCTGCTCCTGAAATCCAGCTAGGTTGAACCAGAGGTCAATCCAGGCGACCAATTTGTCGGTAAATGCAGGCTCATTCCCCTCACTGGTTCCAGTCAATAGTGTTTGACCTCTTGTGAAAAACAAGAACAGAGCAAGTAGTATGCCCATGACATGGGAGTCAAGAATAAAAAAAATAACACATGTCGCCATCATCGCTTCTGTTATTCATGCATCAGTAACGGTTGAACATCGATAGTCTCAGTGTGGTAGAGAGGATGGTGCCCGCTGGATTTAGAGTAGAGGGCTTTTACAGAGGAGCGGATACGGGTTAGGACTTTTTCGGGATCTAACACATTTGAGATATTATCAGCCTCTTATTCATAAAGCTTGAACACTTTGGAGTGTTCAATGTTTTTGTGACCGTACAGGGCGCACACAGATGAGTAGTTCCAAATAGCAGTTTGAAATCTGGACCCCACTCATAAAATTGGATGTGACTTTATAACATACTTGCTGGTTTTATTTCACTGCTTTTTTTAGTGTTTCATACAACCTCAACCTAGGTGCTCTTGAACTGTTTTGATTGTTTTTGAAGCATCACAATTGGAGCTTAACCTCTGCTGCAAACTGAGGCTGTACTCAGAAGGATGTTACTTTAGTGTGTTGCATGTAATTTCCATTTAACGTCCCCAAATTGACTCAGTTGTGTTTCAGAAAGGAAAATTTTACGTGGCATTTTTTGAGAGCTATAGGTTCTGTTGCTATGGTCATACTACGTTGTATGTATAAATGTGAAGCCTTAAGAAATTCTAAAGTAAAAGATTTTATGGCTAAAAAAAGGCTGAAAAGAAAAATCACAATATCTTTTGTTTTGTTTTTTTAATTTAAAAAAATTATATGTGAGATTAAGTTTCAAAATTGTGTTTTTCTTTTTGTGAAAAACAGAACTCTAAGCATTCACATAATGTTGATGCATTAGTTATAGTTTCTGCCTAAGGTTTTGTTAATATTTAAGATTAAATATAAGATGTAACATAAACCGTACATTACTGTGAAAGTAAAATACTAAAGTCCATAACTAAGATTCATGTACGGTTTATGTTACATCTTATAATTAAAGAGTGCTTATTCCAATTTTGTTTTATTCACTTCAAATCAGCAGATAGAGCCTTCAAACGTGGTCACAGTTGGGTGTAAAGGATCCAAAACACACATCTAAACTGGTTTTAAAATAGATAAAATAGACTATTGTTGAGCCTAACTGTAGACTAAGATTAAAGACCAGATGCGTGTCAGGAAGCCAACCAATTTAAATGGATTGTACTTACCAAAAACAGTGGTCAATCATCCAGCCAAAATTATGCCAGAAGCTAGTTGGTGCTGAAAGCCACATGGTTTCTGTGTGTGTGGGACATTTATTTAAATACTGGTAGGGATATGTGCAAAAATTTGAGCAAATTTTTCCACATTTTTTCCTGCGTGTATGTAAGTTTTGACTTTAAAATTCATTGAAATGTGTGTGTTGTATAATCACCCCCACCTACACACACACACACACACACACACACACACACACATCCTTGTTTAAAATACAAAGTGAGTACCGTGCCTTGACTCCCATTGACTTCAATTCATTTTCAAGCCTTTCAATGGCCTGACCCCCACCCTAATCCTATCGCTTTACCCTGACCTTAAACTAAACCTAACTGACACCTAGTGCTAAATCTAGCCCCTAACCCAGGAAAAAAAGGTCCTCACTCTATTTCAAAGTCCTCCGTTTACTAGTAAAATCAGAACAAAAATGTTCTCGCTCAGCTGCAAGCACAAGAACACACACACAGACATAAACAAAACTGTTCAAATTACTCATACGAAAACCAACATCAATGTTGCACACATGCCCATGATGGGTGTACATAAAGAATTGTATTTACAACACACTGTAGGTAAAATGCTTTTACCTACAGTGTGTTGGACAAAGCACATGTTCCCAACTTCTTGTCCCCACCCAGCCTTCGGTGCAAGCTGAAAATGACATGGGTTATTTAACATTTTCACTTCTATATTAAAAATATTTTCATATCCAACAAATTATGCGAATTTGCATCAAGCACTATTATTAACACTCAGAGCTACACTCGTAGGGGCTTGTGAGTTTAATGGAATTGCAGATAATAAAGTATCTTTTGAAAGACCACTAGAGACTCAGTTTAAAGCCATTTGCATACATTTTTAGCTGGTAAATTAATCTTCACTAATAATGGTGGAGTGGTTATTTAAATTCAAACTTCTTCCACTCTGAAATACATCAACCTGAGATATTTAAATTGCATATGTTTGACACTGTTTATGCATATTTGTGTTTTTCCAAAAAAAGAACACTTCACAACTGGGCTTAAAGCTTTGCACTTTCTCAAATCGCATGCGAGATATGATGGAGAATCCTAATACTTGAACCATACTTACTGGATTTATCATTGTCATGTTTTAAAGAGTATTTCAAGCAAGCTAGACATCATCTATATCCCTTCTAGTTTTCTTGAATTATTTGTATTAAAGCCCATCCATTGTGAATGCATAACTAAACATAAGAAATATCCCTTCTGTTTTAATCGCATCTGCTGTCAGAGCCTATACATGTCAGAACATAAGCATCACAATTACACATTTCAACTCCCCTCCTTGTTTCTCCCTTAAATACAGTCACCAAATTAACTGCAGCTGACATTAGTGACTTAGTTTTTGGCCTTTTTTCATGCAGTCCATTTTTCAGCGCGACAGATGGAGGGTATTAAGAATTAATTACCAACCCTACAATTAGTTTGCTAGTTTCAGTGTAGAAGGGATTCATTCTCATTCCTCAGTGTTAAGAGGGTCACAGAGAGTCGCATCATTAGTGCTGTGTTGTTTTGTTTAGTTTCCTGTCTTCTGGGTTGTTCTTGACTTAGTAGCTGGATATCCATGGATGCTTTCATTTATTTGTGGTGTTAAACTGATAAATTAGAGTCGTCATACCCAAATAAACCAGACTATATTTGATGGTGTGTGTGTGTGTGTGTGTGTGTGTGTGTGTGTGTGTGTGTGTGTGTGTGTGTGTGTGCGTGTGTGCGTGTGTGTGTGTGTGTACTTTATGAAGCCTCTTCCTTCATAAAGTACTGCGAAAAATCTCCATCTGGATCAATAGTGATCACTTCAGGACACTTAAGCTTTTATCTGAACCTCCCACAGGCATTCCAAAACAAGGTAGGGAAGGTGCATTCACTGCATGAGGATCCATCTTGGCAAAATAACAAAATATTTCAAATGTGACAGTCAAACAGCCTGTGGGCGTCCGGTATTAAAAGTAGACTTTGACTTAACAGTGAGTAACGTAAACATATGGCGAGTGCCTCCATTGAATAGTGCCGGCCATCCGCTCAGCCTCCATTCTTGTGCAGTCCTTCAGTTCGAAGTAATCCACTGCACATGCTAATCACTTGGCAATTGATCGGACCCCTTTTGCTCCACCAATTTCTGTAAACCACAGAATTGATCGGAGAAAAATCAATTAACAGCTCAGAGAAGGTAAATATGAAGAAAAAATATGGATTGCTCTGCATATAGTGTGACCATCCGAGCAAATACTGGCAGCAGTTTGTGCGCTGGTGCCGAGATGCTCAGCATGAGCAAATTCCAATCAGGTCTGACATCCTCAGGTTAACAGTGATAACCAGGGAGTCCGCATTGATAAATTTATCCTATATCTATCATGAAGAAAATGCGCTTAACTCACTACATTCAGCTGTGCTGCCTTATCAGCTCCTTAATGGAAATTGACAAAGGGGAGCTGTTTTATCATATTCCCATATGCATAACAGTTAAGAATTGATGTTTTAAGAGGCTCCAGTGGAAGGAAGTGAGTGCATGAGAGCCAGCAGGAAGTGTATTGATGCAGCAGCTCACAGAGACTCGAGCCCGTTGCAAGGCTTTCCTCATAGCTGGTTAGATTGTCGCTGACATCACAGGAACCAGGCGGCCGCCTGACTCAGCAAAATCCTCCAGCCTGAAGCTGGACTTTCTGAGAAATAAAACCATGATAAGCATTAAAAAGAGTTAGGAAAAAGTGGGGGCGGGGGGAATTATTAGAGAGTGTGGGTGAGAGAGACGCAAATATGAAAGCGAGATTATTACACAGACAGTGAGGCGTAGAGAGGAAGAAACGGGTATGCATGAACTCACAACATGCTGACGCCATTTGTTTGCATCCCCGTGCATTTTATTAAGCCTTGAACATTAAAGAGATTTAGTGGGAGCAGCTGAAATCATGGGGTAATTATGCTGTTAGAAATGCAGTGATTAAAAACACTCTGTTCACACCGTGTTGTATGTTGGAGATTTGTGTTTCTCAAAATACGCTGATGTCCATTTATCTTCAAGATTTAAAGAAAAATACATTAAGGAGCTGACAACAGGAAATTTCTCTATCAGAAGGGGGTATAAACTTAAAGGACGTCACGTGTGAGCTGATTGATTCCCAGTGAGCACAGACACAGAGACCGTACCTTTTACATTCTTTCATTGCTTTGTCCTAGCTCCTCGTCCCATGCTGAAGCCATCCTGAATCTTCGAAATATGCATATTTTTATTACGCTGTGCTCAAAGAGTTGACTTTCTGTCGGTATGTCAAATTTGCTCGTCTAATTTTCCAGTTTTAGAAATTAAGAAAAATATTTTAATCACATCTAATAATCTACAATCAGGCCTGATTTAAAATGGTGATTGATGTGTCAAACCCAAAAACTGTAAACCTGTATTTTTACTCAATGGAGTGAAAATGGTTTGAAAACCTTCGCCTAGAGATGTTTTTTCCTATAATCTGTTTATATTGGAATACGATACAGAAAAGTAGAAAAATCCTCAACTCTGCTTCTGAATGGCTGATCTGGCCCTTCTGATGACTTCACCCCTGGAAGCTGCCAGTTCCAGTAAAAGCTGAGGACTGATACTCTCAACTTGTCAGATTTGTTTGCGATGAAGGAATTTTTGTTTTGCGTTTCCTTCATATAAATTTCTGCTCTTGAGAGACCTAAAGCAGGAAAACATCCAAACATCCAAAAACCTTTGCCAGAAAAAGCAGCTAGCCTCTCCTGTCACAGACCGACATTTGGCGCCATTTTGAACAGCTGTTATGCCAAGCTTTTCCCTGACAGCCAAGCTATCTGTCAGGCATCGCATTCCTGTCCAGATCATTGATGGGGCGACACAATGAGATCCAGGCCACAGTAACGCCCTTTTGCTTCTTCTAGAGCGGTTTTCTGGTGCGTGTGAAACAGCGTGTGAAACTGATGAGTCCAGGTGGTTCTGGAGCTTCTTCCTTTCTTTTTGTCCTCGCCAGAGCTGCCCCTCAAATCTATTTTAGGTTCTACAGTTCTACAATACTAGACTTGAAACCCCTATCTTTAAACCCCTGTGAGACTGAGACTCTTTAGATAAAAAATGTATAACATTTTGAAGATTTGATGCATTATCATCAAACTGTCAATTTTTTCCCTGCAGTAGCAGTCTGTAGGGTTATGTTTCAATTTATCTTACTTTTTGACAAAAAAAAATCTGCCTTCTTCTATAAATTTGTAATAAAACAATTCACTTGAGAGCAAAACATGGAAATAATCCTGCAGACAAAAACTTTATAGTCTTTTTTAAATATAGATTATTGGATTGATTATGGAGCATATTATTTACCTACATTAATATCGTTTAGCCTAGCTTATCAGCCGTGACACCTGCATAAAGCCTGTCCTTGAATTAGGGTGTAGTAAGGATGCCATGGCGTCAAAAATCTCAGATTCTCTCTTAAGACGTATTCATTCATTTCAAATGAATAAATAAGAGGAAGCGGGGTAGAAGCAGTGTGTCATGAGAGAATTGATCAGCAGGGAAAGGATCAGTAACTGCAGAGAAAGCCGGAAATGTCTCCTCAGTTAGGATTCCACCCTTTCGTTCACACTGGGCCCAGGTCTCTCTCAAGTGTCCAGATACCCCACAGAGGTGTTGATTAAGTCAAGCCGAAGGCCAGAGCCTGCCTGCGATCAAGAGCTTCCAGCTCGCTCGGTGAGTTATCAGGTGACCCGTCATTCGCTCTCCTTTCAGATACAGATGCTGAGAGGAGCTATTATAGCCGGGCCCAAAAAGCATTCGGGCTGGGTGTCGATAACCGGCAGGTACCGGGATGTGGGGAGGCGAGGGAGCTGTGCTGGGAGGCAGAGGAGGGTAAATGATCTCTGAAGGCCATCTTATTAATGGAGGCTTTTCATTACTAGCACTAATGCAAATGATTGGTGGGGCTAATGAGCTCCAAGGTGTGAGTGAATGAGGGCTCTGTGCAGCAGCACTCTGTGATAATCATAACGGGAGACAGAGGTGATGAGTTTGAACATCATATTTTGTCATGATGAACACTTTGCTTGTACAAGAACAGAAGGAATAGAAAGAGAAATGGATGAATGAGCTGATGGGATGGCGAGTCAATTGTGCGCCAACTTAATATGGCAGCCTGCTACAGGCAAGAGGCAACAAGATGAATGGTGAAGGGGGAGGTTGTATTTCACTGTCAATGGCTTGAGGTGAGCTAAGGCATGGAAAATGTCTTGATCACCTTCCATGAAGTGCTCTCATGCCCCATGTTTAAGTACTGAGAAGGTAATAAAGCTTGCCATATAATTTCAATATTTTGCAGCTCCTTATTGCAAGCCTGAAGTATTGCATGGTATTAATTTATCCTCTTTAACTTCTACTGTTTGCTGCTGTGTTATAAACACTCCTGGTGGCTGCTGTGGACCTTGCATGTAGAGGGATTTAGCCCGATTTACACCATGGTGTGTACAGGATCAGTTCTGCCTCAGGAGTCTCTTGTGGCCCCCATCTGGGAATCCTTGTGGAGGACTAGAGGCCGCTGAATGATGGTCAAGGACATTAAACCCCTCCTCCGACTCCTGCTCACACAAGCCCTTTCCGGAGCTGTCCATGGGGTATTAGGATGATGCCTGGCTGGCTGTCGTGTCTGTGCCACTAAAACAAAACCTCCTTAGAGGATACCACCAACTCAAGGGATGTATCGTAAATAAATTAAATTGAGAATGAAAGCAATTAAAAAAACGCTTAGTTGCTTGTTTAACCCCCATCATGGTGTCAAAACAAGCAGGCAGAATGGAAGTTTTCCAGTGAAGACAAATCTCAATATTCTTTTAATTTTCGTTCTACAAGTATATAACCAGTTTTACTGCACTATGCAGAAAACCTCGAATGAATTGCAGTAAAATTAAATAAGTACAGGGTTTCCGCGCGGTAGTAAAAGGTAGTAAATGAAATGAGCTCAAATTAAGGCCAGTAAAAGGTAGTAAAAGGGAACAAACAGAACCTGACTTGGTAGTAAATATTCCGTCACCCCTTCAATATATTCTGACATTTCTATTGATGCTGACTTTTTGGTTTAAGTTTAACTATAAAATCTGTGTGAAAATTTATTACTACAGCAGGACCTGAGCCGACGTTGTTAGAGTCGATTGCTTCTGCTGTCCGATCTGCAGTGCGCATGAGCGTCGTTGGAACCGCTAAATATGTTGAAGCTAGCGAATCATTTCGCGCCTCACCATGGGTTTTCACAACTTTGGCTCCATTTTCTTCTCTCAGAGCTCACTCTTTCATCCTACCTGTTTCCTCCTTCGTGTCCAATGATTCCCCTACCATTCTACAAGGGGGGCGACCCGCCCCGCTAACAAGACCCCTCCCTCCAAGAAGCTAATATGTTGTAAATTATTAAGTATCTGTACATGTTCACGGTTAATATTATTAAAATTATTAGCCTAAGTAGCGCCCGATCGCATTCTAGACTATTTCTGTCTCAATGTCGCCGCTCCTTTCAGCTCTCCTTGTCTGAGTCACATGTGGCGTTTCACACTGCAGGTCAGCGCACACTCCCACCAGAAGAGAGCGAGCAGAGTCGCCTCCTGCTTTGACAAACAAATCTGCGTTATATAAATCCACCAAATTTCATACGATGGCCACTTTAAAACCGCCCACAAAGGTGGGAATACTAACTTTGTGGGCCGTGGAGCCTGTTCTGTTGCGGGAAACATACGGCGGTCATCAGAGAAATAAGTGCTTATATGACCCAACTAGTTATCCCAGACAGAACTCGTATCCATCGTATTGGGAGCGCGTTTGCCTAATACAAATACGAGGATGACTGCCTCTGCTTAAACTCGATTCATAAACATTAATGCTCAAAATAGCACGTTCTCAACAACTAAACGACTCTGTGGTCATTTTCAGGTGTCCTACAAAAATACAGTTTGCTCTGATTATCACACATCACCACATTTCTGTCAGCTGGAAACAAAAAGCCACCTTCCTGGGTCTGAAAACAGATGGCTGCTTTATTCTTGAAAAAACACATTTTTTTTTTAGAGTGCATGAATGGATCAGAAACAGATCTCCAATATAATAAAATAAGCACTGAATAAAGTTACACTCAAAATGTTTCTAAACTGTGGCAGATCTAGATTTAAAGAGATTTTCATTCAATAAAGAAGTAAGAAAGAAGGGAGGCCTTCATAATATAACCATGTATAAAGACACATGATAGAGACAAACACAGAAGTAGACCGAAAGATGGATAAATAAGGGAAAGATGGAGAGAGACAGAAGCTGACTGCTCATACTGCAGTATTCTGAGATAGTAATGGAAAGTTAAGAGGAGGGAAAATCTTTACACCCCCCCCCCCTCCCTCCAAGACAAAATTCCTAGGGGAAACACCACTGTCCACCATTTGTCTCTTGCTTGTCTTCTATCTCTGTCTTTTTTCTTTCTGATTGTATTTATGTTTCACACTCTGTGTGTCTATATTTCTATTAAATTATCATTCTAATTGTGTACTTTTAAAATGTTGAAAATAAGAAAATGTGAATCAAACATGTTTCCATCTTCTGGTTTCTAGCAATTTAACCAGGCGACGTGACACATTATATCATCATATGTTGACGTTACGCTGTAACAAACAGGATGTAGAGGTTGCTAACTAACCATCTCTTCTTTAGTGCATTTACAGTTCTTCGAAAAAAGGACAAATCAAGTCAAGTGAGCGGAATTTTATTTGTGGGGAGAAATTTAGGTTAATTTGAATTCTGCCGTTTCCATCAACCTTTTCTAATGTGATGATTCAAAATACGCATTAAAAAGTTTGATGCAAACACTGCTTGTGTGTGTGTCTGTGTGAGAGGGAGCGCTTTACTCCGTCCATATTGTTTGTCTTACTCTCTTCTCTCAGGACTGTCTCTCGCCTTTCCTCTGCCATCTCACTCCCCACAGCACGCTCTCTCTCGCTCTTTCTCAGTCTGACAATAATATTAAATGGCATCAGCTGATGAATGCTGAACTGTTATATATAAAGGTTTCACCACTATTATTAAAATTGCAATGGATTTTTCATTTTGGAGCATGTTCACACTGCCATCTGTTACCTGCGTTGCTGGTGATGTTAGTTGCTTGATGTTTTTCCCACTGATTATTTAGTTTGAGCATTTGCCATGTTATCAATATTCTATTAGGAACTTTGGCTTTTGAAATTTGAATGTCATTGGATTTTGTTTATATTCTTAAAAAAAACTCTTATTTCCTAAGTCTTCTGGGAATGAGTTTGGGATATTTGTGTGTGTGAGGTCTTCGTCAAGACAGAATCACAGTTACCTTCAAGTAAGTGGGTGAGAGATGGGCCATCATACATGGGTCCACCGCTCCCCCCAAAAAAGGCTGCTTTTCGATATTATAGGGGTAGTAAAAAAAGAAGTAAATCCAGCTCTGCAATTCCTGTATAAACACTGAATTAATTTAAATGTAATTATTAAAACTTTAAAAATCAAACAAATAGGACTAAAATATAAACTGACAAAACAAATTGTTAATGGATAATGCCAGTAAAGTCAGAGTAATAAACTATGACTACAGTCACATTAACTGGTTCTATAGTATATCTGTTAAATGGCTTTACACTCCATGATTGGAGATACAATCTTCTACATTCAGCTGTAAAATGATGAAAGTATTATGTTTTCTGCCTATTCCTGTGCATGCAACAGTAAATAATAATTTGTAAATATTGCAAAGTACTAGAAAAGAAAAAAAACAATCTAAAATGATGTTGTTTTTGAACATTTCTGTATTCATTTTGAAAAATATGTTATAAATATGCATTGCTTCTATTTGTAAAGGTTATCTGAATTGTATTTATGTAATCAATTGAGCATGTACAATCATAAATAGAAATGCTAATTTTTATAATAATAAATTGATAAAAGTAAATCAAAAGGCCAGGTTGAAAAAAATCATTAATTGGAATGATTGACATAATCTCATTAAATTAAGACATCACTACAGTTCGCATCAAATAAATAGTTTAATTTAATTTAATTTAAACAGTTTAAAACAACATCGAAGACGTTTCCAGCTAAAACAAACTCTTGATATATCTCTATAAAGTGGTCTATAGTAAACTATTCTCAGTGCTTGTTTTTCACTATTTCTTTCTTTCTCCTTCGCCAAAGCTCTCAAAAAACAGTTCTCTCTTGATACCAACTATTGTACCAGAGCGCTGAGCGACTTTCATCTGGAGCTGGACATAGCGCCTCGAGGCGCTCAAGTTTGTAAGCACCATCTTTAAAACTCCAAAGGTCGCTACAAAAAGGGGATTTCAGCATTAGTAAAAAGCCAAAGTTACATAAAAAGTTTTTATACTCACATCGCCCTCCTGCTTGTGTGGCAGTCACTCATTTCTTTTATAAATGATTTTACATATTGTGAAATCATTGCATAACACCAGCTGGTATTTGTACTGTAAATCCCGTGTATATGTATGTGTCTAAAAACCCGAAAGCTGTTTATTAACACCAATCAGTCAGAAATGTTAGTCAAACACACGTTGTCAAACACTGACAGATGTTTAAAATGGCTTTTAGAAATTAAAGTGGCGATGTAAAGACTTCTATAACCCAGGATAACGTGACAAATAAAGTGATTTTATGAAGTCAAACTGTCTCCCTCCAGTGTGACGTTCTGCAGATATTAACAGTACAGCAGAAGCAGGATGAAACATTAAGTAGAAAAGATGTTTTATGTGACTTAAACAAGTGGTAACCAGATGGCTCTCCCGACTGAACCAAACTGTTTGCAGGCTTTTTCCTGGTACTGGAAACATACCCAGGCGTGTTGCAGCGCTACAACTATTTTGGTGGGAAACCCCTTCTTTGATCTGGCTTGAAGACTCAAGCCTCGCTTGGATTATCGGCAGACAAACTGGGTTTAGTATTAGAGTGGTATTTGGAGCCATTGCTAGAGAAAAGTAGATAAAACTACTTTGTAAGTAGAATCTATACATCTGATATCTGAAAACCAAGTAAAAGTGGGTAATTTTAGTAAATGACTATATTTAAAAGTATGTAGTTCAGATTAAAATATTGGTAAACTTTTTTACCTATCCATATTGTGGCTGGCTTAAGGGGGGGGGGGCAGTCTTTGCTCAAGTTATAGTTCAATATTTTCAGCGGCTAAACTTAGATATAGCCAATAACTATGTTTATTCTTTCTGTATCAACATAAGAAATTAAGTGTTTAATTAGCATCTGATCGAAATGGAACAAAAGTATTCCTTTTAAACAAGAAAATGTGTTGTTTTTTTCCTAAAATAGTTGCCGCGAATGCTAAAGTGTTGAAAGGAGGGCAAGAAAGTAGCACACAGTTTCTGTAGAAACAGGGATTTTCCAGTGCATAACAGGATGGTGTAAGATGCAGGCTGCACTGTGTGTCACTTTTGCATATGTGTGTTTGATTCATTATCTTTGTCAACAGCCACTGAAGTTCAGGGCCTTAGCATTTGTTGTACATATGATATGTGGGTGACAAAACTGCTGTCGGCGTAGATTTGAGAGGGAGAAAGGGAACAAGGACAGGGAAATAAGTGTGGCTCATACTTCAGCAGGCTATTTAAAGCTAATGGCTGCACTCCATATTCAAGGGAGAGAACCAGGGATTGTTAGTTTCATATGACTCCCGCTACAGCTGGGAAGCCTTTTTCTTTCTTTTTTTTTCTTCTTTTTTTAATTTCAATTCTATTGCAAAACAGTAATTGAAGCGTGTCGCTTTCATCTCCACTTATCTTCTCTGCTGCTCTCCCTTTGGAGTGCTGCTCCTCTTTGCCGCGTTGCCGCTTTGTGACACTGTTGGTTTCTCTGTGATGTATTGTCTGGGATTCTGGTCCGTTATTGTAACTTGCTGCTGATGTACATGGCAATTAAATTCTAACAACAAAGAAAGCAGAGCCCACCCCCCCCCCTCACTCTTTTTCTTGTTTTTATTTTTTTTTTCTCCTCCTGTGTCGGCCAGTGCTGCAGGTTCACTCTTGAACCCCTTTCAATCAATGTCTAATTTTTCCCAGTTCTGTCTGGCTTTGATGAATCCTTCCACTGCCTCTATCTGCCTTTATTTCCCCCTCAGTTTGTACCTTCATGTTAATGAGTAGAGTGAAGGCATAGCAGGCAGTTCCTGGTTGGGGAGTTAATTAAAGTGGCAAGTTGCAGCCCACACAGTCAAAACAAAAGGAGGCTCTTGCTCTTTGCAGTGACACAGGGAGATATTAAACACCTCGAAACTTAAATGCTGTGAGGAGGCAGCTGCAGCGGCGTCACCTAACACTTCCTCTGCTGAAGCACTGAAGGGTTTATTGTTACGCTCTCCAGGCCTGTCACTGCAAACCAAAGCGGTGGACCCGTAATTACTTACCAAGTCTCTTAAAATGCTGCATGAAAAGCGGAGGAGCGAGAGCGGGCTCTGCAGCCAGAAAACGTGTTCTGACACTGATCAGATAAGAAATCAAAGTGGAAGAAAACAGTGAAATCGGTCTTTTTTTTTTTTTTTTCTCCTCACCGCCAGCCTGCCACCTGAGCTGCGCCCAAGCACGCAGGAACAGTCGCTAAAAGATTTGTTCAAGCACGGGTAGCTGTGTGCAAGCGCACTCGAGCTCGAGGTGCGGCGGGTCGGCCGAGCAGGACGGGAGCTGTTGCCATGGTTACCGTTCCTCGTCTCACTCTCGCAGCCCGGGAAAACTGTGTCATTATCCTGTACTCTGGACAGGAGGAGAGAGAAGGGATACAAAGAGAGAGGATGGGGTGGAAAAGCGGAGACAAAGATAAAAAAAAAAGGCATGGGGGGGGGGGGGCGCACCGTCAAAATTTGCACCCATATGTGTTCCTGTGTTCATTTGTTTCCTCCTTTCTCCATTACCATCCATCAGGCATGCTATGGTTTTCAATGTAAAAAGGTAAACAACTTTAGTGCTGACAAATAATGCTGGAAAATGTCAGGTAAAAGCAGAGCAGTGTCAGGTGATAATGGGATCTGGATGTTTTTTTGTTTGTTTGTTTTTCTGTTTGTCCCCCCCCCCCCCCCTCTGAATATTGTTTCCCAGCAGGCTATTGACAAAATCAATCTCCAAATCATCCTGTTTAATTTGACTCGGCAGCAGACATTTTCCGCCCTAATAATGACCCACACAAGTTAAATAAATACATGCTTCCCAGTAGCAGTGGTTGAGGGGGATAACAGTCTTTGTCTGAGGAGAAACAACAGTTTTATTTTTTTTAACCTCACAAACATAGAGACAAACTCTGTACGACTAAGATCTCTCGTGTTCATCTGCACCGTACGAGTGCGAGCCCGCGTTAGCTTATTTTGCTGTTTGTGCAACACGCCATCCACTTCAGAGGAGTTACTGTACGTTGTGAACTAATTACCTGGCAGTGTAAATAGAGGCGCCCTGCTGATATGGGCTGTTCGCCACATGATTTCCCTTGGTACAGCAGAAGCTGTTTGCACCGCCTTGCTGTGCTCCGTGTGCAGGCATGCATGTGACCTGCACATGCAGGTATATGTGCACGCTGATGGAAAGCGTGCTTTGCAACCCGCGAGGTGGGGTTTATTGAGCTGCAGGCTAAAACAGTGTTTCCGTGATGGCGGTGGGGGGGTGGAACAGAGTAGCCCCCTCCAAATGAAAAGCTGCCCTCTACTTCTCTGTCCACCACACGCAGCTCCCCAGAGAGACCTGTTCATATTACCGTGGCTGTCTGCTGGTCAGAGAAACACAAACAGCACAAAACAAAAGCCTCCTTCTGTAGCAGCGAGAGAAAGGAACTTGTGTTGCCCTCATTTATCCTCCTCTCTTATGATAGGGATTGTTGGCCAGCAATATGAGGGGAAGGAAAGGGGGTGGGGGTGGGAATAAGTGTTTGACTCACATCTGAAAACAGATGAGATGGAAGGAAAGTCTGTTTGACACATTTCCAATTACTTCTGCCTACTTCGTGTCAAGTCAGGTTAAAGTAAAGGTGTAGCATTTTTACAACAGTCACAGCTAATGGAAAGTGGTGCCGGTATGAAATTGTCAGCTTAACCGGAGGATTGCTACCATATTAAAAGTTGGTGTCTGATTTCTGATCTCGGTTTTTGTAAAGCTTAAGCAAATCCCAATTTCTTTTGAAGAGGTATTGCATTAGAAGATATAAGAGATATAAGAACAGCCTTATCGCTGTTAGCGCCCATTATTATTTATATTAGCAGCAGAGGCACCACTGAGTGAGAGAGCAGTTGCTTTCAAACATGCTTTTTTGTACTGTTTTAAGATAAAATTAATACATTGTTTATATTTTAAACTGACATTAGTATCTTAAATGAATGACTTGCATAATTAACATGGCTAGCATTATGAAACCCTAGTCTCCATCTGCATATTCTTGAGCAAGGGACAGCATCTTTCATGAGCCAAAGAACCCTTTTTGCCTTAGCTGTTGCTAAATAAAGTTTGCTAAGAGCTGCAAAAACTTCCTTGGTCACTAGGGAAAAAAAGAGAATTGATCAAGTTTCATAGATAAACTGGATTAACTAAAAACAGCAACAAAAATACACTTGTACAATAAGGGAAAATATGGACCTTCCTGAGTAGAACATTGAGGACAACCCTTGAATCCCTTGAATAGCTCAGTAGCCCAAATGTATAAGTGGATATTACATGAAAACAGATGAAAAGATTGTTAAAATGTGTCTTTAATGTGCCTTCATATTTAAAACCAGCTATTTCTGTAACACTTTTGTTGAAAGTTGCAATCTATCGTGGAGGGTCTGAAGAGCCACATGTTGCAGACGCCTGTTTTATAAGGATGTAAATACTTACCTTGACTATGAGTTTTCTGGAATGCTGAATTAATTTCCAGATCCAGCAAGTTCTAAGATTGACAGGTTGAAAGAACTAAAGGATAAAACAAGCAGCAGAATCCACCGACATGGCTTGAAAATATAGTCTTCCTTTAAATAGCTTCTCAAATCTCCCCTACCCCAATGTCCTTTTTATGTATATGTTACTGATTAAGGTTTAAATGTTACTGTCTTGAACTATTGGATTTAATGCTAACTTACTCATCGAGTGTAGTGGGGGAGTGAGTCCAGGCTTTTGACTAGTGTATGTAAGACATTTTATATTATACAAAAAGTACGAACTTTGAGATTTTTTGTGGACTTTTATGTTTTACTAAATGCTTGAACTTTTAGCATTTGTCGGCTTTATGTGCCTGGTTGAGTTGCAACAGTTGAAATTTAGCTTTATAGCAAATACTGACACATTTACAGAAATGTTCATTAATGTGTACTGTCCCTGTTAAAAAAGATAAATAAAATTAATCTCTGCACTTCCTCTGGCTTGATTTTTAAAATCCCCAGTAACTGAATATTCAACAAGGAAATCTTACCTTCATTCACAAACAGCAGGTCTGGTCACTTAACGTACCATCGGATCATCTTGGAGGACAAGCAGCAAGTGTAACGTTGGTTCGTGTTCATGAATATCCAAGAGAGCGATTATGAAAATGAGTTATTAAGGGAAGACAGTGGTTTTTAAAGGGCATTTTACATTTATTGATTGACAAAAATCACACCTGATGATAAATGTTGTCTGAATTACGGTATAGGCTACCAAACATCTCATACAGCGATATTTTAAAGTACTTGGTGTTTTCAGAGGAGCACAAATAAAAGTTACATGTAATTGGGTACGGAATGGTTAATGGCTCACACTGAGGAAAACGTGGCTGTTTCCTCCAAAGTGGAGAACAGGAAGTTAGCCAATGTACTACTGGAACTACCCTATACCATATGAACCTGTGGATATTCAGTGCCATGTCCAAACTAAGTAGTGTTTCAAAAATTTGAATCAAGTCAAAATGTATCCTGATTAAAGCAACCATACAAAAGTGGTTACAAAAATATTTTTACCCTGAGAACGTCATCAGGACAAAATGTCTGGTCCAGTAAATAAAGCTGTCAGTAACGTCTCAGCGGTCAGAAAAACGGTCCAGGCAGATTCCACAAGAATGTAAAACCACCTTGGTGATTATCACTCATTAAGGCGATATGAACTCATGTGCCCTTATAAATCCTTACCAAAAACCTTTCTTCTGTTGATTTTGATTATTTTGTTGTTTTTGTTTACACATTATCAATTTCTATGAAGGTTTTAGTCAACTTTCAGATCAAGCTGCCTCCAGCCCATGTCTATAAGCATCCAAAGCATTAAAACGTTGATTGCACTGACAAGTATACGTGTTAAACTCAGCTTCGCTCCTGTGAATAACTGTGACGTTCCCCTCACAAACCAGTTCAAATCAGTGGCGGTGGTTCTGTAAATTACCGCTCTTACCGTTCTCATTTGTAAACCTCGAACCAAGCCGGCTGCGGATTTGGAAATAACGGGTGCGGCAGAGTGAAAGTGCAATCACAACTAATCAGAGCTTCTCTTGTTTCCTGCCCACAGCGCCCAACACTGCGCCGTATGGGAGCACAGGAAGCGCCCACGTCCCGCTGGCCTGTCGATACCTGGTCCTGGCTCTCTCCTCCTTCATCAGCGTGTACTAGCAGAGGCCGGCGCAGACACAGTGACTGTCGAGAGCATTTATGAGTCCTTTTTTTGACATTGCTGATGGCTGACATCCAATCTGGTACTGTTTGTTGGAAAGCTGAGATGGGAAAATAATCAGCTTCTCTTTGTGTGGGGGAATTTTTTTTTTCTTTGCTTTTTGGTGAAAACTCTGTCATGTAAATGCTATGATGTTATTTTTTATTATTATTATCATTTTCTCTTTCACATTCTTATTTTCTTTTCTGATTGACTGGCCACTTTGTGAATTAGTGTTCACACCCCTCACACCTCTCCAGTCATATCCACAGCCTCTCAAACGAGTTACTTTCATGCATCTTTTCCCTGCGAGGCGACGGCGCAAACTTTTCCATTCATTTTTGTACATGGATAAAAAAGAAGCAATTGTGCCAAGTCTCTGAGTACACAGATTACCATACCAATGTTGCATTGAATGTATTATGGGCTGTTGGACAAAGGAAAGACATTTAGATTCCTAACAATAACATTTTTGATTATAGAGTGTGCTTAAAAAATACAGGGGGGAAAAAAGAGGGGGGGGGGGAAACAAACAAAGAACAAAAATGGCAGGGGTTTTTTCCGGGATTCGTGTCGCCATGCTTACTCAGTAGGTGGATAAACAGTGTTGAAGGTGTGCTTTGTTGTATTTTGGAAATGGGTCCGTCATTTACCACGCCTGCCTAGCAGCTTTGATCAGGCAGCCGTCAAAGTAGCAAAATATCCTGTATCGTATCTTTATATTTTACTAGAGTGTAGGCTTTGGTTTGAACGTGGGACCAGCTTCTCTCATCCGACCAGGAGCATTAACACAAACCGTGACTTTGTACAGTATGAATGGATGAAACATCGCTGTGCTTTTGTTTACATTTTTCTGAAGGTACTACAGCCTACACTTCATGCTCGTTCTGAGGGTTTCAGCAGTTTACTGCAATTAGGAGGAAAAAGCGGAGCCCGAGTTCAGCTGTTTCAGAAGTTGCACTTCTTCAGAAGAAATCTCTTTCTACAGGCGTCAGAGCTGAGCCCTTTGTTTCTGAACTTGGTTCTTTTTAGCTGAAATCCCACAGCAGCAAACTGCAGTTTTTGGCTGCAAGTTTTGCCAGAATACTTGGATAACCAAGTCAGGAGAGAAAAAAAAAAGCTTTGCTCTATTTTTTTTCCCCTTCCTAACAAAAAATATTCTCAGACTGAACACTTTTCCCCTCACACCAAGGGGTTGGACAGAGATGATCAGTCTGTATTAGAGTTTAAGCCTAATTAAATGGGGTAAATTTCCTCTTTTTTTCCAGAAAAGCTTGTTAGAGAAGCGTCCTCATTCTTAAGTACACTGCCTTGGAATTCATCTTTTTTCACATTTTCTCATATAATAACCAAAATCTTCCTTGTATTTATCTAGTTTTTATGTGATAAACCAACACAAAGTAATGCAAAACTGTGAAGTTAAAGTAAAATGAAAACAACCCAAACATGAAAATAACCCAAAAAGTGCACATGTATCCAGTCCTTAGATTTCTAAATTTTGGGGTATAGCTCCTGTGTTCTCCCATAAATGGCTTTTGGCAAACTGTGGAGGGTTATTCATTCATCATTTAACAGTTTGATCATCTTGTTAGTATTTAAGACAGATTTGTAGAGGGCACAACTTATACTTGTTCTATTAAAAAATGTGTCCACCTGAGCTTTGGATCTTTGCATCTCCTCTATTGTTACCATCAGCCTCTTGACAGGTTTTTTGAGTAATGCTTTTCACTTTAGGTCCTGGAACGTTTGCTGTTGAGCAATAATCTTCTTCACTTTCAGGAAGAATTTAACACTGTTTTGCTTTGTGACCGAACCCTGCTTTAAACCTGCCCAAATGTTTCTCCTTCACCTGTTCCTTGGTCTTCCTGATGCCTTTTGGCCCCTAATGGTCTCCAAGGAACCTCTGAGGCCTTCCCAGATCAGCTAGATTTATACCGAGGGACTCGATGTACTAACCAGGTGCACATTTTATTCAGGGCTATCAGAGTAAAGGGGCTGCATGCCAGACTTTTGAGATTTATATTAGTTAAAACCTCTTAAAAACGATCTAAGTTTTATTCTACTTCACAATTATGCACTACCTTGTGTTGGTTCATTCCCCAAATGAAACACATTGAAGTTGGTGGTTTTTAGGTGAAAAAATGTGAAATGTGCAAGGATTATGGATACTTTTGGAGGGCACTGTCAGCTCAACCCCATCACTAAAACAGAGATACTGTAATGCCTTAATATCCCCATACATATACATTTCCTTTTCCACCAAAAAGGACACTTCCAGAAGCTCTCACTAAGATTCTCCTCTTTCCTGATGACCGAATGTTCATTAAACACATCGTCCGACTTGTCTTTGACTACAAGGCGTTCTGCTGAGGACAGTTACAGCCCTCACAAGTATTTTTTTCAAATGTGTCGGTTGCTCCAGATAGCCTACAGATGCTGTGTTTTTAGTTGAGGTTAACATGTTTGCGGGGTTGTTTGAATTTAAAGTGTTACATTTTTGCCCAACAAACGAGGGACTACCCCATCAGGTTCACAGAGTATTTTCAGAGGTGAACTTGTGACTGAAAATCTGTAGACAAATAGCCATCGCGGTTAAAAGACTTAAAGCACAAACACTGTCATTATTTACTTGGTGGTATTTTGGTTCTTGTTTTCTTTTTGTACGGAAAATTATTTTCGGCTTGTTTTACCTACTATCAAATTACTGCACCATATGATTTTGTTTAAATGTTAAAGTATAATGGAAATGGTTCAGACGTATATTTATTCTCTTCCTTTATTAAAACGATGTATAAACACTACGTTTTGAAACATGTAAAACTGGATATATGACATTTATTTGAATGAGACACAGTATGGCATAGTTTCCAATGTTGTCAGGTTCCTTTAGATGCCATGACTGCTGTTGATTTAGGTATGTTTAAAAAGAACAATGTTTGCAATGAAATTTACCTACTTTTTGAAGCAGAGGGTGTGAACCAGTATATCAGTATTATAGAACAGAATCAATGTGTGTATATTTGGAGAAAATAGGTACCTTTTGATCTGTAGAGCCAGTGTGTAGTCCTAGTTTTCACACACTCGCGTGTTTGATGATGTGCAGAGAGTATGGTTGTGCTGCATGTTCAAAATTAACCAGTGTTTTTAAAAGGTGGCCATTTTCCAGACCTTCACACTTTTTAATGAATGAAAGCAGGGTTTTTTTTTTTTTCCTTTCTTTTTTTTTTTCTTTTCCAAAATCTTGATTCCGAACCCTGGTCTGAAAATACATACCTCTACAGATCACCAGGCTGTGTTTGTATATGATTTATTACAATCAACTTGCTCTTGACTTCTGATGATAACGATTGTTGTGGCACATTGTGGTGACAGTCTGGAGTTAATGCTGGTTGCTTGTCTAAGCACTTAAGACCATGCTAGTATTCCATATGAAATGTACTGGATGTTGATTATTATTTTTTGAATATGGTATTAACAAGTCCCTTTTATCGAATCAGTATAATTTGCAATAAAAGTCTTCATGTTACAATGTAAACCCAACATCTGAGTTAATGAGCGGTTCCCGTCGGGAATGCCAAAGAAATGACAGTGAGACAGCGTCCCTGTTGCTAATTTGACCCCATGAGGGCAGAATCGACACACCTGATTATGATTCTTTTTTTATTTTTACCTTCAGCATTTTGGAATGATTTAGCTAATCTACAAACAGTTTCGGGTTAGAAAAACGCAATTAAAGCCTGCGTTGATTACATCAGCTATCCTAACCCAAGAGCAAATGGCTGAAAGTGGCAGATTTATACGTTTCCTAACTTACAAGGAGAAATTGCCAACAAGTGTTAATCTGTTTAGGACTTTGCTGGAAGTAACAAAGGCATGCGGTGTTCTTTCATCACCAAAACTGAGAGGCACAGAAAAGGGGGTTCAGATGAGGAACCCAATGAAGCACATTCCCACTGGACTTTGTCCCTGGGGCACCAGCAGGACATTTATGTGAGCTACAACCAGGTAGCAGAATTGACATGTTGAATGTTTCTGTGACAACTTGATGGAGCTGGACAGCTACCTGGAGCTGCAATGTTCAAGTTATCTTCACATTTACAGTCCTTGGCAAAAGTATTCTCACCCATTGAACATTTTCCACATTTTGCCTTAATGTACCAAACTTTATGGTATTTCATTGAGACGTCATGTGAGGGACAAATGGTAGCAATTAACTGAAGTAAAACAGAATCTGATATGTAGTTAAAATATTTTCTTCACCCTTTCTATAGAGACCAGCGTGAAGTGTGCACGACTAATGTAGCGTCTAAGTCACCATAAGCTTCTTGGTTATTCCTTTTTAATGCCCCACTTGGCCTGCCTGTCATTTTAAGTGGACAGCTATGAATTGGCAGGTTTGCAGCTGTGCCAAACTCTTTCCATCATTCAATAATGGGTTAAATGACGTCCATAATTCGACAATGGGATGTTCAAAGCTTTGGACGTTGTTTTATCACCTAACCCTGATATAAACTTCCAAAACTTTTTCCCTGACCTGTCTGCTGTGTTCCTTGGTCTTCACGATGCTGTTTGTTCACTAATGTTCTCTAGCAAACCTTTAGAACAGCTGGATATACACTGCAATCATTTCATACCTAGATGGACCTTTTAGTTGCTTGGTGACCTCTTCAGGCTATTGGTTGAGCTGGATTTTATTTAGGGAATCTGAATACAAATGCAAACCACACAGATTTGAATTTGTAAATAAAATCTGAAAACTATGTTTCATTGTTCATATACTTCATGAATAGGCTCTACTTTGAGTTTGTCTATAATATAAAATCCCAATAATAGAAAATCTTGTATTGGAATCTGGCAAAACCTTTAAAGACTTCAAAAGTGTATGAATACTTTTGAATGACACTTTAACTCCAATATCTGGCTGTTTCAACAGGTGTAATTTGCTTTGTACTTCACAATATTAGGCATGTCTGTCACTCACTGCTCCAAATTCTCATTCACTGCTCCAAATTCGATTGCTAGAATTTGAAAGTGATGTGAAATATATTAAATTGTATTTTGTTTCCACTAAAGGCAACAAGAGTACCCTGCAGGGCAGGTAGAGGCTGCAGCGGCACTCATTTTTAAGATGATATTAAAAATGTATTCCCAAACTATCGCTTCAATGTTGATAAGACTTTACATTTGCCCAAATTCGACCTAGACTTTTCCTCAAAAAGAAAAAACCTTGACTAAAAGCAAACATCACTTTGGAGCTGTTTACAGACACAGACCAATGTGTTGACCTCCCAGTTACCGATGTGTAAAAAGTTGTATCTGAGGCTACGTTCACACTGCAGGCCTTGATGCTCAATTCCGATTTTTTTGTGAAATCTGTTTTTTTTGCGTGTCCGTTCACACTTCCAAATATATGTGACTTGTATGTGATCTCCTGTGTGAACTGAACTCATACAACTTAAGTGTCCCGCATGCGCAGTTGAGGACGCGATGACGTCACACATAGCAAGCGTGCTCAGTGTTTGCAGAAGTAAACATGGATCTTAATGCTCCAGCGTATCTTGCGTTCTTTAAGTTCTTCTCCAACTGGAGCTAGCACATTGCTGACGCAATCTTTTTAAGAAGATCGAAAAGAAAGAGCTAAATTTTTGGCAATGGCATTTTGTGGGGCACTAACGTCCATACAGAGAAACGTGTGGGTGCGGAGTAGAAGCCAGGAATGGTGGGATAGCGGTGTGAGCGGCTTTACTGATACGGACTTCATTCACAATTTTCGAATGACAAAGGCAGCCTTTATGTGCGTCTGTGAACGGCTCTCTTTAGCGCTCCTTACGTAAAGACACACATCTTCAGCGGCCATAGCATTGAGTAAACGCGTCGCCGTGGGGCTGTACTGGCTTGCAACAGGTGCTTGTTACTGTATCAATGATAAGTATTAGTGACGTACAGGTCGGATAAATGCGACCTGGCCGTACAGACACAGGTCGCATTTGAAAAGATCAGATATGCATCGGATTCAGGACCACATATCCAAGCGACCTGGGTCGCATTTGAAAAAATCCGATCTGTGTTGTTCACTGTCATGAAAAGATCAGATACAGGTCGCATAAGGGCAAAAAAATCGGAATTGGGTCACTTCAGGCTGCAGTGTGAACGTAGCCTTAGTTATAGGAGTTGCATAACTTAAAGCTAGGGTGGACGATTTTTCCAGAATTTTCCCCAAGTCCCTGTTTGAATAACTGCACATGCGTCTTACCTTGCTCTTCCGCTCTTCAGAGGGATCACATGAAAAAAAACCTCCCAAATCCACTCTGGTCTTATTTCTTTCTACTGAGGCCATCCTCTACTTTTCATAAACATGAACGTGGTTCGCTTCTTGCGACTCTCAGCCATGTTCAAAGTATGAGCTGAGAGCAGCGGAGCTACAATGAACAGCTAACACAAAAGCTAACCGCTAAGCTAACCGGATACATAAACACTAGAGGTGCACATGTGCAGCCAGCAAGAGGAGTCTAACAAGGAACGTGCACACACATTGGCGTTATGTGAGCGCATCAGAATGATTGGCATGTAGGACAACCAATAGATCAGGCAATACCCCAGGAACTTGAGGGAGAATGAGAGCAGGACCAACACTCTGACCAATCACTGCTCTTCGGTGCGAAGAGCAGTGATTGGTCAGAGTATTTACAAGCCTGCAGCTGCCACAGAGATAAATTTTTCAACCTCCTTTTTCTAAATACATAATGTATTTACTACTTTCTGGATGGAAGGATAGTTTTCCCCAGTATAATAAAAAGTGTTTGACCAAGATTACCAACCATAGCTTTAATTAATTTATTTTGTCTGTTACGTTATTTTTTTCTGAGTGTGGTTTTCACAATCACATTTCTAATAGGATGACCCCTTTGTTATCATCTGGACAGAGCAGAAAGGATTTTTCATTTTTTGTTTTGCCCTTAAATTGTTTATTCACAGTCAAAAACACACACTAGATGTGGAAAACGCAGCAAGACACGAAGTTGAAGTTGTGGAAAATGGGGCAGAAGCAATTGATCATTAGACTTTTGTATAAAATATGTATAAAATATAATATATAATTGTATAATCTGATTGAATTTGACTTTGGAAAGTGCCTTGAGATGATATATATCATGAATTGACGCTATATAAATAAAGATTTAATTGAATTGAATTGTATAAATCTGGTAAAAAAACAAAAAAAACACATATTTTTCTGTGAACATAACATCCTAATTTCTTCTCTAACAAAAATGTACCTCTTTTTTATAATTACATCCAAACTATGAGCAGCTGTAATCTAGTGCATGGACCGATGCAAAATAACTCTACAGTAAAACCTGATATTTTGAACACTTGGAGCATAAACGACAAGTCTTTTTTTGTTTCATTTGATTTACATTTTATTATTCAAAAGAACTGTCCTGGCAGTCAACTCCTGGCTCAAACCGCACCGAGCTAAGGGACGTATCAGTATGTTGCAGTAGGCGCCTGAAGATATCGAGTCATCTTAATTGTGCGGGATCATGCATATCTGATTCTCTCTTCCTCCTGGCCTTGCATTCTGTATATACACTCTTGAGCTTAGATGGCCATATGCCACAGCACATACAGTAGGATCAAGCACCGTTTACTCAGCATCATCTCTACTGGCTCAAGAGCATCATTCAGCGTGTGTGATCTCTACAAACATAAGCCACTGCTTACGCCATCCCACAGTGCACCTGGGGCTGGCTGGATCAGTCCGGTTTTTTTAAAGAGTGCAGAGCTTTCAGGTGTCCTGTGACCTGAATCGTCTCTTGTCTTAAACATCCTGGATGTGGCATGCCTCAGAGAGGGGGAAAAAAAAAAAGACGTGTTGATGTGCTGGCTTGAAAGAGGCCATGCCACCCACCTGCAGAGATTGCCTCACCTCAGGCTCCCATGTTGACAGCAGATGGAAAAAAGTAGATAAATCCCTATATGCTTTTATGTTGATGATAAGAGGATTTTAAATATACACGTTCCTGTGGATTATTATTATTATCATGACCTTGCCCTGATATTTCTTTTTAAACTTCTCATGCCCCCATGTATTTCAATTACACTGTTTGGCTTGAGTACATGACAAGCACCTGTTTAATATCAGCTCGACAGGTTTTATTCTCAATGTGCCTTCAAAGTATTTCATCAATCAGTGGAATATCATAACCCAGTAGTTGTCACGTGATGTTCTAAAGCGTATAAATGTAACAGAAATATACGACGGCTAAAAGAAGTTTCCAACACTTCAGCATTTTTCTCAGTAAACATAATCCTACGCTGTCACTGTCATGATATCAACACCAGATTTCAATCGCAATCCACATAATTGAGACATTGTACAAATTAAAATTAATTTGCCCCAAAATTTTGTTTAATAGGAAGGAAAGACATGGAGTCAGTTTTGACAGATCAAAGAAATTCACTACATTCATTGCTTTGGGGTGGTTTTGGCCCATTCTTTCACAAACAGGTTCTTCTCCTCACACTGATCTTCAGTTCTTTCCATAAATTTTAGTCTGGTGATTGACTGGATCATTTAATCTAAGACCAACAGCATCATTGCCCTGTGCGCTCATTTTGTGTTGGTCAACCTGGTAAATGACAACCAAGAAAGCTCTTGCACATTTCTTTAAACTTAAAAAATATCGTAACCATGATTTTTCTTCACCAGTGGAGTCTTGCGTAGTAAGCTTTAATTGAGAGCACAGTGGTTGAGTGCATTACTTCATATTTTCATTAAAACAAGTCATCCCGCTAATTCTATATAGTTTTAATGCTCTCTACAAAGTGGTTCCTTGCTCTTGGACAACTCCTCTGGTTGTTTTTTAACTCCTCTGTCAGAAATCTTGTGTGACACTCCTGGTAGTTTCTGGTTTCTGATAAAATGTTGTTTCCGCTTCTAGATCAAACCCTTTAAGGGGCTCACTACATCATTCAGAGCTTGTAGATACCTCTTTATTCAGTGCTATCAATACATTTTGCAACAAAAAGCTTTTAAATGTCTTGAGAATAAAATTACTCTTACCCATCACAAGTTTCCTCTTATGTGAGACCTTTAAAAACATTTTACAGATCATAGAAACACATTTACTGGGGAAAAACATTGCCGTGTTTTAAGCTTATTTTCATTGCCATAATATGACTGCTTAGCATGTACTCACACAAGTTTAAATTTTATATTAAGCTAGTCCTTGTTGGGTAAATCTCTGTCATTGTTTTCATAAAATGTAATTAATATCTGTTCTGCCACACGTTGCCTGCAAATAAAGCAGAGCAGTTATCCTGATTAATGAGGAGTTCATTTTTAGCATCAGGCTTTGAATCAAGTCAAAGTGTATACGACAACACCCCTCGTTGTGGGTTTTCCGAAGTAAAACAGTATTGTTGACATACTGCCCCCTACTGCATCTAAAGAACAGCAAGAATTGTTTTTTTAGGATTATCCCTGTGAAGCATTGTCCACTCTGACAGCTTTCTGTTTTAATTAATAAAAAAAGAGTGTTTGCGAACTTGCCATCAATACCCTTTTTTGTTTGCAGCTCCTCTGAATCTGTTTCTCTGCACCGCCACCCCTGCATCTCAAAGCGGAGGCCGAGGAAATGATTAGCATTGTATCAGAGTTGTGTGGCCCATCACAAACAGCCTTCTGTGGTCAGCGCAAACAGGAGACGGGAGGCGGCTGTGAGAAACGGGGATTCCTCCTGACCTTGTGGTTAATGAAGCTCTTCCTGTGCCTCTGTCAGTTTTAACTTGGAGATTGTGTCGCCTGCTCGCCAGGACTCCTTCCTGGCGCCTTGCAGTCACTAGACCTCTTTCCTGAGCAGCATACTGAGTTGACAGTATCAAAAAAAAATCCTCTCTGTTTTCAAGAGCATGCGGTTTGGTAGATATGTTTGTTGCACAGCAGGCAGAAGATATCCCTCCTGTCAACCCTGGGCTGGATGAGAAAAAAACACTCAGTATAACCAGTTTTTCAAAGAAAGCCTGATTCCGTTGTAAATAGAAAAATATATATTTTTTCATTTCTGTCTTACAAGTTGTGCACAGGAAGTGAGTAATTTGCCAGTGTGATCCTCTGATTTCTTTTCAACCTGTCTGAAAACACAGCAGCTTATAAAATGTGAGAGGGTCTGAGAAAGAAAGAAAGAAAGAAAGAAAGAAAGAAAGAAAGAAAGAAAGAAAGAAAGAAAGAAAGAAAGAAAGAAAGAAAGAAAGAAAGAGAACGAAAAGGAAAAAGCTTGCATCAAGTATTTGTCAACCTGTCCCTCATTACTTCCAGCGAACTGGAAAATAAGTTGCCAGCCAATGATGCAGAGCCCGAGATAATGCCTGGGTTTTAAAGCGAGCTATCTGAAGCAGGACCCTTCATGAGGCTGATGACTGAATCACACATTGTGTGTTTTTTGTTTCCTGTTTTTTCTTTTTCTTTTTTTTCTTTTGCTTTTTGTTTTTTAAACACGAAGCCAGAGGCAACTTTTTAACAAGGATTGAAAAGGATTGGCACAGAGAAAAAGTCATTACTTGACTGACATCAAATGTAATCCTATTTTATTTGTTTTTCACCCTTCCAACGGCAGATTACACGTAGTTTGGCGCTCTCTGACTGACACAGGAAATGAGTTATTTGTAGCACGGGCTGCATTGTGTTTCTCCTCGGTGATGAGCTGCAGCATTTCCTCTGTTCATTACTATAGATGAAATGCATTTACCATCATTTATAATTCTTTTTGCACAAAGTGGGAATGGGGATTTTCAAAGACTGTTTGGACTTTTATCTTTTCTGACTGTGTTTTATTTGTATCTTCATACTGGAAAAAAAAGAAACACGTGGTGAGGATTTAAAATATTTACTTACATGTGTTGGAGGGTCTTTTGGCCACCGGGGGATAGTTGTACATTCATAGGCTCTAGATCAGAGGAATGATATGTGAGGCTTCAAGCGGCATTGATATATCTATATAATATATATATAATAATATATACTGATATTTGTCCAGAAATGAGAACAATTTATGTACTTTAATTACTTTAAAGCTTACATTGTGTATAGCACGTATGCAGGTCCATTTTCATGATGTTTGATGTGATTTTGTAGCAGTGGTTTGATACTAATAAATGGCAGTTGATGAAATTCTAGACTGTGTTTGTGTTGAAATGCTGAGTTTTGAACAACTTTGTTTCTTACATATGTTCAATAAGGAGAAGTTAGACTCAACATGCTCACTGCATTGCATGTATGAGAATAATTTATCTTACAGTCTAAAAACTCATATGTTTAATGAAAAGGATATCTATCTTGACTGATGGCGGCGCCCAAAACCGTTTTTTTCTAGCAATGTTTGACAACAAGATTGTAATGATTGAAAAACGACTTTAGGAAGAAAAAAAAATTCAACCAGGCCTTATCAAAATACTTTAATGATATTACATTTTTTCATACAGCAAACAAGAGGGTTGGAGATCTTTACTCAATGAATATTGAAGTTTGTAACCGAAAGAAACTAATAGACTCTTCACACATCAAAGAAACCAAAGCAAAGACATGTTTACACATCGATAAGAATCCACACTAAAATTGTGTGTACGCCAAAAAATATTCCAATTTATAAAACAATTCGCCCGCACACCAGCACACGGTTTTCCTTCATAGATCACAGCTTCACCTGGTTGTTTGCGTACCTGGTTCCGCCTCACTTTCTGCACTCTATACGCCCGCATTCAACCATAAATGGTCAATGCAAAGCACCTCATGAATGGCAACGTGTATTTAAATGAAGCAGCTGATCAAAGTTGCTCTATGGTTACCAAACTCAACCACAAAGAAAAGAGTGAACACACTCTGAAAAAAACAACCGGAGAAAGGGCTTTATTAAATGTGGAAATCAAAGGTGAAAACCCTGGTTGTCCACATCAAAAGAACGTGTTAAAAAGTGAATCTTATTACCGCTTTAACGTCGGCTGACATGTCAACACGTGCTCCGTGTTGAAATTCCTCTCGTCTTGGAGGAGGCTGTGCTCGTCCAGATCGTTGAGGAGTGAGGCCAGGATCGATGCCCGATGATTATTAACCCTAACCTTCATGGTGGTCTAAATTAAAAGCTCTTAAGACTTTCTGAAAGTCTATCAACGATAGCCTTTTTACTTTAGCTGCTTTACAATCATATTTTGTCTTGCATCAAAGCATTTTCTGGGGAAAGATGTTTTTTTTTTTTTTTAAGCCACTTGACTGTGGCATCCGCTGCATTAGGCATAAATGCTCTTAAAATCAAAGGGTGAATCATTGCTGTGTCTACACTTAACAAAAATAAATGAATACTTTTTTTCCTAATTGGATGGTTACGTGTTTTGTTATTATTATTTATTTTTTTGACATCTTTAATTTATTAGTTTATTTTTTGTAGTAATAGGTGTTTTGTGTAAACAACACTGCCACATTTAGAGATGGGGTCAACATGAGCTCCTGTTCCAAAACACCTGAATCAAATAAAAGGCTCATTACCAGGCATCTGGAGAACTAATGACACCCTGAGGAGGTGATTCAGCTGTTGGGTTCAGGTGTTTTGGAGCAGAGAGGGACCTAAAAGTTGCAGGACAGTGGATCTTGAAGACTGGATCTCTGATTTAGCGCCATTGCAAATTTGTGATTTCTGCCTGTAGTAGGGCTGATTATTCCAGAGAAAAACATTATACAATCTATAGTATAAGGTATAAAAGCAGTAAACTAAGACCCCACAATAGTATAAAATTAATGAAAAAGACCTTTTAAAAATGATGCCAGTCAAGGTTTATTTCATACAAGGCTATTTATCCTAGAGAAGTTTTATGCAAAGCAACCATGAAATTCCCACTGGATTATCCACAAGTTAGTGAACTCTCAGCTCTGAAAGGAAATAAAAGGTTACAAAGCACTGGGGAGCCTCACTGAGTGAGCATTTTAAAATGAAGTTGAACTAATTTTTAAAAGGAGCATAGTGTAAGTTCCAGGATTTTTACAGACGTCTGCCCCCTCTGGCGTCATTTCACAACTTAAAATCACAGCAGTGTTGTACACGAGCATGGAAGAAGAGGAAAAGCATCTGCTGCTGTGACTGCACAGGTATTCTGTTTTGAGGCGTAATGTCTTCTGAGGTAAGGAAGCTATACATATTGAAGTCAGTCTGTGTTCTCTCGCTAATGTATCGATTATGGCAGAGACGGAACAGCGTAGCAGGATGAACGAGAGCGTGCAGCGCGGACGCCGAGAGAAGTCAGCCCGAATCACTCTCTCATGAACTGAGTAATCCAGCCTATAGAGGCACCTGCGGAAATAGAGATTGGGCAATTGTAAGGGTATGTATGGGTAAGAAAATAAACAATATTTAACTTCAAAACTTGCACGGTGCACCTTTAAGAAGACCTCAGTGTATTTTAGTGGGGTTCTGATATGATTGAGCGACACAAAGGAGCACATAATTATGGAGTAAATGGGAAGTGAAACATAGTTTAAGCTTTTTACGAATACAAATGTGAAAGCTGTGCCGTGCATTTTAATTCAACTCTTTTTGCCCTGATACCCTCAAATAAAATCAATCTCAGCCATATTTGCCTTTTGAAGTAATCTGATTTTGGAGTCCATTTGTGTGTAATTTCATCTTGTTGTATGAAGGCCTCAGAGCTTGTGCGAGAACAAACGTCATCATAAAACAATGGCAGGCAGCAGGCAGGTCAGGGCTACTGTGGAGAAATTTAAGCACTGTTCCACTCATCCTCTGAAATTGATGGACTGAGCCGCAACTCAGGTGGGAGTGATTGACTCCACAAATCTGGCTTTTATGAAAAAGTGGCGAGAAGAAAGTAATTATTGGGGGGGAAAAGCCACAAGAAGTCCCATTTAAAGTTTGGCACAAGCCACAGCAAGCCTGTGAAAGAAGCCGCATTACTCAGGTGAGACAGAAATTGAACATTTTAGCTCGCATGTAAAGTCCTGTGCGGTGAATAAATTAACACAGGACATCAATAGGAGCGGATCTTCCCCACATATGGTCTCTGTAACATCTTTCAGATCTTGATTGTTTTTTTTATTTTTCAATTGACAAACCTTTCACCTGTTGTAGACAATAGTTCCACACTCCCATGCCTTCTCATTTTAGCTGAACAATAACAGTCATGCTAAGTTACAAGCACCCAATGACAAAAGGAAGACGTTGAAAAAAGTTCAAAAACCCGGAAGACCTGCCGATCACTACAACTTTAAAAGCAAGCCTTACCGATACGAATAAATGAGCAATTATTGAAAATATGCGTACATTTGGGGTCAAATTGTATTTTTATAAGCAGTTAAGTCAAGAATCATTTTTGTACATTTATTTCATACTATATTCTTTATTTTATAAAGAGTTCAAGGAGTATCCTTGAGATATCCCAATTGAAGAGATTCTCACCAGCTTCAAATCATAATAAGTCTGTTGGGCTCATTCAATTTCATCTTTAAGACTGATCAAGTGCTGCAAAGTTCAAAGTTTTATCAGCACTCTTGCTGCTGAAATCCTGTCTTGACAAGCGGCGGTACCTGGCTCCTCTAAACTGCTGCCCACTATGCTGATCATTTGAATAATTGATGCCTGCAAAGCCTAAAAGATGCTTAAAAGAACACAGAACAGCGTGTTAAGCAAGCGTTGCTCAGTTTGTAATGTAATTAGGAAATTTAAGTTAACAGCAAGTGTGGAGGTCAAGTTGAGGTCTAAAAGAGGAAACCTTTCAGGGAGGGCTGCTAGGAGGACAAACGTAAACCCCCCATTTAAAGATCTGCAGGGAGATTTAGCAGGAGCAGGGAAACTGGTGCCATGAACTGCTCTGAGCAGAGACACTAGAAACAAAAACTTTCCTGCATGTAGATGTTTTTAATTTGATAAACAGTTTGTACACACTACTTTGTCTTGGAATTTATTAAAAAGGTGTTTTTTTAAATGTTTTTTATATAAGTTTTGTCCTCCTGGGAAAACCTGGTTAGACCAGAATGTTGAACGTACTTTAGCAAGTTCAAAGAAACTTTGTCACCCCACCCGTGAAAATCAGAGAGCAACCATGGCCTTGACATGCTGAAGGATTAAATTTGTTTGTTTACAGATCAATTACGGTCCATTATTTTAAAGTGCTTTTATTAGCCCTACACAGGCACATTTTACTGAAGCAAACAACATGCAGCTTAACAATCGACTCAAAGAAGTTCCCATTATTTGGTGGGGGGGGGGGAGGACAACAGGTGAAGGAAGGTTTGTTTTAAACAGAAATGAGAGGAAATTAGGGGAATCTTTTCTTATTTTGTGCTCTCCTCTCACAGCTGAGCCTAGTTTGCCACCCATCACACCTGCTTTCTATCCACCCAGAGTATATATAGAGCCTGCTCTTCAGTTGGCGCCTGTCGGCTTCATGAAGTTCATTGGATGTTTCAGGCTCATCATGTTAGCTTTGTTTTACACCCTTTGGTAAAATATGGACTCACTGGTTTGAGTACCAATTGGTTTTAAGCACAGGGTGAATATGAACTCACCCTGTACTTAAAAAAAAAATTTCAAACAAATACTTGCACAAATCCATTTAAGTAAACTTGCCATTCAAATATTGAGACAACAAAAGAGCTGCCAGCTGGAAATAATGGAAAGAATGTTTGTTGGAAGCTCTGTTGTGTCACAACCTTGGAGCAAGTGTGGATGAACTGGACCAGGCTGTAAAAGGGAAACAAAAGCCTACCATAGAAGACTTAAAACAATAAGCGTTTAAGATATAGATGAACTATAGGCCCACAGAAAAAGGACAAGGACACAAGTGGATGTAGAAATGTTAAACATCTGTTGTTCTGTGATTCAGAATTGGGTTTGATAGTGAAAACATTTTGTCAGAACAACTATAATAACTTAGTGCTACAACTAACTAAGAGAACAGGTCATTGCACCAATCAGGCATAACATTATGACGGGCAACAGATAAGTTGAAGCATCTTCTCAACTGCAGCTCTTGTGAGAATGTCTCCGAGTTGTCAGAATCTGTGACAAGCGATTTGAGGAAGGAACTGAGGCGAACTGGTGATGGGGTCATGGCTCACTGATGTATGAGGGGAGTAAAGGCTGGCCTGTGTGGTCCGATCCAGCAGACGAGTTGCTGTAGCTGAGGCTGTTGAAGTTATTTCTGGTTCTCATTGAAGGGCGCCACAGAATAGAGGGTGAATCACAGTTTGTTTGGTATGAAGCTGCCGACTAATCACGGTGCCAATGCTGAACCATCTCCAGCCCTGAAATACCCAGTGATCTTTAGCACATTAGTATCAGAACCTGACTGGAGAGCAACTGGAAAAGAAGCTGACTTGGTTTGTGAAATAGGGTTTCTTTAATGTCACATGGATATTCGTGTGTGTTTGTGTGTTGTGGCTGGTGCCATGAACACATGGCACCAGCATGCAGCATGGGAAGAAAATGTAAGCAACCTTGGATTCTTCCATTGATGTGCACAATACTGACACATATCAAGCTGTATTCTGTGACGGCTGTGGGCTTTTTCAGCGGGGCAGTTCGCCCTGTCACAAAGCAGAAATAATTCAGGATAGCTTGAAGAACATAATGATTTTGAGATGCTGACTTGCCATCCAAATTCCACAGATTTCATCCAAACAAACATCTGTGGGATGGGCTTGACAGACAAGCTCAACCTACGGAGGCCTCTTGTCACCACATCACTACCATCTTGGTACCAGATGCCACATCACATCTTCAGAGGTCTGGTCTGCCTGGACAGGTTTGGTTTGTTTTGGCAGCAAAGGGGGAACCAAGACACAATTAGGCAGATTGTAATAATGTTAAAAATTAAATAAATATTTCCCTTTATAGCCCAACAGAGGGGGAAATTTGTCTCTGCGTTTAACCCAACCCTTAGGGAGCAGTATGCTGCCACACTGAGTGGCACACGGGGAGCAATCTGTGGACATGGGTCTTGCTCAGGGACCTTGACTGACAGACTGAGTTTCGAACCAGCGACCTTTGCACCTCTCCAAGACGCAATCCCACGACTTCCTAACAACTAGTTGACCACTCCCACGTGCCCAAGCATTGTATCTTATTGAATAAGTTATTCTAGCTATCCATGATATCCAACACATGTAATCTCCACCGCAGATGTTTTCATTCAACCATTTCTGTGTTATATATTAATCAAAATATCCCAAATTTTAACATCTTAAATTTGCTTCCAATTTTTTTATCTATTGATAATCAGCCATTATTAATTAAACAAACCGATCTAGGAAGAACATTTACTAATATCACAGTATAAATCAGAACATTTACTCACGTCAATCAACTCTGCATCTTAGCTATAGCTTCTGCTTTAGTGAACACCAGCGTTCATACTGTATTCCCAGCACCATTCCACTCTTTTCCCTCATCGAATCATATTTTTTTTTTTTTTTACGTTTTTCGATCTTGGACCATTGTTTCCATTACTTTGCTGGGAGATGCTATTACCCTTTAACTGCCTTCTGGTTTACCCCCTGCTGTGTCGTACTTCCGTTGTTATTGTGAATAAACACGAACGGCTTTATTTACTAACAAACTGAGCAATAACAAAGCATAAAACACCAAAATAACAGCTAATATGCCGGCAGGACATGACAATCTTTAATAACAACGTCGTATGCAAACAGTGTGTTACTGACGTACAAATTCAAAAAATATCAAATAATGTGGCTATGCACCTTAACATTTTTTATTTCCAATATAAGCAGCTCCAAACAAATAATAGCAGCATTGTTTCCTTTCTTGAGTCTGATGTGCCTCAGCTCCTCATAAGGCTCCATTAAAAGATGTTGGTTGTTTGGGTTGAAGTTTGGCGCAAGCAACTCAACCGTTGTAGCATCAGGGAATCTGGGATCGACCTCATGGTGTTTTGGTGACAGCCGGGGATGCACATAAAGCTGGATTACTTACACCTGGCTTGACATAGTCGCACTTCCTGAGAATGCATTGGGCTTTGTGAAACAGATAGAGCCAGAATGCACTGATCACGCTATGTCAAGCCTGACTTTAGCACTAATCCTGGATTTCCAAATTCATCTTTTGTAAAATAGAGCACCTGTGGTGTTCTGAGAGAAAACCTGGAGAAATCAATAATATTATTGTGTTTCTGTGTACTATTTCAGGCAGAATTATCTGTGCAGTGTATCAAACATCATTGCTTATTAGCATGTTTACCACATCCCACCATGCAGTGCACACCTGGCTATTGACTCAATCTTGTAGCATTCGCCTGGTAGGTGAGTCGGATTCAGGTCGAATCACATTCACACTATAAACAAACACTCTAGAGTTTGGAGCCCCTGCGATGTGTATTTTACCAAGACCACCTCCACCAACTAGTCTCAGTACGGCTGTTTTTGTCCACACCCTACTGTGGTGGCGTTCACATCTGTGAAAAAGAACCGCAAAGGGGGGAAACAAACCAGAGTAAGTTTAAAACTGACTAAAGAAAAAAGAACAAAAAAAAAAAAACTGACTAAACGCCTGAGGTGAGAAAACACCTAGAGACTTTGTAGAGTGCGGGTGTTAATTAACAATAGAGAAGTTATTAATTGGTGCCATATTTCCTGTCCTACATCTGGTCCTTTGAAGCTTTAGATGCCCATTAAAGACCCTACTGATAACCACTGCTTGGTTATAATTAGATAAACACATCTTTTCCATGTTAGCCTTGGTTAACAGTGACAAAATGAATGTTCTTTTTTTTTTTTTTTAAGTGAACGCTCAGAAGGATTATTTTAATATGTTTTGATTCGGCCCTGCCATCTCAGTCAGGCTCTGATTCAGTGAAAAAAAATAAAAAATGAGCAAGCTCTTAAAGGTTTGGTCAAGCCCAGCTTTTTGGGATCTTGGTTTAATAAGTTGTTTTTATTAGATGGCTCTTGGGTCAGTTTAACAGTTAATGTTTTGGATAAACAATTTGACCCAGGGAGGTTTAGTCTGATAGAGAAGATTTCCTGCCAAACAGAACTGTTTAAATACGACAAAGAACAGGAAAATTAAGCCAACCTAATTTAATTAGAGCTTTGATATTAGAGTCTTTTTAAAAATAAAATTAACTTTTCTGTTTTTCGGTTTAGTATTTACAGTAAAACAGTTAACACTTTATCTGCAGTCATTAATCATTCACTCAAACAGCAGTGTCATAGAGTGTATATAAAGTTTAACTAGTGTTAAAGAATGTGCATGTAGTTGCTGAGAATTGGTAAAGTGTTAAATTGAGATCTTTTTAGTGAGTTTTAGTTTTAAAAATATGTTGTCTTCATATAAAACAGTAGCAACAACTGAGTTTTCAGTTAAAATAAACATGTGGTGAAGACATTTTGAATCTGCACTTGTTGTCTAGTTTGGTAGTTTTGTTTTTCTTTGGTGGTCCATATATTTTAACTGCTGAGACAGAAACATTTTACGCCCTGGGAACACGCCGCTCCTTTAAAAAAGTCACAATGGATAAACTGTATTATCCGGACGCAGAACATGTCCATTATCCATTGCAGCACTTCGTGTAGGGAAAAAAGACCACAGTGTGTTCAACTAAACCTTAATTCTTGAGTACATACATTCTACAGGAGTTTGATGTCCCGAACAGATTTCCATCTGTTTAAAAATGTCAAGATTCATGCAATATCGTAGAGTTAAATATTGGTTTAAAAATAAATTTCTAATACTATGATCATGGCATCATTTTGTTGTTACAAGACATTGCCTGTATCTTGAAGAAATCTCTTGAGCTAAGGCCAAAACTATGTTTAGATTGGGGATTCTGACCTCGGTTCCCTGAAGTCCACAAGGAAAATGTAAACACTGAGCTCAATCAAAGGATCAACCTGTAATGGAGCACCGAGAGACCTGATGCATTGATTACTCCTGCTGTACTGACAGCCTGACATTTTGACATCAACGGCAGTGATTTCCCCAAACAGGGAAAACACTGTGCCTTGCATTTTCTTACATTAAAACCATGTTGTTGTTTTTCTAAGATATTTTACTGGTATTTTGGTGGCCATTTGTATTCAGTTTTCTGGTCTTATTTTGCAGGACCAACTTTTCCTGCAACTACATCTGAAAATCTGGGGGGGGGGGGGGGTTTACATCTCTACCAGTTCTGCACATCTTTAGACTGACATTTAAACACATGGCCTCAGCCTGATTGAATAGCATCTGTGAATATCAATTTGCAAGTCTTGGCACAGATTCTCTAGATGTAAACTTTGACTAGGTCGTTCTTGCTCATGAATGTGCTTTTATCTGAGCCGCTCCATTGTGCCTGTGACTGTATGTTTAGGGTTGTTGTCCTGCTGGAAGAAATTTTGGAAGAAAACCTATTTTGCTGCCCCTAACAGGTTCTCTTCCAGGATTGTTTTGTATTTACACGAGCCATCTTTCCATTAAATATGACCAGCTTTCCCACTACACGTGACTGCCACCACCATGTTTCACTTTTATATAGTGGGTTCAAGGGAGCGTTGTTAGTCTTCCTCCACACACAGCCTTTTGATCATTGTATAGCTTTCTTTTTTCCACTTTTCAGTAAAGACCAGACTGGTAACAGTCCCGTTGACAGATTATCCCACCAGAGCAGTGGATCTCTGAAGCTCTTCCAGAGTTACTCAGGGTAATGGTTTGCATTTAATGAATTTAACGGTGCTGAAGGCACATTGAAGTTTTACTTAGCGGTATCAAGTTAAGGGGGGCTACTCTGATCATGCCTGCTGATGGGAGGAACTACGTTGGTGGGCATGTAACTATGCTGAGGGGGTGGAGGAGACACAGATGACCAGTGAACAGACCTAAACATAAAATATCTATTTTAGTCCACTCTTCTGCATGTACTGGTGGTTGGGTTGAATCATTGAATCATGTACAAAGAAAACAGGAAAGTTAAGTAAAACAATAGAATAACTACAATGTATTTCTAATACAGGAACGCTAAACCAGCCTGAATCGTTTTACAAAATTAAATAATCCAATAAATTAATGAATTGGCGCAAAGGTTAACCCCACAGCTGTCTGCTGTCTGACTCTGATAAAAATCAGTGCAACATTTTTCAGATTTCTGTTTATGAAAGACAATGACATGCATTATTATGCTTCTGATTCACAGTTATGCACCATTTCTCTATCACATAAAATACATAAAGGTTTCTGGTTCTAATGTGATAAATTTTAGGCAAATTTCAAGTGTCATGAAAACTTTTGCAAGGCACTGTAGACGTCATGTAATTTCTACCAGAAATAATTTTCAGGCTAGTAACCAGCTTTCAGTCTACTGCATTTTTTCTAAGTTAAAAACTTTTCACCTTTTTCAAGTTTAAATTTTACCCTGTAAAGTGCATCAAATCTAGGAATTTGGGTCAGCCCATCTTTGAAACACTTATGTGTAAGACCCATTCAGTCAAAGAAATATCCCTCTGGCATGTTGTTAAAAGCAACCTTAACATGACCAACTTTAAGCACAATTTTGAAGTAGCTAAATCCAGTAATTTCCTCCGTTCTGCACTGACCACTGTTGATGCAACATTTCACTCCAGCAGCCCCTTGTTGCTTTTCCTCAGTCCCTTTAAGAGCCAGTCAAAGTGCCAGAGGGGAGTGTGATGTGATGACAAATGGTTAAATCCAACAGCTGAATTATTGACTGGAACCAAAATGTGAAGACAAAATTCCTGTGGGACAAGAGTTGAGTGGAAGCTGTTCTCCACTCTAATTGCCCCCCGCCCACTTCCTCGTTTCTTTCTTGGCAGCGCTGTGTTGAGAGTTACGGAGCACTGATGAACTCCAAGACACACTTTAAGTGTTCCAATAATTAAAGCCCAAAGAGATTGTCAAGGTAATGCACCACACAACAATTGACTGCATAAATTCAGGAGACTTAAACAACACATTTTACCATGTCATTTAATTGCAGAGTCTGTGCAATTATCTTATCTTGAAACTTTCTTTTTTCCAGTGATGGTCTACCCTCTCACCTGAGGAGACAGCTGGGGCCAGTGCAGACTTTGTGGCTCTGGAGAGAATATGCAAATGTGAGGGGATGGAGTTTATCATCCAGAACTGCTCTGCTTAATGATGGCACAATAAGTGACAGCAGCTGAAGTCAGGAAGGAAGAATTTGCAAAGTAATTTTCAAATGAAAGTGAGAATAATGAAACCTGTGTCTCTGGTGGATCTCTGCTCTAAAACCACAACTGGGACTGGTGTGACAAGCTGGATGGCCATTTTGGTGCTGTTATTACCTCAGGTTCTGTTTGTTTCATAAGGCGTCTTAAGTTCAGACATCTCTGTTGTTTAATATTAATTTAAATATCTATTCTAATGGTCTAATGGTCTAATGGTAATATACAGAATCTGCTTATAAAAGTAGAGTCACTGATGCAAAAATATTTGCTTAGACATTGTTCTCCCTGGTTTATCTTACTGCTTTTTCTTAAGAATTTATTGCTAGTGAACATCTGCTGAGAGATAAAAAGGAGCCTTTTTCCTGTTTGTTAGAAATTGCTCCCCAAGACTAATTTTAGTCATTCTGTAAATCTTTTTTGTCCATAAACTAGAATAAATGACCTCCACGTTCAAATGGCTTCTGAAATGGCTGTTTACAAAATGATGACTACACCTCAGATTTTCAAAATTAGAAAGGGTGTGTGTCATATTTTATTTTATTTAGAGATGGTCCACAATAAGTTTTGTCACAGCTCCAACATGAACATGTTCTTGTTTGGGTATCATTTTTTGAAATGGAGTTTCAAATTATATTATTGTGTCATGATATAATTCAATGATTGGCATAGAAACTAGAGTTTGTCAGTACCTAGCATTTACATCTGTCATTTAGATCTATTTTATTCTCCCCCTCTTCTCTTTGCGTACCTGATCTGTATGTTATCAAGGTCAAATTTGCTACTCAGCTACTCTCATTCACAAACTGTAAGGGTTTCATCATCAAAAAGAAACATGAGTCACAGATTTTGACTGAAAGATGGTTTATTAAATCTGTTGGCAAATGGGATCACCTTTAAAGCTTTTTGAGTCTTAGAATAAAATCCAGATTCTTCTAAAGTACGTTAGCTGATTAAAATCTGTAATTATGTAAATTAAAGACAACATACGTGACTTTTTTTACTTCTTACCTGTATGTATTGTCTGTGAAAAAAAATAAAAGCAAAAGACTAAGCGGCAGCTTGGTTCCCCTGCTCATCGCTGCATAATTATTGCCTCTGAGTCACAATGGAATCCCCTCCCCCACCCAGAAATGGCAGTATACATATTCAGTTCCCTCTTAAACAGAGCAGTGCTCATATCATAATTAGAAAAAAAAACAGCATTGCATATCTCCAGGCGTCATTGGACACGAGGTAGGGTACACCCTGGACATGTCACCAGTCCAACATAGTCTTGTTCATAGTTCTCCATCTAAATATTTTTTAAAGGGCAGCATCACCCTTTTCTCTCTGTTGTTGTGATAACAAAGAGGTCTAGACTTTTAAACTTAAATCCTTAGGAGAAGACTGGGAAGTCCCGCATCTTCCTGTTGGTCAACGAAGCGGCATCCATTCGCTTTGGCCATGATGCATTGGCCTATGTTGCTTAAATAGTCCTCACTAAACTTAACTGAATCTGAGCCTTAAGGGACAATGCTGCAGCTCTTTCTCAGACAAATATTAAAAGTTTGCCCCTAAAAAGAATAAATCTCCTGTTCACCCACAGAGGTGAGTTCTTAAATGCTGTTTGCTTTCAAGGTTAACTAAATTCCTTTAAGGCCCAATAGTAAAAACATTGAATACAGCATATTGTCTGATGCAGACAAAAGTGTTTGTTAGAGTTAACTGGACATTTTTATTTGCTACTCTTCATAAATTTGGTTTTGGAACTATTTTATAAATAGGTTAAACATTTTAAACAGTTGCTCAACAGCATGTGACAGGACAAATAACCAAACATTTTCCAGCTTTTGTCCCCAGAAGGGCACCAGGCAAGGATGCCTGCTCTAAGAACTGGTCAAAATCTACAGTACTGCCAAGTAACTGATTTTGTTTTTGTTGTTGTTGTTGGTTTTTTTCTTCTCCTGGACCATCAGGGAGTCGGGACAGACCCGGCGTGGGTGCCGGGGGCTTGTGGGGCTTTGTTGGTTTCAGTGGGCCTCACCACCTGTATCTTGGGTCCTGGGGGTTGGCTGTAGCTGTGGCTGGCACTTCACCTAAAGCTATAGTTGGTAATCCTGTTCAGAAACACTTTTTGTTATACTGGGTAAAATTGTTCTTCCACCCTGAAAGTAGTCAATACATTATGTATTCAGGAAAGGAGGTTAAAAAAAATCATTCTCTGTGGGAGCTGCAGGCCTGTAAAAACTGATCAATCACTGCCATTCGCACAAAGAGCTGGAATTTGGCAGAGTTTTGGTTCTGCCCTCACCTCCCTTCGTCCCTCAAGTTCCTGGGCTATCATCTTATCTAATGGTTGTCCCACATGCCAATCATTCTGATGCACTCACGTAACGCCAGTGTGCACGTACATTGGCGTTACGTGAGTGCATCATTCCTTGTTAGTTTCTGTTTTCTGGCTGCACATGTGCACTTCTAGTGTTTATGTATGTATGTATACTATGTATACTTTGAACATGGCCAACAATCGCAAGAAGCACACCGTGTACATGTTTATGAGAAGAAGAGGAAGGTCTCAGTAGAAAGAAATAAGAGCAGAATGGATTTGGGAGATTTTTTTCACACGATCCCACCGAGGAGCGAAAGAGCAGGTAAGTCGTGCCCATCTGCTGTTATTCAAAAAGGGACTTGGGGTCACTTCTGGAAAAATCGCCGACATTAGCTTTAACAGTCATCAGATTATCTGGAGATAAAGGTTCTATTCTCTATATGCAATCAGAGTACCCCTAGTGTTAAAATAGTTATTTGCTGAATTAGTTAGACTACCTTGCTAAAGCAAGTCAATGACAGTATCTGGTTAGTGCTGCCGCTTTTCAGAATCATTTATGGAACTTCATAGTAAAGGCTAGTGTGTTGAATAAATGGCCTCTTAAATGTGTGATGCTTATGCCATAGATTCTGTCATTTACACATTCAAAAAAATTCATTGCAGTCTTTCTAGATTGGTGATCACATTAAACTACAGTATCAGACGCACAGATTGTCTTAAAGGTGTGTTTCTTCATAACCAAGGCAAACAAGGTGTGTAATCAAGGTATGAGGAATCCATATTTTTTATTCAACTAGCCAACACCCCTTGTACAAAAGCTAGAACTACAATACTGTACATAATGGGAAGAGCATGAGTAGCATTTTCAATCTATCCTTCCTTGATATTTAGTTAGTGTTACCTAGAGTGACAAGAAAGTGCAGTCATTTCTATCCATGCTATTAGTAAAAAAAATTTACAGCAATCAAGAGGAGTGTGGAGTAGTGCATTAGACCCAGCACATCATACAATTTCAGAAATTGAACATGTCACACTGAAAGCTCAGTATGAAAGTAACTCCTGTCACACTGCAAAACAGAAGATGTCAGCCTGCATGACTTGTTGCTGCCACAGAATTGTGTCAAAAAGGTCCAATGGAGCTGTGAGGGTGTCAGTAAATGCAAAGCAGGTGAAGGGTGTCAATACAGTTAGATGGAGTCAAACACTGGAAAAAAGGTAGAGGATGAAAGGAGATGGTGGTAAGGCAAGGCAAGTTTATTTGTATAGCACATTTCAGTAACAAGACAATTCAAAGTGCTATACATGAACAGAACAAGAAAACAAAATATACAAAGGAAAGCACACTGAGTTGAATAGTAGCAGTAGGTCAAGATAAATTGGACTACAAACTTAATCTAATGATGTTTCAGTTAAGTACAACAGTTTGAATTGAACATTAACATTTCAAACAAACTGAATACAAATAGTTTTTTAACGTTGATTTAAAGGAACTCAGTTTGTTCCAGATTAGTGGAGCATAAGAACTAAATGCTGCTTCTCCATGTCTGGTTCTGGTTCTAAGTATGCAGAGTAGATTTGAGCCAGAAGACCTGCGTGATCTGGAGGGCTGATACATTCATAACATGTCTGTGATGTATTTAGATGCTAAACCATTCAGTGATTTATAGACTAACAGAAGTATTTTAAAGTCTATTCTCTGAGATACAGGGAGCCAGTGTAAGGACTTTAGAACTGGGGTGATGTGCTCTACTTTCTTAGTCTTAGTGAGGACGCGGGCAGCAGCGTTCTGGATCAGCTGCAGCTGTCTGATCCACTTTTTAGGCAGACCTGTGAAAACACCGTTGCAGTAATCAATTCGACTAAAAATAAACGCATGGGTTAGTTTTTTGAGATCCTTTTGAGATGCTAGTAGTTTAATCCTGGAAATGTTCTTCAGGTGATAAAAAGCTGACTTTGTAAAAGTCTTTTGATAGTGCTCATGGGTAGACATTTGGAGAGAAAGATTAAATGTTACTCATCAAATGTTCCAGAATTTTCCCAGAAAATCACTAAATTGGTGGTAAGCATGTTCTTTACACTATTTGACTACATAAAAAACCTCATAATTAGAGGTTTTCATTCATGAGAATGTTTTTTCCAATTATCGCTCGGCATAAACCTTGCTATAGTTTCCACATAATTGAGATATTCTAGAAAAAGTAGTTAATGTTGCTCTTTTGAAACCTCGAGATCCTATTTAATAGTAAACTTGTTAAACATTTTGACTTCTCAATTGCTGTTGAACAGTAAATTAAAATGAAATAAAAAATGCACCCGTTTACAAAAGTCTTCTACAACTGATAGCACATTTCCAAAGTTATTTAAAATTGTCAGCTTGTTGCATTTTCACCACATTAAGTGTTAATAGGATGCAAATGAGTGATATTTGTTTTCACTTTGTTATAAAAGCAACTAGGAATTAAACGATCAATTTCTATGATTGATACCAAATGATTAATCATGAATAAATAACAAAACTGTAGAAATACATACACCAGTATCATACTCTTTTATTTGTGTCACAAAATGGATAGGAGCCCCTTGGTGCTGTTGATTTTCAGTATTTCACTGTGATCAAAGGACTGATGATGAAAAAGCAATAGTTGTACAAAAACAAAGGTTTTTTTCTACGTTTTTAAATTTCTCTCTTTTTTGCTTATTGTCAAGAAGATAGCATGCCTGAGATTGTGCAGCGAGGTTATTTTTTTCCCCAAGTATTTAGCTGTATTTGTAACACTGAAAAACCAATGAGTGCACTATAACATGTTTTAATCAAATACAATTTAGACACTATGCATCTTCTAACAAACAGTGCTACACAACAATAATCAGGTGTTACAGCGGAAGGCCATCAATCTTTTAGAGGAAGAAAGGGCTGCACTTCACTGATCAGATTTCAGCTGTTTTATTTCAATTTTGTTTGAGCAAGAGCCTGATTAATAAAACAACATACATTTTTAAATTGGAAATATAACTTTATTTCTAGTGTGCCTTATGTTGCTAATTCATATCATACACATATAATCATTTAAATCAACTAGCTCTGACTTTTTTAGTATGGATGGATGGATAGAATAGTATATGAGGCATAAGAACATAAAAAAGTGTATGGCATTGCACAAAAGGGACAAAAGCTTTCAAGTCTGAGCCCCAGAATAATCAGTAACAGTCCACAAAGTTATTTTAGGATCTATTCCAAGGCAGGTAATAATGCACAGTCAGTCTACTTTTACAATGTAGTAAATTATTTTTGTAATAAATGAGTTACATACTGTGGCTTGATGCTTTCATTTATATTAAGTAACAAGAAAAACCCAGTTGCAGATGCTTTCTGACAGCTGGCTTCCAGGAACTTTCTGAGACTTCATTGGTAAATGGACTGAATTTACATAGTGCTTTTTTTGTCATACTGACCATTCAAAGCACTTTTCACTATAGTCACATTCACCCATTCACAATGCACTCACATTCATACACCAATTCACATATCAGAAGGCAAATTGAGATTGAGTGCCTTGCCCAAGGGCAAATTGACATGTGGCTGGAGTCAAATCCACAGCTTTCAGATTGCAGGATGACTACCACTGAGCCTCCGTCGCCAATTTAACAGCAACTGTCTGCAATCTCGCATCTTTTCTAATGCAATATTCTACTTATTAATCTTTTTGCATGGAAACAGTAGGCTTGAAATAGTAAAAACTGAAACCAATATTCTAAACAAAAAAAAAGATTCTTTCTGGGTGAAAATAAAAATGTACAAATGCACACAGGGCTGTTAGCAAAACTCGTCCAGAGAAGCACATAGTTGTAATTTCAGTTATTAAAACACCTAAACTGTGCTCACTGTTGGCAACACTTGCATGTTGTTAATTTATTCACAACGTTTCTTCATTTAAAGTCTTACTGGCACAGTCACTACAGCATAATCTCTACCTACACCCAGGAACAGGACAAAAGAGGTGGAAAGAAACTAATTTGATTGAGGAGACTCTGAAAATTAGGCTGAAATTTTCATTTGAATGAAGCTAAGCTGTTAGCAGAGCATCAGCAGCCTCTGCTCAGCTGGCTCGGTACCAAGCTGTTTGTCACCTGTATTTTGCATGGGCTCATTGCAGAACCTCAGCTCTGTGTTGACACAGTTCTGGCACCATCTACTACACCAACCCCAGTTTATTAATTTAGTGTTTTGTTTGTGATTTTCTTTTTTTGCAACCCAACATGTGTAAATGGTTATCTTTAGCATTTTATTCTAAGTCCAAATTGCATGAAGATATGAGAGCCTTTCAGTGCATATGTTTTCTTCTCAGAACTGACGTGTTGAGCAAGTTCTGTAAACATGCGACAGAACACACGCTTAGATTCCCTCCAAGATGTGCAGAAATTTAAAAAAGCACAGAGTCAGAGGATCTTACATAACCAAAAGTGCCTGGCGGGCGATGTCATCAAAAGTCACCCACAGCCACCTTCTCGAGATGAAAAACAAATGAAACACTTTGAGCCTGGGCTGATTTCCCTCCTGCTCCGCAACTCCATCTGTCACTCCCGGTGACTTATTCTGAGCAAGAGTGCTTTCCTGCGTGACCTCCATCACGGGGTGCAAGATGAACGAGGTGGGTCTGGTCTCTGTCCTCTGTCTTCTCTTTGCCAAGGCAGCAGGAGCACTGAAGCATCGAGAACACCTGCAAACCCAGAGTAATGAGGCAGCGGGCCACACAGCCTCCCCTCCTCCCTGCACTAATCAATCCTGCTGGCCATTAAGGGAACCGAGAGCAGAAGCTGTTAGAGAGAGCTGTAGCTTCATATGTATGCACAAAATCCGTGGCCTGCTTTCCATAAGTGATCATCTGGAGCTTGTGTAAGATAGTCACATGTTTGGAGTTCTTTCATTGCATATATCGTCGCTTCTGTTTTTTTCCACTTATAGGCCTCTGAGTTTCTGTTAGAGCTTCAGCACATTACCAGATAAAATGGGCTTCATTAAACTGAATTTGTTTTGTCATTCTAAGACCAAATTAACAGTGACTGGAGCCAAAAGAAGCTGAAGCCAGGATGTCCAGATTCATCCAATTGAGTTCTCAAAAGATAAAAATAAATGAAACTGAACCAACATTGAGTCAACCAGCGCCACATTTACGTTTGTAACCAGATATTCATATACAGTGTATAAAATTCAACCCTTTTCTCACATCAAATCAGACTAGACTTTTCCTGTTTTAGGTTGGTTAGGATAATTTAAATTATTTCTGTTTGAGTAAATGGTGATGATTAATCAAATGTTCCTCAAATTCAGAAGTGCAAACCCATTCAGAAAACTATGCATTTAAATACATTGGGGAGCTGACGTCATGGCCTCAGGTTCATCCTTGGGTACGTTTTCCAGATCCCTGAAGGTGGCCCTTTAATCTGCTCAAACAGTAATATCCATAATTATTTTCCTGATATCTTGGCTGAATTATTTTGTAAGTTTTCCAAGATGACAACGATGGAAGTGGTGTGTTCGAGGGGGTTGCCTTATAATACACCAACCAGTGCACCTAAAACTAACTCAACTGTTGTGAATTTACTATTCAGAGGCTGAAGAAGCTTTGACTTTATCATTCACTCATAGCACTCATTAAATAAACTTCTGTTATTGAAAAAAGTGTAGGATAATGAGATTATAGCTGCAGAAAGCAATTAACTGGGAGTCAACAAATAACTCAGGTATACTGAGGACTCAGAGGCTGACATACTTAGATTGGATGAAATGGACAGATTTTGGAGAGGGAGTCAGACGGAATATGGTGTGATATTCTCCACCAATGTCATGCGAGGAATACTGAAGTCATACGGTACATTCCCTTCCAGGAGTGTACACACTTGGTTCTATATAAGGCTTGTGTAAGTGAGGATCGGGGCTCTTTGTTTCCTGCATTGTTTTATGTATGAGAGTCCAGTACTGAAGCTGTAAACATCCCTCTGCCTTGTTAGATTAAATATGTAAAAGTGTCACCAACATGGTGCCCGCGGGGACCAAGTAGCCCCCGCCGACCACATGTGGCGCCTACAAGCCTGTACTAAAAAAGCCCAATCCACCAGTGAGCTGCATCTAAGACTTTATTTTATTCCATTACTCTTCCTGTTATTTCACACTTGCATTTATCTAGATTTTAAAATGACAATATCTATAACAAAGTATGAAAAATGTTTTTCTTTTACATAATGTTAAAGTGAACTCTGACTCTCCTAGTTCAAAGGTCAGTGCTGGAAGGCCTTCATATGACACAACACTGAAGAAGTAGCTCTCTGTTTCAAAAAGGTTGCTGACCCCTGTGTTAAAGTATAGTATTCTGTTTCCTTCAAAACTTTTATGCAACAAGTGGAGTATGCTTAAGGGGAAAATAACTAGGGTTCTCCAAGCTGTTTAACCACCGATAGGGTGTGGTAACTTTTAGCACAACCAAACCAAATTCTCTGTCATTTTCAAGCATTTATCAAATACATTATTTTAGTAATCTTAACAGAATATTGTACATGTTGTGTGTGTAAACTGTTGCTTTTCACTATAAATTCATAATATTTGAATTGTTTGTGTAATCATATACCTTTACTATGAAAAGGGATATACAATAGAGTACACTCCTTGCATTTTTCTAAATATCTAATAATAATATATAATGCTTTGATACAATGTAAAGTAGTCAGTGTGCAGCTTATATAACAGTGTAAAAATTGCTGTTTGCTAAAAATAACACAGAATCATCAAAGTCTAAACCTCTGATGACAAAAGTGAGTACACCCCTAAAAAAGTATAAATTGGGCCTAAAGTGACAAGAGTTTGTGCGGCCATGTTTCCAGCACGCCCGTAACTCTCTTGAGCATGGGGTTCAGTAGAGCTTCACAATTTACCACTGCAATCCTCTTCTACTCCTCCAGGACGACATCACAGAGCTGCTGGACGTTAGAGACCATGCGCTCCTCCTTCTGTTTGAGGACGCCCTAAAGATGCTCAACATGTTTTAGGTCTGGAGACGTGCTTGGCCAGTCCTGCACCTTTACCCTCAGTTTCTTTAGCAAGGCATCGGTCGTCTTGGAGGTGTGTTTGGGGTCATTATCATGTTGGGTCACTGCCCAGGGCGGGGCATCATGCTCTGTTTCAGTATCCCACAGTACATGTTAGCATTCATGGTTCTCTCAATGAACTGTAGTTCCCCACAGTTGATCGCACTCATGTGGTCCCAAACCATGACACTCCCACCTCTGTCTTTTACTGTAGGCAGGACACGTCTTTGTACTCCTCCCCTGGTTGCCGCCACACACGCTTGACACCATCTGAACCCAATAAGTCCATCCCTGTCTCATCGGACGACAGGACATGGTTCCAGTAATCCATGTCCTTGGTTTGCCTATCTTCAGCAAGCTGTGGTCTTTCTTGAGCAACATTCTTTGAAGAAGCTTCTCTCTGGGACCAATTTGATGTAGGGTGTGGCGTATGGTCTGAGCACTGACATACTGACCCCCTCCCCCCCTTTTTTTAGATCCCATAGAGGTCTTTGCCACGAGTTGCCATGTTGAACTTCCAGTGACTATGCAAAAGTGTGAGAGCAATAACCAAATTTGTACATTTTCACTTAGGGGTGTATTAACTTTTCTTGCCAGTGGTTTAGACATCAAATTTACACTGTTATGCAAGCTATATACTGACTCGTTTATTTTGAGTTAAAGTGTCCTTTCTTCAGTGTTGTCTCATAAAAAGATATAATAAAATATTTCTAAAAATGTGAGGGTTTTCAGAAAAGCGATAACTTTCCACTTCTATTGTGATTTGATCTTAATTTCCATTTGTGTAGGTTTTATAAAAAACAAGGCTGAACTAAAGTATATATCTTGAGTGAAATGATACACACTCCCGCTGCATTAGCCAACCCTTTCTCAGCCAACATAAGCTTATTGTGCAAATAAATGACAGTGTCCTACACAATTATTGGCACTTCCCTAAAATAAATGCTTTTTCTGATGCTGTAATTATAAGCAGAAACAAATTAGAAAAATCCTGCATTCAATTTCAGTACAGCTATTCAGAGGGGAAACTATTTTAGAAAATAGTCGTCAAAACCACTGTTTGTTTTTAAATTCTTTGCACAACCCCTCTTTGCATTTTGGGGAGCACTTAGTCTTCAATGTCAGTTTCTGAAGGCTGGAGCATACAAAGTTTTTTTAAGATTCAGGTCTCAGTTCTGAGATTTTCTTTTGTGTGTGTGTGTGTGGGGGGGGGGGGGGGGGTTGAGGGATTTTCTTGCTTCATATACTGTTCTTGCATAGCCCATCAGACTTTTTAAAAAATCCTGACAGTGGGCATTGGGTGGGTTTTCTACAAATTCCTTTGGTTTGATCAGATGAGTGTAAGCTTTTTGGTCTACTCGTGGATCTGGCCTGAGCAAAGAACCAAGTTCTAGTTTATTACCCAGGATTCAGTTTAACAGAGTCCACATATTTACGTTTGCAAAGATAGGAGAAAAATAACCTTTATTCTAGCATACCTTTTTAAACGTTTTCAAACCGAGCAATTGGGAAAATATATTTTTTAACTAAGAATTTTAAGTGTTTTGGTTGCTTGTGCTAGTTTGCACTGCCTTTGAAGTGGCGACTCTGCCCTATAATCACTTAGTTGAACCATAAAAATGGAAAGGAAATCTGTGAGGTATAATGGCAGTCACCGAAAGTGTGAATGTATTTGTGCTGAAATTATCAAATTTTCCCACAGACTCACTGGCTGGCTTCAACAGCATGCCTCTGCATAAACACTGAGCTAATTTTCAGAACCCTTTATCCAGTCTCATAGTTCTTATAATAGCAACAACACTCCTCTCTACTCAAAGCAGCTCAAAGTACTTCCTGCACCAGTATAAACTTCCCTCTCTTTTTCATTGTCATCTCACACCGCACTTAAGTTGCTTAAATATTATAGTTGCTTTTCAGAGGGTCAGCAATGTTTGATAGAAGGTTAAATTGCAATTTTGTATGTTTAAAGTGCTGTATATCTGAAAGCATTTGTGAAAACAAAAATCATGTACAGTATTTTGACCATGTAATATTCATCTTCAAATAAAACAATATATGCCAAGCATTCGTCCTGTTAGTGTTTACTGCATCTTTTTTTTAGCCTGAAAAGAACTTTTCACTGGGTGCTATGAGCAGAAATAAACATTGTTGTGCCAGCTGCCGGCGGTACAGAGGAACTACCAGAAAGCAAGATGGCGGCAATTAATGCAGTTACTGTAAGAGCTAGTAGACCGTTGTGCAAGACCAACCCGATCTTCAGGGTTAGGGTTACTTAAAGGGTAACTCACTCCCAAACCAACTTTTTTTGCTAATATATTGTTAACATGATTGTCTTATAGTGTCAAAAGTTTTTGTAACGTCACTTTAAGAAACTTGCTTCGCAGGGCCTATGCTCCCTGGCTCTGTCAGGGCTCTGCTGTGGGGTGGGGTGCGATTGGGTCTCTGGGTTCACGGCTGGATCTGCTCTGGTGTAGCTGCCTGCCGGTGGAGCCCACAAGCTCTCTGCTGCAGCCCCTCCCTTCTGCACTGTGGCTGCTGGGGGGGGGGGGGGGGGGGGGTCCTGGTACTCTTCTCTGGGATGACGGATGCAGCTATCCTTGTGTTGGTCCTTCTTGGGCTCCTGGGACCTTTTCGGACGTTTGGGGCTCTAGTCTCCCTGGTGTCTGCCTCGGCGCTCTGGGGGGCGGACCTTTAGCTCCTTACAACCTCTATTGAGCATTTGCCTTATAGACAAACCTTACATATACAAGCACACTCTCACAAACACCCACATGTGCTTGGATCCAGGTGCTTATAGTAACACCTCTGTAAAGAAAAACCCTATATTTAGCTTTGGCTGTTACTAAATACATCTTACATTAAACAATACTTTGTATTTTTCAGTGACGTTGTCAAAGGCATTGGTTGCTTGAACCTGTGATAGTTTTTCTGTTGGTTTTGTTGTTCTTTTTATATCTCTTTCTGCAGGTGTAGAAGCAGAATCCGAGGATGTCATGTTGCACTCTGTCTTTCCTCTGCTGTATATTTGTCACCTTTTCTCCCTTTTAATGTTTTGCCTCATCTTTCTTGCTTCCTTTCCCTCTCTTTTACCTTTCTGTTGTTGTGTCTATTGAATGTGAAATATCTCCAAAATATTACCCAGTAAAGTTTTTTGCATATATATCAAGTGGAGCACTATAGTGAAACCAGCAATGGTCCACTCGTGAAAGTTAATCTCTTGGGCTCTCTTTGGCACTTAGAAAGCAATTCTGAGTATTACACTGCCAGACAGGACACGTTTAATAAATAAATAAACAGGGAGAAAAATGGGATTTGAGTGACTACAATTGTCACATGTGGCTTGTTGCAGATGGGTTGGTCTGATTATTTTTGAAACTGCTGATCTGTTTGGATGTAGCCACACTACCATTGCTAGGGTTTACAGAGAACACTTCTAAAAAGAGAAAATATCCAGTGAGCAGCAGGTGTGTAGAGAAAAATGCCATATTTATGGCAGAGGTCAGGACAGAATGGACAGAAAGGTTTGGGATGATAGGAAGGCAGTGGTACCTCAAATAGCCTCTCATTACAACCATGGTAATGAGAATATCACCCCTGAATTCACAAAATATTGAAGTTTGAAGAAGATGGGCTACAGCAGCATAGGACTTTACCGCGTCCAATTTATGCCAGCTAAAACAAGAAACAGAGGCTGGAATTGGCACTGGCTCGCCATAACACTAAATAACACACCTGAAAAATAATTCATGGCTTGATGAGTTCTCTGCCGTATCATTCAGATGATGGGGTTGGAATTAGGGGGAAAAATGTAAAATCATGGATCCATCCTACTCTATACAAATATTGTAGGCAGCTAAAAAGGACTAGTGGTATTGGAAATATATCCTTTGGATGCTTTGAGGCTGTAATACCTACTGAGCATAATTCAAACTCCACACCCTTCCTGAGGGATGTTGCTGATCATGTGCATCCATCTTCTATGGCCACCTTCAGCAGGATAGTGCATCATTTCACAAAGCTCAGATGTTATCAGCCAGGGTTTTTTTTCAATATGACAATAAGTTCACTGTACTCCAATGACCTCCACAGACACCAGATCTAAATCCAATAGAGCAGCTTTGGGATGTGTTGGAGTGGGAGAGTCACATCACGGATAATCAGGCAACAAATCTGCAACAACTGTGTAAAACTATAATCTCAGAAGTATATAGGTTTTTTTTAGACTTAAGGTGGCTAGGAAGGCAAAAAGGGTTCTAAACTGGTCGTAGCAAGGTTTACCTCATAAAGTAGTGAGTGCACATGACAACGATAATAAATATACAGGCACGACCCAAAAACTTAGAATATTCTAAAAAAGTTAAATATTTTGGCATATTCTATTGATTCATTACACTTGGAGTAAAATATTTCAAGCCGTCACTTATTTCAGTTTAGTTGATTATGGCTTACAGATAACAAAACCCCCAAAATTCAGCGTCTCTGAAAAGTTGAATATTACAAATATCAGGGTTCTGAAAATTATGTTAATTTGTATACACTCAAGACTTGGTTTAGCCTTTTTGTACATTAACTGATGGAGTAATTAAGGAGGCGATCAGGCTGTGGTTCTGCTGAGACGCACAGGCTGAGCTACCTTGCTATCAGCCTTCAGGTCATCTGCATTGTTTGGTCTGGTGTTGTTCATTGTTCTTTTGAGAATACTCCATAGATTCTCTACAGGGTTCAGGTCAGGCCGGTTTGCTGGCCAATCAAGCTCAGTAACACCATGATCATTGGATCAGCTTTTGGTAGGTTTAGTAATGTGGGCCCTGCTTGAAAATTAAATCAGAATCTCCATAAAACTTGCGAGCAGAAGGAAGCATGAAAGAAACAAGAAATAATTTCCTGCTTTGACTGTGGACTTCAGAGAAAAAGAGTTGACCAGAACCAGCAAATAACATGACAGCCCAAATCCTCACTGACTGTGGAAACTTCACACTGGACTTCAGGCAATATGGATTCTGTGTCTCTCAACTCTCCCTCCAGACTCTGGGATCTTGATTTTCATTTGGATGGAGGAGTTTAGTCCATTGAGCAAGAGTCCAGTTCATTTTTGCCTTAGTCTATATACAACGCTTCTTAAGTTGTCTCTGTTTCAGGATAAGCTTCAAACAAGGAATGACACATTTGTAGGCCATATGTAGGATTTGTCTGCGTTTAGTGGCTTTTGATGCGCTGACTGCAGTCTTACTCCACTGCTTGTGAGGCTCCCACAAATTGATATGTCTTGACCTCCTCAGCTGAGAGGAGGGTGTTGTCCAAGCTCACATCCATCATGGACAACACCTTCCACCCCCTGCACCAGACTGTAGAGGAGCTGAGCAGCTCCTTTAGTGCCAGACTTAGACACCCAGTCTGTAAGAAGGAGCGTTACCGCAGGTCATTCATTCCTGCTGCTACCAGATTTTACAATGCTGCACTGTAACTGTGACCATAACTGTAACAATTAATGTGCAATAACTAATGTGCAATAACCTATTTAATACACTGTCCTACAACCCGTGCAATAATCCTGATGTAGTGACTTCTGCTGCTATCAACACCTGAACATAAGTCAGTACACATGTATGTATGTATGTACAAATGTATACAATGTATATGCACATATATACGCGTAGGTACGTATGTAGGCGCATAGATATATGTATATATTGAAGTATATAGATATGTTTATATATATATATATATATATATATATAGACCACCAAGAATGTAAATGAGACATCATATGCCCATTCCTATTTCCTTTTTTATATTTTTTTGGTATTCTTTTTGATCCATTGTATATATGAAGATTCACTGTATATAACTGAATGCACCTTTCCTACTCTGCACCTTCTTGTATGAGCCGATGTGACGAGTGAATTTCTCCATTGTGAGATCAATAAAGGCTATCTTATCTTATCTTATCTTATCTTATCAATCTCCATCTTGCTAGAGCACCTTTTCCTACCACACTTTTTCCTTCCACTCAACCTTCTGTGAATATGCTTTAATATCACTCTGTGAAAAGCCAGCTTCCCTAGCAATGACGTTTTGTGGCTTATTCTCCTTGTGGAGGGTGTCATTGACTCTCCTCTAGACATCAGTCAAGTCAGCAGTCTTTTCCATGATTGTGTAGCCTACTGACCCAGATTGAGAGACCGTTGGAACTCTCAGGAAACCTTTGCAGGTATTTCCAATATTTCATTTTTCTACAATATTAACATTTTCTGAAACACTGAATTTAGCAATGCAACATTTAAAAAATAAAGGCTTCAAATTTTTCTCTCCAAGTGTAATGAATCTATAGAATGAGTTTTACTTCCTGGGATGAGTGACAAAAATATTTAACTTTTTCAACCATATTCTAATTTTAAGATGTACCTGTATACATCATGTTCTACCTTTATTTGGAAACCAAATGCTGAGACAAAGTGGCAGTAGCGTGTTGAATTAAATGCAAGTTTACTCGAGATAATGACCAGGAAATAGCTTGGTGTGGGCAAAAGAGGATCTGACATGGAGTAACTGAACCAAGAGGTATTTATTCTGGGGAAACAAAATGCTTCGTAGCTGAGTGAGTGACCTGGTGGGAAATAGTGGGAAACTCAAAGTCCAACAGATTATGACATTACTTCTCCTTTAAAAGGTGGTCTCCAGACATCCCACAAAACCTAGAAAACAAAAAAACAACCCCAGACAGGCAGGAGGAGGGACACCAGGGGAAGGAGAACAAGACACAAAGTAGCCCAAACCAAAGCTGGTGGGTGACCCAGAGGAGCACAGGACTCAGGGGGCTGGCCTTGAACCCAGGAAACCCACGCCGGACCTTTGGTGGCTGACATGGTCCATTTATTTATTACGAAATGCAACACTGGGGGAATGAACAAACAGATGGCAAATAGCTGTTCAAGACTAGAAACCTGAGGCACTGAGGGAAAAGAGTAGCACAATTACCCAAAAAGACAAACCGTTGAAATACAATGACACATAAGACGCTCCATTGGAGCCAAAATGATCAAACTAATCTCAAACAGATTATGACAGTACATATTTCACGTGTGACAAAACTTTCTGTTTCACAAATCCACAGCACATCCTCACATTCTTAGATGTTTCAACATGTGCGGCAAGATAAGAAACCGATTGACTGAAGTATAAAAAAAATTCCTAGTCTAAAGAATGAGCCAAAATTACCCTTTTCAGCATGAACCTTTATAAAGTGGGTGCCTGAAAAAAACAAAGTACCTATTGAAAGCAGCATTGTGTAGGTTTGCTTAATTTGAGATATATTAAGTAATTTTTCAGGTCAGTATAGAGCACTTGGCTTATATAGATGCTCAGTGCAGGCTGCCCTTCTCAAAAACTCACATATGTAACTTGAGAGCTATACACAGTACCTCTTTAATGGTTTAAACTAAGATTTTCCCCAATTTTTTTATTGGACGTGAAGTCACATGAGCTATTACCTATGGGTAGATAGTTTTGTGTTTAACATTTTTGTTAAACACAAACATGTTTTTGTTAAGAGGGGACATGTAAATGGGTCACAGAATACAAGTAAATGTAAAACTAGGCTTTAGATCAGATGTCTCAAATTCTCATTTGTGACGCATCTTCGCTTCACCACCACACCTCAACCAAATAATTACATCCTTAGAAGGACTCATTTAGAACTTGATCACATGCTGAGGAGGTAATTCAGCCATTTCATTCAGGTGTGTTGGACCAGAAACATCTCAAAATGTTGCAGGACACCAAGTCTTCAGGACTGGAGTTTGACCCCAAACTCCTGGTTTGGGGACAGCTGCAAATTTCCAGGTTCCGGCGTAATACTCATATTTGACTAGTAGTAAGTTTTCTGCAAATGTTGCTAATCCAATCTTTAAATCTTCCAGAAGTGCGTTCAGCATTTGCTCGCATGAATTACTTTCACTATTTCGAAATACAATGATTTAGTATTAGAAACCTCAGCTGCATGCTTATCAATTTTAGAGTCTCACACTTACTTGAAGACTGTTTTATCCCTCAAGCATTGGTTCTCAATACATCAATAGTATACACAAAAATATATTTAAATTTCTATTCAAATGTCCATCTTTTCCACCTCTTCGTTCCTGTCTCCTTCTTTGCATTTGCCACATCTCACTCTGCCAGCCTGCTGAACGGCAGCCAGAAATGCGCTGGAAAAGACACGCTGTCACAAGGTGTACATCCCTCCTCCAGACGGAAAAAAAATGCCAACATGTCATTACCCAACCCACACTCTCTCTGAGTGATCACATGTACAGAGCATTTCTCAGGAGCTTGCTCCCCTGCACAACAAGTAAGCATGGCTAATGGAAATTTAATCAGCAACAAGAGAGGACAGCAGGCATAATGCAAGACATGATAAATAGAAGCGAGATGCAAATGGTGTTTATTTTAGACAGACTGTGCTGACGAGCCCGATAATGCATCCTCTTGCAGTTTTACCCCCAATCTGCCTTTTGCTCCAAAGTGCTATGCTCCATAGTTGACGTCTATAAAACAAATTGGGTTATTCGCAGAAATATTTTCTGATCTTTTATGAGCCGCAGGACCTGGGGTCCAAATTAGTAAAGTGCAATGTAAATTACTACTTTCATTAGAGGCTCAACGTGTTTTAGAATAAAAAAATGCTGCATTCCTGTAATAATCTGGCATTGTTCCTTCAGATGCAGGAGACAGAAATCCACATCTAAATGCTTTAGCACCCCACTCCAAAAGAATATACATTTCTAAGCGATCGCAGAGTGAGATTTATTTTTTTCAAATTTTCCCATATTTCAACGACACACTTAACAACATGAATCATGCCTTTGCTGCCCACACATGACGTCAATTCTGAATTATCTCAGCATGATCTCAGTCTGGGCTTAGGCAACTGCACAAGTGTTTCAGAAGTCAAGGCATGTGGTGAATGTATGTTTGAAGTTAACTTTACCTCACTTCTGGAGCTGTGACATTTAAGGTTTAATTGCATACATCTGATGTTCAGATGTCAAAAGTGTTAAAGTCTCCTTTTTCTTTTGGGAAATGTTTGTCAGAAATGCCACCCCTGTCAGCAGAGTGTGACTGAGCGACTGCGATCTTCCTCAGAACAATTTTGGCAGTCAAAACAACAGTGAACAAAATAATTGTATTCGTTAGCAGGTCAAATTTGTGAACTGCAAATCATAATAATTTTACTGACTTAAACAAAAACTGTAAACAAGGTGAGTTTTGCAGCAGGGAGGCAGCTTTCCCTTCCTAATAAAACGATCCTCTCTTCTGAAAACTGTTTTCCAAAATACCTGACTGTCAAAGTGTACAAAGGTTTTCACCACAAAGATATTTTTTGCACTGCTCTACTGCTGCTGCATTTCCCTTAAATCTGCTATAAATGTGGATAGGCCATTCTGCAGTTGGTAGATCCTGACTATAAGCGAAACAGTGTTTCTGAGATTTTTATTTGTTTATTTTTACAGATGTATGCTGCTTACTCTCCACACACCCCAGCTCAAACCCCTGTGCTGTGCAGTGTGACATCCAGATATTCAAATTTATCAATTAGGGACAAAACAAGGGATTGGCCCTAAACCGTTATTGGGTTTTCATTCAATGTTTTTGTTGTGTAGGAGACCACAACTGAACCACATCGATTATACCAGAGAAAGTTTGCATGCTGCAAAGAGAGAGAGAGTTTTTCAAATCATAATTTTTTTAGGTAGCTATTTTTATTCATGTATACTTGCGACATGTTTTTATTTTTTCAAAGGAAGCATATGTTGTCATGATTCCAAAATCAGTGAAATGGAGGGAAAATCTAGGCAGGAATCTTGCATTCAAAACCGACCCCGGTATGGAGGAGCATAAAACAAGGATGCTGAAAAAGAGTTCCCAAAAGCTGCTAATTATTTAGTTTATATTTATTTTGGTATTGGCACAGTTATGAGTGGGAGTCCCTGACAACCTCGACTAAAAAAATATATACGGATTGAAAGACAGACCTGTCTGCAGTGATGCGTTCCTACATTCGGGGGTGGAAGGAGCTCAACCACAAAGTGAAGCTCTCAATTTATTTGTCTGTCTATGCTCCTTTCCTCACCTGTGGTATTAAGTATGGATCGTGACTGGAAAAAAACAATCTTCATCTGTAGGATGGACAGTACAGCCTCTGTCATCAGAGGGGAGGCTAGAAGTAGAACTGCTGCTGCTCCGCAGTCAAAAGAAGTTAGTTGAGGTATTCCTGGCCTCTGATCAGGATGCCTCCTCTGTTTGGAGAGTTTTCAGGCACAAATGGAGGGACTACGTATCCCACCTGGGCTGGAAACATCTGGAAACATCTTAGATTTTAGTGTCGCTGGCCAGAGGGATGTTTGGGTTTTCCTCTTGTACCTGATAACCCTGTGACTTGGTCTCAGAAAAGCAAAGACGGATGGATGATCTATCCTAGATTATCTATCCTAGCTTTCTCTACAAACCAAGACTATGTATGGAGTCCTAAGAGCTGTGAATATGCACTGCCTTTATTTTGAGTAACAGGAGGCAAAAAAGCATGCACCATAATGAAGAAATGCCACTCCAAGCTTACCCCTCGTAGTATCATGAAAGCCTTACTGTCATCAGAGTGATCTGGGATGCTCCTTAAGCTTCCACATAACTATTTTTTGCAGCTAGAAATATTTGCTTTGCTTGAAGGTGTGGAAAAGTGTACAGGCTTTATTTACAGATGGCTGAAAGAGGAGGAGCTGGCCCAAGTAGCTGGGGAGAGGGACGTCTGGGCCTCCCTACCCCCGCGACCCAACCGCGGATAAGCGGAAGAGAATGGATGGATGGATGGATGGGCTGAAAGAGTGTGCAGCAACAGGTGTGGGAGGGGGAACAGTACATTGCTCTATGCTTCAAACCAGAGCCAACTCTAGTCAATCCAGCTTTGTTCTCTAGGATTTCAAATAAGGGATTTTAAATTGTCAGAATAGATTCACGGACAAATGTATGCAGTGTTGCAGCTGTTACTTTTTTAAAACCTTGGTACATCAATTAATTTTAAATTTTCAGTCAAATTCTATATAAACTCAGATTTGGGGCACTGGAGTTTCTTAAAAGCCAATCTGTAAAATTAAGCCAACCAATAGCTTTAAATCTTAACTCTGATTCATGTTGCAGCAATAAAAGGACAGAACTAAATGGGGGAGGCTGCGAATTCCCTTCTTTACCCACATAAAGTTTCTTATAACTGAAGTGAGGAAGTTCTGGATGTCTCTGCAGTCTTGTGTTTTGAATTAAACAATAGAAGTGTGCATGACACAGTGTAGCCATTGTTGCTGGCATAAGGCCTGCAGTGTACTGTGAATCACGAAAAGTTAGGCTGTAGCACAGCTCAGCACACAGAGGTCCGTGTCATCTGAGACGGAGCCAGCCCTGTGTTTGTTTATGTGAGCAATGGGAACCGACTCCAATCTTCTCTGTTTATTGTCATACTTTAAGAGAGGGATTAAAGCCAAAGTGATGTTATCTAACTCCATTACTCTAAACCAGATGATATTTATAAGAATTTTACAAACACCTCTGAAATGTCTGTTCTACAGCAGAAGAGTCTGGTAGACAGAAAGAGGAGGGAAAGACCAAAAGTGTGTAAGAACCTAAATGCATGTAGGAGCAGGTTAAAAGGTGGACAGAAAGATGAAAATAACTCGCCCACATGCAGTGCATTCCACAATACTAATACATAACCAAGCAATGTATTGATATCATATTGTGTGAAATGCTGAAGACCCTACAGAGCATGAGGTTGTGTCTATAAAAGTTTTAAATAAATTCAGGAGAAGGTCCTGGAGAGCTGTGGAGTTGGATGAACTTTTAGGTTAAAGCGTGAGGGGAAGACGAGTCAGGAAGGAGACGAGAAAGTTGAAATCACACAGCTGAAAGTGAGGGAGCATATGTAGTTATTTCTTCTACATATGCTTTTTAAATGTAAAAATTGTATGTAATATATAATATATTACATACAATGCAAAAGGGCCCCCACTTAGCCTCATGTGCCTGTTTCCTGTAGCATTTCACTGCAATTACTTTGTACAAATGGAACAAAATAGGGTCCTGTAATTAAAAATGAAGGCAAAAATGAAGAGAAACAGGATTTTAAAAAGAATAAAAATATGAAACCATTGCTTCCAAATGTGAAAAAATGCTGAATACCTCAAGAGGGCTGTAGGTCAGCCGTGAAACAATTTAAGTAAGGAGTGATTAAGATTGCTTCTTTTTAGCAAAACAAGAGACAAGCACAAGGTTTGAGTTAAAGAAAACATTATTGTCAAATAATTATTTGGTCAGTTTATCACATTGTCTATTTTTTCTTTTCATTTTTATGTTTAAGCTTAGATGTGAATTAAAGGTAGAGTGGACAATGTAGATAAGAAACTCCCAAGTCCCTTTTTGAATAATAATTTGTGCGCATGCACAAGATCATCCCACCTGGTCTTCCGCTCCTCAGGAGGATCGCGTCAAAGAATCTCCCAGACCCATTCTGGTCTTATTTCTTTCTTCTGAGGCCTTCCTCTTCTTCTCATAAACTTGAAAGACAGCTTGCTTCTTTCGACTCTCAGCCATTTTCAAAGTATACGGTCAGAGCAGCGAAGCTACAACGAACGGCTAACACCGAAGCTCATCCACTATGCTTTAATATATAGTTTGAGCTTTAATGAAAACATAAAAATCATGGCTTGTGTTAATTATTTACCATTATATAGGATAGGAAAGTAATACTTTTAATCTTATTGACAAGGTTTAGCAGTGGGAAGGTTGGACAAGTGAAGCAGCAAGTGTTGCAGCTATAGTAGCTCAATAGTTTAAAATTTGAGATATGAAAGCTAATAAAGTTGAGCAAAACCTCATTAATTCAGTGAATGCAAGTTGAGGAACAGCTATAGCACAGCTGGATCCCACAAAGCAGAACAGCAAACTGTGCAAGTCTTACTTATTGTAAGTGTGACATATTAAATTCAATACATTATAATAACAAAAAATACAGTTAAGCACAAAATTACTCATGCTCCTGGTAGGTTTAGGTTGAATGAAATCTTGTCATTTTAACAGTGTTCTTTATATGGCTGAAAGTAATGAGAGTTTTTAAGTTACCTAGTCAGTGTTGTGGCTAAAATCTGTGGACAGAGCTAAAATTTAGGGTGATGGCAGGAAGGTGTTGCAGCAGCCTGAAAGACTTGGAGTGCATCAACAAAGAAATGGTCAACCAGTGAAAATGTCTAAAACGCTGGTGGGCATTACGAAGATATATTTACTGATTTTTTGAGACGGTCATAAATCTTTTTTGGCAGGGCTTTCTTTCAAGATATACACTATTCAAACTTTTAAAGTCTGGATTAATTTATATAAACATTTCTATATGCTGCACAGCATACTTCACTTCAGGGAGTGGATTGGCAGACATGCAGTAGCATGTCTGAAACTATCAATTCAAGCAGAAAAGGTGAAGTGGCAGGGTGAGAGTTTCAAAGGGAGGGTGAGAGTTTCATAGGGAGGTGTGTAACAATGGGTGTTGTGTCAACCCGTGTAGAGATGGTGAGTGAGTGGGGGTTTGGGGATAAGTTCATGCCAAAGGTGTTACAGTGAGACTCGCAGTCACAGGGTAAAATTGTTCTATAGTTTTGTGGGTTTTGTCATCATGCTTTGATTCAATCTGGCACACTGCATGAGTGGGAGCAGACATTGTCTGTGGTAGTCTTGACAATTGAAGATCAGTAAGAGAGCAGCTCTGACAGTGAGATTTTCACAACCCACTAAACAGACTGTTGTTATTTTTATAACTCAATATGTGCTAACGTTTCATTTGACATGAACATGGTTGACCAAGATAGATTTCTCTATTAAAGGACAACGAATTGGGTCTCGCATGAAGATAATCCAGCTTGATGCAAATGTTACCTCTTTAAGACAGCTGCCTGGAGACCTACCAAAATGGCCTCCTACCAGCTAAAACCCCATCCAATGAGGGGGCTCAGCAGTGACTGACCAGGTATGAACTGTGAATGAAGATGGTGGGATATTAGCACTAGTTACTGGATGTGCGCCTTTTGTATGCTGCCATGTTTTCAATGCACCGGGTAGAAATAGTTTGCACACTATTTAGAAGAGTCCATCAGCCAGGGCTCACTTCAGATGTAAACTCTATAAAATTGAGTCAAGTGGTATAAAAACACAAGGCTGTTGGATTAATGAATTAAAAATTATTTTCTTGAATGCTGAATAAAGACGTAATTCTCAGCCATCTTGTCTGTGGTTAATAACATAATGAAATATATAAAAAAAACATAATGAAATAGCATTTCTGAATAAAAAAACACTTCATATTGGTGTTATGTGATATTCTCATTTTTTGAGAAATTAGCAAATGATGAGTTGATATATTTTCAGTCATATTTTGTCTCACTCAATATTTAAGAGACCTCTGACAGGTCTCTCACTAGCTAACTATTTTGTTTGACGTAAGAGGGAGACTCCTCCCACTCAGCTTTGTCATCATCTCTTTGTGGGTCATTGCCTGGAGAACCGTTAAAGATTTTTTATGACTTGTTTTTGATTGATATTCGCAGTCTTTTGCACAAGTGAGTTCAAATGTTCATGTTTTTAAGATGGAGCACACCAAGATAAGATTTTTTCTTTCTTCTGGCAAACTTGACCTAAACAGTTGAACTATAAACTTAAACTAATGATGTTTCAGTAAACATTTTAACTAGAACAGTCAAAGGCAATCCTAAACAAATGGGTTGTTAATCTAGAAGAACTCAGGCTTTCAGCACTTTTACAGTTTTCTGGAAGTTTGTTCCAGATAAGTGGAGCATAGGAACTAAATGCTGCTTCTCCGTGTTTGGTTCGTGTTCTAGGTATGCAGAGAAGGCTGGAGCCAGACGACCTTAGTGGTCTGGAGGGTTGATACACTCATAACAAGTCTGTGATGTATTTAGGTGCTAAACCATTCAGGGATTTGTAGACTAGCAGGAGTATTTAAAAGTATATTCTCTGAGATACAGGGAGCCAGTTCTAAGGACTTTAGGACTGGAGTGATGTCCTCTACTTTCTTAGTCTTAGTGAGGACGCGGGCAGCAGCGTTCTGGATCAGCTGCAGCTGTCTGATCCACTTTTTTTGGCAGACCTGTGAAAACACCGTTGCAGTAATCAATTCGACTAAAGATAAATGCATGGGTTAGTTTTTCCAGATCCTGCTGAGACGTTAGTCCTTTAATCCTGGAAATGTTCTTCGGGTGATAGAAAGCCGACCTTGTATCTGTATTTAGATGCTTTTGGAGGTTCAGGTCTGAGTCCATCACTACTCCCAGATTTCGGGCCTGATCAGTGGTTCCTAGCTCAAGCAACCGAAGCTGTGTTCTAACTTTTGATCTCTCCTCCATTGGTCCAAAAATTATTACTTCAGTTTTGTTTTTATTCAACTGAAGAAAATTTTGGCACATCCATCCATTGATTTCTTCTAAGCATTTATTCAGCGCTTGAATAGATTCATAGTCACCTGGTGACATGGTGATGTAGAGCTGTGTGTCGTCTGCATAGTTATTGTATCTGGTGTTTTGCTTGTTTTTTACGATCTGAGCTAGAGGGAGCATGTAGATATTGAATAGAAGGCGACCCAGGATGGACCCTTGGGGAACCCCACATGTGATTTTTGTCATCTCTGATGTAAAGTTACCTGCTGACACAAGAAAGTCCCTGTCCTTTAAATATGATTGACCTGCAGCACACAATCTCATCTCTGGTACAGCACTCAACTGGCTTAAAAGTGGTAAACATCTGAGTAATCTATGGGGACAAAGCAATTATTCACCTGTCAAACATTTTACCTTTTGCCACTTTCACCATCGCTGCAATTGATGGCTGTGGATTGTTATATTGTGCTAAGAAACATCTTTTTGGTCCATCAAATAATCTGACCTCTGCTATGATCTATGGCAATACAAGTCCTCGCTCTCTGCTCTTCCAAACAATATTGCGTCCTTTCATATAGATCAACTGGATGTTTGTTTACATACACATTTGTGCTCATGTGCACAGCGCTGCCTGATTTAAAGCAGGTGAGGATTGTGAAATCCGTGCAAATAAAAATTACTATTGCGTGTATTAAAACGGTGCTATTGTGATAAATGAGCTGTTGTGTGTGCCAGCAGAGCACTACAATGGGTTAATATGGAAGCACTACAATGGGTTAATATGGAAGATCAGGTTTCCATTTAAGAAGGTCTATCTCGGCATGTTTTCAATGTGTGTGAAAAGAGCCTTCCAAAAAAATTATATTACAGCTTTGAATTTCAGGTTAAAGGCCAACTGTGATGTATTAATGTTAATGGTATCAAGATAGATTTCTGGCACCAAAGTATATTGAAATACGCCCTTTAAATAGAGGATTTCTAGTTTGCCATTGTATAAACAGTGTATCCCATTTACTAGTTTTCATCATATATTTAATGATATATTTATAATCATATGTTTTTGAGTAATTTTTGGGTTGGAAACATTTATATTTCAAACCCAAAGAAAGCTGACTGTCTTCAACTGTCTCATTTCTGTACTTTACAGTTGTGTAAATGTCAGTCTGTGTAAATGAACCTTCCGAAATTGAGTTTACTTTATGAAATGTCATTTGATATGGGTAACGGATTTTTTAAAAACGGTGACTATGCTAATGTTTTAAAAGGTCATCTTATTCTTTTCCCCATTTTCTGTTTTCTTTAGTGTGTTTGTAATTTTGAAATAGTCAGTTACAGACCTTTAATAGAGACTGCTTGTAGCAGTGAAACCAGGAATGAGCTACAAACTTTTAGAATCTTCAATGCAAGAGTCATCTTTTCCTTTGTCTTCAAGCAGAGCCCAAGCAGGAGAAACTCCTAAATCTCCAGATAGGCCATGAAGTAATGTTGACTCCAGAGACAACACTTACATTCCTGAACCCTTCCTCAACTCTTTCCATCAGATGTGTTTCTCTAAGGATCATAATCCTAGAATATTAAAACTGTTTCTGAAACCCTTCTTGTTCCAAATTCACAGTTTTAAACCGAGATTGCTGGAAGATTTATTCATCAGAACATACAGTTGTTGAAATCTTAGTTTATTTTGGATACTTGAATCTTGTAAACTTCACTGATAAGGCTGTTTAGTCTCCAGCAATAGAAATTATGTCCAGAAAATGCTTACAACACTACAGTATATTTTATATTACCTTTAACCACAACCACATTTGTTTGTGACATTTTTTTCCGAATAGGGATTGTTTGGCTGTGACTCTCAGAGCTCAGCAAACCTCTACCTTTGTACGAGGCAGACAGGAAGTCCTGCTGATCTGCGACGCACAAGAGGAGCAGGAGCCGAAAACGCACTTGGAGGTTCCAGAGGGCTCAAGGGAGAAGTTCATCAAACTGCTTCATTCAGACGGCTGGCAGCAAATACAATAAAGTCCACAGTGTTAGACGTTGGAAGAGGCTGTGTCAATGTTTCTTCTACCAAGATTTTTGGCCACTAAAACGTATTTTGCTTACATCTCCATCAGCTTCATAGTCATTATCGCATATGTTCTAATAAGTTAGATGCTTTATTGTATATTAGCCCCATGATATTTTTTTTATCTTTATTCGTCATTTTATGAACCTCAATTTTATTCATCATAATCTGACGATAATCTTTTTAGAAATCATTTTCATAACATATTCAATTGCAGTTCTATTTGTAAATAACATTTAGATTTAAAGGTCATGTTTCTTGGTATTTCTCCTGTGTGCAAGATCCCACAAGTAGCATAATTTGCAAATTAATAAGCTTATAAATAATTCCCCCAAATTCATAATTTATTAATAAATCCCACATTTCTCTTTTAAGACTCAGGTAATCAGACAATAGTTGACAAAACTACAATTTCACTACACTGCTAAATGGAATTATACTGTTTGTTTCCCATTAAAGCATTTCATGCTTTTTTTTTCAAACATGAAAGAATAAAATACATTTGTTAGAAACACTATGCTTCCTAGTATATTCAATCACTTCATAAAATGTATTATATGCATTTATGATAAGGGATGATTTTAGTTACTATTAAAAATATCTCTCCCAAGTCCGTCTTCATTTGTTTAGCCGTATTTGTATGTCTTATGCGTACTTTCATAAACATCTTGGAGTATGACTCTGTGATGCTGATAACTAGCTTCAAAGATATCATTCTAAAGGCCCGTTTACACTACACTTTTTTAACCGAGCCGAGACCAGTCCGAGCTCGGTAACCGAGATAACTCTTGTGTGTAAACGGTCAGCAGACTGAACCAGACCGCGCTAACCATAACCGGACCGCGCTAACTGCAGACCAGCTCTTGGGTAGGTCTCGGCCTGGTTTTATTTCTGGCCCAGTTTTTTGATAAAGAGCGCATGAGCAGACCGCGTCATCTCCTTACAGTCAGCTGACTGTCAGCGGGTTTTCCGGCGTGTCTGGCTGCACGTCCCGATTCACACTCCATTCAGACAAATTTCAGACATTCATAATAATACTAGCTTCCTTACCGCGCCACACGGTTTCCAGTGATGATTCTGCTTAGCAGCGCAATGAACCTCAGCGTCTGTCGTTGTTTCCTGCATCTGTAAATCCTTATTAGACGTTCGTTTGTCTCATCCACTTCCCAAAAAGCCAACTTTCTCAAGTAAATTCACCAATGGTTGCCTTCTTCCCCTGACTCTCTGCAAACACCGAAATATCACAATATCAAGCATAACTTCCTGAATGTTACGGGCGCAGCTGTGTGCTTTTCGCTGCTTCCGCCTTCAATCCCAGAGAGCGGTAGTACCGCAGATCGCCACTAGGGGGCGAGGAGCAACCAAGGAACCGAGATAGCGTTGTGTGTAAACGGTCGTCAGAAACGAGGCTCGGCCTGGTAACTGGACCAAGCTCGGACTGGTCTCGGCATGGCTCGGTTTTTTAGGTGTAGTGTAAACGGGCCTTAAGAGGATTTGGGTCCCACATTTACTCACAGGCTCATGATGACCATAGTCCTGGTTGCTCTGAAAGCAGAACATGTCCTCTGCTCCTCCTTTACCAACAATAAGGCTAGAGTCGTGTTTCATCTGGCCAGAATAACTCAGCGAGGTTCAACACAATTGTTAATGGTGGAACTGCGTTTGAGAGGTACTTGTCCAGGATTATTATCTTGTCTTTCTAGAAACTGTTAATTTGAGACTAACAAAGGGAGCAGAAAGTTTCACTTTTAAATCAATCCTTCATGTCCTCCAAGTTTAGAAAGTACAAACCGTTGCCTCAAGCTTCACTTTTTTCAGTCAATGAGCTCAACAATTAAACCAGAGTGGCCTTAAACGACTGAATCGTCTCAAAGCTCCAAAACAATTGTGATTCAGATGAAAGATGCTGCAAAATGTAAAGAAACGTCATTAATATACTCTCAGCCTTGTGTCGTTTTACTCTTTTGAACAGATTCAGAACCACAGTGATGGTGACAACTGAGTTCAAGGATTATTTTAAAATTAAGTGAGTCAATCCGAAGATGAAAAGAGCGTTATTTTACTGCATGCATTTTCACTGCAGAATTTACGCATGAAAAGGATGTCATCGTTCCTCCTCTAAACCCGTAGCCTCTCTACTTGTCCAGTAGTCATCCTGTCCTCCAGCCAAGGTGTCTGTATGCCACAGAGTAACATAGCCCGTCATTAGCACTATTATAGCTGTCAAGGGAACTGCAGTATTGCTGACTGGGATGAGGTTCTGATCAGCTGCTCTCCCACTCCCCAGTCATTTCTTTCTTCAAGAAATATAAAATGGCAATTAAATTGACACATAATTGCTAGAAATCCAGTTTTGTACATTGAAACCCGAACAACTTTGGTCTGTTTAGTAGTTTGCCCCACCTGTGACCCCCCACCCCCACCCCACATTATACTTTTACATAATGTGCTTTTTGTTACAGTGGATTATGGAGAGACATCGATTTAGGTAAATAACTTGCCAGCATTGCCTTTTCACACATCTGACACTGTAGTGTATGTATTTTGTTCTAGCTCTTTTTTTAAGTTTTATCTTTATGTAAATTTTCCTGCTGGGGTTGCACCTCCCATCAACACTCTAGATGTGTTTTAAGTGACAAAATCAGACATTTTTAAATTGGCTTTCTGAAGTAGGAAAAGTCAGTTTGTGGTGTACATGCTGACTTGAGATCCTGAGACTATTAAAAAAGATGACATTGAAGCCCATGTTTGCACACACCTTTGCTGGCTTGCTATGCTACAAATAATCACAATGGAGTCATTTTATGTTTTCCTCCACATATCAGTCTTGTTTAGTCCTGACTCTTTTTCCATTAAAATTCAAATACCATGAGCTGAAAATGTTCAAGAGGAGAGGTTTAAATAGTCCAAAAAAATGGCTTTTTGAAGGAAACACTACAGACCTTTGCTTTCTTTCAAACCAGAGAAAATATTTATTTGAAAAGAATGGCCATAGTAGTGCAGTAGGGGTGGGGGAATCAAATATATTTTTGCAAGGCACTGCGGGCAGACACGGACAATTCAAGCCAAATCAGAAGGCTCATATAGGAATTGCTTGGATGAGGGACGCAGCACACGTCCTTGCAAAATGTGTGTATAATCCTGCACACAGAGGACTTTGCAAAGCCGAAGAGGTTAGCCAGCGCGCGGTAATCTGCCCCCGTTGCAATGCAAAACATTGGATTGCAGCAAGTGTCCTGCATTAGGAGTCAAAAGGAGAAACACTGACATGTATAATTAAAAGTTGCCCTCAACATGCTGAAGTTCTGTATTAACTCAGAGTCTCTGAAGTTGTTGATATCCCTGCCCCACCATTCATGGCTGTGTCCCCATATCCAAACAGAACAAAATAACAGCCAAATTTCTGTAAGAAAAGAGAGTTGGCATTTCACTCTTTTTTTCCTCTGACCGCTCCTGGACTGTCAACACCTCCCACCTGGTGTAGAAGGACCAACGATGGCTCTTCTTTCTCAGGAAACTGAAACGGACTTTCTACTCAGCTGCTTATAAACTTTTATAGGGCTACAATCAAAAGCCTCTTGTGTCTTAGCGTGGCAGTGATGTATGGGGGGCTGCATGGCACAGGAGAGGAAGGATCTAGCACTGGTGGCAGGGATGCTGTCTACAAGATATAGATGCGGTCTGTGCTGTATGAGTCCAGAAAAGGAACCAGACGTTTAGCCACAGATTCCACCCACCTGAGTTTGTCCCACCTCCATCAGGTAAACAATTCAGGAACATTAATTCAAAAACTAATAAAATTAAAAACAGCTTCTTTTACAAAGCTGTGAAGGTAATTGTTCCCTGTTGAAAATTAGATAAACCATCAGCCCAGTTCATAGTCTGTTTAGATGTCTACAAACATGCTGCTGGTTCCAGTGTTGTGTGTTATATTCAACTTCAGTGTTTTATTTTATATCTGAATATGCCTTATTTTCTATTAGCTATTGCACAGTATTTTTCTCCTTGTAGTAAGTCTTTTTCTTCTGTTGTGCAGTTTAATGTTAAATTGAGCTTTTTCTTTCATTTTCTTTCCCATGGATGTCTTATGTCTGTGTGTTGTATGTGAATTCTGAGCCGGTGTCTCACCAAAATTTCCTTATGGTTATATAATGACAATACAAACTCTTGATTATGTATTCTTTTATTTGTATGTTTCCCCTTCAGCACCCGCTGACACAATAAATTGCTTCTGTTGGATACTTCTAATCATAAAACCTATTTTTTCATGTTTCTTGGACCAAAGCATGCTGAGTATGATTGTTATTGTTCTTTTGTGCATGAGGGTCAGTTTGAAGCAGTAAACAGTTCACACTAGAGTGAGATATAGGCAACATTTTAAAATTAATATGAACGACCTCACAATAATTCAGAAAAAAATCTGAATTGATCTTTAAGATCTGCATTGAGACAGATTTAATTTTGGTTACAGATGAGTGGGAGATCTTGGAAACTTTATTCACTTGTGAATTACTTTTGGAATGTGCTGAGGTCCACATAGTTTTCTTTCAGAGGCGGTGGTACATTATTTTCATTGTATTTTAACTTTTTTGCCTTGGGTATTTAACCTTACTTTTCTGTTGAACTCTATTATTTTTGTGGGGATTGGAGTGTGTGTGTGTGTGTGTGTGTGTGTGTGTGTGTGTGTGTGTGTGTGTGTGTGTGTGTGTGTGTGTGTGTGTGTGTGTGTGTGTGTGTGTGTGGACATTTGTTTATCTATCATTGTGCAGACAAAAACTTGACAGTAGACCAACATTGTGTGGACAATTGGCATTGTGAGGACATTTCCAAGGTCCACACGATGCAAATTGGGCTAATACTTAGGTTTAGGGCTAAGGTGTGAATTGAGTTTACGTTAAGTATGTACCTGTGACCTTAAATTCAGGGTTAGAGCATAGAAAGCAATCGAAAATGAATGGAAGTCAATGGAAGGTCCACAGAGTGGTGTACGTGCACACTTGCACCTGAGGCTGAGGGAGAACAGAGTGAGGACATGTTTTTGTCCTCACTTTTCTTTTGGGCCAGAGGTTATGTTTAGGCCTAAGGTGTCAATTAGGTATAAGGTTAGGGTCAGGGTAGATAGATTAAAAATTGATGGAAAATGAATCAGTGGAAATCGAGTCAAAGTCCTCTGTAAGTATTTAAAACAAGGATGTGTGTGTGTGTTGGGGGGGGGGGGGGGGACTCTTAGCTAATTTATAACTGAATGGCCGCCTTCTCAATCATAATTAAACTGTGAAGTGCCAGAAAATCCTAGCCCCTTCAGTGTAGCTGGGGCCTCAGAAATGCCATATTTTCCATAGACATGTCACTGTAATGGGATTTACACAAGTGTAACCAAAACGTTGCAGCAAAAACCCGATATGTTTTCTCATGCTCTAAACTCTGTCTACAGACTGAAGATTCATCCAACCCTACATGCAGTACGTTTCAAGTGTCTCATACTGATGGCAGCCCAACCTACCTACTTTCTGATTAAATGAGCCAATGTTTATTTCATAATCTGGGGTCTCTGATACACTGTGCATAGATCACTGAACTCTCACCCCAACATTTACAAGATTAATGTTATGTAGGGAACAATATAATAGAGAAGATGTCACAGTGAAGTAAATTATTATGTCATGGTGCAATAGCAGGCTTCAGATTTTATACCCCTCATCCCAGTATATATGCAAATACAAAACATAGTTAGAATAGTAAGTTATATACTCACTTCATGTCATGAATGAGATCTGAGAACCCCATTTTCAGCCAGACAACAGTGTTCCGTTTTAAAAGGTTTATTGAGGAGGGTGAGAAATGGTAGAGAAGGCAGGAGGGGATGAAAGTGAGACAAGAGGATGCAGACTGACCATGTAAATTTTCCTGCTGGGGTTGCACCTCCCATCAACACTCTAGATGTGTTTTAAGTGACAAAATCAGACATTTTTAAATTGGCTTTCGGAAGTAGGAAAAGTCAGTTTGTGGTGTACATGTTGACTTGAGATCCTGAGACTATTAAAAAAAGATGACATTGAAGCCCATGTTTGCACACACCTATGCTGGCTTGCTATGCTACAAATAATCACAATGGAGTCATTTTATGTTTTCCTCCACATATCAGTCTTGTTTAGTCCTGACTCTTCATCCAGGGGTGAAGAACTTGAGCCGGGGATTAAGGCAGGAGTTGACAAGATCAGATAATCCAACCCAAAGGCTCACCAGAACGGGCTGAGCAAGAAGTAGGACCTCACAGGAAACTGAGTGGATTAGCATCACGCAGACACTGGAAACCTTTTTCACTGAGGGCTGAGCACAAGCAGAGTTTCGTAATCCAGCACGCAGACCACACAGAAACTGGGAGCGTCAAGGCAGCAGAGCACAGGAGAGGTGAGAGGTAGTCTTCTTCTTCTTCTTTGAAATTTTTTGACGGTTGGCAAACAACAGATAGATGCATTTCCGCCATCTACTGGAATGGAGTGTGGACCAGAATGACTCTCAGGAATTAAATTCTATTATATAAATGTGTTACTTTTAGATATCAAAATACTATACTGTAAATGTTACTATCTGAATAACTTCGTGAGAGGTAGTCTGGCAGTGAGGCGGGTATATGAAGGCAGGGGAACAGGTGAGCAGAGTTGGGACTAATTAGCGGCACAAGGTGGAACTGGTGTGAGCTGATGACTGGTGACCAAGGAGTGGAATGAGCTGATAGTGTAATGAATTATGAGGAGATGAACCCGGTATTCAGCCAGACACTAAAATAATACTTGATAGGATTTATTAAGGAGATGATGGGTCAGGAAGGCAGACAAAAAACAATCCAAAAAGGTGCACAGAGCAAACATCCAGGTGACAACAAAAACTGGGACAGACTCAAAAAACAGAGGAACTGGTCAGGTACTCAGAATACATACAAAAGCTAAGGGCTCTTACCAATGACGTGTGTGAGAAGTTCCAGCAACAAACAGAAAACTGAGGAGGGTTTAAATGGACAGATGGACAGGTAAAACCAAGTGACTTCTAATTAACTAGGAACAGGTGAGAGGGATCAAGGAAGGGGAAGTGACAGAGAGGCTGATGGGACAGAAACTAAGATGACCAACTACCGAGCAAAAATAGCCATAAAGAGAAAACCCAAGATAGAAAACAAGGCTAAGACTTGAACAGAACACAAGCTTTAATCAAATCTAATAAAGAAGAACAGATAACTAAAACAGTTAAGGCTAAACATGAATCCAATACAATACTAGAAACAGAAATAAACCCTAAGGCAGGAAAGTTAACTTAACCAAAACAACAACAACATCATGAACCAGAACAGAACATTACAGATAGGATAATTATTCCGAAATGTCCAAGACTATGACGCTTCATATATGTGACAGGAGTTGATGTTTTGCAAAATTTGTCTACTTTTTTATGTTTAGACCAATGCAAAACACATCTTTAGATATACCAACATACATGACAAGATGTCAATAATCAGTGACAGTAGTTTCAGGTTCATCTTTATTTTATGTATTTATTTTTCATATTGGAGTTACACAGTGGTGTGTTGGTTGCTTAGCACCAAGAAAGTTCTGGGTTCAATTGTAAACTTGGGTCTTTCTGAAGGGAGTTTGCATGTTTTCCCTGTTGGTTCTCTCTGAGTACTCCTGCTTTCCTACCAAAATCTAAAAAAATGCATGTTGAGGTTATTGGTTTCTGAATTCCCCTAGCAGTGTGTGTGTGTGTGTGTGTGTGTGTGTGTGTGTGTGTGTGTGTGTGTGTGTGTGTGTGTGTGCACGTGTGCGCGTGCGTCCATGCGCAGCTGGGCATTTTTTTGTTGCCGTGTGATGTACAGGCAATTTCTCATCAAGGGTGTACCGTGACTCTGGCTCAATGACTGCTGAAGAAAGACACCAGATCCCCCACCACCACCATCGCCATGGTCAATGATAAGGGGGTGCAGATATAAATAACATATAATTTTACTACCTTGGTTTCTCTTATTTTATTCTCAAAAAAATATGTCCTTTGTGTGTTTTGATATAAAGAAATCCGGTAACCAAGGAAAACACCTACACAGATACTTTTACCAGAACAACATGAATCCTGGCAAAACCCTGTTATCAGTGCAACTGTACCACAGGAGACAACAGCGTCCCTGCAGAGCTGTCACTAATCAACTTTCATTTCGGTTTTCAGCAGCTGCTGGTTGGACTTCACTGAATAGCTTCAGAACTGTCAAACACCGTCACACTTCTTCATGAACTGGCAGCTCCTGAGAGGAATTCATTAGACAAACCCTGGCTGTGCAAACATCCAGCTTCTACGCTTCATTTAAAATCACCATATACTGAAGATGAGCTGCTTGAGCCTAAACAACGGCTATAACGTTCAGTATACTTTGTGCTTGAATCTATATTATACCTTCAAAGTGTACCCACTGGGCTTCCACTTCCAGTACATGCTGCTCCAGAGTCCTTTGACAGTGATGTATATTCTCTCATAAACACCAGAGATTAAAGAATAATAAAATGCCACCCTCGCTGTAGCTCAGACATGGTACATCTTCAGCAAGAACCCAGATTTCTAAATGAAGATGAACTAAGTGAAATGTAGCTAGCATATTGGTCTGAGAGCAAACACAGAGGAAGCTTGCTGCACGACGTCCTGCTGAGATAACTAATTTCTCTGTTTTTTTTCCCCCTTTTTCATTTCATTTTTTCAGTGTGGCAAAAACAAAACAACAGAGCAGATGTTTTTTTTACACGGACAAGAAATCCTGTGACATGAACTCTTAAACTGATCATACTGAGCTGTGCCACGTTCTGGGAGTTCTTTATTTGGATTCGTTCTTCAGTGTCCTGCCTCAAATCAGCGTGGGAAAGTTGTGACAGCACATGTCATATAACAGACAAACTCCAGCTCACATGGATTTAATTGTGTTTTGTTAGACGATTTGGAGGGTTTCAGAAAAACAACACATGTTCTTGGGCTTTTGGTAGCTTCCCACGTTTTTTTAGCTTGTCTTTACCCGTTTGTTGTCAAGTGCACACCTTCCTGGTCAAAAGAATGGATCCCAAACGAATGGCATGCTATTAAAGTGGAGAAGTGGTAAAGCAAGAGGAGGACATTTTGTTTCATTTTCCAGATAAGAAGTGTGGCACTCCTCTCAGCATGCTGCTCACTGCAAGGGTTTAAAATAAGTTAAATCTAGTATTTTAGGTGGAAGCTGGTACATTTGTTGACAACTATTATACTTTTGTAATACAATAGGCCTTTTGAGATGAAATATGATCATCTTTAATTTTAGCAAATAAGATAGTGTGCTATATATCAGACAGAAATGACCTCAAGTAAATGCAAAATGTAGTTTTCAAGTGTTCATTTTATTTTGTTAAGGGGAAAAAGCTACCCAAACCAACCTGGCCCTATGTGAAAAAGTCAAAGTTTTAAATAGTTGCGCCACCCATGACATCAAGAAATGCCAGCAAGTGTTTGTGACATCATTGTAAAGGACTTATGGACCACTTTTTTGCAGAAGTGGGTTTTTTTGGGGGGTTTTTTGCACTAGTGGCCTTTATTTGTCAGTAGGCTGACAGGAAATGGGTTTGAGAAAAAGGGGGAAGACATGAAGCATAGGTCCATGGGCCGGGACTCAAACCTGGGACGGCTGCGTCAAGGACTGATGCCTCCGTACATCACCCGGTGACACCACTCCGCCCTGCAGACGTGTTTTAATTGGGACACAGAGGGGGTTTTCAAGCATGAACAAGCTCCTTAAGGTCATGCCACAGCTACTTAAAAAGGTTGCACTGTTGTCTCATCAGTCCACAGAAGGTTTGGTGGATCATTAGGATGTTTTGTTGTTTTGTTTTTTTGTGGAAAATGTGAGATGGGCCTTTGTGTGCCTCACAAGCAGTGGTTTGGATAAAAACTGCATCCATGGGAGAGTTCCAAGTTCAGTCATATTTGACTCATCAACACGGTATTCAACTGAGGCAGGTAAGGTTTGCAATGCTTTAGATATTATTCTGATTTCTTTGGTGACTTCCTGGATGAGTTGGAAATGTGCTATTGAAGTAATATTGGTAGAAGTCAATGACTTTGTTTCTCATCAGTTATCAAATTAGTTTAGGTCAGGGCATGATGTGTTAGTTTTTGACATCTTATAACCTCCTTCATATTGAAAGACAGGTTCAATTTAAGTGATTTCTTTAATGTATGAGTCTGGCATTAATCCGGCCTAGGTGGGGATAATAAAATTGTACTCAGTTTTCCAGAAAATGTGGTTAATCAAAATTAATTAATGATGTCATAAGGGGGAATTATTTTTCATATAAGGCATATAATTAAATCATTATTTGAAAATTGGGCTAGACGGTGGCGCAGTCGTTAGCTGTGTTACCTTGTAGCAATAAGGTCATGGGTTAAAGTCCTTCACTGGAGTTTTCCAGTTTGGGGTTTACATGTTTTCCCTGTGCATGGGTTCTCTCTGGGTACTCCAATGTCCCCTAAAGTCCCAAAAATATCCTTGTAAGGTTGATTGGTCACTCCACGGTGTATCCCGCCTCTCACCCTAAGACTGTTGGAAATATGCACCAGCTCCCTGCATGGATAAACAGGATAGATGGATAATTTGAAATGCATTTTGTACTTAATTGGGTTTATTTATGTGTGATTTAACATTTGATTCAGAATGTAAAACATTACGATGTGAAAAAGCAGAAACAACCTTTTACAGCATTTTAACAATAACCAAGCATATCATGTTCAATTTTGTTCATTTTAGTTGTAGTTCAATGATATAGTAACAAATTGCAACAGATATATTGATGCCCTTTACAAACAGGTTAAATTAAAAATGCATGAATCTAAAATCCAACTGGGTCAAAATCTGTTCAAATCAATCAATTCCAATGTAATCCAGCCATAGTGCAATACAGAGCCAACTGCACAGAGTGCAGCTTAATCTGAGTTTTAATATGGTGCAGTAGAAGTCTGTTGATGATTTAATGCTAATTGGTCAAAAGTTGTCTGTCTGAGGAAGATAGGTGAGTTGTTGACTGTGGAGCTGTCTGTAATTATTAGTAAGGATGCAGCCATAGCAGAAAGGAATGACTCCTTACTATTGCTATCCATTTTGGACGTTTGTTTTTCTTCCTTTATCTCAAAGACTAAATTAAACTACTAGAGCACAGTTTTAGATCAAATCTTTATATCATCTAAAATTGTAGACTTCCTTTTTAAAAACCATGTCACAACCTAACTTCAGGAGGCAATGATTTAATTCATCACTGTGTAGGTTGGCTTATTTTAATTTGCTAAATGTTGCTAAATGTTGAGAGAAACTCATTTCCAGCATAATCTAAGGTCATAACTGTGTAATTAAGGCCTTATTAAAAAAATTCAAACCGGTTTCATCTTCTCCATTCATCCATCCTTTGATTATATAAAGTGCCATGTTTTGTAGGAGAACCCACACTTATGATGTTTGCACCTGCAAACTTCATAATTGGCATGGCTTTTGGGATGACGTGCAGAAACATGTTTCTTCTAAACACGTTGTGTGCATTAGGGTCCAAATAGTTCAGCTTTTGCTTCACTTGACCAGACTACATTCTCCCAGTACTTCACTGTCTTATTCAACTGGCACCATGGCATAAAGGCCTTTGTGGTTGAGAGCACTGCTATTTTTCGTCCATGGGAAAAACTATGCCTGCTATGTACATGACTTTCTAAAGCTCTCCGAGTGCTCCTAGTCTCTTTATTTATTTATTTATTTCATTTAATTATCCGTTTGACTTTAGGAGGGACACCTGGTCATGATTAGTTTTAAGGTAAAATTACGTTATTTCTACTTACTGATTTGCATATAGCAGCAATAAGTCTTTCTAATACTGACTGTTTACAGCTGTTTTTGGCTTTCTATGCATGTTAGCCAATCCTTCTCTTCCGGTCTTTAGTACTTATTGCATGTACCATTTTATTTTATTACCAATAACTTAATTTGTGGACTTTGTCTTGATATCTTTCTGTGTGTGAATCACTTGGGTTCCACGTCATTAGAAATATTACAAATACAATTTACGTAGAAAACATTTGACATGTTCAGTACTTAATTTATCTGATGTATTTAAGACCTACCAGCATGTTAGGATTTGACAAAGATCCATGTTAACGAAAAACAATTGAAAACAGAAAATAGTAAGTCCTCAATATGACTAAATATTTTCTAAAAACCAAATCATTGCTTGGGCTCATGAACACCTTAAGAACCTTAGTCAGTGAACAGAATTAATGCAATAGATGGATTCAAACATCCAGGTAGATAGCACTGACTCCAGTAGTTGTTTTTTTGATGACAACTTTTTACTTCTACTTGAGTAAAACTATATTGAAGTAGTGCTATTCTTACTAAAAAATATTTTGTTGGCTACTGTACCTAGCCTGGGTGCTATTCCGAACTTAGTCCCGCCCACAACGTTTTAGGTCGGGAAATTTGGTCTGGCATTGCTCAATAGTAGCGCAAGTATGCTCGCCCAATATCTGGCGGGCCAATCAAATTGTCAGGGCGGGCTTTATACGATGATGGACAGATGATCAACAGTAACGTAATCAACCACGTCACCAAAGCGCGCTTGGGTTGAATTCGTTTACAACAACGATGGCTGCCACTGGAGAGTTGAGGTGTGTAGATTCTGCTATTAGGTCTGTTCTAGAAGATATCGACAGCAAATTAATTTTAAAAGATGAACAGAGAAACGCGATCAAGGCATTTGTTGAAAAGAAAGATGTTTTTGGCGTCCTTCCTACGGGATTCGGCAAAAGTTTAATTTATCAGCTGGCTCCGTTGGTCGCTAAGAAGATGGGACACAATGAAAACCCATTGGTCATTGTTGTTTCTCCTTTGGTCGCACTCATGAAGGACCAAGTGAAAGAAGCAACTGAAATGGGCATCACGGCGATGCAACTCGGAGTGAACGACGAGGTGGATATAGCCAGCGGTCGTTGCCTGCTCCTTTTCGGAAGCCCGGAATCCTGGCTGCTGAACAAGTGGAGGGACATGCTAGGCTCCGATGTTTTTCAAGCCAACGTTATGAGTATCGTCGTGGACGAAGTTCATCTAACTTACAAATGGTAAGAGATCATCTGACTGTCTGACTTAGTAAATAACTCGCAATGTCGTGATATGAATCCCATGTTGTAAACATAGTAGGTAACGTTGTACGTTCGCTAATTCAGACTATTCAACTATGCGTCGCTTAACATACGGCGCACACTCCGTTGCTCTTATTGGTTGTAGGTCTATCCAATTGAGTGCAGAGGCATTTTTTTTCCTGGTTCGTTCGAAACACGCCCCATAATCACAGCTCTATGGAGCAGTATCAGACTCAAATTCTGACTAGAATTGAGTATGACTACGTGAGGCTATACTGTACCCACTTCTGCCAAAAATTACATAGCACATCTGTTAGATTATTTTGAGCTTTTATTGCATCGGACAGTCCTGAATCTAAATTGATTCCCCATCTAACAGCAAAGTCTACTTTCCCCCCAAAAAAAGGCACAGTTGTGTGTAATAGGAGGAAGCAACGTGACGCCCCTCTTTAAAATGCTGTATGATTTAATCATAAAAGTGGTCACACATGGGGTCACATTTGGGTGAGACCCTGATGAAAACAGTCTACACGTGTTGTGTGTCACGACTGCACTCTGAACACAATTAATAGATGTGATTTATTTAAACAAGTTGCTTTATAGTTATGGTATAATGTTGTTTGCTTGAAACTGTTTTGTGTGGACTGTTGGATTATTGATGTATAATCCAACAGGCATTTACTCAGTGCTGAACCAGTTCAAGCTCTGAGTAAATGCCTAGAAGAAATCAATGGATGGATGTGCCAAAATTTTCTTCAATTGAATAAAAACAAAACTGAAGTAATAATTTTTAGACCAATAGAGGAGAGATCAAAAGTTAGCACACAGCTTCAGCTGCTTCAGCTAGAAATCACTGATCAGGCCCGAAATCTGGGAGTAGTGATGGACTCAGACCTGAACCTCCAAAAGCATGTAAAGAAAATAACAAGGTCGGCTTTACATTTCCAGGATTAAAGGACTAATGTCTCAGCTGAATCTGGAAAAACTAATCCATGCGTTTATTTTTAGTAGAATTGATTACTGCAACGGTGTTTTTACAGGTCTGCCTAAAAAGTGGACCATACAGCTGCAGCTGATCCAGAACGCTGCTGCCCGCGTCCTCACTAAGACTAAGAAAGTAGAGCACATCACCCCAGTTCTAAAGTCCTTACACTGGCTCCCTGTATCTCAGAGAATAGACTTTAAAATACTTCTGTTAGTCTATAAATCCCTGAATGGCTTAGCACCTAAATACATCACAGACTTGTTATCAGTGTATCAACCATCCAGACCACTAAGGTCTTCTGGCTCCAGACTTCTCTGCATACCTAGAACCAGAACCAAACACGGAGAAGCAGCATTTAGTTCCTATGCTCCACTTATCTGGGACAAACCTCCAGAAAACTGTAAAAGTGCGGAAAGCCTGAGTTCCTATAAATCTAGATTAAAAACACATTTGTTTAGGATTGCCTTCGACTGTTCTAGTTAAACAGTTTTACTGAAACATCTTTAGTTCAACTTTTGTAGTCCAACTGTTTTTAATGTTCTATTTGGTTTCTACATTTTATTCCTACTTGCTTTTATTCTGTTTTATTTAACTATATTTTAATCATGTAAAGCACTTTGCATTGTCTCTGTACTGAATTGTGCTATACAAATAAATTTGCCTTGCCTTGCCTAAAAACATACCAGTTGTTGTTCAGGAAGGCCTTGAAAGTATAGTGTGTTTGCTTCATTTGGAAAATCAATCAGTTGCTTTTATCAGAAGTGCTCAAATGGCTTTCCCAACATAATAGCCATCCTTGAGATATAAAAAACAATTATGAAAATTTTTCTATCAGTATCTTTAGACAACCAGAAGCAACTTTAAAAAAACATATTTTCACATTGATTACTTTGTCAGCACATTCTATGGGATTAAAGGTTAAGGTAAAGACAAACAGTTCCCAAAAAATAAGATGCACTTCTGATATTAAATCCTCCCACACAAAGTTCATGCAGGAAGTCAAATCTCCATTTAATTATTTACCCCCATCTACATTTAAAAATTGTGGGCTTATACACAGGAATGGAGTCCGACTCTACATGTGTTCCCATTTTGTGTGTATGTTCCAAGTTGTAGTTTTAAGACGGCACACCTACAAACTGTCCAAAAGTCAATATCGATTACTTTTATTCAGGATCACATTTGGTTTTGAATCTCCTTGGGAAACAGTTTGCATTCTTTCAGAAAATTATGCAAAGGAAAGTACGCACACACATCCATGTTCTTTAAAATGAGCAAAAAATTTTCTCGCTCAGCTGAAAGTACAAGAACACACATACACACATTTCTGCAGGGTCATTCCAGATGGGCTTGCAGAACCATAGGTTTAGTCCAAGCAAATTTAAAGTACAAAATGTTGTATGGCTTTGTTAAATGTATGATTTTGGAGCATAGCATGTTTTCTCTGTTTTTGTAAAATTTGTGGAATAGTTAGTGTAAGACTTCAAGTTCTCCACACACATTGGACAAAAACATCACCTTAACCCAGTAATTTAAATCAAGTAATTTTTCTCTTCATCATAGGAATTTTATTATAAGCAAGGCCAGATTATCCAATGGCCATAGTGGCCATGGACCCGGGCCCATTTGGGGTCAGGTGAGAAGTTGAAGGAAGAAACTTTGAATTTAAATATCACATATGGCACTCAACACTCTGTGCGCAGGCGCCTCTGCAATTTTAAATCCAGCCCTGAATATAGGGTAAGTTCACATCAGATGCATACATCCTGCTTCCTGTGCCAGGCAGAACAGCACCGCTGCCTGCCATCCACAGAGCGACCAAGGGCAAATCAATAAGCTTGTGTGTTGAGATAGGCATGAATTGTCTGATAGTACATCTTGTTCTTTTTAGTTATTTTAGTTTGTTCCAGCTCCTGTCAATTTGTCATTTTTTAATTGAAGTGTTAACCTTTACTTTAATATTACATACATTATGAAAAAACACAGAGACTTCACCTCCTCTTCTCTTATAATAGCAATGGCTCCCGGGACAGGAAGTATTAAGGAACATTAATTTAATTTCATGTAGCTTAACTTAAATACATGATAAGAAATGTCCTGCTAGTCATGTGGCTTTCGATTGGAAACATAGGTTTAACGGCTATTTATTAACATTATAACAAAGTCTTGACACAGAAATAGCTCTGTCCAGCAATGCATATAGCAGCATCTTTAGAGGTCACTAATTGAACCATCATTGCAACATGTTATGTCTCATTTGATGGGACGACAAAGCAACTAATCAATAATTGGATAAAGCATAAACACAACCTTGCAGTTGCTTATATATTTCAATGACATACTCACGCCTGTAGTTTAGTTAGCTGATGTAACATTAAATTTACCAGACTGGTGAGAATGATGTTGTATTGATTGTCTCACACATGTCAGCCTAACTAGAATTTACAACTACTTCTATAACTAGATCCTAATTTAAAAATAAATAAATCAAAGGTATAGCTTAACCATGGGGTAGTATCATGAAGACAAACCTCTGAGTATTTGCTCTGAGTAAAAATGGATCAGGTGAATGCTATAAATAAAGCACAGTAAGCATTTAGTTATTAATTGCTAGTTGACAGCTTACACATTTAAACCAACCATAACAGTAGAAACAAACCTCTATTCTATACCTTATTTTAGGGTAAAGTGACCAAAGCCATTGTCCAAACCTTTATATTTTCTGACTGTGAATTTTTTAAATCCAGGTTTAAATAGCTGGGTGACCATTAAAATGAAGTTATGCTTCTCTCGCCATCCAGTTTTTGACCTGCTCTTGTTAGCCTTAAATGACAACCTGAAGGCGTTTCCAAGATGTCTTTAGCCTGGTGCGACATGCCTGGAAGGATCTTAGTGACTTAAACATGTGATCTCCTTCATCCCTGTTAGAGGGCATTGTTGCTTGGTAAAGGTAAAGTTTTCAGGTAATGAAAAAAAAAGTTCGGCTGTTTGTTAAAGGTTCCTGCATGTCTTACCTTTTCATTATCAACCCTCTCTGCCTAAACTCATATTCTACATGCCCTGCACCTCTTTGGTGAAGCAGAAGGCTTTCCTCAAATACTAAATGACATTTTTTTTTTCTGCCGTTGTTTTAGAAACATTTGGAGCCAAAAGGTTCCCCGCTATGTTTGCACACAGACCGAACAGTCTCGCGTGGGAAAAGCGTGTCCTCCGCCTCTGTTGTCTCCATCACAGAGCTGTCCCCAAGGAGAAACTTCCAACAGAAAAACAAGGCTATTAGCAAAGCAACCTACAACAGAAAATGACTCACTATGCAGCTTCGGCACAGGCACAGGCTTTTATAGCAGCTGTTACTCTCCGCTGTCTGCAACTAATAGCTAACTTTGCTTAATTTGTCACATAACTTAACGTTTCCAAGGAAGTACAGGTGTGTTCTCGTAATTGGCCACCAGAATTGAAGCGACGTCCTCATAGCAGTGCCAGTAAAGATTAAAAATCAATTTAGTGACTTTAACACAAGACCTGCATGGATATTCATCTCAACATATGGGTAGGAGCAGCATGCATGTCTCTCGCCTGGTGCTGATTAGGAATGGAGAATCAGATCAACCTATCCTGACTCCAATCTCTGTTCAGGCAAAACACTGCCACCATTTTTTACTTTGATCTGTCTTCCTAAGATAGAACGATAACGCTGAGAAATATAAGATGCTGCCACAGCGGGGGTAAAACTTCTTAAACAACTCCTCCCCCAAGGATCATATCCAGCATCAAGTGTCTTTGTTGAAATCTCACAGATCTGACAGGTGATAATTTACGATGGCAGCTTCAGAGCAGGGGACAAGTGTTAGCACAATCTCAATCCATTACATCTGCATGCCAGCTCATCCCTTTATGGCGCTAAAGATATTGGCTTCAGCGGCGTCTGGGTACATGGCGTGCATTTCAACTTCGCTTATCATTGTGTTATGAATTTTCTTCAAACATGTCAGTTATAAGTGTCTTATGGTCCGTGTGTCCCCTTGAACAGGGAATAAATAACTATCCTGCTTTAAAAGCTCAACAATATCAATGTTGTACACCAATCCAAAGTCTCCCCCAACCCCCGTGAGAGATTCATGACCTACTGCTATATATAGCCATGACTGGCATTAAATGCATAAATAGCTTGGCTAATGCGATACAGCTCAGTGTGAAATCACGCGTGCACGCACCTGCTTGTTGTGTGGATGAGGCGCTCTTCCTCCAGCATAATGGGTGTGATGCTTCAACCACTGTCACCTCGGCCACAGATAGCTCCTCAAGCCAGCGGTACATTCGTGAGCCTGCTGTCAACTTTTATAACGCACACACTACTTGAAATCTGTGTTGTTACAAATGAGCATTTGCATACAGAAATTGTTCAGGTTGATATTTTCCAGTCATTAGGGGCAGGAGTGTAAGAGAAAAACAGAAACTGACAGAGCTACAAATATTGTGTCAGTTTCAGTCTACTCAATGTTTTTATTTACCGTGAAATGATTAAAAATGTCTGCGTTTACATGAAAGCCTAAAAGGGAATGTGACATAAATATATGTATTGTTGCAACCATATAAATATGTATCCTGTATAAAAAGATTTTATACAGACACATTTATTTCACAAAGCCTTACACAGAATCAGACTGAACATTTCCTGTTTTAGTTCAGATTATTCAGAAAAATTTCTATTGGCTAAATGCATGAATAACAACAGGTATATTTTTAAACTTAAGTTCCTCTGGTTCCAGACTTTTGCACTTTGTACATTGTGCTGTTTCTCATCTAGGTCAGGACATTTTTGTAAAAGAGATTAACAATCTCAATGGATTTCTTTCCTGTAAAACTAAAGTTTAAATAAAAAAACGTAAAAGTTGAGATACACCAAGATTACTCTGCCTTTAAACAATTTGGAAAGGCCCAGCTGATGATGTCATAGCTTTGTAAAATGAGGAATATTCCCAATCATTTAAAAGGAGACAAACCTGTGGATTTGTGAATGTATTTTAAGGCACACCTCAAACACAAAGAACCCAGCCAAGATATTGGGAAGACAATTGTGAACCTCCACAAGTCTGGTTCATTCTTGTGTACAATTTCCCATGAGGAAATGTATGTAGATTTAAATAATTCTGTCAGTCATTATTCTGGCCCTTAACAAACAGAAATGATTTCTGTTATAACTGACACTATATAGGCAAAATTTAGTCTGATTAAATGTAAGACAGTGAAGGGGTTTTTACAGTATAAATATTTGGTTTCAACTGAATGTAGCAACATAACCCCAAAATAAAACTGTTGTCACATATTCAGGTGCTATTTTTAAATAAAATAGCACTTTAGGGTCAACTCAATTAGCCTACATCCTTCCCTCAAATTGAAAACCTATTTGCATTTGCTCTTCAATATCATGAAACCAGTCAGCTGTGGAGAATTTGTAATGTAGTCATGTGTGCCAAGGCTTATATATTTCTTAATTACAACATAAATGATGGCTAATATTTTGTGGCAGACAGAAGACCTGTTTTTAGTGTTGCAGCAATATGAGCAGAGGAGGTAAAACCTGCCTATGGCTGAGCAGCTAAAGTTATTGTTTCATTAGACCTTGGGACATGTGTGGCTCCACAATTGAGGTGCATAGCTATTGGCCTGGAAAATCACGCAGAGACCGTGTTTACACGGCAATAGGTATTCAAAGTGCACGGGTCATGATCAGGAGAATTAATCTAATTACCGTTATCATTTTTTTATTATCTGATAAATTGGCTGTCTTGACAAATGCTCCCTGAGGATATACACGTGGAAAATTAAAAAAGCTGCTTCTGCTAAAAGTAATAAATTAAAACTTATTTTCTATCTAGGCCTGTACAAGGGCAAGGACATAATGACATTAAGTATAAAAACTTTAGTTTTTATACTTAACATGGCAGACTGTGCTTTATGGGATGCGCTTTTGTGTATCATTCCTTCTAAAATTAATAAATTAAATCAGGTATTGTGAGCATAGCAGAATCTGAAGAAATGGTAAAACTTTTAAGGTTACTTCTATTCTAATTACATAAATATACACATTACTTTGTCCTCAAGTTTTCTATAAAAGCATTATTTTAACATTTCTTCTCGTGAATAAAACTGTTGTCATAATAATGTGAACTATTATTCTCTAGTTTTTTTTAACAAACAGCCCTCACATTAATGTTATAAGGTAATAAAAACGATCACATGACAGACTTAGCTAAAAGGTAATAATTCAAATGCAACAATTTGCTGTGAGTGACTTAATTTACTATTTGGTGTTCTTCGTAACCTTGGAAGTGTTCTCAAAGTGTATTTTTCTGGAACTTACTCAGTACTTTTGTTGGAAACTAGAGATTACTTTCTCAAAACTTAGAAGCAACCACCAGCAACTGTCTAAGAACTTACACTGTATTTTCCAGATCCTGTGCTTTTATGTTGTGGACGTTCCTTGGGACCTAATGATTACTTTCTGGAACTCGCAGGTTACTTTGCTGATAATTGGTTACTATTTACTTTTCAGAAATTCCTGTTTTTAAAGCGTACCCAGTACTTTCCTGGAACTTACTAAGTCTTGTCTGGATACTTGATGTTTTATTTCTTAAAACTTTACCAAATCTCAAAGGTTACTTTGAGGAACCTTCCCAGGAAAAAATACATTTACAAACTTAAGGTTTGCTTTTCTGGAAGTTACCAGCTAATCTAAGACTTTTTTTCTGGGCTTACTGTCTACTTTTAAATTTTTTATTTTCTTTGTACTTTCCTGGAACTTTATGCTGAATTGGTACTTATAATATTTTGGGACTTTCCTAAAGCTTATTGGAAACTTTTTGGAACTACTGCTTACTTTTCAAACTTTTCCTGGAACTGCCTTATTACTTTCTTAACACTACCTGGTACTGTGCTGAAACTTTTTGGTTACGTTCCCAGAACCTTTTTGGTATTTTTCTGGAAGAGACTTTTCCAATACATATTAGGTACTTTCAGGAACCAAGCTGTGTAATTAGGTGACAGGTAACTATGTACCTACCTGGAACTTACGCTGTACTTTCCTGTAAAGTAACTTTTCAGCTACATAGTGGGATTGGAACTTTTTGATTATTATTTTTTGCCAAATTCCTTAATAACAAATGTAGATTATTTCATATTTAAATCAATTAAATTTAGTTTGATTATATAGAGCAACACATCTAACTAAGATTGTCTTTAAATGTGTCCCTGCATGAACATAGATTTTGCACTTAATTAATGGCTGAAATCAAGGCTGGAATTGTCTGTGTCTGAAGAACCTGAACTCACTGTTGACTCTCACTGCTGACAGATGAAAATGTCTTGTCTTACACAAGAAAAGTCATCACTCCTGAGTTGAAGCTGATATTTATTAGCCGTCAACCTTTGATGTTCTTAGGGTAATTGATTGCTGTCCTTTCAACGTGTGATGTTGAATATCAGAATGGATGAGATGCATATGTTGCGCCTCTGTTAGCATTTCAACATGAAGGTCTAATCTCCTCTTCGCAAGGAAAATACCAAACTGAACATACTTCAAAAACCATTCTTTAGGTATTACTGAGTAAGTACTTGTCAGCATATCACATTACATTTCAGTAAGCACACTCAAATACCATCCCTATGTCTTAGGCCTTTTGTATTTTTGATTATGAACATAAAATATGAATTTGCTTCTAGCTTTTTAGTAGTTTTTAAAGTTTTATTCTACACATATGAAATGTACTTTCATACTTAAAGCAGCACCATGTAACTTTAAGCCACTAGGGGCGCTTGATTTGTAACTTTCAGGTTTAGCACCCCTGAAGGCCACTGGCAACGGTACACTGTTGCAAAATTAAACAGTCTCCCTCCATGTTTTGGAATCTGATAGCAGACCACTTTGGACCAACAGAATGAGAAGTCATCAAGTTACTTGTAAAGACAAGGCCACATTCACCCCTCTAGATTAAATCCTACATCAGAGAGCAGAAACTATGTCTGATCAGGTAAGTGTCATATGTGTTTTGTTTTGTTGCATAACCGAGAAAGGGTCATGTGACCTAGAGCTGCTCTAGGTCACATGACCTATTCAGCTAATCATCCGACCCTCTCAAGTCAAACAGGCGAGTTTTTGAGAAGGGGAGCCCACACGGAGAATCCATACATGCTAAGTGCTGTTTATTGACCTGGAAAATCATTTAATATATCTCGAATTAAGCTAATACTTGGTTCAAAACTTACACAGTGCTGCTGTAGTGTCTGGTTAGTGCTGTTTCCCACTAAATAATCATATTATTTTACACTCTAGTCAACTCCTGAACAAACTATCAGTTCAGTTTTTGAAAGTCAACAATACAAAGATACATTTACTTCCCTGCGGCACAGAACAGATGAGACAGAGACGTAGAGCTTCTGTCAGCATTTCAACACAGAGGTTAATTATGCTTCTATGTCACCAACTCTACAGGTGCCCTCTAGCAGCTGGACGTGGAATAGCACTGCAAGAATGGAAGTTAGGAATAGAAACAGAAAAAATAATTAGAATAACATTGCCTGTTTTTTTTCTCTCTTTGAACTTATTTACTAATAATTTGTTTTTCACCCCTCTACACATTTAAGGAGGAATGAGATGAAATTTTACAAACCAACAATTAACAGAAACTAATTTAAGTGTTATTGTTCAATGTTGTTATGTGACCTTTTTGTTAGTTTCACTTTGTAGCTTTCATCTGTACACGGGATATCTACACAAAAAGACACGGGGTAAGTCGGCTTTTTAGGTGTGTAACACTTCAGCCATTTTACAATATGAGTGGCATTATGGATACCATTTCTGACATATTTTAATGCATTAATCATGTGATTGACTAAAAATCCATCCTTACCGATAGGCTATATATGGTTGATTATTTATTTTGTTTATACATAGTTAATCCATTACTGTTAATGTTATGAAAAGTTAAGAAAGTCACTTGGCACACTGAAACTACACCATAGAGAAAGTTATGCCTGGTTTCCTTTCATTACAGAGGGCTGTTTGCCTGGTAGAAGGAGAGAGACTGATTACTAACATTTTCTGCTTGCCTGGCTGCTGTGCTAGTGTGTGACATGACATTAACGGAAGATGTTTACAGGTCATATTTGCACTGATAGCAACTTTTACAGGAAACCTCTTAGAGAATAATACGCTTCCTATAAAAGAGAGAAAATCACAAATAGGACAAGAACCACTAGAGAAACAACATTTCACTTTTATGGAGCCATAATGAACCCTCTGATAACTGCACAATTAACTCTGAGCTCGTTGTTGCTCCCTCTTTAAATGTGCTGTTTATTTATTTTTTTTATATGCTGTTTTTCTCCCCGCAGTGTGGAGCCTGTTAATGGTTCTGGGTGAATGTGTAGAATGAATGGTGACCTGTTGGCCTCACCTTAGCTACCGCACAGTAGCTTGACATAATAAGCAGTTAGTCACACCTCGGTGCCCCCTTTCATTCACTCTCCCCTACTGTATTTTGACCTCGAGATGGTCTGGCCTGTGGCACCTGGCAGAAAGCTGCTGACTGACAACATGATTCATTGTTGTCCATAATAATTAGTTTAGCTCTGGCCAGTGTGATACCTAAGGGACAAAGGATAATGTTTGTAGCAGTGATTTATATAATGCACATTCTCACATAAATGGAGGAGACGTTGTGGCACTCTGCCCCATCAGCCGTCTAGACAGGTTTCCCAGATGTTTTCATGAGATGCATCAAGAAATACTGCTGTAAGCGAGATGCGTCACACTGGCAGCACTTCAAAAATAAACCCCACAGTCACATAGATTGTTATATTTATTTATTTATTTATTTGTTTCACAGTTTATGCTTAGGCGTTTGTTTGTAACATCACAAACTGAATCAGACCTCCTACATGGATATGGCAGAAACTCCACAGAGAAAGATTCGATTTAATTTAAACCTAAAGGAACTTAGTGCACAAATTTATTTGTGCCTCCTCTGAAATGTTAATCACACAATTTAAACTTGTTTACATGAAACCCTTCTTATGATAAATGGCTTATTTCTGCAGGTGTGTGGTGACCAGGATGCAGATCTTTCTCATCCCTTTTAATAAGCTGCAGAGCAACCATAGGTGCTATTCTGGCCTGTGGTGATCCTGCCTGTTGTGGTGCTTCAGATGGTAAATAATCAGAATGAGATGTACATAATCAGATGCTGTGTGGATGCTAATATGAGTGGAAATCCAAAACAATGCTGCCTAATTAATGAAGAGTGTGCTGCTTTTGCAGTTTGACAGAAATTGAAATATTAATTTTCTCTATGCTAGAATGTATTGATATGTCTCCCGTAAATAAAGATGTGCAGTAAAACAAGGAAAGTATTATTTCAACACAGTGATAATAATTCTGGTTAATCTCTAACTAAGTATACAATCCCTTTGAAAACAAATTAAAATTGACTGAAAGGATCCATTGTGTGCATCTTTATATAATCACAAATATTTTCCCACATTTTTTGGCTGACCTAATGGATTTTTTCAGGTTTATGAAAACAATATATCTTGGATATTCTGGAGTTGTCTTTACATGGAGTTTGCTTACAATGTTGAACCCAGGCGCACAGCCAGTGTCACATTACAGAGGGGGGCGGGGACTTGTTCAGTCAGGTACAATTGTGATCTATAAAGGGAAACCGCGTGCTGGTGTGTGCGCGCATGGTTAATAAAATCTGAATATTTTTTTGCCGTACGCCATTTCATTTTTCTTGGCGTACGTAGACTTGTTGTATAGATTCTATGCAAAGTTTTATAAATGAGAGCCCTGTTCTTTTCAGGGCTGGTTCACTCTGAGCTCTTCTGAAAGGATCTGGAGAAGCTGCGGCGAATGTTATGCTGCCTGCAACATTGTTCAGGGAGGATGGGTTTGGTGGTGGGTCGGCGTAGATCTTGGGGAGGCGTCTCCCTTGAGGGACGCACAGACCCCCAGAGGATACATGATGGAACCCTGACAGCCATTTGGTATCTGGATGAGATCCTTACACCCATTGTTGGACCCTGCGCTGGTGCAGCGGGTCCTGGGTTCCTCCAGATGCACAATAATGTGAGAAGCAGGCAGTTCCCAGAGAATGGAGGAATTGAAACCACTGACTGGCCTCCATGTTCCTCTGACCTAGATCCTACAGAACATCATGTTTAGGTCCTCCTCACGTTACCAGGCTCTCCAGGAGCTCAGTGATGCCCTGGTCAGGATCTGGGAGGAGATGCATAGGGACACCATCCATCATCTCATAAGGAGCACGCCCTGATGTTGCTAGACATGCATGCAGCATGTGGAGGCCGTACCATCTACTGAGAACCATTTTAAGTTGCTGTAATCACATGTCAGCAAATTCAGCCAGCCTGCTGCATCAGTTCTTCAGTTTCACTTTGCTTGTGACTTCAGAGTAAGTTCTTCTGTGGGTTGATCATTTTTATTTTCATCAACTAATGCAGCATCCTTTGTTCCTAACCATCATTTGTTCCATTCCACAGCAGTATGGATATCCAGATCTCCTATTTGAGATCTAATGTATTTTCAAAGTGTTCCTTAAGTTTTTTTTAGCACCGGATTTAATAGTATAAAATGACTCTGTGTGAACTTTTTCCTTAAAAGGTCTGTTACTAACTAAAGTATTTGAATTGAGTATGACAACATAAAACATTGTAATTAAGACTAATCTGGTGCTGTCAACCTAGAAAAACATGGGACAATTATGAGCCTTTATGTAAAAAATGCTCTCTTGAGGGAAGGATCTACTGTAGTTGTCTCACCTGGTCAGGGTCTTGCATTATCTTGCCTATAAATAAAATACCTCATCCCTCACCTAAACTTCACTAAAGAATCAATAGGCCTTTGCTTTAACAACAAAACTCAAATCTCATGTGAAGGTGTGTCTGCACGTCTTACAAAAACTGGAAGCAGTAAAATGTCTTAAAACAAATATCCATGCCTAAAATGCTCCTTCATGGAGTGCTTGCAGTTTGACTAGCTGTCAGCTGTATGACTATTAGCACGGGCATTATCTTTAATTCATATATTTGTTACTTGTCGCTATGCTAAAACATAAATCATGATTTTGCTCAAGTATCACATCCAACTTGTAGAGCTTTGAAAGTGATTACGATGAAAATTTATAACCCAATAGGCTGGTTTCAGGGTAACAGAAATGGACAAGAATGAGCATCGGTTCATGCAAAATGAAGTTGTATTCAAATACTGCAAACGTGCGCACAGAAAACAGGGGCAAGTCTAGCAAATGGTAATAAGCTGACAGATCAGATCGCAAATGCGACATGAAGATGCAATCAGCATGCTAAATGGTACATCAGATTATCTTGCTACACTGGACAAGTTATTTTAGAAGTCTTTAAAAACAAACATGAATTAGTTCTCATCTGGAATGTAAATTCGATCATGAATTTTTAAGCGATTAACCCTGAAAATGAAATATTCATTTTTAATCTGTGTGAACTGAATCTAGAAGTGGTTCCTGGGATGGACAAAGTACATCACATGTGAATTTCACTGTAAAGAAAAAGTACTGGATGTTTTTAATGGTATTTTTAATTTACAACACAACTACCTTAACGTTTAACCTTAAATAATTGATTATTTTTAATGTCTTATCTTCCACATTGTTAAAATATGTCTGCACAGCTGCACAATATCAAGTCATCGTGATTCCTCTTTACCCCTCCCCACTGTGTGATTTTTTTTATATAATGTGAGAGGAAGGAGGAAGAGGAGAAGAAAGTGGAATAGAGCATGCACACTATAATAAAAGTCCCATATGGATATGCAGAGAGCAGATACCTCTGCTGTCAAGATTGGTGTAATCAGTGTATTCATAAACTGACAATAGAGCAACAATAGAAGCAGCCACCTGAAGCGCTAGAAGTGGAGGAAGTTCAGCTCCTTAATTTTCGAGGACAAAGCAGCCATTTATGCCTTGTTTCACGGAGGGTGAATCTGACTTAAGCAACGAGACACTACCAGAATTCAATTTTGGATATTGCAGTTCAAATGAAGTTACTCTGAGCTGAACTAATGTAAAATCTCGGGTGCGCTCTCTGCCATTATGTCCAATAAAAACGGGGTGTATGTCAAACTGTAAAAAATTAACATGCAAAGCAGAATTTTCTTTCTCAATCTACTTTTTAATTATTTGTTTCATGCAGTCAGCAGGAAGGGGTGATTACAGGGTTGGTTTCCTTCTGACAAGGCGCTGTGAATGGAGGAAACAGGAATGAGAATGTCAGGAGATGGTGACAGCTTTGGCTTTTGATCAGAGGATCTCACAGTGGCACTTCGTGGCCAGCTGATGATGTGTGAGTGGAGTGACAGGATGGGGTCCATGCATACAGAAACAGCAGGGAGAGGCATTGTCACATCTGTTACTCACAGCCCCTCACATCAAGACGTTCACCAGCTGTACTCTGGTGCATGCATACACTGTTAACATCACTTCCTGTAAGACATTTATTTATAATCTTGTTGCAGCTATAAACACGACTTACAATGTGAAATAATGGGAGCAATTTCAAGTATGAACATTTCTAAAGAGGTTTAATGATGAAAATATACAGAAGCATAAAAACATGGAAATTCAAGAAACATAATTTTACTTGTTTCATTTAATGGCTCACAGCTGCTACTTAAAAAAATATATATATCCACACAGATTTCACTTGTTTGGATTTGCAGCACTATCAATGCCAGTTTCTGTTGTTTCTGTTTCTGCACTGCCTCAAATGACAAATAACAACCCGGCTAAAAAAAAATTTTGGAACCATGGCCTCTACAACCAGAAACCAGTCAGTTGACTGACAAAACAAGCCTTTGCAGTCTCACCTGAAAGCCGACTGGGATAAACAATTCTCTCCTGTGCCAATTTGTACCCGTGAGCAGCTATTTTGTCCCTTCCTTCCTCCATTTCATATCCATAAACAAACCAGGATGCACCCAGGTGCTCAAACTGGTTGGATTATTTTTCTTTCTCGTTTAGTATCATCATCAATTAGGGAAATGAATAGTTAGAAAATACTCTGTCACAATTTAACTGTGTATTATTTTCGGAAAGCTTTGTATTTCAACCTGGGTAAACATTTTCAGCGAGGGTGTTTTTCTTTTTTTATGTTTTTTTTTTTTTATTAATAAGCCCTGTGTACAAGGTTGGGGAAGTATGACAGCTGACTCCATCCTATTTGGTGTTGCTGTTTAGTTGCTACGCATGTTTTCTGCACTCTCCTGTTCAGAAAGACTTTTTACTAAGAAAGCTACCCATTTTCTGTTAAAGATTAAAGGCAGGTGCACTCGGTGGTCCCAGATGAAACATCATCATTCCTATAAGGCAGAGCATTTCCATTTTAGGGTTTGGAGCCAAAAGGCTCTTTTGGGGCCTTATAAGAGGTTTCTTAGCTTTGAAAAACAATACATATATGACGGATTCACACTTAGATTAAATATGCCAAAAAACATAACCCCTCAAAGACAAGTGCTTAACCTGGACCTAATATGAGCCACAATCTTCATTTTTTTATAGTTGTTTTATATAAAACAAAAATATACAAATTTGTTTCTGCTTCGAACACGGCACCATTGGAACTGAAACCATGTTATATATATATATATTTTTGGTGTTGAAGGTCAGGTTTTACAGCGAGGACAGGACACACGTCACGTTGTTTCCTCAGGACATCATCCTGGGGACGGTTGAGAAATACGTTTCTCTACAAGAACGATTGGGAAGCACCATTAGGTGTAGGGTGTTCTATACAATGTTTAGGTGGAGAATGATTTGGAACAGAAGTTTTTAATGACTTTGCTGATCAGTAATGCAGAATTATATGGGAACAAGTAAACTGACTGATATATGCCTCTCTACGTTTATAAAAACTGAGAAATGGAAAGGGTCAAAACAAAGGTTGAATGTCATGTCCTCGGTTTTGTGCTATCACTCTTTCTCCTTTGTCACTTTTTGACCTGACTCACCCAGTATCTAGCTTTTTACCTGGTAGGCTGACACAAACCATAACCATAGATCATAATGCAGGACTGTAGGGTTAAAGGTCAACCTGTACATCCCTTCATTTAAAAAAAAAACGCTTTCAGAAAAAAGATTATTTGGAAGACAATAAAACATTAACAGATCTGATTTATTTAAGATAGTGAAAAACATAGAACAGGTAATGAATAATGTGTTCACGTTTCCTGAAAGAAAATGTATTACATTGAGTTCCCAAAGAGTTTTATATTTTTAATGTTTACAGCCTAGTAAAATTAAGATAATTTAAAGTAACAGACGGTGAAACAAGATCTAGTTGTCCAATTCAGTCAACATGACCTCTTTTGGTGAAATAAGTCAAACCTATTATAAAACAGAAGGATGTAAAGGTGAGTAAAGGTGATATAAAGCTTGATCCCATATATTAATTTTTGTTTTGAATTGTGTTGTGTTCAAGTCAACTACTAAAGACTTCAGGTTGACTGATAAAACAGAAGCCAGAAAGAAGCCTTCAGGACGTTTTAGTTGGTTGTGTGGCTGCATATTTTTGTACCAGGTAAAAAAGAGAAACATCTTGTTTCCAATTTGCTAGAATAAGATTTGAAGCTTCCTGTATGTTCTAAACAAAAAGGCTATTTCACAGTTTTGTTAAGAAATCTGGTCTGCAATTAATCATGTCCAAAACAACTAAAACAAGTAGACATGTCAACCCTAAACAGATCACATTGAGATTCATGAAAACATTAGCATATTTTTGAAAAATTTAGTTTTTATTTTTATGGCACTAGAGGCTTTTATTTAACAGTAGGCTGATAGGAAATGGGTCTGAGTGAGAGGGGGAAGACGAGCGGCAAAGGTCCATGGGCCGGTACTCCAACCCAGGAAGACTGAGGCCTCTGTACATGAATCACGCACACTACCCCTGTGCCATCGCCATGCCTTAAAATACACAAGAACACCAATAATGTTCCTGTGACAATAATAACATTTTGAATGTTGGGTGCCAGGGAGCGAGAGCTTCTATCCGCCTCTCTCACTAATCAATAATCATTATCTCATCAATACTTTATCTGGGGTCGTTTAATTTAAAGCTGTTGATCATACTGTTGAGCTGTTAATGGGTATATAATTAAATGAACATTTAATCACTATTGGGTGGGTACCAACCAATCAATAGCACAGATTGTTTTCTAGACTTTGTGGCGTTCCTAACTGTTAAAACACAGGATTTATTTCAATAATACATCACAGTTTAAGCTCAAAGTTTTCACTGATAATCAAAATCATTACTTTAAAATTGTAGGAGGTTGTACACGGTCTTCATCATGAGATACAAATCCCAATATCTTACAAACACACTAGCGTCAAATAAAGCACAATGCAGGACAATAAGACAAAAGAAATGTAACCATCGTTTGCAAACCAAAAAACTGTCAGAATTACAAGATTTTTCTTAATAATTTTTTTTTAAATTATATATATATATATATATATAAATCTCATTGATGATAAAGATGAAGGGATGACTTAATATTTAGGACCACTACTGCTTTAACTAAAGGGGAAAAAAACAAATATTAAGTGTTTGCTTTTAAAAATGTAGCGACCACTGAGTGCAGTTGCAGCTTAAAAAAACTAGAATAGAAACTAGAAACTCGTATTATGCACTTATTTATTAGTGTAAAAATACATATAAATCTTTTATTTCTTGCAATATGGGTTAAAGATCATGAAACCTCAACATTCGATCAGAAAATTTGATTATTAAATGAGATCAATCAAATGAGATATTCTAAATAGAAATGTCAGGTTTCTGAAATTTATGTTTATTTCTATGCACTCAATACTCCTCTTGGATTCGTTCTTTTGGACTAATGCAGTCCTTTTGGTCATTCAACCAGGCGCTGGTATTCTTTGGCAGTATGGGAAGGTGCCAAGTCCTGCTGGAAAATAAAAGCAGCTCCTCCATAAAGGTTGTCAGCAGAGGGAAGCATAAGGTGCTTCATATTTCCCGGTAGATGACTGTGTTGTGGAAAACACAGTGGACCAACACCAGCAGATGACATGGCACCCTAAACCCTCACTGACTGTGGAAATCTCACACCGATCTCACTGATCCAGATTCTGTGCCTCTCCACTCTTCCTTCAGACTCTGGGACCTTGATTTCCAAACAAAATGGAAACTTTACTTTCATCTTAAAAAGAGGAATTTGGACCAACCGAACAACAGTCCAGTTCATTTTCTGTGTAGCTCAGTAAGATGCTTCTGCATTGTCTCTGGTTCAGGAGTGGGTTGGCAAAAAGGTATGCAACATTTTGTAATTAATGTGAAGGTTTCATCTGTGCATAGTTGCTCCAGCCTTAGTCCACTGACTCTGAAGCATCCTGAAATGTATTTTCTTCACTATTCTCTCAAGCCTCAGTTATCCAAGTTGCTGCTGAAAGAGACTTTTTTCTTTCTCTCAACCTTTTATTTATTTAACATTTTCACAATAGTTCAATTTCCTGAGACACTGAATTTTGGGGTTTCATGATCTGTATGTCATAATGCAAATGCCAAATTACAACAAATAAAGCCTTGACACATTTCACTCTGTGTAATTAATTAATACAAATATTTAAATTTTACTGTCTGAAATGAGTGACAAATAATATTGAACTTTTTTTACGATATTCATATTGTTTGAGATATATTTTAGGTAGCATTAAACAACCAAAAAAAAATTTAATTCACATTAGTTGGAAAATAAAAATACATTTTGGTAGTAATTAGAGACCGCTCAGAAATCATCAGATTTCAACATACTTGTTACCGGTTAACTTTTAGGCCCCCTGTGATAAAATGCTATGATACTGCGGTAATATCCAAAAAAAACAAAAAACAGAAAGTTGTCAATAACATAAAAAATAAATTGTTATTTTCTAATGAGTATGACACAATAGCCCCTTTGTTTTGTGGGAATTTAGGTTTATTGTGTAATTATGTGGCAGGCTCCTTGTCACACTGTAAGACATTTTAGTTGGATTTGCCAAAGACAGCGTGAAGATTTTGAGAACAAAACCAAATTGCCCATACACCAAGATCAAAGCGTGAAATGATTGCTAATAACACTAATTTTCCTTTAATTTGTTTCTCAAAACTAGCCCAATAATGTTCCTGTTTCTCCTAATATCCTCCCCTGGTATTGCACTCTAGTAACACTTTGTCAGTTCACTTCTAATACAAGTCTTTTTTTCAACAGTCTCTCAACAAATGTCTGATATATCAAATGTGTTCAAAGTGCACTTTGTAGCAAGTGGGAAGATTTTGTCTTTGACCTCCAATTTAAAATAAGATGAAAGAAGTGCCACGAGTGGTCACATTTCCACTTTGGTAATTCTGTTTAAGTTTTCAGCTACAATTTCCACATTTGAGATTTTTCTGACATAAAGGTTCTCAATAAGTAGATATTAAAATTTTTTTTAGCTTTCCATATTTAATAAATTAGAACACCCAAAAACACAGCTTTATAACCTTTTTAACCTTAAATTCAATAAAATTTTATTTATGTAGCGCCAATTCACAACACGTTATCTCAAGGCACTTTACAAAGTTAAATTCAATCAAATCATACAGATTGGACAAAAAGTTTCCTATCTAAGGAAACCCAGTAGATTGCATCAAGTCTTGACAAGCAGCATTCACTCCTAAAAGACTGTAGAGCCACAGGGAGAGTCGTCTGCATTGTCCATGGCTTTGCAGCAATCCCTCATACTGAGCATGCATGAAACGACAGTGGAGAGGAAAACTCCTCTTTAATGGGAAGCAAAAACCTCCAGCAGAACCAGGCCCAGCGTGAACGGTCATCTGCCTCAACCGACTGGGGTAAGAGAAGACAGAGCAGAGACACAAAAAGCATAGAACCACACATTGATCCAGCAATCCTTTCTACGTTATATGGTAAAAGCAGATGATATGCCTCCCCTGGATGGTGTCACAGCTAACAGAACGCCAGACCAGGTGTACCTACTATGAAGAAAAAAATGACAGAGAACAAAAAGCTAAAAGATTAAAATAAAAACAAAAAATGCAAATTGGAGAACAGTAGGAGAACTCAGCAGAGTTAGACAAATAGACCCTGGTGTCCTCGAGTAGCCAAAGCCTATAGCAGCATAACCATAGAGGTAGCTCAGGGTAACCTAAGCCACTCTAACTATAAGCTTTGTCAAAAAGGAAAGTTTTAATTCTACTCTTAAAAGTAGACAGGGTGTCTGCCTCAGGGACCTCTGGGAGTTGGTTCCACAGGAGAGGAGCCTGAAAACTAAAGGATCTGCCTCCCATTCTACTTTTAGAGACTGCAGGAAGCACCAGTAGACCTGCAGTCTGAGAACAAAAACCTGGTCTTGTGGCATACCACAAATAACCTTTAACCTACATTTTAATTCACTGTTTACATAGAACTAGCCTATTTACAGGTGCAGCTTTCTCCTCCTGAGATGTCACTGTTAATTTGACCTTTTCTGTTCTTTGTGTTTATCATTTTACCTGTTACATTAGGAGTTCCTTTTCTGTGATTGGGTTTACCTTTTTATTCCAACTACATCACTATTGCAATATTCTAATTACGTCACTATTACTATGGTCAAACGTTGATGGTCCAAAACCATGCAAATGGTTTATTATTCAGCTTCCTACATTTTCAAAGGAATTGTTTTTAGTTCCTCATTTAGCAAACAGTTTTAGTCAAAAATACCCTTTTCTTTTAAGTAAAAATACTTATTTATTGGAAATACAAGTTTTCTTTTATGCAGAGATGTGGTGGATATGCTTTATTGTTATTCATTCATATGCTTTATTTCACTTATAGAGGACCGGGCCACGGAGGTGATAAGTCCAGGAGGAAGTCCAAGGCAATCCTTCTCCTTTGCAAGCCTCTCCTGCTCATTGTGGGAGACTTTGTTTTCAGGCTAGAAGGGATATCAGGCACCTCTAGCGAATACTGGGTCTGCACTGAGGCCTCTTCATTGTGGGAAGCGCCTGGAGGTTTTATCGTCCTTTATGTTGCTCAAAATAAATGCCCAATGCAGTCTTTTTGCTGGTTCTGTAATTGTCACAAATAATATGAGATGGATCAAACTTTTCTAATGGGCATATTGTTGTTGTTAAATTCTTGTATCTTTTTTTTTTTTACATTTACAATTAGATTCCTCTTATTCATGAATGTAATGAACATGGACCATGCAGATAGAGATGGAGGACCGTTGATTCCGGCAATCAGATAATAGGGTCATGACCAAAATCTGATTATTGTCTTGGTCCATCTTTAAACATAAGATGTAAGTAATTTTCTGAGTAGGTGCAGTTATTGAACTTGCATATTAAGTTTTGCAACTAGCATAAGAGCACTTTTAGAAGATAATCACAGGATATTTATCTCTCACACAGTCCAAAGACATGGCTGTTAGGTTAATTGGTCTCTCTAAATTGCCATAAGGTGTGAGTGGGTGCATGCAACGTTGATGGTTGTCTGTCCCATTTGTCTCTGTGTTTCCCTGAATAACTGCAGCAATGTAACGTGGCATAACGGCAACAATCATGTGGCTTTGCTGAAGAGTTAAGGAAGGCCAGGTTGTTTTAATAGTGGCCTTCAGCTGGTCTGCATTAATTGGTTTGGGGTCGCTCATCTTCATCTTCACAATACCTCACAGGTTATTAATGTGGTTTAGGTCAGATCAGTTTGCTGGACAATAAAGCACAGTGGTACCATAGTCATTAAATAAGTTATTAGTACCTTTGCAATGTGCGCATGTGTCAAGTCATGCTTAAAAATGAAATGGGCATCTGCTAAACAAAAAGGATAAGTAATATTGTGCTCCTCTGTGAAGAAACTGACAAACCTATCAAACTCTAAAACAGCATCATTCAGTCTCCTGACAGCCAGGGGCATCTAATCTTTGTACATTAGAAGTGATTATTTGCTTTCTTTTCCCCTTAAAAAACATGTGATGTTTTGTTTTATGAATGAGGGAATAAAAAAAATAAATGGTAACCCCTCAATGGTTGCTAGCCTCGGGCGTTCCTCTTGAAATGATATGAAGGTCATAAACAGAAGAGATCACACAGAAGGAAGAAAAGTAGTAAAGTCTATCCTGGGATTGTTTTGGATCCCTATCATGGCTGGGACCTAAATCACTCTCATAAATAATTACTGAATCCCACTGGGATAAAAAAGTTGAGCTATAAACTATTCTTTCTGGTATTTGTTTCTCTTTGAGGCGGCAGCACATCAGTTTGTGTCATTTCTGCACACACGGTTCACTCATCTCTCGCATTGTTCAGATGTTTCTTGAACTTTATGCCTCCCACAACAAGGAGATGCCAAAAGGAGACGAAAAGCACCTGCAGTTTCAGTGTGCGAAAGCTTTCAAACATAATAGAATCATTCACTACCACCAAACAGAGCTGCCGCCGTTTCATGAGGCAAACGTCAGGTGTGAAAATGTTGTATATTTAGCATTACAGAAACCTGAATCCAGCAGATTGGCTGTGTATGCAAAATACTTCTTTTCGTTGTCTCAAGTGTGTGATTGTTATGAGGGAAAACAGACAGCAAAAGACATCCAATCAACATTTTAATTTAATGCTATAGAAGCACATGTGCACAAAGGGAAATGTTCATAACTAAATTTGTCTCAGAATTATGCTGATGTTTCAGCCCCTTGTAGAATAAAACATAATGTCAAAATAAAAGAAGAAACGGATCAAACTGCAACCTTCACATTTTGTCAGATGAAAACATTGTTGCATATATAAACCTTCAGACAAAAAAAACAAACAAAGAATGCATCCTGGATGAAAGGAACAAACTGTATTGTCTGGTGTGACAGGATAAAAAATCATCCTCTCTCACCGGCCTGGTAATCCTCAGGCGGATAATTAAAAAGTGCGCGCCACTGTTGGAAAAGGGAAAAAGAAAGATTAAAATAAATAAATAAGTTGGAGAAAAGGAAAGAGGCTCGGCGCACATCTCGAGGGGATCCATTAAAGAATGTTTTCTTGAATTGAGGTTAGGTGCATTGATCTCTGTCGAAGCTGGCACCGCTGAGAGTTAACACTCCCTGCCTGCGACGCTGACTCATTTCATACATTATTCCAATTAAATCACTGCAGCCTCGTTGGCTGCCTGCCTTTCTATTTTCTAGGAATGAATTGGCACCTGCCATACCAAATCTAGTGTCATGCATATGACTTAAAAAGAGGTTGAAGGAGAGGGGGCTAACAAGCTGAAGAAGATGGTAATCAGCAGAAAGTATGGCAGTGATTTAAGCTCTAATGTGTTGGATTTTGTCCACATTAGGAACACACTTGGCAGTTTAGTTTCATACCCCTGGAAGCTTTATTTATCACATACCAAACTCAAAGTTCAATTTATTGTATTGGGATTATATGTCAGAGAGCAACACAAAATAGTTTAGAATGGGAAGTGGAGATGTTCCTCAATTTTTATTTACAAATTATAATATGAAAAGTGTGTTGTGTATTCAGATTATTATATACCCTTACTCTGAAACCATAAAATCCAGTCCAAAGCAACCAACTGCCTTCAAATATTGTCATATTCTTAAGCAAAGTCCACCTGAGTTTAATTCAGTCTCAGTAGAAATCTAATTGTTATTTTGGGATCCAAGAGGTCTCTTAAAGAACATTAAAGGACAGACAGTAACATGAACAAACAAACAAAGCATAGAAATAAAGTTCTGGAGAAGTTTAAAGCAGGGTTAGGTTATAAAACAATACCCCAGGCTTTGAATATCTCAGAGTATTGTTCAATCTATACATTTATCAAACTGGCTTAAATATATCCATCAGAAATCCCACTTGCAGTTTGCAACAGCAAACATGAAGAAGAAGATCCTTAAGTTAAAAGAAAGCAAAGTTGACATTTTTTTTCCTAGATATAAAATACAATTTACAGGGGAAACTAAAACCCCAAACACACCATCCCCACTGTGAAACAATGGATCTATCCCAATCCAGGGGCTGCATCCTTCAAAGGACCCGGCCCACGTAGACCGGGTCCTTCATGGACCGCGAAAAGAGACGACCGGAAGAAATTGGCTTGTGAATTGTAACGGTCTTGCCTCCACCGGCCTTCTCCGCCCTTACTTTAGCGTCATTTTGCCGAGCAACCGAGAAGCCAAACAAACAGAACCCGATGATTAGATCAGTTTATTTGTACAGAATAATAATAATGAACTAACTAGACATTGACATACGATATCTGAACTATTTCTTATTGCGGAAAGCCAGCAGGAGTTGGAAAGCAATGTGAAATGAGAAAGGCGTTCTTTCTCGGTATAGCAGGCAAGCTAGAAGCTGTCGAGACAAGCTGGCTGTGGTCTGAACACGTCCGAGCATTTTTAAAATCAAGCAGTATGTCAACAAACTGAGCAGATATTTCGGTTTAACATTGCCTATGTTTACCTGCACAAAATTTCACGATTGGATTAAAATGTATTCGGATTAAATAAACAGATTGTACCGTTTTTATGGGCACACAATCAATTAATCTCATCACAGTGTGCGTGTATATGCACCTGTCTTTATTCAGAATAGAACCACTCTGACTCAGTTATCAATTTCAAAAAATTGATAACAAAAAATAGTAAACAAACCAGTATTATAAAAGTTTGTCTTCCGAGCACTTAGGATAGACTTGCACCAGGTGCTGATTACGGTTGAAACATCACTGAGTAACCAATAAGAAAGGTTGTATTGGGAGCCCCGACAGTTTTGCTTCCCGACGCATTTCCGCCACTCAACAACGCGGAAATATGTTACGTTTACATCGGGAGCACATGCGCACTCGGGTCAGTTTGTCACATTCGGAATAACTTAAGCCTGACAAGCGTTTAAATGCACATTGATCGGATTATCAATCGACATAAACCACCTCTCTCATTCGGATTACAATCTCATTCCGATTGAGCTTAATCCGATCAAAATATTCCGATTGGCTTTTTTACATGACACATTTTTATTCCGTTTGGCACTTTATTCCGATTATTTTTGTCCATGTAAACATAGCTAGACTTAACTTCTCGCCTAAAAACGTTTAAAAGTTACCTTTATGTCACAGCGCAATAAATCCAACTTTATTTGCAGCTTTTCACTCCCCTCCACCATTGTTCTCTTCAACCTGCAATGAATCATGGGATAGGACTAGCAATGAAGGACACACTGACCCCATCCTGCAAACCGGGGAAAAGAAGGACACATTCGTTTTTACTTTTACTTAATTAAAAATATGTTGTAGTAATGCTACTCTTACTTTAGTAAAATGTTTGACTACTCAACGCACTTCTGGGTAGGACTTAAAAATAAATGTTTACAGGCGCTCTCCTTTCAATCTGAGAGCACTGGAGCTATTTTAGGAAGATATTGTGTAATATGAGCACGCTTGCAAGACACACTGTACATGGATGATGATTTATTTTGTTCTGTTCATGCAAATTGTTTAATAATGGTTCATCGCAAACACACACAATGTTGCGGTATATTTAGCAGTCTTGCATTTCCAGAAGTAGGTGACCACTACACTGTAGTGTTAAATGAGTCTTTTCAATCAGAAGTTAATTTGAAAGCATTTGAGTTGATACATTTTTCTATTCTATTCTATATCACAATTATTCATCATCACCACATACCAGCTGTAGGTTAGTAGACAGCACTGATTTTCACAATTACTTCCTGACCATAGGATGAATTTTCCCTCTCTTAAGCTTTCATGAACCAAAACAAACTGAGCTACTAGGAGTCCTAAAGGGCCCCCAAGGGCATGGTAGATGTTGCACAGGAGAATCCGATATACGTATTTTTCTTTTTTCTCCTTTTCTGAGATTTTATGTAAGCCATAAAAAAAATCATATTAGTGCTCCTCAGCAGACTGGTAAGCAAATAATGGTTTGGCTCCTTTCTGCCTCTGTTAGAGGTGGTGTCATGTTCATGTACACCATAAAGGACATTTACGGCACTTTGATGGAAATACTGTCAGCCAGAGTGTTGTAGTTACTGTCCTTTGCTTGGAGCTTGCAAAACCAATCTGTTTCTCTGTGGCCCAGAGGCCTGGATGTCTGTCCAATCAATCGTTATGTGGCTATATGATATGATGGGAAAGAGAGCATAAAATGATGCTACCTGAGCAGCTGTTTCTGGAGTGTTAAGGAAACAGAAAAGGAAAACAAAACCAGAAAAGAAGCGAGAGACAAAAGTTAAATATAGTAAAACATTTAGATTTTTCTAACTTGAATATAGTTGAGTATTTGGCTTATTCTGGCACAAAAAGTTGAAATTTGACACAGAACGGGTCAAAATTGCATAAAACAAACATCCAAGTTTTCATCTGGATGCAAACAAACATCCACCAAGACTACTTTTCACATAAACATTAGCAATAAACCCTATTTTTGACTTCCTATTAGTCTTTCCTTGGTGTATCTCTGCTTTTCAAAGTCTCAAACACGACTTTAGATGCTCCTACCATTTGATTGGCATGTTTTATTTCCATGATTACCTGCCAGTAACTGAGGTCCACATATGACAGAGAAATGCTGTCGCTCACACAGCAAACAGAAACTTCATACCAGAAGATAAACAACCCAGCATGATCATGCTTCTGTATAACGTGTGCAGGATAACAAGCACAGCAATTGGGTTTTGTTTAAACTCCACAGTTTGTCTGCAGAGAATAATTTGAATTTTATAATATTATTTCCTGCCATGTCTTGGTTTAAAATTAATAAGCACTGCATTTCTGAAAATGGTGATCATATCAACTGTTAGATCTTGTTGGTTTAATTTCCTGTGACTTGCCATGCACAATCTCAGAACCCTTTTCAAAGAAGAAAATTATATACACATCCTCCTTGGCCCTCTCCACTTTGCTCCTGCTCTATATAATCATTATTTACCTTGTATGTAGGGTCTGTCTCAGACATTAGGGGGTCTTTAGAAAGATCAGCTACTCCCACGTCTAAACAACTTTCCTGCTGGCAGGGTCATCAGCCATAACAAAAGTTAAAATGGGCCAGAATTACCAGAACAAAAGCCCTTAAGGCACAAGATTAAAAGCAAAATAAATAAATCAATGCCCAAAAAGTAAAAATATTCACATAAAAAGGAGAACAAAAGGAACAGTGAATGACTCAATATGACAAGAAGTACTTGTGTTGAGCAGTTCTTAGTCACAAAACTGATTTGAATTTTTCCTCAGGGTGCAGTAAAGGTTTTTACAAATGCTCCTATAGATCCACTGCATGGTAATAGGCGTATTTTAGTTTGAATCAGTGACCTACTAATCTCTGAGGGCCAACTGTTGCGAACGGTAAATGAAAATCTGAGAAGCATCTTGCAAAATCTACCAGAGGTAGAAAAATAATAAAGGTTATAAATCCTTTTGACTCATAAAATAAAGACTAGCGCTTTATACCTATAAATAAAAAGAAAACAAACAACAACAACCAAAAACGCTTTTATCTGCATGCTTCCGTTTTGTCACGGCACACAAATTTCAGTGTCAAACCAGCAGAAAAATGGGGAGCATTACCCCTGCCGCTCAATAACACACACAAAAAAACAAATTGTTTCAGTTTTTTTCCCCCCACAGGAGTAATATGCAGCTAACTGGCAGAGGGATTAAATTGCTTTTTCCAGCTTGTTTCTCTCACCTTACCACACCCCTCCACTTTGTGCAAGCACTGGCGAAAACACTCCAAGTGAACGCACAGGCCACGGCACCACGTTGTAATCAGATCTAGCTCTGCGATAGCAGGCAGAAAATGTATTTTCAGGTTCGCTGTCAGACTGTGGGGATGATATAAGAAGCAACGTACATGCAGAGACTCGGGTGCATGGCTTAGGTCTGTAGACCAGATCCTCTCAACTCCAGCAGATGCTCTTTACGTAAATGTTATTTATCATACAGCTTTTATTGATATGATTTCAGCAGCCCAATAAGGACTGGCTGGACACAGCGCACATCAAACTGCCATTCGTCTTGGTGAAGAGAGATTAGATGAAACATTTTCTTGTGAAGGGCGGTGTGCTTTAAAGCCCCTTGCCATCAGGAATATCGTTCAAACCTGAGTTAGGGGAATGAAATCAAGACATCTTATTGTGGAGCCGCCTCACGGTTATCTGATATATTATCTCATTTTTCTTCCTCTCTCCATCTCTGAACAAAATTCATTGATCTGGCATGTTGAAATTATTGCAAGACAGAAGAGACGGTGAGAAAGGCCGGCACACAAACGAGGCTGGATCGTCTGGAAAGAGCAGCAGAATGGAACATTTGGCTAACAAGCAGATTGGGAAAGCACTTTGCTGTTGTCTCCTTAGACATGCAGAACCTCCTTGTCCCTTATTGATCATCTCCGGCTGATGGACGGGTCATACATGGGAATGAGTGCACAGGCGGGAGGAACAGATGAGAGGGACATGTCACGGTGCTGCAAATAGATATCCACCAATTTTCTTTTGTTTTTCCCTCCTTTGTCTTTTGTGAAATGCATCAGATCATAAAGCAAATTTTAATATCAGAAGAAAGACTGTCAGGATCCTCAGGGGTTTGATTACTTATTGTAGCTCCCTGAGGATCCCGCAGACTGTTTATGTTTTGCACTTTTAGTATTGTTTATCCTTAGATCCTTGTTTCTGTCATTAGTTTAGTTTTCTGTTCTATGTTAGTAGCGTATTATTGTATCTGTTAGATTCAGTTCTTGTTTTAGTTAGCTTCTGTTCATTATGATTTCAGTAGTTCTGTTAGATCTTTATGATCTGCCTGCCCTTCCTTAGTTTAGTTAGCTCAGTCATAACCAGTTGTAATATTCTCTATCTACCCAGTTTTGGTCATCTTTGCTGTGTTTCTGGTTCCTGTACCCCTGTTCTCCTGTAATTTTTTTAATAAATCACTCATTACTCTACTGGCGGTTTTCCTGGTCTTGTCTGTGCTTTGGTTCTTTACAACTCAACACAACCTGGTTAAACACAAAACGTTTTAAAATTATGATTTTGTGTACTACGAGAAAAAAATATATCTAACCTGACCGTACCTGAAAACATAATTAAGTCATGAATTATTGTGTGTGTGTGTGTCCCCCACACACACACACACAAACAGAGTTTTCCTGTCTGCAACAGTTTCTGGATGATCCTCCTGTTGCAGAAACAAAACAGACACAAATCTCAAAAATGATGAAAGATTAAACTGTTGTTACACGTTGTTATAATGATGTTGCAATATTGTTGGAAATGTATATAAAATATGTTTTTATTATTTTTAATGTTAATTAATTACTCAGTGGAATAAAAATATAATACATAGATTTTTTTGTATTACTGTTTTGTTGTCTGTGCTAAAGTAAATCTTGAAATGTTTGCTAACTGCTGCCGTACCTCATAATAGACCCCAGCACCTGACTGATTAACCTGCACAGTGACTCAGCTGCAGACCATCTTGCAATTCAAAATCACTGAGTGGCTAGTACTACTATAGGAAAGGCAGTGTTAGCCCCTTTGAGTGATTTTTATTTGATTTGTAAGGCGGAGAGATAAATTAAATTCACGATCGTATGTATGACGTAAGTCATGACCGAAAGAACCAGATCCTGGATACAAGCAGCCGAAATGAGTTTTCTCCGTAGTGTGTCTGGGCTCTCCCTTAGAGATAGGGTGAGGAGCTCAGTCATCCGGGGAGGACTGAGAGTAGAGCCGCTGCTCCTCCAAGTCGAGAGGAGCCAGTTGAGGTGGCTCGGGCATCTGGTTAGGATGCCTCCTGGACGCCTCCCTGGTGAGGTGTTCTGGGCACGTCCCACCGGGAGGAGACCCAGAGGAAGACCCAGGACACGCTGGAGGGACTATGTCTCCCGGCTGGCCTGGGAACGTCTTGGGATTCCCCCGGAGGAGCTGGCCCAAGTGGCTGGGGAGAGGGACGTCTATCATTTAAATTGCAAAAGACTTTTTATATATTTATTTATTTCAGATAGATTAACGCATGCATCTCAAGTTTTATTAAAACTTTCAACTCTATAAATATCCATTTTGGGACTTTTTCATTTATTGAATGTGGCACCTTCAGCTTGTCATACATGCTGCGGTTATGATTGTTCGTATTTTAGGATTGTGTGACATGTTTAAATTTAAACTAGTTGAGGTTGTACAGCAGTGTCTTTATTTTATTCATAACTATTCACCTCTCGCCGCAAATCCGGTAGGCAGGTGCACCGGTGAGGACACATATGCTAGTAACATAAATCTAGAGTAGGTTGCGAAACAGTGCAGCCAACTTTACCTACTGGTCTTATTGTAATTATAACTTCAACTTCACTTGCAAGGACCACGCCACAAACAAATCTGATTGAAGGAAAGTGTCTAAGGGATGGATGAATGCAAGTGAGGACTGGGCCATCTGAGGAGACTTGGTTAAATTCTTCTTCTAGAAATGGCTATATTGAGGCCACTGAGGACGCCCCAGATGGAGTTTACGATAAAGAGGAGAAGATAAATAGCGAAGAGGGTGATGGGATGAAGAGAGAAAAGGATGATGGGATGAAGTGAAGGATGAGGGAAATGGGATGAAGAAGAGAAGAAAGAAGGGTGAACTGGGTAGAAATAGACTGCTGGGTGATTAGAGGTGTAGTCGGCCCTGATCCTGAACTTAAGTTAACATATTAACTTCATTAGCAAGAATACACAACACTACTTTAAGGAAAATTAGGAAGAAAAACTATATGAAAAGTTTTTTGTTAATTAAATATTATGCCTATTTTTCTTCACTAATATGAATATTAAAAAAAATGTCTTGCTCCTAATTTGATAGTTGGAGGGCTCAGTTCTGGGAACCCCCTTTACCATGGGCTTACCCGGTTGGCCCCACCTGTCTGCGCCCACTGGTCTGCTGCTTTGCTACTTGAGGACGTAGGCAAATATCAGTATTCTGCTCTTTAGCAAAAAAAAAAAAACTAAAGGTGAATAACCTTCAGGTCAAGACCTTAAACTCTAGCAAAGTTTTAGCAGCTGAAGATCAGCATGGTGCTGCCATCAACAACTCTTACTTTGGGGATGGACTGGAAAGATTGAAGATGTACTGATCTGTTTTTCCACAACAGACCTGTCAGGTCTTCACGGATCAGCTTTATTTATACGGAGATTAAATTACACAAAGGTGGACCATTTTGGGTGTGGGAGTGGAGACTCAGTGGTTAGGGAGGAGGGTGTTTTCCTCTTGGAGAGGCTTCAAAGCTCGACGGGTCTGTTACTCTAAGTCCCTGAGCAAGACCCTTGACCACAGATTGCTCCCCATGCACCACTAAATGTTGGCAGCACACTGCTCTCTAAGTGGTGGGTTAAACGCAGAGACAAATTTCCCCTCTGTGGGACTATAAAGAGATTTTTTTCTTGATTTTTTTGTTATTAAACTGAACTGTGCCAATTGCGTCCACACAATTTTATTGGGGTTATCACAATAAAAGGGGCTGAATACAATTACAAATCTTTTTTTTTTTTCAAATGTTTCCTTAGAACAAAAAAAACACATTTTAAAACCCACACACAAAATACCACGAGGAATACATGAGGAAAACAATAGTTGAAAAAGTTGAAAGGATAGCAAAACGTTTGCAATGCACATGCTAATGCCTGATTGTAATGAGCACAAACACAAGGTTAAGTCCAGCATCCATTGAAGGAGAACACAGCCCAGCTCATAATTGTCTCCTACAAGCAGCAGGTTGATTTTTCTCTCCAGAGCTGCGCTAGGACTTGCTCTTACACTGCAGAGGGAAGGGGAAAAAAACAAAGCTCTTGGAGTCAACATTCAATAATGTAAGGTTTGGAAATGTTTATTTGTACGTAATTTACATGTTTCTATTTATGGTTGATTAGGACCAGCCCCACCAAATGTGTGAACAATATTCCCCACAGTTCTTTGTATCATAAATATGCAAATGAGCACCGTGTTTAGATGCAGCTTGTTCTTCTCTGGATTGTCCAACTCGGCTTTCACCGCACAATCAGAAGTTGATAACTTGCACCTTCCTCGGCACGCGTTTGATAATATAATTTCTCTATTTCAAGAATACTTATCCTCCATTGACTCAACTGTAATCATATTACAAGCAATCTGGTGAGTCATTTGACCTTCTCTGTACCCACGATATGCACCAAGCTGTAATCTAATGGTGTGTAATCTAATGTCTGATATAATTACATCTATTGCTCACTTTAAACAACACAAAGCCTAAAATGATTGTATCTCCTAATTGAGACCTTGCACATTTTTGTAAAGCAAAACAATTATGCTGTCACTTAAAGAGCTTACATGAGCATTAGGCTGCCTTACTTGAATATTCATAAACATTCAAAAGGAAAAAACTAATACAACATTTTACTACCGTCTCCTACTTTCAGCCTGCATCTATAAACTTCCTTCTAGTGAAAACTAATGGAAAATGCATGCAGAGGCTCCAATCCATTTTAATCCCGAAGGCAATTATAGTGAGGGGTTTTAGGGTCAGCACCGCTGTTGATTGATGGCAAGGAAAAGTCACTTTAACAAAGTGATGTGAACTTCAACCACCTGCATGCAACAAGCCAAAGGTTTGAAGCTTTGTCAACAAACAGAAAATGAAGAATTAATGACTGGTCCCCCAAATTTGCAAATATGAGTGATGGCTTTTTAAAATTGTACTTAATTACTTAATTTCTCTACCTCTGTTAACCATTTTGTGTTGGATAAGTTGGTAATCCCAACGCCACCAGCATCACAGGTTGGAAAGATAAATATTTTACACTGAATAGTATATTGGGCAGGTACATATTTGCAATGCCTGAAAAGCCGAGGGTGTTTGTAAGGAAAATCATCCACTTCTCCAGCCTTTTTTTCCTTCGAGCTCCTTTTAAGAGCCATGATCTGTATCCTAGCAACAGGACTCACTCGCCCCCATTTATCTCTAGAGTCACTTGCGTAGAAAAAGGGCACGGGCGCTGAGCCCCCACCGACTCCTGTAGCTGTCAACACGTAGTGGTCAGAATTAGCTAGTAGACAACTTAATGCAATACCAAGGGCATTACAAAGGAATACTACACATATAATTTAATATGTTACCTTCAAAACAACATTATTTTACTCAGGCATGCTCACTGATGTCGTCTAGTATTTTACCTCTATCTCTGTCCCATCCATCTATCCATTGTCTATACCTGCTTGCCCGGGGGGGCTGGTGCCTCTCTCCAGCATTCACTGGGCATGAGGCAGAGTACACCCTGGACAGTTCACCAGTCCATCACAGGGCAACACAGAGACACACAAGACAGTCAACCATGCACACACACACTCAAGACCTAGGGCAATTTAGAGACACCAAACAGTCATGTCTCTGGACTTTGGGAAGAAGCTGGAGTACCTGGAGAAAACCCACGCATACATGGGGAGAGCATGCAAAATCCATGCAGAGCAATCCCAGGATCGTCATCCTGCAAAGCAACAGTGCCATCAACTATGCTTCCGTGCAGCTGGCTATCTCTCTTCCTGCACAAGAAAAATAATTTTGCCTAATTATCAATCTTGCCAAGGGTAGCCAAAATAATGACCATCTTGATATAATCGACACAGAAAATACGGCAATAACAGAAACTCAGCTAACCCCTTACCTGCAGCCGCTCCTTTCGACAATGATCTGCTGCTGGAAGCATAAACTTTTCTAACACGTCGAGTATAGTTCGAAAAACATCTGAGACCCTCTTTATTAAAACAAGACAAAAACAAAAGTGCTGTTTGGAGGAACTTTCTTTTTAAGGTAGATGGACAAAACAAACATGGAATAGGCCTACTGAATGATTCCAAGTATTAAGACACTGCTACAGGCTCTCACTACAACCTAACACAACAAGCTAATGCTACAAGTAAGAGCTACAAAATGGAGGTTTGAGGGCAATGCAAAAAGGTCAGTAAAGCTCCTGTATCTGCGAAAGTAAAGTCGTAAACCTCCTGGACGACATATACCATCTGTTCACGGACACAGACAGCCCAATAATAGTGTTCTGTCGATATGAGCTCACCTGTCAGGATGCGCTTCTGCTCCTTTCTGCAGTACAAATCAACACAGGTAAGTGTTAATCAGCCGACGGCTCAGACGGCTAATAAATAGTGAAGCAACAAAACAAGCTAGAGCACCCCCTTCATTATTTCACTGTTCAGTTTTAAAGGCATTGGAGGCTAATGACATAGGTCATGGTAGAGAAGGGTTTTGCCAGCTGTCCCATGTTAGCTGGGGCGTATCAGACCGATTGCAGCTGAAAAAAGTAGGAACCAGTAGCAACCTAACCTGCTGCTGTAGTTGATTACTGAAGAAATTATGCAAAATTACCAGAAAAGCAGAAAATGGGAAGGGCTGCCGCTGAATGCATTTGAATGGACCATATCCTTGTTTACAATGTAAAGATTTGTTTTGTATGTGCCAAATCCATGTTTGTTTGGACACACAATTTGTTTTAATTTGTAATAATTGTTTATTTCCCTCAGTGGTAAGGTTTAACAACAGTAGATTTACAGGCAAATGGAAAAACACAGTGGGACCCTGAAGATAAGCAATTATAACAACATAAAATAATTGCCGTCCTTCTATAAAGGATACTGACACTTACATTATTAGTGTTATCTGCTGTTTTGCCAAACAAGCAAATGACATTTGGATTATATATTTCTCTAAACGAGGGCTGAATTGTCCTCTACTTATTAGTTTTTCCCTAATAAAGGTAATTAAATTTAATTTTGTCATATTGCAGATAATCATATTTTTTGCTCTTAAAGCTGCAGCAGGAAGTTCTGAGAAAGTCATGGCCGAAAAATTTGAACAAGCACACCTAACAGGTCCATCCCCGTTGCTCTCTGCAGATTTGCTGGCATCCCTCCATAGCTCTTCCCCCACAGCAGAGCCTGCCATGCTGCTCCGATGGTTACTCTTGTTTTATTTCAAGCTAATTCTAATTCTTTCTTCTCAGCTTGCTTTTCGGTCTTCTTTTGTTTACCTGTCTTTGTTTTCTGAGCAGGTGCCACTCAAGAAATTGGCAGTTTTCCTGTAATGTTAGGTTATTTCTACAATCTTGAGCTTGAATGACGGTATGCACTGTGTGGGAGAGGGATGTGAGCAGCGCGTACAGGCGTGTGATTGACACTACAAAAACATTCCTCCTGGCTCTGATTGGTTGTTTCTGACAGGGAGCGGTATATTCCTGCAAATGGCAGTAGGACCACTGGGAGGAGGCAACGGAGCGGGATTTATTTTCACTGATTATCTGTCTCATATCTGACTGTCAGGACATAGTAACCGTTTTAACAAATATATAAAAGTTACCTACTGCAGCTTAATAACTGGGTACTTTTGAAAAAGGTTGCCACAGTATGAAAAATTATGTCAAGTATAGAGTATTTCTCCTAGTATCAATATCGAGTTTAACACTTTGGTATTGTGACAATCCTAATTTAGTCATGAGTAAGTCATAGTTTATTTGCCAATTAAAATCGTATATTGGAAATTACACATTTCAGCGCTCTAAACTGACTAGCCAAATGGTTTAAATTAGACATAAACAGGATGTGAAGGTGAGAAATTTGTCTTCTGTCAGTCTTCCTTTGTTGTTTGTGCTCAAAGTTTAATTCCTTAAATTGTACTGGAAGCAGGTATTGCAGTGTTTCTCTCTCTATTGATTTGTGTTTCCTTGAAGAAGCTTTAGTGACAGATTACATGAAAAAAGTCACTACAAGTACACCTTAAGAAGTTTTGTATTGGATGCTTTCAACCATTACAAAAACTTGCTTAAAATAGAATGTTGTATGTTATAAATGTCATTTGGAAAGAAAGTGGAATTTTATTCAATAAATTTACTATGTGAATGTTTTTTCTACTTAATCTAATCTGGTGTTTTTCATTTCTATATAAAAAAATAATACACAAACACATACAAATATTTGTTTTGCGGTATACATTTCTTTTGTAATGTTTGTTTGTTTTTCGTCCAAATAGGCATGGTACTATTGTAGTACGGTTCAAATACATTGCATTTTCTGCAAGAAGCCTGTACATGAACACCTCCTGTTTTCTTCATTTTCTGTTTTATTGCACACAAAAAATACAAAGTGCCAAGATTGGAGAAAAGTTATTTTATCAAGCTGTAATTTCTGAGTGTCAAATAATTATATATACCTTGTTTGTTTATTTCTAGAAAGATACAATTTTAGGCTTTCCTTAACCAAAAAAGGGTTACTTTAAATTTGAATAGTTTGTAGAATAACGCAAACAAAATAATTGATCTAATCTTCTGCCACTATTTGGATAGCTACTAATTATACTTGGATATAATTCCTGACTAATCTATTCATATAAAATAAAATTAAAGTTTCCTGATTGAAATTCAACTTCAAAAATATGTTAAGGTACATTGTGATAATTAGAATGGCTTGAATTTGAAATAAACATAACGTAAAGGTTGGACATTTGTCTTCATTCAGTCTTTATTAGGTACCTCTGTTCAATGTTGAATTCTCTGAATTTAATTTGAAGCAGGTATTGCGGTCGGTCTCTCACTATTGATTCGTAGTTCCTTGAATAAGCTCTGTTGGCAGTCTACATAGAAAATAAAATCACTACAGTGACACCCGAAGAGGCTCTGAATTCCTTACCTGTAAATATTACACAAATCTGCTTAAAACTGTACCTATTTGATGTTTTGTTGCATCTTTTATTAAATAGTTTTGTTATGCTTTTTTGGTTAAATGTATCTTCCTCAGTGATAAGCAGAAGTAAAATTTCTAAATTTACATACTTAACACTGACAAGACCTGTGTTCACATGGACACAGATTTATTTTGTAGTATTACTAGCTTTTGCAATATTGGCTAGACTATTTTACTTATTTTGTGATATCACTGTTATTACTTTTTTGTTTACGCTTCTGGTATTATCTGGAGCTTTACATAAACTCTTAGATCTTTCCGTGTCTCCTTGCTCCTTGCACTTTTGTCTTTATATAAGATATAATAATCAAAGAACCTGCTTTGCGATGGGTTAAAAAAATACAAGTTTAGCTTTCCTGAAGTTATTTTTAAAGTGACAGAAATTCTCATGAAAATAAAAAGTTTAATTCTGCTGGATTGTTTATTCCTTCCAGGAAGAGTAAGGCAAATTTGCAATTTTGATCATCCTTTTGCCGCTGGGTAAATTTCCAAAGAAAGACACTAACTAGAGGTATATTGTAAGATGTTTTTTGCCTTAAAATGTTTGTAAGAGTTTAAAATACATATAAACATATGTATAACAATTACAATCCTTTTCACCATCTAGGGAGCCGTCACTGGGTTAGACTACATTCCGCCAAAATATAACTCCTGCACTAAAAACATGCTAAAAAGTAAAAAAAGTAAGACCCCTTAAGATCTTTAGCTAACTCCAAACATTAAATAATGTGTTTTTAAACTATTCATATTTATATTACTGCTTTAAAAAGTGTAGCTGTCACATCATTTCATTGTTGCCAACTCGTCAGTAAGGAAAGTAGGTATTGGCTGTCCAAAAGTCACTAAAAGTTGTTGAATCCCAGCATTGCTTAGTTTGCTAAAGAGTCCCCAGAGTTGAACTGACAAGATGCTAAATATAGTGACAGAGTAGCTAAGTTGGCAATCCTGAATGCTTTCCGACAGATCATGGACGTCTCTTATTGGCTAACTGTTTGGTAACTTTCACAGGTCAGAAAATCCTGACATGAAGACCAGCTCAATTGAAACCATTAAACCTACAGTTAATGGAAATAATGCACACAAGAACCAGCAAAGGACAGTGGACCCCTGACCATACTAATTAAAAGAAGGAGGACGCCTCAGAGCTGCTGAGAGGCTGAGTGTATGGCTCTGGGTCGCTTTTATTATCTCTAAATCCAAAATCTAAATAAAAACCAAACAAACTAATAAACAGAACAAAGGCTATGCCCAAAGATGGGTTCAGATGAGTGTGAGAGTGTGCAATATGATGGCAGTTGTAATGAGAAAGAAGTATGGCTTTTCTTTTTCGTCGTATTGCCCGTTCAGACAATGAGCTCTAAGTGGACAGCATGTTTAAAAGAGCCCCTTCACAAATGCTATGACATACGGAGGTGTGTGAAAAGTCATTAGTTTTAAATTAAAATTATTAGGGTATTTCCTAAAACTGGAAATATTTTCAAGGGTTAATAACTGGATAAAACCCAGAATTTGACTCCTCGCTGTTACTAATAATCTCTGAATGTATGAGGTAAGTCCTTTCCTACGCTCCACCTCTTGTCCCAATGCCCTCTGAATATTATCAGATAAAGAAGAGCAGTGGGACTCCAATCTGCCAAGCCGCACCACAAAGCCAGTGTGATTTCCTGGGATGGATCACAAAGCACTGCAGGAATGCTCTCAATTTAAAAAAAAAAACAGGGCCTCAAAGCTCTGCTTTTTCCTTTTATAATCACAATTTACAAATTGTTGAATTTGTTGCAGGATAATACAAAAGAGCACAGCAACAACAACAAAAAATGAAAAGAAACAAAATGTTCTGAATGTTTTTCTACCAGCTTTTTTATGGTTTCAAGGCAGCATTTGGGTGTACATGGTTTCCGTGATGGCCTGGTAAATGAAAACTTCTTCCAGGAAATAGGTTTCATCGGGCCATGATGTCCCCTCCTGGTGAGAGTCATCAGCTAAGGGGCTGATTTGCCTGTGGTTTCCTGACTCCTCCAGGCTAGGCATGCAGTGACCAGGCTGCAGAAAACTGTTAGAAGGCAAGTGTAGCACTTCGCCAGTGCAAGCTATATAAGACTTACTCATAGTAATAGTGCTTCCCGTACCAAACAGGAAAAAAATATTTTATCTCTATTTATTCATGCCAGAAGCTAAGGAGGAGGCAGTGAGCCTTGAAGATGCCCCCTCCTTCTTTTCTGAACATGTAAAAGCTACAATATCATTGAAAACAAGGAACTGTAGCCTGCCATAGTGACAGAACAGAGATGTTGACTCAAATTTGAGACTCCAACTCGAGACGCACTTTAGTCGCAAGAAATAAGACTTCAGACTCGACTTGACTTGTTGCCCTAAAGACCTGATACTTGATTTAGACTACTGGTCTGAGACTTGAGCTTGAGTAACAGTTTTTATCTCATGTAATGAAGAGTGAACGGAAGCAGCAACTCCAATGCAGACTGGAGAACTGCGGGCAAAGGGAGAGAATTCTGTTCTGCACAATGTTGTAGCACTAAAATGTCTCATGGATTCATGGATTCAAGCTGTGTGACGCTTCCTTCCTGGGAGCTGTCATGGAAATGGATTAAAACTGTGCAACAAAGTATTTCTTAGGTCTAATTCAGTTATTTCTTTTCATCTGTGTTCTCCATTAATGGCTGGGCCCAAAACCAGAAATGCAGAGGAAAGATTTTTACCGTATCAAAGTTGTGGCAAATGCAGCACTTTAAAAGGGGATTTTGTTTATTTTTCCAAATACCAATCTGAAAATCGTGGCGTGCATATGTATTCAGCTCCTTTTACTATGATATTTTTAACATCTGGTAAAACCAATTTGCTTCTAAAGTTACCAAACTAGTAAATAGAGTCCTTGTGTGTAATTTAATCTCAGTATAAAAGCCTCAGAGGAATGTTGGGGAACATTTGCACAAACATACTCTGATGGCCTCTTTTCAATAGGGCCTGTATCTTTGCTTTGTCTTTTTTTTGCTTGCTGGTCCTGATTAGCTGTGGCCTGACTGGCCACAGCTAATCAGGACTGGCTTGACTGACTGGGAGCATCTGGCCAGTCTTCCCAGGATCTTAAAGCTGACTGAAGTGTGCCACAGGGCTCGCTCTTCCAATCAGAGACGGAGGAAAGCTGCCAAGCCTGGTTCCTACTGGCACAAATATACAACTAAAGAGGCTCCTTATGTTCCATTTAATTTAGTTAATAACTTATATTTTCTATCAATTTATGTCTCAGTGGATTTTTTTTTGTCAGTGCCAATGAGCTGTCAAAATACAAACAGCATCATAATCCATCACTAAAAATATTATAATGGAAATATTATAATGCAACTGAAAACTGAAGACTTGGCCGTCCACCTAAACTGAAAGGCTTATAGAAGGACAGCATTAATTAGAGAATCATCCAAGAGGCCCATGGCATCACTGGAGGAGCAGCAGAGATCCACAGATAAGGTGGGGAAAGCGCACCAGAACAATTATTAGCCGTAAAAATCATCAGGTTGCATTTTGTGCGAGCAGTGGGGGACACAACAAAAATGTGATCTGTTCAGTTGAGAAAAAAACTTAAACTTGTTTGCTTACATGAAAAACAATATATGGGGCAGAAAACCTAACTCTGTACATCATTGCTGCTTAGATGTGCTCTCTAATAAATCTGTCCCAAGATAAGCCATTTTTCAAAAATACATTTCAGTATCTAGACGTGCAAAGCTGAGAGAGACATGCTTTAAAAGACTGGAAGCTGTAATTGCAGCAAAATGTGGTTCCACAAAGTACTGACTCAGGGGCTGAATACAAACGCACACCACCCATTATTCATAGCTTCATTAATATATAGAAAAGATTGCATGTAGACATTTGACATATTAAAGGTAATGGCCCTCATGTTTTTGTCACACAATATATGTCTGCAAAAGTTACAGCCATCCAGTGACTATGTGCTATGTTTGTCACTTGTGTAAGATTAAATATTTAATGTGTAACATATCACTGCAAACTCATCTTTTTTTTTAAAATACCCCTAGCAGTACTATGGATTCTGCTTGCTGCATCTAATTAATTTAAATATGTTTTCTTTTCTATATAGTTCTTAAGATCATATGCTAAAATGGCTGCTTCACATCTTGCTTAATTTTTTGCAGATCAGAACCTTAAGCAAAATTTTAATATTTTATTTATATCCGAGGTGTCAAACATTAGAGATTAGACACTCAACCAGAAACTCTTTCAATCAATCTTCTAAATGTTTCATAAAAGTAAAAAGCTTGATTAAACCTCCAATGTAAAAGATTAATGTGATTTATGAAGTTTTCATTTTTGCTTTAATAATTGGCCACATCAAAAATCCAATTAGAAATTTATTTGCATCTCAAATTAGATCTCAAAAATAAACTCTGATTTAGTTTTGACAAAATGTGTCCAAGAAAGAGCAATAGACAGACACAAACAAAACAAAGCTGAGTCTTGTTCTTTACCACTAACAATTATAAAAATTAAAAAAAATTCATTAAACATGCTAAAAAATGTAAGAACTTTAAATTTAAGACCTGCTGGTTGCTTGAGTTTTAAGTGGAGTGATTGTTTGAATAAACTACAGTGATTAAAGGGATCTCAGTGAGTATCAAACAGGGACATTCCTCTGTGGCGGCCTGGTGGTCAGAGCAGCGTAGTTGTGTTCTGAGAAGGCTGCAAGTTTGAACCCTGCAGACTGATACTACAAGACCATCAGCCCCAGATTGCTCCCCGTGAGCTATAACAGCTACCCATTGCTCCCTAAGGGATGGGTTAAATGCTGGAAAAAAAATTGTTGGAATGTACAGTTGCAATGACAAATAAAGATTTCTTTATTTCTTTCTGTCAGGGTTCTGTGTATCCGTGTTCTCTAACTCTGCTCCACAGGTGGCTGCAGTTGACGGCTGGGCGTGGCCCGCACCTACGGCTCATTAGGAACCTTCATCTCTGGCTTAAAAGGAGTGTTACCCTGTCGTGGTATGCCTAGGCCACAGATCTGTCTCCTGTGCTTCGTACCTGTGAGTTTTTGGAAACCCTGTTTTTGGACTAATCTTCTCCAGTTCGTTGTGTTTTGGATTTGCTCACCTGTGTTTGCTCCGTGCACCGAGAACCAGTCACCTGAATCCCAGCCCACTCAGATTTTGCTCTGGCGTTCCACTCTTACTCCCTTGGCATTACCAAGCCGGGCGTGAGAACCCCCTTCCTGGATACACCTGGTTCGTCTGACACACTCCAGTTCTTCCAGCTGCTCCTGCTGCCTGCCGCCGCAGTGGTGTTGTTCGGGCCCCCCGCCTGTATTACATCTGCCAGCCCTCCTGTCCCTCAGCCACCACCTCCCATCAGAGAGTTACGGTCACAGAGTCCTTCTTTCACTCATCCTCCCCGGACAGGTCTTTCCATCCAAACGGTAAGCGGCGCACCTGTCGCTGCCAGCATACCAGCAACACAGAAACTTTATGCAGCTGGCTGTCAGCTCTTCACCACGGTGCCCAGGCAGCAACAGGAAAATCATCCAGCCTCATCGGTGAACAACAGACCATATTATAGCCCCAAAACCTCAGAAAAAAGAAATTTGTTGTCATGGCCCCTCTGTAAGCAAAATTCACCACTAGGTGGGCTGTTGAGCAACGTCTGAAGACCAAAACCAGATGTGTGACAAGCTCTGAGTCAAACTGGAGCTGCTTCTGTTCACAAAGTGCTCTCCACCTTGGAAATGTGACACCAATGTTAATCTTCGTTTTGTCCTTATCTAACAACTTCTTTGCCAAAGACCATTGTTTTATTTATTTTTTATGGTAATAATGGGTCCTGATCGTCTTCAGGTGAATGTTTCGATCCAGTGGATGTGCTCGCCGCCATTTTGCATTGGTATTTTATGGGAGGGAGGGGCTAAGCCCTGAGTGGCAGCTGTTCACGCGGACATACATGGCCACAGGCGGCCGGCCCGAGACTGGAGAGACGACATACAATATTCCATCTAAAAACATACTTTTAGTTCTTCACATCACTATTTTTTAGTTGTTTCTATCTTAGATAATGAATTACTGCTTATTGCTTCTTTAATGTTATAAAAAGCTTGAACTCTGAAAGGTTCCTTTTTAAATCTTTTATAATTAAATGAAGCAAACAGCCTTTGGGAAATGAATCTCAGTGTTTCAGTTGTTTCCGTTACCTGATGGTATTACATTTTATGACATCTCCATAAACGTTGGCTTCTACTAGTAGAATCTCTGGCCCTTGTTGCTGATAACTTGGTTTTACAGTCATTATATTGACCTATTTCTTCCTCTGAGACACTGAACATGATGTACAGCATTATGATACAATCTGTTTCTGAACCTGGGCCTGTTTTAGACACAAGATTATGAGCAGCTTCATCACCCTGTTGATTCAGCTGCAGCCAGGTTCCTCATTGCTGTGTCCTACTTAATACAACAGCCAAAACAGGTTATCCACAAGGTCACATTTTGTATTCCATCCAAAAAAAGAGAGAATTTTCAATATAACCATTCGTTTTAGTCTAGATTAATCACATTTAAGCGGATGTCACATAGTTTCCCATCTTGCCATGTGTGTTGGAGTGTTTCATATGGACCTAAACGTGAGAAGATTAAGCACATTTTGTGGAACATGAACTCCTGTCAAGTCTTTGAAGTATGTGTGTTGCTCTGTTGTGCCTCCGTTTTGTGTAATGCACGTATGTGTAGGTAAACCATTCTGATGCAACGCTAGGCTGTTGCATCAGAATGGTTTACCTTACTGTTGCATTGAAATAAAATTGAAGTTATATTTATCATATGTATTTAACACACACACACACACACACATATATATATATATATATATATATATATATATATATATATATATATATATATATATATATATATATATATATATATATGTATAACGTGTGTTATACAGGTCTAAACATGAGGACATGAAGGTGACTGAAATCCAGCATAGTCTTGTAAAGTCTTTGAAATACGAGTGTTACTTTTGATACACTTCCTTTCTGCTTTTGTGCGTGCGTATTGGGATCAAGGGTAATTTGAGATTGCAGCGACCGGCTGTGTCAGGTTGGCAACGTTTTCTTTGCCTTGACCTAACCCTCTGGGTTTTTTTTCTCATTGACGCATCTATTGACCATATGGGGATGAAAGTCTGAAGCACACAAAGTGTCCCCAGGTGTTCAGATATTTATTAGCCAAAATAATCAGAAAGTAGGGCAAGCCCTCTTCCAGTTTGAAGCATCCCATATGATGGGGTTAGTGATGAGGTTAAATAATGTCTCCCTGGGTTATTGCTGCAATATTTGAGTTGCAGTTGTGTCAATGCAGCAGAAGTGGCACACATATGGTGAATGTGGCATAAGCGGGCCTGGAGTCCATGTGACAAAATGTTTCATCATGTCCAAAAAAATTATGGCAGCCTGACATAACTGATGATCAAATGTATATGCTACAGTCTACATGTATGAAGCCTTTTATATATATATATATATATATATATATATATATATATATAATATTTATCCGAAGGTGATGTACTGTCATCAGTCCAAGAGTTCAGAATATGGATATAAGTTAAATACTAATCAATGAAGCTGTTATGATGCATCCATTTTGACATACTTGGGTTCAAAACATTTTTGTCCCAGATCCTGTGTTGTGTAAATATCACTATGTTCGTGTTAACAAATAGAAGCAACACGTGATTGCAACTTAAATAACACAAAATCGAATATGACCATCTGCAATATATTCAGTGACAAGTTTTGTAAAGAAGTTGGAAAGTGTTTGTCATCCTCCTGTCACAGCCAAAAGAATAGCTGCTTCACAATCTGGTGAACTGTTATATTTCATACTCAATGCTTTTGAAATGTGTTGCAAACCTATAATGTAGAAATGAATATAAAGTAAAATGAATAATAAAATGGAGTAACCAGAAAAAATTTGAAATATCTTTAGCTCAAAATGCATGCAATTAAATAGAATTAAAGAAATACTCTACTGTCGTAAGGTGGTTTAAAAAACTCATCATGAATCCAAATAAAACCATCAGAAAAATAATCAAACAAAATGACTGAAAAAAGTAAAATCAGTGTAAATCAGTACAATTTACTCACCATTATCTCTTGCAATCCAGCAGCTCCATACCATTTCTAATCACCATCACAATTCCTGACATGCTACACACCAGTAGCCACTCAATAATCTAATCACAAGCTTTAGTGCTCATTACAACCTTTAAATTGCGGGCTATAGACAGAGCAATATAGCGGCACTGCTTTGTAATTGGATGTATCCGAAAACGTCTACTGATTCATCAAAAGTTTCCCAGCTGTGAAATAATGAAACAGCAAAGATCTGAACAGCTTAATCTAGCAAAATAGCAATAAATAGTTTGTTAGATGAAAAGCCTTTGAGTTAAAAATGGTCACAAGATTTAAAAGGACTCAGGTCATGGTGAGCAAAACTATCTGTGTTTTTTTTTATAAAATGGAAATGATTTTTTTCCCTTGTCTAGATGTCTTTGTTCTTTTTTTAGCCCTGAAATCAAACTAGTTAACTGCCCCATATTTATGACAATGACCCAGATTTTATGATAATAATGTAATTTAATGAAAGTAGACGCACGTAGTTCACCGTGCACTGAGAAAATGCATAGTCCTGACTCTGAAGCAGCTGGAGGTGGTGTTCTATTTAACATAACTTTTTATTATTATTTGCACAGAGGCTAGGATGGTGGGTATCAGGACAGCCCTTCTTTAATGAGCCCTTGTTTAATGAAACAAGGGATTAAGGGACACCCCTAAGCTTTATTTCCACCCATGGTCAGTTCCTATAGCCTCCTTCCCTGCAGTCTAAGTTCCTCACTAAATGCCCCCTAAATGCTCCTTTGCTTTGGTCTATGTGCCCTATAGATGTGTCTAGTTAGCTCTATTCCTGCAATTATGTGAACTTGGGGCAAAAAAAGGAACTATAAACCTCAGCCCCATGGAAGAAATTGCCCTTTTTGCTGCCCCTCAGAGAGTCACACACCAATGTTTCCATAAGATTAAATCAGATTGCTCTGAGTTTTGTGCAGGAGGAGTGTGAGTTTTCCTCAAAATGCATGTAAACAGCGAATCGCTGCTGATTTAACATGTTTACTGGAAAACTGCCACTGCTTCGTAATGCACCTCTGTTGGCAGATCGGTATAACCTAGCATGTGGTTGTGTTATGGAAAAGACTCTTCAATAAAAATCACACCCCTGGATTTAGGTTCATCGTTACTCATGTTCTATATCCTCCAAATTGTACAGCAAAATGGAAAGTCTTCCCTCTAGACCAAGACTTCTGATAATCTAACAATATTGTCGGTAGAACTTTGAAAAGGTTAATTTATTCTGTAAATTCAAATGCACAGTCTTTACATTTGATGTGGTGATTACTGAGCAGAGGCAGTCCTTTTTTGCTTGACAATGTAGCACTAAAATTGAGTGGATGAATGTGCTTTTAGGATTTGATAATTGCATTTTAGCTGTGCACCAAGCTGTCTTTTACACTTCTAATAAAGATATCATTCATGGGTTTATAAATGGGATGAGCTTCACTTAGTTCATTGAACCGCAGCTCCTGTGGTCCAGAAATCAAAGCCCTGCTGTGGGAGGAGACATAAGAGGCGGCCTTCTGGTTGGCCTCAAAACAGTTTTGGCAAACACAAAAATGGCTCAGAGGAAAGAAGTGCTCTGTCCAAATTGCCCTCAGAGAAGATAGGGAGCAGCAGACCTTGACTGGAAACACTTTTTTTTAACTTTATTTCTTTTCTTCAATATGTTATTGAACCAAAATTTACCTCTAGGCTTTTTGCAGCTAAATATAAGCTTTCATGAGTGGCAGCATGAAGATGCTGGTACTACAGCAACGGCAGAAAACCTTTTCTCATAGAATTTTCTGATTTTTTTTCTTAGCAAACACACCAGGTGGTTGTAAAGAGAAATAAAAAGCACATTGAACTGAAACCTTACCGCTTTGCTCTCATTTATATTTAGTGGCTCTGCATCCAGACTATAAGTGCAAATTATCATTATTACCCAACAAATGACTGGGAATAGTTCACATTTTCAGCTCAAATCCATCTTTATGCCAACCTTGATCATATTTGCTTTGAATTGCAATGTTTATACTTTTCAAATATGTATTCAAAAAGCGGCATGTCCTATTGACCACACTTTGTTTCACTAAAACCTCTCAGCATGCAGACATAAAACAAGTCTACAACAAGCATACTGAAAAAATAACAAACCAAGCTGCCTGCTGTGACCTACGCTATTTTCCACTTGAAGGTATGACTGGGATGTTTAAATTCAGAGGATAAGGGAGATCGGAGGAAAGTATTTCCAGTTGCTGAAGTCTCAGGTTTTTTTCTTTTTTTTTTTGGCCTGAGGGAGAGCATCTTGGAGAAATTGTGAGGAAGATGCTGTGATCCTCAAAGGATGTTATCTGCCAGCCCACTAACTGCCTCCAGGAGAGGGCTGGCAGGAAGAGGAGTTGGCAGTCATCCTGTGATTTTGGTCTCTGAATAAGGTGGGTGAATGAGAAGACAAACTCTATTCAAAAGGGGCTATAAGGCTGAAATTACCGTGTCTCTAAAGCTGTGTTAAGTATGATGGGGTATTTTGTTCAAAGATTCATTATTGTACAAAAACAATAAAGATTGATTTCATGTCCGCTCTGATGGCTACCATGCAGTAAAATCAATGAATAACAGAAACTCCTGGAGTTAATGATGGTGCGAGGCAGCTGCAGTGCATTTTAAACAGGCTTTATAAAAATACAACTGCATTCTCTGAAAGAAGAAATTAACTGCAACAAAAAAAAAAAAAAAAATCTGAGTCTCCCCCCATGTGTCTGACTATTTATCCAACTCTCTGGATTCACCAACCCGACATCAAAATCATCTGCATGTAAAAATTGGCTATGAGTGAGAAGAAACTGTGAGCTGATTCTTTCATTTTTGTGTACTTGTGACAATTTTATGTGATATATAATATCATAATATCTATTCAATTCAATTCAATTTTATTTATATAGCGCAAATTCATGAAACATGTCCTCTCGAGGCACTTTACAAAGTCAAATTCAATCATATTATACAGATTGGTCAAAAATTTCCTATATAAGGGAACCAATTGATTGCTTCAAAGTCCCGACAAGCAGCATTTACTCCTGGGGAAGCGTAGAGCTACAGGGAGAGTTGTCTGCATTGTCCATGGCTTTGCAGCAATCCCTCATACTAAGCAAGCATGGAGCGACAGCGGAAAGAAAAACTCCCGGGCTCAGTATGAACGGTCATCTGCCTCGACCGACTGGGGGTTAGAGGAGACAGAGCAGAGACACAACAAGAGAGACAAAAAAGCACAGAAGCACACATTGATCCAGTAATCTGTTCTACATTAGATGGTAATAGCGGGTGATCTGACTTCTCTGGATGATGTCACAGTTAACAGAACGTCAGACCAGGTGTACCTACTATGAAGAAAAAAAAGAGAGAGCAAAAAGTTAAAAGCTGAAATGACAACAGTCATTTCAATGCAATGCAATGCAAAACTAGAGAACAGTAGACTGGAGAACAGTAGAAATCAGTACTTTATCTCTATAATATAATTTAACAGAATTTAACAGAATTTTTCAGATTAATTTTTCAAATGAATCTGAAATGTATGACAAATTATAACAAATCTAAAAGTACATTAGTAATAGATATGTTAGCATACTGTATTTCTTCATCTTAAATAAACATACCATGTGATTGTAATGAGTCACAAAACTAAATTTCTGTGTTTAGAAAAAGGTCAAACCATAACTTTATGGTCTCAAAAAAGCCGTTCTGGATGTTTAGAGTTGTTTTTCTTTTTCCCTGTTGGAAGGTGAACCTGTGCTTGTCTTAAATCTTTTCCATCCTCCAACATGTTTCCAGGCAGGATTGCCCTGTATTTAGTCTCATCCATCCTTCCACCAACCCTAACCAGCTTCCCTGTTTCTTCTTAAAAACTGACATCTCTGCATATGGTGGTGATGCTGCCACCACCATATTTCACCATATTGATGGTCAGTTCAGGGTAATGTGCAGGGTTGTTTTTCTGATGCCCATGATGTTTTGCATTTAGACCAAAAAGCTGGCTTTAGTTCTTCTGTTAGCTGAGTACCTTTTTTCCCCACAGGTTTCCTGTGACCCCCTAAATGGCCCAAGGGGGACCACAAACAGGACTACGGATGGCTTTCCAGCATAAAAACCAGATTTGAGAGTGTTGTGTAAACAGATCGGAGCTGTGGATCTCTGCAGCTCCTCCAGAGATAACGTGGCCTTTTTGCTGCCCCTCTGATTACCTCTCTCTATTTCTCTAGCTTGTCAGTTTAGGTGAAGAGACATGTTTGATTAAGTTTGCACTTTTTGCCGTACACTATCCATTTATAAAGAACCACTGAGCAGTGTTGTGTAAGATTTCCAAAGCTTATACTTCACAACCTTATCCCTGACCAGTCTGCTGGGTTCCTTGGTCTTTATGATACTTCATGTTCGGTGATATTCTCTAGCAAACCTTCATAGGTATGAATACCTTGCAAAGCTCTAGACATATTTCATGTTGCGGAAGCAAGGGCAACAATGGCTCTTTTAAAGTTTGTTCTTTTTTAAGCTTGCTGACCCCAGCTTTATGAATTGTTTTTGTTTTCTAGATTCAAGCCATATGATGCTTTTTTTACCTTCACATTCCTCGTTGAAGTGACATTAACGTGGTATATTTTTCATAATTGTCAGTTAACGTGACACAGGACTAGATGATGAAGCATATCTGTTTGTTCAGTGATGCTGATGAATTGGGTATGGCTACAGAGAATGTTCGTTGCAGCATCAATGATATTTCAAAGTAGTTCAGTTAGCCTTTAGTCGAGTGCAACACAGCAAGTAGTTAAAGCCAGCAGCCTTTGTTGTAAAGAATCCGTTAGAAGCAGGCTGCTCTTTTGTTGGTTAAAAAATGTTTTACATCCGCACTGTGAACATGCCCAGTGCTGAAAGCTGTCAGCTATGTTTCCCATCCCTCTCCTTAGTAAACACTGAGGGGAGAAAAGAAAAAAATCATTTTTGCAACCAGAAGTCCCAGCAGGCATACAGCCTTAAAGCTGAGTGGGTTAGCCAGCAGTTGAGCTGACTCAATCTGTTTGAGTTTCTCTGTGGGGCATATTGAGCCCTGGGCAGGCAACAAGGTCCATGGGTTTGGCCCACATTGATCTACGAATTCAGTTTCCGACTGCTGGCCGACTCTTAAATATTTGGTTTTAATTACTGCCACAACCTTTACTCTGGCAGGTTACTGTTGAAACATAATCCCGAGGGCAGCTGCAAGGTTGAACCGTCATAGAGGGGATGGAAACTACTTCTATACTCCAGCATTATTCTTTTTTTCTCCAGCTGAAAAATGTGGCATGGCCACAGCTGATTATATAGTCTCCTTCTGAACAAGCACAGCAGAAAATTGAGGAAAAAGAGATGAGGAAAAACTCCATAACCCTTAATTATGCAGCAGCTAAGTTGGACTGAAGAGAGAGGCTTATCTTTCTGCTGAGGTTGGATGGTTTTTGAACTTCTCATTTAATTTCTTCACCCAGTTCACCTGCCTGCCTAAACAACCCACAGCTGCACTAATGAAGGTCCTCCCTGTTCCTCTCACACATCTAATGATGATTCTCCAAATGTGCCTGCTATTGTCCAAGGCAAGATGGTGTGGGAGAGAAAAATCCCACTGTAGATCAGTCGCCGCAGGGTAACATCTGCCTGTGTGTGTGTGTGTGTGTGAGTCTTCCTCTCAGAAGAGTATCTTTATGGAACATTTCTTCTGTTCACTCTGGCATTAATTACCCATTTATGTCGCTGGGATAACAGAAAAAATATATTTCTATTCTGGATTGATTTAATGTATACTGCCCCAGAGACTCTTTGTGATTCCCAAGGCTGCGTCGTCCAATGATTTAAAAGAAATGTTTCATGGTTCATTTCAAAAAGCCACCCAAGGAACAATTCAAACTTCTCCACATAGACACAGAATGATACATAATGAAATACAGTTCCTCAGCAAATTAGAATATAACCTAAAAGTCAGTTAAGGATTTGTTATATACAGTCCTCAGATAAACTGTGATATATTTCTTGTTTGTTTTTATTGATTTTGATTATAACAGCTCACAGCTGATGAAACCCCAAAAATCTGTTTCTCACACAATTAGAGTATTACATGAGGCCACTAAAAGCAGAAGAAAATAACACAGGACTGTTATGTTGTGGGGTTGCTATGGCTTACACTATCAAGGGGAAGACTCCTGATGCGACTTGGCCATTGACACCCCATGCAAAGTGGTGAAGCAGCAACAGGTTTAAGACATTTTCTGCTCCGTTCCAGTCCGTCTGGCTCCACAGTTCCAAACGTAGCAAACAGAAATAATGCTGTGTTCAGACCGAACACAATTTGAACATCAAAAAGGCGTCCAACGCCTAAACTTGGATGCTTGTGCAGAGCGTTTCGATGCTCTGAGTGGAAAGACTCATCTTGGAGGAGCTACCTTGTTCTTTTCCTGAAAAGTGGGGAAATATCTACCTTGGTAAAAGTTCTGATAACTTACCCGAAATCCCAACTTTTTAGCTGATCCTCCTCCAGGTAAGGTCCATTCTATTACTGTCCCTGTAGTGATAGCTCGACTGATCAAAGACAATGGGATGGGCACAAACAGCGATGATGAGTTTGTCCTTCATTGTGACTTCCTGGCTTTTCATGGTCCTTCCGTCCTGTCAGATAATCCGCCACTAAGTGACAAAGCGGGGTCTCTCTGATTGGTTGACGCTCCGCATCCAGCTGCAAGTGTTCAGATTTTTAGACTCTAGCTCAGACATTTAAAATATCAAAACGCGCCGCAGGACCTCTCAACGCTCCAAGATGCACGTCCACCATAAACTTTCCATGTAAACCAGACGCCCCTGACGCTCAAATCGCATTCGGTCTGAACGCAGCATTAGAATGACAACAACATCCAGATTGTCAAACTTAAATAGTGTATATAAAGAATGTTGATCACAAATTTAAAAACTAAATTAATTTAAATATCACATGCAAACCACTCTTTTTGCACTCATTCATACTCGATGATGGAAGTAGACATTTGCTGAATTTATGTAAAATCAATAACCAGGAACGTTTCGGATGCTGTTAATGATGAATAAAAAGTTGTTTTTTTTCTAGCTCTTTTATGTCTCTTGTTTATCGTGTGAGCACGTACCTCTTGAGCATGGTCTCCTCGGGCTCCAAGGGACTTTGGAGCAGAACTGGATGGAGTAAACGCAGATGTAGTAGGCGTGGCTTTTCATCTCATGGAGGCGATGTGGAATCTGCTTATTTAATTTTCCAGCAGGACTTGATCACCTGATCACACTGCCAAAAGTCCCAATACCTCGTTTCATGTCTATGACATCACGGCACTTGACTTACCAGCAAATTGGCCTGACCTAAACTCCTTTGTGAAGATGATCTGAGCAACATCAGCTTCCTTAAACTGTTGAGTTGAGGTATTGCTGGGCCCAACCTGACCACCAAACATTAATTAAAAACACAGTAAAGTATAGTGGCACGTGTTGTGCTGCATTGTGTGGAGTATATTCATTCCATAGCAGGACAATGGATCAGTTTGAATGAATTCAAATACGTGAAAGGTTCATTTTGCACTATGAAGAAGAGGAAATGAATGGCCCTGAATTGTTGAATTGAGTTTTTCAACAAAACAAAGAGCTCAAAAACACCAGCAAGCAATGCTATTATTTTAAGTGTAATGAATCTGTGTAATTTAGGATTCTCACTGACATGCACCCATATTTCACAAAGATTTCCAAGCTGAGCTTTTTTGTTACTCATATGAACAATGCTGGGAGTTTAAGTCCTCCATCTTAATTATATGCACTGTTTGTTTTTTTTGGATGTTTTTTTTTTTGCACTGCTTTAATGCCATCATCCAACAAAGACCCCTCCTTTTTGATCTCAAGAAATCATTATCCTCCCTTGGTGTGAAACTAAGAAACCATGAAAGGGTGGGAAAGTGCAAAGTGTGTTTTACATACTGGCTTTTAATCCCAACACTCCAATAATTGGACTCAGTCACATGTACCGTTTGAAGTATTTCTGTCTGAGTATCCACGAAGCTGAGTCTACCCCCAAAGACCACGCAAAGCCAAAAAGCTTTCTGAGCAAAACAGCCTCTGTTTTTTGTTCCATCTCTCCTAAAACCGGTGTGCACCACACTCACAACAAGAATCCTCACAAATCACTCTTCAATAAGCCTTGAGTATGGGGAATGAGTTTGCTAAGGGGGTAAATATCATCTATACGTGTGATCCTATCACTATATGATTAAAAATGTCAGTATGGCCCTGGAGGTGACAGATTGCAGGGTTTGTTGGCATCCCTGGGTATTTTCGATGCAGGGACAGGTGCACTATGCCTGGGAGACTCGGAGGAAGAAGTGTGCTGATGAGAGGGAGAAAGGGTAAAAATGGAAAGCAGGCAAGGAGGGAAGAAGGAGAAAGAGCTGTTATTCAATGGCCTGTGGCTAGCCTACATCATCCACTATCTAGGCTGGGCTCCAGCTCATCTGTGTTGGGCAGAAAGGCCTGTTATTCTCAGCATGACTGTAAAAGAAGCATTGTAAATAAGTTTGTAAAAGGCCATAACTAACACCAATCACTGTGCCATTTATGTTAGGCATTTAGTGCTGTAGGGATTCAGGAGCACTCACAACATTCACACCTTCTTGTCCACATGGAAAAACTGCCAGGACAACATAGCACTGTGATAGACTAAAACCTTGCTGGATCCCATCAGAGTGTCCTTCAAGCCCAATCCATCTGTTCCCACTGGTCAGTTGACTCAGATATGTCATTCAAGGGGGCAGCAGAGTCAGCCAGCCTGTTTCTTTGTGTGTGTTAGCACACACTGGCCTGCATGGATTTCAGCAAGTCCCATTTCTGCTGCCAAAAGAACTCTGACAAGTTGGGGTGTGAATAAAATAAATATGTTCTCAAGTGTCCAAAAACAAGAGAGAAGCAGAAACTTTGTGTTTCGGTCATTATAGCTCTTGCCACTGAACATGCATTACAGTGCCTTGCAAAAGTAGAGATTGTCCTTAATTTCTTTATGTGACAGACCTATATAAATTAACACATAGTAGTTTCACAAAACATAAATCAATCCATCCAGTTTGTGGGATCAGATTGCAGGGGCAGCAGGCTCAGGAGGGATACTCAGGTTATAGGAAAGGAAATATAGTCCCTCTAATGAGTTCTGGGTCAGGCCTGGGTTCTCTCCTCTCAGTGAGGCGTGCCTGCAAAACCTCCAGAGGGAGGCACCCAGCAGATATCCTGATCAGTTGTTAGAAACAGCACAACAGACACTTTCCAACACCTTGGCTCCTTGGGCTCCACTAGGCCCCACCTGAAAGAGGTAGTCAGGTGGCAAGCAAAAGCTAGAAACTCCCTCTCCTCTAAAAGCCCTAAATAAAATCTAGAGGAACCTTCAGAAGTCCCCTCATTGGTAAAAAAGAATAATAAAAAGAAAGAAAAGAAAAAAACATCTGTGCCTTTAAAGTTGTGACAGAACATTAGTGAACACATCATCAAAAGCTGTGTGGTGGGAAACTGGATCCTGAACACATCATTCCCACTGTGAAATATAGCAGTGGCAGGATCATGCTGGGGAAATGTTATTCTTCAACAGGGACAGGATCACTGGTGGGCGTTGATTGGTAGACAGAGGGAGCTAAATACATGACAATTATGGAAGAACTTGTTCCATAACTGCTTGAGACTATAGCTGAGATTAACAACCCTTCCAGAAGAGCAACAACCCTAAATGTACCAGTAGAGCTGCTGTTGAATGGTTTAGTGTTTTCCTGTATTGGATTGGCCCATTTGATTTCAGTTGAGTTTGACCCACTTTGTTCATGGTGGTCCTTAATATTAATGTCATCGCTCTTCAGTTTTTCTGAACTACCTCAGAGAAAACCTTCTCATTTCTCCTCGCTCCGCGACCAATCACTGAAAAGAGGGGCGTTCACTCAAAACTCCTCTGGAGTCAGCTCGGTTTGGCCTTACTCCTTAGCAGAGCCGGATAAACCTTGCCTGACCCTGATAAAAACTGTTCCTGAAACACTCGAATGAGAGCGGAGCCATGCGGTGCGTGACCAATACGAACCAGTGGAACAGGGCCTTTGGAGCATCGAGAGGTCCCGCGGCGCATTTCAACCATGCCTGATTCTGCTGCCTCTCGTTAGTAGCTAAAGCCTAGATCCCGGATTTGACTTCTGCAACCTCCCAGTCATTGAAAAGGTTAGTGGCTTTTATTCAGTGCTCATTAAACATCTACTTCTGTTCCATCTACTTCAGCTTTTTAATAAATCTGTTAAAGCTACCTTGGTGTCTGACTGAATTATCGGGTCTCCAGCTTCTGAGTCATTACAGTTAATTTACATTTCAATCTAAATCAGTGTTGTATTGGTCTATGCTTAAACACAACAACCAGTGTGGAATCATGTAGGTGGCGAAACCATTGTTGGTTTAAACATCACATCAGCTCAGTGACTTCCTCTTGGCAACTCAGAGGCATTTCAGCTGTTTATTCATTCCGACTGAACACCACTACAGTATTTTCACTGATGGCACCAAAACAGATGTACCAGGCCTGAATGGAGAAAGGATGAGGGAAATGAACTTTGGGTGCGACTGAAATCCCCACAGCCCAAGTGAAACAAGATCACTCCACCGTCTCAGTTACAAACTACCAGTGGTCCAAATGTCTGTTCTCTGTTTCATTTCTGTCGAACATTAGGTAATGTTTATAATTTCACTTATTTTAACAGCATCTGACAGTGTATCTCATAGACTTTATCCTTTCTAAACCTTTTAAGACAGAAGGTTTGCTACTCTCTTTGGAATTGAAAAATTGTAATTATGCTAAGATCGAAAGAATCCCACAAGGCCTTAATAGGGCTTAAGTTGAAGGTGACCTTTCAATGAGCCAGAGACTGTGGCTTTTTATATAATGTGCCCTGAGTTATTTGATCTAAGTAACATCATACAAACTATGAAAAGTACTGGAGGAGATGTTATGAATTGCATTTACCCAAACACCTCATGCTTTGATATGATGTGCCATTCACTGCTGATTGTCCAGTATTGTGCCAAGCTTAAAAAAGAGCGGCTGATGACAATGTACTGTATGGTGTCTTAACTGATGCATGACGTTGTGGAGGAAACCCACCGTTAAAGCTTGGTACAAAGTTCAATTTCAATAATTAAAAATGATGCAAACATGCTTCATTGTGATCTTATATTAATAAGATTTGATAGATGACAGATTGTGTAATTAATTATTTCCGCAGGAGAAATCTGGCCAAAAAAATATTACATTAGTCCAACAGTAAACAGTAAGAATGCTCTTATATCCTCTAAATCAAGCTCACAATGTATGACTTTCTCGCAATTCCTATACAGCAAAAAACTTTCTCTAAGATGGCAAAAATGATTCTTTGTGAACCCAGTTTTAAAAAAAATCAGACTTATTTTTACCAATATTATTCTCTTGACTAAAAGTAATACAGTATTAATATTTTAAAGTGGCAGACAAAGCCCCTCTTGGATCTGATCAAGAATCTGTGGGGGTACTATGGAGCAAAGAAGGGTCAAAATGATTTTGTGTGTGTGTGTATATATATATATATATATATATATATATATATATATATATATATATATATATATATATATATATATATATAAGACTAAAAGAAACAGAGAAAATTAAGGTTGAGACTGAATGGCAAATTTTAATCTGTGTTTAAAGTAAAAGGAAGTAAAAGATTTCATTCAGTTCTTTTTATTACACATTTGTTTTTCTTTATTTCAGTTTAAGTTTTTTTTTACTTTCAGATATTCTTTTATACTTTGAAGTTGATTTTTTTAAATTCAATTTCAAATCTTTTAAAGTGTCCGCTCCTATCATGTTTATTTGAGTAGCTTGAACAGTCTCATGGTTAAATTTCAGACTGCTTAAAAACATAACGAAGCAAAGCTTAGCAGGAAATGATTCACAGTTAACAATAGGCTGAGTTGGTCGTCAGACAGGTGTCACAAAATGCTTCAGAAAAAGGGTAATTCCAACAAAATACATAAATGCCTAATACTAAGAAACCATAACAGTAAGTAAACTTATTGAAATCTAAAGGCTAAAGCTAATCACATCTTTCTGTTTAACAATCTTTTATTTTATATCTTTATTTTTCAAGGTTATTTTTCATGTCCATGTTAACCCTATGAGGCTTGAATTTAATAAAAGTGACTTCATAATACTTTGCATTTGGCTCATATGGATTTGATTTAGAACTGGCTTTGTTCTTTTTTTCTTTGTCATTCCTGTACAATAAAACCATTGATCTATGGACCAATAGATCTATATAGAAATGTTACTCTTTGTTTCTGTCCCATATTTGTATGACATTAAAGAGAGTAGTACCGGTACTTTTTTCCCACTGAACATGACACTATTCAGTCCAATAATCGAAGTTTTAGTTTTGTTGAGCTTTAGCTGGAAGCAGTTCTTAATCAACCACTGCTTGATATTTGTTAAGCAGTTAATAAAAGAGGATGTGACGTTATAAGATGACAATTTGTGAACCTTAGAAGGCTAAAATGAGCATACAGCTGAATTTAATCAATAAAAAGATAAGAATCCATCACTAAACTGCTGAATTATCTGGCCTAAAGGAAGAATATATGCTAAAAAGGGTTAAGAGGTTTTTCTCGTTGATGCAGAGCCAGTGGACCAAGGACAGAAACCAAAAACTGCTGAGTAAGGTCTACAACAAAATACAGATGGGATGACAAGGAGCATGAAAAAACTAGAATAAAGAAAACTAAAAGGTGGACTCTAAACATTTTGTTTGATAAATAAGTGTCTGTGAAACTGCAAATTTTTATCACATTGAAAATAAAAGAACGGAATACTTATTTTCTCAGAGTATTCGTTATTATTTTACTTTATCTTTCCAGAAGGACTCAGGCAATTGACTTGTAACAATAATAGCCACTTTTTAACTCAGAAGACTCATTATGTTTTATCATTATTTAATTCCAGACATTTTAAAGTCAATTTTGTACTTGTTGACTTATGAAAGCCTTTCTGAAATTTGTTATTTAACTTTTCTAACCACAAAGAGAAGGCATTCTTTAAATATGTAAGAATTATGTCTTCTTAAAGTAATTATAGTATCATTAAAGTGTTTCATGATTGGGTCAAAGTGTCCTCTTTCTTGCAAATCTAAATACAGTCACCCTCATCAACACAATGTCTGGCGTAATACTTTCTATAAACCTACAGCAGTGATTCAAGGTGAGATATATAGAAGAAGATGCTTTAAATGTTCACAAACCAAATGAAATGACAAAAGAGAAATGTGTGAATAAACTGAGCCCTTTAAATATTTGAAACAGGATTGGTCACACTTGATGTGATATCCAGAGCTAGGTTTATTTTATATAGATTGCTACTAAGTACCAATTCCTTTGTAAAAGACCTTAGATTGGGTAAAGATCGGCAGTCTTTAAGCTTCTGTCAGGATTCTTCACTTATGTTAGGTCATAAACACAAGAGAAGACCTTAAAACCCTCACTGAACAAAGGCTGACATCTTCAAAGTGTCACACTTTTACCTCTATCATATATGCAAGGTTAAGATGCATATCTGAGCCAAAATTACTTATTTTGACTGATTTAAAATATGTGAATTAGTTTTTCCACAATTTATGCGTTTCAAAGCTTGAACAGCACTTTGTGTATGTCATTTTGGTTGGTAGACTTAGAGAAGAAACCACCCTCCTGGTGGTTTTACTTGATGAAGGCAAGATTTGTTTAGAATTTTATAACCTCTGTGGTTCTGCCAAATACCTTATCACCTCATCAGTATCAATCAAAGATACTTTCCTGTTTTTTCAGGTTCTTAACTTTTTCAGGTGCCTTTTACTGAACTTGGTATTGAGCCCCATATGTTGTTTTTATTTACAAGCGTCGAGTCTTGATCTGGAAACAAAATCATCTTCTTCTTCAACTCATTCCAATGAGCTGGAGCCATTCTTCCATTTGTTCAATATTAAAAAGGATGCTTACAATATGATGGCCCACACACATGCACGCACACACACATACACACTATTTTGCTGTAATGAGTTTCCCATCTAATCACGTCTTCTAGATTACGATGCACATTTGCAAAGATGTTTATTTACTATTTCACAGCTAAGGAGCAATGGAAATATGCATAAATGTGTTTCACTTTAAAATCTTTTAAAAATAGTTATTCAAGCATTAACTGTTTTGACCATTTTCTTGTAAAAATTGCTCCAGTTGTAACTAAACCATGCAAAATTACTTAAATTTTAACCTTGGATGACTCATGGGTACTGATACAAATCACTTCAGGCTCAAACTGGGGAAAGTCTAAAAATGCTTTCGACTCAATATTTACAGTTTTTATTGAAATAATTTTGAAGGACCTCTTCCAGTGTTTAACACATAGAAGTGTAGATTTTGCAAAGAGACAGCAGTGTAACAGATGCTTTTATTAATGGGGTGTGCATTTTATTCATGTTTAAACTTACAAAGTCTTTTTACTCTGAAAGAACCAATGGGAGTTGACCCTGTTCAGTGATCCATGGCAGAAAAACGGTAGGTGTGCTGGATGGTGGACCAGCTGTTTCATCCGCATGCCCTGGAAAAGAGCACAGATATTTGAATAACACCAGAAAAACTGTAAACCACTTGGATGTTTAATGTCAAATCGTGATTTTTAATTAAAATGGTATAGCATACTAAGGACAGTTCACAGGGATGTTTCAGGAGGTGTCAGACACCATAGCTTTGCAATTAAACAACTTTATAAACTCTACATTACATTTTCAACCCTACATATTTTCCTGAACAATGATTTTCTCTGATCAGATGCCAAAGCAAAGTATGGTCTCTAAACCTTTCTATTTACAGGAGTGAATACTTGTCTTTTTTTATTTTACACACAAATGTTAACATAGTTGAAAATCAAAAACCAAACTGACCAATATTGAAATAAGAGAGGATGTTTTTCATCTGTATGAATAGATTTTACAGAGCCCCCTAGGGGACATGGGAATTTTTATTTTTATTTGCATTACCTTGCAAAAGTATTTCATTCCCTCGCAAAACCTAGTAGACAGTTCATGTGGCATATTGGATACTGAAAATCTTTCTGCTATAACATATGGTTTTAATAAGGTTTGTTCATGTATGTTAATATCTAGTTAGTGAAATATCTAAAGTTTTATATTATTTCTTTAGGATACAAATGCACCACAAACTTATGTGCAAATTGCAAAACCAAAATGGGTTAGACATGGGCTTTCCATCTCCTTCAATCCCTTCTAAGACAAACGTTCCGTAAGAAGTAAAGAAATAAAAAATACATTCAAGCTATTTGGACTATTTTTGAGTTATTTTCACTGGGTAATAAAGTCAACTGACAGTTTTGATTGTGTCTTTTTTGTGTTGGTAGTTTGGCTAATAAAGGGCCGTTTTCCTGCACCGTTCCATCTCAACCTTACACAAACAAACAGGAACTCACAGTTAATAGATCGATTTTCAGTCAGTTTTCTGCACCAAAGAGTTAAGAATGTATAAACATGTTTTCTCTGAGGTTCTTTTTAAAGGTATTTGCAATTTTAAATTGAACCTTATGTTGTAGCAGAAAGACTTTTAGTATTCAATATGCCGCATGAACCATCTACTGGGTTATTGCGAGAGAACGCAAAACCTATTGTGAGGGAATGCAAAAGTATTGTGTGGGAATGCAATACTTCTGCGAGGGAACGCAAAAAACAAAAACAAAATTCCCATGTGCCCTAGGAGGCTCCGTAAGATTTTGTATAGAATGTGTAATCCAATTTTTTTTACTCCCCTGAGGGTTTTCAACACAGGAACAGGCAGGCAGGTTATTGGTAATGGCTCATCAGGTCAAAGAGGCCTTGCTTCTGCAGGCTCTACATAAGCTGAGCACTGATGGAGTATAATGGGGCTTTGCAAAAAAGGAAAACAACTGTTTAGGACTTTACTCTATTAGATTTTCCTGAACAAATGTGCATCGATAACACTAACCAAATTAAACAGGGAGACACTTTGTGAGCTACCCTTTAAGATATGTAAGGAAAGGCCACAACTGAATGTTCAGTCGATATTAATGTAAAATCTTTTCGTGTCCTTCTCTACAGAAGAAAATGGATGCAACAGCCTTCCTCCTGCTGTTGAGCTTTGCTAGGTTCCTTTGCTGCTGCTGTCTGTTAGGAGACAGCTACATTCATGCCTGAATGGAACAGGTAGTTTTAACCAACTCTGGATGCTCAAAGCATCAGTAGCATGACCAGGCTATTTTCTTTTTTATATTTAAAGGGGCTCAGGTTGTTCATATCGTTTTTCTTTAGTCATTCTTGTCTTGTTTGTGAATATTTCAAACACCTTTTCCCTCGTGTCTCAACGTATTTCACTGCTGTGGGTTTACAGAAAGTATGACACCAGACAGTACATTATAAAAGGCAGAAGATTACCTGTTTCCCACTCTCCATCGGGAGGAGTGGCCATAATAAAAAGAATCGCAGCTGGGGATACTTTGTGGGCGTGGGAAATTCCAACGGCTAAAGTGTTGCTGCCAATTTAATGCTGAACTCCATATGAGGGGGGCGGACACTTCAGCCCTGTGGGGCATACAGTGAGAGTGGAACACAAGTCTGAATCTGGGGGGGAAAAAACAGATTTAAATTTGAGAGTTGAAAAATCTGAATTAAAAAAAATCAAAACAAAAATGTGTAAAAAAAAAAATAGAACTGAATTAGCTTTTTATTCAAACTAAAGTACCATATCACTTAATTGAAAAAGTGCTTGGACGTGTCAGACATGTCCGCTCCAGCTGCACTAACAACTGGCTCGCCTCGGCAGCTGTCAGCTAACCGTACGGTCGGGCCTCACCATGTCGAGAGAGAACGCCTGTTTCCCCGCCCATTGCTTTCAAAGTCCCCCTTGCCTTCCCCAGTGAGTTAAAAACAATGAGTTAAAAACAGAAATAATTCAGTCAAATGGTATCTAATGTAAATTTTTTATCGCTGTTCAAATAATCCATGATACTTATCCAAGATGACAGCGTGTGCTGCACAGATGCCCGAGGCTCTCAGCTCATACTGCAACAGAAAACAGAGGCTGTGATCAACCCACCCTAAGGCCAAAAGACCACTGGAAACACAGGGGAAAAAAGGGGCATGGGTGGCGGACTGCGTGCTTGGCTAAAGGCTAATCCACTAAGAGCAGCTCTGCCCAATCTCCTCCTGACCAATGCCAGATCACTTGCCAACAAAAAGATCTTGTTGAGGATTGCCTCACGTAAGAGTGACAGCTGTGTAGCGATCGTCTCAAAGACGTGGCTGAACAACAACAAACCGGATGCTAGCAGGCTGTTCTTTGTAGCCAACAGAACTACAGCTGCAGGGAAGATGAAAGGTGTAGTTTTGGCACTGTGCATTCATAACTCTTGGTGCACAGCTATGAGAGCCAATTGGAACCTTCTACTCCCCTGATCTAGAATATGTGGCAGTTTTAGGCAAACCCTTTAAACTGGCTTGACAGCTCAGCTCATCATTGCACCCTGCATACAGCCAAAAACTAATGCTAAATTAGCCATGGAAGAGCGCTATTGTTTTTGGATGGTAAAGATGTTACTGCCTTTTTACCTACCTAATTTAGCAGAGTCACCTGCTGGTTACAACATTTTCATTTGAGACCGTGATTGGTTAAAACCAACCTGTGGTAGGCGGACACTAGGTGTCCCTTTGCCCAATCAGCTTGGAAAGTTCTGCTGAATGTCTCTCCTTTACCTGAACGGATTTAATGGGAACAGGCCCAGATTTATAATGTGCAGAACAGAAAGTGCTACACATCATCAACCTGGCTTGCCAGGTTAGGACTATTTGTACACTTCAAGCTTCTCAGGAAGGGATGTAAGTGCAATCAAAAAAGAGTGAAAACCGTTTGTCTTGTTGTGTCTGCTTGTTATGGGTTATCTATGTGCATTCTGAGCCACTGTCTCACCAAAATCTCATTATGGTACCACATAATGACTTTGATCCTTGATTAGTTTCACTAAGTAAGGACAAACACAAATGCCAGAACACATAAGCAGTGTTTTTTGTTGTTTTTCTGTACTGAATTATAATCTTCATGCCACAAAAGAATGAGGAACCCTACCTAGCATCAGCAGAAATGTTTTGTAATGTCTAATCAGATCTTTGTCAAGGGAAGCCTGGCAACATATTCATTTGTGCATATCCTTTGTGATTAAGATGCCTACTGTGTGCCCTTTCAGCAGACAGCGCTCTGGGGTCTAACAAATGGACGTTGTAATAGGTTATAGTCAGTGTGGTGGTGCCACGGGTCATTGCCTTTGGTCAGGAATGATGACTAAAATACTGGGTCCAACATTAGCAGAAACAAATTCTCTGAGATTTCACCCATTCTTATGCACAAAAATTACTTCACAAAATACATGAGCCAAAATGTGTGCAGCCTCATGTCTTGTTGCTCACTGTAATTTATTTTCTGTTGTGTGGGGGTGGGGAGGGAAAGGAGAGGGATTAACATTGGAACAGGAAAATTTGTGATTATAACTTCAGGAATTGTTTGGTGTACTGCAGTTAAGTGAACCACACTGCAATGAGATTACTTTCTATGTTTACTGCATAATGTTCTCTTCTAGACACAGATTTGCAAAGAAACTTTATATGCAGATAGAGGAGGAGCTGTGTTGTTCACAATAAAATATAAATGTGATGTATAATATTAATTAGCTGCAGTGTTTCTTAAACTTTGTATGACAAGTACCACTTGAACGGACACAAATTTCTCTGAGTACCAAAAGGATGACAGGCATTTAAAAAAAAACAAAAGTATAACGTTATGTGCAATATTTTCAACATTAAACTTGAAAGTAATACTTACAACAGCTAATGTATATACAGTATAACAGTGTGAAGTTCGTCCGATGACAATATGTACTGTTTACAGATAGAAAATAACATTAAAATAACAAAGCTTGTGTACAAATAAGAAGTCTCACTTTAACATAAACTCTAGGTTTTTTTTCTCTCTGGTGCATTTTTGGTTAAAACAAGTTTGTTCTTTTTTCATGAAGTTACTCACAGTAGGTAGAGTAGTCAGAAATTTTACTCAAGTAAATGTAAGGATATCTGAGTAATAATATGACTCAAGTAAAAATAAAAAGTATAGTGCAGTAGAACTACTCCTAAAAGAACATTTTGCTCAAAAGGTTACTCAAGTAAATGTAACTAGTTACTCCCCACCTCAGTCATAAAATGTACAATGGTTACCCTGGCCATTGTGTATATCAGTGAGCAAATCCCAACAGTTTCCTTTACACCATTTGGAAATGGACTACAATTAAGATTTGGTTTTGAAGTTATTCCTGGATGTATCAGCTGAGGTCTATTTGGAGCATAAACAGCGGCAAACCCTTGTTATTGGTTTACTGTTGTCCTATTCACTTTGAAATAGAGGTTCTTAAAACGTTCTGAAATTTGCCATTCATTTCTGTTTATGATTCTTAGTTTTCAGTGCAAAAGAAAAAAACACCCCAAAATTGTAGTTCTGGTTCTGCTGTTCATTGTTTACACCCAGCAAGCAAGAAACTATTTTTACTTAGTTCAGTTTGAACTTGATTGTTTTAGTTTAGATGTTTCAGACCTTTGCTTTGATTCAGCCATCCATCCGTTACCTGTACCCGCTTGTCCTGGCAGGGTTTTTGGTAGGTGGGGGTCACGCTGGACCGGCTGCCAGTCAGTTACGAAGGAGCTTTGTTTTCAGTTAATTAATAATAAATATCCATGCTACACCGTTAAAAGGACAACATACTTTGCAATTTCATAGGAATGCAGTTAAAACCATTTTAGATTCCTGGCAAAATTCAGCTCAGTTGAAATGATTGTAATCAAAAATACTCTAGTGTTAAACACGCCAACCAATAATGATATGAGGAAAATAAATTGGACCATGAAGTACCAGGGATACCGGGGGCAGTTGGCACAGACAAAGAGGCAGATAGGCACAATGCATAAATATTTTACCCAACAACACACCCACAAAAAAGAGAGGATGGGTCCAGGAGTGCCATCAGAGCAGCTGAAATGATTGAAACTAAATTATTGACCAGCGTCAGATTGATTAGCTCATAACCGAGGATGTAGCCAGGCTGGCTTCTCTGTTGTGCAGAACTATCAATCCATGACAAGGCCACTCTTCATCTCAGGCATCACCACAGAAGGCTCACAGGCTTTTGTTGCTGTCAGCAAGCCTTCGGCAAAGCAGACACTTCCCTTTAAGACTCATTAATCAGTCCTGGTGTGATGAACTCATTAAAGGCATAGTAATGCAGCAGAAGTTATAGAACCTGGTATCTTTGGTGTGTTGCAGTTTTTTTTTCCTTTTCCATAAAAGCAACATGCCTTCAAAATAATGGGGGAAAAAACAAAGATTGATTGTTAACTGTGAGTTTGGGATGGACGTTTATTGTATAATTTATCATTATCCTGAAAAATGTCCTATTGTGATAAGAATTTTAATTAATTGTGGCCACAATAGATTTCAATCTCTGCTGTCTGAAAACCCACAAAACTGCCAGTATTGTTGGAATTTTTAATGAGGGTATCAATAATTATCAATAAATTGAAAATGTGATTTCATTCAGTTACGTTGTGCAGTTTAGTAATACAAATCATACTTCTTTATATAATCTGTTTCATGTAGAATCCTATTTCATTTCAGTATATTTGTCTTCATGTTTGTTGCGCTTGGAGTGCAGTGACACACAGTCACAGCAATAGAGCTGCCTAAAGAAGACTGTTTTTGTCACTTTTATCATAATCACAATCACAAAATACTATGATAAAATTTGAAGTCCATATCGCCTGTCCCTAGTGTGAGCATAGATTTCTGAAATAAAAATGGACCGGGAACGCCACAGAAGATTGTCCCAGCACTTGTGGATGTGTAAATGTAGCTTTCTGGGTGTAAGCCAAGCTGACAGCCATGTCAGTTGGTCTGAGAAACACACAAACAGGCAACAAACACCTCCTGCACACAAAATGTCAAGCTGAGTTGAAGCACTTTTACTATGTTGACAGTCAAAAAAGCCATGCACAATCACACACATATATACACACACACATCCTTGTTTAAAATACAAAGGGAGTGCCTTGACTTCCATTAATTTTCAAACTGTGATGGGGCCTAACCCTAAACCTAACCATTGCCAGTATATACCTAACCCTAGGCTAAACCTACCTGACACCTTAGTGGTAAACCTAACTCCTAGCACAGAAAAAAGTGAGTACCTTTTTTAGGTCCTCACTTTACATCAAAGTCCTTACTTTACTAGTAAAATTAACAAAAAATATTCTCACTCAGCTGCGAGTACAACTACACACACACCGGAGTTTAGGTGAGTATTTAGTATCAACTAACTCAAATACTGTGAGATTTCTGGGCCCTCAGCAAATAAAGAAAACAAATATTGAAAATATAATACTGTTGATTTTTAGCTTCAGGTACAAAAAGTAGTGCTACAAAAAATTGGAAACTTAGTTCAATAAACTTAGTTTCAGGCAGTGTCTGAACTCCAGTCAAGTCAATTTCATCTCCATCCCCCAATAACTACGGTTTTCCTCAAGAGGCTTCAAAATCCATACAGATTCACCCTTCATTATAGGAATTAAAACAAAATAAAACTTTCTAATATGAACAAATGTCAGCTGTTTACGTGCATAAAAATTGGAACCTTTACAATGTCAATGATGTCAAATAAAACTCTCAAACAACCAAGTATTTGCTTATTTCTATTGCATATTTTACTTATCTTTACTGAGATGCTAACAGTCCTACAACCATCGACTAAATCCATTGTTTTCAAGCTGTTGTGCACTGCTGGTACTTGTGCTGCCTTTGGTGCTACACAGAAGACATTTTGGTATTCATTATTTGCAGGCTTACTGGTTATGCTGTGTTCTTTTTAACTCTGTAGTCAAAACATGAATCTGGGAAAGACTTCATAACCAACTTAACCAGTTCTAAGTTAGGAACTGAGCAGGATTTGACAGTCTTTGATAGACAGTCTTGGCAGCCTTGCCTGGGCCTGGGACAACATAATCTTAGATGGGGCCCCACTCACATCATTCTGTAACTAGTAAAACTTTAATGAACATTTACCATCTAAAGATCTGATTGACACTTCCATTTTCTTCTTTACGCCCCTCTTATCCCTCCTGTCTGTTCCAGACTGGATTTTTTCCCCCTCCTTACAACAGGTTCTAGATAATGTTCCTGTCATAGAAAGTTGCCAAAAATCCCAAAAGTAAATTAGTTATTACATACATTGTTAAATGTGATCCTTTGAATACAATTGGAAACATATATGAAATAAATAAACAATATATAATATAAAATATAGACGATATATATGTTTACCACAACTGCAAGGTCAAGGAGGAAGGAGTAAATAATTTGCTTAACAAACAATCCTATTTTGAAAGGGGGGAAAAAAATTACTAAACAGAATTTGTTGGTTGGGGGACCCAATACTTTAACATGAGCCCGTGATGAGGGTAACTATCATTAGCATCACCATGCCATCCCAATTTGTTTCTCAGCATTTTGCACTTTCAAACACTACAACATACTGTATTTGCCAAATGAGGTTGAAAAGTAATGAGTCTGTGAAAGATTTAAAGAGATATTAACTTCAACCATGCTAATATACTGTAATTTTACTGCCAGTCACTAAGTTTATAAGCAAGGCAGTCATGTTGAATTCTGAGGACAGGTTAATGAGAAACCTCATCTCAAAATTCCCACGAGGTATTCTGGCTTTCAAGCAATTTGTTTTAAACTTCAAAAAGTGGAAATTTTTATTTCTGAGTAGAAGCTGCACACATAATTACACAATACCCTTCAACAAATTATACAGTGTCAATAGATCTTAATGTTTGGAGATATCGTTTTGTTGGTTTGCTTGTTTTTTTATGACATAACATGACTAACTTATCAACAAAACAGGTCCTGTTGTACTACTTTTCTAAACTGTCTGTTAGGATGATGGCACTTGGCAATATTACACATTTACTGAGACCAAACTGCTGAACTACATGTTGTTCTTACAAACAAATAGTTGAAGAGCTTTTTAAGGTAGCTCTTTAATCTTTTTCTTTAACTATAAGCCAAAAATACGAAGGCTTATCAAGCTTTCTGAAGCCTCTAACCTTTTTTTCAGTTTTTTATTTTTTATTCTACCATCCATCTTCCAGGACAGCGCTACTAAAGACGGAACAGCTGTTGCATAAATGTTTATTTGGAGCCATCATGTCACACGTGGATGCTGAGAGCTAAGTAATAAAGGTTAACGATTATCTTTCCCACCTCTCTTTTACTATTTTGTAAGTTAAGATTTTAAATTTATCATCAGACCCCAGAGCTATTCCTGCTCCCTTTGTTGAGAATTACTGATGTGGGAAATACTCATCTTTGAGGCAAACAATGTTTCTAAAAATGCAACAGTATTCATGCCCCTTGCATTGTTTGGTATATAATAACTATAAACTCTGATGTATTTTAGAGGGCTTTTACACAGTAGACAAAAAACAAAATGTGTCAGGAAGAAGAAAATAAATACATGGTTTTCAAAATCCTTCACAACTTAAAAATCTGAAAATTGTGACCTGTGTTGTCATTTAGCCTCATGATTTATTACTTTGGAGAACTGTCTTTCGCTGGACTCTTGGGGTACGTCCCTACCTGCTTTGCAAGTGTAGAGACTATAATTGCTGCATATTGTTCTTTTCAAAATAGCTGAATTTCAGTCATACTGAAAAGAAAACATCTGTGCACATCTAATTTCAGGCTTTGTCAAATATTCTCAATCAGATTTAAGTCTAGGCCATTCTAACACATGAAGCTTTGATCTAAAAATCCCGGTTGTACATCAGACTTTATGTTTAGGGTGTTTTTCCTGCTGAAAGGTGAATCTTTGACCAAATCTCAAGTGTTTTGATACCTCAAACCTGTTCCTTTCAGGACAGTCTTGAATTTAGCTGATCAACATCCCTTTTCCTAGTTACAAAGGTATCCACACAACATGATGCTGCCACCATCATGTTTTACGTTACTTTTAAGGGTGATGTGCAGTGTTAGGTTCCTTTGACACATTGCATTTTGCATAAACTTTAGTTATATTCGCCTCTGACCAGAACAACATCTTCAGCATAATTGCTGTGTCCCCTACAGGGCTAGGAGCTAAGTTTAATAATTGTTCAGTAGTAAATCCAATTGCTAGTTATAATCATTAAAGGCTGGTAGCCCTTTATTGCAACCATTTGAAAAAAAAATACTTTCCTTTGATTAGAGTAACATATTATCAGTTATAATATCCAATTATGATTATTAATAATATTCATAATCATATGTGTTAAACTGCACAACATTTATACTTCGATTCCTTGGTTGATTCTATTTGATGAAGGAAATTGGATGCATCTGCTTTTATTTAGGGATAAAATAATAAAAGATGTTTAATAGAAATGCATTCCAAACTTTTCAGATTTTACTTAAAGAAACTAAAAAACAAGACTGTATACAATTTTCCTCTCACTTTTTGATCATGCACTACTTTGTGTTGGTGTATCATAAAAATCTCCATGGAATGTGGTTAGTTGTAACATGACAAAATGTGGAAAAAGTCCAAGATGTATGAAAACCTTTGCAAAGCAGCAAAAGCTAATGTCTGTATGTTCACTAACAGAATATTGGCAGGTGAAGCTTAAACAATAACTTTCATGAATCAGCCAGTCCAGGTATAATACACCTTCTGGGTTTTTCCGCGTACACACAGAGACCTCAAAAAACACCTCAAAAAACAAAAATATATTTTTTTATTTCCTGGAAGCACACCCTAACCTTTCCCTAGAGCTAACCTAACCCAAACCCCACAAGCTCACCTTTAATGAAATCTTCATACGGAAAATTATACCACAAATAAAGAGTAGAAAGTTTGTGTATACCCTAACTGCATTGCCTATGGCCCCATACCACGAGGATTAGTAGTACACATACATGCTTTGACGTGCTGCAAACACATGCAGGTCAGCACTGCAATCATGGGAAATCTGCTCCTTTGGTAAAGAGAAAATAAGCTTTGGGCACTTGTAGACAGTTGATAGCAGGCATGTTGAGTTATATACAGAGGTTAAGCAGCACCAGCGAAACATATTCCTATATTTTAGCGTGGTGAAAATAGCAGTATAATTCTGCTGAATCCTGACATTTAATTTCAGAGGTGGCATTAATGGCAGCTGAAAGTGATGAGCATGAAGGGAGAAAACTATGGGTCAGTTAGTGAGCATATTGGTGGAAAAAAAGCAGTTCTAAGCAGGTCTACCAGGCGTAGATTTGAATAAATTTATCTGTATGTTACCAGAAGGTGTTTTTGATGTCCTAGGTGTCTTAGTTGAATAAAGGTCAATACCTTTATGGCTGTTCTGCAAATTCCTCCACAGTTGCATTGAGGGAAACAAATAAAAATGAAAGTTCATATTTCTTTTTGGTTTTAAAAAGAATGGAACACAGTAACCTCCCTACTAAATATAAATATCTAAAAATGAATATTAGAAGTATAAGCAAACTAAAAACCAATTAGATATATAAAAATAAAACCTGACTCTAAATGGCTCTTCATTTAGTCTCAACTTGATTTTGGTTAGCAATTTGTTTCTCTGGTGTCTTCATTAACACCTTATTTTGCATGTTTTGTTAAAAAGAAAAATACTACACATTGACTACTGACCAGCCTTTTAATTAAAACTTCAACAAAGCATACAACACATAACCAGGTGTCTGCATGGATGGGCCTGCTAGTGATCCTCCACTGTTCATCTAACAAAAAGTTACAATAATATGGTGCAGACAACAATGTATGCATTTGGACAGCCTTCGTGAGAACTGGAACACAAAGTTCAGCCCTCCAAACATGTTCAGTGTTATTTCTTAGGTTTATTCTGCAAGTTTCAAATGAAGAAAAAGGGCACTTAATGTTTTTGGGGTTTTTTTTTGGGGGGGGGGGGGGGGGGACTGACCTGATTATCATTGTAGGCATACAGAGAAATAGTAAAACATGAGAGCTAGCATTTATGCTAATGTTGGAGAAAAATGCCCTTCCCAAAATTTTAGTTTTAATCAATTTATTCCTGTTTTTTCATCACACTCATTAGCTATGACTTCTGAGCCAATAAATGATAATATTTAACAATATTGAGCAGCTTGCAAAATATCTGCAGGCCTCTCTCTTGATGGTTTTACAAGACAGGTTGGATACTGACATAAGCATTCCACAAATAGAGTTCAAATGATATGTTTTCTGTCAAACAACTACAGTAGTCATAAAATAACAACAAGAATACCCATATTTTAATTACGGCAGCTAAATATTGATTCACAGGAGAGCAATTAAATGTAATTTCTCTCATACATTTCCTGGAAGATGCAGCAGATGCTTTTTGTTGCAGGTTAATTACCAAGGAGCAAATACTCATCTAGATCTAAAACTTTGGCGTCAGTCAGAGATACTGTGGATTTGCATACATAGCTTTACAATTGTAATACTAAGTAATACCATTTTAAAATCTTGAAACCAAATGATGGCTCTTCATCAAACATTTAAGATGAATTCAGATGTTCTGAGATGACGTTGCCAACCTGATATTGTCTGTTTATACGTGCCAGCACTATGGGAATATCTTGCAACAAACAATGTTAAACTTTTTCCTTGGCCAAGCAGAAGCAATGAGTGAAGCTGAAACTTTTTTTGCTGAGCAGGTGTGCAGGCCAGTATCCAAACTGCCTGGCAGTGTTGGCCACTAATCACGCTATTACTGTAATTGGTTGTCAATACAGGGTACACTTGTCCTTGATCTTTTCATTGTTGTCATGTGATGTTAGATGCCTCCTTATTGAGATCATCCATCTATTTTAAATACCACTTAACCCTTCCAGGGCTTGGCAGTGAAGGTGGGGGTGAGGTGCGTGTGTTCAGTTAATGGGTGAGATGCATGGTATAGCCTGTAGAAGCTGCCAGACCATCACAGGGCTAACAGTGACACACAGGACAAGCAACCATGCACTCACTGAAGGGCAATTTAAAGCGATTAAATAAAAAATATATATTTTTTAAACAGAAACATTTAAAGCATGACTGATAATGGACTTAAAATGAGCAAAGGACAACCAAGCTCTAAAGAAAAACCTTGAAAGGTTTGTTAAAAAGCCAGAAGAACTGATTATCATGTTATAGGACCACTTTGTTAAAGCCAATAGATTTTATTTACAAAACATATCTCAACCATTGATAAATCCGCCCTCAATAAATAGACTATAGAGACGAAATTTGATAATGCAGTTATTGGAATTGACTGATTTTCAGCTTAATTAGTTCTGACTGGTGTCTGGCTGGTCGGAAAGCAAAAGACTATTATCATGTTTTCCCATAGGTGAATGCATCTTGCTAAAACTAGCTGTTCTCAACATCAGTAAGGTGTTAAATTTGAAGTCAAAGGAGGCGCAGAGGTGTAAAAGGCTGTTTAAGTGGAAATGTTCAACGTCTGTGGTTCATTCAGGATGCGAGAGAACAAGACTTTGCAGATAACAACAAAATAATCTTTGCCTTTTGAGCTTTCAACCTCATTTTGCCTAGGAAATAGTGGGTTTTGAAATGTTGTCCGCCTTCTCAAAATCTCAGAATTGTAATAAGGTCTATAAGGACTGAGGAGGGTAATCCAGGTCCAGAAAGTAAAAAGCTGGTCCGGAGATAAGTTTCAACCATTTGCATTTCCAGATCCACATCATAGACAAGGACTAAAATCTCTTTGAGTGAACAGGAGGCAACAAAACAAGGCAGGGTTTTTACTTTCTGAAGCTGGATTTATTCACCTCTGTTAAAGAAAACCCAGAGAGAGCTGTATTTTAATGCTGTGCTAATCACTAATTGAAGGTGCCAGTTTGAAATTTAGATAATCCATTTGTCATAGTTTTATTATATTAGTTAAACCTTGTTTTACAGACTGCTCTCTCGCAAACGTGACATGACCTCTGTTGCTAATATAATAATTAACGAGCAAGCACAGCGTGCGGCTACAAAAAATATAAAAAAAAATGCTGTTTGATATCTTACACTCTTTTAATAATCTTACACTCAGGACCTCTCAGTCATTAGCACATTATCTTTACTAGCTGAGCTACACAGTAACACACTATGGTATGTCCGAATAACATATGGGAAAGTCCAGAATAAAGATGTTATTACTGTTACAAGTGAAATAATTATTTTTTATTTTTTTGTATACAAACTCTGCTGAGTTTGATGCGCATGAAAGAGTTGTGGTTAGAAATTGCAATAGTTTATTATTAGTTCATCCTCGCCTGTCATACACCATGAATGTTTGATGACACTTTGGATTAAATGTTTGTTCTTTTCATTAATGCATACAAAAACATGTGTTGTCACATTTTTGCACTGGTATAAAAATATAATCTGCACATTCTTATTGTTATCACAATTTCATATCTGAAAAAAAAGATGAAATTCATTCATTCAGTATCAAATTATGCTATCTTTAAGATACAATTTTAGGCTTTCTGGAACCTTTACATTATTCATTCCTAAGTCACTTTTAGACCAGGCAGTTTTGCTTGGTCTGAATCTACACAGAATACATAGGTCCAATCAGGGGAATGTTTAGACTTAATATTAACTCATGTTTGAATTAAGTCTTCATATAGCCTCAACATTGAAACTACATCTATTGTTCAGCAGGGGAAGAACTAACATAGCGCCATCAGCACAAACTAATATTTAATGAAATCCTGGAAATAAAGTGCTTTTAGCCTATTTTTGTACAAGAAAGATATGAAACGTAACACAAAGCATAAAAGCAAATAATATGCTTTATCTTTGTTTGTCATGGATAGTTACTGAAAAAAATATCATGGCACTGTAATATAACCGGGTTTGTTCAGTTGTTAAGTATCCAAATTTATAATTGTGCATTTCGTCTGTAACTAAGCACAGGTATCTGTATCAACATGACAGGAAGCCATTTGGGAATCAGGAGAGGATATCTATTGTGTCAGATTGTTACAGACTGAAAAGAATGGGAGTTGGCTTAATGAATAGATTTTCATATTCATGATTGTCCATGCCTTTTGTCTCCGTGTAGTTTTCTTTGCACGCTTATCACAATAACACAGAATGATAATCATTAGTTATCTCAATCCGCAAAAGTCTCATTTCAACAGAGGTTATTAGAGAGTGAAAGGACTAGCCTTATAGCCCTTCATGATATTCCACACACACCTGCTCTCAGAGTGCATAACAAGAGGCCACTCAACTATTTAATATCCCAATTTATACACGATGATGATGAAAACATACCCACTTCCTGTTTTATCAAAAAATGCTACGTTAAATTCAAGTAGTTTCGAATTATTTATATGTAAAGGGGCGAGGGCATCAATACTGATAAAAGAGAAGGAAAAAAAACTCCCCAGGGCTGATATATCAACAGTGTCCTCTTGTGGTGGCATGGATTTAGAGAAAGTCCTGGATATCTGTTGTGTCCAACTGTCCCAGATTTATGCTGTTCTGCCAACATGCCTTGACATCTGCCAGACACAATTGGGCCTGGCTGTTTCAAAAGGTGGCAGCAATGGGAGCCTGATTGGCGAGGAATGTGAGCCTGGTGATGTGGTGGAGGAAAATATGGTTTCCAACAATTGGATGGTGCGCCATTAGGTCATATTTATTCTTCTGTCTATCAAGGAAACAAGAGTGTTTGCATAACCTCTTGCAGCTTTATTATTACACAACAAAAGGTTTTGCTGTTCCCCGTGAGACGGCGGTTCACGTTTGAGGCATCCACAGGCATACTCAACAATTAAGTTCATGAATTTGGATTTGACTCCTCATTTATAAATGATAAACAGCTGCCAAGGAGCCGACGCTCTCTATGTTCACTGTCCTCGAGTGATGTAAAAATCTCGATCTTGCGCATTGCATTTAAATATCTCCTCTCAGCGTTAGCATTACAGCATAATCCTTTAACTGATACTGTACAGTAAGAAAAAAACTGATACTGTACTCAGCTCTAATCAGAGATTCCTCTCCTCTCTTTTTTTCTGTGCCTTCCACAGTGATTTCCGTGTGTGTGTATGTTTGTGTATGTGGGCTGCTACCCAAGTCATCCCAAATGACCTTGCATCCTCATTATTCTTTGCAGCCAGGCACTTCAAAGCAAGCTGTGGGATGCAAGAGCTGGAATGACGAAATGGTGTGTGATCTCACTCTGATTCCTGCTCAGACTGAAACGTATACGAATGCTGCTCCTCCGTGCTAATACACTCAACATAATTACAGGGGATGGAAGAGGTGCCCCTTTAAAGTTGGATGCTCCGTTTTCAGACGTAAATAATTCAGAACATCTTGCAACACAATTGCTGGGTGTCACTTAGAAGTAACTCATCTGGCTCACTCTGTCAGTTACCTTTGATGCCTCAATAAACAAGGATGTAAGATTTTGCTTCAAATACTTATTCTGTTTGAGTGAATGGGGTGATAAATGTTGAATACGGCTAGATGCTGATTCCTGTAAAAAGGTTAAAATTACTTCAAGGCAGCTCCTGGTCATGATTTGTGGAAAAGGGTTTGAGCACAACTCTCATTTAGCAGATCTGCATTTGCGTCTCCTTAATCCTGCCTATTTGGCATTTCCTCCCCTGGCAACCAGCAGAAAGGCTTTTACGAGGTGAAGTTTTCACGCAGCAGCAACACTAGAGATAAAACCTGCTGTATGCCACCACCAGCACACCCTTATTTCACACATCAAGCATTCTATTTCCTTGCTTCGTCTTTTTCTCTCCTTCAGACAGCCCTGATGTGGAGGTCGTAATCCCCACTTCTGTGTATTAGCTGGTTGTGGGCTGTACAGCTGACTGCCTGGCACATCCCAAGACTTTCATTTGAGGATGATGCCATTTGAATTGCATTCTTCAACCCTAGAGAGGCACACTGGGTTTTATCACCAAATGAGATGCAGTACACAACGTGTAACAAATCTTGTAAAACTTCCAACTAATGCAGATAGAAAAAGCAAAGTCCAAACGCGGTAATAGCATAGGTGCGGCCTGAGCCTCAATGACAACCATTCAAATATGGCATTAAAGTTCATTCTGAGCTATCGGGTCACAGTGGCTTTACATGCAAATAAACACTTAAATATGCTAGTCTGAGTGCTGTCAGCGGAGCAATAAAGAGACATGAGAGAGAAAAAGGAGCGTAAAAAATGCATATATTTAAGAAGCTCGGATTAACCCACAAAACAGCAGCGCTAGAAAGAGGGTTTGCTGTCTCAACTTTATTACTTTATACCCTAATACGCTACTGCAAGTCTGCCTTTGTTTCAATTACATAAAAACATGATAGTGAGGATTAGCGGTCATCTAGGACATGGTAAATCCCAAAAACAACAAAAAAAACAACTGGACTTCAGTTCTTGTAGTTGAAAACGTTTTGTCCTTCATATGAAGGGCTTTCCTTAATTCAAAGCTGGTGAAGGAGACGTTCCGGGCTTTTAAGCGGTTTGGGAAGTACTGTTCTGAATATCTAAATTCACAAGCAGATCGACCTTCCCTAACAATTTGCCATTTTTAGTCTGGCGTACTGAGAAAGTTCTGTGTCATTCCAATGCAATGTGCCTGCCTCTGTAATGTTTTTCTTTCCTTTGTTTTTTTTTTCATGTACAGCACTTTGACTCGTCCTGTTACTGAAAAGTGCTTTTTAAATAAAATTGCCTTGCCTTGTCCAAAATATGAACATTTTGGTCCTCAAGAGTGTCCCCTGTCAAGACAGTGAGGAAATCCAGAAAACACACCTCTGATCAGAACAAGGAAAGAACAAAAGCAAAACCATTCTCATCCCGTACGGGGCCGGAACATCTGAGAAACTCAGAAGGTTTTTCTCCAAACACAACACCCTGGTGCATTTCAGACCAAACCGAACTCTCGGAGAGAGGTTGGTTCATCCTAAGGATAAAATTCCCAAACACAAATAGAGTGGCGTGGTGTCTGTAGTTCAGCTCAGCGAGGAATGTTCAGACCTCCATACTGGAGAAACTACACAACCTCTCCACAGATGCATGGCTCAACACAGGAGAGCCAGTTCCTCCAGGCAGGACTCGCCTGTGCACCTAAATCTCAAGGATAAAAGATGTTCTCTCTCCTTGTCTCTCTCCCCCCATCCCTCTCTTTAGATCAATATTTATATATATATATATATATATATATATATATATATATATATATATATATATATATACGATTGACTGGCGACCTGTCCAGGATGTACCCCGTCACTCGCCCACTAACAGCTGGAGATAGGCACCTACTGGTGCCTATCTCCAGCTGTCACCCCTTGCGGCCCCAGCATGGATAAACGTGTAAGAAAATGGATGGATGGATGGATGGATATATATATATATATATATATATATGATGATGGAAGCTGGAAGAGAAGAAGCTGAAGGAAACATTGTGGGAGGGAAACCCCCGCATGGGATTTACCACCAACTGATAGCTGTAGTGGCTGATATGACCAACTTCTACCCATGGCTAGAGAGGCTGGACTGAAGGACAGCACTGAAGCACTGATCATTGCAGCACAGGAGAAGCCTTGAGCACCAGAGCAATAGAGGCCCAGATCTACCGTACCAGACAAGATCCCAGGTGCAGGCTATGCAAAGAGGCCCCAGAAACCATCCAGTATCTCACAGCAGGATGTAAGATACTAGCAGGGAAGGAATACATGGAACACCATAACCAAGTGGCTGGTATAGTGTACAGAAACATCTATTCAGAATACCAACTGGAGACCCCCAGGTCAAAATCGGAGTCACCTCCCAAGGTGGTGGAGAATGACAGAGCTAAGATCCTGTGGGACTTCCAGATACAAACAGACAAAATAGTAATGGCCAACCAACTGGACATTGTGATGATTGATGAGCAGCTAAGATCCTAAGAAGAACCCTCAAGCTCCCAGGCCTCTGGTAGAGGACCCAAGCTTGAGAGATGGAGAGCCACCCACCATGCTAGCTAGTACAATTTTACAGTCCAATTAAAAGTTTTCAGACAGCAAAAAACAAACAAAAAAAAAACAATTATATTTTTGGATTTGAGTTTTTTATAACCTACTGAACTCACATGCCATGGATTGACTTCAAAGGTATTAGCTCTTTTGTTCACAGGTAGGAAATGTGTGTGTGAATTGGTTGAGCGGGTGAATTGATCAAAGCTCAGTTTTCATGATGCCTATTCAAAGCAATGCCTTCACTGTATTTTTTAACACCCAAGCACATCTGAATGCTATAATCTTACCACGATCCTAGAGGGCATTGGGGTAGAGCCTACATACATATATCTGGCTACTTGGTTACTGCGTTTATCCATGTAAGAAAGCAAGAGTGCTATATTCAAGTAGATGTACAAATGGGGCAATCTGCTCTCCAATGTTTTCTGCACCTCTTATCAGGTAATTACCAATTCACTCATGAAATACCAGCAGAGCACTGGTACACTGGTGATGGTGGAAAGGTGACATAGGTCATCTTGTAATTATAACTCCTTTCCCCTGCCTTTATTGTCTCTGCATAATCAGCTCCATCAGGGCTGAAATAATTGATTCCCCATTTATGCTAATGGTATGGATCTGGAGCATAGAGAAGCAAATACTCAGTCATGTTGTCTTTCGGGCCTGACATTTAGAATAAAATCAAGAAAGCGGTAGGTTCCAGTCAGAGAGCAGGATGTTTTCACTCTGGCCTCAGTGTTAGCCTTGAGTATAAACACCAGGTTGTTTCTTGTTCTACCCAGAATAAGAACAAATACTTCAGATGTATTTCATCACTGTCTGTTTAAAGATCTTTTCTTTTGTGCAACAACTAATGGAGGTAAATTAGATACTACCCAAGCAAGCAGTGTCTAACCAATTAATCCCCCTTCCAACCAGGCTGCGCAAGGCTGAAGACTTACTGTGAAGCAGATCAAAACAGGCTCTACGGCTTGCCCACAGAGACACATATGGTCAGACTGGAAGAAAGACACATTTGCATACACATCTATGGTCCAAAGAACCACATGCCAAAGCATGCATAGTCACAGGAACTCCTGATATCTTTAAGCAAGATCACTCCATGCTCAGATGGCATCCAGTGAAGATGAAATACAGTATGTTTAGGCTTTAATCCGGAAAACAGGCTCAACCGAGGTGTTAAGTCAGACAAATCAAGACATGCCAGACAAACGCATGCAATTCAAGTTGTTTCTGATTTCAATCTACAAAGGCTGGAAAAAGCATTTTCAGAACATGACCATGTGCATACATAACATAGGTTGAAATGTTTTAAAAGTTTCAAAATTGTGTGCTATGATTTTGAAATATATCTTGTGTGGGTTGCACCTTGCTGACAGTTATCATGATCTTACTGACAGGAGATATCAGTGTAGATTTTTTTAATTGAGAGCTCATTTTATATATGAATTACCTTGTACTTCATTGTTTTCTTTTCAGCGTTAGGAATTGGGTAATCCCTAACGCATCAATCTTATGATATTTCATTTGGAAAGTATTAAAACTTTGAATCATCTTGTTACTGAAAAGTGTTTCATAAATAAACTTGCCTTGCCTTGCCTAAAGCTGGATGTGAGAATCTGAGAGTGCTCCTTTCTTCTCTCCTTTCCTTGCTCTCCTATGGGATACACTGGAACAAATTTCAGGTGCCAGCGTTCTCCCCTATTGAACCAAACTCATGCTCAAGCATTGATCCTGGCACATAGGAGAGATACATTTTATACCGGAACTTGATGCCCTATGCCTATTGCACTTCTTTTGTCTTAAATTATAAATTGTGTTAGACCACGGAAAAAGAGAGGGCTGATCAAACTAGATCACTCAGCATTTGCTTTTGATCCCAATGGCCTGCTGAGTTAGGTAGCACTTGTTTACATATGAACATCTATAACTTGCTGGTCGAAAAAGACCTTGAACCTTCAAAGAAGAAGCTTGGAAGCTATAAGATCACCGTTTGTGTGTTCGGTAATCATTCGGGGCAAAGACTTTTTTTTTTTTTTTTTTACTGTACAGATGATTTTCAGAGTCTACTCTCTCTCTCTCTCTCTCTCTCTCTCTCTCTCTCTCTCTCTCTCTCTCTCTCTCTCTCTCTCTCTGTCTCTCTCTGTCTCTGTCTCTCTCTCTCTCTCTCTCTCTGTCTCTCTGTCTCTCTCTGTCTCTCTCTCTCTCTCTCTCTCTCTCTCTCTCTCTCTCTTAGTAGGTCCCATTGGGACACCAAAATGAAAAGTTGCAAAGTTAGGAAGATTTGGATCCAAACTGCCGAAAAGCCAGAAAAACAGTTCCACCCCCAGTTCAAAAGCATAGGGACGTGTTCCTCTATAATAAGGTTAGAGTATACGGAACGAGGGATCTTTCACTCTTCCTTTTTGGACCACTTTTGTATTACTTTCAGATGAACTCCTGGGTCCTCTCCTTTGCTCTCTTTTCTTTAATTCAACACACATGTTGTCTCTTGAAATCTAGATCTTGGGACTGAGATGACCATGGAAAAAGGATGATTTTGTTACCAATGGACCATTTCTATGTTGATTTGAATAATTTTTTAAGTCATTGGGCTTGAAAGTTGAGATTTTATGGATTACATCTTTGTGAGTCCTGCCAGCCAAACGAACTTGCAACCTGTGAGGAAAGTTTAGAAAACTAAGAGCAAATCCAAGCATACTGCCTACAAGTGCACAGTTCTTTCATAAACATAGAAACCTGCTTTTTACTGTGATATAAGATGACACTAGTTTGATTCTGTATCCATTTGCCAGTCTTTTGTCCTTTAAATGCGTCACGTTCTTTACTGGATTGAACTTTCCACAAAACTCTTTCTTTACTTTTCTGAGAAATGTGATATTTCATTTTGAAAGCATTTCTTGTAATTGTTTTTTACATTTATAGTTGTTTTGCTGTCAAAAACCAGGATTGCCTTCCACCGACCACTTTCTTGCAGTGACAATATAAAAATCTGACAAAGGCTTCACAAAAACAGATCAAATCAGATCATTGCTTCACAACTACCTCTGAATCCCTTAGTACTTTAATGTCGGTCACCTGTCAAGAGTTGACTGATTGGCTGTCAGCAGCCCAGCAGGCTGCTTGTGACAGAAAAAGGTAGGACTCATGCATTAGAAATAAAGTTTCCAGGTACCCTTCATGACAAATCAATTGTGTGTGCATCATCTTCTCCCAACAGAGTCTTAGTGAAAATGTAATAAATGCCATAAAAAGACCTTTTCATGTCACATTCTGTTTGAGGACTGTGTAACCATCCAAGTCCATTTTGGAGTGCATTAAATTTCATCAAATTTAATTCAGCTGCCATCGCCAGCCAACAAAATCTCACCATGCCAAATAGGCCTTTACAACAACTAGTTAACAAAACCTGGACATCAAGGAGCTTCTGCCATATTGTACTCTGCACACTACCCCCAGAGAAATCCTTTCAAACAAAGCCAACATGGTGGAGAGGACGCCCAAGATGGCTGTATCTTATTCTCCCGTGCCATACGGCGCACACATCAATCACCGTCCATCAGTCTCTTTTCTAAGCAGCTCCTAGGATGCAATTTGTCACAGGTCCTTAGACGCTGACATGCTTCTAAAAGGCTCGACTAACCTGTCTAAGATAACGGCTTCAGATTTTCTTGGTGAATGTTAATCAAAAGAATGTGCTCTGTGTCCAAGAAATGAACACTGGTTACTTTGAAGATCCATGCATGATAACATTTAAAGCTGTTTTGAAGCGTGTTTTACTACATAATGCACATTATAGTGCAGTTAAAATGCTCCATTTGTGCTGCTTTTTCTACTTTTTAACCTTTTAACTTTACCAGTTTTTCCTCATTCTTGAATTCACCTTTAGCACAAACCCATCACTCCTGTAAAAGATTACCCGTGAATAGGAGCCTACATTATTCAGTGGTTGGTGCTACATTTACCAGCTGAATGATCCTGCCTGCACGGTGAGAGGATACTCCAGCAAGGAGGATACACGCAGCCCCTTCAAGAGCAATTGCCATTCTCGGTGAGCCCTCCATGGGAGCAAGCTGCTGAGAGGTGGGTTTGATGGGCCCAATTTAATGCTCCATTATGCAAATTGATCATCTCAATTGACCATCACTCGGGTAATGGGACGGGCTGGTTGTGAAAGGTGATGGTAGGGGAGGTGTCTTTAAAAGTTTTGGTTCCAGGTGGTAGAAATAAAACAGGTGAGTGAAAAACAGGGGGAACATTTTTTTCACAACTTTTACCAATGATCCATGACAGAGACTGACAGCCAAGAATGACAGCAATCTCATGGCAGCTTGAATGGCTGATCTGACAACCATTTTGTAAAGGCCATTATTTGTGTTCTCCTTAAAATTTCATATGTAAAATTATTTGACAAAAATTCAGCATCAGATTTCTCATTTAAAATTGTTATTTTAGATGCATTTATATGTGATTTAATCACATTTATTTTGGTGAGTATGGGTGTGGCCAGGTGTTGGTTATTCCTTTAATGGACAGGTGGTGGAGCCTTTTGTGGGAGTTAAAGCTGGCCTGGATGTTTTTTGACTGTCTCCTGTGGATTTGGATGTTTTTATTTATTTATTTCTGTATGTGAATTAACCCCAAAAAGAGCCTTGCAAAAAATATCAGCACCCAACTGTACTTTTTCACATGTGGCCACCTAAGAACGTTTAACTTGAATTTAGTTAAAGGTTTTTGCTACAGGTGTATGGTACAAGTGCAAACCTATTTAGACACTTAAACTGTGAGGCCAAGCAAGGATAGCATTATTCTGAGAATCAACATTGAAGAAGAGAACACTAAAGAATCTGTTGACAAGATTTGCTATCATGCTCTTCACAAACATTGGCTTAATAGAAGACATATAAGGTTGTTAAATTGTGGAAGGGAAATCACATCAAGTCCCCTCTGCAGTTTTCCACAAGCTATGTAAGGGACAGAACATGAGCGCTTTCCTTAGATGATAAAAATGTTTCATTTTTTTGTTCAACATGCAAAACCCTATGTGTGAAGAAAATCTAAGCCTCTGAACATACAGCATTAACCAAAAGGCATGGTGTTGGCAGCATCATGATATGATGACACATTTCTTTAGCAGAGACAGGGAACCTGATCAGAGTTGATGCAAAGATGGATGGAGCTTAATGCAGATTTTACACAGTATTGATTCAGGGGGGATGAATGCATGCTTATCCACCCAGGTCTGTAGAATTGTATTTGTTACAGAAAATAAAACTATATAGCATTTTCCTTCCGCTTTACAATTACACACTGGTTTGTGTTGGTCAAGCACATAAAATTCCCCCAAAATAAATTAAGTTAGTGGTAGTGACATGACAAAATGGGAATACCAATAGCTTTTAAAAGGATAATCTAAGAATTTCAGTGATTAAATTTGGTGTTGTAATTTGACTTCTTGATTTGGTCACCTTTTAGTAATTTGATTATTCAGACTTATTTTTAAAGCAAACTTGGCCACATTTCTTGTACTTTTAATTTGGCAAAGATCTGATATTCAACAATTATAAACTGTAAAAAAAAAAAAAAAAGCACAAGATACTCTATCTAATGAGGAGATTTTCAGCGGGATTATCTCCTTGCACAACAGCAAGATCACACAACACACTTAAGGTTCCATCAGGATGGACAAAATGGAAGAAAGCCGGAGTACTGGCGATTTAATTTTCTCAGTGTCTAATTGCATTTATTAGCCATGCCCTGGCACCTCCTAATCCTGGATTATGATGATGCATTAACAGCTGTGACTGCCTGTTTACAAGGAATTTATTAGCTGGTGTCAACATAACGAGACAAATTCCACCTATCGCATTAATCACCCTGCTACCAGGATTATGTCACTACCAAGAGTAAAGCAAAGTAAGGCAAAGGGCAAGATTGTGCCGCAGCTGCCTTTCATTTTCTTGCACTATACCCATTGTTGTACGCCATTAAATTGACCTCCATAGAAGCTGTCAACCTGGTAACCATGTGGTGACTTGACAGTTCAAGTGAATAAAGGCCAATGGATTGAAGGGGTTACAGATAACAGCAGCAGAACTGTGGTATCAAATGCACGGTTCAGTGCCTCAAGCTGCAGAAACAATTTTCCTCACATAAAGCTTCTAATAGAAGTCAGGTCACTTAATTACAGTCTGAGTGTTGTTTACTGTGAGGCAATCTCTTCCTTCTTTTATTCTTTGTATTTGTTAATTTCCCCCCTGCACTGCACAGCAGCTTTCATTTGCATTGCCTTTTACCTCGATTTAAGAATATACAAACAAACAAAAAGTGCACAGTGTTTTCCAAAGTTCTATCAACACCATCATACGTGTTAAAACTGTGAAGTTGGTTCTGAAGGCATGTTCCTTTATTGTGTTACTCACTCTTAGTTATCCTCAAACTTTTATTACCGAAAAATATGACCGTAAATTGCAGCTGAAAAACTGCGTGTTTGAATTAGCTCCTCCTGCACCTCGCTATAGGTCAAAAATCTACATACACTCATCATGAGCACAAGTGCAGCTCCAACTGCAGGTTTTTAGTGGTTCATTTGACCCTAGCAGATGACCCTAACATATTACGTCCATTTACAAATTGCATTCATTTTGGATTTCCTGTGATCCACATGGCATCATAACATACATGTAGGCTCAAGCATATGCACTGTCCTCTGGAAATATTTTGTGGGCAAGTTGCAGCAAAGTCAATCACATTACTATGCCAACAAGCTGCGGACATAATTGTGGGTCAATATTTGACCACTAACCATGATAAACTATAATTTATTTTTAATGTTTTGTGGCTTACACCTGGTCTTTATACATAGTTCATAAAATAAAAAATAGTGTTGAAGTGTGGGTAATTCCAGAAGTGTAATGTTAGCTTGCTTTATCATTTTCAAAACATAATTTTAATGCGTTTTAAGGGTCATTATCACTATGTCCCAGGTTCCAGCCAGCTGTTGGTTTGATGGGGAGTTGATGTAGTTTGAGGTGGCCCTTCATCTTAACTAATAACACCAATTGGCTTGGTAGCTGGTGCATTTTTTTAGGTTTGAAAGCCTTGCATTTACTCGATTGTCATTCTAGCCAGCTAGCTTAATCTGTTTTTCATATGTCTATGAAAGCCTGTGTGCAGCCTTTGGTAAACTAAAGGTGTCCCTTTTGGCAGTAGGGACTTTTTTCTTAGTCTGGCCCAAGTTGCCGTTAAACTTGCTTCACTGTGGAAAGTAGCACTGGTGTTCCAGCAGCTTCTAGTTTATAATAGGTTTAAGACTGGGGTCCCTCAGTTGTGCCCATACATCCTTTCTTCCGAGGGTGACACTTTGGATCAGATTGGTTGAAAGGTGGGAACAACTGGATCCTGCAACAGAACATAGTCCCAAACACACATTAAAAGCAGACAAAGATTAATCTTGTGGAACGGCCCACACCTCACCCCTGGTGGAACATTTTTAGACTAAGGCTGAATTAGTGCCAGGAAGCCAACCGATTTACATGACCTCCACATTTCTGATATCCATTCAGAGTTAAAGCAGGAGGTTGTGGTTTCTCTACAAATTTCTCAGTAACATTTTCAAATATTACTGGGGGAATATGTATATTTTTGTGTCTGTTTATGTATCTTAACCTATAATTTAGACCCTCCGAGGATTAGATGAAATCTGCAATAAATTCAAACTCAAGTACCAATAACTTGTATATTAGGATTCACTGAGATTGCGATCACATCATTATTCCACCCTGGAGAACATACTTCTCAAATGAGTCATTAAAAGGCCCAAATTAATAAAACATTGCTACAAATGATGCCCTTTTGGCCGTTACTTTAAATGGCAGTTTATGTTGAGTTGTCTTAGGTTGACAGAGTATTTAGACTGATTTCTTTCCAAGAGGATCCCAGAGTTATGTCCAGCTGCTCTAAGGAACAATCTGTGTAACAGACCTGACAAAACTATTTGAGAAATGATGCTGCAGAATGTCCTCCTGGCCTTTGGCTTAATCGAAGCAGGAGTTTTGTTCAGCCACAGGGGAACCACCAAGCGATATCGCTCCTCACCCTGTAAACATTTTATCTGTGGAATATACTGATTCCATCTGAGGAACAGCAGATGTCCTCGTACTTCGTGCCAACATCACTCCTCCGACTGTCTGGCTTGTCACGATCTGCGAGATCTGCACTTTGACATAGTCAGCGAGGAAGGCTGAAGATGACCTGCAAAGTATTTGGGTTGTCAGTGCGCAAAAGTATATATGTCCAAGACAAATTAGCTTGGGTTCTAGTCATTTTGTAAGACGGATCGTTAGCAAACTTTATGTTCAATTATTTTAATGAAAGTGTACGAGAAAAGATAGGGTTGGGAACAATGGCTAAAAAAACACTCTCAGTATGATTAGCTTGAAACTGCCTCAAAAGATAAATGATCAGCTTTAAGTGCTTTAATGCACTTACTCAGTAAAAACTGATGATTCAGTAAAAGCTGAACCATCTTGCATTTCATTACTGCTAAACACTAGATTTATTGCCTTCACATTTTGCACATCATATCACAATTTGTGAACTGCATTAACAAGAAGTGTTGAGGCTGGATGGTAAACTGCACGCTCTCTGGCTCCCAAAATGAATGTGCTTGAGCGATAAGGGCCGGATGAGGGGACAGAAGATACTGCACAATGCTGTGGCACATCTCCAAGCACAAGCTGCCTCGCTGTGCCTGTGTTATATAATTCTGATGGGGCTATTTGGCTCCTAGCACTTCACCTACCACAAGTGTGAACGTCGTTCTTGCTGTGTAAGACTGTCCTCTGACATATGTGCAGAAACAAACAAGTGTGCTGTACAAATGCTATCGAGTGGGGGGAGGGGGGGGGGGGGGGGGGGGAGAAGAAAAAACATCCCAAAGCTGAATTTTTTTTGGCATGTGGGAAATGTATGTCACACAGCCTGATTAATGCTCAATCATGATAATAGGGGGAGTACAAAACAGTAAAGAAGAAGCGTGCCAATGTCGAGCAGCCTCCGCCCCGTCACCCTCACCATGCGTCTGCTCCGTGGAACAGCTCCGTGCCATCTGTCAGTACTGGAAAGACACAGTGGCTTGTAGCGGGGAGGTTTTTTTATTTTTTATTTTTTTCAGACCTGCCTTTCCCCCGTCAGAGATGCTGCTGTGCATGAATCTCTCGGTCGTAAACAGCCACTGGGCTAGAAAACGATGTGAGTCGAGCCAAAGCCTCATTGACACCAATGAAAAAGCTCTCCTAGTAGTATTATTGACCCAGGAAATAATGAGAGGTCGGCCATATTTGGCTTGAAAAGGACTCAGTAAAGTTAAAAAAGCATGACAGAAGTTAAGCATAATTAACTGCTGTTATCTTTCAGCAAATACTGTCTTGCAACAAGTATTCAGGCCTGGTAAACATTGTCACATTTTTTACTTTATAAATATACTTTTCTTGATTTCATGAGCTACATAAAGTATTGCATTGATGTGATGTGGAAATAGAATTAATGGTTTTCAAGATTTTCTGCAAATCTGAAAAGTACAATGTGCACTTGTATTCAGTCTCTTTATTTTCATACCCCTCCGAATTCACCTGATTAGGAAAAAGGGAGTTGTGTAAAAAATTAAAGTGGAATCTGTTAATAAAAAAAACTCTTACCTGAAGGCCAGCTAAGTACGATATTAATCAGAAAAGCCACAAAGCGCCCCCCTCTGGAGGAGCTGCAGAGATCAACAGCTCAGGTGGGAGAATCTACAACAGAACAACTATTAATCCTCCAAGAAAGCCATTGATGAAGAAACAACATAATACACCTCGTTTGCACTTTGCCAAAATCCGGAGGACTTTGACCCCTAACAAGTAGTGAAAGAAGATGCTCTGTTCACATAGAACCAAAATTAATATTTTTTTACCTACTTGCAAAACGCATGGTGTGGTGGAGAACTATGACTCTGTTTATCTGATGACATTTATTTTTCTTGGTGAAAATGGAAGTTTTGTTACATTTCTACTGTTTGTCTTCACTGCTATAACCCGTGTTTTCTCTGAAAACGGCACGGTTTGAAAACAGACCCAGAGTGTAACATTTTGATTTCATCTCGGTCTCCTTTGTCGTGTGCACAGGAAAAACGCAACCTGCCTGTTTGGGGAAGACCTGATACATGCCATGGAATGGTTGAAAGCATATTCCCATTTTAGGATGGTCCAGACCTAAATCCAACTGAGAGTCTGTGACAAGACTGAAAATGTATGTGCACAGCTATTCTCCATCCAATCTGATCGAGCTTGAGTTTTTTTGCAAAGAAGAATGGGCAAAACTTCAATCTCTGGTAAGGTAGAGGCATGCCCCATAATAACTTAGCTTTGCTTCCAGCAGCAGAGCTTCAGCACAGAATTGACTTAATGGGAAAAATCACAAACCGTACTTCTACTGTATTTGTTTGAAAAGATTGAATTTGAAAACCCTGAGTTGTGGTTCTTCCTTTCCACGTTCATGCACAACTTTGTATTGTTGTATCGCTTAAGATTGCAATAAAATACACTGTGGTTAGTGGTAGTAATTACGGTAATTACAGGTTACGGTGTCAAAATATTTTTGCAAAGAAATGTAAACAGTACAATGCCCACAATGTTACTTCATTAGTTATCTGTGGCTTCTTATCGCCTCTAGTTATTTATAATCCATAATAAAAGCTAAAAACCATACACAATCAACTGCAACCAGCTGTGTGGCAAGTTTCCCTAAAATATTAAAGTCATGGTCTCCATTTTTGTATTGTAAATCATACTGATAAAGGTCTAAGAATCATTTCCTCTTTCAGCAAGATTCAAAATAAAAAACATGCCTCTCTCACCCCTGGAAGCTTATCTCTGCTGGCCCTTAGGCCTAACTAATGTGTGTGGGATTCATGAATCACGTGCACATCTCCCTAACCAGATAACCAGATTAAAAAAATAATGTATGAATAAAACAAATCTTGCCCAGTTCATCTCCAGAGAACTTAATAAAATAAAACCATGTTGTCCAAGTCATGGGGGACGTGCCTCAGCAGTGTCGTTTCACCCTCGGTCAGAAATGAGCAAAAGAAACTGAGAGCAAAGGAAAGAAAGTAAAAAAAAAAAAAAAAAAATGTTCAAGCTGAAATATTGAAATGGCTGCTGGCATGGCTTCAGGGTCACACGCCAGCTGTGACAGTAACCTCCCAGGGTCTTTGATCTTGACCGAGAGGGTGGACAAAAGTGGTTCTGCAGCAGCTTGAGATTCAAACTGTAGCAGTTGTTAAATGTTATCTTGTGCAAGATAGCAACAACTTTAGCCCTTGCTTCACCCACACTGGCCACATTTCTCATGCGGCAACATATGCTGTTCAACTCTGCTCGTTAACTAAGCTGATATGCAGCGCTTTCATGAACAGCTATTTTATGATTTCACAGGTTGTGCATTATGACGGTATATCATTTTGAAAATACATTCTTACACAAAAGCTAAGAAAGAAACATCCAACCTAAATGTCAAGTGACTTTTTAGCTTGGTGATTATATTAATGTATATGCTGAGGATGTTCATTTCAATCTGAAAAACTCACACAGAAAGAAAAGGCAATTAGAAGAATTTTATTGATACAATATTTTAAGAGTTTGGCGCTCAGACCTCGGCAGGAAAAATTCACGCTGAATTATACTTGAATATGCATTAGCAGACGTATGAGAATAGGGATATTTCCCCCCCAGGTCTGAAACTGGTGGTGGAGTGGAGATAAGCAAAGTTTGTTCAGTCCATATGATGATCTGTTTGAGCTAGATGTCCAACTTGATAAACACAGGTTTGCATGAACTGTCCATGATGAGCAAGCATGAAGCGACTGTGGAGAGAAAAAACTCCCCCTTGGGAAGAAACCTCTGGCAGAACCAGGCTCAGCATGGCGGTCTTCTGCCGGACCGTTTTAAGGAGTGACAGGGAATTCCATGAGAGTCCAGGAGGAATTACACTCTGATAGGGACGAGGTTGAAGGAGGACCGTAGGAAAGCCAGGCGGAGGTTGCTACGATGGTGGAGAAGGGGATGGAGGTGGGTTGAAACCGGTCAACAGAGTCCAAACCGGACACGCGCAGCCACTGCTTGCTCGCTGAGCAGAAGGCCGAGACGAGGATGTGGAGTTCTTTTAAGATGAACCCAGGATGCTGATTGGCTTCTAGGAGGAGCAGTTCAAAGCTGATTGGCTTGCGTCGGAGGCGGATGAGTCCCTGATTGATGGAGGTAGGCAATAGAGTTTCTTCAGTCTGAATTTTCGCTTAAGCTGCATTTTAAAGTGGCCAACATGCATCTATTTTACATACTTTCCATGAACCCTGACTGCTTATCCGTGCTTTAAATGGGCACCATTTGACAACCACACAAGGTTTTTCCTCCATGCTCAGTGCTTTAAGCTTATCTTTATTTAACAGATATTTGACAGATACTATCTAGCCACTAAACACACACCACATTGCCTAAAAGGCGAGCAATAATATGTACAGATCAGCCACAACAACGCAATGGCAAGTGACTTGAATATCACTCATGTTCCATCAACAAGGCAATTTTGCATTTGGAAACATATTCTAGCTGTCGCCAATGACAAACCACAAGGACTAAAGAACGAGTCATGAGCAAAGCAAAGAGCCCGCAGCAAAGAAAAATGGCCTCCACATTTTTTTATTTTTTTTGAACAGTACACATTCACAATTCTTGCCCCATGAGTCAGTTGTGTTTTTATTAGGACAAGGAGGATGGTCTAAATGTTATGAAGGTGGTTCTAAGGTTGTGGCTGATCTGTTTAAGGTACATGTACTGTGTTTACAGATTTATCCCTAAATCTAGTCCACTACATGTGGTGTGACATAACTACTGAAGTCTTTGTACTCGCAGGACTAATAATAGACAAGCTCTTGCATAACCCAAAAATAATTAATTCCTTCTTCATGTGGGAAATAACTCACAGGGTTTATATTTATTGAATAATTATACATGCAGATCAGACATGCACTCATGTCCGCACAAAGACAGATTAGTCTGTTCGATGTAACTTTTTTTCCTCCACTGTAACCTTTACACAGCATTGATAACGATGAACAAGTTATTCTCATTAAGCAGCCAAAGCCAAGCAAGATGGAAATGGTTTTTGTCTTAGTTTAAGTTGCCATCTAGTGGTCATCACGGGTATTGCAAATGTGCTTTTAAAATTAGACGCGAACAAAGACAAAATAAAAATTAAAGACTTTATGAATTTTTTACACTTGTAAAGTTGTGCTTCAACAGCAATTATTATTTAAAACCGATTAGAGATTAGTCATGTTTTTAAAGACTACTATAAGCTGGTGAGGCTCTATTGTCAGGTTTAGGTATCCATTTACTAATTATGACCCAAAAAAGCTAAAAATTCTGTTATAATGAACTTCTGCTTTGCTTTGTTTATGAAGGAAGTAAAACAAAATAACTACATTAGCCTACCATCTTCAGAATTAATAACAAGTATTTAAAATGTTATTTATAAGTGCACTTTCTATTTTCTGTTAATTGGGCTTGGGCGTCCTGACGTAATTATACTGCATATCTTTATTTAGTTTTTCCCCTTGTTTTCCTTTTTTGCATCTAAACGTAAAAATAAATAAATAAATAAAAACGTATAACATCGTAACACTGATAACAAAACGTGTCTCCTGTCTATTAAAATGCATACTAACCAAACAAATTTTTAAGCGTTAATATATACTGAAGTCAGATCGTTGCAACGTGTAACAAAAAATGTTACAACGTTGTAACATAGGAGTAAAATTTAAAGTAGGAAAATAAAATGTTTCTTGGTAAGATGTTTCCTTTATGATGATCTGTCCTTTGTGAATGTTACATTCAAGTGTTTTCAGAAATATTGCGCTGAGATTTATTTTTGGGTAGACAGGTTTCAGTATGTCCCAACTGCATTCATGACCTGGTAGACAGAGCGTTTTCTGACAGCATATTTCACGAAATTGCGGAAACTGTGATTTTAAAAAAAAGTGGCAACCAAATTACAAAACGTGTAAATGAGATTTACGAGTAACAGAGAGGTACGTGAAGGCAGCAGTGGAGGGAGGCGTTGACTGACTCAAGCTAACGTCGTCTGCTGGCTGACGCCGCGTGAACCGTGAGCTCTGTGCGCACATACTGTTAATGAGTGGAAAGGCACAGAAATGTCGGGGAAGAGTTTTCGAGTCAGCGACGGCGACTGGATTTGTCCCGATAAAAAGTAAGACCGGAGACAAAAGAAATCCAGACTTACACTTTTAGGGGTTTGCCTTTATCAGGAGATACGAATTTCTTTAGCAACGTGGCTCTGATTAGCACAGGCCTGCTAGCATGTGGCTCAGGCTAGTTTCGAAGAATGAAACTAAAATGTTATTGCTTGCTTGTATGCATTTTGTTTTGTAGACGTTAACTATAATGGCCACAATAAACAAGTTAGACATTCAAATGGTGACTAAGGGATGATTTTAGGGGTAAATATCACTGATCGGCGCCGACTATCAAATTAGCATATTAGCCGTTAGCTTGCGTGGGTAGAAGGGTATTCACGCTCTGTTATGGATGGTGTTTACATTGAGTTAATGTTTGTTTTTTTTTATGCTTGCTCAGGAGTATCACGTTTCGAGGGAACTCGGTTTATGACAGACGGGTGCAGATGTCCTAACCAGACCTTTTGGTATAGTGTTTCTAAACGAAGACAGCTAGCTTAATGTGCGCTGATACATGACAGACCCTGTTCTGTTTTAATCATTCTTATTCTAATCATCTTTACTTGTCATTGCAACAGACATTCCAATGACATTTGCAATTCGCATTTAACCCTTCCCTTTTAGGGAGCAGTGGGCTGCAACTGTGCAGCGCCGGGAGATTATTATGGGGCTCAGGGGCTTGCTCGTGGACCCACAGTGGCAGTCTGTGGGATTCGAACCGGGGAACTTACGCCCTGCTCTTACCGCTAGGATTGATTGCTTGGCATGACAGTTCGCAGCTCATGCGTTGTATTTATTTCTGTTTTTTGCCTTTTTCTAACATTTATATACATCATATATATTTTAGGTGTGGTAATGTGAACTTCGCTAGAAGAACAAGTTGCAACAGATGTGGCAGAGGTAAAAAAAAAAATGTGAAGAATAACATAGACCAACGATCGCAGCAGATTACTTACCAAGGGGATTTCAATAAAGCGGATGTTTTTGCGTCAACAGAGAAAACCACAGAGGCCAAGATGATGAAAGCAGGAGGAACAGAAATTGGGAAAACCCTGGCTGAGAAGAGCAGAGGCCTCTTCAGTGCAAATGATTGGCAGTGCAAAACGTAGGTGCACAATGTGAACGTTGTGTGTTAAAAGTGTAACGTCCATCTTGATGTTTGAATAAATTGTTGCATTTTCTCCTCCTCTGCCTAAAGATGCGGCAATGTGAACTGGGCGAGACGGTCAGAGTGTAACATGTGCAACACGCCGAAGTACGCCAAGCTGGAAGAAAGAACAGGTTCTGCAGGAATTCTTAGAAGTTTGCCGTTAGCTTTAATATTGTCCATTGCAAATGTATTCATCTCGACTGGAGTCTGTTTTACATTTTGTCATGTCACAAAAACAAGATGTAATCTCATTGAGGTTTTATGAGATAAACGAACACAATGTAGCTTGGAGTTTGGAAGCGGTTTCAGAAGTTAGCAGAAGTTACAGCTGCATGTTTTCCAGGATATGTTGCATTCAACTTTGGACAGCTGGAGACTGAATTTTTGCTCTTTTTTTTTTTTAATTTAGCTCAAGCAAAGTCTGAATTGATGGGGGAACGTATGTTCACCAGCTTTCAAGGCCTGTCATGAATACAGAAAACCATGGGTCATATTCCTTCTGCTTTGTGCTACTTTTAGTTTGCTTATCGCAGAAAATCAAAATAAATTTCATTGAAGATTATGATTGTAATGTGACAAAATGTGAAAAAGTTCAGTTGCTAAGAATACCTTTGAATGGTCTGTGTGTTGAGTAAGATTCATTTACACTTTGTATTTAATGACAGGTTACGGAGGCGGTTTCAATGAAAGGGAAAATGTGGAATACATAGAACGGGAGGAATCTGATGGTGAATATGATGAGGTGAGTACTAGCTGGAGGTTAGCATGTTGTTGTTTTATATGACATATTCGAAGTGAATTGAATAAATCAATATTGATAGAGATTTTCAAGAGGCGTTTTCTTTTAATTTCCTGCAGTTTGGTAGAAAAAAGAAAAAATATCGTGGGAAGAGCAATAGCTCAAGTTCAGTAAAAGAAGTTGAAAAGAAAGAAGTGCCAAAAGATGAAGTCGAGGAAGAGGAGGAGGAAGAAGAGGAGGAAGATGAAGAGGGTGACCTGTCAAAATACAAACTGGACGTAAGATCAGTGATTAGTCATTCTTCCAACTCCTTCCAGAGGGCTATAGCTTTCTTAATTAAAAAACGAAGAAAAAACGTTTCTTTACAGGATGACGAGGATGATGAAGATGGGGATCTTTCAAAGTATGATCTCATTGCCAGTGATGAGGACGAAAAGCCAGCCAAGAAAAGTGGCAGCCACTCTGGTTCCTCGCGCTCGTCCTCGCGCTCTTCTAGCTCCAGCTCTCGGTCGAGGTCCAGGTAAAAGGGTACAGGTCAAGGGTAACTCCAGGCAAAATGTCAGTATCAGCTCAATCTTCCTTTTGATTTAATGATCAGTATCAGAAAGTGTCCTACGGTGCCAATATGTTGTTTCCCCCCCACCCCCCCCATCTTTTTTTCCCCATTCCCTTCCCATCGGTAACAAAAAGGTTGATGTGCATAGCAAGCTTTCTTTGTGTGTGACTCAGGAGTTAAAATAAAAGATTTTATTGGCTTTTGGAAGTTCAGGGGCTTTCTATAGATTTATCTGCACCATTTATGTGATATTAACATTTATTGGGTAACTGCCTTTCTATTTTGAGGACTTTGGGTTTTCTTTAGTGTTTGTTAAGGGGACGTTAAACATTGAAGTATGGCCGTGTTTCTGTATTTAAAAAATATTGGAAAGGTTTTGTTGTTTTGTCTGTCTTTCAGGTCCCGTTCTAGAAGTTCTTCCAGTTCCAGATCTGGATCTCGTTCGAGATCTCGCTCCAGGTGAATGAGGTGACATGCACTCTCTCGCCTTTAGAGAGAGAGAGAGAGCGTATGTGTGGGGCAGAATGCTCCCTAACAGTCTTACTCCTAAAGACACGCTTTTGTTCTTTTAACTGATGTAGTTAGACCCAAGACTATATTTTAAAGATAAATTGTCTGCTTTGGCTGATTTTTATGACTCCTTTGGCCCAATGTCCACATCAACATGTGGGGTATTTATCACACCTCTCTCAAGAGTGATGCCGACTTAACTCTTAAGTTTAATGAGACCATATTGAGAAGAGGGAACATTTAATTCTGAATCTAAAGGTACCTAAGGTACATGCAATCAGTGAGTAATAAGGTTTATTGGGTCAAAAATTAATCATAGTTGCAGTGCGTTGCAAAAGTATTCATACCACTTGAACTTTTCCACATTTTGTCATGTTGCAACCGTAAACCGAATTGTATTTTAACTGGATTTTCTGTAATGGCCCACCACACAGTCATGCATATTTGAGAAGTGGACTGAAAATGATTCATGCTTTTCAAAGCTTTTAACAAACGGAGATCTCTAAAGTTTGGTGTGAATTTTTATACAGCCAACAAAATCTAGATCAGACAATCGCCTTTTAAAGTTGCAAAAATAGTTAAGGCAGTCCACCAGTCATGGCAACTGTGGAGGAGATGCAGAGACCCACAGGAGGAAGAATCTGTTAACAGGACAACTATAAGATGTGCACTCAGCTATGTTTTTTATTTATTTTTCATGGAGAAGCGGCAAGAGTAAAAGTGTCTAGTCAAAGTAAACACTTAAATCCACTTGAGAATCTCAGCCACAGTAAGACTGAATGGAGAACATCTGAACAGCAGTTTTCAATTCTTGGCAGAGCTGTTTTTGGGGGGGGGGGGGGGGGGGCGGGCAAAAAGCTTGAGTCTCTGCAAAGCTGATGAGACACTTGCCGCAGTAGTTGAAGGTAATCGCAGTTCTCCGAAGTATTGAGTAGAAATGTATGCTATTCTCAGATTTTCTTTTGATTAAAGTTTAGAAAACCATGAATCATTTTCTTCCCACTTTCGGGTTACATTGTGTTGGTTTGGCGCATAAAATTCCAATGAAATACATCGCCGCTGGTGGTTGTAACATAATAAAAAGGTGAGGGCGCAGGTGGGATAAGTACTGCTGTAAAGCACCATATGTGCTCTTGAAGCAGAGAAGTCTGATAAATACTCCCACTTGTGGGAGCCTGTTTCGCCTTTACTGACCTTGGTGCTTGGTTTATTCCTCCAAAAGATCGAGCTCCAGGTCTGGGAAGGGCTCCTCTCCCCTGAAGAGGTCCCGCTCACCGTCCTCCTCACCCGAGAGGAGACAGAAGCGCAGTCGCTCCAGGTCTTCATCTCGAGGAAGAAAACGCAGACGCTCTAGATCCCGTTCGTCCGAAAGGTTTGGGTTTCTGTGGAATACCACGATGGCACTGATTATAATTAGACCTCTGTTGGATCGCTTATGGGAGATCAGATTTACAAAGATATGCCCACATTTTGCCATTGTGTAATGCTGTTTAAATCTGCTTACCTTGCTTCATGTATACACCATGCGCCAATGGCCGACTCTGCTGACCTCGTTGTCCTTCCCACGATGTTTGTGTGATTTCAGGCGCAGCGACCATTCGTCTGGATCGTCCCACTCTGGCTCCAGTTCTAAAAAGAAATAACTTTCTTACAGCCTCATAAACCAGTAAAGTTTAGTGGAAGTGCATGTCGTGTTGCAAACACAGCAACCATACACCGTCAGTATGCTCTTCGTTGTCATAACCTCGCAAAAGTCTTACTCCTAATCATCAAGAAAAGCAGACAACATGAAATCATTTTGTCATTACCTATGTGCTCCCTTTTTAAAAAAATACCTGGAGTGTTTGTAATTATAGATGTCCAATAGGTAAAAAAGTTTGGTCCTAATGGGAAAAATGATTATTACACATAAAGGGTTCGCCTTTAAAACCCATCCTGCCTAAAATCTTCATGAGCATTTAGCTCTGGTCATGTGTTGAACTGGAGCAACTTTTTTTTTTTATAAAAAGTAAACTTAATTTAGAATAGCTTAAATGTAGCTAAAATTTTGATTTTATTTTTTTGTTGTGGGGAGGGGTCAAGGTAAGTATACTTTTTGATATTGTTTTTAATTGAATACATTTGGCATTCTTTGCGTGGGGTTTTGCTTTGACTACTTTCTTTCCCTTCACACGATTGTGGGTTATTTTGGCTTTTATGTACAAAAAGGATTCCCCTGCTTTTGTCACCTGGGAAACAAACTATTTTTTTTCTCCTGCTCCAGTTCAGTGTAGCACAAACTGCTTAAAGTTGTGATTAAAATGTGACATCAAAGTCTTTTTACTAGTAAAATGACTAAAATGTACACATGTAAATAATAAAAAAACGTGTTAACCTTGCCTCTTGGTAATAGTATTTATTTGATGCCATTTTCATGCAGCTTGTCCTTAAAAATAGTTAAAACGTGTAACCTATTTAAACTTGTTTTGTATCATTAGTATATGGTTATGATGTAGAAACCCTGGAAATGTTGTAAGACAGTACAAGTATCAATAACTAAGAATTTACATAATTATAAACTATTAATTGGACCAAAGGATTTTGTAATGTTAGGACTGGCTTTGCAGACAAAATGTGTTGGTATAGTAGTTTTATTTTTAAACATTTGTTTTTAGCAAAACTTGCACTCAAATGGGGATCTCCCATGGTTCCACCCTCCTGAGTCAAATAGTTGCTACGTCTCTGCATTTCATTGTGAAAATCAGCAGTGGCAACAAAAGCATTGGAGGCTGGCCCCTGAGAACCAAGGTCGAGTACCACTGCTCTAATGGCCCTCTTCATAACTGGATTTGTCATTTGACTTTTGGAAGAAAATGCAAATGGTGCCTTTTTGAACTTTTCTACATGAAGAGAAAAAGTCAAGAAACCATTTCAAAGGATATTGATGCTTCTGCAAGGCTCTGCAAGCTGTATTGGTGTAGCTAGAGTCTGCCAATACTTTTTAAGCCATCTTTATCCATTGATCATCAGCTTTTTATGGACATTTCCAAATTTAAAATAGTATCTATTCAGTAGAGTTGATGCGCCAGCGTGAAGCGGACTGAGGATCTCTGCAGGTGTAGATCTCTGTATCATCAATAGGTGGCATGTTTTCCTTTAAGATAAAAGCTGACAGCTAAAAACCAGGAGATCTCTTGGAATACTAAAGTAAAGCGGTCGATATGTCAGGAAATCATTGAAAAGTGAATTCAATTAACTAATATAGTTGAAACCCCAAATGTAGGTTTGATAAAATTGGAACATCTAATATAAATAATTTCTGTAGATATGTTACTATCTGCCGAGTCATGGGGAAGACTGCAGACAACCTGAGTATTGTTAAAATAAGATGGCTCTCCGTAGGGTACTGCGGCTGACCAAGCTAACATCTGGAGATATTGAAGGAGGGGCTTGGGCCAAGGAGAAAGAACAACTGAATTATTGCTCATCGGCCCAAAGTCCTTAAAGTAAAACGAATCGGTTGAAACTAAAAATTTGATTAATTGCTACACCTTTATAAGTTTCTAATAATTTCTTGGTAGCAAATGATTTACTGACAGACAATGGAAGTAAATTTTGCCAGTCATTTGGCAAAATCCGAGTCTGGAGAAGGAGCTGAAAGGCACAGGACCCGATCCAGGGCGAGGTTTCCACACACGGTGATGATTTTGGGAGCTGTCATGTGCTGGTTTTTGGTCATCTATGCTTTATCCAGTTCAAAGTCAGTGTTAACCATCTAGAAAATTCAACGGTACTTTTAAAACGACCTGAAAAACATGAAACAATCTGGGTTTCTTTAACAGAGCCACCTCGTGTCACGCTACAATGATTTATCCATGCAAAAGGTCACCCAGCTACAGTATTGAGTGCAGTAGCACAATATGCTGACATTTCTGTTTTTTAAGACGCGTTGCGTTATTGACTGGCTTAAATGTTCTAAGAAACCAAATATTTGGTTTTCAATAGCCGTGAGCAAAAATTATTAAAATACAAACGCACTTGAAATAAAACTATTCCTAGGGATTTCAGGAACTTAAGCATTATATAATGCTTAAGTTATTGAAGTATCTGAAATAAATTAACTTTGAAAATGTTCTAATGATGCAGCTGTGCTTCATATGTTGGTATAGGCTGTCCAATCTGCTGCTCTCGAGAGCAGAATTAGGGAATGAGCCAAATTATCTGATCAGAAATCTTGGCTCATTTTCATGGACTATTTTTTTATCACTTAAGTTCGCGCGGGATGTTTTTGATTTCTCTGTTTTCATCCCGAGCTTATACCTGTGGGCTCAAAGACACAATAAAGCCAGAGCGAGACCATCAAGGCCTCCTTTAACTCGTGTTATTCATTCGCTTTTATTGGCAGTGTCAGCTCCCTGCTCGTCCTTGGCGATAAGTAGTCCCGCCTCCAGCGCGCAAAGTCTTGATGCGCCTTTACGCACCGCCCTCACTGTTCGAGAAGCCGGGAGCGCAAGAAGATGCTGGACGGATTCAGGCGGGATAGTCGCAGCATTTAACAATTTTAATCCTTCAAGAATTGCTATGGACACCCCGGAGTCCACGAAAATGACCACCACAGCCACGGGGTGCGCCAACGGTTCCATGACAAATTGTGGGAGCAAGAGGAATGCCGGTGTATCTGTTGGATTTCCAATAACCATGATGGTCACTGGCGTCGTGGGCAACTCTTTAGCTCTTATCCTGGTGTACATATCATATAGAAAGAAGGAAAATAGGAGGAAAAGGTCTTTTTTACTTTTCATCGGATCTCTGGCGTTAACGGATTTGTTTGGGCAACTTCTGACTAGTCCGGTGGTCATAGCAGTCTACCTGGCTGATCTAGACTGGTACACAATTGACACCTCTGGGAAGCTGTGCCCCTTCTTCGGTGTCTGCATGACGACCTTCGGGCTGTGCGCTCTCTTTTTGGCCAGCGCCATGGCCGTAGAAAGGGCCACGGCGATAACAAACCCCCACTGGTACTCTAATCATATGAAGACAAGTATGACAAGGCACTCCTTGGCTGTCATATGGGGTCTTGGGTTTCTCTTTGCTCTGCTGCCTATTGTGGGAATCGGGGAGTACACGAAACAGTGGCCGGGCACCTGGTGCTTCATCAGCACGGGGAAGAGTGACGCTCCTGGCAACGTGTTTTTCGCCATCACTTTCGCCGTTCTTGGGATTTTCTCCCTACTTGTGACGCTCTCCTGCAATGTGATGACTATCCGAGGTTTAATCGTCCGATGTAAAACAAAGACTGGTGCGTCCCAGTCCTCGAAGCAGTGGGAGCGCCTCACCACGGAGACTGTCATCCAGCTGTTGGGGATCATGTGCGTCCTGATTATCTGCTGGTCTCCTCTGCTGGTAGGTTCTATTTCAGGCGACTGCTGCTTTACTTAAATGCAAACGTGGAAGGGGAAATAACCAGATTTCACTCTTTTAGTCTTTTAGTATTTTGCATTTTCATTTTAATTCTGTTGTGAAGTCCCTTGATGTGCAGTTAAATTAGCTGAAGGTTTTAAATTGGCTCTTTTTTTGTAATAGAGTGCCTCTTAGGAACAGGTTAAGAGCTTTGCATCTCTGGAGATGCTCCCACTTCTCTGCTCCTGCAAACAGCAGACTCTTGATAGACCAAAACACTGCAAAAGTATTTACATCCCTTTGCATTTTTCACATTTTATTACAGTGGAACTACAACTTTCAATGCATTTTATCAGGATTTCATGTGAAAGATTAACACAATAATACTGCATAATCACATAGTTCTCAAAATTGTGTACAAATAAAAAGTTGAAGTGTATTGCTTGTGGGTATTTGGCCTTTTTTAGTCTGATAGCACTAAATAAAATCCAGAACAGCCACTTGCCTTCAAAAGTAATCCAAACAGTAGTCCTAAATAAAGCCTACCCGTGTATAATATAATTTGAGTATAAATGCAACTGTTCTGTGAAGGCCTCAGAGGTTTTTTAGGGAACAAACAGCATCATGAAGTGACACAGCAGGCAGCTCAGAGATAAAGTTGCAGGAAAGTTTAAAGCAGAACTGCAAACCTACCTAGCCATTACCATCCAGCTATGTTACCAAGCCAAGCAAGGAGAGATTTTATAAACAGAAAAGGAGCCATGAGCCCCATTGTAACTCGGGAGAAGCTGCAGACAGCTCAGGTCCGAGAATCTGTCGACAAATCTATCCTTCATGATGAAACCAATGGGAAAAAACATGTTTAAAAATTGTCATTGTCATGGAAGACACGTGGTAAGCATGTGGAGGAAAGTGCCCTGGTCAGATCAGACCATAGCTGAACCTTTTGGCCCACATACAAAACACTGCATGTAGTGGAAACAGACCAGCCTCACACTGAAACATGTTGGCAGCGTTAGGGTGTGGGGGTACTTTGCTTCATTAGTAACATGATAAGTGGTCAGATCTGAGGAGAAGATGGTTAATGCTAAATACTCCAAGGTTTGAAACTCCAGCCGAGGTTCACCATCCCACAGAACTGACCCAAAACAAAAAGCCAGAGCTAGAATGGAACGGTTTGGATCAGAGCATATTAATGGGTTAAAATGATTCAAGACTAAGCAAACATGGTAGAGACATCCAGCAGATGGCTTGCAGTTGTCAAAGCAGCAAAAGGTGGTCTTCAAAAATTTTGACTCAGGAGGACTGAATACATATGCATAACACACTTTTAAAATTTGCATTTGTGAGAAATTAGGAAATATTTTTCATGTAATATTTTCTTACCACTCTATAATTATGAACCATTTTGTTTGTTACATAACAAAATGTGGAAGGGGTGTTGTTGCTTTTGCAACCCACTGTGTGCTTTTTTTACTTCACTTAGCTGTTTAGTTAAGTCAAACACTTTTGACTTAGTTCTAGTTACTGTTTCCAATTATAAAGTCAAACAAAATCCCATTTCCATGACTTAGAAAAAATGTTAATTTGTATTCCTGTCAAATGCTTCTGCCATTTTTTTATTATTATTTTTTTTTTGCATTGAGGGTTAATCCACTCAGGATCCCTGTTGGTTACTGCGCAATGAGGTCATTTGTTGTCGGCCACATCAAGGATACTAAAAGCCAAAGCACTTAGCAGAATAGCTGAGTTCATAGACTGTAGAAGTTGCAAACCTTCCTTGTTATAAGGTATCAGCTGGAAAGGATTCAAGTTATACATTGCATGCATGGTTTCCTTACAATTGTTATATGAAGGTAAGGTTTAGCCAAACAACTCTTCTCCTCGTCCTCGGCTTTTCTGATAGTAAAATGTGTCCCAATATTTCTCCTCAGGTGCTGCTGCTGAGGATGATCTACAGCCAAGTATCCTCCAATGATTGTAATTCAACATACATAAAAGCCAATAACATGGAGAGCAAAGTTTTAGATCTAGACTGTGACTTCTTTCTGACCGCGATACGTTTGGCCTCCCTCAACCAAATCCTTGACCCGTGGGTCTATCTGCTCCTGAGGGAGATCCTCCTGCGGAAGTTCTGCATCATGGCTAACGCCGTCTCCAACTGCTCCATAGAAAATCACAAGGAGATGCAGACAGCACTGGATGCTCTCAACAAACAGGACCAAGGTGGCAACAACAATTGCAAATCACAAACGAACTAAGTGACTGTAATCACCGTCTGATGACCTTCAGGTCAAAAAGCTTTCAGAACTATGGAAATAAAAAAAGGGAGGCAAATAAGTGGATAACCTTCCACACGAGGACTTTGTGCAGGGATGCAGCCGAGCGTCCTGTACAGGTACAGGCATCTATTTTGTTTAAAACACATTTCATTGAAGGGTACCAAACCAGCATGTGGATGCATGACTCTGCCATCTCTTGAATTTGGCTACTGTGTGGCCATAGGATCTCTCTCGTGGCCAAGGTTGATATCAATCTGCGACAGACGCAACATCTGAATGAGGATTACTTCTGACTGACAAGTCATTTATCTCAGGAGGCCATGGGTTGACTGAAAGACTGTCTAAAGTATTTTGTGAATGAAGAAAACGATGAGAAAAGTGCTTAAAACCTGTTGTAAATAACTTTGCTTTCTCTCCTGTGACACACACCATTTTGCTTCAAAAAAGCAATCCATGCTTATTTAATATATATATATACTAAACTAAACTGGGGGCGACTATCAAACATACTGTTATTTATTAGTGTCTGTAAGATTTTTGTTCTGATGACGCTACCTGCTGGGTGCCACCTGTTGCAGATTTATACGCTTCTCGACTACCAGCCAGGACCACGAAAAATGTGAAGTTTTGTTGGCAGGTCTCATCCTGAACATTGAATACGTTGCACATGTAGACTTCAGTCTGCAGTACTTGTGCCAAAACTCCAAGAATCTCACTGGTAATACAGTGTGAAGGGGGGGGGGGGGGGGGGGTCAGTATACTTGTGGTGACTGACATGAGGTCACGGCACAAAACTACCTGTTGATGCCTCCTACCAACGTCTAGAAGAGTGTACAGTAATTTCACCAGCCAGTTAATAACATGTACAACGTACATCAATAAAAGTACACTATCGGGTATAGTTTGTTTAAAGCAGACTATCAGAACACATGAAATTATGTGCATCTTTTAAATTGATTCGTTTGTATGGATTTTGTAATTAAGGCCGTTCCTGCAGTGGATAGCATGTTAAGTATGAACCAATATTAGTATGTGTTGGAAGGTAGAGCGAACACCGTGCTAAAAGAGGGCCAAGGCCAAAACATCCTAAAGCGACTCTGATCTTAAAAACGTCATAGTGGTTTGTACAAACTTTATTTTATGTACCTTTTAACTATTGTCAAATTTGCACTGGGTGATCATTCACACAACCCAAGGGGCAATGATTATTCACACTGGAAAAGGAGGTTGGAGGCGGTGCACCAGCAGTGATCTTCCCGTGTAAAACATGCACTGGGGACAGAAGTAAAGCATTTATGTAAAAAAAAAAAGTAATGTGGTGTAAAAAGTAAAAATCTTATTGGGGAATACAGTAGGTGAATGTTTATAGATTTTTACACTGCATTACTTTTCCTTTGGGTTTGGAAACACTATTTACATGTTCCTAATAGATAATCGGTTTTAGTTTCACCAACTGAAAACATGACGATGGTTTAGAGTTTAATAAAATAGTGTTTGCATAAATATATAATACTTTTTGTTTGAAGTAAGATGGTTCAAGCTCTATTTGTTCTCAGCCTTTCTCCTGACTAGCCCATATCAAGTTTTATGAGTCCCTGCTACGTAAATCATACACAATTAAGCCCAAAACTATTCATACCACTGGTGTTTAAAATTATTCTAAGTAAAGCAAATGAGTAAATGAAGAAACAGGACATGCATCTCTCTAAAGACAAAAATTTAAAGGGATTATCAATGATTATTTACATTTTATTGAACGGACATGTGGAAAATTATATCTAAATATATGCTCTAACTGACTTAAAAAGGTTGAAAAATATAATATTTTTGTTGTGGGAATTTGATGTAGATATTTGATGAAAACAGACAGAAAAACCCTTTCAATTCCTTTCTACTTAAAAGCACTCCTCATTTGTTATAATTATTGGGCAAAGGTACTGAGAGCCATGGAGGACATAAAGAGACACAGGCTGCAGAGCCTTTAATTAGCCGTTAGCTTCAGTGTAAATCCAACAAAACTGAATTTATGCAAAATTTAGACAAGTTATCTACTTTAGGTAAGATATTTAATGCTTATCAACTTCCAACAGAACCTCACTAGAAAATATTCTGGACTATCTAATTAAGCTTCAACAACAACATGTTAATACAGATGTTGTTACAACGTGCACATTTTTACTCATCTGAGGTAATCATTGTGTTTTGGAGTTTTATCTGAAAATAATTAAGTGTTTCAAACCTGTTCCTATGTTCATATTACCTTTACTTTCAGTGTTTCTCTCTGTTTTGTGCCATACTTGAAGGTGGGCTTTCTGTTTAGTACTTCTAATGTACCTTAATTATAAAAAAAATGTCGACTGACTTTATAAGGTGCTCCAAAAAAAGTGGAAAAAAAATAAGAAACGACACTGGGAAATGTGCTGTACGTCACATTGCAGTTTACGTTTATACAAAACAAGCTGATATTTGCTTGGATATATTGAGTGTATTTCAGCATGCTAGGTTTTCTCCCAGAGTCAGCAGAATTTAATCCGTTTAATCCCAGTGCTCCTGCTAAACAGAGTTATTTATTCACAGCCTTTAACACACAAAGTGCAATTTGCCAGAGGGCTCCGATGGAATCAATGTACCTTATAATGAGGTGGCTTGATCTCCGTCCTAACTCTCTAAACATCAGTATGAAGAAAGGGCTTTAACAATGGTATTTTATTTGATATTTGGACAACAAAGTGTTCATGACTGGTATCATTTGCACACTTTATATGATCTCATCATCAGCTTTTGACACATCCGCTACCATGCTAGCCTTTGGGTTGTCTGACTGGCTAAAGCAGTTAACCAACATCTCTGCCTCCCCAACACATCAACCAATCAGATTAGGCTAATGTGCACCATCATCCGTGCCTGGTTTTGCCTTTGCCTTTTAACTGTCAGAAGACACACGTGCTCAGTGATAATGACCCTATCGGAAATTGTTATCTCTGAAAGCGATGTGAAAGATGAGGATTTGTTTTCCTGTTTCCAAGTAACTGTTCATTTGCAGAGAAAAACAGAGCAGAACTGGGTTTATCTGATGCTAGTTGTAAACGTTGTTGACTGAAAGCTGTTAGATGAGAAAAAACTCAGAGGTTAGGGAAATGAAAACATTTTTTTCTCCATAACAGCCTATTGATAGTCAGTATTACTCAAGAACTGTACTTAAATAAAGCAATGCAATCTAAACAGAAATGGAAAAAAAAAAATGTATTCCTCAACAAGGTCTCAATTTCATTACGTCTAAGTGGCTTCACTTTGCTGTAAGTGGTTTTCACCTGAATTAATACTGAAACTAATTGAGCGTGTGGATGTGCATTAGCAACATTTATCCTGAGCGAGTGTCCACCTTCTGCAGATGTTAACATGGATTCAAACAGGCAGCTCTGATGTTGATGTTTCACATTTAAAACAATGCATATTAATGTCTTTGTTGCTTCAGGATACGGCTCAGACAAAATACACTGGAAAACTATGGCATATAATAGTTTTCAATCCTTTGAAATTTCCTGGGGAAAAAAATTACAGAGGAATATTCCCTTAAAGCAAAACATTGTCTTCTGGAAGGGAAAGCGTAAGTATTGTAATTAATTCAACGGTAATACAATCCAAATGGATGTAGAAAGACCCAATGCAATACTTACTGGGACCATTTCCTGTTTTATTCATTAATTATGTATGAGCATTTGATCCAAGGTCCACCCAAGGGTAATATGAGATGAGAATATGAAGAGATCCACTGTATTGGCCCACAAAGCTCAGTCTCACGCTCTCAAGCTCAGAAAGACATAGTGCCACATTTGTAAAGCGTAGTGTTCAAAATTTGATGTCCAAACCAGGCAGGCTGCCACTTTTTGGACATGTCAAAATGTTCTTCTGTATATGAATTGCAGCTTGCAGACATCATGCATACTCCACATGCGCACCTTCACCAAAGAACTGACACAGCTGGGACTTAGAAACAGCCTAATAATATTACTTATCGTCAGACAATGCTCTGCTGTCTGGACTGATGATGTTTGAAACTGAAACTAAAACCGATAGCATGAGCTGATCTCAGATTTTTTTTCAAAGAACGTATATCTGGCCACTTCAGGCACTCGTGGAGCATTGATATGTCCTTTTCAGGAGGCTACTCTATCCTTAGATATGCAAGAAAAATAAAAAAGTGATATAAAGAAAAAAGTGATGTAGCCGGTCATGATGCAACAGAGCACTGTGAATTCCGCACCCTTGATCCGAACACACAAACACAATTCACAACGCATCAAACGTGGCACATACTTCAAAGATCTAACAGGATTTCATGTTTCTGAAGGTCTCCCCTCCCTTTCTCACATTTCAATCAGTGTAGCATGCATTTTTCAAGATGCCAGCAGACACAAAAAAAGATACATGCAGCAGGGTGATGGGGACATTAAGAGAACAGTGATAATCAACTTTGACTGTAAGAATGGTTAAATTTGGGTCGGACGCATTATGAAACTATGTTTGTTTTTATTGAGAGCCGGCCACTCCCATGAGGGATTCAAACACATGTATTCAGCACCAGCATCATTGCAGAGAGTGCATTTATCTAATCATGAGGCGCACCAAATCCAGAAACACCAGTTAGCCTGCTCTTAGGAACTGATACATGGAAGTGATTTACTGATTGCCTTATGACCTTGGTGTCTTGAGATTTTTTTTTGGATAGGGTGAGAATGTCTGATAAGACTGTTCTTGAATGACGCACAACTCGAAGACTGTTTCACTTTTGTTTAAAAACATTAACATGCAAAAGATTAGCTGGATCAGCCAGATTCTTAAATGCAGCACAATTCTTGTGGTATGAATATCATTAATTCTTCAGCTGCAAGAAAATTTAAACATTATCTTCCCATTTCCATTTGTCAAGTATATCTGTTTTCTGTGTATAGATCCTGTCAGGTTTCATTTTTAAAAAGAACCAGATAAGACACTTCCTGTTATTGTTTTGCTTTTCGGGCACCATTGATGGTGTCGATGTTTTGAAACTTTGACTTATAATGAACATAATGAACGGATTTCAGAAACTTGGATGAATTAACAAATGTGCAGAAAGCAAATGTGAGGGGATTATTAGGCTGAACCAACAGGAAAATATTCCGTAAATCTATTTTAAAGAGCAAATATGGATTTCATTTCCTCACAGAAACAAGTTTGTCTGACTCGTGTGACTAAATGCCTTAGATGTACGTCTTATATTTTTGTACACATGATGCCTCAGCCATTAAATCTCACTGATCGAAGTTCTCTAAATTCCCATCAATCTTGGATACGCTTTGTTTTGCTCACAATGCTGTTGTTCCTTTGTTATATTTCTTACGCATTGCGCAGTGCAATGCTGTAAAATTGTGCAACCTGGTGTAATTTCTATCTTCAAAAGCCTTACGTAACGTTCTTGTTGAATTGAAAGCAGAAATGTCTATCCACCCAGATAGGTATCTTCTCATGTCTGTCTCTTTTTTGGATCAGTTCATCATGCAACACACTTTTAGGTCATTTAGTGGCAGTGTGGCTAATGTATGATGTGATTCAATGAAAACAAAAAATATCTAGTTTCTCACTATGTGAGTTGCTGCTGCTGTTAGTTTCATTGTTAAATATTAATGTGTCTTTGGTCTCATGGTAAATAACGACTGGCTTCACCAGGGTCAACATTGTTTCACAAGTAGAGCGTGTTCTAAAAGAAACCAGGCGGAACCACGCAGTGAGCTGCAGAAACACATTGGGAACAATAGCAATTTCAGTCTGACACTTGAATGTAATTTTTCTGCACTTGCACACTGACTAACTGGAATAACAAAGCAGAAATAAAACGAGAATGACAGCAATTAACACGACTTCTTAATTATTCTGGCGTAATAAGTCTTTAAACTACAATAATCCAAAACAACGAGAAGTACATTCCTATAGTAAAAGTCAGAAAATACATTGTTGAACCTTTTTGTGTTTTTGTGCTAAGCTGATTATCAGATGACTCAGACGTCATTTTCTTCTTCTAAATATATTTAACATTGTGAATGTAATTGGCTGCTGAAAAGCATGTGAAGGCTTCTTGTTCTTTATGCATTGTGTTTCTAATGGGCCAATAAAAAGATCAATGTGGTATTAAACACCGTGCAGATGGTTTGTTCATGTGAATTGCTGTTTTTGCTACACTGCCATTATTATAAATTAAAGCTCCACTCCGGCGGTAACAAAAATCCCCTGAAAATGGATCTGGTTTACTATAAGAGACCCTAGCCTTCAGACTGGAGATGAAGCACTAGAACAGGTCTAAGTGACGTGAATTGTCTGGTGCATCATCCTTGTTGCCATAATTAGCATTAAACGGATATAAAGGACGTCCAGGATTTCACTTCCAATGCAAAGGTGTGCCTCAGGAAATTTTATCGAAAAACTTCAGTAGTTTATTTAAACAACAAATGAGAACTCAAAATTCTGTTAGGACAACAACATAAAAGATGTGTTTTTGTATACGAAGATGGTACGTTATGGGGTGTTTTAGCCTAGACAATCAAGGAGAAGCCTACTGGAAAGCTGAGAGGAAGGAGCAGCTGTAGTACTAAAGAGTGCAAAAACAACAAGTACGTCTGCAACCTTGAGACGATCAAGAAGCAAAAAAAGCAAAAATCGGCCTGCATTCACAAGTAGTAAATGCACCTGCTATGGCACTTAGCAAATATCACTCTGTGTGTTATGGTTCTATGTGATAAGTTTAATTTCTGTAGCTCAATCACTGAAATAAATCACCTTTTCATTATCTTTTAATACATTTTAATCTAATTTTAACATTTACTTGTGAACAAATGAAGTAGTTTGACTAGAACAGACCTCAAGCTCATCTCTTTATGGTGATATATATAACTGTCTACTTTCAGTCTGAGATGCATCAACCTTTTAGCTCACACAAAGCACTAGTACACAATGAAACATGCTCAGTTTCACCTCGTAAGTAAGTCACGATGCAAAGGCATCAAATTCCGAACTTGTGCTAATGGATTTGGGGCTGTTGACTGCAGAGCCCATTTAATTAGAGCAAACACACTGTCATGTCCAAGAAACCAGCTTGCAATGATGTGTGTTTTCTGGCATGGCAGCTTATCCCATGGAAAGAATCATCTGAACAATTAATTAGTTGTAGTCACTTTTCTAAAATTTACCTTCCTACCTTTACTTCACTATTTGATGATGTATCAAGCACTCAAACACACCATTACGCAATCAAAGACAAGCTGAATTGTTAATAGCTGACAAGATAAAGCCGCACCGTAAGAATGTCATCAAACAAAGTGTGGTTATCCTGCTCTCTGGCCCATTGTCCACCTCTGATTGTTTGATTGTCACACAGCCAATTATCATTCAGTTCACCCAAGATGAAAATTGCCAATGGATGGTTGCCTCGTCACTATTATTGAGTGCTGTAGAACATCTGACACACATCAAGTGTATCAAGTCAGAGGCCTGGAATACCAAATAGTAGAGAAGAAAGTAAGGAAAATGCTGACTTTATTTTGCTTTTTTAAGTGAAGTGACTAAAAAGAGGATTTAGAATTTAGGGCACAGAATGCTTTAAAAATGACTACAAGGAGGGACATAAAATACACAAGAAAATTCAGTAAAGTTTCTTCGTAATAGTCAGAAGGTTGCTCTGAGAAAGCCACACAAAAATCTTTAGATGCTCCTTACATATATATATATATATATATATATATATATATATATATATATATATATATATATATATATATATATATATATATCAAAATGTCTTCTGCCTACAACTGCCAAATGTCTCACAACAAAAGCTTCAGGAGCTTTTACCTAAGCCCTGAAGGGGTTGTGATACAGTTGAAGTTGATTTGCTGGGTCTCAAATGCTGCACGTCAACAAGCTGGGACACCCTCAGCTTCAGGTGCCATAATACTGGGAGAAAACAAAGTAAAGGCAAGCTGCACATTATTACTAGACATTAAACAACATAAAATCTAAGTGTTTCATCTGCTTCCATATGGAAAATAATTAAAGATATTCAAATCCTGTACCACCAGAATGTGGAAAAGCTTTTTACCCTCAAGTTATAGCCTGAAAACACACCAAAAAGGTTAAAGACACTTAAATACACAGACACCTGAATCTGTTGTGTTATTTACTCTCAGGGCTTCTGTTGCTGCAGCAATGCTCAAAAGCATTATGGTTTCTGTTATTCTGTTGTTGTTTTTCCATTTTGCTAACAACAATAATTCTTAAAAACTTTCTTTTCTTTTGCTAACAAAAACTTGATTTAATTTATATGAGAGTTAACTTAGTCTCATGTGTTAACAAAGTGTCAGGACGCACATCCTAAATCTTCAACTATTTCAAAATGCTTAATTTAAAGACCTTATTGGTTTAATAAGAATGTTTTCTCCCCATGTTGTCTTCACTTTATTGGATGCCTGTAATAATCAGGATAAAATAACCCTGGACATGACAAAAAACCAAACATATACACACAATCTTATGCAGAGGTGGGGATTCGAGTCACATGACTTGGACTTGAGTCAGACTTGAGTCATTGATTTTATGCCTTTAGACTTGACTTGAAAAAGTGTTCAGAGATTTTGACTTGACTTGGATTTTAACACCAATCACTCGAGACTTGAATTGGACTCGAACCTGTTTGCTTGAAAAGACTTGATATTTCACCCAAAATCTAAAGCTTAACACATCTATCATTTAAAAAGTGCGCACCGTCAATTCATTTCACTCAATCAGTATCTACAAACGCAGACCATCTCTATCTGTTTCCCCACTTTGTACGTATGTGTGCGTGAGATGCAGCACAACCAATCAAATGAACCAGATTTGAACCAGATTTTTTTTAAGTACAAGAAAGAAGTTTTGTTTGGGTCTGAATATGAAGTTCTGCTGTTGCACTGAATATTCTGGAAAAATATAGTACAAAGGAGGACTGTTCTTCAAACCAAGTTTAATTTTACTGTTTTGTAAGGTCATTTGCACTGGTTTAATCACATTTTTAGATAAATACTGATTTAAGAAGACATGCTCAATGTACATTTAACATGCATTTCAACATTATTTAAGACCTGAAACGACTTGAAATTAGAGGTTTCAGACTTGGGACTTGACGTGAGAAATACATGTTTTGACTTGAGACCTGACTCGGACTTGGCTGTCCTTAATTGAGACTTACTTGGGACTTGCAAAACAGTGACTCGGTCCCACCTCTGATTTTATGTAATCGAACTACCAACTGTGGCGCCGTGCAGCCTATGAAAATTACACTGGATTATAATTACAAATGCCAGTTGAAATATCTATTTGACTGGGGACCAAGACAAATTCCATAAACATATCTTTAAAACATACATTTTGCATTGCATCCAAAAGGTGGAAAAAAAAATCTTCTGGGGTATTTGTGTATTTCTTTTTTCTTTCTATTTACGCTTTGTAAATCAGAAAGACACCTGCCAACATCTGCCAGGTGGTATGCTCATCTCAAACTGTAAATATTCTTTGCAAGTGGTGCTTTGAAGTGTGATGCAAGAAGCTCAATATACCATCAATCGCCCTCTGTGTCACCTGTGACTAATTTGGAGGCTTAAAGTCATGCATCATGCAAATCGCCTGCTGCAGTTTTTTATTGCTGAGTTGGGGCAATGTCTGTATCCAATAAATTCCAGTGAGCCCATTAAAAGACTGAATGTACCTTTATTCATTAGAGTTGAGGTTAGTTTATACTCCACGAGAGGAAGAATAATAATGTTGTTGACACACTGACATGTTTGTTGTCTGCCATTGTCCAAATAAAAAAAAATCATTCTTAATGTGCAAATAAATACATTATTTCAGTGAAAGAAATTCAAAGTTAAACGTGTTTGATGTTAGAATATATTAGAATATTTATGTAATTGTCTGAGAGAGAGAAAATGCAGTGTATATCAATGGAAGAACAAGAAGAAGAAGAAGGGCATCCCACAGGTTAGACTGTCATGTTTATTAATATTATTTTTTATATACTGATGGAAATGCTGAGGTGTACTTGGCTGCATAATGCTTTGGGCACTGATTTGAATGCTAAGGTTATTACAACCAATATTAAAAAGACAAATAATTAGACGGCATCAGTTGAGAGGAAAAGGTGCTCTGGGTGCCATTATATCATCGCTGTTTCTGTTTTCTCACCATGCTGAGACTCTGTGCTGATTTTTGTCTCAGGGAATGCATTCATTTTGATACATCGTTCAATGCTGTGACGGCAAAATGAAGTTATATTTGAGTCACATAGTTTAAATTTAAGTATACATGAATATTACAATGAACAAACAATACACATTATGTTCAGTACGAGCCTATAAAGAATGAGTGTGTGGCAGGGTGTTCTGGTGTTTTTGTATAAATAATAAAAATCTATGTGGCTACCACTGCCTACCTGAGATCAGATCTCCCTGGAGGTCGCTGGGCAGAACAATACACGGAAAAAAATGTCATGTTTACAATGCATGTTACTACATAGATTTCTGTAGAACATATTCAAAGCACATAGGTCTCGCAGTGTTGTAAATGTTATCACTATGAGTCGCATCAAAAAGGTAATTGATGGAAATGTAACTCCTGTCCCAGTCTTAAATTTTTTGCATTATGTAGGTATGTTCTTGGAGAATGTAGATCACTATGGGTTGGTAAAACTCTCCTTCCACAGACTATTATGCTAAGAGAGATAAGTATCTGTTTATTCTAATATATATAATTACTCTCTAGGGCCCTTTCAAGGAAAGCAAAGGCATGACTATAACTGAATTAATTAGCATAGTGATGGATCACCATCTTACCTTGCTTATGCACTGACTGAGTTTGTTTTTCCTCAGTGTTCAACTCTGTTCTGGGAAATGAGGCAAAACTGTCCTGCAGGGCTTTGTGCGAGGACAGAGAGACCTGAGGTCAGGTAAACAACCATGAAAAGTCAAAAGGTCCTCCACTGACTGCAATGGGGCTCCAGCAATCTCCATGATCCTTTACACAGTTACTCAGATTGCTGTGAAACAGCTCAGCTGTACTCCTCTGGAAATGAGCGGGTTTTAACATCGCATTTTAAAAGCTTTAATCAGGTCCACATAATCCTAGACAGTTGACTGAACCAAACTGGCTATTACCTACCAAAACCAAGACTTTGAGTCACTATTTTGGTGAAACTCATGAGGTATTAACTGAGGATATATGCAAACCAGGTAGCTCCTGTACCATAAATTGTTGGAAGAATCTGTCAGAGTTTAGCGCGGGTTTTGCATCTGCAAAACATGAACAACCCAGAGTTTGTACTTCTGTCAGATGCACAAAGCTCTGGCAAAAGGACAATTGCACATCAAGCAGCACTGTGTGTGCACATACAGGAAAATCTGAATATACCTTTTTATTCAGCGTAGATTTACAAACGAAACAAAAAGCATCATAGTATAAGACTGGTGCTTTTCGCGAAACTTACTCTGAGCATAAAATACTTACTATCTTTGGTAAATGATCCAGGAATTTCTCAGGTGGAAGTATGACTTAGATTCAAACAGGTTCTTTAGAATGCATTGTAACTAAATTACAAAAGAAAAGCTTGATTAATAACACCCATTTGACAATCAAGGAATGAATAAGAGTCCTGCAAAAAATTAAAGGAGCAGGCTTGATTAGCCTATTTGTACATACAGTAGGTGAAGCTGCAACAAATCAGGAGTGGCCCCGCCTTCATAGATCTGACAACCACAGGAGGAGAGGAAAGACGGATAAATATACTACCTCAAATCACAACATTTTGTGTTTACTTATATAACTTTTTTAGATTTTTAGGTAACATATAATAAATTACTGTAATACATAATATTGTTGCAATGACGCAATATTCCAAAGGCAGAAATGTATCAATTACAATGAGACAGAAGAAAGCAGGGAAAAAAATGCTAGATTTCTACTGGAGCAAGGCAGTCGATAAACTGGCAGAGAGCCAAAGACTGAGAAGAGCTTAAGTAGTGCTGCCACTAATTAGACATGGCTCAGGTGCGGTGAACAAGGCTGAGTGGAGAAGAGAAACATGACTGGAATAACATGAAGGCATGAAAACATTAATAAATAAAGTACCTGGGTAACAATAAGATCATAATACTGATGTTCTTTACAGGGAGAGTCAGCGCAGACTCTACCTCCTGAGCAGACTGGGGTTTTTTTGGAGTGCAGGGGGCGCTCGTGAAGACCTTCTTTAACTCAGTGGTGGCATCAGCCTTCTTCTATGGTGTGGTCTGTTGGAGCAGCCATAGACATCATATACGTAAACGCGTCGCTGGGCGGGTTAAAATAATCTAACCTGGCCCTATTACTCTAGGAGTGAAAGAATTCTGCAAACTGTGACTATTCTGGAAATGTTCCCTCTTAATTCTCATAATATGACGTTCTTCTTTACCACTTTTAAGTTGCTTTTTTTTTTTTACTTTATTGTCCTAGGTCTTTTTTTCTCATATTAGTAATTTTACCTCTTTAATACTCCCCCAAAAAGTCTGTTACTAAAGTTTCACATGTGACACGATTTTATGAAATAATGAAGACCTGTCAGGATGCAGCTTGTAGGCTGCATGCTGAGCCTCCCTTCCTCTCTCTCTTCCCTGTGCAGCCTGATTGGTTCCACCTGTAAGGCAGCTTTATTTTTGTTCAGTCACTGCCAGAGACTCTGCTTCAACTCTGTTCCCGCTAGTCACAGCCAGAGACTCCATTCCAGCCCAGCCTCAGCCAAAGACTCTGTTCCAGCTAAGTAACAGCTAGTGACTCGGTTCCAACTCAGCCCGCAGTCTAGGGTTCGCCGGTTCCGGTGTTCCGCTGTGGTCCCTGTCTTCGGCTCCTGTGCTCCGTTCTGGTTCCAAGTTCTCGGCTGCTGGGTTCCGTTCTGGTTCCAAGTTCTCGGCTGCTGGGTTCCGTCCTGGTTCCAAGTTCTCGGCTCCTGTGCTCCGTCCTGGTTTCAAGTTCTCGGCTGCTGGGTTCCGTCCTGGTCTCAAGTTCTCAACTCCTGGTGAGCCGTCCTGGTCTCAAGTCTTCGGCTCCAGTGTTCCTTCCTGGTCAGTCTCTCCACTCTCCTCCTGCCGGCCAGCTTCAGCACCCTACATCTCCGTCTGTTAAAAGACTCTGGCTCCTCTCGTCATCCATCATCCACACTGTTCAATAAACTCACTTTATAGAACTAGCTCTGTGTGTGCGTGCTGTGTCCGGGTTCATCCCAGAAAAATACCATGACAAGACCACAATGTTTAGATTTAACAAATTGATCCTTATATTCATAACACATATACATACACACATATATATATATATATAGTTTATTGCCAAGTAGGTTTGCACTTACAAGGAATTTGACTTGGTGTTGATGGTGCAGATAAAATAAAATATATATATATATATATATATATATATATATATATATATATATATATATATATATATATATATATATATATACAGAAGCTATATACACTCAGTAAACTGTGCGTTAATGTAAGCTTGTAAGTCCTGAACGGGGGAGAGAGGCAGTGTCCAGTAGAGGCAGTGTCAAGTGTCACGGGCGGCTCTTGGCCTTGTTGATAAGGGCGGTAGCAGATAGGAAGAAACTGTTCTTGTGGCGTGAGGTTTTGGTCCTGATGGACCGCAGCCTCCTGCCAGAGGGAAGTGACTGAAATAGTCTGTGACTGGGGTGCGAGGGATCAGCCACAATCTTCCTGCACGCCTCAGAGTCCTGGAGGAGTACAGGTCCTGGAGAGATGGAAGATTGCAGCCAATCACCTTCTCTGCAGACCGGATGACACGCTGCAGTCTGCCCTTGTCCTTAGCGGTGGCACCAGCGTACCAGATGGTGATGGAGGAGGTGAGGATGGACTCAATGATGGAGGAGTAGAACTGCACCATCATTGTCCTTGGCAGGTTGAATTTCTTCAGCTGCCGCAGGAAGTACATCCTCTGCTGGGCTTTCTTGGTGAGAGAGTTGATGTTCAGCTCCCACTTTAGGTCCTGGGAGATGATAGTTCCCAGTAAGCAGAAAGACTCCACAGTGTCGATGGTGGAGTCACAGAAGGTGATGGGGGTAGCTGGGGCTGAGTTCTTCCTGAAGTCCACAACCATCTCCACTGTTTTTACAGCGTTGAGCTCCAGGTTGTTCTCCCTGCACCAGGTCACCAGATGGTCAGCCTCCCACCTGTAGGCGGACTCATCACCATCACACAGCTATTTATTTGGCTTATTTATAATACTTGAAAATCTATATATGCACATCTATGTCTAAATACAATAGTCTGTCCTGTATGCAAACTAAAAACCTTGAAAAAGAATGGTCTTGCACAGCTTTTTTTCTAGTGTTGCCACTCTGCAGCTTTAGTGTGTCCAGTTTTGCAACATGGTGCAGCCTTAGTTTATAGAAGGCAGATACAAGTAGTGAAATCAGCCTTGGATGGTTGATTTCACTATTATTATTAAGGGCTTTATACGTGAGAAGGAGAATTTTAAATTCTATTCTTGGAATAGAAGAATAGAATTTATTTATCAGGAAGCCAATGAAGGGAAGCTAAAATTGGAAAAATATGATCCCTCTTGTTGATTTTCATCAAAACTCTTGCTGCAGCATTTTGGATCAGCTGAAGGCTTTGAACTGCATTTTGTGTACTTCCTGATCTTTAATATCTATAAACAGTTTAGCTATTATTAACTGATGTGGTACAATAATAAAGGCTTTGGTCTTTGACGTACACAGTTTGAAAGGTGTTTGGACAAACGGTGCGTAGTTTAAGAAACTGTAGAGGCCAAATTCTTGGAGCACTCATGCTGTCTTTTGTTCACTGTGTAACTTATTTCCTAAGGGATGAGCTGGAAAAACAGACGCAATCCTCAGAGGCCCCACCCCACATCAAATAAGTCTTAAAGGATCATATGTATTTTTTTGTGGCCGATACCATAAGAAACCATCTTTGAGCCGTCTTAACACAAAGTAATGACCTCATAAATCCATCCAACACCCACTGTTCAGTTTCACTGCAGGAAAATCCCTTATGTGTGTTCGATACTTTTCTCATTTTGGCAACAAGAATCCACAGCCTGCAGCATCACCCTGTAGATATTTCTGGAGTAATACTTGGAGGCTCGACTATCAAGCTTGTGCTGAAGAAGGTAAATATTAGGAAGATAGAGTCCGTCTCCAGAAGGTACTGATGAGGAGAATCAAATTAGAAAAGACCGTAACTCCGTTCTTACAATGATGGAGCCATAAATAACCGAAGGAACTTTTAATAAGAAAGTGTCTTTAGTGCTTTGAGAAGTCTGTGTACTCTGAATATCAATGAACAGCAGCTGAGGGTGTGATCTCTGCTTGGTTTGTTTCATCATCTGTGCTTGTTTCTTCAGGCTATTATTGATTATCTAACAACACGTTACATCACAATTTCTACAAAGAAAACAACCAACATGTAATGTTTTAAACTATGCAGAATTTTCTATGGGTGTTGTCTTGTGGTTTCAAACCTAATCAGACAATCTAAATAATGTATCTGATGTTAGATTATTACTTTGATGTTCAACATCTGGCTTGTTTTGTACCTTTGGACTTGTAATTAGTCAGAAAACTAAGATTATTCTTCTAGCCTTCAACAATAATATAATAATAAGAATAATGTTTTTATTCACATCATTATAGCTGCTTTACAATAACATCCATGAAACATGGAAAAAAGGGGAGGCTTCTCAAATGACCATAGTTGGTGTTAGGATTTAAATTATGCGGCTTGATAAATGGGATTTAATGAGATGCTCCTGCACTAATCATTGCATAACACTGTGTGTTTGTGCATATCGCTGTAATTAGGTGCATTTTTTCACATAAAGAAAAAAAAATAGAGGAGCAACAGTAATAATGAGGTAATGTTTAGGATTCAATTAAAGTTTGAAGTTAGCTTGAAGTTATAATTGGACCGAATTAGTCACCAGTCAGGATAAACAAACTGGAATTTTAATTTAAATAGGCAAGGTTAACCATAATAATAAATAAAAAATATCATCAACTGTCATCTTGACATCACATGTTAGCTCATTACGTAATTATTGGGCTATATTGTGCAAAAGTCTTTAATCATTACTGATTTCTTTATATGTAGCTTCCAAGGAGCTAGGGTATCTTGTAATGTTTTGAAGTTACTTTATTTTGTCTGTTTATTTTTTTTTCTTACTTATCTGCTTTTTACTCCTTTTAAGACCATTATTTTCTTGTCCATTTTCTGGCTTTTTTTCCAGGGGATTTGTTTGTATATTCATATGAATCAGTCATAAAATCTCCTCAACTCAAAAGAAAAACCAAGCGATTAGTTACACATAAGGGACGGCATGCAATGAACCAACTTCAAATCAGGCTTTTAGGATACTGGTTTCTAGCAACCACAAATAAACAATTTGTCAGCGAATATATGAAATTAAAGCTGGGTTAAGGAGAAAGATTTAATTTGCCCTCTTCTGTGTTTGTCAAGGCTGTATTTGTTAGAATTAGTGTAAGGGAGCCACATTCAGCTGCTCAGAGTAAACAGGAAAAAGTGCCGCTGTCGGTTTCACTGCTCAGATCGGCTGCCGTGGCAACATTACTCCCGCTGGTTTGGGGCAATTGTCAAGCAGAACCCCAGTTAAAAAAATGATGAAAACTGACATTTTAATGCACCACTGAAAAACTGAATCAACAACGTATCTCCACCTGCAGTCCTGCATCAGTCGGTATTCTGATTAATTTGATCCTGAACTAAATTGCAGAAACTAGCTATTTATTTTGGACTGTCTGCACAAATTTGCAACAACGCAACAGTTTTCCTCTTCACATTATGACAGTGATATAGATTTGCCTCTACGGGCTGTCAAAATCATTTATGTTTTAAGGCTTTTCTTACCAATTTGCTCAACTGCAGTACAGCGGGAAAAGAGGAGTTAGTTTTAACTCACGTCTCACAGAAAAACCTGAACGTTGTATTTATTTAACATTCAGCTGACAGTGAGAACACGTCGCCTATATACCCAAGACATTCATGAACAAAAAACAAGAAGTCAAGAGTGTTGGGATTAAGACAGAGTGGGCGGATTGTGTTTTCTAGAACATACGCTTGAAACAACAAGAAGCACTGCAAAGCAAAAACACACTAGAGACTTAGTAAACTACAAAGTTAATTATGTCACACGGGTATCCGTCCATCCGTCAGCCTGGGAGTTGGAGGGTTGTGCTCAGCGTTCCTCACATTGTGATCTTCTGGACCAAAATTTCAGAGGTTCCTCCTGAAGTAGGGTCCAGCAGGACTCTGAGGATCTCATCCAAGCAGCTAAAAGGGAAGAATTCACACTAAACAAAAGTGCACATGCCCAGGTCCCTTGCACATAGATGTCATGCACTGGTGTGCATAATGATGTCATCTCCAAATTGTGCATACAGGCTGGATGTGTGTGAAGGAGGGGTTTAAAAGTTATTATTGTTATAACTTACCCTATCAGCATAACTTGCTTTATCTGACTTATTTTTGTTTTTTTGTGAAGCTATAAAGGGAACAGGTTACTGCTGTTGCAAATCCTTTATGTATTATCAATGATTATTGGTTAAATTAGATCATGCTTGTTTATTTTTCAAACGTTTGTTGCATAAGGACGGGGAGCTTCACCAGCATTCAAACATGTCCAATCAGTCATATATTCATACATTTCTATATCTTCTTTCTTTTATTTCACTGGATTTTTTTAATCCTTTTTTTATGTGTTTTCTCTTCATTAAACCAAGGTTAAACTTCTTTAAGAGCGTATGGTCTAAAAGGATTTATGAGGCTCGCTGCCTCTCAACACACATTCCTTTTTCATAGAAACTGGTTTGTGTACAGGAGTAAGCGTACACAGTTTTTTTATGTGTTTGTCCTGGCTCTACATATTGTAATGTAGTAGTTTTACAGGGAGAAATTTACGGGTTTGTTTTATGACCACCGTGTAGACACAAGCATGCTCACATTTTCTGTTATTGACCCCACATACTCATTGCATTAATGACCAAGCCCCCAAGAATCAATCTACCTAATTGATTTACAGTCGGACTGTTTTTTGGTCAATACCCTTTGTTAAAGTTCATTTGCGTTTTTTACGCAGGTGCAATTGATGCAAGTATATAAAAACAAATGAGTGCACATTGTTCAACTGGGCTGATTCTCTAGGCTGACATTGCACACTGCTGCGTACACCTGGGAGGCATTTTTGTGTTATTCTGTACCAAACTGGAAAGTCCAAACCTTGTAAAACAGCGGGCGGAAAGCTCCTCCCTTGACTTTTGCACAACGCGGCTCAGTAGAAGAAAACGTAATCAGGACAGAATTTTACTACAGGCTCGTTCTCAAGAGAAATGCTCCAATAAAGGCAGTAATACAATTACAAGACAAATATCCATTAGTGCTCCAATGCAACCAGTCACACCAGGTCCTTCATCTCTACCTTTCCATCAAAACATATACTCTTTTATACCTCTAAGCCCAAATGTCATAAGAATCATCTCCCATGTGGCTGTGTGGAGTTATGTGACTTCTGAATGGCTCTGCAGAAGATGTGATGAGGTCAGAGTCCTGAGCTTGGCGCTGCATTTATCTTTATGACTGCGGTGTGCTCTACATCCTTGATCCGTTTTGCGATCCCCCTACCAGCGAAAATTATTCGCCTCATTGTTTAGTCCCTTCTGATAAACACTAAAGAATGCTTCAATGAAGACTTTAAGTCACAAGCTTTGAATAAGTTTGAAAAATCTGGCAACTATTTCCTTGAAGAAATGATGTTCAGGTTATTGGTAAATGACTCAATGCAATAAATTTAATAAAACTGACTCTGAAATGCAACTGTTTGTCATTAGGTACCAAATTAAAGAGCTGTTAATTTGAGAGCTCTCAGAGCTCTTTGCTTCTCTTTATCATAGAAAGTACTCCTGGTCCAACGTTTCTGTTTTTAATCATGTCTCTTGATAGGATAATGCTATTGATGGAGCAAATGCTTAACCTTTCAATGGTGTCTTTGTGTATTTTGTAGTGCTTGTAGAAAGTACTCCCAGTCCACTGCCTTTGAAAAAGCACTTTGTGTTGCCCTTACTGTAAATGAAAAGTCATCTAGAAATGAAGACTGCTTGACCTATTGATCGAGTGACTGATTATGTGTTCAACTGTTTTTCATGTATATGAATCCCCAGCTAAAACTATAGGCAACATTACCTTTTTGTTTGATTTCTTTTTCCTATAGAAAGTACCCCTCAAGTCAGGAAGCATTTTTTTTTTTAAATTAAACTCTACCACTATAAATAACTGATGATGCAAATGATTGTTTTAAGGCAAGGATTAAAATAAGACATGTTTTCACAACTTTTACACAACTGTTTTGCTGACTTACTTACTAACTTGTTCTTTGTTGAACAGCGATTGTTTCTAATTACAAAGGGCAGCTTTGCCAATGCACTGTTTTAAGAAACCATCATGCAAATCTTTGTTGTTAAATCTCAGTTTAGTTTAGATGCAGCTTTGCTTGGTAACTGACTGCTAAAAAAGGTACCTGTTATCTGTCTTTGTTATGTAGATTTTAGTGTTTTCTGCCGTGCTCAGTGTGTTTATTTGGTTTTATAGATTAATGTCATTGGTTTTCTATAGATTTTAGCTTACTTCCATTTTGTTGAAGTTATTTCCCTATCATTGCAAACATTTTTTTTTTTCATTTTTTTTTTTTTTTGCTAGCAAGTCTTGTTTTTCTGATTTTCTGTCCCCACTGGTAAAAGCCACACCTGCATGAACTAAGTCATCGTGCCCTCCAGTAAAGATGTTCCTCGCTTTGAATTCCTTGTTTTTGTGCTCTTCTTTGGCATAATTCTCTATAGTATATTTGGAGTTTTTAACTTGCTCTTCATACTGAGTAATTTAAAGTATTGTTTCCCTCCATCTATCTGCTCTCCCCCCTACATTTGGGTTCTATTCATCCTTTCTTCATGACAGTTTATACAGTCTCACATTGTCAGTGTGTGTCTTTCCTGAAGCCCAGCATGGATCCTGGCTTCTACCGCTGTTTCATATTGTTTGGATAAACTCATGTGTGGCAGTGACTGAATACCAACCTTACAACTTTGTGTCAACATGCTGTTTAGTCCTTCTTTTTTCAAGACTTTGAACATAATGAAGCACAATATTTGACAACATGCACTTCAAAATAAGCAGAGCAGCGGTTCTGGGAATACAAAGGTCATTTGGAAGTTGGTCATGTTTTAGTTTTCTTTCGTCTTCTTTTGGTTAACTTTTATGTATCATGTCCTGTGATTTATGTTTGCAGATATTTGTGGCAATACCTTTGATCTTTGAAGAAGTAATGCATTTGCTTTAAGCTTTGGTCATGTGGTTTCTTTCTGTGCTTCTCAGCAATGACAATGTGTACAGGCAGTGCATCATACTTAATGGGTGCATTGAGATGTTTTGATGTGGCATTTCAGATACACAGTTCTCTTCATAGGGAAAAGTTCATTAGGTCTTTGGAATGATTAAGATCCATCATTTCATGACTCTCAGACGTATACATTTTTAATAGGAATGTTACCAGCAGTCGTCGATATATTGCTCTTGAAAGAGACCCAGTGATACGCTGTAAAACCACAAATCACATCATATTGTGGCTAAACGTTCATCATAAAAGTATCGAGTCTTGCAGGGATGGATGATGAGGAGCTCCTCTTACACCAGAGATGAGTGGCCTTCAGTTGCAACAGCCTGTTCCTCTTCTGTAGTTTGCTCATCTTTAAAACGCTGCATCGACTGGGGGTCGTCTCTCTATAATGACAACTGTAGGTTCTGCATAATAAATTGACCAACCTGCGTCTATAATTGAGTTTTCTTGAAGATGTAATGGATTAACCTATAACACTAATCCAGTCTCAGCAGAAGAAAAACATCCCTGCTGAGCCTCAACAGCATGTTCTTCCTAAAGTAGGTTTACAGTTAATGAATTTCAGTGGTAAATTATATTTTCTTAGTAGTGCAAGCAGTTTGTCTCTGTCTATGGGAGTTTGAGGCTGGAATTAAAACAACAGAGGGTTTATTGTCCTAACTAAATCAAAGAACAAATCTAAAGGGAAAGTCAATATCCTCAGAACCAGCCACAATTTGTCTTTTCGTGCAGGAAAACAACAACAAAAATGTCTGGACACTAAACGTTCGGCTTTTTTCCCCTGCAGCTATTATTTGAAGTATTATGGGAAATTACAGAGATTAAAATGGGCTTTCATTATGACCCAGCTGCTGATGTAGAACCACTGCCTATAAGAGTCTATTAGGAAGTGGCATAAGCCAGCCACTATGAACCATAGGATTTATCGACCTTCATACATCTTAAAACCTCCCTCAAACCACTTCACTAAAAGTTGGTCGATATTATCTTTCAGGTTTTGTTGCTATTAAATCATCCTCCCCAGAGTCTTGTCCAGATCAAGTTAGCTGATAGTTCAGACCCCAGTCCGGATGGCATGTCTAAATTTTACAAGACGGAAGCCTGTAATTTCACCACTCTGAGTTGTGTCTTTATAGAGAAAAAATGTCTCTTATGTAAGATTTACAGCATGTATGCGGCCAAATCCACAAATAAACTGTAACATGTTTTTTTCTCTATGGCGAGAGTCTGGGTGTCTGTGTTCAGAGCAGCAGAGCTCCATTTGTGTCCATAACTATCATAAAAAAGCACACATCACGTTTATTTGTTTCCATGGGCAACGACACAGGGGATTATTTTGGGTTGATTTGTTGCAAACAGCCAGTGGATGTAAATCACTCAGTAACACGTAAAGAGTTTGCCTTAACATGGACTGATTTCTGCTGATGTTTAGATCTAAATGTCTGCTTAAAAGCTGACAAGCATTATGTCATGAAATATATGAAACCTTTATTATGTTTTTATGAAAATGTTTTACAGTTGTTTTATTGAATCTGTTCTTACCTTTTCCTTTCTTTGCTGGTTTGGTTTGCTGAATCTGAAAAAAAGTGAGCATTGTTAAAGAATGCCGAAAAATCATTGGAGCACAACTAAATGACATTATGGACCTATTCAAGTCCAGATCAGTGACCAAAGCCAAAAATAATCTTGGCAGACCCTGTACATAGAGGACTGTCTCAAAAAATTAGAATATCTTGAAAAAGTATACTAGCAGGCTATTCAACTAATCACTTGAATCGTCTAATTAACTCGAAACACCTGCAAGGGTTTCCTGAGCCTTGAAAAACACTCAGCTTGGTTCAGTAAACTAAATCACAAGTATGGGGAAGACTGCTGATCTGACTGCTGTCCAGAAGACCATCATTGACACCCTCCATCAGGAGGGTAAGACACAAAAAGAAATTTCTCAAAGAGCAGGCTGTTCACAGAGTGCAGTTTCAAAGCACATTCACAAAAAGTGTGTTGGAAGGGGGAAATGTGGCAGGAAACGCTGCACAACCAAGATCTGGCACCTGCCCACAGTGCCAAAACCACCAGTAACTGGTGGACTGACCATGGCATTACTGTCCTTGATTGGCCTGCCAATTCCCCTGACCTGAACCCCATCGAGAATTTGTGGGGTATTGTGAAGAAGAAGCTGAAAGACAACAGACCCAACAATGCAAATGAGCTAAAGGCCGCTATTGAAGCATCCTGGGGTCCGTTCTTCGTACGTCGCTAACTCAGTTATCAGGATTTCCTTGTTGACGATTTGGCATGATCTTGGATCGTTTGGTTCTTCGAAAGACATCCTGCACTTGTTGTCATAGCAACATGTGCGCCAGCTTAAGCCTGCTCGAGAGCAGGCTTATTTCATGTAAACAAGATTAGATCACGGCTGTATAAGCGGAGGAGATAGGGAAGTCTGCCGTAGCCATGTCCATTTTTACGACTGCAACCTGTTGCGGAAGGTGCAAGAATAATTTGCAGAGTTTTTCGAATTAATCGCGTATTGCGCAATAGACAGGATCCTTGAGCGCAGCGCGACAGTAGAGAGATTTTCTTGGTGGCTGTTATAAACAGACAAACACATCATTTAACAGTGGCTTTTAAAGAGGAAAAGGTGGTGTTGGAGCCATAAATCTAAAATATTTAAGTTATTTGTATGATGGTTTGCTTTTTATTTTTATCCTATCCAGTAAGAAGATTTTTTCGGGCCATTTTATTGTGAAGTTTAGTTTACTTTGAAAGGCTTGCTTCTTGTCGAGCCGTATATTGTATCAGAAAAAACTATGGATGGATTCCACGGAGCAATACAGTTTGCCGTGTAAACTGTGGATGACTTGGAAAAGGAAAATTTTCATTTTTTATGGATAAAGATTTTTTTTTTGTTAAAATTCCCAGTTTGCACATGTCCTTTACTTCCCGTGTCTAAGGAATGACACTGAAATTTGGATCTCTTGACATAACAAGTGCCTTTTTAAAATAAAGTATAATATTAAAGGCTACCATTTTGTAGAATATTCTTGTATTTCACTTTTACTTGTCCCCATGTTCTAGTGGGTCCCGTGGAGGCTCTGACAAAAGAAAAAAGTAAATATGAGATTATTAAAATGCAAAAATTCATACTGTAGAAAGTGATAGAAACATCTACCATGGATAGTATTTACGCATTAATTTGTCTGCTGCTTTTTGCCAGCCCTCTCTCCTGGCTTTAACAGATTGAGGTGTTTTAATTAATGACTGAAATTCGGCATAACCTTCCATTAAAAGCTCGTGTTCTGCTTGGGAGAAAAACTGTGGGCGTTCTTTGGCCATGCTGAACAGCCAATAGCAGCGTTGCTGATCAATGTTTCTACTATCGATACATTTCCCCTTTTAAACAAACGCATGAACGCGCAGTTGTCTCAGATAACTCAATCCAGCCATACTAATCGTAAACAGCAGGTGTGTTCGAAGAACCCAATTAGCCGGATCATGATTAGCCGGATGAAATCATCTTGGATGTCTCATTTGATCTCGGATGTTTTAAGCAACGTACGAAGAACGGACCCCTGGGCATCCATAACACCTCAGCAATTCCACAGGCTAATTGCCTCCATGCCATGCCTCCATGCCACATTTCATGTTTTTTAATTGCATTACAGAAAATAAAGAACTTTATCACGATATTCTAACTTTCTGAGACAGTCCTGTATGTGTTTAAGCCCCTCCCTTCAGGTAGGAGATACGCCCTACCAAGGTGTCAGAATCAGAATCAGACATACTTTAATGATCCCAGAGGGAAATTACTTTTGTTACACTCTCCAGATATTCAGATATACAAACATATATATATATATATATATATATATATATATATATATATATATATACACACAACATTCCACACAAAATAATATGAATATATACATATATAACTCTCTCTCTTTCTCTCTCTCTCTCTCTCTCTCTCTCTCTCTCTCTCTCTATATATATATATATATATATATATATATATATATATATATATATATATATATATATATATATATATATACATAACTATAGATCCAAATAAAGTGATAGTGACTTGCAAGAACAGTGCAAAGAATGAATAAATGTCAATTACAGACAGTTGTTAATCTTTACTTCAAGTCTTAGCTCCAGTCTTTTATGTTTTGCAAATGTGTGTTTTAGATTTATCTCTTTTAACTTTTATAAGTCACTTCTTATCCGTGTGTCTTGTCTATTGTCTGTATTGTTTGAGTGATTATGTGATGGCTGCTACTATTATTACTTGCTTTACTTTATTAGGTCCCCGAAGGACCTAGTAAAGTAAAGTCTAAAGTCTAATTAGGCAGTGAACGGATAGCTGGCTGCGATATATGGTTCGATGCCTTTGAGAAGTATTCATACCACTCTTCCAGATCTTAGCACATTACAACCACAAACCTCAATTTGTTTATTTAATTTTAGCCAGTACATGATAGACCAACACAACATTCTTTATTTTGATGTAGAAATAAATAGATTAATTATTAAAAAAAAAAAATTACAACACTGCATTTGTGATTAGTGTCCCTGAGTCAATGCTTTTTGTATAAAATAGCTCAAGCTTGAAACAGTCTGTGAACATCTGTTTTCAATTCTTACCTCAAATTCTCCATTGGATTTAGGTCTGGACTTTGATTGGTGAATTATAATTCATGAATACGCTTTGATTTAAAACATTTTACATCTCACTGTATGCTTAGGGTCATGGTCCAGCTTGTAGATGAATCTCTATCCTGGACACTCCATTTGGCTCCACCCATCTTCTCTGAGCGGCTTCCCTGTCTCCTCTGAAGAAAAGTCTCCCCACAGCGTGATGCTGACACCCCCAAGTTTCACTCTGGAAACAGTTGGTTCAGGGTGATGTAAAATTAAATTTTTCCATCACCTCATAGCCTTTTTTATATAGGTCAAGTTCAGTGTTCTCATGTGACCAGAGCACCTCCATCCACTTTTAACTTCTCCAGTTACTAAGGACTTATTGGCTTCCCTGAACAATGCACTCCTTTCCCAGCCTGTCTTTTTAGATCTTGGTAGGTGGGTGTGGAGTCGTGCAACACTCTCTCAATTTTCAGATGATGGATTGAACAGACACATGTACATGAGAGGTTCATTGCTTGGGATATTGTTTTACAACCTAAATCTGTTTTACACTTCTCCTGATCTTTCTATCATCTGCCTTGGTCTTCAAGATATCCATTCACAGAACCAAAAATAATACATATATATATATATATATATATATATATATATATATATATATATATATATATATATATATATATATATATATAAAAGGAGGTATCAAATTAAAAGGGCTAAAAAATGCGTGCTACACTTTTCAGATTTCTGTCAGAAATTTTGAAAATGACGTACCATTTCTTTCCTACTTGACTTCCCTGCAATAATGTGTGTTTGAATGTTACATAAAATGAGCAAACAATGGAGCAATATTTTGAAGATGGGTGGCTAAAAATGTCTTCACACTGGTTTCAGAAACTTACAAAGTCATACAGAAAGTGGTCATTTTGAGTTATTCCTGCTAAATTTGGGTCACCTTTTTCACATGAAGCTTTTTTGTAACATGGCTTCCTCTTTGTTTACTACATAATGACGGAACGGAGTCTAATCTGTGTGTTTGCTTACTGGAAGTTATTTATGTTTCAATACTTTTTAAAATATAGCACCAGAAATTGGTTGTCATAGTTGGATTCCATTTAATTGTATTTCATCTGATTATCAGTGTCACGATTACTCATAAAGCTTTATAAAGCTTTAGAAGCCAGATAATATATATAGCAATCATAGGTTCAGTGGTTTGTTCCTATGTGCAACAGAGACTAGTGTCTCTCCTACTTATATGTATTCATATATTGACTGTGGTACTCCACTTTGAAGCGATATTTAGTCTCACAGTGGAGTATTCAGTTCTGAGTGGCTGAAAGAGAGCTGAGAGGAAAGAGTACTTTGAACAGCTTAAAGGAAGAAATTAATAGCTGTCAGAGGACCTCACAGGGTAGAAGACAAGCGTGGTTGCTGCAGATTAGTCAAGCAGTGGTGAAGAAACATTAATGTATAATTTGATATTTCCAAGTTGAAATACGGGAATTCAAGGTTGAAAATTGAGCAGTTTAAAACGTCTGATAAAACCTTTGTACTAATATGTTCTCGTCTCGCAGCAACACAGATTTTATGTCAAAATTGTTAAAGAGTCTAGTCATGCTGAAGTTTAAACCGCAGAGTAGCAGAGTTTTGTGTTAAGGTGATTTGTTGCAACCCTGCTAAAACCAATTGCCTGTTTTCTTCTCCAAAACAGCACCTCAACGGAGAACTCATTCTCGTTTCAGTGGGAAAATTATTCAAATCTTTACCTCAGTGTTTTGCCTGCTACATTTTAATCGGATCTGTTTTGTTTGAGTTGGGTTATCTGCTTTGTTTCAGCACCGGTTCATCGTGACACATCCAGCCTGGCAATTGCTGGCATCTGCTGGAAATGTTCTGACCTGTTTATTTATAAATGTGATGCTGTACCAAGCAGCTTGTTATATATTATTTTTATCTACTGTACCTCCTGTCTTGTTTTAATTTTTTCATATATATGTGCTCTTCTCCTGAGAGGGTAGGGTACGCTTTTGTGGCTTTTTGTTGTTCAGAAAAATTCTTCATTAAAAATGTTTTACTCTCAAAAAAGGTAAATAAGGGCTTGGAAGGAGAAAATATATATATTTTCTCCTTGTTCGTGTAGTACCATATAAATCAGGATTGTGAGAATCGTGTTTTGCTGACAAGCAATACAAATATTCTGCAGGAAAAAAGAGAAAGAAAATAGTGTCTTTCTTTGAGGCAGATTTTGAAGTGTTTTCTTCCTTTAGGCTAGATGTAATTATTTACAGAGTACATATCAGGGTCAGCATAAAGAACATGTTTACTGTATCTGCTTCTAGAAAATAAACATAATTTGCTCTTTCATCCATAAAAAACATCACTGTATAATTATTATTTTTGTACCCAATCTGATCACGGAGACTGGTTGAGTATTTAATTTCATTAGTTTTTTTAGATGTGACTTTTTGTTTGTTTGTCTTATGGATAGAATATTCAATACTGCATTTTTGTAGGAATATTTGTTGGCATTATGTTTTCAATTTCTCTGTTTACAAAGAAACTGGTTATGGAACAAAGAGAATCTCATACTGACCCATGTCTATTTCAAACTAAAAATGCTCTTCAGCAGCCAAATAAACTTTTTCCATCTTTACTGCAATTGCCATAGTGCTCCGCTTGATATATATGTAAAAAAAAAAAAAAACGTTTATCAGATATTATTTTGGGATTATTTCAAGTTCAATGGACACATAAATGGAAAGGTCAGAGAGAACGAAGAGAAAAAAGAGATGAAATGCTAAAAGGGAGAAAATGTGACAAAAATAGAGGAAAAAGAGAGTACAAGATAACATCCTTAGAGTCTGATTCTAAACCTGCAGGAAAAGATATAGAAAGAACAGCAAAACCAACCATGTATCATGGGTTCAAACAACTAACGCCTTCATAACATAACAGAAGAATACGTAGTATTATATTTCAATCTGAAAAACTCACACAGAAAGAAAAGGCAATTAGAAGAATTTTATTGATACAATATTTTAAGAGTTTGGCGCTCAGACCTCGGCAGGAAAAATTCATGCTGAATTATACTTCAATATGCATAAGCAGGCGTATGAGAATAGGGATATTTCCCCCCGGGTCTGAAACTGGTGGCGGAGTGGAGATAAACAAAGTTTGTTCAGTCAATACGATGATCTGTTTGAGCTTGATGTCCAACTTAATAAACACAGGTTTGCATGAACTGTCCATGATGAGCAAGCATGAAGCGACTGTGGAGAGGAAAAACTCCCCTTTGGGAAGAAACCTCTGGCAGAACCAGGCTCAACATGGCGGTCTTCTGCCGGACCGTTTTAAGGAGTGACTGGGAAATCCGTAAGAGTCTGGGATGAATTACACTCTGTAGGGACGAGGTTGAAGCAGCACCATAGGAAAGCCAGGCGGAGCTTGGTACGATGGTGGAGAAGGGGATGGAGGTGGGTTGAATCCAGTCATCAGAGTCCAAACCAGACGTGGAACGCCACCGCTTGCTCGCTGAGCAGAAGGCCGAGACAAGGATGTGGAGTTCTTTTAATATGAACCCAGGATGCTGATTGGCTTCGAGGAGGAGCAGTTCAAAGCTGATTGGCTTGCGTCAGAGGCGGATGAGTCTCTGATTGATGGAGGTAGGCAATAGAGTTTCTTCAGTCTGAATTTTTGCTTAAGCTGCATTTCAATCTGAAAAACTCACACAGAAAGAAAAGGCAATTAGAAGAATTTTATTGATACAATATTTTAAGAGTTTGGCGCTCAGACCTCGGCAGGAAAAATTCACGCTGAATTATACTTCAATATGCATAAGCAGGCGGATGAGAATAGGGATATTTCCCCCCCAAAAATTGCCGAGGTCGAGGCCAGTGTATCAAACAGGCCGATTGCCGCGAAGGCCTACCAAAGTTGAGTGAGATGTATGGGGAGATGAGGTGAGGTGTATGTTGAGGTGAATGAATAGAGATGGTCAGTCTCAGGATGATACTTGGAACTGAAAGGCTTGCAAAGGGGAACGTCTAAATCGAAATACTTGGACCTCGGCAGGAAACATGAATCAGGAAACATGATTTATACTTTAACGTAGATAAACAGATGTATGAGAATAGGGATGTTCCCCCCCAAAAATGCTGAGGTCCAGGCCAGAGCGTCAGCAAGTTCAGAAGGCAGAGAGAAGGATGAGCAATGAAGGAGAAAAGATGTGAAAGCTTAGCAAAGAGGGCCATTGCCGCAAAGGCTTTCCAAAATTTAAACAAGATGAATGGAAAGATGAGGTGAGGTGGATAGAGAGGTGAAGGGTGAGGTGAATGGTCAGTTGATGCACGTGATGAATGAACAATCATAGCAGGGAGCATGGTGGGAAGCATCCAGGGGACATTGGAGGGAACACAGGGAGCATGGCAGGGAACACACAGGGAGCATGGCAGGAAACACACAGGGAGCATGGCAGAGAACGCAGGGAGCATGGCAGAGAACGCAGGGAGCATGGCAGAGAACGCAGGGAACACACAGGGAGCATGGCAGAGAACGCAGGGAATATGGCAGAGAACGCAGGGAACATGGCAGAGAACACAGGGAGCATGGCAGAGAACGCAGGGAATATGGCAGAGAACGCAGGGAACACACAGGGAACATGGCAGGGCAGGCCGCATGCAGAGCAGTCCAAGCGGATGCCAAATTGCACCAGAGTTGCAGCGGTTTAATAACAATTGTTATCAATTGCTGAATTTAAAATGCACTTCATACTCCAACCAGTAGGTGGCAGCAATGCCACCACAAGCCCATTGGCTACCGGCAACACCAGAAGAAGAAGAAAACGAAAACAAACAGTAAAATGAAATACGTTCGCCTGAATAGAGGACGAACAAGGGTGAATACATATTACCTGAGCTGGCTCCGAACGCATTAGCGAGTGAATGAGAGAGTAGAACCGGCTGAAAAGTTGCGGCCGGGACGAGCGGCAAGGTGGTGCCGCAAAGCCGATGAAAACCAGAGGAGGTCCCGGATGAGTCGGCGGATCCGCGAACCAAGAGCCAGCCCCACGGGATCAGTTTGAGAAAGACCCCGGCGCGCTATGAAGCGAAGCTGACCGGAACTTAGGCAGAGTTGGGACGCGTCTGCGTCGCTTGCGAGTTCATTGCACCAGGATTGGAGCTGACGAAAACAGAGGTCGGAAAGGAAGATGTGCGGCTAGACAGTATTCCTATGGCAGGAGGATTTCAGGATAAGTTATTATCTCTTGAATCCAGTCATCAGAGTCTAAACCAGACGCGACACGCCACCACTTGCTCGCTGAGCAGAAGGCTGAGACAAGGATGTGGAGTTCTTTTAAGATGAACCCAGGATGCTGATTGGCTTTGAGGAGGAGCAGTTCAAAGCTGATTGGCTTGCGTCAGAGGCGGATGAGTCTCTGATTGATGGAGGTAGGCAATAGAGTTTCTTCAGTCTGAATTTTCGCTTAAGCTGCATAATACAAGATGTATAAAGTGACAGACAAATCTAATGATAGGGTTTTTCTGTATAGAAGTGAATGTGTAAGCTCCTGGATCCAAGCACATGTAGGTATTTGCGAGAGTGTGCTTGTTTTTGTAAGATTTATTTATAACAAAAAATCTCAGTTGTGATTGTGAGGAGCCAAAGACTCGCCCCACAGACCAGGGGACCAACACAGGGATCGCTACCTCCCCCATCCCAGGAAAGAGCAGAGGAGAGCCCCAGGAAACACCCCAGCAGCCACAGGGCCGAAGCCCCCGGGCTCTGCTGACAGCCAGCTACGCCGGAGCTGATCCAGCCATGGGCCCAGAGACCCGAACCCCAGGGGCACTTCGCCCCTGGCAGGGCCCGACAGAGCCATGGAGCCCATCCCCGCAAAGCAGCCGCCAGGAGTGAGTCAGCACACACCCGATCATTCGGCACCGGACACTGAGGGCCACCGACCCACCAGCAGATCAAGGCACCAGACAACGGAGGGGAGCCAGACAGGAGGGATGGCCTCCACACCCACTTAGTGGCTACACCCATGCAGACCTCTGTTCTCCAGATAGAACTAGCACCAAGAGTCGCCATTAACCAGGACCGGGTCAAGGAGCCAGATACGGAGCCACCCAAGCAATATAATGATCACACTAATAAAATTTTTGTAAAAACTTCAGTATTAAGATTACATTATTTGGTAAACTATACAACTGATCAAATGATGTTTAGGGCATCAAACAAATCTCTATCTGCAAATATACAGAAATTATTCTGTGACAGAGCAATAAACCTTATCTTTCAAAGGTAAGAACTACAGTGCGGGGAGTCATCTTATGGGATAGTTTGACAGAGGATGAAAAAGCTTGTCCTAATCTTATCCAAGAGTGTTTAAACAAAATGTAATGATGAAAATTTGGAGAAGAGATATTGATGCCCTCGGATGAGAGCATGTAAATAAAGGGAGAAGGATGTGGAGTCAGAGACTCTGTCTTTGTCTAGATAAGTGTTATATTGTTTTGTTTTGTTTTGTTTTGTGTTGTGTTGTGATGGTGACTGTGGGGATTGGAAATGTAATAAGCTTCTGCTTCAGCATCCCCTTTTCAAACCATGCAGTTGACTCTGATGTAATTCTGTTTTTTTGTGTGCAATGTGTGCAGGTTTGAAATAAATGCATTGAAACCGAGACTCCTGAGAGACGCTGTATATCCCAATATTCTTCCTGAACAAAGATCAACTTACCTCACAACAAGACAGTTCATTATGAACGTGCTCAAAGGTGTCAGTGTGATGGATTTGACCCATTAGTCTGGTTCATAGTGAAAATCCCAAAACCTTGTGACTTGCTGAGCTTCAGTACTTAGATAAATAGATGGCATTGATAATATTTCATTTTGCCTCACCTGCAATTATTGTTTTTTTGTTTCAAAAGGTTTAACCGAGGAAGGTATGTTTAATACTCTACCTGAAAATCTTGATAAGTTAATTAATGTGCCTGTGCACAGTTGTTTAAGTTCACTAATTTTATAATGTGCAAATAGTTTTTCACCATATCAAATCTAAAAGCAAATGACTAAGTGGAAGTAGTGGGAATATAACATTCGAAGGTCTGTGTTTCTCAGGTACCCTCTTGGACTTTCAAAAGGAGGACAGAGAGATCGCCTTGATAGCAGGCTGTTGCATCTGAGACGCAATGACATTCTGACACTCATGAAAAGAGCAAATTAGTGACTCAAAAAGAAAACAGACAATAGAAACTAAGAAGAGGCACAAGCTCACCCACCAACTCACAGATACAGTAACTAAGCACAACATATTCATATTCACACCCACACATAAACATCTGTACTCCCACAACGTTTGTTCACAATGACACTGTCTGCATCTTCAGATTGAAAGTAAAACAACTTTATAAAAAGCAGTGGATATAGTCAGATCATTATGCTGATTATTGATGAATTTTCTATTTCAACCTTTTAGCCTGGAAATAGTTATTTTATAATTATGTCATGATCCATAAAAATCGTATTAGAGATCTTTTTCCTCAAGACAGGATTTATCAGTCCTTTCCTGTCATTCAAACCAGTATTATATAAGTTTGTTTGTCTCCCGAGTGCCCAGGCTGGAATGGCACCAGGTTCTAATCACGATTGAAACATTACAGAAAAAAATTATTAAGCTCTTTTAATGTTTTGAATAGAAAGGTTGTATCGGGAACAGAAAAAAGTTTTGCTTAATCTTAATTCTTAATCTTATTCATTTATTTGTTCATGCATTTCTTCCTTTTTAACAATTACATATTAATTTACACTGATTTATTCATGAACAAACAGGAGCCGAAGAAAGATAAATCTTGTTATCTACTTCTTGAGAAAATAAGAGCTAGAAAAAAATTATAAAAAACAATAAAGATTATATACACACAAAAAAACGTTCAGTCTCTAATCCTCTCTCCACACATTTTCACCAAAGGTGTGCATGTCTCATATTTCAAAAATAACCATAATTAGTTAGGATTTATTTCTGTTTTTGTATTGTTTTGGATTTATGCTTAGTCTGTTTTAAATTATCTGGTCTTTGTTATTATTTTATGTCAGCTCGTGTTTGTTAGTCTTTGTCTTGCTTTCTATCCTAGGTTTATTCTTTATTAGGCTGTATGTTCCCTTAATTGGTCCTGCTCTGCTCACCTGTTCCGTCCTCCTATTTAAGTCTACCTTAGTTGTTTGTCTGTTGCCAGAACGTCTTGTGTTATTCCCTCCCGTCAGCTTGGGGTAAGCACATTCCAGCCTCTGATATTTTTTGTACTACCTGCCCGTCTCCCAGTCCGTGCCTGATCTGTTCTTTGCCCTTCTGTTTTTTGAGTCTGTTTAGTATCCGCCTGGTTCTGTTTGCTTTGCTGAAGTTCCCCTTTTTTGCCTACTGGATTTTGTTAATAAACCCCTTTTCAACATACAGCTCCGTGTCTGGCTCACATTTGGGTTCAACCTTAGCGAATCATTACAGTCTTAGTGGTCCTGCTGTTATGTATTACCCCAGACTTCGGTGGTATAACTGAAGTAGAGGAGAATCGTTGAGCAATATAACATGCGTAAAGAGCTACAGTCAAACAAATATTTTACTTTAAATAAAATACCAACACTTTTGCTAACTTTCTTTTTTATATAATCTACATGGGCTTTTGAGTTTAGTTTGTCATCCAAAACAACACCTAAAACCTAACCTATTTTACTCTACTATAAAGTCATCAATGTATAGATTCATGTCATCACTCTTTTTTAGATAATCAAAAATCATATAGTTTGTATTGTCCCAATTTATTGATAACTTATTTTCAGAAAAAAAAATTCTTTTATAATTTCTTTTATAATTTCTTCTCCTATTCTTTAATTTTTTCCTGCAAATTATTACCTGAGTGATATATACTAGTGTCATCAGCAAACAACAGAAAAGTTTACATTTTGGGGGACTCACAGATGTCATTAATAAACAAAATAAAGCACAATGGTCCTAAAACAGACCCTTGTGGAACTCCACATTTGACCTTCCTACTGTCAGAATTTACCGCATTGATGTGAACATACTGTTAACAATTTGTGATATAGTGTTGAAGCCAGGGTTGTGCGTTGCGCCTTATCCCACAATGATGTCATTTTGCTAATAACAACTCATGATTTATGGTATCTAAAGCTCTGCATAAATCACTAAATACTAGTTTCTACGAGTTGATTAAGTGCTAAACTCGTCGATCTTTGTGATTTAAAATACTTTTTGCCACTAATTAATTTAAGCTTATCTTAAAAAAATACTACATTTTTGAGTGAATCATTTCTCTAAAATTTTAGAAAACCGGCAAGTTTGTCACTATTTTTGAAAAGAGGGATTTCTTTAGCAACTTGCATTTGTCTAGGAAAAACATCACTTTGTGAGGAAAGATTATAGATGAAGGTCAAAGGCTTAGCAATACAGTCAATAGATATTTTGGTAATTATCACATCGAGTCCATCACAGTCTGTAGATGTTTTACACTTATATTTTCTTGTAATGGATAAGACATCCTGTTCGTTTATATACTTAACAAATATTGACTGCATTATTCTACTTCCAATTTAACATTTTAGCACACATAATGGTAAATAATATAATCACTGTCCCATTCATCAAAGAGCAAAAAAAACACAGTTACTCTGATTAAATTAAATCTGCTACAACAGGACCCAGTAAAATCCCAGAAATCACTCAAACATTGGATTTGATTTCTAAATAATGATGCTTACAGTCATGGTAAAAAAGCACACCCCATTTAAATGGTAGATTTGACATACTGTATTTGTCTTGTACCAAGAGCTTTTGAGGTGTTTAGTTTTTCACAGTTTTCTATTTTGGTTTCCTAATTGTTTCATAACACGGTGGAATCTGTGGTGTGTTTTTATTTTACACATGAAGATAAGACTGAAACAAATTTTAGAAAATTGTAAATATCATATAATTTTAATTTAGAAATTTAGGAATTTAACCACACCAAATGACTGTAAACTCAGTGAAAAACACTTTAACAGAAAACACAAAATTCTGAATTAGTAGTTTAATAATAGTTTTGATAATTATATAATTATGTGTGTATCCATTGTTTTTATTTAGCAATATGTTTTATTTTGAGGAATTTCCTTGTTCGTTTCATGCTTTCTGGCCCAGCAGCCCTCCTGGTCCCAATATGTGATCACCACACCTGTTGTTCATTCCTGATTAGTTCTGTTTGTATAAATACTTCTTGGGGTTTCTTTGGTTCTTCTTGCCATCTTTCCTGGAGCTTTTCATGCAAATCCTGCTTGACACTTTTGTGGCAATGTGACCTCCTAACCCCTTTTTTTTATTTGAAGATTTTCTTAATGCCAGGCTATTAATTTAAATTTGTGTCCACCCTGGACTTCCTGTCCCAGCAGCTTTATTTAAAGAATTAATTTGCTACTTTGTTGCTATCCAGGCTTTAGTAGTCCTGTTAAAGTAATTGCTCTGTACAGCAATTACTTTAACATGCTATATCCCATAAAAATGATTGGCAGTGCACTTAAACAGAGACTTTGTAGTATTCTGCAACCTGAACTTGAACAGTATGAACTTGGTTCATGTAGCCAAATTATAACAGAAAGACCCCCCCCCCCCAAATATTTGACAAAGCAAGTCTCGTCTTATGGGAAATGCATGCAAACTCAGTACAGTACATAGAGCCTGCGCAGAATCTTAGCCGTGGAAAGTTTTCCTTTATGTCCCAAACTGTTGCAGTTGTTCCCGTTTGCAATATTTTAAGTATTTTAAATATAAACTCATGAAATATCCTCAAGCAGCTTCTCCATTGAAAGAACCTGAACATCTGTTCACTATAAAAGTGTTTGTTTCTCGAAGCTAAACCATGATCTGCAAATACAAACCTGCTGTGTCTCACTATGTCTCCAATATTTGGTGATGTGAGACTCCGGGGCTGGTGTAGGTGAAAATGATTTTATCCCAGCAAGAGATTATGGTTGTCCTTTTGCAAGGACACTGAAACGGTTTTTATGAGAGACTACAAAAGGGCTTTGGTTACCAAAGTAACACTAAAAACAGTGTTTCAAGACATAACATTTTCAAAGAATCTTTAATCAGTGTACAAAAATTAAATCCAGGCTTGACATAATATATGCAGCTGTAGTGTGCACACCTTGGCAGAATCTCTTATTGTGGGACCATTGTTTGGAGAATTTCAACAATAATACAAGAAACAAATCTATGACTCTTGGTGTGTGTTTGGTTGAAGCAATTCCTTACCAGAAAAGTCTTGCCTCTTTTGAAATTACAATGACCAGACAATCAAAGGTTTGTATAATCTGGCAGCTTTGGCCTGATGGCATGAATTTAAATTGATACATGTGGGTTGAAATGGTTAATGAAGGCAATTATGTTCTCTTGATTTGAGAGTGTGTGTGTGTGTGTGTGTGTGTGTGTGTCTACTTGTACTTACATCTAAATGAGGACATTTCTTTTCTCAATTTACTAGTAAAGTAAGGGCTTTAATGTAAATTGATGACCTTTTTTTTCCCGTCCTTTTTTTTTTTTAGGGCCGGGGTTTCTGTTTAGGATTAAGGGGTTGTTTAGGGTGAGGTATTTACTTGGAAAGGTTAGGTTTAGGGTTAGAGGTTAGGGTTGAAAATGAATGGAAGTCAAGGCACGGTACTCAGTATTTAAAATAAGTGTGTGTGTGTGTGTGTGTGTGAATTTCTGATCCTCCAAATGATGACCAGGGGCTTGGGAGTGCCAGTCAGCAGTGTTCAAACTTCTAATTGTGGAAATAAGTTATTCAAAAGCAAGCCAAAGTCAGGAAAGCCAAAAAAATATTATTTTGTCTCAACTGCCAGGAAAATTATTCAGGATACAAAGGAAAATCATCAAACTACTTCAACAAACATGGAGTAATGCCACAGAGCGCCCCACTCACAAGCCTCAAAATGTCTGGAGCAAAGTTACTTAGGGTGATACGATCAAGTTTGAACTTCATCATAAAGGCCTATGTTGTTTCTACTTTCTGCTGACGTTTTGGGGATGAGTGAGCTACAAACACAAAGAGAATTTAGTCAAAATCAATGGCATGGAGGCCGCTTATGGGACGTCCTTTGCCAGTCCCACATGGCAATGATCCAAAATGCAAGGACAAGTTAACTTGTGGCTGACCTGTGTGACAGCAGAAAACTGCCAAGAATCTGGAGTGGCCATTTTCAGTGTCTTGACTTTAATATCATTGGGTCTCTTCTATGGAGATTTCAAACATACAGTTAATGCAAGACAGCACAAGAATTTCTAGGGACTGTAGACTTTTTTGCCCCATAGCTGGGAAATACTACAGGAAAATGAGGTACCTCATTTCTGTCTCTCTTGTTTGTTTCTAAAGGTGGTCGACCCAGGTTCTCACAGTACTTATAAATTGTTTACATCTTGTCTGTGACTCCATCACTGTTTCTTTTTTTTCTCAAGTTTCCCAAGTTGCTGCCACAGAAATAATTTAAAGGCAGTCGATGCTTTTCCACCTTGACAACCTCTTTCTTCCTTTAAAATATCAGCCTCAAAATGTATTGACCACAAGGCATGTAGCTTAAGCACACAATTTTATATAAGGGCCCCATAATAGGAGCTTAGACAAATCTCACTATAGAAATCATGGTGATTGCAACTAGACAGCCCTTTGCAAAACAGGAGTCACTCTGAGAAGTAATATGTAAGTAATAATAGTATTTTCCTTTCTTTAACCTCCCCTCAGCCAGTAACACTGTCACAAACTGTTTGTTTGCAGGGTTTTAGCAGTCATGTGACCAATAGCATGCATAATGTTAACACTGTAAAACACAAACTTTATTTTTATTTTTTTGTAAATATGTTGGTCCACTCAGTCCTATCATTTGCATGACGGCATACGGGGTTCTGTGAAAAATAGCAGGGTGAAGTCTGAGTGGAGCTGAGGTCCGTTAGCAACGGTACGTTTCGATTCTGCAGAACTTTATTGACCGGGAACTGAATCCAAGAGTTCAAGCTAAATTTAGTAGACTCACTAATCAAGTGTATACATTTGCTGTTACATCTCATACTGGAAAAAGTAAACATAACTAACAGTGATCAGTTCAGAATGATAAAACCTGAACTTGCCAATGAAGCGACAGGACCGATGAGCCACTCTACTGACATCAGAACATCTCTGAAAGAAAAAAAGAACAACTTTGTAAAAACAAAGTCAATTTGCTGTGTTTGAGTGTCTGGGAGGTTTACTTTGATGCTGAGAAGAGTAATCAGCTGAAACAGGCTGGTGTAAAGAACATTATCCTCCAATGTGCTTTTAAATTAGGCTCTGGGTAAACAGGGCTTTATTTCCAACTATGTGAATTTTGAACATAAGGTTATTTGGTTTTGCTGCCACTTTGTATCCCACAAGGCCATTCCTTTAATTTTTTGGGTTACTTTATTTTAGATTGTCGCGTCATGATTAGTCACCCTCAATGTTTTAGGTCGTTGTTTAAAATTGAATTCAGGCTGGTTTTCTAAAAGGCCATGCTCCATTAAATGAAAGCGTTGCTGAACGTTGCTAAAAGGTAAAAAAATTTTACCTTGTGTGGTTTTAATTCTGTTCCTACATTCAAATTAAGCATGAATTAGCAAATGTATACACACCAATTTTTAAAATAAATTGTAAAAAATTTTTTTTTTTTTTTGTTGCCACTTATCCCTACGGGGAAGTGCATGTGTAATCTGAGAGCATGAGCAATAGTTGTCCTCTTAACAGAGTCTCCCACTAGTTGTGCCTAATTATCACTTACTGAACATTTATGGGTAAAATAATATTAAATTTTTTTTATGGGCCCAAAACTGAGCCCTGTGGCACCCCACACAATAGGGTGGCAGAGGAAGACTTATAATCGCTAAGAGAGACACAGAAAGTTCGGTTTTCTAAATATGATTTAAACCAATCCATTGGCGTAACCCGATGCCAACACACTGTGCCAGACCAGAAAGTAAAATTTTGTGGTCTACTGTATCAAAAGCAGCAGTTAAGTCCAAAAGTACAAGAATCACACAGTCACCAGAATCTGTAGCTAAGAAAATATCATTAAAAACCCTTAAAAGAGCTGATTCAGTGCTGTAGAACATTTTAAAACCAGACTGGAAAACCTCTAAAATATCATGCTCTTCCAAAGATGCCATCAGTTGATCTTAAACCACTTTCTCAATGATTTTTGAGATAAAGGGAAGCTTAGAAATCAGCCTATAGTTTGAAAGAATTGTGGGATCAAAAGCAGGTTTTTTAAGTAAGGGTTGAACCACAGCGTGTTTTAAATTTTCAGGAACTACACCTGAAGACAGACTGCTGTTAACCATAGCAAGAACAGAGTGGCCCAGGGTTGGAAAGACCTCCTTGAAAAATCGAGGAGGAACAGCATCATATGGAGAGCCAGCAGGCTCAAAAAAGGCCAGAGTCACAGGCTGATTAAAAACAGCAGAGCAAGTAACAGGGGTTGATGGGTCAGAACCAGAATGTGAAATAGAAGCTCTAGTTGTTGTGATTTTTTCAATAAAAAAATTAAGAAAATTTTCACAAACAGCAGGAGATGCATCAATCAGATTTTTTTGGGAAGCATTTAAAACGTGATCAATCATCCTAAACAACACACGAGGGTTATGACGGTTTTCTAGGATGACATCTGAGAAATGCTTTCTCTTAGCATTTCTCACAGCTATTTGATACTTTTGCCAGTGGTCCTTTAATATCAGAAATTAAACCTTCAGTTTGTCCTTTTTCCATCTGCGCTCAGCTTGACGGCACTCACGCCTGAGCGTCCGTGTCTGGTGGTTTAGCCAAGGCTCAGATTTAGTTTTTGGCATCTTAATTTTCATTGGTGCGATGGAGTCCTACACAGTCTGGCAAGTGGAATGAAACCAAGAGATAAGTTGTTCAGGCTCTGTGTATGCTGGTTTATGTTCTTTCGTCAGTTCAAAAACTTCAGAAAACTGGGCTGCAGATGAGGGGTTAAAAACACGACAACTACGAGCAGCAGAGATTTGGTTTGAGGTTGCACGGGCTAGGGCGACATCAAAAACAATGGGTATGTGATCTGAAAAAACTGCTTCACAGAGCTCCAAATTTTGAACAGGCAGGCCATATGATAAAATCAAGTCAAGAGTATGGCCACCTTCATGTGTTGGACTGGACACACACTGCACAAGATTAAAAGAGTCAATAAGGTTTAAGAACTCCTTTGACATAGGTTTATCTGGGCAGCACACATGTATATACACATGTACATGCTCGTGGTACATGTGCACATGTACCACGAGCGGCGGGGCTGGAAAACTCCATCCAGCCCGCAGAGAGGCACCAGCCAGGGATCGATGGGGTCCAAAAAACGTCGGGAAACAGCGACTCCAGGAACCGATACATGACTTTTATTTGAGGTGGATGAAAAACGCCACAGGGAAGCCCTCAGCTTCACCAGTTGTCCACTGCGTTTACCCCGGCGACGTCCGCGTCTTTTCCGCAGAGGTGGAGTCCAGGTATGGAATAGGTGAGTCGGAATGCCTGAAGAAAGGGGGGGCAAGGTTTTATGCCAAGCAACATCTATATTGCTTATAAAATTTACCGAGACCTGGATATCCAGCAATGTTTGGCGATCATACACCAATAGAGAGTTGACATTTGCTGTGATAATCAAAAAAAGTAACAAAATACCACATAAAGCTAATAGTGACAGGCGACATGACGACACTGGCGCCATCTTTTGACATATGGGTTGGATGTCTGTTTTTCTATGTCCTCTCCAGTGTGTTTGGACAAAATGATAAAAGATACTTTATGGCCAACTGACCAAGGTTCCTGTATTGACATAAACTGAAGCCCCTTAGATCTCAGAGGGGGAGATGTACAAGCAAATTATGGTTTTTACACTAAGAAATAAATTCTTAACAGTGGGCAAACAATAAAAGGGGAGCTGTGTATGTGGTTAAAAGGTTATATTTTGCATTGCAATATGTCCAAAGAAACCATTCCATCTGTTTGCTCAGACATTATTCACTTGACTTTTCAGTCGAAAAGGTCTGTGGCTAAAGTCGTCACAAATGCCAAAAAAACCAAAGGAAGCCTTTTTCCCTTTGTAAGCCAACAAAAACTGTTTACCAGATTGACGTCACATTTCCAGGCAGAACCAAGTTAAAATAATGACCACTTACCACCTTGGAGCAGAACAAAAGTAACATGATATTTGAAAACACACATTATGAATAGAAATGAGCAATTTACTGCTCTTCTCAAGCGTTCATTTCCGTTAGGCTGTCTCACCGGTCAAATACAGGTGAAAACACAGTTTCAGCCACACTTTAACGTAAAACGACTATTTTTCATTCAAAACATGCTGAATTTAAGACTAAATTGCTGATATTTTCGCATTGCTTTTTTAATGGAAAGCAAAGTACAAATCTTTCCACTGTTCTCTTTTCACCAATAAAATCAGACAAAAATGTCAAAATAGAATAAAAAAATTACCTATTCATTAAAAAGCAAAAACTTAAAATAAATGGAAACTAAATCTTAGTTGCTTCACTGTTTTTGTTCCAGAGAGATTAGTCAGCATGCAGTAATTATAGCAATAAATATGTACATTATCTTAATAAATATATCATGTCTGAATCTACATTAAAGTTTTCCTGCACTGTTTTCACTTACATGTCTACTATGTAAAAAAAAGTCACATGTTAACATTGTTACCTGCTTCTCAGGTGTCAAACTGCTCCTCAGTATTTTGTTGTTTTAAGGCAGCATGAAGGCAGACAGCAGCACTGAGGCATTACATTTCTGTCTGCTTTGACCAGTTCTGTCAGCGAGTTACCTTGTTTATTGTGTTTCAAGTTTTCTGGGGTTGTTGCAATTTAATTTACTTCCCTCGATAAGTGATTTACCCACGCAATATTTCAGAGGAGGGAAAGGAAATTGGATTAATTCAGGTTAATGTTGTTGCCCTCCGAGTGTTTTTTTTATGAAAAAGAATCCAAAACAGCCGCTGTGCTCTAACAGAATAACTATCAACTACCTGAATTTTGGGTCTGAGAAATTACTACAAACAAAAGAGGAAAGGGATGAAAACTAATATTTTCTGGTTGGTTTCTGAAATTGGTTCCGCAAGAAAGTTTTTATCCCCACAATAACCGTTCCCAACTGCTGTGATAGAAGCCATTATGGTGTAATTTCAAATCATGGAATCAGCTCTTTCTGCATGTCTACTGCGAGGCTGGAAGACACTTCCTTTTTATTACAAATGCTGCTGCCAAGATCCTCAAACGGCTCCCAAGAGCACTCTTCAATTACCCCAGCTTCTATTAAAGAGTACAAGTTTATGCTTGTTCATTTAAAAGGAAAATTGTGTGTGTGAAATGAATTTTAAAAGAATTTTTACTTAATTTACACCTATCATGACGAAGGAGGGCTTAAAAAGAGAGGTGGGAGTCCTGCTAATGACTCCATTTCCTGCGGTTCTACAGCTATTTAAGTATTAACTAAATATTTAAAGGCCTGTCTGAGACAAGTGTGTTCGTACACTCGCTCACGTTTACCCGTGCCTTTACATAATATCCTAATTCTGTCAGAGTAAGTGGTTATGCTACAGATGAAATATGTACTGTTCGATGATTGGAAGAACATGGAGCACATTTACTGCGACACAGCAAAGAGAACATGATCTACTTTTCAGCCTTTGACGGGACTGCAAGTCAGAACCAGTGACTCAGCAGTTATTTCGCTAGGGGTTCTGGTTCCTCATCCTTAGAACATATTTTCCATCACAGGGTAACAATTTAAAGTTGCAACTATGTGTCATATACCTAAGACGCTAAATGCAATAAACTCCACAGGAAGACGCTGCCCCAGAAATAACTACACCTTGATGCGGTCACTTAAGCAAAAGCGAAGCTGTAAAAGGACTAGGGGAATTGGCCAAACAGCTGCTTGGATTTTCTGTGAAACAATAAAACGGAAAAACTCGTCATAAAACAGGGCTTTGATAATGGAAACCTAAAGTGTACACAGGTTTGTTTGCATGAGTGCTTTCAGTGCCAGTTCTTGGGTGAACAGCGCCACTCCAGGCTCCTCCTGAAGGCCAGCTGCAAGCAAAAAGAACTGCAGCGATTATTTCTGTAACACAAAGGCAGTGTTTTTGCTGTTTTTGGGGAAGAAATCTGTAAGTTTTAACCAAAGACAGGGTCATAAACTGTGATTCAATATGCTGGGTTAGAGAAAGGACTGAAACGAGCCTTATCAGTCTTTTTACGCAGTGTAATTTTTGACACATTTCCAACGACCTGATCAGACTCACTTGGCAATGGTAAACATTCTTGAGTTGCTTCCTTTAATAAATGGTGGATGTGTCTCCCTGAAGTGCACTGAGACAGAACAGACTGGTGTGCTTCAGATGTGGATGGTTTTATCAGAAGCGTAGGCTGCTGACATGCACTGCCCTTAACCATTTTCTACAGGCCCTCTTCTCCCTGGAGCAAGACCAGACTGTGACATCAGACAGACCAAAGATGGCCTCTGCAGGGTGTTTAAGACAGTTTCTAGGCTGCATAAGGAATGTAGTGCTCCGCCTATTCCGCGTGATACAATTTGACCGTTCACTTCACTTCAAGTGTTTTGAGCATAAACACAACTGTGGTCTGCTGCCTTGCTCGTGGCGTCCTGCCATTACTCAGCCTGCATCAAGAGGGAAAAAAAAGTACCATGCACATGGAGATTTCTACTGGTCCTGGTGTGATATGGATCCCTGCTGGGAAGCGGCGAGGACGCCTCCAAATTGCAAGCACACATGTAGGTTGCCGGAAGGGTGAGTTTTTTTCCAGGCTGTAATTCAAAAATGTATTTCTGACGCTGTCAAACAGCAGTTCCTGTGTTGTTGTATCTAGTGAGGAGGAGGAAAAAGCACAAGCAGAGCCTCTTAGGATTTATAATGTGACTCTGCAATAGATGAAGCTTTACTCATAAAAATAATTTGAAGGCATCCTGATGCCTCATGGTGTGTGTTTGATTGTTTCTGAGAACACTCACTGAGACATGAGCACAGAGCACTGTGCTCGGTCAAAAGTATTGAAGGATGGCACACGAGGCGGTGTGTGTAGTGCTTGGTACAGAAACACCCCTCGCCTGTGATTTTAAAAACTTTTTTCCAAGCTACTCATAAATTGATGATAATTCTGATGGCATTTCTTCCGACACAGTCAGGCTATACCTGATGGTGGAGGTCCAAAAACCTCAGATATGCACAGCCTCCAACCTTATCGCTATTGAATAGCAAAAATATATTTTTTTGTCTCTAAATCTACTGTTTTGCAAAAGCTTTTATGCACACACACATCTGCATCATGCCTCCAGCTACTGGCTTCGAGTATGTCCAATGTCAAACTTTGCTGCAGAGCTCCACTACATATAGCCCATATGGAAAAGATGTATGTTAATCTACAAGGTTTGTCTCTATTTTAGTTGAAACTTGTAAGCAATCAATCAGACAGTGAAAAAACAGATATAAGGTTCTTAGTAAATTAGCAGAAAACTAAACCTTGGGTAGATTTGGGTACTTATCAGAACTATATATATGAGTTCACATGTAAACATCCTTAGCAGTGAAACCAAACCAATGCAACAAACATAGAAAATACTTGTTTGCCACAAAAGTAAGACATACATAAACTACAGTCAAATCTATTGATAAAATTACAATGCATGAGTATACAAAAAGCAGGTTAAAGTTGACTGTTAAATTATTGCCAACGTCAGCATTTTTCCCCAAATATTTTAGAAGCATTTGAAGTATTTCAAAAATGACTATTCATTCCATTCTTATTGGAGAAATACTTTTAATTTGGCACATTATCAACACAATACATAAATTGCACATTATCCTTTAGAATAATGTGCAATACTTGGTTGTCTTTTAACATAACCCGAGTGTATTCTAGCGATGCTTTTACCACTAAACAACTGTTCTTTTGGAATTTTCACCTAAATACATAAATGTTGATAACAGGCATTGCACAATGCCTCACACAACAACAATGTACATTTTCTTCACTGATGTGCAATTTCATTTGTTACATCGAGTGTTTAGAAATTTTCCTTATCAGCTAAAAAACCCAAAATATTTTTCAATAATTTACAGTAATGTGTGTTCAGTAGCCGACACACAATGAAGTTGCACAGTGGACATAAATGAACTTACCATCCGAGTTATAGTTTATAGCTTTGTGAAAGCCTGTGGGAAAGTGGATGGTTGATGTATAGCTCAGTTCAGTCCTGATTGGGAACGTCTGGCCAACTTCTGCATCAAGCAATTACCATATTTTCCTATGGCATATAAACACAGATCACTTGTCTCAAAGTGTGACAGTGAAAAAATACCTTCATCTTTCAGAAGCACAACAGAGTTGTTTCTTTATTTTATTGTATGTATGACCATGAACCACATCGCCAATTACAGCTATTCTCTTGTAGTAGTTTAAGGGAACCTCTAACGATGTATGGAGAGCAGCTTGGTCACCAAAAGATATTAAACTTACGTTTGGTGCCCTAAGGGAAGTTACATCAGTAAACCTTTTGTACATGCTGATTTCCTTGTCTCATTTGGTTGCAGAAATCTTTAACTTCTGCAGGTGCATTTGTCAATAATTGGTTTGCTAAACAAGGGTAAGGGCGTGATGTCACACCTTTGCATATTAGTAGTGGCACACCTTAACTACTTTTTTCTTGTTTCAGGAGGTACCCATTGAAGCCTATGTATAATATTTGTTCATTTATGTAACGTTCATTTAAGTATTTTAAAGAAATATAGTAAAAAATATATGAAAAAGATATACAAAACATGTTTGGAAGACATATGTTAAATTATGATTTATCACAATATACAGCTTTCACATGATTCTTATGAAAATCATTATAGTGTGTGAAATAAATGCAAAAGTGGCCATTTTCAAGAGTAAATCATATAAGCCTTATATGATGTGCAACACATAAAATATAAGCTGAAGATGACTGAATGCTTGAATTATTTTCTGTTTCTTTTCCTTATGGGAGATTACATGTACACATCTGTAAAATCAAGCAAAACAGATGCTCTGAGTCATGTGTCCATGAACAGTAAGTGCCGGCCACAAAGAGATTTAAAGATGTTTATGATGGATCAAACACCATAGGCTAGTCTTAATTTTGTAAATAAACAATTCTTTTGTTAAATTCCATAACGCTGTTAAATGTTTCAAAAGCTATTTTGCTATTCAAAGTGAAGAGCATCATGCTAGATTGTCTTCAAGTATGTAACATTTTTCATAGAACAAAAACCTAACATATCAATTTAACAGACATTATTTCCTTAATTTTCTCCATCAGTTTCATTTTCCTCAGTGCACTATGAGTTAATTTATAGAACTATATTAAATGTATAAAGTGGGCATAACAAAGTGTAAGTTAAACCTGTCAGGACTCAGCGGGCAGTGCCGAACAGCATCCTGCCGGCCTGCCTTTTTTCATCTCTCCTTTCTCTGCAGGTGACTGAAGTTGGCAGGTGGGCGTGGCTCGCACACCTGCGGCTCGTTCGGCAGCACCATGCGGGAGTATTTAGACTGCGCTCAGACAGCTGGAGGACGCCAGAGTGTTAACCTAGTGTGGTGCGCCTCAGTTGGCCACTGTCTTCTGACAGCTCTCACATTACCTGCGTTAATCTTTCTTTCCTGTGTTTCCCAGGTTGCCTCACCCTCTGAATCCCACTCCAAGCGTCCTCTCGTGCTCTGACGTCTCGAGTCAAGTTGTCTGGTTCTCTGCGTGCTGGACCCCATTCCGAGCACTCTCTCAAGCTCTGTCATTTCAAGTCGAGTCACCAGGCTCTCACTGCTCAGGATCCTGCTCCAGGCGTCCCCTCGAGCTGTTTTGGTGTTACCAAGCCGGGCTGAGGACCTCACCGGATCTCCCTGGTTCTTCCAGCTGTCCACTGACCACTGCCCATCATCGGTGCTGCTCGGACCCACAACAATCCTCTGTCTCGCCAATCTGCCACTTACTCATCTGCCACCACCTCAGAAAGTAGCCCGCTGTGTCCGTCTCCCTACTCCACTCCCACCGGACAGGTTTCCGAACTCGGTAGTAAGCTCTCCTTTACCCCGCATTCTCTCCCCCTGCACTTTGCTCTGCCTAACCCTCCGTTCTCTCACCCGCAGAACAAACCGGCTCCGCCTCGCGTCACCGCCTCGCGTTCTACATTGTGGTTCCTCCACTGATTCTTCCTTAGCACTACTGTGTATTTAATAAATGCCTCAGACTGCTCTCTGCCTCCCGACTGTGTTCTATATGAGAGCCAAACACTTAAAAAACATGACAAAAACAGTTTTCAAAATGTTTACTGTTTAAGCTCTAAGTGTTGTAAACTGTGCCACTTTGATGCAACAGTTTATATGATTCTTAAATTAAAACTTAGGAACTTTTTACATAAAGCATCTCGAAAGCCTGTTTTATTTATAATTGAATGCACTTGAAAGTCTGCTGTATCACTGCTGATTGTTACGGTCAGACTGCAGTTGCACAGCCTCATATCTATAAAACAATAAACCCGCTGATTCTCTTTCCACTGTGTGAAAGCGTCTGCAAAGTCCTGATACAAGAAAAGCAGTCCCAGCACCTTTCACAGCTGACAAAAATAATTTTTCAGCCCATATTTTCTAGCTGTGAAGCCGCATATGTGCTTCTCACTGCTGCAAAAAGTAATTAATCAAATGAATGGCTGAATAAAACTTTCCTGGCTTACTGCAGACAAAAAGGTCCCACTGGTAGTATCACTTTATGGTTGGGAGGTTTGTGCCGCTTCCTTCATGTCATACACAAGCAATTAAGCTGCCTTCTTCTATTTGTGAGGCAGGGACTGAGGCATTCAACAGAGCACAATAAGATTATTTTTCATCCTACATGGAGACATAAAGATGCAATGTGGCTTTACCAGCCGTTCCAGTTTATAGTGATTTATGCAATCGCAGCATTCAGATAGAACATGCCATTAAGGACAATCAACTTTAGGTTATAGAGGGCAGGTTTTTGGGAAGCTGTATTTGAGGCAGATCTCAATGGAAGATGTGCTTATTCCTGTTCCAAACAGCGTCCTAGTGATAATGATATCATATACGCCAAACTGCATTAGATGGTTAGTTATCTTATGCAATTCCTTCTGGGTAATTGAAATAATTTTTTTAAGGAGTTGAATGAAAAAAAGATGTCTCTTGCATTTCACTGAACAGCATTTACTGCATCGCATTTAATCAAATTCAAATTGGCGCAGCTCTCTGTATTTATACAGCCATATTCAATAAATTTGAATATTATTCTATTTCATTCATTTCAGTAGCACAGTTCACTGAGTGAAACACTTTCTAAAGATTAATTACCTGCAGACTGACAGAAGCGGTATACCACGAGCAGAAGAAGCTATGAACATATATCCAAAACCTGTTTATCAATAATTACTGCTCACACAAGACTGATGCCCAAAGCATTTTTTTTCAGAAGTCATGTTGCAACTTCTGTAGCATTAAATCTTAATTGGCCATAAGTTATCTTTCCTCTTCTTTCTTGCTACCATCCATCCATATTATTAAATATGATGCAATTGCTTCTCTCTGAAGCTTCACTGGCATTTTAAGGTTAACCAGCCAATCTCCCCGCCATCATACCGCACAACCTCAGTGACTCTTTTCAGCAACAGGGGAGGCATGAGCTCAGGTCAGTGAACACAAGTAAAGATGGAGTAACAGGAAAAGTATTTGTCCATGCCTAAATTAACTCAACCAAGACCTGATCCTCATAAAGATTCCTGGGAGTAACCATAACGCCGAGGCAGTGCTGGAGAAGCCCCAACAGAGACTCCACTTCCTGAGGATCATCAGGAAGAACAGACTGAATTAGAGGCTGCCAGTGACCTTATGCAGTACCACCATTTAGACCAGTGGTCCTCAAATCCACTCCTCAAGATTCTATGTCCTGGAGCTTTTAGACATGTCCCTGATCCAACATACCTGAATCAAATGGGTGAATTACCTCCTAAGTATGCAATCAGTTTCACTGATTTAAACTGTATTAACTTACAGCATCTCAGTCTGGTATGCTGGGTGTTTAGCAGCGGTCAGGTAGGTCCAGCAGAAGGTTGTAAACACGGCCCACACAATCTTCAGTTGCCGTCTGCCCTCCCTGGGGGAGACTGCCAGCTCCAAATGCCCAAGAAGGTCCTAAACCACCCTGCCTGTCCCACCCTGCAAAAAATCTGTTTGCACTAACCCTACAAGTAAGGCTCCCACCACCAGACTATAGAACAGCTATTATCCTTGGCTGTCATATTTAAAAGGATCCTCACGGAAGTCAATGATGTTGCAGACCATAAGTGTTTTATTTGTTTATTTATAACCCACACACACACATTTGCACACGCTGTATATACAATAAAACTATTGCGCAATACTTTGTATTTATCATTCATTGCCCCTCTGTGTTTTGTTACTTTCCTTTTTTATTGTTTTTATTAATGTTATTGCAATAAGGGAGTAGCACCTGTAAGTCTGTTGTATGTAAATATAGAGACAATAAAGCTACCACTATCAGTGCTTTGACAAATAGGGCTTGCATTTGAACTGTAGGCTGAAGGGCTCCCAAACTTCCCCCAGGCTCCCAGCATCCAAACTATGTTTGCAATTAGGGAGGATGGGCACTGGTATCGTGAGTGTGTGTCTGATTTTACAGTACAAGAGTTTTTGTTGTTTTATTTTTTTGTTTTTTGGGGGGCTACATGTGATTGATAAGCTTCCAGTGCTGCCACCAGGCTCCTCTACACAGTTACCAGGACCCAAATATGTTGCCACCATGATAATTAAACACCACAATCTAACCACTGAGGTTTCGTCCTCAAAACAGTTGGCAACTCAAATGCAACATTATGTATAATGGGGAGTGCTCTGGGTTATTGATACAATACAGGATACCACACCAAGACTGATTTTTTTTTTAATACTATTTTACTGTGATGGGACAGCCCTGACTGAGAATAAGGGGGCCTAACCAGAAAGACTGAGTTGATTTACTGATTTCATTAATGCCAGGCATACACTGCACGATATTTTCAATCGTGGTACTCATATACAGCTCAAACTGTACGACTAAACCGCAGGGTTTAAAAGTTCACTGCTCACGATATCTGTTCTTACACTGTGCGGCCCGACGCTCTGATGCAACCTGACTGCTCACACAGTGCGTTTAAAAACCAGCCCCGTAGAGAGATGGCACTACTCGAACTTGTCTACCCGGAAGCCAAATGTCAACAGTAGAAGAAGAAAAAGACGGAAGTGTCGATGCTCACTGTTAAATATGAGACTTACTAGAACAAAATGCACTGATTTGGAAATTCTAAGAGTTGCTCCTCCGTAGTTTGACTCCATGTCACACGTACGGCTGTCATGCTTCTCGCCGCTCCTATGTTTTCATTTGAGAAGACGAAGAAGAATCTACTTGTTTGCGCGAGGTCGGGGGAAATCGGCTCGTAGACTGTCGTAACTCGGCTTCAACAGCAGGACGCGCTCATGATCGCTCACGATCACTCACGAGGGCTGACTGAATTTCAAACATGTTTGATTTTCAACCGACCGTCCGATTCCTGATCGGGAGGTGGTCATGAGAGGTGAATCGCCCCTCGTTATCCCCTGTATACTACACGATGCAGGACGCACCATCAAGCTGAAACTCGGCCCGATCCAAAAAAAATTCGTATGACTGAAGAATCGGCCCAAAAAGGGCAAAAACTCGTACAGTGTATGGCCCGGCTTAACTGTTTCATAGATCCACTCACGCCCGCTGACAGGGGGGGACAAACGGGTCAATTGTCCCAGGCCCAGGACAGAGGGGGGGCCCAAAACTGACACTCTGACCATTAAAATACAGGCAGAAGTATTTTTTCAGAAAATATTTGTGTGAAAAAGATTTAATATTAGAGTAACTAAATATATATATATATATATTTATTTCTGCATTAGGTATATGTAATATGTTTTCTTTAAGTAAGGGCCCATTAGAACTCCCCCACCCCAACATAAAATGGTTTGACCATTAGGACAACGGATGGCTGCAAGTTTGAACTTTTATTAGTAAGTATTTTTTAAAAACTGAGGATAAGTCAGGAGCAGGTCTAGGAACAGAAATGCAGAGGAATAATGCCCATCCAGAGCCAGGTAAGAAGCAAGCCAGCTGAGCTCGGGGGCGGGGGGGGGGGGGGGGGGAGGGGGGGACGCAGCGTGTGCTTGAGGAGAAGACAGAGAGAGCCATCCCTAGCGATAACAGAGACAGTGCAGGTGGAGGGGCTTACTGCCCGATCGGATAGTCTGAGCATAGTGGCTCAGAGACGGTGCCGTTAATTTCAATGATCCCGCGTTATGGCCAACAAAAATTACTGATTCTGATTGAGTGAATGTTGTGCGTTAATGGCAAAAAGGAAGCCTTTCTCAGAGATGGCAAATGAACCGCCAGCAGATTCAGAGGGCAGAGAATTCTCAAAGTATCTAACATATTCTACCTCCTGCAATGGAAGGGGAAAAATTGTTAGGGACTGAGTAATATATAGCAGGTCAAAAAAAGCCATATTTTGGCTGCAATGCTTGCTGTTCTCTTATGAAGAAAAGATCAATTAGTGCACTAAATTCAATAGATGGGCTGAAAATATCCAATATAAAATACAGAGATTTCCAGGGCATGAAATATACCGTTAGGTTGGTGTGTGTGTGTGTGTGTGTGTGTGTGTGTGTGTGTGTGTGTGTGTGTGTGTGTGTGTGTGTGTGTGGTGGCAGCAGGTGTAGGGGGGCTGTGTTGTCCCAGGCCCTAGCAAAATTGTCAGCTGGCCTGGGTCCACTGACAGACATCTGACCAGAAATAAGTTATTCAAGAAAATTGTCTTCAGCTTGATACAATCTTCAAAAAGAAATATTTCAGCAAGAATCTTAAAAGCGAAAGCAGAAAAAACATCAAAGAAAACTCTAAAGTTGAAGAGCACTGTGGGGGAAAAAAGGGCAAAATGACAGACCAGCGTGAATGAGCTCCCTGGACGAAATGGGTTTTGAGTCCAAAAAAGGCCCTTTTATCTCAAAACAATATCCACCCAAAAGTTTGGTAAACACTCTTTTCTCTCACCTTACAAAGACAGCTTGGATCAATAAACCAACAATGTTACATTTGTAGTCTTGTAATAGAGGTAGACTTAACAAAGACCGCCCTGTCATGTAAATATCAAATTAACCTACGCTGCTGTTTTTGGTGGAGAAAGTTTAAACCATGGTGAAAGTGTTGATTTTGGCAGAGGTCAGAGTGTCATTTTGATGTGATTTTATTTCAGCTTAATTTTAGCAACTATGCTTCTGAGAGTGGCATTACTATTACAATGACTTCAATTAATACCTACTGTCATGGTTTTGAGGTGTTTGGCCCACATGCAGACACAGACAGAAACAGGAACAATCTTAAGATGTTTATTTTCAGGCTCAACAAAGGATAAGCACGCGCAGTATGTATCAGGCGAGGTCAGAACGTCAGAGCTGGAACGACTGCGGGAGAAAAGGGGATATATATTAAAGTGGATCGAACCAGGGGAAAATCTCCAGATGCTGCGCCGCTTACCATTTGGATGGCAAGACCTGTCCGGGGAGGTTGAGTGAACAGGGACTCTGTGATCGTGACTCTCTGATGGAAGATTGTGGCTGAGTGACAGGAGGGCTGACAGATGTCATACAGGCGAAGGGAACCGAACAGCACCACTACGGCGGCAGGCAGGAGGAGCAATTGGAAGAACCGGAGTCTATCAGACGAACCGGGTGAATCCAGGGAAGGGGTTCTCACGCCCAGCTTGGTACCACCACGAGAGTATGAGGGGAAGTGCCAGAGCAGAATCTGAGCGGCAGGGATTCAGATGACTGGTCCTCGGAGTACGGAGCCAACACAGGTGAGTAAATCCCAACACAACAAAACTGGAGAAAACAGGAGACAGGATTAGTCCAAGGTTTCCAAAAACTCACAGGTACACTGCATGAAAAGTGTGATTTTCGTCACTATGCGGCACTGTAGATTGTCGTGGAAGTTCAGGTTAACGGCTGTTCACGGTCATTTGCAGGCAACACCGAAAACTGCCATGAATTGTCAGAAATTGACGTGGCAGTTGTCCCCCCATGACCCCCCTCCTCCTAATAGACCCCTTGCATCTGACGTCACAGTCACGTGATCGGGGGTGCGCGCCTCCATCTTGGTGGGCACGCTAGCCTGACAGCCCGTCTACTACATGACAAAACGGGTGATTTAGAGCGTACTTTTAGTTAGTTTATTTTTGGAATCTAAACAATGCCTACGACTTGTTGTGCTCCCGGTTGCACACAGAGGCATTCCAAATCGTTGGATGTACGTTTCTGTCGTTTACCAAAGGATGAGGAAAGAAGAAAGAAATGGATATTTTCAATGAAAAGAGCGCAGGCAGACACTACCAATGGACTGGGGGAGCCATCATACTACGAGAGAATTTGCAGTCTACACTTCATCTCCGGTAAATACAACTTAATTCTGCTCTAGTCATTGTTCTACTTAAATAGCGGCGGAGGGGAGGTGGCGATCGTTACACGGGCCGGAGAAGCGGCCCGTGTAGCGATCGCTACAGCAGCCGCCGCAGCTGCCGCAGCCGCCGCAGCCGCCGCTGTCTGAAGCAGCAGACAGCGGCGGCTGCGGCGGCTGCTGTAGCGATCGCTACACGGGCCGGAGAAGCCGCTGTTGCTGCTGTAGCCACCGCTGTCTGGAGCAGCAGCCGCTTCCTGCTGCTCCAGACAGCGGCGGCTCTCCGGCCCATGTAACGATCGCCACCTCCCCTCCGCCCGTTCACGGGCGCTAGTACTTCTGTGTTTACGCTGCAATGTCGCCGACACCCCCACCCATTTTAACAAGACAAAAACACCAAAATAATCCGTAGTGAGTGATGTTTTTTTAACCTACCGGGCGGGTCTTCCTCTCTGCTTTGTGCTGTTGCACAAACATGTGTGAACAGCATCCATCTATCCATCCATTTTCTGACCCGCTTAATCCCTCATGGCGTCGCGGGCGTTTGCTGGAGCCTTTTTCCTGATATAAAATAATTGCAGCCGTCCAGTGGTTTCAGGGGCTTTCGTGCTCTCTTGTCCGTACTGGCCTGTGTGTTTATAAAGCAGCTGTGTCGCGGTACGAAACCCTTGGCCAGCATTTCACAGACTCGCTCCGTCCCTTCAGGCTTTTGCTGTGTGGATCTGGCAATCTGATACCATCAACCATCAACTTATTCTTAAAACGATCTTGTGATACATTATCTAAAGGAGAAAAATACCTGGAGAACTCGTCATTTCGTCAAATGGCATGTCAACCAATATGGCCGCCACGCAAGGGGTTCTGGGTAACGGAGTCACGTGGTTGCAAGGGGTCTATTCTAGGGGAGGCTTTAACATGTAAATGAAAATGCTGTGAGCTATACAAATGCAAATCAGGGTTGCAGGGGGAGTTTACCCCACGTCTCGCGTTCAACTCGCCTTCAACTCCTCTCGATCCACAACTTTCAGCCAGTCCGCAGACTGACGAGAAGAAACTGCTGATTGCTATCAGTGGACTGTCTCATATGAGTCAGTCGGTATTGAAGCAATGCCAAGAGCGTGGAAATGTTCAAGTCAGAAGTTTTGGTTGGGTCATTCATGATAAAGTAAATGAAATGGGGTTTAATGAACTAAAAATAAGTCCCACTGTACCTTTCCCGGATACTCCACCATGGGTTTTTAGGGAGGTGGCCACTGATTTGCGATTATTAGAAGAAAAACAAAATAATGACATGGACAAATACAGGGTGCAGAGTTATTTAATGGAGAGGTATAGTGAGGATTTAACTATATATACAGATGCATCTAAACTGACTGATAAAAGAATGTTGCTTATGTCATTCCAAAATTAAACATTAGTCAAATCTCATTAAACAACCCTATATATACAGATGCATCAAAAAACACAGCTTTTATCATAACATTTATCATACCACAGTTTCATATTAAGGTAGGAAAAAGGATTAGTGATGGAGTTTCAGTATATACAGGAGAAATGCTATTTGCTTTTAGCAGTTCAATGGGTGGAAGAGGTAAGACCAGTAAAATCTATCATTTGCTCAGATTCTAGTTCATCATTAATCAGTTTGCAAAATAATCAGTCAGACAGACCAGATATATTAATTGAAATACAACAAACGCTTTACAGAATAAATATGATGGGGTTAGTAGTAAATTTTGTTTGGGTTCCGGCACATAACGAGATGAAAGGAAATGAAATGGCAGAAAGAATGGCTAAGGAGAGTACCAATAAGGTAAGGGTAGATATTAATGTTAGTTTTGGTATAACAGAAAAAAAGGGTATAATTAAACAAAAAGCCAAAGATAGGTGGCAAAAGTTATGGGATGAAGAAAAGAAAGGAAGGTTGCTTTATAAAATACAAAAGAGAATTGGACAAATGAGAATAACAGAAAGGAACAGGAGAGAAGAGATAATTATTTCACGGCTTAGAATGGGACACACTGGATTGAATAGATCATTATTTTTGATAGGTAAACATCAGACAGTGAAATGTGACTGTGGGGAAGATGAGACTGTGGAACATGTCATTTTGAATTGTAATAAATATTGGATTCAGAGAAACAGGTTGACAAGTAAACTTAGTAACATGAAAATTAAACTTGATATTGTTGATTTATTGCGAAAGGAATCAGGAAGCAGAGGATACCAGGTCATATTTGAGTTTTTGAAACCAAGTAGGTTGTATAATAGGATATAGTTTTTTTTTTTTTTTCCTGTCATGTGGTCCACATTCAATACCAGTTGGTGGCGGTAATGCTCACCTAAACGTTTTTTGCCAACCGCCAATAAAAATCACGAAGAAGAAGAAGTAGAAGAAGTGGATTGTCTCATACAACATACTGCCGATATGAATGAGCGGTTCACTCAACTGCAGAATTCGGTAAACTCCAGGTTGCTGTCCATAGAGGACAAGTTGGCGGCTCTGCAGTCGAACGACTGTGCAGGAGAACTCCAAGAAGAGAAGACGGGTGCACAATCCCAAGCTTGCGGTAAGAATATGTTCGGTGAATGCTAGCTAAGCTAAAAGTAGCCTAGCCTAAAACCAACGCTAAGAATAGCCTAGTAGCCTTGCAAAAGAACAAGCTTTATTAAAGTGTATTTTTTTGTTACAGGAAGCACTACGCCGTCTTCACAACTCGGAGACAAATTGCAGGCGCTATGAACCGGAGCAAGGCGGTGACCTCCTATTTGCTCGGAGCAATATCTGCAAGTCCAGATTTACACGATGTTGATAAAGACGAAATTGTGTGTAAGTGACTCGTTTTTACTGTTTCTCCTTCCTTGTTTAATGTTACTGTGACTTGCGTTTGATTTTTATTCATACCACTCTCATTTAATTGTTTTCCAGCCGCCTGTAAGACCTATTATGAGACGGTACGCAGGACGGTACGCAGCCAGAAAACTCATTGCGGGCGGAAGCTGCGGTTCAGCTCAGAGTCGAGCGAGAAGAAAGAAGGTAAGACTTTATTTGGTGACTATTTTTCAGGTGCATTGATAGATGTGTTGTGTCCATACACAGTGCATCCCATCGCACAGTACTGATTCATTTGTCTTTTTACAGCTGCTGGAATCGAGGCAGAGCGTGCTAGCGGATGAGAAAGTGGAACTCTGGAAGTCCGCCACCGTCGACCTCATGTCTGACGAAGAAGATGGCGGCGTTGGCGGGGTCTCTGGATGGATTGTACGGCCGCCGTCATTTCGTAGGCCGGATCTCTCTGAACTCTGTTTGAAGCTGCAGTCCCGGTTAGAGGCGACGCCGAAGTACAGAGCCACGCACAGTAGGTGTCTGCACAACGGACCTGCCTCGGAAAGAACGCCGCCAGCATTTACCTACAACCCCGAGGAGGCACACGGACAGTTCACGGAGTTGTAGTTTTTTGGATACCCATGTGTGGACAGATCCTCGCGTTGTATATAGTTGTTTGTTTTAATAAAGCTCTTTCTTTGCATAAAGATCTTCCTGGCAAATTCATTTCCTGTATAAATTCATTCATGTCCTTGATGGTAGCCTAATAATAGTGTAGTAGCCTACATAGGATAACATGAATATACAGCATAATATGAATAAATATATATATATATATATATATATATATATATATATATATATATATATATATATATATATATATATATATATATGCCAACCAATCACGAGTGATTTTACTTGTTTGAAAATAATGGTTTCATCCAATACTCAGTAAGAACATTCAAGCCAGACCTGGCCAGCCGTGTGGGTTCGCTGCATTCATATGCTAATTAGGGCCATTAGTACAGCTGATCGCTCTCCACATACGTCATTGTCCGGTTCCGACAATTTGTGGCACTGACAAACGGTGACAAGCGCGGGTTGCAAATTGTCGTCAACTGCCGAAAATGAGGGAGATCTGCGGTAGTTTACGGGGACGAAAATCTCACTTTTCATGCAGTGGTACGAAGCTCGGAAGACAGATCTGTGGCCTAGGCATACCACGACGGGGTAACACTCTGGCGTCTTCCAGCTGTCTGTGCACTCCTTTTAAGCCAGAGACGAAGGTTCCTAATGAGCCGCAGGTGCAGGCCACGCCCACCTGTCAACTGCAGCCACCTGTGGAGCAGAGTTAGAGAGCACAGATCCACAGAACCCTGACACCTACAGCGTTTCTCAAAAAGCTAATTAAATGTTTAGTTGAAAATGTTAATAAGTGAGATTAGCTCTTTGTTAATAATTACTTCTTTACCTAAGATCTTGATTACTGACATGGGCTAATGCCAAACAATAGGATGTGTGCTGGATATGCTGAACCTGTTTACAAAAGCCTCAAGGTGCGATCAAAGAGACAAATGCTATCTGGTGATGGATCAAATAGAAAAAATACTCTATTTACCACCCCCCAACACACACACACACACCACCTCCACCACCACCACCCTTGCAGTACTGTATGAATTATAAAATGAAATCTACTGATTAGAAGTCGACTCAGGATTTAAAAAATCTGTTTGCCCATAATCAACATTCAGAGACACAGCCAATTGCTCCAAATGCTTTTTTCATAATTGCAAAGCTCTAAAACACAAATCAAATCACATATCTATGTGAAGGGATGAGATGTCGTTCATTTCTGGATGGTCTTGGAATCCATTAGCAGGAGGTTCCAGTGAAATAGACGAGAATGCATCTTCAATATTAGTAATTCTTTGGAGATGAATGACCCAACGGGCAAAGAGCCATTATTATTGCATCAGCCCTCTTGGAATCCTCCTCTCCTTCATAGCCGTGGATGTTTTGTTATGATCTCTGTAAAAAGAAGGAAAATTAAATGGTGAAGGGTAATAAAGATATCCTGTGACTTGCAGAGTGTGACTTGGGAGTAATAAGAGGGTGAAAATTATAATGGTGAAAATTAGCGTTAATGTCAATTTCATTCACGGGAGTTATTCCACGATCAACATATTAATTTTCAGATGTTCTAGTCTGATACGGTAGTCTGATAAAGTAGTTTCCAGAATACATTTTTGGGCTCTATCACAAAGTAAGACTCTTTTGAATTAAGTACCTAATTATCCTTACAGAGGACTTAGGACCATCCATGACTGTAAAAGCATTCGATCATTCACACGTTTCCTGTCAAGAGGCTTGTCTCCAACTCCTCTGGTGTCTTATCATTATGACAACTGAAGATTATGATTTTTATCGGACAATCATGATGTTTTATTTCATAATTGTGACTTTGAACATTTTAATAGACTTTGAATATCAATATCATGACTTTTTTAAATCTCATAATTGTCTTTGTATCTGATAATTATACCTTTTGATCTCATAATTGTGACTTAAAATTACAATTACGACTATCTCATAATTTCGACTTGGAAAGCAGACTACTATATCAGACTAGAACAGCTGAACATTAATATGATGATTGTGGAATAACTCCCATGAATGAAGTTGACATTAACGCTAATTTTCACCATTATAATTTTACCCTCTTATTACTCGGAGCTTGGAAAGTAGAAATTATGCCTTTGTATCTCAAAAGTGATTATGATTTTGAATCTCAAAGTCATGATGTACCATGTCTAATTTTTTTATTAACTGAAATAGGCTCCAGAATAAAAGAATAAAATATTTCCCTCCTCTTTATATCTCTCTTATCCCTGTTGTCAAACTATAAAAGGAAGTGTTTCTTCACTCCTGAGCAGGACAGAAGTGTAAACTCCTTTAATCCCAGCATGAATGTTTCGCCTCAGTGCAGTTGAGATATTTAGAGTGCAGTGGGGTAGAAAAGCCTCTGTCACCGCCTGCCATGTGTCAGGCCAGCGAGCCTCAGTGAAGTCCAGGCAGCTGGTTTGCGTTGCAGCTTGCTGTAGCTGTGGGCTCCATGTGTGCTGGTGGTCGGCGAGTAAAAGTGAAGAAACTGTCACCGACGGTTGGCTGTGACACAAACCAGACACGGATATTGTTTCTGTGGTTCAGCTCATGTGCAGCTTTTCACCTAGCAGGAGACCATGTTATACCCTGAACACAGCAAATACCATTTATCACACATTCTGTTTGAATTTGATCCCTTTCTACACAGCGTTTCGTCATCATTATATTTCTTAGTACTGTTGTGCCACATTAAAGCCATGATGATGGAAAAAAATTAAGTCAGATTGAATTCTGAACATTTAACCGGAGGACAAGTCTAAAGAGGTTTGTGAGCCAAAGATTTTCACACTTTCAGAGACAGCCTCTCTGCAGGGTGCGATCAGTGCACAAGCTTGCTCCCACAGGACAACCCCAGTCTTTCAGTTGTCCCCCACAGCCACAAAGGAGAGTCCAGGCAAGGACGGCCTTTCTCTCAGCAGGGTGCTGTAAACCACCCCCACAGACAGACCAGACCCTCACTCCTGACCAGCTCTCAGACTTCTGACCAGTCTCTGAGACGACCACCGCTCCCTGGAGCAGTCCAGGACAAAGCTACTTCATCCTCACCTTCTTCCTAATCACAAAGGAAGAGGACTTCTGAACATGAGCCCTGGCCAGGCCTGAATGACGCACAAGCCAGCACCTGAGAGAAATCTCTCGTCGCCCGGGAAATGGAACCGGGCAACTCAGAGTTAAGTCTGCTGTCTTAACTTCAGCATAAAACGTAGGAGGGAGAATCCCTCCCTGCCAAAAACAGCTTTGTTTATTTCTTCTTAGCCTTTACAGGAAAGCAACTCCAGACGGAGCTGAAAAGCCGGCAGAAGGACCCACTTTGTATGCTGAGGAAAACCTGCTTTAATCGTGACTGCAACCGGGTCAGAGGCTGTCTGGAGGACCTATGAGCCTCCGATTCCCGACCACGCTTTCGGTTATCTTATAGCTGCAGAGCTAAGCCACTAGCCCGCTGCTGAAGGAACAACGGTTCCCCTTTCACTGCTTTCCTTGGATGACCAAAGTGGCCAGAACTCACACGAGGCACCTACAGGTTGGGCAGAGAAACCAGAGGGAGAAGTTAAATGGTTCATTTGGAAATGTTTTGAAAATCGTTTTGCACATGGTGTCCTTGAACAAAGGGCTAACGGAGGTAGCTCATGCTAGCCTTGGGTTTCATGGTATTGCTAATATCATGCGAGTGTGTTTTATGGTTATAACAAAGGTTATCTCCACAAGGGCTTCATACATGGGTTTCATACATTGATGGGACATTAATGTTTACATTATTCGGCCCACTCATTATGACTAAAATAAAACCAAAGCTTTTATTTGTTAGCGCCGAAAGTTCGCTAGCCAAAATGCTATTAGCTTCTGGTAATTTCCGGTTCCGGATTTTCAACAAAGGCCCCTTCCAAGAATAAAGCTTGATCGTTCTGCTCCGTCGTCGTTCGATAGAGCTATGAGCCTTATTCCCGCATTAATATTGAATATTAATGTCGGTTTTAAAGGCAATTTTGATAACTTTAGGCTTTAACCGATTTAGCGACCGATCGCTACAGGGATCCCTAACGCCCGGAGTTAGATTCGCATTAATAAGATCGGCAGCTCATAAGGTTTAAATTATTTTACTGAGCAAATCAGTCTTTAGAATGTTATTTACTTAAAATAATGTTCTGGTTAACTTGGGATTTGCATTGTGAATGTGTTGAAAACATGCCAAATGTTTTTCTGAATTAGTGAAGCTAATTCTACCTCAATTCACATTCTTTAAGATGAACTTCTTTAACTTCTGACAAACATGTATAACAGAGAACATGTTATAGAGGGTTAAGTCTGTCCAAAGCTTGGAGAGTGGTGTGCTTTGCTATATATAGATACCTCTCCATATCTATCTCTCTCTACAGATATATATCTATAGATATCAGATTGGATGAAGAAGCCTCTTGGACTGAAAACACTTAGTGCTCCACTTTGTGCAGTGCATATGATTCAATTCATGGAAGCCTTCCAGGGTATTGGTGTTCAAGACCTTGAGACTGATGGTGACAGCGTGGTGAGAGGTCCTGCTAGACTGAGAAAGGAGTTGTGCTCGGTTTTTTCTTGTTTTTGATAGAGTAAGAAAATATCACTTTTCTTTTAATGCAATAGATAGTAAACTTCTGATTTTGTGAAGACCTTAGCAAAAGTTATCAAGGTTTTTGTGTTTCCTCCTCTTACCCCCAACTGCATTACTTTCTGTTAGCTTATTTGTCCTAAGTCCTTCCAATGGAAACACTAACAACTACACTCAAAGTTATCCTTGCTTTTGTTAACATTCAAGATGAGGTTTAGCTTCAAAACTTCAGAAATATCTTAGTATTTCAGCAGATGACCCTGCTATTCTGGGAATACCAGCCGTTGACCTCCGATCATCCATTCACACTCTGTTCACACCTGACACTAACCGTCCTGAGGAATCTGATTGTGTCTAGGCAAGGCTAAATACATGTATTAAATGTAAAATTTTGTACTTGTATAACACTTTACTACAGTCATTCAAGAACCCATTCACCATGATGGTGGTGCGCAATGTTTGTAGCTACAGCTGCCCTGCGCCAGACTGTGACAAATGAGGCTGCCATACATCGGACCACCATCAGCAACAGATGAAGTGTCTTGCCTAAGGACAATGATTGAGACAGTCAGAGCAGGGTATCCAACTGGCACCCCGTGGATTACAGGCACGTGGATGACATATGTTGTAGTGTTGCGTTTTTATTTTTTCTAATAGTACTTTTTTATACAACGTGGGAGATGCTGAACACCTGAGTAATGCAACAGTGTGCAGCGCAGTAAAAAGGCTGTGCCTGGCCTTGAAACGGCTTTTACCTCGCCTTGTTAATTTCCTGGGGAATAAACCCATCCGAGCCGTGAAGGAGTTCCACAGGATTGCATTTCATATGGAATTATATTCTCTTAAATGACATTGTGCTGCAACCTCATACTTGGATTAGTACTTTTATTTCCTTTTAACATAATAGAATAGGAAGTCTATTCACAGCATTAATGTGCAGGTACATCTAGATTAACTACTGTTTCAAGATCTAAAAAACTGCATTATTTTTATCATCGGTTATTCTCTGCACGATCAAGATCATATGTGATGCTGCATATTACATTTCGAATGTGGAGGCAAAGTGGCCTGGGTCGGTCCATGATTCACAAATATATAGAGTCTTTCCTGAGTAACAGACTGCAATGTGGTGAGTAGGCTAAAGATTAGCACAATATTATTCACCTGTAATGAATGATGCTGCTGAGCCTGATATTCAGCCAACAGTTACGTTTTAAAAGGTTTATTGAAGGGGATGAGTAGGCAGAACCAGACTGACCAAGGGTTGCAGGCTTAGGGCCAGCTCCTCAGCCTCCGTTAGTAGTGGACCACCACCTGTTTTACTGGCGTCCGCCTTCTGTTGGCGGAGGAAAAAGTGTGTTAGTATAATTAAGTTTCATTATTTGACAGAACTTGATATTGGTGAGTGTGTGTGTGTGTGGGTGTGTGAGAGAGTGAGTGTGAGAGAGAGAGAGGTAACAGCATTAAAAGACAGCACAATCAAACACCCACTTAGAATTTACTGTGTAATGTAAAACAGTATCAAAATGAGGAGGTACCTCATGAGATGATGCAAAAGTCTAACCTGTTTGAAAAATGGTTTTATACTTCATCTTAAACTGCTGCCATGTGTGCTTCTCCCCCGTGGGATTGCAACTAAACGAAATACATTAATACACCAACAGTCAAGTAAAAAACTGGTAATTTTATCGTGGTTACAAGAGAGTACATATAAACTTACGCATTAACTCAAGCAGCAATCTTATCCCACGCCATCTCCCTCTCCTTTGCAGCTGTAGCTCTTATAAAAACATGCTCCAACTCACCGTATGCCTGCATTAAAATCTCTAGTTCCAGTGGTGTGAAGTAGGCGGACCCCCTGTTGCTTGTTGTTATGGTGAGTCGTCAAATCAGGGCTCCATTGATGATGGCTTCTATAGTCGTTACGCAGGCACTTGATGCCAAATGAACCTTCTGAGAGTTGATTAAACTAACTCACACCAGTTTGTGAAACAAAAATCTGAGTTTCCAACCGCAGACTAGATCAACCCAGAGTCAAGGATTCAACTCTGAGTTTGTTAACACTAGTCATGGGTAGATGAGGCGTCATGAAGGGATTCGACACATTGCCAAACTGTATTGATGCTGTGCCGATACTGTGTCACTGAATACTGACACCTGCTGGACCTTAAAAATCCCTACAGGCAACCTAGTTGACAGAGTTAACTGACACTGATTTGATGACCCGTATATACAATAATACAATTTAAGTCATTGTATGTTGCATTGTATTATTTTATATTTTCATTTGAATTTAAAATATCTTTGATTTTTTTTTTAGATACTGTCAAATAATGTGAACCTGTATCATAACGTAATAACCTCTAAGGAAACATGTTGTGAATGAGGATGCTTGTGGACTGGCTTTTTTTTTTTTTTTTTTTTTTTTACAAATTTTTATTCAAACGTTTCAACGTTTTGATATTGAGTCTGTTACGCTTTTTTGATATCACTTCTCCAGCTGTAGAAAACAGCCATTCACACGGCCCAGATGATGCTGGAGTGCAGCGAAATTGTAATGAAAGATGGAAGAGGTTTGGATAGACTGTCTTTTGGGTTTTCCAGTGAATCATAGGATCCTGGGACCCTCTACCAAGTATCTGTGCACCTCCTGGATGGCATCAGCTGTGGGACTTTGGGTCTGCCTGCCTGCTTTGTTGTCAAGATGATTCCAAATGTTATGTAAAAAGAACAAATTGGCATTTTAGTACATGATTTACAAACAACAAACTGCTCAATAACATGCCTGAAGTAGGGGCAGACAGCTTTTGTTAAGATGGTCCTGGCTGGGGCTCATTTGGGGTCGTCAGATGATTTATTTCAATATTCTTAGCCGCACATCGCTTTTCTAACACAATGAAGGAACGCTTCTGAACAATTTCTTTGTGCTGCTCTTCGTTTTTATGCCAACGGCAGCTTTTTAATAACGTAGGAGATGCAGAAAATCTTTCAGAGGTAACTGTATGTTGCGCTGTCAGAAATGTTACTCAGTTACAGTTTAAAGGTGCTCCATAGTCAGAGACCCACAAGATTAATAAAATAACTACGCAGAATTAAAGCAATAATTTATTCTGTATCAAATGTTGAGACTTCCAGCTCTAATTTTCCACTCCATATAGCCTATGTGGTTAATATAAAGTGAGGTTGGCACAAATTAAACACCTACAAGACAATCAGTGTCAACTCATTTTTAGAAGAATTGGTGAACAATGGCAAAAAGATGAACATATCAGTTATTTCAATAACACACACCATCCCATCATTAATTGCATATGTTGAATATAGCCAATTAATGCTTTAGTTGAGTACCGTTAAACATAAGAAAACTTCTAACTTAACCATAGCTGGTTAAACTGTACTTCATCATGATTTGCTGCCATGTCCTTTCAATGCTTTTAGTAAATGCACCCCCCACATACTCCCCCTTTTGTGTTGAACGAGTGAAGTGTGAGAAAACAGCTTTAATTCACCATCACATAACTTTCATATTGCGCATGTATTGACTTTTTCAACAATTCTCTCTTGCGGTTTTCAGCAGCAACGGCATTGTTTCTTATGGTTTAATATTGTCCATATGCCTTCTTTAAAGATTTCTAATTCTACTCGCAGGACATGCGCACTTCCAAGCTTATTTCCTGTCGTTGCCGTGGTGAATCGCGTTATTTGCGTTCCATTGATCGGGCTTTTTTTCATGCTCGGGCTCACGTTCAACTCATGGTTGATTGGACGGTGTGTTTAGTTACCTGACTTATATCATCTGTTCTGAAACCGGAAACGCTGAGTATGACAGAGTGATGTAGAACTACTCAGAGTAGCAGCTTTCTACTCAGTGTAGATCAGCCGTTTTTTCTGAAACGAGGCTCAGAACATAGAAGCACAGCGCAACCTGCCCAACCATAAAGGCATCTGCCCAACCCATCAATCAGTGGTGCGCTCCGATCAGCACCTGGAGCTCACTGAGCGGGGCCGTGGTACACCATCTCACCAGAGTTGTAAAATGGTGAAAAAAAATAACTTGGTTTATTATTATTTTGTTTAAAGTACAACTTGGATTTTATTTATTGCGCAGCATAGCTTTGATGTGCGCGCTGAATCCAGATGCTCTGCGCGAACGCACACGCCCGCAGCTTAGAGGGAACACTGTTTATAAACACAATTTCGCGCGTTTGAGTCAGTTCGAAACAGTTCCTGTATCGGTCACGTGACTTTCTCATAGCGATATGCGCATCAACACGGGTTTTGCTCTATGAGCTCGACGCATGCGCCGACGCATCGGTGTTGCCGGACCCATCACTAGTTAACACTGCTTTGTGAAACGGACCTCAGGGAACAAACCATGAGGATGAATGATGGAACAAAATCTGCTAGAGCAACAGGAAGCATGAAGACAACAGCAGAAACCAACAGAGCAAAGAACTATGGAGAATATATACTAGGGTGGAGATATGAAAGGCAAAAAGAAAAGCTAATCACGAGAAATGAGAAACAGCTGGAACCGAATGAATGGAGCACAATCAGAGGAGATGTGAAGCAGCTGGCAGAATGAAATGGTAAACAGAGCAAGACAAAGAAACTCAAGATGCATCTAACAAACATGATACAAAATGTACGATGAGCTAAAAACACCATTCACACAGGTATGAACTAAAATGGCAGCAACACAGAAAACATAAACAAGAAAAAAACCTGAAACACCCAAGAACAACAAATGTAAGGAAATAACAACAGAAAGCATGATCCAAGAACATAAAGAAATATTTAAAACGCAAATAAAGAAAATCAAAACCCAAACCCCTGGAAATTGCAACATTACTGGGGATTAATCAATAATTAATAGAACTATTTCTAAGCTTCATAGTCTGGTGTCAAAAGCTAAATCAGAGATGACTATTCATTCTTTTGTTTTATCTGATCTTGGTACCATAACAGCCTTTTTATGTGTTTGAGTAAGAAAAATGTTGAGCATCTCAAGTCGGTACGAAATGCTTTTAATTAACACATAAAAGGCGGCACATTACTCCACTTTTAATCTCTTTATATTGGCTACCAATACATACCGTCCGTCCGTCTTCTTCCGCTTATCCGGGGTCGGGTCGCGGGGGTAGCAGCTTCAGTAGGGAGGCCCAGACGTCCCTCTCCCAGCCACTTGGGCCAGCTCCTCCGGAGGAATCCCAAGGCGTTACCAGGCCAGCCGAGAGACATAGTCCCTCCAGCGTGTCCTGGGTCTTCCCCTGGGCCTCCTCCCGGTGGGACGTGCCCGGAACACCTCACCAGGGAGGCGTCCAGGAGGCATCCTGACCAGATGCCCGAGCAACCTCAACTGGCTCCTCTCGACGTGGAGGAGCAGCGGCTCTACTCTGAGTCCTCCCCGGATGACTGAGCTCCTCACCCTATCTCTAAGGGAGAGCCCAGACACACTACGGAGAAAACCCATTTCAGCCGCTTGTATCCGGGATCTCGTTCTTTCGGTCACGACCCAAAGCTCGTGACCATAGATGAGGGTAGGAACGTAGATCGACCGGTAAATCGAGAGCTTCGCCTTTTGGCTCAGCTCTCACTTCACCACAACGGATCGGTACAGCACCTGCTTCACAGCAGACGCCGCACCAATCCGCCTGTCGATCTCCCGCTCCATCTTCCCCTCATTCGTGAACAAGACCCCAAGATACTTGAACTCCTCCACTAGGGGCAGCACATCCTCCCCAACCCGGAGAAGGCACTCTACCCTTTTCCGGTTCAAGACCATGGTCTCGGGGACCATGGTCTTGAACCGGATACCAATACATACATAGAGCTTTATGTGGTCAAGCCCCAGCCTATGTCTCTGATTCTGTCGATTCTATTAGGAAGCAGCTAAATACTCATTTATGCAGACTGGCTTTTCACTATCTTTGTCGTGGTTTGGGTTGAAGGACCAAAGCAGCAACAAGACGACAGCAGGCACATGCTGAAAATAATAATATTTAATGCCACCAACTCTCTGAATACACAACAGGGAACGAAAACAGGGCAAAACAGGTGAAGCAACACAAGAACTAAAACCCAGAGCTTGAATACAACTGGGAATCAACGGAAAATGCTCAACACAGGTGAGTGGGATTAACTAATTAACACAAACATCATGCATCATGACAATGTTAAGATTGTAGCTGTAATTTTATGTATGCTGTGTGTGCTTACTTATTTTCTTACCATACAAGCAGTGCACTCGCCTTTATTCACACCACTTTTGGCTCAGTTAATGCGCATCCTTCCAACTCTTCACTACAGCCTCATAGAGGTCAATGATTAACTTGTCATTTTTGACACAGAAAAGAAGAAAGTAACAAAAAAAACAATTACTCGCCATGGTTTTTATGTAGTTTTTGTGTCCTTGTGGTTGCTGAGAAATATATTGCCTAAATGGGAAAAACAAGTTTTGTGGTCAACCGTGCTATGGAGCCAATTGGGAGGTCAAGAATTAAGCCCTAAATCCGACATTAATCTCTTACAGTATCTTTATCGTTTTTGTGCTGAAACTGAACTTTGAAGTCAAACCTTTTTGATTCTTGTTTACTTCTTTTATTTCCAGATTTGTTAAACTGCAAGATCAAACTTTAGTTACTTTTTAATAATTCAGGAAGAAGAAGAAAAAGACGTCGAATAACAAATACTAGAGGATGAAGAAAGTAGCTTAAGCCAATTTGATGACAGACAAATGCATGGGCTCAGAAAGTAGCATTTGCTGTCTCCTTCTCAGTCTTGTCAGCCAGGCAAAGCAGTTTGGCATAGTTGCTACTCCTGGCCGGCAGTGAGCATCCCTGCAATCATGTTAGTGGTTAAATGATGGTTGTGAGACAAACAGCAGAGGCAACATGCATCAAAAAGAACAGCCCTCAGAGTGACGACCTGTACAGTCCCAAACATGATTCAGCCAAAACTATGGTGACATTTTGATGATAACAAGCCTTATTAGGATAGCTTGTTTTTGTCAATATCAGTCAAGGCTGCCAACAATCCCATAAAATTATGAAATATGAAAGCTGCTCACTTATTGCTTCTTTTACTAGCTTTTAGAACACGGAGACCGATCTTTCTATCAATGTGTAGGCAGATTGTGATGATCTGTAAGGTTTACAATCTAGTTTGTAACTCTTGGTCTTCAATTTGTTGTATTTTTTGTGTTCCTGCCAGTTATGTTTCACATTTATGGTGACTTCAGAATTTAGCCATGTCCTGTTAGTGGTTATGGAATAGCATCAGCCTGTTTTATACATTTCTAACACCAGCTGCTCCAGGGACTACAGGTGTAAATTAGCACTAGAGCTTTAACCTGGTACAGTGCATCTCTCCTTTCGGAAGTCGATGTAGGGAAAAGCATACATCCGCTGCCTTGTACCACATGAGGTGAATGGATGGACAATTCAGAATCAGATTTCAGTGTGAAATGAGAGAAAGCCGTATATCTACGGATCTGATACAGCACGTCTGGGAAAGCTGAAGTGTCCTTTTTATTTTTTTTACCCTTGAGGCGTTGTTCATGGTTTGACAATAATACAATTATAATTTGGTTTGATACACTGTGTTCATAGTGGTCCTTAATATTAATGTGTTGCTCTTCAGTTTTTCTAGACATTCTTGGAGAAAACCTTCTCATTTCTTGTCGCCCTGTGGCCAGTCACTGAAAAGAGGGGCATTCACTCGAAACTTCTGTCAAGCCAGCACGCATCGGCTTTACTCCAAAACTGGGCCGCAAATACCCGAGCTGGCCCTGAAAAAAATCTGCTCCTGAAACACTTGAAAGTGGGTGAAGCCATGTGGTGTGCGGCCATTACGAGCCAGTGGACCTGGGACTTATATTGCACACTGTCCTTGTTTAAATTGAAGTCAAAATTGTTTGACTCTTTCTTGTTTTCCTTTCATCCTTCTGTTTTGTTGATTCCCAAGTGCTTCCTTGTATTGGTTGCATTGTTTTCTGTCGTAGCTATTCTTCCTGAATGACTCAGTCCATGCTCCCCCAAAGCTGCTCCATTATTTATTTAATCAGACACACTCAGTTTATTGTTGCATTAATCACTTCTCCCAATATGTTCCCTTATCTCATCTACTCCTTAGTAGGTTCTCCTGTTGTTTTCCATGTGTCTCACTGTTCGGCTTCCAGTTGTTATCCCTCTGTCGTGTGATCAGTTTTGTAAGTCTGTTCTTTTAAATTGCCATTAAGTCCAACTATGTCCTAAAGACCAGCAAGAGGTGTTGATGTTTAGCTGGTCGATGTTTAGCCAGTTGTTAAAAGAACTCACATGGTTATTACACCAAAAATCACCTTTAATTAATAAATTTGGTCTTAATTGAGAGCATTTTGTGTTATTTTCTGTAAAAATTAGAAAGTAAATGTCTGTTTGAAGTATACATTGCCCATAAAGATAATATGCTTCTTTGTGATTAGCATATATTAAGGTGGTCTTTTTTTGCCATGACAGTGCAATCTAACCCCAATAAAAGCAGTATCTCTTAGTCCTGGTCATAAGTGTTTTGTATGTTAAAGGCGGGCAGGATCATAACTGGAAAGGTTAGTATTTGTGATTGGAAAGTAACATTACACTTACCTACTATTTGAGCCTCAAATGAAAACCAGCAATTGCAGGGTGGGTCTGTCAGTCTTGTTTGATGTGGTCTGAAAGCTAAGAAAATCAGCATCTTTGTTTTCTCAAAGTTTTAAACATGCACTTTAAAGGCATGATTAAAATGAAAGCACACTTGCATGAGCTCCTCTTTTAGAAACAGTTTTTGGTGTTTACTCAGGTTATCTTTAGCTTATCTTAGCTTGTTATTTGCAATAACACCACTAAGGAAGGCCAAACGATTCATTAAATCACTAACCAACTTTTTTGTCTCAGGTTTGGTTTGAACCTTTTTGGTCTGGTCTGATTAGGGTTACATTGCCTGATGTTCTGTTCTGTGCCAGTATGCGATTCGAGAAATTAAATGCTATTTATCCTAATTTTGCTGAAGTTGCTGTGCCATTATCTTGGCCAAGCATAAACAGTGACCATGATCTTAGGGACCCAGATTTTGTTTCTCACCACACTGGAGCACACTCAAGTAACACCGACTCTCCGTTTCTGCAACATTCTCCGATGTTTCATGCAAATGTGGAAGCTGCTTCACATTTAGCTTATAAAGAGGTACAAATTACAATTATTACTTGTTCCCAGAACCCCAGGCTTTATTATTTCACCATAAAACTACTTCTATTTCTGCCACCTCATCTTTTTAATATAATTTTATCAAATTACGCAGCCTTAAATGCTCCCATCTCCCCAGTTCCACCATGACCGGTCATAGAAAGCTGCTTACAGGAAGGTAGTTCATGCACCTAGAATATTTCTCATGAAACATCAACATTTAATGCCACAGACCAACTGCACATATAAACGCAACACAGATGCAGCTGTTGACTGAAAGTATATAAAAAATAATGTTTTTTGCTGTTAGCAACAAAAAAGTGCGAGAATGGTGTAATAGCGCCTCCACAGTCTGAACATGAAGAGAAGGCAGATATGGTCGAAATAAAACCAAATTTGATGTCAAGGAAATGTCATTTCCCATCTGTTGCTGAAGAATGTTACAATTTATGGTAAAAGAAAACCTCATTGCTACTGTGGAAAGATTGTCCTTTACCAGCAGCTTTCTGGAACCAGTCAAAATGTGTCAGAAAGTAAGATCCAGAATCTAATCTGAGCTGAAACTATCCTTAGAAAAAACAGCAGCCAGGAAAAGTAACACAATGCATCAAACTAACGGCGTGTTGTTTGTCTGCAGACAGATGGCAGCAGTCCAAAGATAAGTGATTTCTGTAAACAACTCATCACTCTTAAGGGGAAAGAAATTTTACAAAAACAAATCCGTTCTCACTATTATGTGTGTTTTATTTTTTTAAATTTTAGGCTAAGAAGAGAGTATAATCAAAAAGGTAAAGAAAAGTGACATCCTGTTAATTTACATCTTTATCATCAAAGAAAGCCTGCTCGTGTCCCAAGCCCACCTAAAAGTACTAAATATGCTCACAAAAAAATAACAGAACTTCATAAATTTTTTCAAGGCTTGGCTGAAACGGATGCAGCTGGTTGGACGGGGCCGACACTGCATTCCTCTCCTACTCAGCCGTAGGAATTTATGAGCTCCAACTTGGAGAAATTATCCTAAACACTACATTAAAGTGAAATCCAACGAAAAAACTGAAAGATGTGCCTTTTCTGTACTATTTGCACACCAGATGAATGGATGTAAAAATACAAGATGTTATACTTTCTGTTAACCAAGTGAATGCATTGCTTTTACTTCCCATTTCTGGATACATATACATAACCTGAAAGTCCTTTGACTGCAATGCTCATCTGTGTCTAGATTTCACAGTTAAATTTGTACAGTTATATTCAATATGCTGCAATTTCTACTAGAAATGGACTGTTTGTTACACCTACTAAAAAGGAAACCCTACTTTCTACTTCATAAATGAAAAAGTTGTATCTATTCAAATAAATTGCATTGACAAAACAAGCTTACATGCTCCAGGGCCTTAGGAGGAACCCAGCAAACTTCTGTTATATAGCTAAATACAACAAAATGTGGTGTGTTTTAATGTCAGGTATAGACTTTTAATGATTATATTTAAGATTATTTATGATTTTTTGAGATTTGATTCATGAAGTTAGAGGACATCAGGGTCTATTTTTCTCACTGAGTTCTCCTACTGTTCTCCAATTTTCATTGTTTTTATTTCATCTTTTACATTTTTTTCTGTAATTGTTTGTCTTCATAGTAGGTACACCTCGTCTGGCGTTCTGTTAGCTGTGACATCATCCAAAGGAGGCAGATCATCCTCTATTACCATATAACATAGAGCAGAGACATAAAAGCACAGAAGCACACACTGATCCAGGAATCCTTTCTGTGTTATCTAACCCCCGGTCGGCCGTGACAGACGACCGTTCACACTGAGCCTGGTTCTGCTGGAGGTTTTCCTCCCTGTTAAAAGGGAGTTTTACTCTCCACTGTCACTTCATGCATGCTCAGTATGAGGGATTGCTGCAAAGCCATCGACAATGCAGGCGACGGTCCCTGTGGCTCTACGCTCTTTCAGGAGGAGTGAATGCTGCTTATCAAGACTCAATGCAATCTACTGGGTTTCCTTAGATAGGAAACTTTTTGACCAATCTGTATGATTTGATATAATTTTATGTTGTAAAGGGCCTTGAAGTGACATTTGTTGTGAACTGGCGCTATATAAATAAAATTGAATTGAAATTCATAATATAAACCCCTGACCAAAGTGCTAAATTACTCTATTGAACATCTAGGTGAAAAACAACTTAATTTGGGGTATATTAATAATCCAGTCCAGATTAGCTTAATGTCTTTTCACCTTGGAACTGTGGTAACAGACAATTTAACGTTATAGACCACTTAACTATCATTTAACACCCACGTTCAGTGGCGTCTCTAGCATGATACGTTAAGTTAGGCACAAAAACCTATTAGTAGCAACCATTTTTTTGTGATGCATACAACTTGACTTTGAATAATGTTAAATTAAACAGATAAATTAGCATAAACCAACCGACTAGAAAATAATTGTATGCAATAAAATGTTTATACATACAGTTATAAATAAAGGCTCACTCATGATTTTCATTTATTGAACAGAAAAGATTCACATCAATCGTTCAATGAGCCAGCATTGTCCTTGTATTGAAATATGCTATACAAATAAATTTACCTCAACTTGTTGGTCCCACACTATCCGGCAGAACGTGTGCAATTCAAGTATTTTGATTGGACGATCTAAGCTTGGGGCTATGTAATTTGTGCCCCACGGCTGTTTACTGAGAGTGTGTCGGCATGCGCACTGTGATTTCAGATGTTAATTATTTCAACAGACGTTGGTGGGCCAGCCCCAATATCAAGGCGCCTCAAAAGGATTTAGCCTGCTGAGCTTATAAGTATTATGGCAGTCCTAGATATATACAAACAAATGTTTTTAACAGATTTTTATTGGTAAGCAAATCTGTCTTTTTTACAATATTACTCTATAAAGAACAATTATGTCCCACTGATTATTGCGAACATAGAGCTCCACAGCAACACCTGGTGGGGCCAGGCCCCAAACGCAGAGACGCCCCATCACCTATCATTTAACACTCACTTCTTTGTATTGAACAAAAACAATGCTCTGAATATTTGAGAAAGTAAATTTGGCTTTTTATATATAGTATACAATTACTGAGCAAGTGTTACTATTCATAATTAATAGGCAACTAAATGAAAAATTATGTTTCCCTTTTCACTTGTTTGTAAGAATAATAACTCAAAATAAAAAAATAAACATTTCAGAGAATTAAAAAATATATATGCAATCAATATGGGCACCCCCGTTTTCAATAAGTCACAAGCTGTGAATTAGTGGAGTCCACTGGCCAATCAAATTAAAAAAATTACATTACAAGTTATATGCCTCTGTACATTTCATACTTGTATGGCTTTGTAAATATAATAAACAACACCCTTAGGGACTTTTGAGTCACTAAACACTTACTGATCCAATAACAACTGCCATTGTGTAAAAGTAGGAGCCACCGTTAACTAGGGCGGTGTAATAGCAGGGCAATACTCGTTAGATTCAGAGGTCTTTAGGACTCTAGCTAGTATGAGCTTTAACCCAAGATAGAGAAGGATGGAGGAGGCGGTTTAGTTCAAGTCCGACAACAACAAGGTGGTGATATTATATCTTTCAATCCTCATATAATTTTGTTTGTTTTGTGTGTACTTGCCTGTTGGTTATACAAATTTCCCATTGTGGGATTTATAAGGGATTATACAATGTTATCTCATCTTTTTAATGGGATTAATGTAATCGGCTCTTACAAGGTCTTAGTTACACTTTCTGAGTGGGCTCCAGTAACATATGACCTATAATATCTACTTAGAAAGTTAATATGAACTGCTGCTGAAGATGACCCCTCTTATCTATCTGGATATTCTCTGGAGGTCTGAACCTCTGTCAGTGAGATCAGTCTGTTGGTCGAGGGTCTGCCGGGGCCAGGCAATAAGCAAAGTTTTGTCTCCTCTTTCCGTTTCTATAGCTCGACGTTTTCTTGCTCATTGTTTTTCATTGTACTTATATAGATTTGTTGTGTTTCCACTCTATTTAACTGGCTTTTCACAAACCATACAGCTTGCTGTTGTTTCGTTTACGGCATTAAAATAGAACTGAACGGCGCTTCTTTTCCTCTCCTTTATGATTCTTCTGCTCCAGTCTCTCTCCGAATCTTAGCAGCAGCAGTAGCACTGTTGTGTTTGTGTGGAAAGTGGAGAGAGAGCTGAGTTGGCAGGCCAGGCTGAGCCTGCATGCTTGTTTGGCTGGCGCTGCTGAGCCACGTAACGGTGCAGGGAGGGGGAGCAGCAAAGTGCTGTGACACAGACAGGGAGTATTTGATGAATCTGCTGCAGTCAGTGCGTACAGAAGAGAAAAAAAGTATTGATCTTTTTACACGAGTATTATTCAATATCAATACCAGCGTTGGTATCGATATTATTGATACTAGGATCGATCCGCCCGCCTTTACTCACCATCGCCGGCCTTCTTGGAAGAGCTTCAGCGCTGCGGGACGGATTCTAGGCTCCTCTCCCACAACGGTTGCATTCAAGCACAATCCTGGGGATCGTGATCTGGACCGCATGCCCCCTGTGGATCACTGCATCACGTCACTGGTTCTTTCCCCAGATGAGGCGCTGAAGGAGAAGGCCTGCTGTCCAAGCACCCAATGTCGGGCGACAGTGCCGAGCCCACAACATTGCAGCTCGTATAGCACATATGGGCAATTTGTTTTCAGTTCTCCTGCTGGTGCAGTCCCAGATGCTGCAGGCGGGCACGGCAGAAGCAGCACTGGGCGATACAAATGACGCTGCCCTTCAGGCCTTTGGATTCATGTCCAGGGAGCTAGGTTGCCTTTTGTCCACTCTGGTGGTTGCCCGACAGCAGGTCTGGTTGGCACAGGTCCCGATTTTGGATGACTGTAGGAAGAGCTTCCGGAGGCTGCCGGTGGTTTCGGGCAAGTGGTGCAAAAATAAAAAGTATCCCTCTGTCCAATGATACTGTCCCCCCACATATAAATGACATTGCTAACAATCCTCAAGAACAGCTGGTTGAGAAACTCAAAGACAAACATGTTGCCTACAATTGGGTGAAGCAACTGACAGCAACACCGAGGTCATTGCTTATGTATGTTGTGATATGACAAACTCCCAGTGCGAGGATCTACTTTTTTGTAAATATGTCAGTCTGAACATATTTACAAGTATGAAGACGCATAAAAATTTTGTTTATATTTTGAATTTTGCAAATTGCAAGCACTATGACACTCTATATTTTTTTCTTTTAGATACTAAAAAAATGTTAATACAGTTATTCTTTGTTGTAAGAATATCTATATTTATTTTTAATTTTTTGTTTTCTTTAATGGTAACAAGGATACAACTCTTGCCTACATGCATTATAAGAACACCTAACACTAAACACCTACATTTTTAAGTCTTATAAGTATTTTATGGACAAATCATACTATTTACAGTCGCGGTGGACAGTGAGGGTTGGGGATTTTTTTGGGGGGGGGGAGGGGGGGCATGAACTGTTTTCTTCTTCTTGGGGCGGTGTGACCAAAAATAATTGAGATGCACTATCTAACCTTATCAGTTCACAAAACCTTTGAAAAATCTGTCTCCAGATGTTTCTCTGTCCAGTTTGATGGTTTCAAATCCCCTTAGGGTCAGGTTCCAGCCGTCCTCACATTGCCCATTTCTCTGAGCATTGAATATCTTGTACTTCTGGGCAGTCCTGCTAAATTGCAGTTCTGGATTGTGACAACACTGGCGGAGAATGGGTTCCTGGGAGTTTTCTATTTCTCAGACGACACAGTTATCATGGACACTACCAACACTGACGGACAGTAACAAACAGAAATGGACTCATTTGCTGATTGGTGCAAGAGCAATTACCTAAACCTCAGCAAATCCAAAACAAAAGAACTGGTTAAAGATTTCAGAAGGGAACAACACACCACCACCACGCTTCACATCAACAATGACACAATAGAACAAGTCCATTTATACACATATCTTGGTACAATAATTGATCATAAACTTACATTCCAATTTAACAGTGAGCACATCTTTTCTAAATGCAAGCAACGTCTCTAGTTTCTCAGAAAACTCTGCAAACTTCAGGTCAGTTTTGTCTGTTTTCTACAGATGTTTCCTTCAGTCAATCCTGGCATTTAACTTAACAGCTTGGTTTGGGTCACTCAGCACCATCCGCCGTAACTCACTCAATAAGATCATCAAGCTCAGCAGTAGAATCATTGGTCAAGAACAGGAACCACTCTAACACATCTACAACAGAAGAGCCAAATCAAAAGGTCTGCAGATAGCCGCTGACAGCACACACACACTCCAGTCAGTACAGCCCCCTCCCCTCAGGTCGCAGGTACAGGTCACTGTCTTTCAGGAAAAAGAGACTAATGTCCAGCTTTGTGCCTACCTCAATTAGACTCAGGAACAGTGACTAATTCTTTTGAAATATTTAATGATATTGTACATTTATAGTCTTATGATGTATGCGCAGTGGTGTCTAATGTGTGTGTGTGTGTGTGACTGATGTTTGTTATTGTGTCTTTCTTCTCTGCACTGTAAGTTGATGCTGTTTTCCACTTGATGTTCCTAATGGATAAAGTTACTTGAACTTGAACTTATCACAAGATTACTATGGTCCTGTGATCGCACACTGATGTCTTGATCAATTTCAAAAGCGTTTCATCTCTATGGAAGATTTTTTTTTTAGAGGCAGTTAACTAAATTTTTTTGGCACATTTTCCCTGGGAAATTGAAGCCGCCTAACAATGATGAACATCTTTATATAGAGTGTTGAATGAATCATCCTGCACACATCCTGCATCAATACACATCACCTTATGTGCCTGAATCCAATAAGCATTTGTCAGTTAACTACCCCCACTGAGAGACATTAATATTACATGTCCCTTAAATAATCAGACATGGGAAAAAAAGTACCATAAGGAAAATGTGATGTAAATAATGTTTTAATTTGTACTTTAATCCCTGGTAAAATACCCGGCACACTCTCAACACCTACTGCTTTAATAATCACAGTATCTGTGCTAAAAGCAGCTAGACACCCTGATCCACTTCCATCATCCCCGATTCACTAAACCCTTGTGCCCAGGTGACAGTAGCTGATATCAGAGGAGAGAACATGTCATATTACTGTTCCAGGTATCAGAATACCATGTAATTATTATCTTTTCATGAGTCACAGTTGTCAGGCCCAAAGTGCTCTTCAAAAAGGAACTCTTCATATTTAAACAGCAAGACACCAGTTTGTGCTGCCAGTTTCCAGCTGATATAAGTGTACCTGACTGAGGGAAAGGGGAAGTAAAATTAATTTGACTTGCTTTTTAAGTTTGACAAAATCAAGCAGGACAAAAATTAACTTTCATGCCGTAGCCATTTTAGGACAGGAAATTCAGTGGTCTATGTTCTTTCATGTAATTTACTCCTTTAATCAAATAAAAGGTCAAGTTTCATGTGTAACTACAGATGCACTCCTTTTTACCTCTGTGTTTGCACACTGATGAGCGAACTAAGACTCACTATTGCCTAAAAATACCATACAGAGAAAATCAGCAGTCTCAAGCTCCTCGCTGAGAGGGGGGAAATGCGCAAATCAAAGATTTTTGAATCAAGTCACTGAAGAATTCGATGCTCTGGGGAAGATGGTTCACTAAAGTGATCAAACAATTTTACAACCATGCATCGTTTTTCATGAGACCAGGCTTCTCATTAGGCATGAAAATGTTTGAATGGCACTAATCCCCTGATGTTACAAGCAACAGGCTGCTTCCTAATTGCTTCACAGGGTGCAGACTCATGTTCTACAGTGACCAGGACGGTGGCATTAACTCGATTCTTGCTAACTAATCATTCCTTGTTGTGCTGTGGTTTCTATGGAAATCTGTCAAGAGCATTACCGCCATGCACACCTGGGGAACTCCTAACAGAAGAGCCACATGCGCCAGGGTGAGGCTGATTTTCCTCAATTCGGAGCATGTTCTTTTCACGCCTGCTACATTGTGGAAAGTTTTGCCCCCTTATCTCAAAATACACACAGGATTTGTGGCTCTTACTGCCTCCCAAAAAGTCTGAATGTGTTCCCCTTTATCACCGTAGCCTAAGCAGTGTCACTCCAGCGCTGTTTACTGATATAAATCTTTACAATCAGTAGGTGTTTACTTTAGTTAACATGAGTGGGGCTGGTGTGGAGGATATTTAGTTTCTTGGACTTGAGTCCTGCATAGCAACGTTGTTTGCACTGGCAACAATAGGAATGGACAAAAAAACTTCACCCGACTGCACATTGCAGCTTGTCAGAGCACACAACACTGTCGTTACTGGGATTTAATGGAGCAGCTACAGCAGTAAATCTAATAAAGTCTATGTAAAAACGTTCCCCCAATGTATGGTTAAAAAAATCATAACTATCCGCTAGGCAGGGATCGGCTCACAATTACATAGGTGGTTAAGGGGTAGTTTGTTTCAATAAATCATAAACAAATTACTTTGAAATGGGGGACCGGCCCAGGGCATGAAGAATGCTGGCTTTGGTGATTATTTTAGCATTAGCGGCAGCCCGGTGCTGCCTCAGCATTCTCATCATGGTGGCAGCAGTCGTATGAAAGCTCAGATCAATACAGAGCAAGTCCGCACTTCATCAATAAATAAAGGCATGAATAAATAAAGAAGGGGAAAAAATGAATGTGTTGTAATTACTCTTTGCACAATAGATTCTGTATAATGGGACTTTTGAGAAGTGAAGGGAGGAACTTGGCTGGACTGAGTTTTTAGTTATGTAGAGCTGTGGCTGCCGTAATTAAATGTTGTAAATTATTAATCTAATCATGCATAGAAAATATCTGTACGAGTTCTCTCAAAGTTTAACAGCAAGTTTAACAGCATTTTAATTGACAAAAAAGACTAAGGCAGCAAAATGGTGCAATTGTTTATTTTCAGCATGGCCGTTCGTCTGAATCCTGGTCTTGCCATTTCCATGAGGATGTTATTCCCTCCCCATGCATTTCTGTCAAATAATGCAGGTTGGGGGAGCTGACATGCGCTTAGCTGTCACTTTGTGCGTGTATGGTTGGTTTGTCCAGTTTGTCTTTATGTAGTCCTGTGATGTCTTGCTGTTCAGGGTGTACCCCGCCTCTCACCTATTAAGCAGCAGAGAAAGGTACAAGGAACTCACAGATTGCTTTTTCAGCATCCTCATCTTGGTGCTCCAGGATCCCGGCAAAAACAAGGTCATCTCTCATGCTTTGGGCCTGAACATCCAGAATGGTCTCCTTCATCTTCTTATTGTCACCGGACAGCTGAATCATCCCATCAGTGAGCTTCATGACTTCCTCTCTCAGAGTATGATTCTCGGCTGTGAGAGAAGCTAGTTATTGCTGGCTGAACTCTGGCGACTCCCTCAGGGCTTGAACTTCCTTGTGTTGGATTTCTACCAAGGCAAGACGGGCATCCAGACTAGTTATCTTCTTGTCTATGGATTCCAGAACATCGCTGTAGCTCCTATCTGGAGATGTAGTAGAAGTGGTGCTGGTCGAGTTCGAACAGGAGCGTTTTGATGATGGATGAGTGTTTTGACACCATCGTAATGGGGAAGCTGAAAATTTCTACAGCCACAAACAACCAAGTAGCTCTCCAGACTGGTTAAAGCCGGGCGTACACTGTACGAGTTTTTCCCCTTTTCGGGCCGATTCTTCAGTCGTGCGAGCATTTTTTGAATCGGGCCGAATTTCAGCTTGATCGTACAGGGGGGGAGGAGGGGGGACTGGCTTCTCACGACTACCTCCCGATCAGGAATCAGACGGTCGGTGAAAATCAAACATGTTTGAAATTCAGTCGGCTGTCGTGAGGTTTTCGTGAGCGCATCCTGCTGTTCAAGCAGAGCTACGAGGGGGCACCCTCCCCTCCTCTCCGTCCCCGCCAGGGGAGGGAGGGGAGCGGGCGTCCCTGAAGCAACCTCCGCCCGGCCCGCTCGCGGGGGGGTTGGGGAGGGCGAGCGCTCCGGTCCGCACAACGCGCTGGCCGCCTGTTTCGGCACTCCTCCGCTCGCGGGGGGGGGGGGGGGGAGGGGGGGGGAGGCGGGCGACCTGCCGTGCCGCGCGGCCGCCGGTGCGTCTCGTCCCTCCTCTCTCCCCTCCGTTCCCCCGACGCCCGGTGCCTCCTGCGGGCCTCGCCAGAGCTGGGCTCGACCCCCTGCTCTGGGTCCCTGTCACCTACCGTCGCTCGTCTGCCTCTGCCACCACAGCGAGCGGTCCCAGAGGGGGCACGACGTACAGTGTGAGCAGTCCGGTCGTCTCCAAGCGTCGTGCCGCACAGATCGTGAGCGGTGAACTTTTTAAACCCCGCGGTTCCGTCGCACAGTTTGAGATGTATATAAGTACCACGACTGAAAAACTCGTACAGTGTACGCCCGGCTTAAGGTCTCCTCGTCCAATGTGTTTCATTGAGACATATAACACAATTGTTAATATTTAAATGCTACAATGTTTTAATTTAATTTACTGGCTTGTTCGTACCTCAGTTGATCGGATTGATATTATCAATACACCGCCATTCTGGCGTTCTGTTAGCTGTGAAATCATCCAGGGAAGACAGATCACCCGCTATTACCATCTAATGTAGAACAGATTACTGGATCAATGTGGGCTTCTGTGCTTTTTTGTCTCTCTTGTTGTGTCTCTGCTCTGTCTTCTGTAACCCCAGTCGGTCGAGGCAGATGATCGTTCATACTGAGCCCGGTTCTGTTGGAGGTTTTCCTTCCCGTTAATGGGGAGTTTTTCTTTCCACTGTCGCTTCATGCATGCTCAGTATGAGGGATTGCTGCAAAGCCATGGACAATGCAGACGACTCTCCCTGTAGCTCAACGCTTCTCCAGGAGTGAATGCTGCTTGTCGGGACTTTGATGCAATCAACTGATTCCCTTATATAGGAAATTTTTGACCAATCGATATAATCTGACCCAATCTGTATAATATGATTGAACATGAGATGACATGTTTCATGAATTGGCGCTATATAAATAAAATTGAATTGAATTTAATTGAATTTTTACTTACACACGGCTCTTGCGAGATCTTAGCCGCTCATCTTCAGCTACTCAGCTCCCTTTCAATCTCCTGAATTTCACAGCGTGAACACGAGCATGTTTCAAAGGAATGAAGATAAAGGGTGAGAAAAGTGACAAAAAATGTTTCTGTCAAACACTAGTTTTCTCCCACGTCGAGGCAGTTAAGCATCTGTTGGAAGAGGAAAGTCGCTTTTTAAAGTATCACAACATCAGAACAAGCATCTGAACTCTGATACAAATTAAATTAGTAGGAGAAGGGTACTCATAAATTTGTAGTCTTCCACCACTAAACGAGTACCACATCTATGGCTAATGGTGAACACAACATTATTGCAGCGTGACAGGGCTGTTTTTCAGCACTGCATGTTTGGTTGAAAGGTACTTTCTAAAATATGCTGAAAAAGGCACGACTTGCGTAGAGCTTTCCTAACTCTGAACTTTGTCTCAGTCCCATAGCTACTAAATTGAAAATTGGAGATGAAATCCTGTCCTGTTAGGTTCCTAACTTTCCATTTCCTTCTTGTTCTCTGCTCTACAGCTTCTTCACAGAGGCCAACAACATGCAGGTTGGGTTAATTTTCCACTTTAAGTTGTGCATGTATGTGCATTGTTGTTTGTCCTTGGTATCTTTGCATTGCCCAATGATGGACCTGCCACTGAGGATTGACACCAGCGCCCCATTGACCCTGAACAAGATGAAGTGGATGTAGAGACTGTGCTGCCTTTCTGTTATTTAAATGAACCAATCTTTATTGCTTTCTTAGACTATTTGTGAGGCCAATCTAATGAGCTTATTTTGTAATGGTTAAATACTGTAATGGATAGCCTGAGTATCACTCGGGTTACTAGTAACACACATTAAGTACAATTAGAAAAGATTTCAACTGCCTCAGAACCCATGGCTCCTGCAGTCACCAGGGGGTTTGTTACACCTCTAGCAGAATAGAGACACCAGATGGCGAGCAATGAGCGTGCATGTCAGTCAGCCAGCAAATAATTACATTTTTTATGTGTTTTTGCCACCCTTTCACAAATATGAGCCAGTTTTGCAGTCAGGCTATGAGTTTCCTTGTGTCATTTTTGAGGCTAAGGACTGCTGACTCGCAAGAATTGGTTCTGCTAAAGCAAGGTTCTGCACTCGTATTAAAGCAGTCGATCAATAGCATAATAATGACCAGGGCACCCAACTCTCACTTCTTGTGTTTAAACCTTGACATTAACTTTTTATACACCAGGCAGAAAATGCTTGTAAATCTGTCAGAGTGATGCAAGCAGACCTGTCTGACCGGAGCATAGCAAAACAGAGAAATGATGCTGTTTCCAAGCTCACTCCAACTTGGCCAGATAACCTTTTGCTCTGCAGGGAATGAGGGAGGCTCACCAGAAACAAACGAAGAACTCAAAGGCAAACTTTGTCTTTGTGGGTAGTGAGAGTAAAATGCCAATTTTTATTCCCATTTATTGCCCCCTTTTTGCATTCAGAAGTATCCTAATTTTTTTGTGGCTTCATGTTCCTTATGCCGAACTTTGCCACTACCATCTGCAATCAAGACTCAACGGACCAGGTAACATTTTCGCAATGTGTTAAGGTCTTGCTTGTTTTAATTGTAGCCTCAGTTTCCTGTTTTAGTTGACAGGAGTCACTCCCTGTGCAGTCTTCCATAGTCCATCTGTTTCAAGTTTCAACATGTTTCGCATTCAGATTGTTTTTGTCATCCGTTGGCTGTAACATTATTTGACCTGCTGCTGCCTTTCTATCATCTTGCACCAATCTGCCCAATTTGCTCTGACCTCCAACATCAAGAGGCGTTTTCATCCAACAGCTGCTTGCTGCATTTCTTTTCTCTTTTTCAGACCATTCTCTGTAAAACTGAGATGGTTTTGCTTGAAAATGTCAGAAGTTTTTGATTTACTTGAACCAGCCCATCTCACACCTACAACTGTGACACATTCAGTCATTTAAATCATCTTTATCCCCATCTCTGAGGCTAGGTTTAAGCTTCAGCTAGTCCGTACATGTTTAGGTGCTTTAATACATTATATTTCCACTATTTGCAAATTTGTTTTTAGCAAGTGATTGAATAAGGTTACCTAAAATCATGGTGTTTGTTTCATTTTTCAAAAATATTACATTAACATTTACATTTTCACTAGGAACCGTACTGTAAAATTGCAATTGCAGCCTCATTGCTGGTCTTATTTTTCCATATTTATGTCTTTGGCCTGTACGTACATCTGTACCAGTATGTACAAGTAAGGTTTATTAGGAAGTGAAACAGACAGCCAGAAAACCTGTAATTCTTTAAGAATCAAGAATCTTTGTCATTATGTGTTACAATAATGAAATTTTTGATTAAACAAACACCGACTCAGAAATGAGCATCATTAGATGTTATGAAGTAATTGCATGCTGTTAGCTTCTCAGAAAAATGTTGTTGGTCAGTCCAGCCAACTGGTTTCAGGAAAAAAAAGGTAAAATATTGGGAACATTATGTCCTGTTGTCTCTGTCTGTTATGTATAATGTGTGCGCATTCTGAGTCAAAAAGTCAGGTAGCAGTCCCTTTACAGACGATATAGATTACTGTGCAGTTGCATGAGTATATCAGATGAATACTCTGTCGTTTGATACACTCATGCAAAGACAAAAATTCTGTGCAATAAATTTAGATCTTCAAGTTATAGAACATTGTAATTTGCATGGATTTCAAAACAGACATTCCCTGAAAAAGTGTGGTATCAGCACATGAGAAACAGTGTAAATGATTCTCATCGGATCAAGAACCTGTGGGACCAGTAGCATGTTTGTAAAGATGTAACAGACTATGAACTGGTCTGGTGGTTTACTGATTCTCAGCAGGGGGCGACAGCCCTCACAGCTTTGGGAAAGAAGCTGTTTTTAAGTTAATTAGTATTTTTTTTTTTCTTACTTAAAAACAGCATTCATTAACCAGTTTGGTTTTGTGGTGTATTCAAGAGGGTAATAGGAGCACGGGTTGTTTTAGTTGTCTTTGTATCAAGACTAAATTTGGCACTGTTCTTAGTGTTTTTAGTTGACCTTATTGACCAAGTGTTTAATGAAGGTTTTTTTTTATAGTGAATATATATGTTTTTAATTAATTACTGATTCTCCTAAGGAAAGGTTTTATTTATCTATCTGAAGTTTTGGATGAGTGTAATGTGTGTCTGTGCAGTAAAACCCTTTGGTCCAAAGCAAATTTCTCCCATGGGAGACAAATAACGATACTTTGACCTTGATGTAACCAAACAATCTCTGCTTTTAAATTCCAGCTTCAACTTGATAATTATGTTGAAAGATAAAAGCAGTCTTTGATTGGTTGTATATTGATTTCATTTTCTCAAGCAGAATTACAAATGTCCTTGTAGAAACCAACTTGGGCTGGGTGTAGATGCAAGGTTAAAAAGATGATTTACACCTATTTTTCAAAACATGACATAACCAAAGGTCAATGCAATACCTCATACAAATGTGCTTATACTCAAGCCAAACTGTTCATTGTTTTATCCACACTGATTTCTCTCAGAAAATATAATTTATTATTCATTTATCAGCAAAAAAGTACCAGTTTATGACCATGTGTGCACCCCTCCAATCCAGCAAGAAAATTATGACATTTGTTTCGTTACCTTACAGTAAATAGATATTATCCCTGTAAAAAACAGCCACAACTGTAATGTTCTGTTCTGGTTCATGTTGTTGTTTTGGTTAAGTTAACTTTCCTGCCTTAGGGTTTATTTCTGTTTCCAGTTTTGTATTGTATTGGATTCATGTTTAGCCTTAACTGTTTTAGTTATCCGGTCTTCTTTATTAGATTTGATTAAAGCTTGTGTTCTGTTCAGTCTTAGCCTTGTTTTCTATCTTGGGTTTTCTCTTTATGGTTATTTTTGCTCTGTAGTTGTTCATCTTAGTTCTGTCCTTTCAGCCTTCTAGTCTTTTCCCTTCTTGATTACTCCCACCTGGTTTTGGTTAATTAGTCCCTCCCTCTTCACCTGTCAGCAAGCCTATTTATACCCGTCTCAGTTCCCTGCACTCTGCCAGAACGTCTCTCTTTGTATCTCTACTCATCTCGTCACACATGCTATTGGTAAGAGCTTTCCAGCCTCTGCTTATTTTTTGAGTCCCTGCCTGTTTTGTGCCCGACCTGTTCCTTGCCTTTTTGTTTTTTGAGTCTGCCGGGAGCTCCCTGTTACTCTGGACTGCCTCTGGGGAACTTTCTTATTGTTGGACTGCATTCTCCCAGTTCTGGACTGGTCAGCTGCTGGAACTCTGTCTGCCTATTTTTTCAGTCATTTAAACCACAGGTTTTTCTGTTCCTCTGGATCTCCTGTAAATAAACCCTTCAAGCATATGCTCTGTGTCTGGTTGAATATCGGGTTCTGTTAAACAATTCATTACAACAGTTAAACCACTGACAAGTGATCTGATCTTAGTAGCAAACAATCTTTTGCTACCTTTCCTTTATGATATGCAAAATGTGTCTTCAAGCGATTACATTTTTTTTTTTAATAACATAACCAAAACACTGATTTGGATTTTTTTTTTTTTTTTTTTTTTTTTTTTTTTTTTTTTTTTTTTGGTCAAACAAGAAAGCAGGTATTTACAGATGCTGCAGTTTGTCTCATCTTAACAAAATTCAGTTTCAACAACTCTGTAATAATATTGCCTAATTTGATTACCCTCCCTACGCGTGTTTTTATTTTATTTAGACTCAAGGTGGACTTAAATTGAGTGTTTGTGGTTAACTACGTTCTTGCCTTTCTTATTTAGGATTCATTGCTGATTTTACTAAAGACTTAAAAGCTTTAGTTGCAGCTATGGTCACTTCATTTACTATTAAAATAGAACCAAATGTATTTACATTTTTGAGCATTTGTTAGTATGTATATCCACACCCGCTGACAGGGCTTGAGGGATTTTATGAGTAAGGAACAGCTCTAGGAACGGAATTGCAGAGAAATGATGCCCATCCAGAGCCTGGTAAGAAGCAATGAGTTTATCAATGTGATTTTAAAGTATAGCATCCGCTAGCTAGTGTAAGGGGGGTGGATACCTTTTCTTTTACGGAAATACTTAAGCTTAGCGCCAAAAGAGCAGAAAACAGAGAGAGGGCAGAGGTCCAGGTACAGTCTGAAAGACAGAGCGGAGCAGGAGAGCCAGATGAGGCGGGGAGCTCGGGGGGGGGACCCAGCGTGTGTTTGAGGAGGAGACAGAGAGAGCCATCCCTAGCGATAACAGAGACAGTGCAGGTGGAGGGGCTTGCTGCCCGATTGGATAGTCTGAGCATAGTGGCTCAGAGACGGACCATGCCGTTAATTTCAATGATCCCGCGTTATGGCCAACAAAAATTACTGATTCTGATCGAATGAATGTTGTGCGTTTAATGGCAAAAAGGAAGCCTTTCTCAGAGATGGCAAATGAACCGCCAGCAGATTCAGAGGGCAGAGAATTCCCAAAGTATCTAAAATATTCTACCTCCTGCAATGGAATAGAAAAGATTGTTAGGCAGGTCAAAAAAAGCCATATTTTGGCTGCTGTGCTTGCTGTTCTCTTATGAAGAAAAGATCAACTAGTGCACTAAATTCAATAGATGGGTTGAAAATATCCAATTTAAAATACAGATTTCCAGGGCATGAAGTATACAGTTAAGTTGACTTTTTTGTGTGTGTGTGTGGGGTGGCGGCATGTCTGTGTATGTCATTTGTGCATATTGTTCTGGTTCCAAATGTTTTTTTATGTTCTAGAAAAAGATAGGCTATGTGTTCCAGAGAGCAACATGTTTTGGTGCAAAATATGCACATCAGTTCCAGGAAAAAGCCAAGGAACTGGTGAAGATGCTTGTTGAAGCTGCAAAGCAGGTGTCAGGATCCATAGTGAAATGCCGACAGGACATGGCTTGAAATGCCGCTTGGAAGAAGTCATCACTCCAAAAGCAAAATTAAAGTTTTAGTTTCTAAATTCAATCAGGGACAAATACCTTGATTTTTGCAGACGTGCTCTGTGGTCTGATGAAGCTAAAAATGAAGGGTTTGGCCATCATGACCATTTGGAGGAACACGGGAGAAACTTTCAAGCCCTCGATCACTATGCAAGTTGTCAAGTGGCAGCAGCATGTTATGGTGGTGTTTTGCGGCAAGAGAGAATGGTGCACTTCACTAAATATCGAGATCAGAAGTTAAAAACTGGGGCTAAATGTGATTTCCCAATAGACAATGTTCCTAAGCATTATGTGCAAAGTTGCTGAAGAACAACAGAGTCAATTTTTACTTCTTTTTTTTTGGGTCAGCCATGTCAAGGACTAAGGCCTCCTTATATGGGTCGTCCCCCTGCCCCTGTACCATCAGAGCACACCCAGAGTCAATGTCTTAAGTGGCCATCATAAAGGGCTGATCTTTGTCCCACTGAAAATTTGGGGGCTGAACCGATGAGCTGTGTGGGAGCAAGCCATCCCACTAACCAGACCCAGTGGGAATGGTCCAAACTTTCAGCCTGTGAGACTTACATTCAGAAGTCTTTCTTAAATGACTCGTGTAATTTTCACTCCGAGAAGCTGGGTTTAAAACTAGAAAAAATACTTCTCAGGAAACAGCTGAAGTATATGATTTTTATTGATTTGGCAAGCATTCTGCTTTGATCAATATTGCAGCAAAGCATGGATGAGGGAGAGGAAAATGTTGTTTATTACAGTTTTTCTATTTAGTTATTCTGACAACAGTGTATTGTTAGATTGCTGTGGTCATTCAAAATGTATCCCCTCATCCTAACCTGCACCAACCTCTGAGTTAAACACTGAATCATGCAGCAGGTCCATGATGAATCCTGACTTTAATGACTGCCTGTGTCACTGTGGTCAGTGTTTTTCCCTGGATAAAACCGGCATCCACAACAGATGGAGTCAGTGTCTCTAGGGGAAGCTTCAACTCTTGTTTAAACAAATTAGCTAAAGGCACAACCTTAAATATTTCACTGCTCAGTGCACAGGCGTGTTCATTAGATCATCTATATCAATGTTCCTGCAAGTGACGGGCAGTTTCTACCATATGGCAACAGTCGGTCCAGCCAGAACCTGATGAATGCTGTAGCAGCTTTATTAGTTTTACTGACTGGTGCTTTTATCTTTCATCTTGGATAACAAGCCACGCTAATGCTGTACTTACTTGTAATTCAATGAACAGAAAGTTCGACCGTATTTAAACACCACCCTTCTGATCAGTTTACAGAGAATGACCATTTCTTTCATTTCCATGGAATACTTTTGTGGTTTCACTTTCATAGAAAAGTTGTCTCAGTCAGGGGGCATTTGAAAAAGATATCTTTAATCCATAAAAATGTGAGCAAAAAAAAAGTAATGTCACAGCAAAAATGTCTGAACTAAATGGATGCTGCATGAATTAAGAAATGTTAAATAAATACAGTCCTACAATGATGAGCACAACATAAGATAGATGGTTTATATGGCAAGCCTATATATATATATATATATATATATATATATATATATATATATATATATATATATATTAGTTTTTTGATTCGGACCAAAGAACAAACAAGGGGACGGGATAAACCAAGGCTTACAAGATGCAGGAACACAGGTGCCCGGAACATCTGCGGTGAATCAACCAGAACAGAGAATAGTAACGGATGAAAAAGAACCTGACAGCTAGAAGTTGCTGAGCTTCAAACATCCCGTTTTATAAATCCTACAAAGTTGTGCGTCTTCAACTTCCTATATGTTATATATCCTATATATACTTCCTATATGTAAATCATTGGCAACTGCTACAGACATTCAAAGTGCCAACATTTACGCACAGATGATCTGAGATGCATTCATGATGAATGCCAAAGTCGGGTACCATCCTTCCCAACTTCCCAACTTTTATTTCCGGCTTAAGGAGCCGTTCCAGTTAACATTTCCGACCCGGAGGTCGGAGGTATGGAGTTAAATTCTGACTATCGCGGACAAATGGAACGCACTATAATCAACAGAGGGAAAGGATGGCAGAGAACTGACAGGAGCAGTGGGAGAACAGAATCTAACAGCAAAGCATGAGAAGCAGATCTGAGGGAAAAACCTAATTAAACTAAGGAAGAGAACTAAAATAGAGGGTTAGGGTTAGGCTAACCGGATCTCACAATCACACGAATGCATCATAAACATGGATACTGGACAGAAACAAAACCAAAGAAAGGCAAACATAAAATAAAGATCTAACAGAGTTATACTAAAATAATAAAGTAAATAAGATAACTAGACAGGAACAGAATCTAACAAATACCAGAACTTATTATTAACATAAAATCTGAACAGGAAACTAAACAGATGACAAAAACTAGGACCATGTTTGAACAGTACAAAATAACCAGACTGCAGGATCCCCAGGGAGCTACCATAAATAATCAAACCCCTAAGGATCCTGACATAATTTTGACTGACTTTACCTACAAAACACACATCTTTATGCAGTTCATGCAGAAATTATTCTTAGCTCTGTCAAATTTTTATTTTTGAAATAGTATTTCTGTCATTTCCAATCAGCAACAAATTTCTTAAAAATAAAATAAACATGTCTCAAAAGATAACAAAAAGAATGCAAAAGATGTTTACTGCCTTAAAGTAATTAATTAATTAATCCAACTGATGTTTTAATGGCTGACTAACCTTTTGTACCTATCCACTGGTTTCATGGATAGGTACAAAAAACAGAAAAGATGTTCAGAGCCTGTAGAGTAAATAAAAAATAGAAGATGGTGAGATAAATGAGTGGACAGATCTGCAATGTACACCTGCTCGGTGTCAGCATAAAGTGTTGGCTCCATCCCTGCAGAAGACCGATTAAAGCTGCTCATAAAAATAAACGTCACTTCTGAGAACCTGATGTCAGCAGTATACCTCTGGGAGGAATGGTTTATGAGTTCCAGGTTCCATTTAAAGTCATAAAAGATAAATTTCATTGAGGGTTGCCTATTTTTTTTTTTATAAAATTCTCCAAAAAAAAATAAGATGTTTTTAATTGTTTTAAACCTACAAAATGTTGCAAAGGTTTTTAGTAGTTTACAAATTACCATTATTCATCAGAAAGTGTCCCTCAGACTTATAATTTATAATTTTCAGTATCAATAAAATGCTAGCTAAATATTTTTTTAGGTATACAAGTATTAATAAAGTAAACTACTTAGAAAATGTGGCTACAGAATCATACCTCACTGATAAGGCTTTCTGCAGTATATCTACCAAGCCTTGATCAACCTCCCGTAGAAATTCAAATCCTTGCAGCTGCAAGTAATGGAGCTGAACAAGTGCAATGATTGGCTCCTTCAGAGAGGTGGATTTACTCAAGTGGGTGTAAAAGTGCTTCCTCGTGTCTATCAGGTGAAGATGAGTCCTCAAAAACATCTGGTCCAATTAAAAATACTTTTATTTCTCTAAGTGAGCTACATCTAAGGTATCTCACTCAGAGAAGTTGACCCAGAAATGTGTCTGTACTAACCAAGTTGAGTGCAGTTGAAATTGCCTGAAATGTGAAGCGAAACATAAATATTTTCACGCAGATATTGCTTTAAAAGGTGTAACCTTTGTGGTTGCATCTTTTAAAGCAACCTAGGCCTCGTGCCCACTGAAACGAGATTAGGTGTATCTGGAAGGGTATTTTGTCATTTTAAGCTGTGCGTCCACATGGCTCCGGTGTTTTGGGAGACCCTAAACGATCATTTTGGAACCCAGGTCCCTGAGTGGATACATTTCAAAATACCGGTTTCGTTTTTTCTTGTGTACATGCAAGTCACATCTTTTCTTAAGCCATGACGTTGTAGCTTTGCCTCCCTCTGTAACCTGCATGCACCTCACTCGCACAAACAACAACAAAGATGGCACCGTCCGGTGTTACAGTTTTTGTTATGCCTGTTATTAGCGTCCTCTGACTCTTCCTATCTAACCAGCCAGCTCTACACAGCGTGTGTCTGGTCCCCCACCAGAATGCTGTGTTTGCCTCACATGACTTGTCTGTGCATACGCGTTGTTTTTTGCGTGTTCCTTTGTCAGTGTCACAGTGCCACCAATGGACCCAGTATACCTATCACAGCTTTTTCAGTTGTGCTGCGTCCTTGATGCACACTTTTTCTTAATCGTTTATGAAAATGTATTGTGTCCATCTTGTGTAAACAAGGCCTTAGTTATTTACACACAGCCTAATGTCACTCCATCCATCTGCCTACAGCACAATCCAGGTAAAGATGTGTGAAGAGTATTTAATAAAATATAATACATTTTTATTTTATTGCAGTACCACAATCTCATGGTGAAAAGATTTGAAAGTGAGTTAAAACAAATATTTCTTATGAAATAAATGTTGCTTTTCCAAAACTCCCAGTGGGTACCCCTGCTATTAATACTGCCACCACTGTGGTGATTTACAGCTGAAGTGGGCTAGCCACATCTCACCTTTAAATCCCCAGGCAGGGTGCCAGTTTGTTAGGTCTCCATTAAAGACAAAATTTCTCCTTCCTTGTCCTTGCTGAAAATCACTGTGTGATGCATTTAGGCCTGAATTTAACGTGATGTCATCTTTGACAAGGCTTGGGTGCTTTATCAGCTGCCTTCTGCCTGTACTTTCTCTACTTTATGTACAGTAGATTAGCCAATATTACGTTGTTTTTAAATGTGCTATGGAAAGAAATGTGAACTTAAGCCTAACCATCTTTCTTCCATGATTTTTACATTTTGTTTTTCAGACCTTAATCAAAAGAACTGTAATAAGGTACAAGCCATAACACACTTTGAAAGCTAAAGTCACGATCTTAACGGTTCATATGTCATTATTTTTAAGAGCATTTTGCTACTTCAACTCATACAGTAAGGTACATATGAACTACAAAATATCAGAAATGAAAGGTCCTTTATTTTGTCCGACAGTGGGGAAATTTAAATGTAAAACTTAAGAAATGAAATACTGTACAGTTACTGGAAATATCATACTCATGAAATTAAAGTAGTGTGCAACTGAGTAGTCTGATTTTGAGAAATGTCCAAAAAGTATATGCATATTTCTGTATTTGATCCGATTAAGAATTATTTACACTGTCTCTCACATGCTAATGTCTATTCGCATACTTTTAGTTTCTCAGGGCGTGTTTGTTTGGACATCATGCAAATTGTACAGTTCTTTAACTTGAAGATTGAAATCTTTGCTAATGTCTATTTGCACACTTTAAACTTCTCCAGGATTGTTTGTCTAATACATTCATGCGATTGCACAGTATTTTACATCCTGTAAACTGACTGCCATCTGCCTGTTTGTCTTGAGCATCACTTAACTTGAACATTTAAATTTTTGCTAATGACTATTTGCACACTTTTCACCTCAGTTTTGTCTGATACGTTCATGCAATTGCGCAGTGAGTTACATTGTTCTGCCAAGGGATTGCTATCTGTCTTTTTGGACTCAATTTGTTGAATCTCATCAGATGCTAAGAACTATTTGTACACTTTTTGCTTCTCAGAAAGTGTTGTTAGCGGTGCTTCCAGCTAATTGAAAGCAGTAGGTCTTGTTTGTGTCTGTCTGTTATGTATGAATCTATGTAAATTCTGAGCCGATGTCATTATGTTTACATAATGAAGATAAAAGATCCTTGATTCTTGAAAAACACCAACAGACTATTTATAAGAATAAAAGAATAAGCAGCTGTTGCTCATTCATTTCACATTACCTCCTACAGTAAAGTCCCTCTCTACCTGCTCTCTTCTGACAGATGGTTAACATAGTAAACCATGTGTCACATCAGGTGGCGCATCTTTAAAGGGCCTTCATGTTTGAGGCGTCACATAGTGATTCTACTCAAGCAAGTAGCAGTGACAGAAGCAGATTCGGACCAGTTTTGGGCCATTTACAAACTTCAAGTGATGATAGAGCCTTGCTGATTCATTCAGGAAAGCTCTGTTGGTAAGTTGAGAGTACATTTCTCAGAGGGGCTCTCTATGATTGCAAGCCATGAATATAAATTGGCGACATGGATTGAAATATTTTTTTTTTTAGTTTGGTCTTAGTTTGGTCTGAGTCAGAATATAACGGATATTTTTGGATGTACAGACAAAAAAAAAGTATTTCTCTTTATGTGCTCCAAGTGTTGCGCATATCTTGGCTTGTTTACTTTAGTTAATAGACTTTAATCTGTAAAAGTTTAAAGTAAACATGTTTGCTAAAGAAAATAGTTTTCAAACCCTAAAGCAATTCAAAATAAAATAAATTTTGATTTTCTGTGAACAATAAATCACAAATAACAGTTTAGATGTGAATACTACTTCATCATCATTAGAAATTAAGAAGACAGAAACTACTACGCTTTTCATCCGATTTTAGCGTTAAATGTTTTATCTCACAGTTGTTTCTGATATCTTGTTGGTTGTCTTTGCTTAGTGGATGTAAACAGTCGGCCTGCTGTGAGAAAGCTGCAGCCAATCAGTAGGTTGGTTAATTGGTTTTACAGTGGACGATCAATTTGTCCCGACAGCAATACGCTCTAAATAAGAGCTGGATTATTATTTCATCCGATTCAGTTTCAGCTGTGCAGTTCTTCAGTGTTTGTTTGGCCACTGGAGGACATCCACCCTTCAGCCATACTCCTTGTTGCTTTTCACTTATTTGTTAGTTCCTGACAGTAATGAACTACGCATAACGGCCCATACGTTTCATGACCTTTTGCAGCAAGGAGAGTACTATGTTTTGTTCTGAATAGAAAAAAGATGTTATCCACTTCAAATCATGGCTCAAATATCCTGGATCTGACCGCTAACGAGCCCTCTACTTTCTTTCACCAGTGTATGGACTTTGTTGCGCCATGAACTGGTGTTAAATATTGTCCAAATGGTGTTAAATATTGAGGTGAGTTTGATGGTTTTGTCTGTGAAAGGCAACTAACAAAGAAAGCTCACTCACTCAAAGCGCTGTACATAGAAAACCAATGAAATAATAGTTGGAATTCCTGTTTTATTTTAATAAGCTATTTTTTTCCCTTTAGTTTCTCCCTGTATTCACACCTGTGCCCCTCCTTCTCCTTGTTTCAGCGTCCTCCTTCATACATATAAACTTCTAGGTTTCCTCAGTTATTTGTCATGTCCTAATGTTGTGGTCCTGGATTTGTTGCCTGTTCCCTCGCCTGCTGTCATGCCTTTATTCTGCTGGACTACGACTCCCCATGTTTGAACCCCGTTACTTTTCTTCCTCCAAGCCATCTGCAGTTTTGGCTTATATGTCCATCTTTTCATTTTATTTATTTTTTACTAAATCTGTCACACTACCTACCTGCCTGTTTTTGGGTCAAAGGGTAAAAATCTTCCACCCTAATAATCAGTGAAAAAGTAAAACATGTGGTTTTAAGCTATTTGGTAAGTCTGATTTAACTCCACCTAAACTCATTCAGAACAAAACAATATATCAGCAGCAGGATATATTGTTGTCATTTAGATATTGATTACTGTTTATTTTGTCTCTGTTTACATATATTGAAAGATTATTGTAGCTTTTATCGTTCAATAACAGTGAACTTACGACTTAATGTGAATTTATACTCATTGTTACTTTCTATAGTTTTGTATTTTTATGGGGTTTTTTGTCTTTTTAAATTGTTAGTCTTTATGTCTGTGTGTACAGCAAGTCTAAAAAAACTGTAAAACTGTTTATTTTTCAAATTTTACAGTAGCAGAAAGTTAAACGTATGGCACATGCTTTAAAAAAGCTCATTTCAATGCATCAAACGGAGGAAAATGGTGACTTCAAGAGTTTTTTATGCTTCTTTCTGAGATTTTATATTTAACTTGCTGGAAATCTGCAAAGCCATGATAAGATTTTTATTGCAGACAGATCCTAAATATTTCCTCGATTTTCCAATAGTTTCTGATCCAAACCAGTCATAGATATTTATGTGTAAATTTTAATTTCTGTTTGGTTCCAGCTCGTGAGTAAATGTGTGCTTATTACCATTATGCTAACTTTCAAATAAACTTCGCTACTCATGTATAAAATCAGTATGTTTGCTAAATTATATCTAATATTTCAGTATCACCCTTAGAAATATGAATCTTGTCTTTTTAATTAAATTCTATTAATTGTTTGTTGTTGGTGGAGATATACTTGGCAGCTTTAAATGTTGAATAAAAATGCAAATTTACTGCCTAATAAAGTAATAAATTGTATTCAAATGATGAATAGGATTTTTAATCTAGCTAAACTAAGAAAGAGCTATTCAGTATGGAAAGCTGCCATTTTCAGAAATAATTTTGATTCAAAATTGTGTAAATATGTTCTGATGTTGAATGCTTTGCATTTTTCAAGTTTCATCCTTAATATTGTCTTTATGTAGATGATTTCAAAGACTTTTCAATCACATTCTTCATGGTTTATGTTCAGTGTACTGATTCTGTTGAAAACTTAGATCACGTCAGCCATCAATTTATTTTGTTCTATGTGCATTTTTATTCTATTTTGTATAAACTCTTATTTTTTTATAATTGCTGAGAAGCGATCTGTTCAGAGTTTACACCCGCCTCTTACCCACTGACTAGCATCCCTGCAATGATTGTTTACAGACAATAAAATGAGAAAACATTTTTGCTATAACAAGATTTGTTCTTTCTGTGGGCCTATGGTGCTCTTTTATTTGTAACCTTAATGTGTAGACATGAGAACGTCAGCGAAGAATATGTGAATCTTCAAACATTGCACTTCTGAATCCCTTTGATCCCATACTGATGTTCCAAACTCATATCCTTCAACCCAAACCTGAGCTGGACTTCATTAAGGCTGAGAAACCACAAATCCCAGTTTCCAGTCAAGTGACGTCTCATTCAACCAATGTTTCTTTATGTTTAGGAAAGCACCAGATATTTTCAACATCTGTTGTTTGTTCTGGGATTGAAGTATATCGGAGTTCAAACGAAGAGGAAATTAAAGGAACAATGATAACACTGTAATGTGTTTATATGTCAGATGAGAAAGCCTGGTTCACAGTCTCTGCTCTAAATCATCCTGAAGGTATTCTGTCTCGTTACGGTCAGGACTCTGGTGCAGAGAACTAAACTGGCTGCACAGACGTTCTTATTCATGGTGGGAAAGGAACTGAAGTATGATTTGTCCACTGGTTCACATGCATATCTGAATAGGAGGGGTGATCCCCAGTGTGTTTACAGTATGAAAGATGTCTAGTAAGAAATTGTCAAAAATCTCTTGGTATGCTGCAGCATTATGGGTTGATTTCAACTGAACCAAGTAGCTGACCCCAATGACTACAAAACAGACCCACAGCATATTTCCCTCTGCACCAACTTTTATACATAATACAAACAAATGCTTTTTTCCTGGAGACTGCAGAAACCAGACTCAGCCATTAGATTGTCAGATAGAGAGGCATGATTAATCACGCCAGAGAACTCATTTCTACTGTAGAGTCCAGAGGCTGTGGGTTTTACACCACTGCATTAGATGCTCTGTGGTGCACTTGTTGTAGGACATGAATCCAGCTGCAGCTCAGCCATGGAAGCTGCACAGTACAGGAGAGGAAAGACTTAGCACGGGTGGTGAGGCCAAATCCTGTAGATGGCACAGGGATGCCGTCTACAGGATTTGGACTCAGTTTATGTTGCACGAGTCCAGAGAAGGGCAAGACGCATTGCCACTGATCCCACCCACCCAGGCAATGCACTGTTTGCCCTTCTTCCATCAGGTAAATGCTTCGGGAACATTACATCAAAAACAGATTCAGAAACAGCTTCTTCGCAAAAGCTTTGAGGACTATCATCCCCTGCTCAGAAGACTGAGTCTGTTGCATGTTACAATAACGCTACTGTGAATGCACTTTTGCACACTCTGACTTATTAGAAATTTTCTGGTTTAAGTTCACTGCAGAGAAATTTACTGTAGGCATGAATGTATCATCAAAGAAACTATGAGTGATTAATTAATGCAGCAACACAGTAATTCATATCGTTCAGAGAGAACCGACTAACCTTAACCTTAAAGAAAGTTTTTTTCTACGCTTGGGCTTAGTGTGTGGTCAACCAAATATCTATATATTAAAAGAAAAAGGGTAGGTGGTGAAAATGGTGTCTGTTGACTCTACTTGTATTTGTGTGCATCCTGAGCCGGTGTCTGTCTCAAAAAGAATTTCACCACGTTAGCACGCGGTGACAATAAAAGATTCTTGATTCTTGATGGAAATCCCTTTCATGAAGCCATCTACACCCTTTTGTTGAACTAACCTGTAGGACCCATAAGGTCTGAAGATCTGTTGCTAATGTGGCTCTGAGTGGCTCTGCAGAAAGTTGGTAAACTCGGTTCACTCTGTGCTGCAAAATCCATGGACCCTGCTCTAGGATTTTACAAGGCCAACATCTTTATCACTGAGTTGCTGTCGTTCCTAAGCTCTCTCCCTTTGTTATAACATCACTAAAGGTTGGCTGTGGAATTTTTAGCAGTGAGGAAATTTCACTACTGAGCCCGCTGGTAAAATAATTTCAAAGTACCACATCAAGCTCCTGAGAACGACCCTCTTTTTTTACAGATGTTTCTAGACGCAGTCTGTGTAACATTTTTATGAGCACAATAATCTAAGATCCTTTGAGCAACCGATGCTCTCTTTCGGGCTGCCCTCTGCACATTTTTTAAATACCTGCAAGTCAGAGAATTCATTAGGGTACAACAGGGTGTGTTTAGAGACAAACAGTATGATGCGAGACAAGCATAACTGTAAGGGCTTTTTATCCTATGCTTATAACATACTAATGAGTCTGGGAGAACATAAAACACTCAATGCTAAATCTAATTGGGAAATGGACACTAACTCTACCTTCAAGAATTTCGAATGGAAGGAGATTTGTAGTAGCTCTCAATCGTTCTCCGACAACAACCGACACAAATTACAGTTTAACCTTATTCATAGGGTTTACTTGACGCCTCACCGTCTCCATAAGATAAGCAGTAACTACTCTGAATACTGCCCTAGGTGTAAGACTGAAACAGGATTTCTTCTCCACATGTTCTGGACGTGCAGATGTTTAGTGCAATATTGGGGCTCCATTTTAGACCCTGTTAAAGCTATTGTGGGAATGGGAATCCCAGGCGAGCCACGGCTTAAGCTATTGGGAGACCTGTCATTCTTACCAGGAAATATGAGAGTTAATACTCGTTTCATCAGATTAGCCCTTATTGCAGCCTACAAATGTATAGCTATCAACTGGAACAACGAGATCCCACCTCCTGTTTCTCTGTGGCTAAAAGAGCTGTCATCATACCTGCTTTCAGAAAAGATTATGTTTAATCCCCAGAAAAAAATGTCGCTGTTTGATAAATGTTAGGGAGGATTTGTAACCTTTTTTTAATAACAGACATGCTCCTATAGGTGATGTCCAAGATCAGAATTGAATCAGGGATTGATTTTGGAACTCACTTCATGTCTGAATAAACAGCCTAAAAAGATTTGGTTTAACAAAACATTATCTATGGAATGTCATCCAATTCTTCTGCTATTATTTCCGGATCGAATCTATGTACGTTGTGTCTCGTTTTAACCCTATAGCGCACTCAATACGTAAGTAAATGTGTGTTTTTTTTAACCATATTGTCCTTTAGCTTCTCACTCGTGCCTTAGGGGTGGTGGTGGGTGGTTAATACCTAATGACAATTGTACAGCCTCTAAATTTCTAAAGTGTAATGCTTTGCTTAAAAATTTCAATAAATAAAATCCAAAAAAACAACACACAGCAGCATATCACTTTGAATGTAAAAACCACTTCGTCAAGAAGTGGTTTGGTCAATTAGCACCAGGTAACAAAAAGCATGTTATCACTCAACTTTGAATGAAGCATATCCTTTCCTTTCAAACATTTGACTTTATGAATATGTGATGACTGGTATATTTCACAAATTTGTTTTTATTTAATTAAACAAAATAGTTATTTAAATTAAAAGAGACATATGATGCTTTTCTGTTTTTCCTTTTCACATTGAAATCATTCAGTTGTGGTCTATGTAAAGTGGAACCACAATGCTTTGGTCTGAATTCCTCATTAATTTACCCCGACATTAAAATTTTTACGCCTGTTGTGAGGTGCGTCTGAGAGCAACTTGTTTTGGTGCGGTCTCTTTAAATCTAAAGGAGGCACTACACAACCCTCCAGGTCAAAGAGCGCTCCACGTCACCCCAATCTGCCATTTTTGTTGTATGCTGGGGGGCGGCGTAATGAACAATGGACTTCAAAATCACAGCGAGAAATAAAAGTTGTTGATTCACAAAATGGGTTAGCCAGAAGTCCATGACCTTGTTTAGCAGTTCCACAGTAATACTGTGACGTAAAATGTATTTAAGGGTTCAAAAGTGGATCTTGCATGATATGTCCCCTTTAAACTAGCCTTTTGCTGTATCTCATCCAACAGAAACTTTCATATGCTCTTTTAGACATTTAGATAAATAAGCTTCACTGAAACATCAGAACAAGGTGGGGGGCTCCTCGTGTTTAAGGGCACTGGGCTGAAACTGTCTAACCATGCTTTGACTAAATCTACAGTCCAACAAGTCCACTTGTTCTCTCTAAAAAGAAGTTCTGTATACAGTCCAAAGTGTTTGCTACAGCATGAAGTGTATGCTTTATCACATCGTGGTTACAGCAGATTTTGAGTCCAAGCATATGAGTAGATTTGGGACATGAGTACATGCTCACGGGGATAAAACACATTACAGCTGCATCATGTTCACACTTGCTATTTATCAGAGGTTGAATTTGCAGATATAATGTTATTTTTATCATCCATGCATAACAGATGAAAACTTGTTTAGAAGGTCTGTTCCTTTATTAACCCTTAGGTATTTTTCCCAAACTGAAGTTTGGTCACTTAACAGTGATCTTACATACAAACATTTGTTTGGGGAGCTTAAGAAAAAGAAAAAGAGAAAAGCTCTCTGTTTTAATAAAAAATAGCCCTGATGTAAAAAATAAAAGATAAAAATTCTGCTGATTAATAACATTTCTGCCAATGCCTCCGTTCACCACAACATTTCAACTTTCAGGCATTTCACTTTAAGTTCTTAATTTGATTCTCCTTACCTTCTTTTTCGCACCAGACAATCAATCAACCAGCAAATGTTTACATTCCTCTGAGTATAAGTCCTGTTGATAATTGTCTTGACACAAAAAAAAATGCCAGCGCAGAAATAAGCATTAAAGAAGACAAAGCCTAAACTGATCTGCAACATCACACCATGCCTGAGAGTGTCAAAACAGGTCTCTTTCTGATGCTTTACTGCTGAAACAGATGTCCGATTTTATTACCAAACCATACTGAGGCTGTAGATATAAACGTCAAGCAGACCCAGTTTCTAACCTCATTTTAAACTAAATCAATGCAAGAGAGTTTAAATAAATTCCAGGGTACAGCTGCAGACACATTTTATTTCGTGGAAATATGTGATTTTATTGATTTCATCACTTTAAGTGCACAAAGTTAAAAGGCAAAATCCGTTTTAGGGCACAATGAATGTCACTGTAAATGTCTGGCTTACCAAACGCATATCTCCTCTATTCCAAATGTGTAAAACATTTAACTGTAATATACGCTCAACATTGGCAATCCAAACTGTTTGGCTTCTTTTGTATTCAGTATGTGGCATTATCAAAGAAAATGAAAAATATTGATTTTTGTCTTTTCGTTGCTTGTTAATGTGGAATTTTGCAGAACCATGGACAGCAACTCAGTCACTGTCTTATGCGTCGTAACTCGTCTCGTAAGCAGATAAGATCAAAGTAAGAGTAAAAACATCAATCTAAACCAGGGGGTGTCCATGAGCCAAAATTATCAAGTGAAAAGTAATTGGGACCCATAAAATATAATGTAAAAAAGCTAAAATTACATAAACATCATATAGTGACTTTTTTGTATGTGTTTTTTTTGTTTATTTTGTTTTGTTTTGTTTTTACCAGCTCAACAAAATATGAGCATACAATATTTTGATTAAACAAATTTGTTAGATCTTCTGTGGGAGAGGGATGTGTAAATCATTGTAGCTCCAAAACTTGGAAAAGGGTCTTGCACATTTGCCTTTTATAAACTTCACAGCTATGCAAGTTTACTGTAATATTTTGATATTTTTTATTCCTCCTGTAGCTGACTGATAAACGGCTGATTGAGTCCAAACCGTCCGCCTGAGAGCTGTCTGAGAGCCATCATCGCTAAAATAATTTTTATGCAAATCTTCCTACAATAAAAAACAAAAAAACAATTGTTTGGTCATCCTTTTGTTAAAACAAAAAAAATATGTCTGTTTTCAGCAATAAGGATAGGATTTAGTTGAGTACTTCTTTGAAAACACTTGCTGCATTTAACCAATTTTAATGAATTAATTAAAATCAGATTTTAGTACACCAGTTCTGCATTTAAGCAAGTCACTGGATAGAAGTGGTACTATTTAGTGTAAAAGGAAAGAGAATGTAAAATGTGTGGTTATTAAAAGAGAAATACTCTTTGTTCTACATAAGATTTCCAGCTTTAATGTGATTATAGTGTCTCTGTAGTAATGTTTGCCCTAATTAAAAATAAAAAGTCTCCATCTGCATCAAACACCTGTGCTGGTGGGTCAAATCATTCTTGAGTTGTAGTTGAGGGGCCTCACAACATCACTCCAGAGGCCACCGGACCCCCGGGCCAGACTTTGGACCCCCCTGATATAAACCAACAATTTGCCTAACAGTTATTTACTGTCCAGTTAGTAAAAGTGAGACATGCCTTATACAACAGCAGCTTAAGTCCAAAATACATCCAAAAATCTCTACATTTATCTTTAATGCAGAAAAATATTACCTTCGCCAAGCATATATTCAAGAGTTTTTAACTATGACAAAACACCTTCTTCTTGAGTTAATATACATAAAGTGAAACAGCAGTAAAAGACAAAACTAAAAGGTATTTTTTATTTAAAATTAAGTTTTTGATTCAGAAATTCAAAAAACAAGTAAATAATATAAGAAATAAATGACAAGCATTTTCCATTTCTTCTTTATGGGAGAAATGGTTAGGAAGTCATGAAGCCTGTTCTGTGTGCACAAGATGTTGCAAAGGTGACTCAAAGTGCCTGCTGCAGTAACCATGGTAACCAGCAGAGCAGATAATGGATTAAAATGTCCTCTGGATGTGATGTGAAGTGGTGGTGGAAGAAACAGTACCATGCTTTTATGTTTTTATTTACAATGGAGGAAAAAAAGTATATTTATTCATGACTGAATCATGTTCTGCCTTCACATCAAATCACCTGTTCTAATCTGTTTTTTAACTACCAAAGCTGTATGAAATAGACTTTTAACTAGAAATTTTAACCACGAAACGAACTGTAACCTGTGATGAAACCACTTAGGACAAACAGACAAAATAGGCTTCTAACAGTTCTCACAATATTCACACGTACCTGAAACCATAAACAAAAGATGAAACAGTTCACTCATGTTTAATGGGCTGCACAGTTGCACAGTGGGTAGCGCTGTTGCTTTGCAGCAAGAAGGTTCTGGGTTCGAGTCCAACCCTGGGTCTTTCTAGGTTTGCATGTTGTCCCTGTGCATGCGTGGGTTCTCTCCGGGTACTACAGTTTCCTCCCACAGTCCAAAAACATGACTGTTATGTTAATTGATCTCTCTAAATTCTCCTTAGGTGTGAATGGTTGTTTGTCATCTCTATCAGTGTGATTGGTGGGAAGAAAAAAACAAAACAGCCCCCCCGGTTTTGCGTTTCCAGTTTGTAAAATTCTACTTATACTAAAAATGCAATAAATTATATATTGTATATTGCATGAATCATGTAGATTAAATGTTATAGAAACTTGATACTTTTATTTGCAACCTATAAAAGATTATTTAATTGTAAATTGCCATTACTGGTTATGATACTCATTTCAATCTGAAAAACTCACACAGAAAGAAAAGGCAATTAGAAGAATTTATTGATACAATATTTTAAGAGTTTGGCGCTCAGACCTCGGCATGAAAAAATTCATGCTGAATTATACTTCAATATGCATAAGCAGGCATATGAGAATAGGGATGTTTCCCCCCAGGCCTGAAACTGGTGGTGGAGTGGAGATAAACAAAGTTTGTTCAGTCCATTGGATGATCTGTTTGAGCTAGATGTCCAACTTGATAAACACAGGTTGCATGAACTGTCCATGATGAGCAAGCATGAAGCGACTGTGGAGAGGCAAAACTCCCCTTTGGGAAGAAACCTCTGGCAGAACCAGGCTCAAGATGGCGGTCTTCTGCCAGACCGTTTTAAGGAGTGACGGGGAATTCCGTAAGAGTCCGGGAGGAATTACACTCTGATAGGGACGTGGTTGAAGCAGCACCATAGGAAAGCCAGGCGGAGCTTGCTACGATGGTGGAGAAGGGGATGGAGGTGGGTTGAATCCAGTCATCAGAGTCCAAACCAGACACGGCGCAGCCACTGCTTGCTCGCTGAGCAGAAGGCCGAGACGAGGATGTGGAGTCCAGGATGCTGATTGGCTTCGAGGAGGAGCAGTTCAAACTGATTGCTTGCGTCGGAGGCGGATGAGTCTCTGATTGATGGAGGTAGGCAATAGAGTTTCTTCAGTCTGAATTTTCGCTTAAGCTCCATTTCACTGCATGAGCATGCAGCCAAGAAGCCTAAATTCCTAAATCTCTCTGTAGCTTCTGTAACCTTTCATTCAACACTTCTCTGCTTTGTTGTTGATTAGAAACCCATCTTAAATGCTCTGTAATTATAAAGTGGCAATTTTCGCATCCGCACCTTCTGTATTTTTCTTTTTTGTTTTTCTTTCATTGTTGTTCCAATACCTGAAAACAGATTGTATGTACATTGTTTTTATACTTGTCTCTAGTGAAACAAGACCATCCCAATATCATGAGAAAGTAACAGCAATATGCCATATATATCATGTATTACAAATGTTTAATATACAGATTCAAGTGTCTGTTTTTACAATTAAAAAAAAGAGAAAATTACACCCGCTGTGTGCTATGTTCTTTACAGCTCCTAACCAAAGCCTGAACTTTATACATCTCAGTTGGACATCAAAACTAAATTCATGTTCCCAGATGAGCAAAATATTATGGATGAATGGATTACTTAAATACACGGGAAATACTTTCTGATGGACAAAGGACATGATGATCACTCTTTCTGAAATGCTTTCCAATAGTCTTCTTTCAGGGGGGGGACCCAGCGTGTGTTTGAGGAGGAGACAGCGAGAGCCATCCCTAGCGATAACAGAGACAGTGCAGGTGGAGGGGCTTGCTGCCCGATTGGATAGTCTGAGCATAGTGGCTCAGAGACGGACCATGCCGTTAATTTCAATGATGCTGCATTATGGCCAACAAAAATGACTGATTCTGATCGAATGAATGTTGTGCGTTTAATGGCAAAAAGGAAGCCTTTCTCAGAGATGGCAAATGAACCGCCAGCAGATTCAGAGGGCAGAGGATTCCCAAAGTATCTAAAATATTCTACCTCCTGCAATGGAATAGAAAAAATTGTTAGGGACTGGCTAATATACAGCAGGTAAAAAAAAAGCCATATTTTGGCTGCTGTGCTTGCTTTTCTCTTATGAAGAAAAGATCAATTAGGGCACTAAATTCAATAGATGGGTTGAAAATATCCAATATAAAATACAGAGATTTCCAGGGCATGAAGTATACAGTTAAGTTGAAGTTGTGTGTGTGTGTGTGTGTGTGTGTGTGTGTGTGTGTGTGTGTGTGTGTGTGTGTGTGTGTGTGTGTGTGTGTGTGTGTGTGTGTGTGTGTAGTAAGTACAGGGGAAGAGGGTGCCCTGAACTTATAAGAGAGAAATTAAAGCTTTTCAACCTACATGTGTGATGCTCTGTGAGGTGGAAAACGTACACTTAACATCAACTTGAACACACCATCCCCCCTGTGTCACATGGTAGTGGCAGCATCATGCTGTGAGGATGTGTTTCTTTAGCAACTATGCTATACTTTGTGTTGATTTACCACATAAAAATCCCAACAAAATGCATTGAACATTGTGTTTCTAACATGAATAAAAGTGAAAAAGTTCAAGGGGTCAGAATGCATTTGCAAGGCAAAGGACAGAAGCTGAATCAAAAAGGATGAATCCAACCCATATATGGTTCCTTTCTGCCTCATAAGAAAATGAACATAGGTCATTCCAATAGTTTAAAGTATTGTCAGCATAAAATATATCTGATCTGAAGAATAGATATAGATAAATATTTATGTTGTAAAATGAAACTTGCTGTGGCATTTTTTTATCTGCTTGCTATAACGATTAAAAGCCCTCAGGCTCTATGAGAGTGTATGTTGAAGGAAACACTGTTATGGAAACATTAGGGGAAAAAATGTTTAAACATTAATAACTTAGTTAAACAAACAGCAGACCAAGTTCATTTCTCCAGAACTTAGGCTATTATCTCGAGCAAATTATGAATCATAGTATTTGTGCTGTGGCTTTTATTGTTAGTAGTCTGTGACTCACCGGAGCAAAGAGACCGAGGGTCAGACTCATCTCTGAGGACGGAGTGGGATACAGTTCACTCAGTGAGTTATGGTTAAAACATTTTTAGGATGATGAAGGTCTTGTGGAAAAGACAAGTACTTCTGGGAAGCAAATGATACATCAGAGTGAGCCAGAGCCAGGGATCAACACAACCCACCTACTGAGTTTAAATAATTGATAACGCATCTCCTCTGAAAGGTTCAAAAGTGAGGAAAAATACACCCTCAAGCTAAACTGCATTCATTCATAGCATCCACGTTAAAATTAGCAACTTATTTACATGTTTCTGAGATACTTAATCCTGTTTATAATGTGTTTAAATCTCACTGGGCTTAGTTGTGTTTGGTGAGGAAATGCAAAGATCAACATATGGAAGAGTCTTCAGGAAACAGATCCTGTACAGCCGGCAGATGGAGAGGAATAATGCAAAGCTAATGGGATTTAATGCTTGATCAGTATGTTTCCAGACAACAGGATGATAAGATGTTAAGGTACATGTTTTGCAGCAAACAAACAAGAACTAATATGTTTGTGTTATTAACCTTCTTAACCTTCCTTTGAAGTTTGTGGTTGTATTTTAAGAAAATATGAAAAAAAAGTAATAGACCAATGTAAAACATTGTGAAACATTCCTATCTAAGGAAACCCAGCAGATTGCATCGAGTCTTGACAACCAGCATTCACTCCTCCTGAAAGAGTGTAGAGCCACAGGGACAGTCGTCTGCATTGTTGATGGCTTTGCAGCAATTCCTCATACTGAGCATGCATGAAGCGACAGTGGAGAGGAAAACTCCCCTTTAACAGAGAGGAAAACCCCCAGCAGAACCAGGCTCAGTGTGAATGTTCATCTGCCTTGACCGACTAGGAGTTAGAGAAGACAGAGCAGAGACACAAAAGCACACATTGATCCAGGAATCCTTTCTATGTTATATGGTAATAGTGGATGATCTGTCTTCCCTGGATGATGTCACAGCTAGCAGAACACCAGACCAGGTGTACCTACTATGAAGAGAAAGATGACAGAGAACAAAAAGTTTAAATAACAACAAACTCTTGCAAATTGGAGAACAGTAGGAGAATTCAGCAGAGTCAGATAAATAGACCCTGATGTTCTCCAGCAGCCTAAGCCTATAGCAGCATAACTACAGAGATAGCTCAAGGTAACCTAAGCCACTCTAACTAGAAGCTTTGTCAAAAACGAAAGTTTTAAACCCAGTCTTAAAAGTAGACAGGGGATCAGGGACCTTTTTTCATTGTTTCGCTGGGAGATGCTGATAGCCGTTAGCTGCTTCCTTGTTTTAACCCTTGCTGTGCAGTGTTGTACTTCCGTTAATATCGTAAATAAAGAAAAAAGGCTTTATTTACTAAGAAATTGAGCAAAAACAAAGCATAAAACACCAAATAATAATAATAATAGCTAATACACCAGCAGGACGTGATAATCTTTCATAAAACTTTGTATGCAACCAGAGTGAGCAACTGATGTATAAACCAGAAATAAAAGTCAAATAACGTGGCTATGCACCTTTAAATTCATTTGGCTGAGAAGCATTTTGGTCAGGTATATCAGTGGTCTTTAAAAACCTAAAATGACACATTCCAACGAGTATAACAAAACCTTCTTTTGTTGTGGCCATTGATCTATCATGCAGGTCACTTGTTGTTTCCTGCAGCAGCAGAAGGTTGACACCTACTCCACCAGAATTTGCTGATCCACACTAGGTGTAGTCTCTTGGACAGAGTCCATCAGCAGAGCTCCCTGTAGTGGTGCTGCAGAAGCACAATCTTGGAGTGACTGACATTTATTCCCCTGAGTTTCTCCACATGTGTCTTCCAATTCAGCCGGCCACAAGTTGATAGATGGCTTTGTTTCTTGGTGTTAGATTGTGCCGACATGTGAAAAGGGCTTTCTTACTTGAAAGTGTGGCTCTGGAGCACATATTGTTCTCTTTATAGAGTTAATCTGTAACTGAACTGAGTCAGTACGACACTAAAATCTGTCCAGGAGGTGAAGAAATGGAGGAGAAAGTCCAAATAACCAGGTATCCTAATTTTCTCCGATAGCATGACCTTCTTTGTTATGCAGAAGAGCGAAACACCCAGACCTCTCAATTTGATTTGTGGGTTCCTCTCGACTTTAAAATTCAATGAAGCAACACCTGACAAAATAATATAGTGATATTGTGTACAATATGGAAGATGGACTCCAGCAAATGGGGCTTGGACCCACTTTTATTGATGCATGCAGATCATTCTCCTCACTAATGGCTTTTCCTTTTCCCATCCAAGGCCAAGCCCAGGCTACAGCCCTGACCCGTCTCTGCTGCAGCACGAAAGCAGAAATTTTAAATGTTAGTGATCAACCTCACATTAAGCATTTTGTGGCGATAGTAAAGATAACTCATATTTGTTCCATGAATTGACTACATCGTTAGATAAAATCCAAGTTAAAACAGAGAACAAGACTCCTTGGTGCTTAGCCAGTTGTTTCATCTGTTGGATGGGTTCACAAACCCGACCTTTCGCCCTGCCTATCTAATGTTACTCGCTCCCCAGAGCCATCACGTTACACGAGCTAAAACCAACAGTGTTTCAGCAGACACTTACTGACTCCCATGAGAATCCCCAAATTACTGGCAACATCCCTTTAAATTTCCACTGTCAATTCACAGCTGCATCTAGTTGTGGCTGTCGGAGAGGTAAAAAGCTTGAACGTTTATCTAACCACAGAACAACAATTTGGGCCGCTCGTGGTTTAATTACACTGATTCTGTTCGTGGAACACAACTTCATCGTGTAAGATCTGTAATCACTGTTCTTCAAACCCTTGACACCTATAGCATTACTTCAAGAGGGCAGTTGTTGCGTCAACCAAAAAAAATAAAATGATAATAATAATAATAATTCCCTTGCAAAGATTAGTGGCTGCAACTTGTTAGAGTTAGACTCTTAACCAAAACCATAGTATGCTAATATATAATGCCAAGGAGACAATTCTATCCATTTGGCAGCCATTTTTACTCTCCTTGAAGGGGCATGACGTATGAGATCATATTCACAATTATGTAACAGGTAATGATCTACATTACTACATCTGTAATAATCACGAAACTTAACTAAACTGAACATATTGCTTCATGCTATCTTCCGTTTGATTTTTTATTTAGTTTTTGCAGTGACTTTTGTTTAACTTACTAAGCAAAATAAAAACACAATATGCTTTAGCTGGTTAATTTGGTGGAGAATTATCAGAAAGTACACTATACAGCCTTCACAAACTTTAGTGACATCCCCTTCTTAAAGGGGACATGTCATGCATAATCCACTTTTTTTAGCCCTGACATTCATTTTCTTGTGAACTCTCAGTCTCTAGGACTGAAGAAAATTTGAACGTAGTCTCTTCAGGTATTGCCCAGATAGCTTTATATTCTTCTTGAGTCATATTTTTAAGCCCTTAATTTTTCGCTGTTCTCTGTTATGTTTTTTGAACAATTACTGTACACCATAGTGTTTGCTACAGAGCTGCTAAACAAGGTCGAGGACTTCCAGCTTACTTATTTCACGAATCCACCATGTTTATTTCTTCGAGCGGTTTTGTAGTCCAAGCTCAAGGAAGCAGAAGCTACAATTCTTCAAATTGATAGGTCAAAATGTTAAGTTGTTCATTACGCCATCCTCCGGCATACTCCAAAAATGGCAATATGGGGTGGAGTGGAACGCTCTGTGACCTGGAGGGTTGCAGGATGTGAAGTGCCTCTTTTAGATTTAAAGAGACAGCACCACAAGTAGCTCTTAGATGCACCTCAGAACAGAGGCAATTGTTATTGTTGCCTGTGGGGCAACAATAACGACAAATTCAGACCAAAGCATTGCAATTCCCCTTTATATAGACCACAACTTGATGATTTCAATGTAAAAAAAGAAGACATTAAAAACCCTTTCCCCATTGCAGCTATAACTGCTTCAACTCGTCAGGGAGGGCTTTCCACAAATTTTAGGAGTGTTTTTATGTGAAATTGATTTGGGGGGTCAGAAACTCAGTGAAGACAGGAACTGATGTTGGGTGTGGAGCCCTGGCTATTATAGCTATAATAGTTATTATAAATAACACCATCATTCATAAAATGGTACACAGTTTTAGAACAGAATTCCACCATCCATCCATCCATCCATCCATCCATTTTCCAAACCGCTTAATCCCTCATGGGGTCGCGGGGGGTGCTGGTGCTAATCTCCAGCGTTCACCGGGCGAGAGGCGGGGTACACCCTGGACAGGTTGCCAGTCTGTCGCAGGGCAGAATTCCACCAAGAGCGGCAATTTATCCTTACTTCAAGTTTATTCTACCTTTCTTTTCCCACCCTAACAATTACTGTACAATATGTTTCTTAGGCTTTGTGGTTTTTCTTCATGTTCTACTATTTTTTGTTTGTTTAGCTAAAATCAATCTATCCTCCACATAAACCCAGCCGTGATTTGGGAGATAAGTCAGCACACTTCCTAACCAAACTAGAAGGAAAAAAAAAAAAACCTGGTTACCCATTTGAAGGATAATCGCAGTTAAATAAATAAAAAGAAAAACAATGTGTTATTTAATAATTGTATTACATCAAATAAATAAAAATAGCTACTTTATTTTATTTTTAACATGATTGCAAAGGATCAACAAAAATATAACTTTGCAACCACGTGGTCCACAGTAAAGCGTGTCTCTCCTGTGCTGCTCGAAGCAACGGGCACAGAGGAAGATTGGCCCCAGGAAGGGGGGGCAAGGCTTTATAGAGTGGGCACCCTGCTGTGAGGGGGTGTTACTTAGGGAGATAAAGTCTGTTTCAGTCTCACATCTATTATTATGGCTGAACCCCAACAGTGAGCTGGATGGAGGATGACTGGGTTCTTGTCCAAAGTTGACTTGTCTTCTGCCAAACTGTAAACTGCAGGGGGTCCAGCAGGGGGCCTGTGATCTCCTTCAAACGCTTCAACACCAGTCGATCAAAGGATTTCATGACCACAGATGTGAAGGCGACAGGTCTTCAATCATTTAATCATGAGTTTAATGTTTTTCCCAAAATCCAAAAGATAAGAGACCTTTGTCCTTCTGGTAAAAGCAACACTGATATTTCACAACAACTTTCTTCGCTGCAAAAAATAAAATGGCAAGGTCCCCTTCAAGATGAAGCTTTTTTTATCTACAGATGTGTCAAAAGGAATATAATCTCTGACTCCAGATGTCACAGTACGTAGACTCTTTGAGAAAGACAAAAGGTCTGTGAAACACTGACAGAATCATGAAAGACTGAAGTTTATCCTACCCTCTGAAGACTTCAAGGACGTACTTGTATGGCTGTCCATCTGTCACTGTTGCTATTAAGAATGGAAATGTACTACAAGACATTTTAGGCCCTTTTGTTACATCTAACGTTAGTCTTAGTCTAATAAAGACATTAAGAGTCTGTTTTGGTCAGCTCATTTGATCAACTCTAAACTTTTCAGCCATATTAAATCAGTGGACATCTTTAAATGTTTTAGCATCTGACACGTTAGACATGTGTTCATTAAATTAAAGTTCAGATGAAAGTGAGACAACACCTGAACGTCTTCTGGAAACAGCCAAGCATCCACTAACAGGAGGTTACTGCAGACTGACTTACTGAGGTGTTGGGAGAAGAATTACATTACACACATTAGCAGAACCTCTTAAAGTCATTTCCTTTCTGACATCCCACTCAGATTTATTCCATAACCACAAACTGTCTGAGTTCTACAAATGTATCTCCATCCATCCATCCATTTTCCTACACGCTTATCCCTGTTGTGGTCACGAGGGGTGCTGGTGTCTATCTCCAGCTGTCAGTGGGCGAGAGGCGGGGTACACCCTGGACAGGTTACTAGTCTGTTCCAGGCAAGTTTATCTGAATATGTTAAATTATTCTTAAAAAGTTTATTTATTTTAGTAATACAATTCAAAAAGTGAAATTCATAGATTACATAGATTCATTACATGCACAAGATTAACCCTAAAGTAAATTTTGATGATTGTGACTTTCAGAGTTGCTGAAATCCCCAAATTCAATTTGCCAGAAAACTGACAGAAAAAAATAAAGATTTTATACAGAAATGTCTTAGTACTTTGTCAGGGCTTGTTTTACATGAATTACGGCATCAGTGCAGCGTGATCTGAGGGGTTAAGGAAGCTTCAGTAGCAGTCTCCTGTCTCCTCTACCTCTTTACAGCAACTGATTAGAAGAGGTCAGTTTGCCTCCCAATCGAGCAAAGTGAGAGCACGGTCAGGGCAGTGAAAATTAAATCTGCATCTTCATAGCATGAAGTGCTCTTAAATTAAATGGTAGCCATCTGCTTTGATTGTAGACTTCATAAAACGCAGTGGACCGACACCAGCAGACGACATGGAACCCAGAATCATCGATGACTTTCTGGACCTCAAACAACATGGATTTTTAACCATAACTTCCAAATGAAAAACGTTTGCCTCCCTGCCAGTTGTTCCTGCCTCATAGCAGTTAATGCGCCAGCTGTAGCTCATGTCCTGGAAACGTCTGTATGGAGAATCCACTTCAAGAATCTCCCCCAAGCTCTTCTATAGGTATTATTGCATTCTCTGTTGTCTTCTCGATGCTGAGGCTACGACTCCTTTTTTTTTTTCCATTTTTAAATCAGAAGTCTTCTCTCCTCCCAACTTTCCATTAATATGTTTGGATACAGCACTCTGAAGAGCCAGCTTCTTTAATAATGACTTTTGTGGCATATTCTCCTTGTGGGGGGTCTCAAAGACTACTGTCTGCATTCTTCCCCTGACTGTGTACGCCACAACATAGACATTTCTGGGACAAAAATCCCTTTTTATGTAATCTATGTAAATTTGTTTTTCGTTATTTGCAAGCCATGAGCAAGAAAATTAACCCAAATAAATACTGGAAATATATAACCCTGCATGTAATGAATATGGGAGTTTTGAAATCAACATTCTGATGATTTTCTCCATTTATCGATGCAGCTGTATGACCACGTGATGCGTGTTAAATGAGCCACTCTGCTAATTTAAGGTTTTGGGAACCAGCAGGGATACATATCAGGAGCTGTAACTGCTGAATTCCTCAGAGATCTTCACGCTGTCGGATGCTTCTAATTAATCAAAATTGAAGTTCCACTGAATTTAAATCTAAAGAAATAGAGAATATAAAGGTTTAGCTCAAAATGTCACACAGAAGTCTCCATTTAAACACAACAAACTAGCTGATTTGCTTAAAAACCAGTCAGTCTTTCCTGTGAAATGGCTCTCAAAAATATTGGGTTGTTTTTTTATTAAGGAGGCTGAACTAATAACCATCCAGCAGGATGGAGAAGGAAAGAAAAAAAAAAAACAACCTCACCAAATTCAGTTTCAAACAGCTTTTAATGGATTCTCCACAATAAACCATTGAGGAGTGAATAAAAACAAAACAAGAGTCTCGACCTGGTGGAAAATGTTGCTTTCTATGTTCAACTGCGAGAGCAACTCCTGCTGTTGCATCTCTAAAAAAAAAACATTCACGATAACTCGGTACTGAGAAACTTTTTTTTTTCTTGTATTCACCCAACATTTATACTTTAGGAACCAGCAGGAGCGTAAAACGTTTAACCTTTGATCAGTAGGTGGCAGCAAAAACTCAGCATTTCACACACAAAAGTTTTTCTCCCCCCAAAGTTGTCATTATAAATGCTTTAATTCAGATTTCACTTGTAAATGCACAGTTTTTGGAGTTAAGATACTTAAAACCATTATATTTTGTCTAAGGGGGACTTTTCCCTTTATAAAGCTTTCAAAAAAAAAAGAAGAAGAGGGAAACAAAAACATAAACAAAGCAAAACTGGCATTAGATAAATAAGCTTACAAGTGATGCTAAAGTAAAGGCATTAAAAGATTATCATGTAAAAATTTGATGATTATTCACAGAAAACAGTATCACTGTTTTCAGAACATTTTGCTCCCTGAACGGTGGAACCAAGGTACCATGTGTTGATCGGCGTCGGGTTTCGGGGTTCAGGTACGTCCGAGCATCGCTACTACGACAACCCCGGCCTCAAGGACGCCAAGGAGATGTTTCAGTTCTTCTTTGGATGCTGTTAAAAGACAACAGGCGAAGAGGAAAACAACCAGAGAGATCAATAAAGTGCGCGTTCAGACGCAGAAGGACAGACATGAGGTAACAGCCGATGGCGTGCAGTGATCCATGGCGCGGAAACGGGGAACTCTAATCTACAAAATCAGTCACCTTGTCTTTATGAGCCAAGCCGGGACGCCAGGCAGGCAGGCGGTCTGCGATAACTGCGAGTCAAAGGCAGATTAGCCGAAGAAAAATCCCAGAGAGGGTGAAAAAAAAAAAAAAGTCTCCACATGATTACCCAACATCCAGGTTTCTGATCCTAATCCTTGGATAAAAAGGACCACTTGACCTGGAGTCATATCCAATTAAAACTTTCACCCATCAGAGAGGCTTTTTTTCCCCTGGGACCATAGAGAGTCATTAGGGATGTTTGTCTCCATTTAATGTCCATTTGCTACAGATGGCCGGCAGAAGGGATGCAGCTACATTATCTGAATGCTGAGAAGAGGAGGCACAGGCAGCAGTGCAGGACTCAGCAAAAGGAGGTCGCGAAGGGGAGTTTTGAAGAAATTGAAACTCTACCCAGAGTCGGCTATCGGCGGACGCCAACAGATGAATCGTCCAAACCGGACCCAGCATGGGTCGAACTGAATTCAAATGAGCCGTGGGATTCTAGTGCTTTCATTAAACTGTGGTCTTTAATTCATTCTTTCATTTTTATAAAACACTACATTTGCTCCGACTTTAATGTCGGGAACGTAAAGAAGAATTAATTCAAGAGCATTTATGAGGAGAACCGTTTGTCTCTTTGACTCTGGATTGGATTCCCTGCGTCACAGAATCAAGGGATGATGAATCTGCCCCTGCAGCACAGAGAGGGCAGTCATCTGCACGCCGTTTTCCACCTGGACTGGCTCTCCGTGAATATTCCCAGTGCTTCCTCTGACCCGATCCCTCTTCATTTGGACATGTCCTTCTCTTCACTACACGAATCTTCATACACCGGCGCTCCTCAATCTTTTTTTTTTTCCTGAGACACACTCTGTTCACCCACAAACACTCGTACATGTGTGCATTCATGCATGTGCGCCAACCTCACAAACGTATTATTTCTTTATCAGTAAGTTAGCCCTGGTTGTTCCACCAGCAATGTGAATCTTTTCCACCTCTGTGCAGGGGGGGTTGTTTTCGCTTTTAGTTGCTTCTTGTGGGAATCTGAGCACGTCGGCTTGTCCTTTGGCCATCCAAAACAACTCTGATATCACCCTCCTGAAAAATCTCTGAAACATCCCTCACTCAGATACAACTTGAAAAGTGGCGGGTTCTTCACAGCTGACACACTAAACGTAACAGATTTTATTTCTGCGTGTAATAAGGCTAACAACCTAACACCATGCTACCATTTTGCCAATAATTTAATGGCATTCCATTCAGATCCTTTGAAAATAAAGCAACTGCTGCTCATAAACGTGAAACACAGGAATTAAATTCTTTCAAATAAACAGTTTTTACTGTTATTAAATAAAGTTTTCTCATATAATCATCCTGGCCTGCGTTTTTGTTCACTCTGAAAAGCCTTGAATCATGACGATCGCCGGTGACCCCAGAGAACAAACGAGTGGCAGCTACAGACACGCAGGCTGGATGTTACACCCTCATGTAATCAGTAAGCCACAGGTTGCACACTCGCATGAATTAAGATATTGCTCAGTGGTTACACACGTAACTCGGGTAATGATTTAACAAGTCACACTTGTGAATCCCTTCCATGGCTTTCATCCCATAGGATATGACATTACATGTGATTAAGCAGATAGACTTAATCACATGATAACATGCATGATAACAAATATTTTTATAGCTGTTCCTGCTAAATGTGTCCCCAAAAAAGTTAAATAACACAAATGTTGAATTGGTTCCGGTTGAGCGATTTCTAGCTCGGACCCAAAAGGAGCCGGTCTCAGCCTTAGTCACTCTGGGAAATCTGGCAGAAGTTCAGACTCCCACTCCCACAGTCAAACACTATTTTGACTATCAAGCTGACGTCTTGCTGGTGTTTTGACAATATCTGATACTCACAGCAGCGTTCAGTGCCTGGTCAAGGTCTTCGATGATGTCAGCGGCGTCCTCCAGTCCTACCGAGAGTCGGATCAGTGTGTCACTGATGCCCAGAACGGCCCTCTCCTTCTCTGGCACTGAGGCATGGGTCATGATCGCCCTAAATTCAGACAGCAGACAGTGTTACTTACACATGGGCTGAACACAGAAACAAATCCTTGGAGGTTCTGATGGAAAGCAGAGCAGTCCGGGCAAAAAAGGAAGGTGAAAAAAAAAATTAATGCTGTGTTTAAGTTTCTTCCTATTCTCTGCTGCCCTCTTGTGGCACTAAGTGAAGCTGCAGCTCATGTTGCAAACAAATCAAAATATGTTCAACACTGGAATCCTTTTAAAAAAAATAAAATAAAAATATTAGGAGTGAAGCTATGGGGAAACTTACGGATGTTCTGCTAAACTTTCATAGCCACCGAGGCTCTCTGCGACAGCAAACATCTGAAACCAGACAACAGATAACAAATTAAACGTTGAACAGCAGCAATTAAAAGTATCTACCAAAAGATCCGTCAACAAATACGCAATACTTAACTATAAGCACATAATTACTCTAATCACATCTTTACCCACTCTTGACAGTATGCTAAGCCGTTTATGTGATCTCTCTCTATTTATGCAAAAATAATAATCAGCTTATGTGATCATATGCTGTGTGGGGTTGATTTTGTCCGAACTAAAGAGATAATATGTAGAGCAGTGTATTAACCCTCGTAAGTGCTGGTTTCGAACGTCTTGGACCACAAACTGCTACCTTGCGGACATGTGGCTTCCTTTCATGTGTGTCCCTAGTCTAAATATCTGAATACCAACATAACAAATAAGGAGTAAAGTTTAAATAAAACGAGGCATAGATTACTTTAAGGTTGCTGAGGAAGGTGGTGGCGTGCTCGAGTTTTCCTTTAATGTAGAAGGTGATCATCCCCGGGCACCCGGTGCATTGTTTCTTCATCACCTCGTACTGTGGGTGGGAGGGGAGGCCTACGTTGAGACGACAAAAAAAAAACACACATGACAAACCAGTCATAAATCATCATCTAATCTCCCTGCACACAACAACAGTGATGGTTTTCCCACAGACTATTTGTTCATGACTGAGGCTTGAATAAAACGTCTGCAGTAGGACGTTTGTGAACAATTCTGCTTAAACAGCTTAAATGAGCAGATAAAGACAACTCTAAAGAACAGGCGAGGGGAAACGTTTGATTCTTAAAGAAGCTTCTGCGAAAGATCTGATAGATACTTGGCTGCCAAAAACTATTGGTCCTCAATTTTCTAACTAAAAATCTGATGTTGGTGCACAAAAACCTCCCCAATTAAAGTCTTTTCCGTTAAATCAGTGTCTGTGCAAAGATCGCCGTATCCCTGCTTTTATTTGGTCTTGTGAAAATGGTGCTGATCGTGATAATATTTTGATCACTGGAAAAATGTAGTTGCTCCTTCACAAATTGCTTGTGTTTTTGACTTTTGTTACACTTGTTTGACTATCTGAAACATTTTTCAGACAAACATAATCAGAGTGAACACAAAAAGGTGGTTTCCAAAGGACTTTATTTTAAAAAAGCATTTCCTTTTCTTTTCAGGAGGACATCTGGCCTTTATCAAAAAAGTAAATTGCTTCATCCTCAGGGGAATTTCTGAGCAAAAAGGCACACATCTCCTACAGCAGGATGATAAATCAATTTTATTTAGTAGTCTGAATTTGCTATTTATGAAGACGACATTTTTGGAAAATCTGGATTGCTTTCCCAAATGCACTTCCATGAAACTTTGCACTATACCAGTCCCAACAGGGAAAATTGTTTTGGTAATGGCATGCAATGTTAAATATATGTTTAAGAAAATATGTTCTCAAAATACTCTCATTACCCTTTATTACCCTGAGATGAGACACTTTAGTTTCATTTACTTATTTTCCCTGAAGTGAAGCCTGTCCATAGGTATACTCAGAACTAGCTCATTGTGTAATACCACTTGCAACAAAGATGTTGTTACATTTTCATTGCTCACAACGACAGCTTCGCCATCTTGTTTTAAAAGCATGTTTCATGGCTTGTATTTAGTTGCACTTTGAATTCAAGTCAACTCCCAGACGAGATGATTGGGGTGGGGGCACAAAAATAATTTCTGTAATTTGTTTTTATGAAATTGAAGGGAGGGGAAAAAAATTATTTATCAAATTTGATATAATAAAATTTAAGATTTTATTTTTAAGACAAATCGCCCAGCCAAACAATCTCATTACATCTGGGACAACACTAACAGCATTTCAGAAGAAGATCCATGTTATGGTCTGGGGCTACTTTAGGTAGGAAGACTTGCTCTAATTGACAGAATCATGAATTCTGCTCTCTACTAGAAAATGATGAGAGGAAATCATACACCCTGCAGTCCGTGATCATAAGCCCAAACACTCTGAAGTTATGCAGGAGGAGAACGATGCAAAGCGCATCTGCAAATCTGCCTCCGAATTGCTAAAAAAATGAAAATAAAATAAAATGAATTGGCCTAGTCCAAGTCTGGACTTGAAGGACCTCAAGGCTGCCTATGTCCCCAAATGCTGCTGAATTAAAACTACTCTGCAAAGAAATGCAAGGAAAAATTGCTCCAGCATGATGAAAAAGACACGTTGCCAGTTATTCCCAACGCTTGATGAAAACTGTGGCTGCCGGGAGTCGCAAAGAAAGTTTTCTGGTTTATGGTGCCAATAAATTTTCACACGGGGCCAAGTCTGTTTCGACTGATGTTTTCTCCCTCAAAAATTCAAAGCATTTTAAAAAACATTTTGGGTTCGGTTAGGTTGCCTCTGAAGTTAGGATTGGTTTGATGATGTGAACCATGATCATCAAGGAGACCAAAGAGCAAAAATCTGAAAAAAAAATAAAATGTATCTTTAAAAGGGGGCAAATACTTTCTTTACAGCACCGTAGACAAGCACTGCAGTCAGGGGACACAATAACGTGCGCTTCCTTTTTTTTTTGCTCCGTTAAAACAGTGACACGTGTACAAGCAGATGCAAGGGAAAAACAAGAAAAGCGTGAATGCATGATTCATTCAGGTACAAAGGGATGTGCTCCCAGTTTGCAGTTGTGAGTTGTTGCCGAGCCTGTAGTGGTATAAAATGACGAAAGAAGGGAAAGGTCAGAGACACAGTTCACTGACACGAACGTCAGAGTAAACTGGAGCCGGGATCGCTGATTATTTTATTTTACACAGTTAAAGTTTACCACGGTTTATGTGAGAGCATCAAAGAGTCCCGCTTTTTTATTATTAAGAGCCACGCTTTGTTCGGATTTATACAGATTCTCGTATACACAACCCATAAGGTGCATCTTATGCTCCAACAGCATTAGGGAAAACAATGCACGCAATATAAATTACAACACAAACCTTTTCTTATAAATAGATAAAAGACGTGTTTCTAAACGGCTGTTCTTGACGCTGCGGCTTAGAGAGAGCATTAAAAGGGAGGGAGGCAAGCCCCAACAAATCTGTGACAGGAACTCACCGGGGAAAATGACTCGCTCCACTCTGGGATCTGCCTCCAGAAACTTAGCAGCAGCCATGCCGTTTTTAAAGTGCTGCTCCATGCGCAGGTGTAGGGTCTTCAGCCCACGGTTACACAGGTAGCAGTCGAAGGGAGACGGTACGCCGCCGATGGCTGGCCACGGGCAGGAAGTAAATCACAGGCAGGTTAGAAACAAAGCTTCCCAAAAATCTAGATTAGGCTAACAGAACAATACGCCTGACAATGAAAAGGTTTAGTTTGGTGAGGGACTTTGGCCTCAGGTTCTTGTGTTGGTTGTTTGCTGAATGAATGCAGGGCGAGTTGAAGGAGCCACTACCCCAGACACTAAGGGGGCAGATTGGCTTTGAAGCAAAAGAAACAAAATAAAAAGCAGTAGCTGTTGTGGTGGGGAACACACATACCGTTAACAGACTAAGAATGATTTCAGCACCACTGTTTCCTAAAGCACCGTTTTAAGCACACACTACCGGTCCACTCACCATTTTGCAGAAACCTCAGCCGTTCGTTCAGATCCTCCCTGTTTACAGACACCAGACCCATCACTACGTCACTGTGACCTGCCACATAAACACAAGTAAAGGTTGGCATAAGGCTTTATGGTAGAACAGACAAATGTTTTAAATCCAAAGCTGGTGGAATCTGGCAGATCTGACTAAAATGAGTTGTAATAGGCTATTATAGCATGACACGGCTCTGAACAGGAGGAGAAAAACAAGAGAAACTATTCAGAGACAAAAGTCTAACTTTTTCCTTAACCAATACTGTCCCCCACACTAACGCAGAAATGAAGACGTGTTTTGATATAAACTGAAGCCGGTCCAGTATTCTAATGAAACGGTCCCATCGCTCAGGCTCCTCTGGTATCTGTGTGTTTTGGCACTGCCTCTGCCTGTTTTGCTTTTTTTTTCTTGTTTGCCAAGACAAATTGTAGGAGTGGCCCTGGGCTCCAGGGAATATTTACCTACACCTGTGCACCATGTTCCCAGCCCCAAGGGTGGATCTGGTTGTTCTTAGAACAATGGCTGTGTCCCCAAATTAAGGAAACTACGACTTCATCCGTCTTCAGTATCTTTGAACCTCGTATTTATGCATTTTACTGCATTAAGTGCTTTTCCCTCTGCCTGTTTGGACTAATCAAATAGATTCCTTTTAAATCACATTTGATGTCTTCTTTTTGGGCCGTTTTAACAGCTGTTGACATTTTAAATTTAATGAGAAACTACCCATGTACCCATCGCCTATACGTGCTTATCCCTGCAGCAGTCAGTTGGAGAGAGGCAGGGTACTACCTGGACAGGTCGCTACTCAATCACAGGGCAACACGGAGACACACAGGACTAGCAATCACACACACACAAACCTGTGGGTGATTTAAAGAGCACAATTAACCCAAGAGTCGTGCTTTTGGACTGTTGGAGGAAGCCGGCGAGCTCAGAGAGCACCCAGGCATCCAAAAAGAGAACATGCAAATTTAATCCAGAAAGACCACAGGTCAGGATTTGAACCCAGGACCTTTTTGCTTGCAAGGCAACATGCTACATTATCTGTTCATTATCTGTCTTACATTTTTTAACAACTTTGGGGTTTGAGTCTTCGGTCGGTTGAGGGATTGGTACTGTATGCCCGGAGACAAAGGCCTGGACAGTTTTTGCAACGCTCGCTTTGCCAGAAATTATATTAAAATCTTGCATTTTTACAGAGTGCTGTTGAATTACCTCATCCAACATCTAATCTCGCATTGGAAAATCCAGTTTGATAATTTTTTTTATATATACACACCGCTTTATAAGTAAAGCTCTGATGTTAAAATGAGGAAACGCATACGACCTACCGTTCATGTATTTGGTGGCCGAGTACATGCAGATATCAGCTCCCAAAGCCAAGGGGCGCTAAGGGTGCACAACACAAACACGCGAGTTAATCATTGAGCCGCTCCTTTACACATCCACTGCAATTTGATTGCGGGAAATCATTAATACCTGGAAATACGCAGACATGAAGGTGTTGTCGACGACCACGACGATGTCTTTGCTGTGCTCGTGCACCAGCTCGGAGCAGGCCTTGATGTCCACAACCTTCATGGTGGGGTTGGTTGGAGTCTCCAGCCACACCAGCTGCACCAGCAGAGAGAGGAACTCGCATCAGTGCAGCTCGCACTCAGGTGAGCTAAACATGAGGTTTAGATAATGGGCGATTACGCAAAGTGCTGACTCATAAGGACAGCTCCGAGTTGGCAGGAGAAAAAAAAAACGGACACACCTAAATAAAAGAACAGCAAGTTATTCCCTTTTCTTATTGCATCTTCCCTTGACCTACTTTGGTGTTGGGCTTCAGAGCAGCTTTCAGCAGCTCTAGTTTCGTACAGTCAGCGAAAGTCGTCTCCAGCCCAAACCCGGCGGCGACTCTTTGGAAGTATCGGTTGGTGCCTTTACAACGAACAGGTGAACCACAGAACCGTTAAGATTGTTAAAAAAGGACAAATTCTCTGTATCACGGTAGATGAGGCACATAAATATCCCAAAGCTGCGTCCCACCTCCGTACACATCGTCCATGCAGACGATCCCGTCTCCTTTCTTCAGCATGTGGGTGATGGCGACTGTGGCTGCCAGTCCTGAGGCAAAGGCAAGGCCTGCGGAGGGGGGGGGGGGGAGACACATTTTATTGAAGACCAAGAAAAAACATTTAACGTGTAAGCATAAAATTCTATGGGTTCAAAGGTCAGTTATCAGGAGATTAAGTTTTAAAACTGGTACCATTTGCTGCCATCCAATTCTTACAGTTTCAAGTTCTTTTGCTGACATGCCAGAGAAAGTGTTGGACTGACGAGAGTTTCCTCCAGCTGCTGAGAGCAGAGCTGCGCAGTCTGGTGGTTGAACTCTTGCTTTTTGGAAATATCTCTTACGTTTTCTTTTTTCCCGTGTGAATACCGGGATCCTGCGCCGACTTTACTCAACGTTACCATACTGTGAGAATCCCACGGCAACCCTAATGCCATGGTTTTAAATAATTAGCGTTTTCACTGAAATCTTCCCTCATACCGTTTCTGTGGTTCAATTAATGAGATGCCAGAGGAAGTGTCAGATTATAGAACAACTCAACGCCTGCCCTTTTCTACCAGTTCCTGTGCACTGCAGGCCAGCTGGCTGAAAGAGGGATTCCATTCACCTTGGTCCCAGCAGTGTTGCTTCAGGATTTATTTCAGATGACATTACCACATGTTTTAATGCCTGTTTGCTCTGTGTGCGCTTCTGTTTATGCGCAAGGATATGGGTCAGGCATTCACAAACAGAATTCATGCAAAGCATCGTGGGTCATGGAAAGGAGGGCGACTGTTTTCCTACGCCTACAGGAAAGGCTAAATCAGCAGTTTGGAAATATTTTTTGGGATCTCTACAACACTAATTGTGTTTTAAGGCATCAACCAAAACGAGGAACTTGCATCTCATCAGAATGTTCTGAATCTCTTCTGTAATCGTCTTGCTTACAGTGTTTCGCTCCATCCAGCGCCGCCACAGCTTTCTCCAGACAGTTCCTGGTCGGGTTTCCGCTCCGACTGTACTCAAAGCCCTGACAGGAAATAAAAAAAAAAAAAAAAAGAGAAGAGAAGAATTTCATCAGGGATTTCCGAGGACAGGGTTACCCGAAGCTTACACCTTCAGCCCATAGACTTTTATTACATGAGTCTTCCTCCAGAAAATGGGGGAGAAAAGACAGTCGTTGGAACTACAACTGGACCTGAGGCGACGCAGTTTAATCGGAATCATTTAAAACATATTCTAAGGACAACGGTGAATATTCCTGTTCCTAAGGTTTTATTTTTAACTGTCCATTGTTCTTGATCATTTCAGGTAATTTGTAAAATTAATGGTGTGACTTTTGGCTGTTATAGCAAAGACTCATGAGTTTGAACCCACAGTGAAAAGAATTAAATGTTGGGTTCACTTTAAATGGGAATATTTTAAGTCATATTGTTGCTGCTCGTTTTCCACAGCCGTTATTTTGACGTCGCCTACAGAAGCAACACAGGTTTGGTGTTATTGGCCGCGAGTGAGAAACGCCATCTGCAACATCCAAATACTTTATCTGCAACGAACTGCGTGGAGGCCTGCTCCCCTACATCTATAAGGCCTTGTTTGGTTTGCACCAATCATTTACCACTTCAGAGAAAGTAGAGCATGCCTTTAGGCATTACAAAAAGAAAACCCAGGATTCTTTCAGAAGATTATACACCGATTGTTGAGGTAGTCTTTTCATAAAGTGTTTATCTAACATAAACAAGAGTAAACTTTCTAAAAAAAAAAAAAAAAAAAAAAAACACAAAAAAAAGTTGTTTGCTTAGTCGTGGACCTGTTAAACATAACCAAGAGTTAACTAGGACTTTAAAAATCCCCAGTTACAACATGTTATCTTGCGTGTAATTTTCTGTAATGCACCAACATAAGTGGCTAACTTGATAACCAGAGAAACAAGTTCCCAAATGGCCGACCATATAATCACTGAGAACAGTTCTAAGAGAACAATGCAGCCTTTACAAAAAAAAAAAAGAAAAAAAAAAAATCTTCCATTTTAGCCTTCACTAACAAATCTGACAGTTTGGGGAATTTGGTTTAACAACAAGTACTTAGAAAGGACTGGAACAAGTTAAATCATTAACAAGTAGCTGCATGGTGTTATGCATCAAGGATTTCTGTGCAGTTACAAGTATGAAGGACATTGCATTTATGCATCCTGCTTATTCAGCAAAGTTACTTTCCCATATAAACAGAAACTGGGCCAGTTATTTGCAAAGGAAACTCTTGTGACGAACTTGATGAATGCCTTCGTTATCTTTTGAGATAAGAGCAACTTTCACCATGATTATTAGTTTGCCAGAGGCACTGTAGTAATGATAGTGTGCAGACTTGAGAGCTGGCCATATAAACAGTCCATCTCCTAGCCTGTAGCTGCATCTCATTAAATTAAAACATCATCTAAAAGTTGACTTCAAAATGCAAGTTTAAAAGTTAAATGTCATAGATTACAGAGATGCATTTCACACTGAGTGACCCATTGCAAGCATTTGTTTCTATTAACCTAGATGATTCTGGTTTACAGCTAATGAAAACCCAGTGTTCGGTTTCTCCGAGAATTTGAACATCACACGGGAATCATAAAAACTTAAATTCCATGTTGCCTGTGCAAATTCTCAGTTATTCAGGGTCATCCCAACAGCAAACAGGCTTAAATCGGAGGAAACTGGACTTTCGTTCAGTTCTTTCTGAAGACACACCTATCCAGGAGTCTTTGTCAATTCTGGCGGCTCACACTTGTCATCATGGTCACCTGAATCATGATGAGACTGCTGATGTAATCTCTTTGGAACATGTTGGAGGACCGAGCTGTAAACACTGGGGAGTTGGAAGCTCACCTCCCCCTCTTTTGTGATGACTTTTCTCTTTTAACTTTTTTATTTCACCCCTCTTTCAAACCATCCGTTCACCCTGTCCAAAAATTCGGACATCCTTGTCTTTAAAAGAGTGCCCTTTGTTCTTGTGGTGCAAATTGCATGTTCCATGGTCACGTCCTACGCAATCAATGAGGAGACTGCTGCTTACTGAGCAGCTGGAAAGTTCAGTGGAAGGAAAACCTGGGGCAAAAAAGTGGTAGATTCCCCTTTGGTGGTGATTCATACCTCATCTTTGTGCAATGCTTTTAAGGCATAGTCTTTTTAATTTTGAAATAGGGTTGATGTAAAGCCATTACGGAAGCTTAATGTTAGCCCGTTTCATCTATTCCCACCACCGTATCCAATGTTAACCTCTTGATTTGAGATTGAAGAATATGATGCCAGAGTTTTGTTTGACCAGCGCCACCGCTAGCAGAACAGACCACTGGCATGATGCTGCCACCACCATGCTCGTCTTCTCATCTTGGTAGCAAAGAATTTCCGTAGAGGTTGAAGGTGTTGGCTTTGAAGCGAGGTTCTCCTCTCTGGCTCGCTGTCTTCTTAGTTTCTTGTGGATAGTAAACTCATCAGTGTGTGTCTGTGTGAACTCTCTGCATGCAGGTTAATGAGAACTACATTTTGGCTTTGCATCAGCTGTAAGCCATAGATCACCACAATTAAAGCGCTTGAAATATCACAGTGTTGAAGTTTAATCTCTTGTTCTCTAGTTCCAAAAACACGTTTTTTAAAAGACAATAAATCGATAAGCATGAAAGCTTTTAGGTGAGAGTTCTCCGTTGAACGTGTAATACATCCTTACAGAAAGACCTGGATCTATTTAGGATCTTCCTATAATATGGGTATCTCTCCCACACACGTGTATTTATTACCAGTCCCCCCTCCCCTCCCCTCCCCTCCCCGCCTTGGATACCCGAGTCCTATCCGGCTACTTACAGCGTGGTTCCCCGGGGACTGCTGTTTGAAGGTGGTAGACAGGGAAATCGGCGGCACCACGGCCATCGACGTCCACTGTTCCGGCTCCTGGCCGATGTGGATGGCGTCTGTGGCGAACGACTTGAAAGCCGTGCGGAAGCCGGCAAACACATCGCCGGCTTCCTGTTTGTTCGCTTGGGCCATGGCTCTGCGATCCTCTGAGTCAGCCTGACGCTCTGTTCTGAGGATGAGGGCGTATTACGGCTTAATGGTAAGAGGGGAGATACTATTTAACGGGGCTGTTCAACAAACCCGTCCTTCTCAGCCAATCGGCGTTCACGTGCATGCAGAGCGCGGCGCTGATTGGTTGCCGCGCTGTGGGCGTCCGCGCTCTGTTACGGCAGCACGTTGTTTGCTTTCCCGTCTGCCCCGCTGCTATGATGCAACGATCCTTGCCTTTTGAATAAGGTTAAGGGTCTGGTTGTCTGGTAAGAAGAAAACAAAAAACTGCTCACTTGAGTTCTGTCCATGGGTTTTGCCGCCATAATCTCCATAAAACCCTTCAGACAGTAATAATGCAAGTCTTTAGGAATAAAGTCACGGTCTCACCAGCAAGTCAGAGAAGCTTGAAAGGCTTATTTATCCTCAAAGTAGCCTACCATATCCTGACATTTTTCTAAACCACCACCATTGCAGCTGTTGGTGTTGCTGAAAAGATGAACCGAGCGAGGCGCATTGTTCCCTTTTTGCGCCTTGGGGAAGAGGACAGTAACTCAGACTGCACTTTCCTGTTTGACCCACAGGGGGTGGAAGTGCTCCGTACAAACTGTTGCGTAAACACTTTTCAGATAGCATAAGTACGATTTGTTTTCAAATCCAGCAGAACTGGTGTAAGTGCATTCCCAGTTAAGAAAGTCTTCACAGCCCATACCTTTTCCCACATTTTAATTTTATTTTACGAGCTGTGACATCAATTGATTTTGTTGGGATTTCATATAACAGAGAAAGTGCATTTGGATTCCTCCCTGCTCTACTCTGATAGCCTACAAGAAAATCCAGTGCAACCAACCAACTGCCTTCAAAAAGCATCTAATTACCAACTAAAGCTCACCTGTTTGTAATCTAATCTCAGTATAACTACAGATGTCCGAGTTTGTGAGAGCAAAAATGGTCACCAAACATTAGAAAGACAGACAAACACAGAGGACAGGTCAGGGATAAAGTTTGGGAGAGATTTGAAGCAGGATATCCCAAGCTCTGGACATCTCCCCAAGCACGATTCACTCCATCATCTGAAAGTGAAACAGTTGCAGTCCTAACAAGTCATGACCAATCACATAATCTGATTATGTGATTGGTTCCCAACCGTGGTCCTCAGGGACCCCTGTCCTGCATGTTTTAGTTGTCTCCTTGCTGCCCACATACCTGACTTAAATAAGTGGATGATTAAGAGGCTTCTGCAGCACCTGATGGCATGTAGAGGAGGTCATGCAACCCTTTGAATCAGGTGGTCCCCTGAAGACCAGGGCTGGGAATCATTGGTCCAGAGGAGCTGCAGATTCTCATAGCTCAGATGTGAGAATTTGTTGACAGGACAACTGTTGCAAACTCCACAAACGTAGCCTTAGTTTTAGAATTACAATAAGAAAGCCCTTGCAAATTGGCTTAAAATACCTTCCCCAAAGTCAGACATGGTGGTGACTGCATATTCTATGGGAAAGGCTTTTGTTTTGCATGTATCATCAGAAGATGGATACAGTTAAATATGGCTATATCTGGAAAGAAAACCTGTAACAAGTTGAGAAACAGTTGAGAATGGGGCAGGGCTTACATTTTCAGGAGGACAACACCCATAAACATACAGTCAAAGCTACAATGGAGTGGTTTAGATCGACACATTTTCAATTAAAGTCCATACCTTAGAATTTAATTTAGTAAGAATTGTGGCTGTACACTATTAGATCTGAGTTTTGAACACATTTGCTGAGCTACATGGACAAAACATTATATTTCCACAAGGTTTCCTCACAAATAAATTGGTGAATAAGTGAAAAAAGAGTTACAAATAAAGTGAGTGTGAAAATTAAGGATGGTGTGCAGAGCTAGACTTAGAAGACTGTGGGCACCTTGTCTACAACTACTGAGGATCCATAGACACAATATTGTTTACATGGATTTTATAACTTTGTTTAATAGACTAATAGTTGTCTATACATCAGCATCAAAGTTCACGGTCACATTAAGATCTGTTACTTTACTTATAGATATTATATATAAAGTGTAAAGCATATAAGCATTATGTAAAACAAGGTATGTCTGACACTATCAGAGCATTGGAGTAATATTTGGGTTGAAAATTCATTTTCAAAATAAGAGCTTCTGTTATTCTGAACGTTTCAGCATAAAAGACAAAATGACAGCTGAGTCCATTTGTGACACATAAAAGACAAACATTTAATTGTTTTTCAGTGTAAATACTTTAATAGTGTGAAAGAAAAATAAGACAAAAAGGTGAAATCACCAATTAATGTTAATTCAAATATCAGGCAACAGCCTTGTAAAATGCAAACATGATCACTGTATGTTGCTTTCTCGAGGTTACACAGAGTCAACTGTCAAATCCAAAGCTTTGGTTTTACACATTTTTTTCACAAAAGCAATAAAACAGATATTCCAAGTAGATTTATGACAAAAACAAAACATTATCATATTTCCCACCTGGTGATTTAAACTAGTTCACAACATAAAAGTTTGTAGTATAAAAATTCATAACTTCTACAACATAGATTGATAATCATTATTATTATTATCTACTTGAAATAACCGCCTAACGTAATGTGGTTTATTATTTTTCGTGTTTTCATAATACTATGGGATATTTAACCCCACGGTTCTTTTCCTAGCTGAGACCCTCTAAAGCAGGGCTCACCAACATGGTGCCCGCAGGCATCAGGTAGCCCCCAAGAACCACATGGTCTAAAACTAGCACAACCCTCCAGTGAGCTGCATCTAAAATGTTATTTTTGTCTGTTCCTCTACTTTTGACTCACACTTGCATTTATATAGATTTAAAAATTACAATATCTAAAAAAAAGTAGCATTGCAAATATGTTTACAGGTGAGTGCTGACTCTTCTAGTTCAAAGGTCAGTATTGGTAGCCCATCGTGTGACACAGTACAGATGAAGTAGCTCTCAGTTTCAAAATGGTTGGTGACCCCTGCTCTATAGTTTATCGACTCTGGGAAAGCAAATTATCTAAAAAAGCAAAAACACTATGTGCACAGTTATAGTTATATGTACGTTTATATTTAATATTTAATTTTTTCATATTCACGTGGAAAGAAAAGAGAAAATACACTATCAAAATAAGAACTACTATTGTTCAGAAAGTTTCAGCATAAAAGACAAAATGACAGCTGAGTCCATTTAATTGCTTTCCTGTGTAAATCAAATTCAGAAGCCCTTGGGTCCAGATATTTGTTTAACTAATAGAGACAACTATATCACTAACATCAGGCTCACAACACCTGTTTTTTTGCAGACAATACAGACGACCAGCATGTTTTCTCTCTAGCCATTATTAACAAATCTCAAGTCTTTCTGGTCAAATTTTGAGTCAACTCCCTAGATTTTCAAGTCCCAAGTTGAGTTTGAAGTCGAAAGGTGCAATTCCTGAGTTAAATCCAATGTCTTGAACTTCTAATTTTGATTCTTAAACAGTTATGCTGACCATAAAATATCTAATTACAGAATACTGTCCAAAAATAATTGTAAGGCCTTGAAGAGTTATTTATTAGGTAGAACCAGCCATCTTATAAAACTAACTATGTCCTGGCGTTAATAATAACCAAGATTGACAACAGAATTTAGTTTCTTTCTTGTTTTTTACTGTACCTTACGTACCTATTTTTACAAAACTACTTTTATAAGTGACAGTATATAGTTTGTGTTTTGTCTAATAAAACTTGAATGTAGAAAATAATAGAAATCAAGCTTTAAAGGACAGTTCTGTTACGTACTTTACAGAGGAATGTGATCACACAAAACAGCTTTAATACATGATAATTTAGCAAAAATATATGTTTAAGTTTGATTTGTTATCAGATTACAGAAAATTAACTGGCAGTTTAGTTTACTGAGAAAAAAGGACTTTATAGTTGAAATGTTACAAATGCAAAGATTTGCTGCTTTTCAACATGTTTACTTTTAACAAGTTAATTTTTTTTCAGATAATTATGAGGTTTGGACTGTTTGCTAGACAAAAAGATGGTGGAAGATGAATCAAAAGCAGGATAAAATAATGAAATAACTAACACAGAAAAGAAAACCTAATTATTATATACCACTGCTTTTCTCAGTTTTTGTATTTTTATTTGCACAGAACCATATATTGTCAAATTTCAGTGGGCAGTGAGAAATGAATTGTCTGCAATCAAGGAAAAACACATTAAATATATGTGGCTATTAACAGAAAAAAAAAGAAACGAAAGTGCAGTTATAAATAACTTTTTAAATACTTTTTATTAATTATGAAGATGGTAGGCTAATGTAATTATTTAGTTTTACTGCCTTCATAAACAAAGCAAAGGAGATACAGAATGTACATCTTTTGTGTCATATTTAGTAAGAAATATGATCAAAATGGTAAAAAAAATGCACTAGAATCCGTGTTAATTTCCATCAGTTAGCTGTAAACATACTATAGTTTGTTCAAATAAGCACAAATCAGAGTTAAACTAACAACTTAACCGTTAATAACCGTTAGTAACCTTTCCTGAACTCTCGCGATATCAGAAGGCGGAATCTTTCGTACTACCGAAGTGCAGAGACGCTTCTGTTGAGCACCACCGACAGTTTAGGAAGGCGGGAGGGGAGGGAGCGGTTTGTTTAGACAATAACCCGGTAAACAAAATCTACCACTTCTTCATCCTTGAGAAAAGTGACGTTTTCGCGTCTCCGGCCGACGGGTATTAAATGTTGTACAATTTCCGGCGTTTGCGTAAGGAGCTCCAGCCGGCGAGTCGCATCAGTTCGCCCGGAGGGTCATCGTCAGCGGCGACACCCTCTGCTCCGTCGGCGTCAACCGTTTAGAAAATGACCGGAGAGAAGCTCCGCTGCCTGCGGAAGGACCAGAGGCCGAGCAAGGACGAGAATCTGCTGGAGCCGGACGAGGAGGCTGCCACCGGGACTTTCGCGGTCCCCAAGGCGAACAGCAAGAGCAGGGCGAGTAAAATATTCAGCAACCACAAGTTAATCAAGTCCCCGTCCACGCAGTCGCAGAATAATGGCAACACCAACAACACTCTGAGCACGTCGGATGTTATCGATGACAACAACAAAAACCCCATCCTCAAACCCGGGCTGGACTTTCCGGTGCACGAATGTGTCTTTAAAGGAGATGTCCGACGGCTGTCATCGCTCATCCGGACCCAGAATATCGCCCAGAAAGACGTCCACGGTGAGTTCACTTACTGCTTATCTCGTTAGACCCATTAAAAAAACAAACACCAGAATACAACATTTTCAAGCTCCTATCGATATGTGTGTTTTCTGCTGATGTGCCATCAGTGTCCATCAGCAGTAAAACTAGGCAAGGCTTCTTCACGCCAGGCCTGAATAACTCCTGATAAAACACTAGTTGGTTCTCTGCCATAAACTAAAGATGCACCGATCAGTCCAGTCCGGCGGAGATCGGAACCAGCCGATTTTGTCTTGACTCCTCACTGCTAAACAGACCCAGAAAAATCTAATGTTTCACCAGGAAAGCATACGATGTTAAGTTTAAAGAGCATATTTTGTCATTGTCACGACTTTCAGGCTTGTCAGATTCCCATGTCTGAAATCAGAAGTTAATGTAGTACGAAAAAACCAACGAACAAACAAAAAAGAACGACCCAGAAAGACGGCGAACATAACGACAACCCAGACACAGCACTCCCATTTCGCTCAGCAGCAGTTCCACCGGGATGGCCTACTTTATAAAGCTTAAAAGGACAGCGGCGGCTGAAACATCAACGTTTCAACGTGCAATCAAGTCCACGCTTTGTTCAACTGAGGGTTGTCACGACAGCGACTCCAGTTAAACACAACTGGCCCTAAAAGGTGACCCCTTGTGCTACACATGTAGTGGCCGGATGGGAGGTTAAAACCAGCCTGCAGCTGTGCTCAAACATTCACACGGAGAAAAGTTGCAGCTGTAGGTAAAAATCGTTGTCAATCATTTACGCGGGGATTCATTTGCTAAAATTGCATGACCCACAGACATCAGCAGATTGTTCGCTCTGATAGAGAATGCATTGAAAAGTAAAAAAAACGGGGGAAACTTCATGCTCACAAACATGTGCAGCAATGGCCTGTCACCTGGTTGACTACTACACCTGTATCTATAGGAGCCATGACAGAAATCCAGTTGGCCTCCTTCATCAATAAGATATTTTTATTCAAGTTCTCTGTTTCCTGTTATATACGTCTAAGCAGGTGGATTTCACCGCTACACTAATTTGTAAAGCACTTTGTGATTATTTATTTTTTTTATCTGTAAAAGGAACTGTACATTTACTTGGGGCTGGACGATATAGAAAAAAAGCTTATCGATAAAATAGAAATCATATTGATCAATATTGATAATTATCAACAAATTCAAAACATGTATTTTAAGTGCAGCCCTGGCCATTTTATGCTGTTGCTTAATGTCTTATTTATAGATACAGAACACACAAACACGGAATTCCAGCTCAACCCATTATTCTACCAACTTTTTATCAAAACTGCAAGTATTTAAAAAATGAAAAAGAACACGTGCTCTTTGACCTATTTGAAGGGGGCGGAGCTTGGGGTGTGGATCATTACTGTGTCTGCCTTTGTGATTGGTTGAGAGGATGTAATGACTAATATTAACCTACATGATAAGCTAAAATGCAAAAGGAAGGAAAACTGTACTATTGAACTTTTTTTCTACCCTTTTTTTCTATCATTGATATACGTTCATTGATCGATATAAATTGTTATTGAATTATCGTCCAGCCCGACATTTACTTTATTATATTCCATATGTCGTAAACTCCCACTTTTTCTAATGGGAATGGCCTCAAATTTTAGTCTGAAAATTTTGTGATAAAATGTTGCAAATGCTTTGAAAACAATGGGATGGCTGGTTATAATTTCTGTGTTATATATTTTCAGGATTTTCATTTTGATAAGCTCTAAATTGTGATATTTCCTCTTAACCAAAAATCAGGCAATGCAAGGGACACATGTTGACAGATAAATTGTTGGAATTTCTCAATTCCTTCATTTCTCTTGGTTTTTAAGCTACTACCACATCAGCACCCTTTTCTCTCCTATGTGTGATGTTCCTCAGACAGAAATAGGAAGGAATGAAAAGCGGTATCAGTAAATCCGACCTGAATAAAACTCAATCGGCCAGCTATAGCCTGATCGGTGCATCGTTCACGTACACTGGCTCCTTCTAGTTTTGACAACAGACGTGTAACTTGAGGCTTTCCGTCCCAGGCAGTAAGTAGCAAATCACTTCCCAGCAGTGAAATAAACAAGTTATCAGCCATAGCCATAGAAACCTGATAGAAGTCAGCTTGTATATAAGTTTATAGATGCTATACTAAGGTGTGTTTTACAAAACTTTGGGAATCGGAAGCTCGTTGCAGTCTGATTGTACTTCGGGGCAAAGTCTAATCAGATAACGGCACAGTTTCCAAATAAACCCTCTACCCCAGACTAGACCGACAGCAGGACAGAATTGTCTTGTTTTGGGTCACATGGCGGCACAGAATCTGGCCCTAACCTGTACGGAACGTCAACCCAGGAATGTGCTCTCACGTAGCGTCATTCAGGCAGACGGGACGCCGTAGTTGTGCAACCTGAACCCGCGCTTGTCGAAAACTTTTCCGCTGTGCCGTAGGCCGGTCTGGTTTGGCTACTTTTTTAATGTTAAACACTGTATTAATTCTGCTTCTGGCAAATCGCTGAATTTCTTACATTTTTAATTAATGTAAAATCAAATTTAAATACTAGAATCACACAGAAAGGGATTTGAATCCTTATATGTACACTAACTCAGTGTGCAGTTACTGACTCTGCAAGGCATTACTAAAGAAACTGGAATTAAATCATGACTATTTCCTAATTGACAATTGGAAAACACTTCTGTCACTCATGACTCAGTGTCTGGACGCCCTTTGCCAACTCTACCCATTTCAAATCTGACCATTTCCTCTTTCTGCCCTCCTACCTCCATTTCATACTTACAAAACCTTTCACTAAAACCAGGGCGTATGCATTTTTGTTGCTGATTTAGATCAAAATTGTCATGAATTACAGAGATAAATCTCCAACTGATTGCTCAAACTGTTATGATCGTGAATCAGGCAAACCCAGTATTCAAACCCAACAAGTGAGGTTAAGGCAAAAAACAGGATTTTAATAATGAAAACAGGAACAGGCGAGCTCAATAGTCAAAAGGGCAGTCCAAAATCCGGTACACAAAAAGCAGTCCAAAATAGGCAGAGGTACAGACAGGGCAAAGCAAGCTCGGATAACCATAGGACAGAAACTAGTCGGTAAACCGGTAAATCAGTCAGACAGGGCAGGAAAAACAGATCAGGGAACAGGCTGGCTCAGAATCAAAAAGGCTATCGGGTTATCGTCAACAGGTCAATCAGAATAAAGAATGCTGGAACTAAACTCACCGTGGCTCGTTAATGATCTGGCAGATTGCAGAGGTTTGTGGCAGGACTATATAGGGGAGTGAACAGGTGAACAGGAGTGAAGACTAATTATAAGTGAGCAGGTGGATCTAATCAAGGCAAGAAAGCTGACAGATTGCTGAGGGGAGACCAAACAGAACTGATAAAGTGACAGGTGGAAAACAGGTAACCTAAACAGAACAACATGTCTAAAACAAAACCAAACAAGACCCCAAAAGCAGAAACTTAACTAATAAATCTGATAACATAAACCAAGACAAAACCCAAATCGTGACAGAACCCCCTCCTCAAGGCCGGATTCCAGACGGCCTCAGAAACAAAACAGACTAGCTCGGGTGGGTGGAGGGAGGTACAGGACGGAGGGCTAGAATCAAATAAATGTCCACATAAAAACTCAAACAAAACAAGACGAGTCAAGTTCTCAGGCGGGCGTCCAGGAGGACGGCCCCGACGAGTCAGGTTCTCAGGCGGTCGTCCAGGAGGACGGCCCCGACGAGTCAGGTTCTCAGGCGGTCGTCCAGGAGGACGGCCCCGACGAGTCAGGTTCTCAGGCGGTCGTCCAGGAGGACGGCCCCGACGAGTCAGGTTCTCAGGCGGTCGTCCAGGAGGACGGCCCCGACGAGTCAGGTTCTCAGGCGGTCGTCCAGGAGGACGGCCCCGACGAGTCAGGTTGTCCGGCGGACGTCCCGAAGGACGGCCTCGGTGTGTCAGGTTGTTCGGCGGACGTCCCGAAGGACGGCCTCGGCGTGTCAGGTTGTCCGGCGGATGTCCCGAAGGACGGTCTCGGCGTGTCAGGTTCTCCGGCGGACGTCCCGAAGGACGGTCTCGGCGTGTCAGGCTCTCCGGCGGACGTCCTCGGCGTGTCAGGTTCTCCGGCGGACGTCCTCTGTGAGACAGGTAATCCGGCGGGTGTCCTGAAGGACGGCCCCGGTTAGCAACGATGTCCGGCGGCCGGTGGCGGAGCAGGTCTCTCATAGACCGGCGGCGGAGCAGGTCTCTCATAGGCCGGCGGCCGAGCAGCAACCTCGGGGACCGTCGGTAGAACCGGACCCTCAGGAACCGACGTCTGGAGAGAGAAAGAACAGAACCTGCCGCCGGACTAAAGGCTGGAGACAACGCCGGACTAAGAGCTAGAAGAGAGGCCTGGTTAAAGAGTTCAGGAGGCGTCTGGCTACAGAGTTCAGGAGGCGCCTGGCTACAGAGTTCAGGAGGCGCTTGGCTACAGAGTTCAGGAGGAGCCTGGCTACAGAGTTCAGGAGGAGCCTGGCTACAGAGTTCAGGAGGTGTCTGGCTACAGAGTTCAGGAGGAGCCTGGCTACAGAGTTCAGGAGGAGCCTGGCTACAGAGTTCAGGTTCAGTCGGCCCCTGGCTACTGGCTTCAGGTTCAGTCGGCCCCTGGCTACTGGCTTCAGGTTCAGTCGGCCCCTGGCTACTGGCTTCAGGTTCAGACGGCCCCTGGCTACAGGCTACAGGTTCAGACGGGGCCTGGCTACAGGCTACAGGTTCAGACGGGACCTGGCTACAGGCTACAGGTTCAGACGGGGCCTGGCTACAGGCTACAGGTTCAGACGGGGCCTGGCTACAGGCTACAGGTTCAGACGGGGCCTGGCTACAGGCTACAGGTTCAGACGGGGCCTGGCTACAGGCTACAGGTTCAGACGGGACCTGGCTACAGGCTACAGGTTCAGACGGGGCCTGGCTACAGGCTACAGGTTCAGACGGGGCCTGGCTACAGGCTACAGGTTCAGACGGGGCCTGGCTACAGGCTACAGGTTCAGACGGGGCCTGGCTACAGGCTACAGGTTCAGACGGGGCCTGGCTACAGGCTTCAGGTTCAGACGGGGCCTGGCTACAGGCTTCAGGTTCAGACGGGGCCTGGCTACAGGCTTCCGGTTCAGGAGACCCCGGGCTACAGGCTTCAGGTTCAGGAGGCCCCGGACTACAGACTTCAGGTTCAGGAGGCCCCGGGCTACAGACTTCAGATGCTCCCAGACCCTTTAACACCCAGAACCTCATCAATAACCCTTCCAGAACCTCCGACAAAGACAGTTTGGTCAGCCACTTGGGAAATTGGCTGTCAAGCCAAAGATGAGGGGGTAAGAGCTTCCGAAGAGGTCCAGGGGCCTCTAAGTCTCCATGGGGCTCTGGGTGCTTGTCTTCTCGGCGAGGCCCCCGACGGAGCTTGTCGTTCGGGCGAGGGCCACGACGCCGCTTGTCGTCTGGGCGAGGGCCACGGCGCCGCTTGTCGTCTGGGCGAGGGCCACGGCGCCGCTTGTCGTCTGGGCGAGGGCCACGGCGCCGCTTGTCGTCTGGGCGAGGGCCACGGCGCCCAGTGTCCCGATGAGCCCCCGAGTTGCGGCCTGAAAGAGGGCTCGTCTGAACCCCCTCATCGTGGGCCTGTGGTAGACCCTCCTGGGTTCCCACGTCGCATACTGGCGGCGGACCCTCCTGGGTTCCCACGTCGCAGACTGGCGGCGGACCCTCCTGGGTTCCCACGTCGCAGACTGGCGGCGGACCCTCCTGGGTTCCCACGTCGCAGACTGGCGGCGGACCCTCCTGGGTTCCCACGTCGCAGACTGGCGGCGGACCCTCCTGGGTTCCCACGTCGCAGACCGGCGGCGGACCCTCCTGGGTTCCCACGTCGCGGGCCGGTGGCGGACCCCCCTGGGTTGCAGCGTCTCGGGCCGGCTGCGGACCCTCCTGGGTTGCAGCGTCTCGGGCCGGCTGCGGACCCTCCGGGGTTGCAGCGTCTCGGACCGGCTGCGGAGCCTCCGGGGTTGCAGCGTCTCGGGCCGGCTGCGGAGCCTCCGGGGTTGCAGCGTCTCGGGCCGGCTGCGGAGCCTCCGGGGTTGCAGCGTCTTGGGCCGGCTGCGGAGCCTCCGGGGTTGCAGCGTCTTGGGCCGGCTGCGGACCCTCCGGGGTTGCAGCGTCTTGGGCCGGCTGCGCAGACAGTGCTGCCTTATAGCTGCCGGAGGCCGGCACTGGAGCTGAGGTAGGAGGCGGGTCCTCTGGGACAGGTGCAGGTGCCGGGGCGTCGGCTGGACCCTTGGGGACAGGATTGAGTCCACTATAGAAACCTTGGAGAGCCGCTCTATAGTGCCCCTCGACCTCCTTTAATTTTGCCTCCAGCTCCTCTGAATACTGGCAGAAAAGAGCCTCCCTAAGGTCTTTAATAATAGGGGCAAAAGCTCTTAACTGGTCCTCCAGAGCCAGATCCTCAGCATCACGGGCGCCAACAGGAGGCGCTGTGGGCTGCTCAGCTCTGGGAAGCACCGGACTCCGATCCACTGGGCAGGAAGTGGCAACGGACGGGCGCGGTACTGACTCGCCTGTCGGCCGAACAGAACGGGTGAAGGAGCGACCCACAGGTTTCCGTCCCCTCCTCCGACGGCGGGACGGCAGGACTTGCTGGAGGTTTGATCCTGTCGGTAGAGCCGGGATCGGTGGAGCCCACAGCGTTCCCTGCATCTCCTCCTCTGGAGGGAGAGAGAAAAAAAGATCCGGGCGAAGATCCCGCACCACCTCCGCTTCGACCTCCATAAACAAAGTTGGTTCTGGATAAAACCCATGGGCAGAGCCGACAGCGGTGTCGCTGGGTGAGTGATCCCTTCTATTCTGAGTTGAATCTGAATTTGTGACAAAGAGCCCTCCCAATCGTAAACTCGGAGCAGGCAGCGGGTTACTGCTGCTGCGGCTGCTGGAGAGATGGCGTCTGGGACCGATACCAGGGGGACAGAACGCCAATCTGGAACCCTCCCAAGCCATAGCGTGTGGAGGGGAAAAAAAAAAAAAAACCTCTAAAAACTTGTTGGGCGATAGGTTTTAGTTGGCCAGATCATTCTGTTATGATCGTGAATCAGGCAAACCCAGTATTCAAACCCAACAAGTGAGGTTAAGGCAAAAAACAGGATTTTAATAATGAAAACAGGAACAGGCGAGCTCAATAGTCAAAAGGGCAGTCCAAAATCCGGTACACAAAAAGCAGTCCAAAATAGGCAGAGGTACAGACAGGGCAAAGCAAGCTCGGATAACCATAGGACAGAAACTAGTCGGTAAACCGGTAAATCAGTCAGACAGGGCAGGAAAAACAGATCAGGGAACAGGCTGGCTCAGAATCAAAAAGGCTATCGGGTTATCGTCAACAGGTCAATCAGAATAAAGAATGCTGGAACTAAACTCACCGTGGCTCGTTAATGATCTGGCAGATTGCAGAGGTTTGTGGCAGGACTATATAGGGGAGTGAACAGGTGAACAGGAGTGAAGACTAATTATAAGTGAGCAGGTGGATCTAATCAAGGCAAGAAAGCTGACAGATTGCTGAGGGGAGACCAAACAGAACTGATAAAGTGACAGGTGGAAAACAGGTAACCTAAACAGAACAACATGTCTAAAACAAAACCAAACAAGACCCCAAAAGCAGAAACTTAACTAATAAATCTGATAACATAAACCAAGACAAAACCCAAATCGTGACACAAACATCGGAATTAAGCCACGTAATGCAAAATATCAGATGATTTACAATTTTGTGACATTATACCTATTTATTTTGACTCTGGTCTCTGTTTAGACTCACAGACTGGCTTGAAATATCACGAAAAACAAGGATAAGTAAAGCAAAAATAATGTCAAGTGACCTTGTGCCGGAAGATATAGTTTGTTGGATTAATTCTGAGCGAACAATTCAGACTTTTGTATCAACTAGAATGAGCCCGTTTTCAAAAATGTAAATATCTTCTCTTGATCTGACTAGCCTTAAAAAAAAAGGATGTCAGGATTTGAGCAAAGAGACCTGAATGTGAGAACTCTGTATTGCTCCGTTGAGCCGACCACCAACAAACTAGGAGATTAATAGCTGTGTCTAGTGTGGACATGTAACTACATAAAAATATTCACACCTCAAATCATTTACCACAGCATCGTATCAGAGTTGCAGCTCGTATTTTACACCGTTTAGGACATGCTCTCATCATTCGAATAACGTAGCTACCTCTGAAGGCACATTTTATGTCTTTGGAAGAAAGGTTAAACTTTCTTCTACACACTTGGGGAAAAAAACAAGTTTTTTTTGCGGGCGGCGATCGTATCTGATGTTGCTTTTCCCCTGAAGTGATTATATTCGGTTAACAGGCCATGCCACCTTCAGGAAACATTGAGCTTAGTCTGTGTTGCAGGTGGTTAATAGCTACTGAAGAAGCCTGTCACGGTGAGTGCACTCATAACAGGCATTTATTATTTCCACTTCATTTTGAATTTACTGTGTTCTTGCCTTGCCGTATAAATGTGTAAATGACCCAAACTGTGACTGCACTGCAGATAAAGTTCTTGTCTCTGCTCTCTTTCCTGTTTCTATTAAAGGAAACTCTGTTTTCTGTCTCTTACAGGAAACACACCATTACACCTCGCCGTCATGATGGGACACAAAGGTGAGCGGTATTTAAAACAGTCCCTGCCATGTGGTGTGTTTCTGTTTCTGGCTGACTGGCTGACTGGCTGCTCGTGGCTTCGTGAATGAAGGTGTCTGTGAGCGCACGTGACGTCTTCCCGTGTTTTCCTTTGTTTTGCGCCGCGTGCTTCAGTCGATGTTTTCCGCCTCCGTGTGTCTGTCTAAGCACCAGCAGACATTTGTGACAGATCGCCACACAGATCCCAGAAGGCGAGACGCGTATGCATGAGTGAATGGGTGTTGGTGGTGTTTTGTTTTTTTTCTTTTTCTTTTTAAGAATCAGAGCTTTGCTCTTTACTGCTATGATTTTCTATAATGAGCTTATAAAAGCGAATACTGGACGGAGAATTGATTCTTTGCGTGGAATTGGGGGTTGACTACCAAACCAGCATTCTTGCACGGAAACAAACACTTAGTGAATGAATACATAAAAAAAAAAAACATGACGGAATATCACATTTTTTTTTACTTAAAGTGGGAGAATAATAATATGGATGCACAATATCAGGAGGATACACAATCGTGATACAATTTCAGAAAATTGTAATGGCCATCACATAATGTCCCCACCATCTGAGAATTTGATATCACGTTCAATTACGTTGTGACGAATATAATGAGCATTTCTGTGGTATAACCATACATGCACCCTCATCCTTCAAAGATTTGGAGGACGACCTGAAGAAAGGTGCCTCTGAAAGGCCAGCGTATATTTAGCTGCTTCGTCAATTCGACTGCAATAGATTAAGTCAAAAAGCTCTGAGGCGCACCCGTACTTCCTCCGTCATAACGCTGGTTGCATTTGGTTGAAGAAAGTCGATAGCAACATCATTTAGCTTGAAGCAGGCGTCAGAGCCTTAAAACTACGCGTTACTGGGTTTTGGTATTGATGTCATCGCCCGGGGAACACTAATGAATTATTACTTAACTATATTACTTATTTCTTATGCCTAAAATCTTACTCTGAACTAGTCCCGTTTCCCTCTGAGTGGAAGTTTAAAACACGGCTGCTGGAGTCACATGGTCAGGTTAATGTGATTATAGGTGCAGTTGAGAGCAGAGCAACAGGCACTCCCGTCTGAGCTCCGCATATCCACAAGTGGCTGAAACAGACGAGAAGGAAAAATTTAGCCCAACTGCGAACCAGGTACAACAAAATACGGCTCAAGAGATCAGATTTGATACAAAAGCAGACAGCTTTACTGCAACAATTAAACACAACAGTCAGTCTTACAACAACGGAAACAAAGAAGAGCAAAAGTCTCTTACGCTGAGTGATGGTCTTTCTACTTGTAGTCTGATAACTAAGAGTTTAAAGCTGGGAAAGGATGTTTAACTCTACATCATTATTTTTAAATGATATTTGCCATATCTCATTGGAAGTGTTTGGGGTAAGAAAGAAAACATGCTTGTTAATTTGAGAACATTTAAATACGCACACCTTGTCATTCAATGGCTTTTTTGTGTTTTTAATACTTTCTACATTGTTGATGCATAGTGAAGACAAAACTATGAAGCCAAAGTAGGTAGAAATATATAGCAGACAAAAAATGTGAAATAACTAGAGACCAACTCTTAATTTCAGTCACCCTTCGTTTTGACTACAGCTTTGGTCACTCTTGGCATTGTTTCAGTGAGCTGCATGAGGTTAGTCTCCTGAATTGGTTTCCAATAGTTTAGAAAGAGTTCCCAGCGGTAGTAATTAGGGCTGAACGCTTTTGGAAAATAATCTAATTGCGATTTTTTTTATCTTAATATTGCGATTTAATGCGATTTTTTTTTCCCCAGTTTAATTTATCATGTCTTTTTAAACATATACAAACAACAAATCAAATTGTTTCCTCGCTGTGCGGATTAGTTGCTGAAAGACCCACAGCATCTTAACTCGGAGCAGAAATGATTGCGTTCTGCCTACGATATATTTCAACCAAAATTGCAATTTTGACTTTTCTCTGCATTAACCACAAGCAACAAAAATGGCCTCTAAATACAGATGTTTGTAAACAAGGACTATTTAAAACAAGAACTTTTAATGTTTCTATTAATCAGAATATTATTCAAGAGAACAGCTTTTAATTGATTTGGACATCGATCCTTGTTGAACATAAAGTGCAAACAACAAGCAAGTCTATGTATTAAACTGATTGACCAGTACTTAATGCTATGTATGATTATATAAACTCTAAAACAAGTAATAAAGTTAGATTATCTCACTGCTGCAACTGTTTTCCCTTCCATGTGGAGGCAAACCCACTTTAAAGGACCTGTCTGATTCCCTAATTGTTACATAGCCAAAATTTGCAGACCTCTGCGATTTGGAAATTGCGTTTTTTTTTAAATCGCGATTATATTGAAAATGCGATTAATTGTGCAGCCCTAGTAGTAATACAAATAAAAACAAACCATTCAAGGAGTAGATGTGTCCAAATTTTAGTTATACCTTATGTATCTCATGACATAGTATCAAGCACTTGTTACACTTTTTGTGTTTTTACTGAAATTGTTTTTAGATGAGTTGCTTGGGACGGAAGTCATGTGTGTGCAGCGTTGGAGCGGTGTTATTTGTGTTTCAGTGCTTAGATTTGGGGGGGAAAAATAACCTTTATTTATTTATTTTTTGCCAAATTTGGGTGCAAACGTCAGGCACGTAGTTACGTGTAGTGCACTTTCCCATTTGTTCAGCGTCTGCCGTTGAAGCATTGGCTTCAATTGATTTCACATTCACAAAGGTCAATTTCTGTCACTGGCATCAGAGCCCCGGCACCACCCGTTTGGTCACTCAGCCAGCCAAGTGACGGTGTTGTGTCGGACAGGAGGCCACAGCATTGATTGTGCTAATGAGGTTGCTTGTTTTCTTGCCTGACTTGCTCTGTCCTCCAGGGAGGCTGAGGCGAGCCAGGCTTGAGGCTACAGCATGAGCTCACCGTCTGGGTGTGGCCGCCCTTTGTGGACGGAGAGAGGACAAGGCCCTCTTTGTGTGTAGCCTCGTATGTTATTATTTACCTTACTCGCAGTGACAGTTATGCATATGAGTGGTTTAAAAAAAAACTGTAACAGTCACGCTGCTGTAATCCGGGATGCAAAAATGCTAGAAAAATGCTTCGGGTTGCAGCTCGGATATGGATCACCTCATCAGAATACAGGCTTTGCATCGGAGCCACTGCTTCATCACCTGCAAAAAAGGATGTTAGTACAGCAGGATTGCGAGGCAACTTATTCTGAACCTATCAAAAATGAAAACACAGCATTCTCCCACTCATGGCTGCATGTGCTGTGTGTGGACTTGGAACTGTGAACAATCTTATGTAGAGTTTCAAAATGTATGAAATCACGGTAACATCATCATCAGAGTAACAATCACAAAGCACCTTTTGGCTGCAATGTTACATTTTTATATTTTAGGTCAGCAGGATTCACACTTTGTCAGCCAAAAACACATTATTCACTGGTACTAGTCCCACATGGTTACCATTAGAGTATAAACAGAAACCAGCAGAAGTATGTTAACCAGAAGAAGAAGAAACATGTCTGCCTCCGTAAAAATTCAGTGGTTGATGAATTTGAACAGAAAACTGGAGGATCTGCTGGTATCTATAGCAAAGTCAAACAATCAGAGAACGTGTTTAGAAAGGAATATTAATTATTTTTTTAGTGATCACAGGGCAGTGTTTTGCACACATCTTTTTCACATTTTGTCACTTTTTACATCCACAAAATACAATGTCTTTTGTTCTAAGTGAGAAGTCAAAACATTTCTACGGGTGTAAGGAAAATAGAACAAGGATTTCTTTTAAGAAAAGAAATATAAAATGTCTGGCATTTGGCCAAATGCATAGACTCTCCCTCCTTTGATGCCCACAACTGGTGCCGTTTTCTTAGTGACCTGTCTGTTAAAACTCAGAGTGGTGGGAATATTAACGATGAAAAGACAGAGAAGATGGAGGAAATTGTGGGTTGACTGCAGTTGACATTATTACTGCAATATTAACCAATGATATCTAAATTGCTTCTATTTCTTACATTGTGCAGCCTTGTTGTTATCCAATGGATCAACCTTAAAGGTATACTATGCAACCGGGATTGATTTTCCAGAGAGACAAGCTTTGCGCCGATGACCCGCGGAGCGAGCGAGCGAGCGGGCGGGCAGAAGAGACAAGCTTTGCGCGCATATCGAGTTAGTTTTTTTTTTTTTTTTTTTTGGAATGTTGGGAGGCGGTAGCGTGAGGGAAAACCTACAATGTTACTTACAATCGCATCAGCAGAAACGCGAGGTCCGCGTCAGCCTTGCAGCCTTCTGTTTCTTTTAGCTCTCGCCATTCGGAAAAAGCTTTCCCGATGTTCACCCGTGTACGACTCCTCTTTCTGTCCAGAGCCCTTTTCCTCTTTCTTGCCTGCTCCGACATGGGCTTTCGCTGTTTTATCGCCGGTTCCGCCATGATAACTGCACAGATATCGCCACTGCGCTAGCAACAAACATGTTCTCGCCGTAAAGCAAGACCGACTCTCGCGATCTTGCACGAGATTCTGAGCCTGTGGGCGCGGGCCGAGGGCTCCTGCAGTTGCAAGTGCGGTATTTCCCCCACAGACCACCAGGGCGGCCAAGAAAACCTTTGTTCAAACTGAAATGACTCATTTAATCATCCAAAACGGTATGGAACACATTAATTAACTGAAAAATGTTGCATAGTATGCCTTTAAAAGGCAGCGGCGTAGTTCTTTCCTGCATGTCAACTCTGAGCGATGCCCAACTAGCAGCTCTGCTGCCAAACTTCCATTTCCAAGCACACCACACTCTATGCACCCTCCCTTGTTCAGCTGCCTGCTGCAAGGCAGTTGTTCACGCAGCTTTTCTCCAGAAACAAGATCAGCCCTTTTCCATTAGTGCCTACTCTGCTCGACTTGACTGGGCTTTACGTAGTTCAGGTCGTTTTCCATTACAGTTGAGTACCATTGCAATTTGGATGGGGTTGTCATTGCAAGGTGGGCCCAGAGTGCCTAAAGAAATGTGACTTGAGTTGTTTGCGACACAAAAAAGTACAACATTGGAGGACAAGGAAGCGATGGTAAACCCGCGGCTCCGTCTAATGTTTTTTGTCAGACTCAAAGTAAAAAGGAAACTTTCTGAACAGTGTGGAAAGCCATAGAGCAGTATCAAACCGAAGAGTATGTGCTAGATGACGTGTGAGGGTAAGCTAATGGTACGTAATGCTAGCTTTCTATGGTTGTCATATACACAATAAGCCCAGCGTACAACGATTTACTAGTTGAAGATATTAGTTATTTCAGGTGGCTGTCCTGTTTAAAATATATCGCTGAAAACTGTCAGTCTGGGCGTTTAGCCGAGCCTCCCAGTGGTGGGATGTTCCAGCTTTCACAAATTCGCAGTGGTTGCAGAACTTCAGGATGTCTGAAAAAATGTTTAGCTTCCCGTGCAGCAAACTGGATCCAGCTCTGGAGTGACAAGATATGACTTTCATTGAATCTGCTCCCTTAAGGAGGAGAGGGACCATTGTACTGTGGAAGCTAGTTACTCTGGCTTAGCAAACAAGAGTATTGGACATCTTTTTGGAGTGCGCAATCTAGCTGTGTGCAGGTTTTTTTTTTTGTTATTGCAGATATAAAAGTATTCTTGTTGCTTTCCGCACCGAGCCCAGAAATGTATCAATGTATCTCACACTGAAATTTGAAAATATACTTTTGTGTCTTTTAAAAATCCCTTTTGGGTTGGTATGATTTGGTCAGCTGACCTATGAACCATGAATTAGTCGGTTAAAACAAACTAAAGTGCAGGGTTTCCCCCACTGTATTATAACCCTACCTTTACACATGGCTGCGGAGGCAGAAGCATGTAGGAGGTGGAAGAATATCACTCGCATGTAGAAAGAGATTGTGGATCGTAAGAACGCTTACAGCTTAAGTACTCGTACGGCACAACATGTAACTGCAACTTACAAGGGAAAAAGCAAACCACAGAGTTAGCAATGATGCTAACTGGCAATCTTTTTGTCTTCATGCAGGGGATTACGGCGTTGCTTTCAGAATATCCTTGTTTGCTCAAAGTAAGCTCACCACTGACGGAATGGGTTAGATAAAAGATGTTTAAAGATGCTCACAAAAACACTCCACCATCCAATCGCTGTGGCCGAGTCGAACCAACTCTTCCTCACATTGCTTGCTGGTCGGTGCCCATAAATGCCATCCATTTGGTCAAACGCACAATAAACTCGCGCTGCAATGTTTAACGCGCAACTTGCTGTGATTAAAAAACTAATGTTGTCTCAAACTTTTGACCTGTTGTGAAAATGTGCAGCAGCCACGCAAAGTCACCCAAATCCAAGGAAATATAACTCCATTCAGTTTTATTTAAGTCAAAGAGCAACGACCCCGAGGTTTTTTCATGAGTTTTAGCTTTTTTGGTTTAAATCCATACAAAAGATATAATCACATTTAGCCTCGTACAATAACGTAACATGCATAAAACATTCTGGAAACAACCTCAATCAAATGTCAACAGTGAATCTTCCTGTTTTTGTCAAATGTAGATGTAAATACTCATCAGTCTGTGTACCGAGGCGCATGCAACGCTTGTAAATCATCTAAGGGGCTCTTTCATTCCCACTGAAAAAGAAAACGGGGTCGAATCAGCTGATTAATCCAAACAAGTGAGGTGCGATGATTCCTGAGGTGCAGACAATCACACATATCCATTTGTGGAACGATGGCAGCGTTGGCACTGCTGGAGGACATCGCCAGTAGAAGAATGCGGAGGAGCGTGTTTTCAGAGATCCTGCTGACATGCTGGCACATGATGACGAGTGGCTTATTAACCAATTATTTTTTTAACTGGCCCCAAAACCTGGATGAACTGTGCGTCGCCGGCGCCGTTTCGAGTTTTAACTATGCTGTAGCTTTTCAGAGGGAGCTGGCTGACCGGTCGGGTATTTCACATTCATCCCTGAGCCGTCCCATGCCTGGCCCCTGGGACGACCTCATCTATATGTTGTTCAGATACATGAAAGTCCCCTAAACCGTGGCTCATTTGCAGCAACGGTTACGTACATCTGGGTTTCTTTGTGAGCCGCAAGTTTCAGGATTTCTCCCTACTGCCAACCTTTGGTGTAAAAACTGCACACTTTTTTGTACACGAGGCCCCAGATGTCTATAATCATCCATAACCATTCAAAGTGCATCTAATCTCTATCAAAAAGATGAAAACCCACGTTATAGCTGAGTAAAAAAAGAGATCCTAACTTTTTTTTGTGGAGCAAGAATGACCGCTCCGAACTTGCCTGGAGGGCTTCTTGAGAATTTTCTTTTGCTTGATGCAGGGACAGGAAGTTTATGCTTGTATAAAGACCAACAGCTGCTGCATATCAGTCCAGCAAACCCATAAAGAGACTTCCTTTTGGTAGCGTATCGCTCGACTGAATGGGACAGCAAAGTGTGGCCAGTGATTTAAATGCTAAAAATCCATATCATACCAAGTACAATTTATATTGTCATTGGGATCTTGTTGGTTAGGGAGCTACTGCTGCTGAGAAAAGAACACGCCGTTATAGGCAGCTATCATACGCGATTAGATAATAACTGAAGTATGTAGAGTGGGAGCTTGAATTGAGATCAACATAGCTGTGACGTAGCTGTCCCAGAACTGTTCAGCGGCTGCACATGTCCAAGAAATACATTTCTTTCACCCGTAAATTGGACATGGTTGAAGCTATTGCATCAAACAGAAAACCTATTAGCGAAGGCGATCTTTGTCAGTGTTTCACGATGACCGATATCACCACTCTGTCCCCAGAGCCAGACGGAGTGCTTAAAATGCCTAATCCCAGACCAGAAGGACATATGGCCCGGCTGCTCTTTCCATGGTTCTGAATATCTGCTCAACGCTGTGGTTGTTATTATTACACAACCGCCGGATTTAGCCGAGTGATGTAGAGGTCAAAGGCCTCAGGGGGCCTGAGGCTTACATCAGAAAGGCAGCGTGCATCTGTGCGCCGGCGTTTTTCTCAACATCAGCCTCAGTTATCAGCCGTTTCATCCTCGGGCCCTGTTACAGGTCAAGGGAAGCATTGGCACCGAGTGCTGCTGTTAAGTTTTCGGGCGTGAGGGCTGTTTGTGACACATTTTGCAGCTGTATTTCTTGTGCGAAAGCCGGCTCTATATTTAATTAAAGGCTGGGATTTGACTGGAATGAAATCTGAAGTAAACAGTTCGAGGACAGAGTTGGAAAATATGTCAAGAGGAGCCGGGTTGGGAGAGGTTTAACATGGTTGTCTTTGTTTTGATTGCCCTTTGTCTCCTTTTTTTGAAGTGAGCTGATGGTTGCTGAAAAGGAATGCTGCCTTACTGCTCTCGGAGCTGTCACAAGATCCCTTTTTGTTGTTTTACTGCGAATAACCTTACGGACATGCTTGTTTTTGTTGTGTGTTCAGATTTATTCAGGAGAGGCTCCGCGTGCGTCGCTCCCACTTATTAAGAATATATGAGACCCTGGCCGCTTTCTCATTTATTAAACACGGCGAGCATGTGGATGGCTGACGTGGGACTGTGAGACCATGTTACACTTTAAAAGACAGAGTTTATGGCATTTCTTTTTCATACTGATGCTGAATAAAGAAACAGGTCTGAACAGGAGCTCACAAACCTGAATTAGATCCGGTTGACGCGTAGAACCAACTCAAATTCTTTCACCTGAAAGCCCAGCTTATTTCCAGCCAACAGCAGCCAGGCTTGCATTCGTTCGCTGCAGTGCTCGCAGGAGTGCAGCCGCTCGGCCCATGGCTGAGGCGGAGCTGTACGGACGCCAGCGTTCTAACAAATGATGTCACAACAACACTGACAGCTGAGCCGGAACAACAGACTTGATTTTTTTGGCCGGCTGTAGTTTGCTGCAAGGCTACCCGGGGAGTGGAAGGATTTCTCTGCTGCACTCAGTGCTGGTCTCTGAATAGAAACAAAATGCGGCTGTCCGGCCGTTTATCGGTTGTTGTACTACAGTTACAGCTCCACGCCGAGCCAGTGTGTTCCCGTGGCTCGACTGTTTCGTCCGCTTGGATCTGGACTCAGTTTTTGAGCGATAATTAAATGCAGTTTCTGTAACTCGTGTAACTGTGGGTCCCATATGGGTCGGTTCATTGGAAGATTTGCTGTCTTCTCAAGCCTACATGATCTGTACCATGAGAGTTATTTTCAAAATGCTCTCTTGATCCTGTAGAAAACGCTGGACCTGGTCCGATACGTTTGCAATAAGCAGAAACCTGCTGGCGTACAAGTATAAACTCGTCTGCTGATGCATGCTACTCAACTTTCCTGGATGATTAATCTGAACAGGAAACTGCATGACATGCAGGAAACCATAGCAACATCAAACATTTTCAGAATAATTTTGAAAGAGATGTCGACGATTTCCAAGTGAGTTGTTGTGCAGAAGTATTTAGAGCTCCTGCAAAGCAAATCTCTGCTGGAAGAATTTGTCGACATCATGGGGCTAAATGCAGGGCGGTCCTGCAGCAAAACAAAGTTAGAGGCTGCAAAACACTCGAAGCTGGAGTGGAGGTTCACCTTCCAGCAGCATAACAGCCCTAAACATACAGCTAGAGCTACAAGGGCTTTCTTCACATCGAGGCATTTTCACGTGTTAGAACGGCCCAGTCAAAGTCGAGATTTAACTCTAATGGAGAATCTCTGGCAAGAGTGAAAAATAACTGTCCAGGGATGAGCTCTATCCAGTCTGACTTGGCTTGGACTATTTTGCAAAGAATGGGAAGAAATTTCAGTTTCCTGATGTGCAAAGCTATGAATTGAGAAACTTGTTTCTCTTCTCTTAGTTAATCATTTACAAGACAAGTTTGAAGGTTTCAATGCTGAATCACAAACGTTCTAGTGAAAAAGATGCATGTGAGAACGCCTTTGTGTGAGTGCGTGTAAGACAAACTGTTCCTCTCTGCGTGCATGGCTTGTCAGCGATGTTTGATGGACATGTCTTCTGCGTTTCTGATTACTCACCTGGCTCCTTGTGCTTCCCACAGAGTGCGCCCATTTGTTGCTGGCTCACAATGCACCGGTGAAGGTGAAGAACGCTCAGGGGTGGAGCCCCCTTGCAGAGGCCATTAGTTACGGAGACCGACAGATGAGTAAGTATCTGAAACCGACAAGAGAGTAAGACCGAACTGTGAAGCGCCGCTACAGGTTCTTTGCGGTTACGTAACGTCAGTCAACCAGCTCGTTTACAGTCATCCTGTGGCTTCAGTCAGGTATTATTTTCTGTGTGAAAACCTCAGTGGGACAGAGAGAAGTCTTGATGCAAAGCAGCAAAGGTCTCTCTGCACATTCCCCCAGACTGCTGCCTCCCAGCCAGGCCATGATGGTGGCCCGCTTCTTTTGTTCATCAGAAAGAGGGTACATTCCTCAAAGTTCTCTGAGCCTTTGTTCTGATAAAAGGGTATTCATTAGATATTTCTCTCACTCCTCAGAGACTGATCGTGAGCAAGCTCCAGTAAATTAAATTCAGAGTGGTCAAAAATCTTTAATCAGAATAATCAAACTCCTCAGTGATGTCCGTTTAGTTAGATATACGTTGCGATGTTAAAGTTTGGTAAAGAAGGGATAGAATGAAAATAGTCATTTAAATACTGGCCTTGAACTGGTGTTGCACTACACTATTCTATCAGTAATAATTATATCTTAATTTTGCTGCCTGATAAATGGTATACCAGTTGCTTTGCTTTGCCATATAATAAGTCAACCACAAAATGGCAGGACAAATGAGCTAAAAAGCACAATACTGCTACCTGTTGCAAAAGTTTGACATAATTCGGTTAAATTGATACTACTTTCATACTTTTGTATTGGGACGAGGAGAGTTACCTAATTAAATGGCCTACTCAAAGCCACGCTTTCTCTACCACTTTAAAACTATCAGAGCTAAAGGTCCAGCAGCAGTGCAGAGACAGGCCGTCTCCTCCCTGCAGCTGCTCACCTGACCAAATAACGAGCAGCAGCTGGAAGTCTCACCCCGGCCTCACACTCAATGCTGTGCAGATGTGGTCGCGGCGCCGCAAGGAATCCAAATAATCGAAAATCAATGTGTCGACTCACATCAGTTGCATGCAGTTGCGGGTCCGATTACCGAGGCTGTGCGGCGCTGCAATAAAATTCCGCAAGAAGGAAGTTTGACCGGACGCCGCAGCGGTTACCGGTTCAAGCTCCTCAATTTCAAGAGCGAAACAGGAAACATCGGGCGCTACACAGGATAAAGTTCCTGTGAATTTCAGAATGAAATCACCGCACCAAGTCAGTTAGCTTGACTAGTTTAAACAAAACGGCCACACAGAAGCTAGAGGAAACAGAGGGGCTTTTGGAGGATGAAATATGATATTTAAGCGCACGGATAGCTAGTTTTGCCGTGAAAAACGAAAACCGTGGCTGTATTTTTTTATAATTTATGAGGTATAGCAACAGAAAGGACCACATGAACTTCTGTTATCGCGAGCGCTATTTCCACAACCAGATTCGCAGCTGGCCCAGGAGCAGTGGTTCTGTCGGTCTGACCTCCCCCTTTGAGCTGCTCCGTGCTGCAGTATGCGATACAACTCCCCCATCCATTACTGGAACTACCACCAATCCTGATCTAGATCACCCAGGGCGTCGGCTGCTCAGTCAGCTCACTAGTCCCATGGTGGTGGCATTTAGGCGTATCACTCCACAACCTCTGATTTAAATGGTAAAACAATTAAATGGTCTGAGTGAGGGCTAGACGATATAGAAAAAAGGCATATCATTAAAATAGAAATCATATTAATCGATATGAATAACTATCAAAAAAATTAAAAACATATATTTTGAGTGCAGCCCGGGCCATTTTATGCTGTAGCTTAATGACCTATTTTTAGATACAGAACACACAAACACTGAATTCCAACTCAACCCTTTATTCAAGCTACTTTTTACCAAAAGGGCAAGTTTAAAAAAAAAAAAAAAGAACAGGTGCTCTCATATGCTCAGGCATATCAAATTGCACATTTCTGTAAATTAAGCCTCATGATCACTGCATAAAAAGGACCTCATTAGTTAAGATTCTCGAAGGAGGGACTGATCCATGGCTCATATCATTCGTAAAGGGACTGATATCAGAGCCCTTGGACTCTGATACGAACCTGCATGTGCTAATGTGTGGGGAAAAATTGTAAATACTAAGTCTGATGTGTATGTGTGTCATGTTATTTGTGTGTATGCTAAGCTGGTGTCTGCCTCAAAGGTAGTTTGACCATGGTAAAACATGGTGACAATAAAAGATTCTTGATTGTCTGAAACGTGCTGATGGAGCGTTCCTGGGTCTGCACTTGTGATTGGTTGGGTGGGTGTAATGACTGTAGTATTAATGATAAGCTAGAAACAAAGGAAGGAAAACTGCTCTTCTATAGAAATTTTTATTAACCCTTTTTCCTATTAAACCACACGTCTGTCGATCGATCTATAGTGTTATTGAATGATCGTCTGGCCCTACTCTGAGCTAAAAGGAATTTTTACATTCATTTTTTCAAACACTTTTTTCCCTCTTGGATATGAGACGAGCCTAAACATTTAAGTTTTTCCTGCTCACAGATGCTACAGTACAGTAATTTGGCAGGAAGCCAAAGGGGACTTGAATCTCTGATGCACTAAAACAAAAATTATCTGGTTCAGCCCCTCTTCTCTGCAGCTTAGCCACAGATGGCTGACTTAACACAGTAAAAGGGCGGGGACTAGCTTGGGCGATAAGATTTTGCTTGCTGCATTCACTGTATTCCAGGCTGTGTGTGTGTGTGTGTGTGTGCTTTTTCATTTATGCATATAGTTTTAGCTGTACTATTCCAAGTCTGGTTCAGAAGTCTTCTTTTTTACTTAAAACAAAACCCATTCAGGAAGAAAAGAGAAAAGATGAGATGACACTTTAGCTTTCATATAGATGTTGGTATGGCTATTGTAAAAGATTTTACAAGAACGGAGCTGAAGTTTGTATACTCTCTCTCACCCTGTGTGTGTATATATATATATATATATATATATATATATATATATATATATATATATATATATATATTATATTATATTTAGAGACTAAACCAACCCGCCCACTTGTTTGCACTTGGTAGTTTTATTTGTGTTTGTACTAGGATGCAAAGTGAGCCTCGAAAATAGATGTTGTCATGCATTTTGCTGAGAAGAGCTATTTCTGTCCCCAATTACTTTTTCACTCACACAGTTGTGTTGTCAGCTTTAAGAACTGGTTTAAAGACCGTCTCAGTGATGTTTAGTGTTATATGATGACGGGGAGCGGTTTTTCTATGGGAGTGTCTGGCTGTAATGCTTTCTGCAGAGGAAATAAACAACCAGGCCAGACCCAGAGCTGTCTACTGAAAAGCAGAGGTGGAAAAAGTCACGCTCAAGCAAATTTAAAAACTCAGGCACTGTTTGTCAACTGCTGTCGCTTGCCTTCGGTAACCCTTTTCACAGCACTATGGGGAAGCTCGATGCCGCTCTTTTACAAGACCAGCATCCTGCTTGGGCCGGGACATGATACAGTTTCAGACGGTTAATTTAGGAGGCCATAATGCAGAAATGGCATGCATGTGTGAAGTAGGATATGGGGCGGTCAACACACTGCTCTTATCAGTTTCGCCCCTCTGGTTTTGTCACACTGGCATAGTATGTGCACACAAAGGGACGTAACCACCGCTGTTCAGCTTGGATAAATTACGAGAGCAGATGAACACCATCATCCAAACCAGAACGTTATCTCTGCATCAGCGGGGTGCAATGAATGTCTGAAAGGGGAAAGTGTTTGGTATTGTTTTGGGAACCGTCCTGTAAAATGATCATTTCAAGCAAGGCTTTGATCAGTGTTTAGATGCTATTTTCGGTCTTAACAATTAGAAATATCTGCTGGTTGAACTTTGAATTAGTTCCTGTAACTATAGCAAGTTAAGCTGCACTATCTTCAGCATCACTATATTGGTTTTATATTAGAGGCAGTTTCCTTCTTGTTGTTTAGAAAACAACAAGGAAGGCATTAGGAGATTTTCATCTTTTATGCATCAAAGTAGTTGTTCTTAACCTTCATTTATTTATTTATCTGAATAAATTAAAAGTATTTTTTTCTAACCGCATGCTGTTTTCTGATGCATTTATAGATGCAAAATTTGTGTTTTGATCAACTTTATTGACCAGGGTAAAGATAATTTGCTTTGCCGACCACTGATCAGAGCTAATCGAGCCGATTCATATCTCTGGTTTTAAAGCAAAGTGAAGACTTATTTCAATATAACTAATTAATTCAGTGTAATAAAACAGTGATGGCAAGCAATTCCTTGGTTGCTTATACATGCCTGGTTCTGCTGGAGGTTTCTTGCTGTTAAAGTACAGTTGTCGCTCTCTACGGTGACCCACTCATGCTCAGCATGACCAATGGCTGCAAAGTCGCCTTCCTTTCATAGACGACTTTAGCATTTGCCATTAAAACTGAATTTTGACCACATTTTATAATAAAAAGGACTGGTTTGTTTTTCCACTTAATCTGATCATGCTTTGTTCCTATTGAAGTGTTTCGAATATCAAAGCCACATTTTGTGTGAATTGGTGCTGTATAAGTGAACTGACTCAAATAATTAGGCCCGACTACATTCTTGTTTAGCTTTTAAATACATTTTTCACACATGTAAGAGCCAGCTTTCACAAAGGCAGGCGCTATCGAGCGAGTAACTGGTCTGAGATCTTTTGAGACCTTCCAAAAGTGGTTGTTTTATTAGTTCCAGTGACTAATTAAATTGTAGCACCTTGTGGTGATGGAAAATGTCTGTTTTCATTAGAAGGTATTAGTGGAAGCCCTGCGGTCAGTCGCCTGATTAATGCCACAAAGGTCTTCAGGATGAAGAGTCAGTTCGGTGAAGTGCAGCGGTGGTTCTCATCGGTTTCTCAGCCTGTGTTGGCTGGGTGGTCCGTGGCCAGACGGTGAGATTGTGCTCTTTACCCTGTCATAGTGAGAGGCGTCGAGGATCAAGAGGAACCCCCGACCAGTGCTTGTCGGCATTCATTAGGCCGGTCCACAAAGAGCCCGACATCCTGCGGTTGTGTCGGGTTCAGTTGGCACGCGTGTCTTCATGTGTGTGTCAGTATGTGCGGGTGCCTGCGCTCCAGTTTGGCCCGAATCTACCTCCGAGTCCGTGTTTCCACACTTTGAGCTCCCGTGAAGCAATAACAACAACCTGCTTGTAACGTTGACTCACCACCAACACACTGGAGCCTCTTTGATAGCCAGGCTAATGATGATCCCCTATGTGTTTAGTTTTTTTTTTTTTAGTCTGATTTAAAAGTAGGACGCTGTGGCTGCCACAGACGAAATAAGAACTGTGCTTTTCTGTGTTTCCAGAGCTGTAACTGGTACAGTCATGTGGGCATTTATCCCCCTCCTGGCTTCATCAAAGAACCACAACTATGTCATGAGCAACAGATGGCCTTACTCTCCGCTGAATAGCATGTAGCACTTACATAAACACACAATAGTCCGATGTGAATCCCTCTTTTTCCTGACTGAGCTAAAGAGCTGCGGATGCTTGATGTGACTGCTCATAGTTAAAAGTCTGCATGAATGTGCCTCTCCCTCTGGTCAATAAAGAGGTTAAAGGCAGAGCTTATTACCAGTAAGCCTCATATCTGCCAGGCTTGTTCCCTTTGAACTTCCTGAAGTCTTTTATATCTTCCAGGCCGAGCACCATGATTGGTTAGAAGAATCAAGCGTCTCTCCCGACTGCCGAAAATTGACTCATCTCTCAGGAATTGAAACACATTGTTCTGCGTTTTAGCTTGATGCTCTTAATCTGTCCCATGTTTCACTGATGTTCATATTCACTGAGAATAGTTTGTCGCATGTCCACTATAACTCAACAATACTGGGAAGTGTCATTGCTATATCAAACGCATATTTACCCATGCTCGCCATCTGCCGACCAGTCATCACATCATACCAGCCAGGGGGATGTTTCATACTAGGGCTGCAAAACATACCATAAACATGTTATCTTCTTAATATCTGTGTGTGTGCAATATTAATATATATATAATTAAAGGAATAAATGGAATGCAATAGTTAATACAATTGGCAATTGCAAGTGTCATCAGGTTACACTTTTCTTGCTATTAAGATATTCAGGATGGAGATTAGCTGCAGTGGGAGCTCACACCAGACAGATTACAGAGCCCAGGATGGGAAACGCCACAGACTGGTGGAAACACATGGAGGAAAATGTAAATTTATCGCAGCTCATATCACCACCACAGTATTTGCCAATGATATTGTCTTCAAAAATATATGTCGTGCAGTTGTATTTCGTATTTCCTTTTACAACTTAAAAGGTTTTTAAAGTAATTTTGTATGAACTGCTGGAGCCATTGGCGAGTGATCGGTGTCGAGGTAAACACAGGTTCTAAAAAGACAGCTTTTTAATAATAATACATCAAACTTATATAGCACTTTTTTGGACACTCAAAAGGAAGGAAGGAGGGAAGGAAGGAAGGAAGGAAGGAAGGAAGGAAGGAAGGAAGGAAGGAAGGAAGGAAGGAAGGAAGGAAGGAAGGAAGGAAGGAAGGAAGGAAGAAAGAAAGAAAGAAATTGATTGACTGATTGATTGATTGATTGATTGATTGATTGATTGGAACCTATTTCCATCTGCAAATAATAGGATGTAAAATGATAAATTATAGATGCAATGGTAAATTAATTACATGTTTATAAAATTATTGTTTATGTAGGGGTAACGTGGAAGGAGGTTAGGACAAAATGACAACGTACGGGTATGAAATGTGTGTATAAAGCAAATCCAAAGAAAAGTTAGACTGGAGACAATTTAAAAAAAAAAAGTTGAGACTCCAGGGAAAGCTCATAAATTAAAGATCAGTCATTCCCAGCTGAACTACAAAAAGTGGGTTTTGCCCACAACTTTCTCACAGTTAAGGCTGATTTCCAGGGCGTGTTGAAAAGCAAAATGTCGTTCTGCCAAAACAACAGCAGCATAGCAGAGTGGATGGATGACCTGCTTAGAGATGGTAAAGTGGGACTCAGACCCCATAAAGCAGTATATTAGGCAAAGTCAAGAGTTCTCCATTTTAGGAGCTGATTGCATGCCGTCCAGTGCTCTTTCCTCTGTGATGAAAACGTTTAAAGGCCTGTGCTTTTTGCACAGAGTGGAAAAGCTTCTTCAGCGTTAATGCTTCCTTTTTGTCTCTTTTCTCTCCCACAGTCACAGCATTGCTGAGGAAGCTGAAGCAGCAGTCCAGGGAGAATGTGGAGGACAAGAGGCCCAAACTGCTCAAAGCCCTCAAAGAGGTATGCAGTCCTTGGTCGTGTTTTTCCTGGCAACCGAAGATGTAGTTCTTTTGTGGCAATAAAATGTTTTCTACTTTTTGTTTTTTTGCTGTTTTTCTTCTTCTTTGATTCCTAATTTTAGTTAGGGCATTAGATTTTCAGGACTATTCAGCAAATGTATAGTCAAAACAAGATACACTAAGTTGACTTATATACATTGTATACAAAAACGACATAACCTTTTATTTCTCACTATCTGAGATTAAAACAGACTAAACATTTCCTGTTTTACGTAATAGGGTAAACAAAATAATAATTTTTACTTGCTAAATGCCAGAGTATTGAGAGCTTTTTTTCTGTTGCTAAGTCAGAGGTTTAAACACATTTCCTTAGTATTTGTTCGTATTGCCTTGACACTGTTTGACACTGTCAGCTGTTTTAGATATCTTTTCACAAGTGTCTTACAATAGTTGGCTGGAAATATTCTGAGATCAGTCCCAGAGTGGTTTGAGGTGGATACGCCCATTTCGCACTAAAATATGTTCATCTAGGACGGCAGAACCCATCTCCTTCCTGAACGCTATGACGGCTGGTTCCCATGTAGTTCATACTCGTGTATAATTGTTTGAACAGATAAATATGACACCTACAGTTCCTTGGAAATTGTACCCAGATCTGAACCAGACTTGTGGAGGCCTACATTTCTAATCTTAGTTTATGTAAACTTTTTTACTTGAAGAAGGTGAAAATGATTTAGAAAATTATCTCTCACATTATTCTGACATGGAGCAAATACAAATGATTTTAGATATATCAATCTAATCCCAACTGACCCAAAACATTGACATTGGCTTTAACTACAGACCCATTCAATAAATTAATATAATAATAATATTGTTGAAAAGACCATTTATTTCAGTAACTCAATTCACTAAGCGATACTCAATTCACACAGACTGATGCTTTTGAGCCTATATTTCCGTTAATTATGATGATTTTCTGCTTATAAGTAATGAAAATATTCGAGGAACACATCAGGGAAAAAAAACCATTTTAAATACAGAAATGTGAGCTTAATGATAAGTATGTTTACAACCTGCTTAAAGGTTGTTATTTTGAAAAGAGACTAGCCTAATTGGAACAGATCGTATTATTGAATATGACTCTATTTTTTTTATTGAAAAAAGTTTAATATTTAAAAAAAGAAAGAGAAGAATATGATTGTATATGAGCTATCCTCTTGTGTTTTACTCAAAACATTTTAGCATGTGTAGGTTCTTCAGATATAATTTTGGTCCACTTTATTAGACACAGAGGTGGAGGGAGTAGCCAAAAATTGTATTCAAGTAGAGCTACATCAATGTATTTTTACTCAAGCAGAAATAAAACATAGTTATCCAAAATAAATGCCTGCAATAAACAGATTTGGTTAAAAGGCTACTTAGGGTGCTTGAGCTCTGCTGTTTAAGGTTTATTTGTGATGTAGTTCTGGTTCTTAGAATAATTACATAAAAATTAGTAAAAAATAAATCCTGTCATTACAAAATAACACATTGGGTCAACGGAAACATTCGTCTCCAAATCTTAGTTTCCCACAACATTAAACTTAGGAAACCAATACTTGCTGAGGGTTTTGTATACATGTTAGAACAAAGTACTTCTTAGTGAAAATATTTACTGTGTACTAAGTGTTCACTTGACCTCCAAATGGCACAACAGGCTCGGCAGATGGAAAATAACATTAGATTACTCAAAAAGTATGGCTTGTTTTATTTTCAAAAGGTTACTCAAGTAAACATAGCTGAGTAAATGTTAACTAGTTACTACCCACCTCTGATTAGACATAAGCTTAATGAAATCATACTCTAATGGTGAAGCATGATCATTTGTTTCATATCGTCATCTTACACAATTGATTGTGGCTCAGAAGTTTGCAAATCTTTATGACAGATAGGTGGAGTTAGTTATGAGTCAACCTTACAATCTACATCCTGGTGCTGTAAGAGCTCAGCTTATTACTCAACAAAGCTCAACATAGCCTCCGGTCATTACATGTTTTATCCCAGTTTGATTAACCTTTGCTCAGAATTACAGCTACTGTAATTTATTGAAACTGAAACCATTCAAAAAGAGATGATTCTGTCGTACGTTTTGTTCCCATCTAATCCTGCGTCTTTATCGACAGCTTGGTGACTTTTACCTGGAGCTTCACTGGGACTTCCAGAGTTGGGGTGAGCTAAATAACTATTCTGCTGTCCCAAAACAAAATGATTCGTAGCCCTTCGACATTTTGTCATGTTGCAAACACCAACTTCAATGTATTTTTGGGGATTTTATGTGATGGACAAACACAAATTGGTGCATAATTGTAAAATGGAAAGAAGATGATATTTTACTTGATCTTCTTTTCTTTTTACACATAAAAAATATGGACAATGTTCTGCCTTTTATCCAGCCCACTCTGGCTTCCTAAATCACCCACTTAGGGTCCTGGTAACTCAGAGAATCTGTATTCAGGACGACTATTAGTCATCCACTCCCCAAATCTGGCCGGTATGGAAGAAACCCACTGTCCTGTGAAGGAGTAGTTTGACTTTTTGGTTAAAATCCAAATTTCCATGTTTATTGGAAATCTAAGATTGGACCCACTGACAACATCATCTCCACCATGAACATGATGGTGGCAGCATCATGCTATGGGGGAGCTTGTCTTGGGCAGGGACAGGACAGGACAGATTTGATGGGGAGATGGATGGCGCTAGGTACCAACAATCCTGAAAGAAAACCTGTTGGATGTTGTAGAACAGTGGTTCCCAAGCCTGGTCCTCAACTACCCCTCTCCTGCATGTTTCAGGGGTCTCCTTGCTGCCACACACCTGACTTGTATGAATAAGTGATAAACAGGCTTCTGCAGCCCTTAATGGCTGAAGAGGAAGTCATTCAATCAATCGAATCAGGTGCTTCAACAGCGACACGTCTAAAACGTGCAGGGCAGGGGTATTTGAGGACCAGGGTTGGGAATCACTGCTCTAGGAGACTTGAGACTGAGATATAGTTTCACCTTCCAAGAGGACAACACTACACCTACAGCCAGACCTCTGACGGGATGCTTGGGATGAGATCATATGCATGTTTTAAAAGGCAGAGTCAAAAGTCCAGACCTATCGAGTGTCTGTGGGAAGATGTAATAATGTGTCCACAGACGCTCTCCATCAAATCTGACAGATTTTGCAAAAAATTTCAAAGATTTTAGTCTACAGACGTGGGAAGCTGGAAGACACATCCCTCAAAACACTTGTAGCAAAAAAGTGGAACCACAAAGTACAGATCCAGAGCAGCTAGATACAAATGTGCACCACACGTTTCAGATTTTTACTTAAAAAATTTTTTTATTTGTCTGTCACACAAAATCCTTAGCACACAAAATGATTTGTGGTTGTAAGCATGTAGAGATGCAAGGCGTTGAGCCACAGAGGACATTTAAGTTGATCAGATGTTGTGAATGACCCCCACAGATGTGGACTCAGACTGATGTCACAGGCAGGAAGATGTTAAGGACTCAGTTATTTTATCAGCTCAGTGACGTGCTAGCAGTGCTAGCAGTGGTCCCATACTGAACGCGACATCTTTCTTCCACGTCCTTTTCTGGGACAAAGCAGTTCTTTCCCACCACCTTTGTAGTATTATTAATGCTGAATCTCAGCTGAAAGTCAGATGAAGCATGACTTACAGGAAGCCCTACCAACATTTACTTCCTTTTGCCAAAGAGTTAGCCCTATCCGACTCCTGTGCACATATGTGGTTTTGTAAACAACACATTTATTTTGATTTTATCGTTTGCTGTTTTCTCCCATTTTCAGTTTGACTTTAACTATTAGGTTGCTTTGGTGTCGTGGAGTGATGAAATGGCCGGAAACACACTGGATGTCTTTGGGGCATTAAATATTAAGCTGTGAAAGTGCATGCTGTTGCAGCTGTATAGAACGCTAGCCGCAGAGCTTTATGTGCTTCTGCCGCTTTAAAATGCACCGTACCCTTTATTATTCGCGATCTTGCTAAATTTAGATACTTCACATGTGCTCTTTTCATGTTTGCAGTGCCTCTGCTGTCCAGAATCCTCCCATCAGATGCCTGTAAGATTTATAAGCAAGGCATCAACATCAGGCAAGTAAAGAAAAAGAAAAGAAGAAACGAGCATGAAGAATGGCTATTTGTTAAGATCCTCTGTCACATTTTTAGTGACACCAGTGTAGTAAAATTAACTTTAGCACTTCCGTGTCTACTTGTACTGCTCTTAGCATCCACTCTTCTCGATCCCTCTGCTTCCCATTTGTGCTCGTCAGCTCAGTTTTGTGAACTGGAGTGCGAAATCAGAGCCCGCCTAGGAGGAAAGGGAACGGCAAGGCCTTTCCGAGCACAGATCTGTAGCCTCTGTCTTCCTGTTTGAGGCAGAGCTTTGTAGATGGAGGGTTACTGTAAAATGCACTGTGCTGTTTGGCTCACTCGCTAAAAGCGGCAGCAGAAAGTCGTCACACCGTGACACACGCTGGCACACAGTCACGGTAATGAATCTTCAGCGGGAATCCATATCACATCATTGCCTTTTGGGCAGAAAGCTAATGCTGTTGGGGTAAAGCCTGCGTCGCTGTGGCATGTAGTCACGCTCTTATTAGCTCTTTTTAGGGTTCTAAAGATAAGAGCCCCTCCATTATCCAGAATATAAACATGAGCCTCTACATTTTAGTGCTTTAACCTATCACCTAAACCCGTTAGAAGTATGAATTTGAGTTTTTCCGTCTGTGTGCTTTCCCGTCAAGAGGTAACCTTGATGTGGAGCTTCTCATTATCATCTGAATCTGCTCCTGGCTGTCTAATTTGGTATTCAAAACGCCCTCTCATTATTCTGCAGAGTTAGAGAGGGAAAAGAGAGAGACGGAGAGAGGGGTGAAAGGAGAGGGGAGTAAAAAAAAAAAAAAAAAACACTGTCACACCAAGTTCATTTGCATTCTGCTGCTACAGCATGTCACACGTTTCATACCTGCTCACAGCGTCCTCCTCTGTTCTGTGTCTGGTCCTCACATGCAGATCGGTTATTCTCTTTGCTGTCGCGCTTCGGTTGAAAGCCGCAGACGTTGACAGCGCACGCAGACGAACAGGCGCACAAATGAGGAGTTTGAAGTTTATTTTTGATCTCCCATGGCATGCGCGGTGCCCGAAGTCTCAGAGCAAATATTTCTGCCCCTTATCGTTTTCACGTCCTGCTTCCTACTGGTTTAAATCGGTCGATAGGTTTTGCAGGGCAGTTGTTTGGTTTGTCATGATGTCATTTATTTTAACATCCAGCTCCTTTTAAACTAAACCTTTTTTTTTTTTTTTTTTTGGTCTTTTTGAACATAATTGGTGGGTTTAGATTGGATACAACCCTGATAGACTTCTCCGATATGAAATGCCAGCGGGGAGACCTCAGCTTCATCTTCAACGGAAACGCCATTCCCTCCGAGTCGTTTGTTGTGCTGGACAATGAACAGAAGGTCTACCAGCGGATACACCACGAGGTGAGGGATATCTGGTGGCCCTCAAACCTGCCAGGTTCATTATAGCTAACCAAAGTTAGCTGTGTTTGTGAAAAAAAACAACACAGTGGTGTCCCCCAATTAATTAGAATATCAATAAAAAGTACATTTATTTCTGTAATTCAATTCATAATGTGGCTCTCTCTTACTGCTGAGGTTAATTTTACAGCACATGTTTCGTTTTTTTTGCTGAAAACAAAATTTGGTTTCTTTTGAAAATGAGAATATAGCATACAGGTAAAAGCCAGTAAATTAGAATATTTTGAAAAACTTGATTTATTTCAGTAATTGCATTCAAAAGGTGTAACTTGTACATTATATTTATTCATTGCACACAGACTGATGCATTCAAATGTTTATTTCATTTAATTTTGATGATTTGAAGTGGCAACAAATGAAAATCCAAAATTCCGTGTGTCACAAAATGCGGTACCGCGCGCGAGCTATTTTTAGAAACACAACGTCACGATGACGTCACATCACGTGGTACGCAGTAGGGCAAACTCCCAAACGCGCCGCTGTTTTGGTGTGGAAGAGACGTGCGTTAGCCTAGGTTTTACTCGGTAAACGACTGCTTTTTCCAACATCTAAGACCATGGTTTATAAACATTGTTGCTATGGGACGTGCAACAGCGACTCGAGGTACGCTGATCGGCCGCATATGAAGGATGTTTTCTTCATTAATTTCCCGAAACTCAAGAGTGCCAAGGAGAAGTGTGTGCGTTGGGTACACTTGTGCGGGCGGCCTACACAACATTTCAACCCGGAAAAAGTTACCAAATTCACCTACATATGTAGCAAGCATTTTGTCGGTGGAAAGGGTGATGATAGTATATAGGCTAGCATGTTAGCAGGCGCTAACATGGTACCCTGCTACCGGGAAAGATTACTCAAAAACAAACGCCCTGAATCTCTTAAGCGAAAGATTCTGAGATGTGAACAATCGTTTTGTAGCTACCTATTGGCAAGATATACAGATTCCTGGACGTTGATTGCAAACAAACAAAAAAGGCCGACGTGAACGGAGCACGGTGGAAATCATAACAAAGGCATGAACGCCGAGCAGGGAAAAAACAAAGCTTACCGTTGAATCAACTCGGCCCGTCTTCCGGTTTTTTTGAGCCCTCGACACTCAAGCCACCGTTTCAGCTGAAGGTTGGTGTGTTCTTCCACAGTGCGACCAGTAAACCGTGCGCCTGGGACATCGTCTTGGGTAAGTTTAATGGCTGCAAAGTCGGTCATATCGCTGGTTCTGTTGCGCTTGTAATGGCTGGTTTGTATGTGCGTTCTACGACTGTTTGCCCTACCGGTGCGGCAAAAGGGGCGTTACTCTTAAGGCCGTGACGTCACGTGCGCGGTACCGCATTAGAATATTACTTAAGGCTAATACAAAAAAGGGATTTTTTAGAAATGTTGGCCAACTGAAAAGTATGAAAATGAAAAATATGAGCATGTACAATACTCAATACTTGGTTGGAGCTCCTTTTGCCTCAATTACTGCATTAATGCGGCGTGGCATGGAGTCGATGAGTTTCTGGCACTGCTCAGGTGTTATGAGAGCCCAGGTTGCTCTGATAGTGGCCTTCAACTCTTCTGCGTTGTTGGGTCTGGCATTCTGCATCTTCCTTTTCACAATACCCCACAGATTTTCTAAGGTCAGAGGAGTTGGCTGGCCAATTTAGAACAGAAATACCATGATCCGTAAACCAGGCACGGGTAGATTTTGCACTGGGTGCAGGCGCCAAGTCCTGTTGGAACCTGAAATCTCCATCTCCATAGAGCAGGTCAGCAGCAGGAAGCATGAAGTGCTCTAAAACTTGCTGGTAGACGGCTGCGTTGACCCTGGATCTCAGGAAACAGAGTGGACCGACACCAGCAGATGACATGGCACCCCAAACCATCTCTGATGGTGGAAACTTTACACTAGACTTCAGGCAACGTGGATCCTGTGCCTCTCCTGTCTTCCTCCAGACTCTGGGACCTCGATTTCCAAAGGAAATGAAAAATTTGCTTTCGTCAGAAAACATGACTTTGGACCACTCAGCAGCAGTCCAGCTCTTTTTTTCCTTAGCCCAGGTGAGACGCTTTTCGCGCTGTTTCTTGGTCAACAGTGGCTTGACACGAGGTATGCGGCAGTTGAAACCCATGTCTTTCAAGCGTCTCTTGGTGGTGGATCTTGAAGCACTGACTCCAGCAGCTGTCCACTCCTTGTGAATCTCCCCCACATTTTTGAATGAACAATCTTGACTAGGGCGCGGTGATCCCTATCGCTTGTACACTTTTTCTGACCACAGTTTTTCCTTCCCTTTGCCTCTCTATGAATGTGTTTGGACACAGAGCTCTGAGAACAGCCAGCCTCTTCAGCAATAACCTTTTGTGTCTTTCCCTCCTTGTGCAATGTGTCGATGGTCGCCTTTTGGACAGCTGTCAAATCTGAAGTCTTCCCCATGTTTGTGTAGGCTTCAGAACTGGACTGAGAGACCATTTAAAGCCCTTTGCAGGTGTTTTGAGTTAATCAGCTGATTAGTTTGTGGCACCAGGTGTCTTCAAAATTTAACCCTTACACAATATTCTAATTTTGTGACACACGGAATTTTGGATTTTCATTTGTTGCCACTTCAAATCATCAAAATTAAATGAAATAAACATTTGAATGCATCAGTCTGTGTGCAATGAATAAATATAATGTACAAGTTACACCTTTTGAATGCAATTACTGAAATAAATTAAGTTTTTCAAAATATTCTAATTTACTGGCTTTTACCTGTATACTCAGGAAAATGGGATTTTTAACTCAGGAATGTTATGCTATGGACCAAATAACCATGGGGAAGACAGCTAACTTGACAGGTGTCCAACAGACTGACTGGTCAGGGTGGGCCAAAATGGTTAAGTAATCAAGGGCCAAAAAAATACAACAAAAATAAATATACTTTTTTTAACCTGCTCCACAAAATACGAACATGCAATAAATCAAATTAGTTTTATTTTTTATTGGAAAGGGATGTGTCGATCATTGTAGAGCCAAAACGTCTAAAAGGTATTGCACATTAGCCGTATTAAAAGACAGATTAAAAGGTAAAACCAAGAAGAAAAGGATTTGGTTCTGTCTTTGAAAACGCTTTTAGGACATTTTAAGAAATGAATATAAAAGCAGAGTCTGATTTCCCAAGTCTGCATTTGAGCGAAGGTCATTGGATAGAAGTCGTCCTGTTTACTAGGACATTAAATAGAAGTGTGGTTATTAAAAGATGAATGCTTTGTGTCGTTCCAAACCTTTTCAACTTCAATTTGTCTGTTATTTTGCCTTAATCAAAAATTAAGTCTCCATCTGCATCAGCCACCTGTGCTGGGGGCTGAATCATTTTGTGAAGGCTGCACAGAATACTTTGTAAAAAAAACAACAACAATACTTTGGACACCCCTGCTTAAGGGGATCTATGAAATATTTTCAAGAGAAAGATGAAACGTGACACAGGAACTTACAATGCAGATGAGCTGAAGGCTGCTATTAAAGCGACGTGGGCTTGGCGAACACTTCAGCTGTGCCGCAGGCTGATCACCTCAATGCCACACTGCAATTATTCATGAAAGAGGATCACTGAGTGCATATACATGGAGACACTTTTCAGTAGGCTGACATTTCTGTGTTGATAAAAACTTTTTTTTTTTTTTTTGCTCTTATGTAATATTCTTTTGTTTTTTTCCCAAAAGCTGTAAGCTGTTATCAGAATGAACAGAAACGCGTGAAATATTGCAGTTTTTGTGGAATGAGTCCAAACAACAACATTTAAAAACTGTTTTTTTTTTTTTTTAAACAAAAAGAAAACTTTTGGACCCACTGACAAATCTTTTTTTCTTCTTTTGTGGTTGTTTTTATGTATCCAATGACAGCCACCTGAATGTATGTTTGCTCTACGCACATTCGGTGTTTTTCAGATGGTGGTGAGCACTCTGCCTGCGTGCTCAGCTGCGCTTTTAGCCGTGACACAAGTATTTACCTTCCTTTGTGGCCCTCTGCTCTGTCTTCACAGGAGTCGGAGATGGAGACCGAAGAGGAGGTGGACATTTTGATGAGCAGTGACGTTTACTCCGCCACGCTCTCCACCAAGTCCATCACCTTCTCCAGGGCGCAGACTGGGTGGCTTTTCAGGGAGGACAAGACGGTTGGTGTTGCTGATGATTCCCACAGACCCCGCTGTCCGAAACATGCCCTCAGAGTCACGAGGAGCTAGAAAGATACAGGAAAACGGGAGTTTGCTCACTCTTCAGGGGAGCCCTGATCTGACAAAGTAGTAGTTAAACTGTTGACTTTTTTACTTAAAACAACTGTAATCAGCTGTTTGTTGAACAATGTTCACATATTGATGTCCAATCTTGTTTTTAAGTGTAATCATCAAAATGGATCTTGTTCTGCTTATTAATTAAACGCTAGAAACAAAAATCTGGTGTCTAATAACGAAAAAGTTTGAACACCCTTTCCTCTAATAGAGTAACCCAGTGAGAAGCGTCCAGTAGCCATTCGCTAGTCTCAGTGGAAAGCTTGCTCCGCTCCTGCTACGCTTTAACACAACTCTCTATTTCGTAATTCCCGGCCAGTCGCTGGTGGGTTTACTGGTGTGTTTTGGGTCATTCTCATCTTTCAGGGTCCAGTTCTGCTTTAGCTTTAATTAGTTTCACATTTTTCTTAAGCACCCTCTTATGCACAGTGCCGTCCATGGCTGAGTCTTTGTCGGTCAGCTGACCAGGTCCTGCTGCAGCAAAAAAAACACCAAAACCATGGCACCTCCGCCTCTATGCCTCACAGTTATTTAGGAGTTACTGTCTTGAAATGCTGTATTTCATTCAAGCCAAAAATGTCCTCTGTTCTCTTGTCCATATTGATCAGTTTTAAAGTCATCTTTCCAAACACGGTTGTTCCAGTTGTTCTTCCTCTTTGTTCTCTCTGGGAAGCTTTTGTCCGGCTTTCATGTTTTTCAAGGAGAGCAGAGGTTTCTTCTATCACATTTTACTATTGCAATCTCTTTCTGATTGTACAGGATAAACCCTCAAAATGCTGAATAATGATTTTCACCTTAAATTGCCTTTTTAAATAAGATTTTATGAAACATTTTAAAAGGGATTCTCTTTTGTTTTGTTTAGTTATACTTCTTGGCTCTCTCAGTATCGTCAACATTAATGTTAAATATTCATTTTTCCATATATGTTAGAAAGACACCCAGGCATTTTATTGTGTCCTCATTTTTTTCACATGACTGTGTGTTGTTTGCTTTTACAACTTAACTACGTTGTAGAAATTACAACTCTGCTATTCCGCCCCAAATACATTTGTTAAACCTGATATAAAAGAGAGTAAATATACCAGAAACCCAGGAAAGGACCACAGGTGATGGGCTCGGGGTCAAAATCAACACAGACAGGGCAGGAGGTCACAGAGGCAGCGAATGAGATAGGGCTTATTGCATTCTGTTTTCTTAGTCTTTTGTTCTTTCAACTCCTGTTTAGAGAGGAAATTGGTGATACGGCAGGGAAACTGATCTGTTGCTTCTATCTCCAGGAGCGCGTGGGAAACTTCTTGGCAGATTTCTACTCTGTGAACGGCCTGGTGCTGGAGTCCAGGAAGAGACGAGAGCATCTGAGCGAGGAGGACATCTTGAGGAATAAAGCTATCATGGAGAGCCTGAGCAAAGGAGGACACCTCATCGAGCAGAACTTTGAGGTGACGCTACATGTTGTTTGGGTCCTTTGTTGGAAAAAATGCCCCCTACGGCGCCTTGCATAAGCGTTCTCCCCTAAACCTCTTCATATTTTGTCACCTTGCTACCTAAATCCGAAATGTTTTTGGTAGTAAAGTGACGGCCATGGCTCACTGGAAGAGTAGCCTCCAAGCAGAGAGGTGAGGGTTCCAGCTTCCTCCCCTGGCACATTTTAATGTTGCCTTGGGCAAGGCACATAGCCCTAACTTTCCTACCGATCTAAAAATGCAGTGACATTTAAATGTGAGTGTGTTGTGCAGCTGGATGAATTTGTTTCCAGTGTAAAAAGTACTTTTAAGGGGTCAGTATGATTAAAAAACAATACTATACAAGTTCAGACAATTTACATTTTAATTTATTTTATTGAGATTTTATGTGATAGACAAATACAAGGTAGTGCGCAGTGTACAGTACATAATTGTGAAGCAAAAAAAATAAATAAAAAAATTGGACATGGTTTTGACATGTTTTTACAAATACAAAATCTGAAAAGTGTGGCATGCATTTGTATTCCAGCAAACGCATACCTTACAAGACTTGTAGCTGTAATGGTTCTACAGACTGAAATTGTTGCACATTCTACTTTGCAAAATAGCTCAAGCTCAGTCAAACTGAATAGAAAATATCTGTAATCAACAATTCTTAAGTCATTCCACAGATTATCAGCCGGGTTTAGATTTGGACTTTCATTGGATAAGTCTAACATGAATATCTCTTGATCTAGACCATTCTAATGAAGCTGTGGTGGTGTGTTTAGGATCGTTCTGCTTGAAGGTCAGCCTCTGACCTCCAACCTTACCCGGGGCTCACACTCACTCAAAAGGTTCAGTTTTAGTCTCATCCGATTTGCATGTTTGCTCTGTCCCCTGCATGGATGCAAATAAGACTATTTAGACTTTCTTTCAACAGTGACTTTGCGGAGCGTACCACTAATAGTTGATTCTCCCACCTGAGCTTTAATCCTCTTGGCTACTTTTCTGATTAATGTCCGCCTTGCCCGGCCTTTCAGTTTACATGGACAGTCATGTTTTGCCATACTCTTTCTGTTATTGGATCATAGATCATGATGTTTGTGCTCCAGTTTTCTCCAGCTTATATACGAGACCTTCACAGAACATCTGTACAAACCGATGGAGTCTATTTACTTATTAAAATGACTCCTGAGTGCTTGTTCTGGATATTGTTTCAGAGTATCAAATTAAAAGGGCTGAATACATTTTTGTGCCACACTCTTTAGATTTTTATTTGTTAAAAAAAATGTCCTCTTACTTCCACTTAACAGATCTGTAGAAGATCGTGTTGATCTATGCGGGGATATGAATGATTTTAAAAAGCAAAGAAAATGAACTGATTGTCACGCCCGTCTTATAAAAATGACCAGTTCAGTGTTCAGACTTTTCTCAACCCCGGTTAGTAACTTATTTCCTTGTAATTCATGTGTTGGACGTTTACCAGCTAACGTTTATGTTATATGTACCATTTTACAAAGTTTCTGCATGCGGTCCACAGCTTTGCACACCCATATTTGTTAAGCTTGTTAATAATTAGTTAACGTTACAGTTAGTTGAGGCTTTTTAGGATCCTGTGAAGAAAAATCACAACTTTTCAAGATAAAACACAGGAGAGAATTACATTTACAGTTTTTTGGGTTTTTTAACAACATTGAATGCATATGGAGACATCAGCCTACCGACATAAATCATGTTTACTTTTACCTGCAGCGTAACCACCAGTCCAATCTTGACTCTGTCTTGTCCCGCTGGACCCTTGGGGTAGGAACTCAGTCTCTCTGACTAAATAAACTCACGATACCTCACCGTTGTTTGCATTTTTGGATAAAGCCTGTGGAAACAGCATGGATTTCCTCGTGGACTTTGTTCAGAAAAGTTTGCATGTCTTATTGAAAAATTCCTGCCCTCATCCCTGCCAATGATGGGTTAAAATGTCCTGTTTGCCAGCCACCTGGCCTGGGAAGTTAGACCCACTGCTGCCACCTTGTGGCGACAGATGCGGCGCTACACCTCATCCACACGCCTCTCCCCTCATGATATCCCCTCACTGTAGTATGTTCGAGAGTTTGCTTAGCAAGCTGTTGTCTGAACTGGACATAAAGCCGGTCACACGGGAAGGACAAAGCCTCTCGACACCCACTGGATGCCTTTATACCGCTCTCTTGTTGTTGTTTTTTTGTTCTTCTGCACCCTCACTTGTTCTGTGGTAGGCTTTGTTTCCACACATTGCCTTCTGTTGTCATCGAGTCCTTTTATGGAGTTATGAAAGCGAAAAGGCAGGGTAACAGCGGACCTTCGCTCTGCCACGGGAATGCAACGCCTTGGATTTCAGCGAAGAGCGCTGCCGCTGTTGTGTCGCTGTGTTTGCAACTGCATGAGAGAGCATCTCAGTCTGTGGGCACAGGCGATTGTGCAAGACCTTCAAACTAAGCTCGACACTGTTGATGACATGAATGATTTCTAAAAGAACCGTAGTGGCGAGGAATGAGAGGGGAGGGGACCGGCATACCAGCCGATTCGGGTCTGAACAGCCTTTGTGCTCTCATCCTCATCACAACAGCATGCCCGGGTTGGTACGCAGCAGGAAAAACACACCTGACCAGATGCAAATATTACCAGTTATTAAGCTTTCTCTCTGAACATTCAGATGGACAAGTCACCCCTTTCATTGTCCCGTAATGTTCTGCTCCTGTTGTTTTTACCACTGCGCACAAAAGAGGTCAACCGGTCGAACAACTACGCTTTCAAACGTCAACGTTGGCAAGAAGGAGTTAAATCTGGGAGTATGTCAATTTTAGGATTAACAGGATGGCACTTGTCCCAGATCCGGTTCAGGGACAGCCAGAACGGGCTGTCCGATCCTAAAATAAACTGAAACTGAAGAAGAACACTTATCTGGGAAGGCTGAACAGAGATGGCTTTTCTCTGGAAAGACGCTTCAGTTCAAGGAGGAAATTCCTCCGTATGAGTTCCCTTTTCAGCTGCTTTGCTGGCAGGAGGAGTTTCTGTGAGGGAATAAAATGAACTGGAGGAAGGAATGTGTTCTAGTTAACGTTGTCCTACCTGCAGCAGCCGTACGTTTTACTCTCTCACATTTCAAGATCCCCTCATTACACTTGAGTCACAGTGTCTGGCAAAAGTGTCCACACACCCGGAACCTTTTCTCTTCTCTAAAGTCCCGTGTAATTGTGAAGCGGACGGAAAATTATACATGATTTTCAAAATTGAATTGAGAAAAGTGGAGTTAGGATAAACAAAGTGATGTGCTTCTGTGTTCAGCTTGAACCGAGTCCACTCTTTGTAGAACCATCATACATGTGCAAGTCATTTGGGATCTGTCTCTCCTAGACTTGGACATCAAATATCTTTCTTTGCATAATATTAACTCAAGCCCAATCAGCTTTGAATATGAGCGTCTGTGAACATGACTTTTGAAGCAGTACTGCAGGTCCTTAGCTGGATTTAGGTCTGCGTTTTGATTGGGCCATAACCTAAATCATTCTATAGTAGCTCTGGCTGTGTGTCGCGTGTTATTGTCCCCTCGGTATGATGCTGCCACCACAATGTTTACGGTGGGCTGGGGTGTTCAGTGGATTTATTATAGCAATGGCTGCCTTCTGGCCACTCTTCTATAAAGATCTCATCTGGGGGTTGAAAAACTGATAGCTGTCCTTTCAACAGCTGTGGATCTTGGCGGCACTTCAAGAGTCACAGAGGGCCTCTTTGCTACTGCTACGCCTCCTCGGCCAGCCTGTTAGATACAATTCCTATAAAATGCATTGGATTTGTGTTTTTTATTTACCCCTGTTTGGATACAAAGTGTTGCGTGCTGATAGTCATACCAAGAGACGCTATAGTATTATTGAGGCTTTTTATTTTGTGCTTTGTTTTAACAACCATTCTTCTTTACTGCACTAAATAAGGTATTGGCTACTTTTTAAGGAGTAGAGAACAACTCTAGTTGCAAAGATCAGTCTGGAGCTGTAGTGTAGAGCCCCCTACAGTCTGTGAGTTTTCTTTTGCAGCTTCTTTTTTTTTTTTTTTTTTTTTAGGTTGTTACATTTTCAAAGTAGGCAAGAATGAATCTGAAAGGTATAAGGGATCGTATTAGGGATGAGAATGAGTCTGTGCAGGAAACGCACCAGAAACGTGAGCAGGACTCACCTGGAGCGATAATATCACGTCTCAGAGCTAGAAGGAGGTAGCCTCCATCTCCATTGTCATAGCAGATCATTTATAGAAAGAGATTTGAGGCCAAGCCACTGAAATGGATCCTAATTAATAAACATAAAATCCCAAAATATGTAGGCACATGTAAAAGTGCTCTTTATTTGTTTAGATGGCTCATAGGTCACTTCCATATGTGATGTGAGTGGATGCTGCCCTCTTGTGGTCCTCAGCTTTGCATTTCATTGTCAGCTGCAAAGATTAAACTAGGGCTCAATCCAAATACCCCTACTGGATAAGGACTCTTTAGCCAAAGCGGAAGTGCATCAGCGGTCGCCATGATGTCCGAATAGTGCAGTCAGTAAGGAAGGAGGTAAGAAAAGGAGCCTGCATGCTTCCTCTCACAGCTAGTTTAGCCTAGGAACCCAGCAGATCCCTTACCGGTGTTAAGGAGCCTTAAGGTATTCTTTATTTGACATGACGTATAAGCACAGTTCCTCACAGGAATCAGAGGGGTCGTCATAAGCTAAAATCTTAGATAAAGATAAGAGATTAGATAAGATGAAGCTCATGACAGCAGCTAGAAAAAAACATACTAATGGATGTAATTGCAAACACCTTTCTCCTTGTTCTTGGTTCACGCCAAGAGTGAACACAGAGGGACCCTGACAAAATATTTTCAGATGTTTAATTATGTGAACATGAAGTTCCCACAATTCAGCGGGATTCACTTGAATCGTGGGAACTACACATTTTTCAGCCAATCACAAGTCGAAATATTTAAAGAACTACAAACTAAAAGCTAATTTTACACGTTTTTTTGGAGGATCTTTGGAAGCCTCCTGTGTGAATTCTCACCATACTGTGTTGAAGTAGTTTTAAATACCCCCATGATCCTGGGGACCGTGATGTCCTGGGCTTCAGCTCCTGGTAGGGCCACCCCCCGGCCACCCCCCCCCCCCCCCCCCCCATAGGAACTCCCAATCAGACTAATATCACTTTTACAATTTCTATAAAGGTGGACCACAGCCTACTGCTTGAGTAATTATGTTACATAATCAGTTTAGACTCATTCCATGAGATAATGATTTCAAATTGTATTTCCTCAAGAAGGAAGTCATCTTGTGATTTCATTAACTCCTGACCTTTTACTGTTTATGAATAATTATAAAAAATGTATTCTAAATTGTAAAGTGGCCCTTTTCAGTTTAACTGCACGCCCAGACTCAATGTTAATTTTATTATATACATAAGGATAACTATCATCATTGCAAGACCAGTGTGTGCCATATTAATAGTGCAAAGGACTGTGTTTGCCGGCTATTGCTGGTCATAAGTTCCTGCTTTGTTTTCCAATAATTTGTTCAGTATGTTGGACGGAGTCGCGCTGCTGTAGATGCTTCCACCCGACAGAATAAATCTGGACAAAATACTAAAGGTCAGAGAGTATCGGAGGGATTGCAATGCCAGATGGGAAAGAGGCGAATGAGATGTGTTAATGTGGATTTATCTCAGCTAATACACCATCATCACAATATTCAACAAAGATATCTCTATAGCATGGCTCTTTAATATTGCACAGTCCCAGCTGTTACATAAATGTGTGTAAATCACCAAGGATTGCATTTAGGAGCCTTGCTTTCCATTTAATTTCAGGACCATCGATGAGTCGAAATGAAACTGGATTACTTGCATCATTTTGTTCGGGCCTGTTTTTTAAAAACATTTAAGATTTTTTTTTAAAGTCCAACCCTCTCAGACTTCATTTCTTTTCTTCCTTTTAGCCGACAAGAAGGCAGTCTTTAACTCCCCCCTTGCCCAGCTCTATTTCCTGGGACGAATACATCACTGCAGACAATGGGAGGTAAGTGTCTAAAACTTGCTTTATGTACAAAGAATACATTTAGAAATAAGAATTTACAAACGCTTACATGAGTTTTGCCTCCATGATCAATATATAAAACATGTTTAATGAGTACACAATGACTTGTTTTAAGATGTCTTCGTCTGTGTTGCGTCTCTCTCCTCAGAGCCCCTCATTTAGGAAGGGAGCTGGTCTGCAAAGAGAGCAAGAAAAACTTCAAAGCCACGATAGCCATGAGTCAAGACTTCCCGCTGGGCATCGAATCGTGAGTGCTCACTTTAAGCCGTCCTCCAGACAGTCGTTAAATAGCAAAGGCCTGATTTGTTGAAAAAGGAAAGAAAAGACTCACACACTCTTTAAGCCGGGCGTACACTGTACGAGTTTTTCCCCTTTTCGGGCCGATTCTTCAGTCGTGCGGGCATTTTTGAATCGGGGTGAATTTTAGCTTGATCGTAGAGGGGGGGAGGAGGGGGGACTGGCTTCTCACGACTACCTCCCGATCAGGAATCGGACGATCGGTGAAAATCAAACATGTTTGAAAATCAGTCGGCTGTCGTGAGGTTTTCGTGAGCGCATCCTGCTGTTCAAGCAGAGCTACGAGGGGGCACCCTTCCTTCCTCTCCGTCCCCACCAGCGGAGGGAGGGGAGCGGGCGTCCCTGAAACGACCTCCACCCGGCCCGCTCGCGGGGGCGTTGGGGAGGGCGGCAACGCGCTGGCCGCCTGTTTCGGCACTCCTCCGCGGTCCGCGCTGGCCGCCTGTTTCGGCACTCCTCCGCGGTCCGCGCTGGCCGCCTGTTTCGGCACTCCTCCGCGGTCCGCCGCCTGTTTCGGCACTCCTCCGCTCGCGGGGGGGTGCGGGCTGGGCGACCTGCTGTGCCGAGCGGCCGCCGGTGCGTCTCGTCCCTCCTCTCTCCCCTCCGTTCCCCCGACGCCCGGTGCCTCCTGCGGGCCTCGCCAGAGCTGGGCTCGAACCCCTGCTCTGGGTCCCTGTCACCTACCGTCGCTCGCCTGCCTCTGCCATCACAGCGAGCGGTCCCAGAGGGGACACGACGTACAGTGTGAGCAGTCCGGTTGCGTCCAAGCGCCGCGCCGCACAGATCGTGAGCGGTGAACTTTTTAAAACCCGCGGTTCCGTCGCACAGTTTGAGATGTATATAAGTACCACAACTGAAAAACTCGTACAGTGTACGCCCGGCTTTATGGGCATGAATGTCATTTTGTCCAGGTTTCAACGGTCTGATCCAAACTGCTACCTCCTCAGATGAAAGGAAATATGCTAAAAACTTTGGAATGACCCAGGAACCACCAACTTCTGGGCTGAACTTTATGGTCTGAGGAGAGAAACTAAATTGAGTTTAAAACCGCAATGAGCATAATAATAATATTTAGAGCTGTCCAGGTGAATCTTTTAGGCATAAGAACAATCAACCAACTCCCACCATGTTGGTGGCAGCGTTATGCTAAATTTCCTAAACTGCTTTTAATGGGTGGAACAATGAAGGAGGAAAACTACCTCTAATTTGACCAACTTCCCCTTCAAATCATCAACTAGCCATTTGAAACAAATACAAATTTGGGTTTGGATCAGAACTGGGTTTGTAATGGATAAAGCAGGCTGACACTACGCTTGTGACATGGCTCCAGCCGTAACCCTACTGGAAATGTATGCTCAATGTTTAAAGGAGCTATGAGTTAGATATTTACTCTAAATCAGCCAAAATCATTCTCATGTCTCACCTGAGATGGAAGTAACATTCCCTATAAACAACCAGTCCTCTCCATCAACAATGTTTTAGTCACATTTTTCTCCTTTCAAACCTAGAGGTACGGTCCAGAACTACTTCGGTTCAGAGTGTTGCTGCATTTGCTATTTTATTTTGGAAATAGAGCAGCAGCCTTCAAACATGGAAGCCAGTAGGAGAAGCAGATCAGAAATAGTACAGAATACAACATCACATACCTGTCCTGTGGAACTAAAAATTCACAACAGCAACAAACCGTTTAACAACGGCATATTAGATTGTTGTGATTGGCAAGCTGTTGTTTCGACTTGAGCCACAAGGTGTCAGTATTACTTGTATCTCCTTTAAAGGTCGGTTCTGGTTCAGGAAAACAACCAGGTTGCATCAGTTGGGTCCTTTCTGACTGAAAAGGTCAAATATTCAGCCAGATGTATGCCAGGACCTTGTAGATGGCTACGGTTTCTCTATAACCTGCAAAGTTACATTTACTGTAATAGTATGAGTCTATGTGAGTATTTCAAGCAGTAATTAGGCCATGTGTCCATTAAAAATAACAACACTCGGTTCTTAATAACGTTGATAAACCTAATTCTTTAGCTGTCCTTCCTTAAATACAATGGTTGAATTAAATAATTAATTGATCTGGAGTGAATGTAAACGTCTGACCTGAACTGTGTATTCTTAACATGCAATTCTTGTTGATCTGGTTAAATCTGCAAAGATTGTTTTACCCTCTTCCAGGTTACTGAATGTCCTGGAGGTGATTGCACCCTTCAAGCACTTTAATAAACTCAGGGAGTTTGTTCAGATGAAGCTCCCCCCTGGCTTTCCTGTCAAACTCGGTAAGTAGCAGTCCCCTGAAGGGCGGGAACGCGGCTGTTTGGGGAATGAGAGAAATCTTGTGTTTCACAATAAACAGATTTTCTGACCTGTTCTCGTGGTTTCCTGCAGACATCCCCGTCTTTCCCACCATCACGGCCACGGTCACGTTTCAGGAGTTTCGCTACGACGAGTTTGATGGATCCATTTTTACCATACCCACCGACTACAAAGAAGACCCAAGCCGCTTCCCTGACCTTTAACCTCTCGCCTTGGACTTTGACGTTAATCCTACAAGGCTTACCTTTCATGAATGAAAAACTTACTGTACAGCAGCAGACACACAGGATCAGCGTTACGGATGGGTGGACCCAACTCCGTGTGAACGTACGCTGAGGCGTTCCTGATTCTCGGTCCCACAGCCGAATGTGACGCAAAGCAGCAGGAAGTGTAGGTAACTTTTGAGATTTTTCATCAAAGGGCATTGAAGGGAAAATAAATGGCAGCAGAGCAGGTGAGCTTTATTTATATGAGGTAAAAATGGGATTAAAAACTACCAGTTGTCTTGATGCTTTGTATTTAAGTATGTAAGTGTTGTTTTATAAAGGGACTGTGTCTAACTGACATGTTGTGACGCACTGATAATACTGTGTGAGGCGCTCGAGGGGAAGTCTGCTCCGAGGTAATTTTAGGTTCCTTCCTTATTTAAACACAGTGGACAAAACAATCTGAAAATGCAAAAAAAAAAAAAAAACTTCTTCAGTTTATTAAATTCACAGTCAACACCAAGAGTGCAATCATGTACCACTGAAACGAGATATTTAGATACGCTGAAAAAAAGACAAATCTATTTATTTTACTGACATTTGTTTTTTTTCCTGGTTTAGGTCTATTAGGATCACCAAATTATTTATGGAGTTTTTTTTTTACTTCCAGACATTTGCCATATTTTCCTACTCTTTTGTATGTTCAGTCAAGTTGAGGAGTTCAAATGTTTTGGTGTCTCGTTAAGTGATGGTAGGGTGGGGGGGGGAGATGGACAGACGGCTTGGGGCTGCTTCAGCAGCAACGCAGGTGTCGCTTGTCATAGTGGAGAAAGATTTCAGCCAAAAGGGAAAGCTCTGGATTTACCGCTCTGTCTGTGGTCCAACTCTCACCGACGGTCATGAGCTGTGGATCATGATTTAAAAGCCAAGACACCGGCTACGAGCGACTGAACCCAGCGTCCTCTGTAGGGCGGCCAGGCTCAGCCTTAGAGGTAGCGAGAGGAGCTCCGTCACTCGAGGGGCACTCAAAAAGCAGAGCCGCTGCTCCTCTGCATCTAATCGGTTTGTTTGGGCATCTGATCAGGATGTCTCCTAGGCGCCTCCCTTAGATGGTTTTCCAGGCATACCCCTCGGGGAGGAGACCGCCGGGCAGAGATTCTGCTGAAGGGACTATATATCTCTTCTGGCCGGGGAACACGGTGGGATCCCTGAGAAAGAGTTGGAGAGTGTTGCTGGAGAGAGAGCTATCCGGGTTTTCCTTCTGGACCTGTTGCCCCGGCGACCAGATCTTGGATAAGTGGAAGATAAAAGATAGATGAATGGATGACTTGGTTCAAACGCTTTGGGTATCTCTCACTCTGGATCTTTACAAGGCCCTTTGCCTTTGCTCTGGGGTTCATACGCACATTTTGCACCAAAACACCTTCATCTCTGGGACACAGAGGTACGATGTCTGGGCTTTGCCTTGGGATTTACCTGTATATAATTGTTTAAACAGATGGACGTGGTGCCTTTGTGCACCTGAGAATTATACCCAAGGTTGCCGCTATCTTCGGCGATTTCCATGATGTCACCAAGGGTAGGACCGTGTTTGAGGTGTTGCCTTAAAATACATCTGCAGTTAACACAGACGTTATGTATAAGCTATTAAACCCTTACATAGACGTCACCCGGCTTTCCCCCAATTTAATCAGTGTATGTAAACTTATGAGTTTGATGAAAGTTATTCATTATCTCATTATTCTAGCATTCAATAAAAAGATTTATCATCATCCGGGTTTAAAACAGATGACGTTTAGTCTGATTTAGTCAGACAGTGGGAAGTAAATGATCCTTTGTCTTTTTCATACAGCGTATGTAAACATCTGGTTCCAACAGAACAATCATTTTTTATATGTTTAATGGTTCACTTCCACCAATCACCGATAAAATATTTACCGGATAAAAAGACACTTGTACGTTTGGTAAAACAAGTGCTTTTTTTTTAAGGTCAAAATCAGCATTTTTTTTAAGAGTTCCTCTTCTGCACAGAACGGAAATGTGTAATTGTTTGTGCTCATCAGTGATTTTCACAAGCATGGAGTCGTCTCGTTCTACATTTGGTCACAATTTAGAGTCTCTAGCACTACTCTTCTTCAGTTTAAAGGCACTTGTTCTGTGACATGAAACCTTCGATTCAGCTTTAGAAATATCAAAGCTGCACTGAGGGGAAGCGACGCTGCAGATCTCTACGGTACATCCGTCTCGATGGGCGGCAGTGAGTCTTACGCCGTGCTAATTAAACCTTTTGTTTTTTATTTCACCTTTTTTAACGATGTAACTTGTTCAAACAGGTTCTACATGGACAACACAGGTTTTAAGGCTTCTAATCATCACAGTATGTAGATTTAACACGTAGAACCTCCGTGCAGTATATTTCTTGATTCTGGAGTATTGTTTTGTCTTTTTTTAAATACTTTTAACTGACGCGAGGGCAATTTCTCTTTTTGTTAACGTAGCAACTGGGAAGTTATCTCAAACTATTATTGGTTTGTAAGCTGAGGTCCATTTTTTTATGTACATCTGTTTTAATGAGCAGTAATCTCTTGATTTCTTCAATAACGTACCGTACACCTCTCTCATATGTAGAAACAATTACATTGGAGGCTGTATTTAAAAAAAAGAAGCACAAAACACCCCCAAGGATTCTGTCCAAAAACTGGAGACAAAGGAAATTGAGTAACTCTTCTTGTTTGTGAAAACTGGCGTCTGCAGGGTGTTCCTGTTGTGCAGGTGGATAGGAGTCATCCAGCAGCCGTTGCTTTCATGTAAATCCAGCGTTAGTCGAGCCAGATCCAGTTTTCACCGAGCCACGACCCGCCATGCTAGTTAAGTTCAGTTAGTGGAGGCGTGGCTCTTCATCCATCTCAGTGTTTTATTTCCTGACTCCTGATGCTCCCATTTTAAATGTTTTTCTCTAGGGATTTCTCCATCAAACTACATGTCAGTTGTACAGCAAAAACTGTTGTATAATTCTGCAACACTATTTTCATATAAAATATACTAAAATAAAAAAAATCCTCATATCTAACTTGTCTGGATGTCATGGTTTTCCACAATATGAACGGTAAGCCCTAAGTGCTGCACAATATTAATTCTAATTATTCACAAACACACGTTAATTTGAGTTTTTTTTTTGAAAAATAAAAATGTTTTTAATGAGTCGATTTTTTTAATTCTCTGCCATAGATGCTACACGTAGTTTTCTTGGTGTCCTGTGCAAAACGTTAACATTTTCTATGTAGAATATACACTATAATGCCAGAAGTATTTGCTCACCCATCCAAATAATGAAAATCAGCTGTTTCAATCCCTTCTATAGCCACAGGTGTGTAAAATCAAGCACCTGGTTCTACAGACATTTGGGAGAGAGTGGGTCGCTCTCAGGAGCTCAGTGAACTCCAGCGTAGTTCTGTGACAGGATGCCACCTGTGCAACAAGTCCAGTCATGGCTTCCTTTGCTCCTAAATACTCCATAGTCAACTGTTGGCGGTATTATAATAAAGTGTATTTGCGCCCCATAAACTGACGGCGCGGGAGCTCCAGCTGCTGAAGAGCATAGTTCAATTCAGCTTTACTTATATAGCGGCAGCTCACAACACGTCACCTCAATGCACTTTACAAAGTCAAATTCAATCAAATCAGTCTGCATCGTTCTGCAGAGTCAATCACCACAGACCTCCAAACGTCATGTGGCCTTCAGATTAGCTGAAGAACGGTACGTGAAGAGCTTCATGGATTGGGTTTCCAAGCAAAGCATCACCAAGTGCAATGCTAAGCGTTGGATGCAGTGGTGAAAAGCACGCCGTCACTGGACTCCAGAGCAGAGGAGGCACGTTCTCTGGAGTGATGAATGGCTGTGAGCCAGGCCTTCTGTCCAACATCGGTGTCTGACCTCACAAATTACGCATCGGGGAGAATGGTCAGGAACTCCCAGAAAAACACTCCAGAACCTTGTGGAACGCCTTCTCGGAAGAACTGGAGCTGTTCTAGCTGCAAAGGGTGGACCGCCGTCATGTCGAACCCTATGGATTAATAATGTCACTTGTGCGAGTCAAGGCAGGTGAGCGACTACTTTAGACAATACGGCGTGTTTAGAGAGTTTCAGACCTGAGATGAAGTGCTGTGAAACAGTATTTGCATTTCTGTTTTTGTCGTTTTAATCAGATACATTTCGGTGTCAAGAATAACTTTTGTAAATGTTGGTGAAGAGTCTCAGTCATCCAGGTCATGATCAATCCAAGAAAAGGTTAAAAAATAAAATAACTGGACTTCTGTTCTGAAGCTGAAGACGTTTCGCTTCCCATCCAGGAAGCTTTCTCAATTTAACTCAATTTAGATGACAATTTCATTTATTAAGGGGAAAAACTAAACCACCCTGGTCTTATATGAAAATATAAAGACTTTGGAAAATGGCAGCCATGGGAGAGTTCAAAAGTGAGGACTACGAACGACCTGCGAAAACATCTTGATCCCCCAAGACCTTTGGGACCGACAAGTCTGTGTACTGGAGAGAGAAGAGTGGAACTTTTTGGAAGGTGTGTATCCTAATATATCTGGTGATAAACTAACAGCATTTCAGACATAAAAACATACCAACACTCAGGCATGGTGGAGGTTGTGTGATGGTCTGGGACTGTTTTACTGTACTGGGCCTGAAGGAGAATGTCTGGCTTTCATCACCTCAAGGATAAACTCTTGGGTTATGCAGCAGGTGAGTGATCCAAAGAACACCAGCAAGTCCGCCTCTGGGTAGTTTTGGGGCGGCTTAAGTCCAAATTTAGATCCAAATGTGACATGAACGTAAATCAGCCATTTGTCCTTGAAAACCTGTGAATGTAGCTTGATTAAATCTGAAAGGAGCTCATCTTCCTGGGACCTCCTGGATGAGTCTCCAAGGAGCCACTGGAGTAATTTTGGTAGGTTAGTTGCTTCTGAATCCCAAAGCCTTAGAAGTGACTTTGTAACCATTTTCAGATTCACAGATGCCAGTGAGCCTTGGTTTCTCATCTGCTCCGGTACTCCTTTACATCAGGCCATGATGCGTGCTTTTAAAGGAGGGTTCAGCCTACTTCATGCTGTCAGACAGGTGCTCTTTAAATTGACTTACCGTGATGGTCTGTCAAAAATCAGCCCACCCCCCTTAATTAAATCACTTGGAAACTGCTTTTTGTTTCAAATCATTTTCTTTCTGACATTAGACATTGTTTGATCTGAGACATTTTAAGTGTGAAAAAAATAAAAACCTGAGGAAATCTGTAAGGAGGAAAATACTTTTCCACAGCAGTGTAGTACATTTAAACCTAGATCGGCTCACTACTTTAACGGTAAAGCAAGTTTCTGTATGTAGGAAGTAAAACATACATTAGTGGTATGCTGGTGGCAGGCTGGAGATATGCCTAACTCCTGCTGTAATAATATTCTTGTGCTCGCATGCTCAATTAATTAGACAATGCTTTTATTTAAAATCCAGTTTTCAACATCCCATAATACAGTAAAGTTCAGCTGGTGTGCCTCTTCACTCGATCCAAAGACTAACTTCATCTGACACCTCTTCCTGCCGTCAGATGTTTCAAACTTTGTTTCTTTTTCTGTGGCGATTTATATCGACTATACAGCAAAAACTGCAACACTTTGCTCATAAAATGTACTAAAAAGTGAAAGTCCAAATCTAACCGTCTGGACAGTAGAACCTAAATGGCTTTGGTCGGCTATAGTAGTTCAGAAGCACACATACATATCAGGAAATAACATAATCAATTCATTTAAACTGCAAAAAAAAAAAATTATATTATTAAATCAACTATTACTGCTCTACCACAAGTAGAGTTTAACCCATTTTGTTTTGTATCCCTTGAAAAAGTTATTGCAGAAATGTAACTTATGTCTACAATATATGCTTAAAAGCATCATGACTGCGCATTACATGTAAAATCCTCACTTATCCATAGTTTAAAGAAACATGGTGCTGTTTGAGAAATGATAAAAAGAAAAGTCCAAGTGGAAATGTTAAATATTCCGCAGTCAGGAAAACTACCCAGCATTAAAAACGAATATCAACATGACCTCTAAAAAAAAAAGGGCATAAGTTATAGTTTAAAAACCCCAAATTTAATGTAATTTCCTCTAATCTGTTCTCATTATCTTTATAAAAACAGTCCCATCTAGGCCCTCCGTCCAGGATGACGCCAGAGTTGACATGAAAAGCTGCTAACAGTGATCACAGACGGAACCTGGCCCAAATTAGGAACATGAAAAGGACTCGATAGACGGTGGCACAGAAAGTTCTTAGTCGCTCATCTCCATGTCCTCCTGATGCCGGTCGTCTCCGTTTAGTTTGGATCTTTTGGAGGCCCGCCGCTCGTCTCTCTCCGCCTCCTCCGGATCTTTGGGAGACGACACAGAATCCGACTCGCTCCTCCGCTCTTCCTCCTCTTCTCCCTTATTGCTGCCGTAGCCTTGCTCCTCTTCATCGTAGTCCCGTGTGACCTGTGGGGGAACGGGTTCTGTTACTCGACAAACTTGGGAGGTACTGTTGGCACAAAAGCACAGATAACGCTGACGGGTTCATAGATCTACAGCACTGAAGACACTTTAAGGGCTACGACGAGAGAATTCGCTGCTTGACACGCACTCTCACGTCTCCTTTCTCGCTGTCGGATTTGCGCTCCCGCTCTCGTTCCTTGTCCTTGTTCTTCTTTTTCTTGCTGGTGGAACGCTCTCGTCCGTCTCTGGTGTGGTTCCGCTCTTCCCTCCTGTCCCTGTCCCGGTTCTTCTCGCGGTCCTTGTCCTTCTTCTTTTCTTTCTTGTGGCTGTTAAAGTAAGCGGTTTATCAGTCGGCGCGTTTCGGCGAATTGCGTTGAAATGGCGAAGAGGACGCATGACAACTCACCGCCCCGGGTACGGAGACCTGGAGAGCCTTTTCCTTGGGGACCGGGGAGGACTGCACCTGCTGAAAGACACATGGCGTCAGAACTGACGGGCTGCAACGCCGAAGAACCAAGCAAGGCGACGCCTGCCGCTCCTCCCAGCAACAAACGGCGAGGAGGCGACTCACCGGTTAATGCTTCCAGACCTCCTGGCACTGCTGTAGCTTTTGGGAGGCGTCTTGGATCGTTTCTTGGACTTTTCTTCTTTTCTCCTGTCCCTGTCAGAGAAAATAAATGATTACGCAAAACGCCTAAAGGTGCCTCAGTACCAGAAAGACAAGAGTTTTTGTCATGACTACAGCGTTATTCTTTATTCTGATCCCCATTGGCTCCCACAAAGTGGCTGCTAGTCTTCCTGGGGTCCTTGAAAAGTAATTGCAATGAATATATCACAGTAAAAGACAACAAAATACACAAAAAACATCCAAACACAAAGCTGCAGGTCTCTGTGCAGTAATCCACACAAGGGGCCAATGAGACTTTAGACGACTAAGGGAACGGGAAGAGGCTCCGGACCTGGATCTGCTGTGACGGCTTCTGTCCCGGGAGTAAGTCGTTGTCTTTTTTGGGCTTTTGGACCTCCTCCTACTCCTTGAATGAGAAGTTCGCCTAGACCTGCTCTTTGAACGTCTGTGTAAAACAAAAAGAAAAAAAACATATTTTAAAGAAAATAACTCCTGACTGTTGCCGGTGAAAAGCTTTTTCAAACGAAACAGTTTTTCTCACCTGTGTTTCGACCGAGACCGGGAACGTTTGCGGCGCGACCTCGAACGGGATCGGGAATGTTTGCGCTTGTTATCTTTCTTACCTGCGGACATTTAGAAGCCAGACTTATACACTTTGCCTTTAGCTTTGAACAGGATACAAGAATTTCCTCAGTTTGTGTGAAGATTCTGTCTAAACAAACAGGAAGTTGCCGTCTACACCACCAGATGCTCATTGAAACAAGTCTTCTACAGCTGCATTGTAGTAGGTTAAACAATTATCTGAAAGTGAATTTATTTCAGGAATTCACTCATATCATATAGCTTTATGAAACACAAATTTGGTTTATTTTCATTAGCTGTAAGACATATTCATTAAAAATAACAAAATAAACATAATAAATACACTGTATTACCAGATATTTGCTCACTTATCCAAATTATTGGAACCAGGGGGTTGCAATCACTTCTATGGCCACAGGGGTATAAAATCAAGCACCTAGGCATGCAGACTGTTTTCACAAACATTTGTTTCAGAATGGGTCGCTCTCAGTGAAGTCCAGCATGGAAGTGTGATAGGATGCTACCTGTGCAACAAATCCAACCGTGACATTTCCTCCCTCCTAAATATTCCACAGTCTACTGTCTAGCTGTATCATAAGAATGTTTGGGAACGCCAGCAACTCACAAAGTGTTAGTGTTGGATTTATTGTAAATAGTTATTCTACTTTTATTATGTTTCACTTATAATATCTCATTGCCTATACAACATTATATTATGCTTATTGCTGAAAGTGTTATTTCTCCTGTATACTGATGACTCAGAGCACAGGCATGCAAGCAGTTGCAATTGCACCCAATTGTATCTTACAGCTGCCTGTGGAAGATAAAGAAGAAGTTACTCCATGACCCTGAATGATGTTGTTGTGTATTGGTTTTCTGCCTAATGGATTTCAACTGGTTTGTTCCCTACCCCCAGCAGTTGGAATCCTGTGTAACTAGGGCGTTCCAATTTTAAATAAAAAGCCTGGCGAGCGGAGACTGCTTCAGAGTGGGTTGGAGGATTGTAACTGAGCAGTCTCCGAGCACTCTCCTTGCAAGATAAACTTAACTAATTCTCTGTGTCTTCTTTGTGCAGGTTGCTGAATAAGATGTTTGGTGTTTAAACCTAACAGTTAGGCCACGTAAACTGACGGAGTGGGGTCAGAGGATGGTGAAGGGCATAGTGGGAAGAGGTCACCAACTTTCTGCAGAGTCAATCACTAAACGCCTCCAAACTTCATGTGGCCTTCAGATTAGCTCAAGAACAGCACAGAGAGCTTCATGGAATGGGTTTCTATGGTCCAGCAGCTGCATCCAGGCCATACATCACCAAGTCCAATGCAAAGAGTTGGATGCAGTGGTGTAAAGCACGCCGCCACTGGACTCCAGAGCATTGGAGACGCAGTTTCTGAAGCGACGAATCGTGCTTCTCCATCTGGAAAGCTGACAGACGACTCTGGGTTTGGCGGTTGCCAGGAGAATGGTGCTTGTCTGACTGCATTGTGCCAAGTGTAAAGTTTGGTGGAGGGGGGATTATGGTATGGATTGTTTTTCAGGAGCTGGGCTCGGCCCCTTAGTTCCAGTGAAAGGAACTCTGAATGATTCAGTATACCAAGACATTATGGAGAACTCCATGCTGCCAACTGTGTGGGAACAGTTTGGATCTGGCCTCTTCCTCCTCCAACATGACAGCAAGGTCCATAAAGACATGGATGGCAGAGTCTGGTGTGGATGAACTTGACTGGCCTGCACAGAGTCCTGACCTCAACCCGATAGAACACCTTTGGGATGAATTAGAGCGCAGACTGAGAGCCAGGCCTTCTCATCCAACATCAGTATGTGACCTCAAAAATGCTCTTCTGGGAAAGTGGTCAAAAATTCCCATAAACACCCTAGAACCTTCCGGACAGCCTTCCCAGAAGAGAAACTGTTCTAGCTGCAAAGAACGGACCGACATCATATTGAACCCCTATGGATTAGGAATGGGATGTCACTTAAGATCATATGTGAGTCAAGGCAAGTGAGCGAATACTCTTGGCAATATAGTATATATTAATGTTTATTTAATTTTAAGTTATGTCCTTTCTTGGTGATTTTTAAAAGAGCTTTAAAATGTAAAATGATAAAATCCTATGTTATGTAAATTTGAAGATTTTTATATGTAGTGTGAAGAACCTGGTAAGACAAGGCAAATTTATTTGTATAGCACATTTCAGTACAGAGACAATGGAAAGTGCTTTACATGATTAAAATACAGGAAAAAACAGAGTAAAAGCAAGTAGGAATAAAATGTAGAAACAAAATAGAACATGGAAAAATATAAACTAAAAACAAACATTAAAAACAGTTGGACTAAAAAAGTTGAACTAATGATGTTTCAGTAGAACTATTTAACTAGAGCAGTCGAAGGCAGTCCTAAACAAATGTGTTTTTAATCTCGATTTAAAGGAACTCAGGCTTCCTGCACTTTTACAGTTTTCTGGAAGTTTGTTCCAGATAAGTGGAGCATAGGAACTAAATGCTGCTTCTCCTTGTTTAGTTCTGGTTCTAGGTATGCAGAGAAGGCTGGAGCCAGAAGACCTTAGTGGTCTGGAGGGTTGATACACTGATAACAAGTCTGTGATGTATTTAGGTGCTAAGCCATTCAGGGATTTATAGACTAACAGGAGGATTTTAAAGTCTATTCTCTGAGATACAGGGATCCAGTGTAAGGACTTTAGAATTAGGGTGATGTGCTCTACTTTCTTAGTCTTAGTGAGGACGCGGGCAGCAGCGTTCTGGATCAGCTGCAGCTGTCTGATCCACTTTTTAGGCAGACCTGTGAAAACACCGTTGCAGTAATCAATTCTACTAAAAATAAACGCATGGATTAGTTTTTCCAGATCCTGCTGAGACATCAGTCCTTTAATCCTGGAAATGTTCCTCAGGTGATAGAAAGCCGACCTTGTAATTGTCTTTAGATGCTTTTGAAGGTTCAGGTCTGAGTCCATCACTACTCCCAGATTTCGGGCCTGATTAGTGGTTCCTAGCTGAAGCGACTGAAGCTGTGTGCTAACCTTTGATCTCTCCTCTATTGGTCCAAATATTATTACTTCTGTTTTGTTTTTATTCAATTGAAGAAAATGTTGGCACATCCATGCATTGATTTCTTCTAGGCATTTACTCAGAGCTTGAATGGGTTCATAGTCACCTGGTGACATGGTGATGTAAAGCTGTGTGTCGTCTGCATAGTTATGGTAGCTGATATTGCTGTTTTTTATGATCTGAGCTAAGGGGAGCATGTAAATATTGAATAGGAGGGGACCCAGGATGGACCCTTGGGGAACCCCACATATGATTTTTGTCGTCTGGGATGTAAAGTAGGTTGGTAGGTTGTAAGTATAAAACAGGGTAGGCAAGAATAAGCTTTGCTTCAGCCTATTCCTTTTTTGGTAAATTGTAGGTTTGTTTTTTGTTGTTTCTTTTACTGTTTCCTGTGTTTAATGTTGGATAATTTACCAAAAATGAACTAATTGATTGATTGATTGAATGTGCATTCTAAGATGTATGTCAAGCAGATTAATGTCCACAGTGTTACGAAACAGATTAAAAACTGGACTCACTTCCAGGTTCGATGGCAGCAGAAATCAGAGACTGGGCCTCTCGGACTCTCTTCATGGCCTCTTCGATCTCCTTGTTGGATGAATCCACCTTTAGACCCGGGTTCAGGTTTAATCCAGTCGCCAGTGGATTGAGTCTGCGAAAACAAGCCTTTATAAAAACAAGCGCTGATGACACTACTAATCGCTTTAGTAATGAGTAGTTTCTTACTTTGGGTCAATAGACTGCATAAACTTGAGGAAATCTGCAGAAAAAGCCTGAGAAAGAAAGGAGCGTGACAATACTTTAGTATCAGAATCTGGTGTTTCATGATCAATGTGTGCTTCTGTGCTTTTTTGTCTGTCTTGTTGTGTCTCTGCTCTGTCTTCTGTAACCCCCAGTCGGTCGAGGCAGATGACCGTTCATACTGAGCCCGGTTCTGCTGGAGGTTTTCCTTCCAGTTAATGAGTTTTTCTTTCCACTGTCGCTTTATGCTTGCTCAGTATGAGGGATTGCTGCAAAGCCATGGACAATGCAGACGACTCTCCCTGTGGCTCTACGCTTCTCCAGGAGTGAATGCTGCTTGTCGGGACTTTGATGCAATCAACTGGTTTCCTTATATAGGACATTTTTGACCAATCTGTATAATCTGACCCATTCTGTATAATATGATTGAATTTGACTTTGTAAAGTGCCTTGAGATGACAAGTTTCATGAATTGGCGCTATATAAATAAAATTGAATTGAAATTGAATTGAAGTTCCCATGCCGGGACTCAAGCTGCAGCGGTCCGTTACCTGGGGGTTCATGCTGGGCCCCGTAAATCCCATAGCTGCTATCTGATCCATGCTGGGAGCCCCGAGCCCTCCAAATGGGGTTGCCCCTATCTGCAATGTTGGACAGTCACACATTTAGCACTCAGGAACGGCGCTTTCAGTTTCTCTCAGCGAAGTCAGATGATGATGACATTTACAGATGCACACAAATGAAAAGCGATGGCCAACAACCAATATTTACCGATATATTTCCCTTCCATTTCGACAACTGTGAAAAAAAAAAAAAAACAACCAAATGGCTGAGGCTGCTTCTCTGCTTCAGTTAAAACATCCAACAATCCTGCGCCGCATCCCTACAGCATCAAAGTCCCACGGCCTCCTTCCCTAAGTTTCCACAAACGGTCAATGTCAATATGTTAAAAATGAATCGTCGGCTGATACCGATCTTAACGCTGATACAGCGTGTATCCCTGACAATAATAATAATAATAGTAATAATAATAATAATACCGGGCCACTGCAGTCGTCTTGATCCACTTGCACCACCCGAAATGTTGTTTTATATATCAAAGGTTTAATTATGAGAATAAGCTATTCCAGCGTTAAAAGGGGAGGCTACTGCAGGGACTAGAGCGTAAACTACATTTGTTACCAAATATATTTTATTGTGCAGTATTAACAATAATAACAGAAGTATTAGTGATAGCGTTTATTAGTAAATGCTAAGGCTGGACAATATATTAAAAAAAGCATATCGATAAAATAGAAATCATATTGATCGATATCGATAATTATCAACAAATTCTAAACATATATTTTAAGTGCAGCCCTGGCCATTTATGCTGTTGCTTAGCGACCTATTTTTATATACAGAACACACAAACACTGAATTCAAACTCAACCCTTTATTCAAAGTTTGTATAAAAGGAAAAAGAACGAGCGCACTCTGAACTCTTTGAAGGGGGCGGGGCTTGGTTCCTTGGTCTGCGTTGTGATTGGTTGGGAGGATGTAATGACTATAGTATTAACCTACATGGCTAGAATGCAAAAGGAAGGAAAAACTGTTCTATTGAAGTTTATATTGACACTTTTGTTCTGCCATTGATATGTTGATGTTATTGAATTATCGTCCAGCCCTAGTAAATACTGCCGGTAATCCCGAACAGAGTCCTGTTGAACACGTCAGATATGTAGCAACGCTGTAATCCAAGGAATATTTAAATCTGTGTGGAAGCTACAGTTCACACAATTTTCTGTAGCTTTGAAGGTTTAGAGAAGTTTAAAGGCTGAGCCATTTTATTGAGACAGTAGAAACCGACTTCCAGAGCCTCCATGTGTGGATAAATGTGGCAAATACTAAATTATAATGACATAATATTAACTTAGTTTGCCAGTCCAGGACAGAAGTAGATTTACCTGCTGAGTGGTACAAGCAGGGAGACTAACTGATGTGTTCAAAATACAAAATGACTTAGGTGAGATTATGGATTTATAAAAGAAGAGGTAGTACTATACTTGCGTATAGTTACCCAGCAGCTACAGTAGTATTATTAGGCAACTTGGGTTGCTTTAAATCTAGCTGACCTAAGAAAATTCAACTTTCAACCTACAATATAAGCAGAACTGTGTCATGTTCTACATCCAATAAGCACAAATAACCTGAAAAAGAACATTTAGAGCTGCTCGGTCCTTCACCTGCAAGATAAACCTGGTATAATAATTTCATCTGCAACTGTTTTCTTGAGAATATTTCAATTGGGGCAAAAAAAAAAAAAGTCTTTTATATACATTTATTGAAAATGTCTCTCCTAATAACAACGAGAATGTAAAGAACTTTTAATTCTTTAGTAAAATATATTAACAACGGGTAGGACAGGAGGAAAAGAACCTCGATATGAGCATCTTTTTCCAATCATTTAAAACAAAGATACGCCGTTTCCATTTTTTCCCCCCCACTAACAAACTTATTTCTTTGTAAATGTTGCCAATAATTTGAAGTTAACTCGGGCATAGAAACTAAGCAGAGATGTATTTTCAACCTGGTATGACCACTCCATGGCACATTCACAGAGGAAATACTGTCCGTCCACCGTTCAGCTGCTAAACTATGAGCTATAAAGGCGATGCAGGTGGAAACGGGCGCCTGAAGTCAGCGTCTGACTCGAAGCCCCCCCCCCGCCCCGATTCTGCCGATGAATAAGCGAAACAACTCTTTCCGAAGCGCCAAACCCTATACCAACTTCAACCTGTAGCATCAGAACCCGCCTAAACTGCAACTTACCTTTCCAACCTTTCTAAAAACATTAGAAGGGTTGGGATTCAATCTACAAACTACAAGAAGAACACGGTCATAAGAAGATAATTTAGGATAAGCAGAGGAAACCTAAAGGTGAACCCGTTAAACTGACCGTCATCAGAGGATTAGGTGTGGGAAGAAGACCTCCTCCTGGCATCATTCCTGCTACGGCGTTGGCTGGAGCCAGCAGCGACATCGCTTTAGATTCATCAGGAATGACTCCTGAAGAGGAAAACCAAAACATCTCAGTCCAAGTCTGGGGGGCCAGAAAAATGTCAGCAACACTAAGACAAGACTTGCAGACAAGCCACCTCGGTTTAACTACTCTGGAGTTAGAAAAACGTGAAAAATAAAAAGCCACTTTTAGTCTTGTCTGTAAATCTTGATGCCTGACTTTCTTTTTCTTTTCTTCTCTTTTGTTTGTGAAAGTGTAATTGTGGGATTAGTAGCTAATGAGATTTAAAAAAAAATAATCACAATACACACTGTGGTCAACACTGCCAAGATTTTATCACCTGTACTTGTTTTTTAAGTCATGAACCAAAGGTTAGCAAGCACAGCCAGTTGTCCCGTGGGATGTGCTCTCAAATTTCATTATGAACAAGCGACGCGCGCCGGCTGCTTCGCTATAAAGCACACAAAAACATTGAGATACAAAACAAAAGAACAAAAGTTCATGATTTAGATGTGAAGACAAGGATACATTTCAACATCACTTACCATAACTTCTATTAAACAACAGTGGTTTTACCTTTACCAGCGTCTTGCTGACGCTACCGTAAAATAAAATAAAAAATTCTGCAATGCTACCTTTAAGCCAAAACTAGGGTGCACAAAATACTACACAAACATGATCTGTGCTAAACAGTCAAGGGCTACTTCCAGCAATAATGATAAAATGACATAAAGGACACAGTGCCTTGCAAACGTATTCACCCCCCACCCTCTGTAGTTTTCAGGTTTTGTTGCCTCGCAACCTGGAATCAAAAAGGACCGTTTGAGAGTTTTGAACCATTACATTTACAGAACATGCTTGCAACGTTGAAGATGGGTTATTGTGAAGCAACAAAATGAAAGAAAACTTTAGCATAAATAACTGTCCGCCCCTAAGGTCCGTACTTTGTAGAGCCACTTTCTGCTGCAGGTTTCTTTGGATCAGTCTCTATGAGCTCGCCGCATCTTGCCTCTGGGTTTTTTTCCCCTTTCCTCGAGGGAAAACTGCTCCGGCTCCTTCATGCTGGATGTTTTTCGCTTGGATCAGTGATCTCCAGGTCTGACCACAGATTCTCAACAGGTCTGAGGTCTGGTCATCGACTCCAGGGGTTCTCAAACCTTTCGTGGCCAGGGACCTCTTAGCATCGGTAAAAAAAAATTCCAAGGACCCCTTTAGATTCCTCATGTTGATAGTATTTTTAAACAGCCTTTTATACTGTTAAGTACATTAGGAATTATGTATGTTTTTAAAAGTATATATAAATACACCAGATTCTCCGGTCTCAAGGTTACCGTCTGTCTCCATGCTGCCGCTCTGATTGAAGCCCTCTTTGCCCGGTCTGTGAGTTCTGGTGCACGGCCCTCTCTCAGGGGTTTCTGGGATACCGTGTGTTTTCCACTTGAAGATGATGGATTTGACGGTTCTCTGGGGAAGGTTTTGATATTTCTTTCTAACTCCACCCTGACTTGTGCTTCTTAACAACTTTGTCCCTGACTTGTCTGGAGAGCTTCTTGGTCTTCATGGTGTGCCGCCTCTTTCGTGGTGGTGCTGCAGCCTCTGGGGCCGTTCAAAGAAGACGCATTTATGCTGACAGATCATGAGACACTCTGCACACATGTGCACTTCATTTCACAAATTAATTGACTTTTGAAGTTTGCACCACAACATTTTGGGGGCTTCAGAGCAAAAGGAGGTGAACAAATACACACACCAATTGTCCTGCTTGTTTTTCTTATTCCTTTTTTTAAAAAAAATAAAAAAATTGTGCAGACTTATCACATAAAATAAGATTAAAAAACATTTACATCACAGGTTGGAAGGGAACAAAATCAATAAAAAAGCCAAGGGGGGTGAATACTTTTGCAAGACACTGTATGTCCAAACGGTAAAATCAAAGAGAAAATCTTAGCAGATGATCATCCATGGCTGTGTAACCTGAAAACAGGCTAATTTTAATCTTAAAATGTTCTCCTTTTTTAAAGAGAGAGAGAGAGAGAAGGGGGAGGGAGGGAGAGATATCACACATCCTCACACACACACACACACACACAGACAGAGACACTTGAGAAACGGGATAAGGCTGCGGAGGACAAAACTGTTGGTGGCATAGTCAGCAGGGCCTGGAATATAGGGCTGGCTGAACCAGGAAAAACAACTGTAAAACACAACAACAAAAGAAACACCACTGTTAAACGTTAGAGTCACTCAACTCGTTCACAGCTATGTAAGGAGAGGGACAATTTCCTAAAGGCATTTCTACAGAGACATCAAGCAGAGATTTGACACCGTTTATGACTTGTGGAGATTTGGGGATTCAATGCAAAGGGGGTAAATTACGCAAATCTCTGCTAAAACAAAGCGGTTTTATTAACGTTCCCACATGTCCGGATAATAACTGCGCAGGTTTTTCATACTACAGCCCGGCATGCACACCTGACCTAGATCCAGGGGTTTATCGTTTTCTCTAAACGTTGTTTTGCAGAGAAACGAAGGCCAAATGAACACATCACGTAATGAAACTTGCCATCCATTGCCACAAGTGGCCTGTAATAAGGCTACGCTGGACCTAAAACAACCTCACAGGTGTAACGAATACATTCTTGGCTATTTGCGTGGCGTATAGTCGTTGGACAGAACAATAAATAATTTTAACTACTTTTCTGAGCCCAATGGAGTTCTTTTTGTTGTTCTGAGATTTTTTTTTTGTTGTTAAGTCAAAGAGGACGCAGCGGCAGCTCTCTAGTTGTGAGACCCAATGAAATATAGTTTTTTGCCAAATCTTATTGATCGCTCTTTTATTATATACTTTACAACCACATTTCCTTTGCCTCGAAGGGTCTAACCTTAAAGTTGGTGCTTAAAATGGAAAACATGCCAACTTAAAAGACATTTTAAGATGTTTCCGTAAAGCAGAGCAAAGTGCCAGAAAAGGGTCGACCTCTCGGTCTCTGAGACATCATTTCGTCTAAAGTGGCTTCCTTCTCTCTAATGCGAGTAAATCGCCGGTCCGTGATTCATGTTTGTTCAGCATGACACGGACCACATTGCTGCACATTATGTCCTGTTGCGGCTCAACGGCGGCGCCGCGCTCTTGCCTACGACTGACACCCGGGCCACCCGTCACTTCTCTATGCCTGCTTATCAACATGGCTCGTTATCTGAGAAACCACGATGCACTCGAGGATTTAGTCTGTGCACCTTCCCCTGGACGTTCATTAAATTTGAGCTGTGAAGCTAAAACCTTTTAAGAAGAGTTGCCTTGAACAGAGAGAGAAAGAGAGAGAGAGAGAAAACAAGTTAATATTTTACTGCAGAAAAAGAAAAATACAGGGCTCCCCATTTTAAGGCCGTTATTATTCTTTTTTTTTTTTAAATAGCCTGGAGGCAACAGAGGACCTCTTTCAGCGTCTCTGCAAAGGACTTGTCCTCTATAAAAAAAAACCGCAACACAAATTACAGAAAGAGAAGTTTACAGCTGATCGTAAGACACCGACACAAATGTACATTTGCACTTCTGAATACCTAAAGCGCTGCAAACCCCAGTAAATAAAATGTAAAAAGCGAATAATTGTTCAGATTCAGCTAATTCCACCCGTCGCACCGTAAACACGAGACGCGCAGCCAAACGAAAGGGACGGAACGGACACCCACCTTCAGCGAAGGGGACCACGATCAGGGCCCGGTCCACGAAGACGGTGTTCGTCAGGTGCTGGGACACGCCCACAGACTCGGGCTCATTGAATTTTACAAAACAGACACGGGAAGTCACAGGCAAGGGAGAGTCGCTGGAAGAAAACACAGACGTGTTGTGCAAAGAATACAAAAAGTCAGAGACCCCACATGCCCTTTCCCCACCCGTCAGACCGCGCTGCCAGGAAAGCTGATCCATAAGGGATTGCTGCAACAGTGTCTCGGCAGATGGCAGTAAGCTAATACCGCCACTGGCGTTACATTTACCCAAATGTGGCGTTTGGACCATTACATCTGTTTGGGGGGGAAAAAAAGGTTTAATCTCCTACGCATGTTGTTTGTTCACCTCCGCTACGCTTAGAGAAGTGTTGACCTGAACACTTTTGCATAGATGCAGACCTGCTGCAGCTTGCTGTCATTACTGAGAACATGATTACGATCCATTAATATCGGTTTATTTTTTGCATGCTTTTGTCTTTATTCTAGGGCGGCGCCATATATCGAGATGTCTTTTAAAGAGATATAAGACGAGACTATGTTGTCTATGTTGCGTTATAATAATACTTTTACGTATTGCAGTAGGTTATTTTTCCATCCGTTTCTCATATTTATCTACAGCTGTTTGTTAAGCATCTGCCTAGGAGACATTTGGGATACAGCTTTGATTCAGAGATGACTTTTTATAATTACTTTATGAAAAGAAAAAAAAAAAACATATAGGCATTGAGCCTAAAAACATCGAGATGTTATTTTTGGTCCATGTCGTCCAACCCTACTTTATCCTGAACATTTTTCCTTCAAACCACTGTACCGTACGTGTTCGCTGCCGCCTGCAGCGACAAGAGGCACAATACGAGCTCAACCCCGGTAAATAGGGATCCACCTGGGAAAATACCCTACATACTCATGTTGGACGAATAAAAACAATACATTAACGAAAAAGACTAAATCACAATCATTTTCCTGTTTTTTTTTTTATGGCAACAGTGGATGTTCTGCATTCAGCAGAGACACATTAACACTGGACCTGAGGGAGCAATGAAGTGGTGGATGGATCCCAATAAAGACAATATTTATACAACTATTACTATAATACTACTAGTTTGTTAGTCTGAAACTTTTAGTGATAAGCAAAATAAACATTGCTTTATTTTTGCAACAAATCAAACATTGAAAGTTGTTTGTTTTTGTTTTTTCTGAAATATTTTTACAAATAGTTGCTAAAAAAATAAACTGACTAGTCCCTCCATGTTTTAACAATTTAATATCAAAGCAATAAAGGCAAAAAAAATATGGGCACCAGGAAAATAACAATTTTCAGACCTTTTTTTTTGTTGACTTTATAACTACGGTCTAATGACAGCGCGAAAGCGATCTTTTTTTAATAATTTTTTTTAGCTTTAATTTATTAAATTAAAATTAAATTTTGCTTTATTAAATCATTTAATAAAACAATATTTGGAGCAGTGTCAGGAACGTAGTGACGGGAGGAGGGAGGCGCTCACATAGCCGCGTTAGCATTCACAACTAGCCAGGCCTCTGCTCGATGCTACAGGTTTCAGCTAAACCCGAACGGAACCAGGACTTTTGGTTCTGAATACTCACTCAGGCGGAAACAGCTTGAGCTCCTCTATGGTTCCGAGGAACCCGAACAGCGTCCTCATTTGCTCGGACGTCGTGCTCGGGGAGACGTTGGTCACCTGGACGACGTGAGTGGTGAAGCTCATTTTCACGAGCGCTAACCAAGCTAGCCTGGCCGCTGCTAGCCGCGCACAGTGGACGGAAGCAAAAAAGAAACGCAAAACGCTTAGAGTTCAGAAACCAACAGGGGTTTGTGAAAGGCGAGCATCTTCTCTGCGGGGAAGAAAATGTGGATGCTTTCTGCGGACAGAGGAGCAACAATGCGGCTGATGAGGGGGGGACTTGTGGATGTGATGCTCTGGTGCTGCCTTCAGGGACCGTTGGTCGCGCTCGTAGCTCGCAGTTGTCACAGACTTGTAATAAATGTATCGTCCCCTTTGAATGCACATGAGGAACCAGGAAAACAATATTTATATACACAACTGCAGTACGATGAAGAAATATTCTCTCCCTTGCACACTTCAAAGTTTTAGATTTATACATCTTTGGAAGAAAAATAATGAGTAAAATCAGTAATAGTAATATCATCTTTATTATCATTGAAACATACATTACAACGAAATTTGTTCTCTGCTTTTAACCCATCACCCTTGGGGAGCAGTGGGCTGCCATGTGCGGCGCCCGGGGAGCAATCTGGGGTTAAAGGTCTTGCTCAGGGACCCAGAGTGCAGGCGCTGGGGATTGAACCGGGTACTTGCATCCTTCTCTGAGTGCAAGCGCGCTGCTCTAATCACTAGGCCAACACTCCCCCAAATTAAACAAATTTGTTGAAATGGGACCCCTCAGGGACTCCTCACACCCCCACCATGGACTGTTCTCCCTGCTGCCTTCTGGGAAGAGGTTCCGCAGCATCCGCTGCAGGTCCACCAGGTTCTGCAAAAGCTTTTTCCCTGTTGCCATCAGACTGTTGAACTGCTGAACTATACTTGTTTACTTTTAAATCACTGCTGCACCTTATACTGTAATTTAATTTACTACGATTTACAAGCTGTATGCAACGAAATTCCGTTCTGTACGCACTCTGTGCATACAAAATGACAAATAAAGTTGTCTAAGTCCAAGTCTGAAATGTGTCTCTTGTACAGTAATTGGTGCAACAATTACTTTGATCGTGAACTTTTTTTAAATTGTAATCACAATGCCCTAAAGTTCTTCACCTTCTGGTGTTCCGATTTTGCGGTCAAGGCGAAACAAAATCAGAAATGTTTGTTAACAATGATGCTGCCTTAAATTGGTGTGAAAAAGTGGGGAGGCCTTCAATCCCAAGAACACCATTCCCATGGTGGTTGGGACATACGTCTCACTGGGTGTTTTTCAACCAGTTGGACTGGTAGCCTAATAAAATTTTAATGGAATCATGAAAAACAGCTATACAAGATTCTGATCAATAACAATTTTTTTGTCTTGGGCACCATTAGCATGCCAATGACCCAAAACACACAGCTAAACTGGTGAGGAAGTGGTCATGTATGTATGTACATATATCAATGCTGGAGTGGCCCAGCCCAAGTCTAGACTTTTATCTGACAGAGAATGTGTGGAGATTGCTAAAGATTAGAGTGATGCCAACGACGCTTTCCAATCTGAAAGACTTGAAATAAATAGTTTGAGATACCAGTGGAAAAAAGATTTAAGCAATTGTGAGAAATGTTTGGTTGCTGTGATAGCCAATAAAGTATTTTCCAGGCCCGAAATCTGGGTGTACTGATGCACTAAGACCTAAACCTCTAAAGGCATCTAAACACAATTACAAAGTCAGCCTCCTATCACCTGAAGAACGTTTCCAGGATTAAAGGACTAATGTCTCTGTAGGAACTTGAAAAACTAATTCATGCATTAATCTTTTGTCGAATCGATTACTGCAACGGTGTTTTTACAGGTCCGCCAGAAAAATTTATCAGACTGCTGCAGCTGATCCAGAACGCTGCTGCCCGCGTCCTCACTAAGACTAAGAAAGTAGAGAACATCACCCCAGTTCTAAAGTCCTTACACTGGCTCCCTGTATCTCAGAGAATAAACTTTAAAATACTTCTGTTAGTCTATAAATCCCTGAATGGTTTAGCACCTAAATACATCACAGACTTGTTATCAGTGTATCAACCCTCCAGACCACTCAGGTTTTCTGCCTTAAATCTTCTTAGTATACCCAGAACCAGAACCAAACACGGACAAGCAGCATTTAATTCTTATGCTCCACTAATCTGGAACAAACTCCCAGAAGACTGTACAAGTGCTGAAACCCTGAGTTCCTTTATATCAAGGTTAAAGACCTAATTGTTTGGAGTTACCTTTGAATGTTAATGTTTTAGTTTGTAGTCCAATTTGTCTTATATTGTGACGTACTACTACTATCCTACAGTAATGTTTTTTTTTGTTCATGTACAACACTATGAATTGCCTTGTTATTGAAAAGTGCTTTATGAAGAAACTTGCCTTGCCTATTCATAAAGCTGCCTTAAATAATACGTTTTTTGTCATTCAATTAGTGTGCTTAAACCAATCAAGTTGGATTTAGTTAGAAATGTAATTTTGCAATATTAACCTCTTAAGACCCGATAATTTTAGCTCAAAGTCTTTTAGACAACTTAAAAAAAGGCTGAAAAAATATGAGTTTCTCTTCAAACATATGTTTGATCAGTTGTGAATCTCATTTATTGATTTATGTTTGAGGAGAAATGGAGGAGTTTCAGGTTTCAAAAGCCCGTGTTTAGACTAAAATTCGCAGGTCTCAAGAAGTTAAAGCAATTGATCTCTTATTTCGGACGGTACCTGAAGTAAACACGACGGCGGTGGGCGTGGCCAAGCATGTGTCACAGGGGTCCGCTGGTTGCTAGGCTATTAGCAGGCGGTTTCTGGTCTTCTGCAGGACGTTTGAGCTGCATGTGCTTAGCTGGAAATCCCGAAACGAGCGGACTATGAAAACCCCGTGACGTGTCCAGGGCGACAGAGGTATGGACGGATTTAAATTAGAGTCAACAAGTGAAACTTCCTGTGAACATTACCGAGCTGGACCTCAGCGACCCGCATCTGGGAGCAAATCCTGTCGCTCGCTAACCTAGCGGCACCCTTACCTGTCAGCAAGTCGCCGTTGTGTGCATTTATATGCTCATTAAACTGGTTGCTCGACATTTCCTAATAGAGACATTTCTGTCTGGGGATGGAAACAATGTCCATGCCGTGTTGAACAGGCCAATGATGCTGAACAGGCATGTACTTTCTGGAAGTGCAGGCACGATTTACTAATTTTTGCAGGACTTCTTTAACTTAGTGGAGACTTTGTCCATGCTGCTGCATTGGGTTAAATGTAGTTTCACATGGACTTATGGAAAGTCTCCTTTCTTTACTTTACAAAGCTGTTAAAAATAGATATAATAAGCAAACTGCAGAGAAATACAGAAAGGACGTACATCTAAAACAAATGACAACCCAAGATTGTTATATAGGTCTTATCCAAGTATATAATGTAAAAATATTAATGTACTAGTAATAATGAAATATTGCACAAATAAGCACGCGAGGTCAACGCAGCAAAGATTAAGGAAGTCACGATTGAAGCGATTCAGCAATTAATAGGATGTATTAAATTTTTTTAAAAATATGTTTCTTGTGTTATTTGATTTCTTTTTAATTAATGTTTGTTTTAACAAATTTTTTTTTTTGAATCCTGCTGGTCTGATGATGATATTCTGGGTTCTTTTTCTCAACCCACCTGTTAGACGTCATATAAAAATGAGAGAAGATGTAAAAAGGTAGAACTCCTCCATGGCATAAAGATGGGTGTTTTTTTTTTTAATCTTTATTGATTTGTTTGTTACAGAACACATCTTAGATGTTTGGTCTAAAACTCTTCTCTTCCAGGAAGGCCCTTTGCAATTTGTGAAGACCAACGAGCAGAAAATGGTGACCATCTTCGCATGACTGGTGAACATGGGCTTCTTAGGGCTGGTAGCCAGAATCATGGGAAGGATCAGCACGTTCAGATCCTATCAGTGCGTGCTTCTACTGGCTGCCACGCTTGCTGTGATAGCTTTTTACTACTTTGGCTCGGAGCGGCACAGCTTCTCCAGCACCACGAAGAGGATAAGGCAGACCCAGGCCAACACCAACCGAAACGACGCTGACCTAACCGTGGACACCAGGATCTCACGCCTTCCTGCGTCGGAGGAGCAAAGAGGGGAAGAGCTGGATGTCGGAGAGGAAAGGGAAGCGTTTAGGGCCAGAAAAGGGAGCCCCCGTGCTGGCGGCCAGCACTACCACGCTCTCATGATGTTCACTAAGGTGGACAGGAGCCGGAGCCTGCAGGAGAAATTCAAGGTGGCCATGTTGTCGATGGTGAAACACGCGCGGTTCCTGGAAGGAGAAGCTTTGCTGCTTCATTTTGTGAGCGATCAGGCCAGCCAGGAGCTGGGTCAGAGGATGCTGCAGGAGTTTCTGAGGGGAGCCACGTTTAAATATGAGGTGAGTGGGACCTTGAGTCTACGTTTGAATTCAGGGAAACCTTTCTCAGAAGTTTTATTTTAAATATCCCGTAAATATCTCGTAAAAGTCCTTCCAAACTGCAAGGGAAAATGTTACACGACTTTTCAAACCTTTTTTTAAAATGGAAGTCTGAAACCCGGTGTGCGTTTCTATTCAGTCCCTCTATGCCAGGACTCCAGAATCACCATTTGCTGCAAGTACAGCTGCGGATCCTTTAAGGGTGGGACTCTCGTTAGCGTTTCCATCTACAGACAGCTGTTTTTGCCCAGGGCTCTATTCAGACGAGCCCAAGGTCTCATGGCGAGGAAGCCTTGCCTCAGCCTCTCCATTAAATTTAGATCGTAAAAGACGGTGAACACATATGAGGAATACACGTTTTAGATTTTCATTAGCGAAAAAAACCCCCAAATTTTAAATTATTTCCCTTTTACTACAGAAGCAGATCTTGTATTGCTCCGTCAAATAAAATGTCTTTGTTCAGTAGGTCAGATGGCGTGAGAAATGTGTTGTGACATATTAGCACAGAAAGGACCCAGTTGGCTACTGTTTTAGACGGCTCCAAAAAGAGTTCAGAGTTTAGACAATATAAGAAAATGCTGGAATAATAGTTATAAATGGAGAATTTACCCAATGTGAGCTCCACAGGGCCTCCGTCAGCTGAAGGTGCAGCTAGAAGTCGGGACACTAGGGGGCAGTGTGTTCCTGCTTAAATAACCCATCACCAGAGGAGGGGATGCAGCTTGTTTCCACCGCTCTTCCTGCCAAAAAGGAGGATTATGTTCCTGGTGTGTTTTGTAAAATGTCCTGCTCAGCCTGTCCTCCTTTATAGGCCTTCCACAGCGTGCCATCATAATCCGTTTCAGTTTCTTCTATAAGAGCGAGAGCTTTTTTTTTTTCTATTTCAAGAAATGTCTGGTGATTCAGTCCATTCCTGGAATAGTTCAGCTTCTACTCAGCCTGAAGCCTGACGGACAGATATTTTGTCTTCTAGACTGTTGTGGAGCGTGTCCGAAGGCGTAATATAATGATCCCTGTCGACGTACAGATTTAGACCAACATCAGGAAACTGAGCTTGATCAGCTGGATCTCCAGCAGAGCAAGAGGAGTCATACAGGCTGCTTTAAGTCTCAGCTGGAATAATGATAATAACAAAATGTTGCTGCAGCTCTTACATGAAACCATGTTCAGAATGAGACAAAGCTTTTAAACCGTGAAGGTTTGTAGTTTATATTTAGAAGCAAGAAACAGAAATATAATTCAATTCTGGAGTAGAAACTGTCCAGGAAATTTAACTTCCAAATAGCTTTTGTAGATGTTGTAATAATTCAACTTTAGAATCTAACCAAAGTGTGCTGATGTTAAACTGTGAGATGGAAACTCAGCAGAGCTCTAGTCCTCCGCTGTGGGTGGATCTACAGCAACAGCTGTCCCCCTCACACCTACACACCGCCCGGCTATCTAAAAGAAAACTAATCCGGGCTGCAGCATAATCTGGAAAAGTTTGGCATTTGATTTAAGTGTTATTCCACGTTTGGACAAGTATAGGAAAAGTGTGCTTCCAGACTTTAGTCTCTGTCCTATTCACTAAAAGTGGTATGCAGTGATTGATCTGTTTGTCCATCATCCATATGCTTGGACGGCCATCTGGCCGTCCGTCCAACAAACCAACCAACCAAGCTAACAAACAAAATGGGATATATATAAAATAAATAGATAAAATATAAGGAAACATCATTGATGGACACAAGTTGGATGTTTTTAGAAAGAATCATCTCCATCCCTTGTTTTTTTTTTTTTAGAGCTTATCAGGATCAACATTCCTCGTTTTCTGGGCTTAGATGGAGGACCCGAGCCTTTAGTTCTTTTTCTTCTAGCCGTGTATGACAGAATCTGTAACATCCAATTGTGATTTAAAAGACTCATTTATGGTTGCACTATATGTTCAACAAGGATTGATGTCCAACTCAACAAGCTATTGAATAATAATGTTCTGATTAATAAAAACTGTTAGATTTCTGGTTTTAAATAGCCCTTGTGTACAAACAACTTTATTTACACGTCATGTTTGGCCTGCAGAGAAAAGTCAAAATTAAATCGCAATTATGGTTGAAATATGTCGAAGTTTTGATTTTTGGCAAAATCGTGCAGCCCTAACACACACACACACACACACACACACACACACACACACACACACACACACACACACACACACACACACACACACACACACACACACACACACACACACACTGTCTGTCAGAGTGAAGTCCCCAGAGTCTGAGTGATACACGAGCATGACGACATTGTTGTCGGCGCGTCTTGAATTTCGTTCCTTTTTGTTGTTTTTCATTAAGGAGTGCAAAGAAAACGCAGCGGTCGTGTCGTATATTTTTGGTCCCATTGCTTCCCACCATCACCGAATTTAGGGAACCACTTGACATTTGCAGGAAAACAGCCCGCAGAGCCGCACCAGCCCTGCAGCTGTGCTCATTACTGCTGCACGTCCTTCATAGACGCTCCTGGAGAGCTGGCCGCACCGTCCTTCAATGCTAATGATGGCGTGGTAATGAAGCAGGGCTGTGATATGATGGCGAGTTAAAAACCTGTTTCTGCTAACTGCATGGATATTCACTGAGTAAAACTAAAATACGGTATTTACACCTTCAGGTGGAAGGTTGCAAGGAATGCAAGGTTCCATTTACGTGCCCTTAAACATCCGATTGGGACTACACCACACCACAAGTTAATCAGCGTTCTTATGGAAGACATGTTCCCAAAGTCTGCTTTTATTCCCTTAATAAAAATAAATTGAAACTAACAAACTTTGTTTCTTTCTGGAAGTGCAGTGATAAAACGGATTTGTCTCATTAACTTCTTTGTTTTTGTACAAGGAATCGGAAAGAGAGGAACTTTCCTGAAGCTTTGTCTCAGTTCTCAGTGAAAGGTTTTGCCTACTCACTGATTTAAAGGCAGCGGGATAGGGATCTAGGGGTAACCCTTGGAAATGGGATTCAGCCTTGCTGCCTGATGACTTACAGGAACAAAAAAAACGCCTCTGTGTTATCGATCCTGCTGCGTATAAAGTTGTTAATGACGTTTTCCTGTTTCTGCCCAGATCGTCTTCCACGATGTGGTGGAACTCACACAGAAGCTGTTCCCCATCGTGGAGGCCATGCAGAAGCATTTCAGCGCAGGCTCTGGGGCTTACTACAGCGACTCCATCTTCTTCCTGTCGGTGGCCATGCATCACATCATGCCCGAGAGTAAGTCGAGCGATATTCTCTGCAGTCTTGCATCAATACATTTTAGGCTGCTCCATGTTTTTATCTTCCTTTTCACCCTTAAACTGATGCATGGTGTTTATAATCCTCTGTCAGAGTGCTTTACGTTCAGTCACATGGGGACTTACCTAACTTAGGGGGTGCACAGCTGGAGAAAGCAGCATGGGCAGGTATCTAAGAGGCACGTGGCGAGCCGCAGAGGCCCCGGAGAGTGAAGGAAGGATGGATGTGCTCTGTCGGCGCTGCCCACATTAGAGCCCCCTGGGTTAGCGTCGGCAGTGATCTGCCCTCTGTTGTGCACCGTTTTTGGCTCACTTCAATAGGTATGCAGCAGAAGGGCATCGCTCAGAAGATAAACCCCACTATTAGGCTTTGAGGTTTTAGTCGATAGGATTCAGGGGCACACATGTGGAAGCTGTCAGGCAGATAAACACCCTCCCAACACGGTCAACTGTGATGTAATTCTTGAATTCAGTGCAGTAAAGAGAAAAAAAAGAATTATAAATATGTAACATAAGTATTCAAAATGCAGTCCTGTTGAATTCGGCTGATTTTAAAAACCAGGCAGATCTCGGTAAATTTGAATATCGCTGCAAGCTTTCTCATAAGGCTGCATCAGCCCTGTTGCTCAGGTACCCTTTAATTGGTGATATTCATTTTTTTCTGAGGGACTGACTTTTGGGTTTTTTATTACCTGTAAGGCATTATAATCTAAATGAACAGAAATAAAGATGTAAAATATACCACTCTGTGTGTAATAAACACAACAATATCACAGGAATAGTAATGTGCACATTCTTTTCTAAATCAAAACATGAAGAAAAAATGTGTTTCTTCCATTTAATTCTATTTCTAAACTTGCTATGGCTCTACGGAAATGTATTTCTACAGAAAAAAATAATCTAAATCTGTTTAAAAACAAACAAACATTGTAGTCGGCATTTACTGAAGATTTAGCTTTCCTGTGAGCCGCTGAGCTAAAATTGTTCCTGAAAACGTTGCATGGACTCAACCAACTCCTGGCACAAGTGAGCAGGTAGTCCAGCCCCAGACGATTGGACTGTAGGCCACAATTTATCTGCGTGTCTTGGTTTTTGCCTCAGAAATCCCAGGTTTGATGCCACTACACCAGTTTTTAGTGTGATTAAGATCAAGGGATCGGGCTGGCTTCTCTAAAACGTTTATCTTGTTGGTCTGGAAACAAAATGCTGCCCGCTTACAGATGTGTTTGGGCACGTTGTCTTGTTAAAATACCAGTTTTTATGCTTTTATTTCTTCTTTTAAAGACACAATAACCTCTTAAAGCGGTTTAATGTATTTAATGCATGCAATTAGCTGAACCAACACACTATAGTATGAGAAACCTCTCCCCAGCAGGATGCCTGAGCCATCGTGCTGGTGAAGAATAAATTAGGGCAGCCCCACATTTATCTATAAATGGCAAAAGAATACACGCAGGTGTGTCAGTTCAGGTGCACAGGATTGGAACATCAGCATTTCTAAGAGGGGGTTTGCCTGAAGGGTCCCAGTCTGGTCCTGCTTCGCTGCAGCAGGACCAGACCGACTTACCATGAAGTGTACCTGGTATCGGAGGGTGCTGCAGAAAAAACATTAGGATGATATAGAACTGGAAGCTGAAACATGACAAAAATCTGTCAAAAACCTTAGTTATTACTGATGACAGTAAATGGAGCAAAGCTAAAGCCCAGATATTGATCATTTAAGATGCTGTTTGACCTAAAACGCGCTGTTCAGGGAAGAAACCCCTTGAACGTTTCACATCCGGGAATGATGAGTGGAGCAAGTTTCCTTCAGACCGACATTACAAGAAGCACCTCAGGTTATTTAAGCCAGAGGGGGCAACCCTAGCTATTAGTTGCTAACTTTTTGTTGATCATTTTATTGTTTAATTTAATTGTTTAGGAGTCGACTTTGTCAGCCAAGTTTGGGTGCACAAACGAGGAATTTGAATTCAGTTTCAGACCCTCCCAGCGTGCAGGCAGAAAGCAGAAGTATATAAACTTTATGTCGCCGCCTTCTAAGTTCCAACATTTTCCATAACGGCCGTGGACGGCAACAGGTGGTTTGTTTCTTGAACACACTTTTGACTTGATTGAAAAAATATGGCATTTATTTTCAGCAAAGTAATGGACAAAACAACAACAAAAATCTCTTACAACTTAGATAAAAACGAAAGTTAACTTAATGTGATGTTACAAGTTCAAAAAAGTGGTTAAAAAAAAAAACATTTTACAAAACCTCCCGCGTCACGCTGGACATTTGACAAACAAAAGCCATTTCCAGCACGTGTCTTCTTATTCTCTTAAACTAATGGGGGGGTCTAAAAATGACCAAAGTAATCTAAACAATTCTAAATATTAATTGATAGAACTTATGATGTGTAGACAAATCCAACATAAAAAGACCAATTTCTGTGTATGCACCCAGTTAATATTTTCCTGCCAAAAAAGCGTTCAGATATTCTTATTTTGTATTCGCAGTGCAGTAGACGACCACTCTGACTGTAATGTGTTCATTGTGTTCAGCAGAGAGACCGCCCGGGGGAAGAAGTGCAATTAAATAACTTTCCAGAGCCCAATAACCAGGAAGATTAGGCATCAGTGTGAAGAACTGATTATTAAATACGCCGTCATAATTGTTTCTGTTATTGCAGCTGCAGTATCTTTCTCCGGAGCAGGTGTTGGAGCCTCTTCATATTTTGCTCTAAACCACAAAGGCCGTTTCTTCCACGTTTAAAGCTCTGAGTCTCCTAGCTGTGATCCGGCTGCCCCTAGTTCTTCATCCATATCATCAGAGCCGGCTCTTCACGTCTGCGCTGTAAAGGTGAGCTGTGAGCTGCGTGCGGAGCTCACACCGGCCTCCAAAGCCCATCTTTGAGAACGATTCACTGCTGCATGTGACAAAGATCAAGACGGGCGTCGTGTGATTGGTCCCTCACGTTTTGCGCGGAAAAAAACGACTGTCGATCACCCGCACGCGCCGCCGGTGTGCGCTGTGAGCGCGTGCGTCTGTGTGTGTTTTCCACGTTTCTATTTAAGGAATGCTTTCATCTGAAAGGGCATAATGCGTTGTGTGTCTCGGCAGAAACAGGTGGGTGGGGGTGTGTCACGCACATACGCTCCGTGTTATTTTCTCCGCGGCCTTTCTTTGCCTTGTTTTTTATTTTTATTTTTTTGTAATGTCTCGTCACTCAGCGAGTCACGCAGCAAACGTGGAACATTGTTTGTGATTAACGACAGAGTGAGAACCAAATGCGCCGTCCGCAGATCAAAGATTACAGCTGTTAGAGGAGGCTGAAACTTTCATGTCTCCCAACCGGCGTTTATAGACGCAGCCATCGGCAGGCTCGCTGCGTCTTGTTGTTACCGAACAGTCTGTCTTCTGGACAAGATTGACCGCTTTCAAACAAAACAAACCGCATTTAGGAGAAAAGCGAGGTTCGATTTGAGGGGGAGAAAAAGCACATGAAGAGCGACACCTTTTGTCAAACGCTGTTTAGTTTAAATAATGGGATGGAAACGGTTATGCGGGTAAATGGTTGAAGGTGGCGAAGGTGTTTTTACAACATGTGCCCCTGGAGAACATGGTGTTTTAATTTCACAATGAAAAGCTGTTGTAATTATTGGGAAGGTCTCCCAAGAAACACTGTTTCCATTAGTGGAAATGTTCTATATTAAATGGCGTTCCCTAGAGAGTGCTCGGCATGCCGGGACGTGAGGTTCCCCTGCAGCATGACACTACATTTTCCAGCCACCACCAGCTCACCTCCACTGGAAATGTCGCTGCACAATTAAACCAATGTTGCATCGCCGTTGCACAATCGGAACGCTAAAGTAAATTAAGAAAATTCCACCTTTGATGGGATCGCATCTTCTTCAGCTGGGAAACATCATCTCTTATTAGGAAAATTAGCCACAGTTATCGGTGACAAACGAATGCACCTGGAGCATTTTGTATCTTTTGCTTCACTTTCTTTTTCTTTTCTTTTAAGCTGAGCAGCATGTCAAGGAAGTTTTAATTAGCAATCCTCAACTTCCTCACTGCAAAAAGGGAACTAAAAGTAAGTAAAATTTTCTTGAAATTAGTGTATTTTCCCTTGATTTGGGCAGGTAAATAAGATTATTTGCCAATTGAATGAGTATTTTGATGCATAATATAAGATAATTAGATAAACTGCACTTGAAATAAGATGGTGGAGATCAATTGTTCCTATTTTAAGTGCAAAGATCTTATTCCATTGGCAAATAGTCTTATTTACCTGCTCAAAACAAGGAAAAATACACTAATTTCAAGAATATTTTACTTACTTTTAGTTCCCTTTTTGCAGTGCTGTTTTCCTGGGGTAGAGACACAGAGGCCAACCTTCATACTGGGCAAGACAAGAGAAAACGCCATCAGAGCGAGGCAGCAATGCACCGATTTGCAAAAGTCAGAAAATGGCTGTAAGATAAAAGGTTGTGATGGATGGGCGATACGGTAGTGGTGTTTATGGTAATAAGGATAAAAGGAACAATAAAAAGTAGGGTTTTTATGAGTGCAGAGCATCACCAAAAGAAATTCTGTTCAGAATATAAAAATTGCTGATCGTGCAAAAAACAAGCCTTCGCTCCAGTTATCAGAAATTTAAATTATGACATAAATATTATTGCTCAAGGGAAACAGACGCTCCCTGCTTCCATGTTTTAAAAAAACAAAAAGAAACGTTTGAACATTGTCAAACAGTAATATGCAGTTAAAAACTTTACTGATCACTGGTCTGTGTAGTTTTGCAGAAAGTGAAGGAAAAAGTCTGTTAAAGTACCTTTTTACCAAGGGATTTTAAACATAGTGTGAATAGCAAACACTGAGTGCAGATTGTAAACTTCTCCTGCGCTGGTGGACGCTGCTGTTTGCACCAGACAGTGTTGAAGCAGCAAATGCAGCTACAATTAGATGCTCTAGAGCCTAATGAAGCTGAACATAAATAATAAACAAGCTGTTTTCCAGTCGGCGGCGGTGAGCGCAGAGAACAATGGGCCTTACAAATTGACTGCAAGTGCTCACATCAAGAAGAGTTTAGGGGCCTAATAAGGCTGACCTACTTCTGAAAATGCGCTGTTAGATAACACGGTTGCTGTTGTTTAGATGGCGCTCCTGGCCTGACGTTTAATGAAACGGGAGTGGGAGACTGACTGAGCTCCTTTTAAGGTCTGAGAAACGCTTTCTTCTATACCTGCAGGTAATATTTCTGCTAATATGGCCTTTTCACCCAGGGTTAGGGACCGAGTCAACATACGGTACCTCGCAAATGTTCCTCAAACTTTTTTTTTCACATTGCAGCCACAAACATACGGGAGTTTTATTGAGATTTTACGTGATCCTCCAGTACAAATGTATCCATCCTCCCATCATTGCTGACCAGCTTTCCCATCTCTGCTGACAGACAGCATTCCCGTATCTTTATGCTGCCTCCGCCGTGTTTCACCAGGCGGAGGGAGAGGGGAAAGTTAATTGTTGGTGTCACCAGAGCACCTTCTTCCACACATTTGCTCCGTTTCCCAACAGGACTCTTGGGAAACTTTAAATTGGACTTCTCATGGATTTTCCCTTTAAATGGTCAAATTTGTGCAGTTCACGATTGACGGACATGATTGTTCATGTGCCGTCGACAGCTTGTCCAACCCGAGTTGTTGGATCTCTGCAGCTCCTCCAGAGTAATCATAGCCTCTTGGCTGCTTCGCTGATAAATGTTTTCCTTGCCTGATCTATCAGCTTCATGATGCTGTTTGTTCACTAAAGTCTTCTAACAAACCTTCCCAGAATATCTGGATTCATGCTGAGGTTTAAAAACTGAGATGACTTCTGAGAGCATTTGGTTGTGCTGCAGTTTATTTAGGGATATTGGAGGAAAAGGAGGGTGAATAAAATGCACATCAGGCTTTTTAAATGTTTCTTTTTTTAAACACGAAACCTTATAGATCTTGCCTTGCACTTCACAATTATTTTGTGTTGGTCTGTCAGTAAAAATGCGTTGAAGTTTGGGGTTGCAACGTGACGTGTGTATGCCTGCAAAGCCTTGCATGAGAGCATGCTGTGATTGTAAAACCATCCATCCATCCCGACTCTGACCTTGACATCACTTTGTGTTGAGTCATTGGTCCGACATTAAACCCTCCACATCACAATGTTGTAACAACCGAGGGCCCCCTTCCTGCCAAACTCCCAGCAGCTAAGCCCCGTCAGTGCAAACAACCCGCGCAGAGATTACGCTCCCGTGTTTCCACAGTGCAATAAGGCATTGTCATTAGCAGCATCCTTGTTTGGAGAGCACATGAAAACAGGTCGCCACCGCGTTGCTGAGTCGTCATTTTCCCCTCGTACTTTTAACAGAAACCAGTGTAAACATGATTTCCTTTCAGCTGTATGGAAATATTTTGGCTATTTCAAAGCCCCGGGAAGGTGTTTTCCCATCGGGCTTTGTTCCTTTCCATTGCTAACATAAAATATGTAATAGTCCTTTTAGAACAAATGCAGAAAAGGAAAAACAAATCAGTCACTTGCCCTAAACCTATTTAAGGTAAACAGAAGGGGTAGATATATTTGTTAAAGTTTAAGTTCATTAATGTCTTCAAATTAACTTCTCTCGTCTTCCCCTACTGTCGGTTCTGGATTTTGTGACTAAACTAATCAATATGCTTCTCATCTTCACAATCAAACCCCAATATTTTCCTGGGATTTAGCTTGATAAACCAATTAAAAGATAATCTGATATGCATAGGTATCATTAAAAGAAATGTAGCAGTTAAATGGACGGAGTAAGGCACAACCGCAAACCTAACGAGACATAGCCATCGACCCTAATGAACAGGCAAGGAGCACGTTGTTCAGGGCAGCAGTTAAAAGGCCTGTGGTAACTCTGGAGGAGCTGTATAGATTCACAGCTCAGGTGAGAAAATGTGTAAAAATGCATAGCTAACGATGTGCTCTCTGGCTATTATGGGCAAGTGGCAAGAAGAAAGTAATTGTCACAAAAAAGTGATAAAAGGTCTCCCTTGAAGGGGACAAATCATGCTTTTTTTAAAATAATTCATTTGTGGTCTATATAAAGTGGAATGCTACCCCAACGTTCCCCCTTTTTACTTATTGTCTCTTTAAATCTAACGGAGGCACTTCAGACCCCGCCCCCCCTGCGTTCCTCTCCTCCTTGTGCAGCCATTTTTGCAGTATGCTGGGGGACGGTGTAATGAACAGCCGAACATTTTGACTTATCCACTTGTATCTTCATCATCCTTCAGCTTGGACTAAAAAAAATCACAGCGAGAAATGAAATTTTCAGATTCGAGGAAACTGGTAAGCCGGAAGTCCGTGAGCTTGTTTATCAGCTTGAAAAGTATGACCCAAGAAGAATATAAAGATATCTACGCAGCTCCTGGACAGACTACTTTCAAGATTTTATGAGCTCCTAGAGACTCCAAGTACACAACAAAATGTATTTAACGGCTAGAAAAGGGGATTTTGTATGATATGTCCCCATTAAAGTTCGCCACAAGCCATGTAGGGGGGACAGCAATGAAATGAAAGGAATGTGCGCGGACAGATGAGAGCAGAAGAAAGATTTTTGCCCTTCATCCAAGACTGTAGGTCTGGGGGAAACGTTAACAATGCACATCATGGCTGCAGCAGCATCGTGCTGTGTGGAGGTTTTCATTCTGCTGGGAGAAAGAAAGGGGTCAGAGTTGACGGGAGGATGGATGGGGATGACTGCAGGGCGTTTATGGAAGAAAACCTGAGGTGGCGAGACAGCGGCCAGTGGCTTCACCTCACACTGGAATCCGAATCAGAAGAGCAGCAGCTTTTGTTAAAAGGACAATAGAAAAGCAAATTACTTTGAAAGGTGATTTATTGACTAACGACGCTGATGCTGACAGATTTCCGTAGTTGACATTATTGATTACGTGGGTTTGTCGCTGCTGATGTAAGATTCTCAGACGTTTTCAAACCAGCGCATCAATATTTTTAGCCTGAAACTAAAAGCCACCATTTCTGACAGCGTCTCTCCGTGCTCATGTTGTGCCCACTGTGCACCAGTCATGACTATTTCCTCAACTTTCATCACCATAGCTACCAGCAAAATGTAGGAAGCAGAAACAATGAACAGATGATGGTCTGAATATCCTGGTTACAGTTGTTAGGATGTCGTTCTTTAAGCAGCAAAATACATCTCTAGCCCTGTCTTTTGCTACAGGCTCTGTGATTTACAGGCTTTTCTGGATGGGAAAGCAAAAAGTAATTATTTTCCTCTTTAAAAAAACAAATCTTTCTTTTTTGTTGAACTTGCTTTGTTTCATAGTACTGATTATCCATTTGAATGAGATCAACTATTATAATTGTAGCATCAAACTGTTAAAGTTTGATTCCTCTGTTGATTTTATTTCGTTTTGTTTGTTTGTTGTTCGGTCCTTTAGTCACCAGCTTGATGCCATTTTCTCTCTACAGGTCTGACCCAAATAGTGCAGCTCGACCTGGACCTCAAATACAAGACCAACATCAGGGACCTTTTCCAGGAATTTGACAACTTTCCTCCGGGAGCGGTCATAGGAATCGCCAGGGAGATGCAGCCGGTCTACAGGTAATCGCACTCCACTGGAGTAAAACTGATCAGTCAGAAAAATAATTCAGAAAGACTTCTTTACACATATAATAAAGAAATTATCATTAAAGTTCTTTTAGCTTTTTTAACCATTGTCTTTATCACACAAAGTGGGGGGGGGTGCTAACCCACAATGAGGGTCCAGTGAATATACACAAGTAAATCTAATCTGGTTCAGGTGATGAAACATAACTTTGTTTTTGTGTTTGCGCCGTCATAAACAAGGGGCATCAACTTTCAAGCTCGTTTTTCTTCCGCTGATTTTTTCTTCTTCTCTTTTTTTTTTTTTTTTTTTTCCTATGCCTCACCAAGATAACAAATCAAACTCTCCTGGTCTGTTCGGAGTTCCTCACTGTTTCCACCCGGGTGCAACATCAAAACAGGACGTCACTCTGTGTGTGTGTGTGTGTGTGTGTGTGTGTGTGTGTGTGTGTGTGTGTGTGTGTGTGTGTGTGTGTGTGTGTGTGTGTGTGTGTGTGTGTGTCGGGGTGTAAAAGTACATGATGCAGGATCAGGTGGCATATTCTGTGCAGCAGCTGCTTGCAGGGATAAACACGGGCAGGTGGTTTCCTCTGGGGTCTTTTTGGACCACGGGTGAATGAAGTTATGAATGTGCGATTTCAGCGAGGAGGCAAATGGGGACTGGCCTGCTTTCAGCCGTTCTGCTAAGCTGCTTTTATTCTTTCCGTTTACCGTTTAAAAAAAAAAACAACAACATTTTTTCAGTGTCGTGCTTAAATTATTGCGTCCACATTTAGCTGGAGGTTACATAGTGTGCAGTTGCACACACATCTTGTGAAGTGCAGCTTTCACCGTTGAACGTATGCATGAGTAATTACAATGCAATATCTAGGTTGCTGACTAGTGGAAGGAGCAGAGCTGCATTTTTCCTGCCAGGCTCCACTTGGCTCCTGCCTCTCCAAACAGATCTCTATCTCTGCTCGGCCACTGTGTTGGCTGGGGGCTTTGCCAGCCCTGAGAAAGCCCCGCTAATGTGGTTCCTGTGGGGCCGGACACACTTAATTTGAGTCCGCCAGCATCATAGCAGAGTGCTGGGCCTCTTGGCTCACGCAGCTCCACTGGTTGAGAGCTCCCACGCAGGACTCTGAGATGATCGGCTCTGCAGGTGCAACTTAATAAAACATTACAAAGTGAATTTATTTCTATAATTCTGTGCGAAAAGTAAAGGTCATATGATAAATGAATTCATCTCTCACAATGATCTATTTTAGGCATTCGTTTCTGTTCCTTTTGATTATCAGGGCTTGATATTCTGTTTCTCAGAAGCTTTGAATGTTACTTAAAATCCCTAAAAAAAGATCTTTTTAACAGAAGTAATTGCCTACTAAAAGGTATATCCTCATACCGTACATTTTATGCACTGAGTACTGGTGGGGCTCCTTTTGCATCAATTACAGCGTGACGGCAATGTGAACTGCCTATGGCACCCCTGGGGTGTCAAGGAAGCACAGGTTTTAGTAGTTGCCTTCATCTCCTCTTCCTCTTGTCAATACTTCGTAGAGTCTACCATAAGGGTTTAGGTCAGGAAAACTTTCTGGCCAATCAAGCGCAGTGAGCCCATGGTAATTACAGCGGGTGTAGGTATTTTTGGTAGGAGCCAGGTCCTGTTGGCAACTGAAAATGGTTTCGCCCAAAAGCTTTTCAGCTGAGAGGAATCATTTAGGGTTCCTAATATTCCCGGTAGATGGCTGTGATGACTTTAGATTTACCAGTGGAAGAACTCACCAGTCCCTTAATCTGTAGCCCAAGTGAGAAGTCCCTTTATGAGTGGTTTAACACAAGAAGTGTGACTGTCGCCCATGTGCTGGATAGGTCTGTGTGCGCTGACTTCAAGCTGCAGCCCAAGTCTAGCGAGTCTACCCCAAACTCTTGATTCGGCTTTGCTTCACAGTCCTCTGTGCCGCACTTGCAGTATCGTTTGTGTTCGTGCACCTTTTTGTACTACACTTTTTCCTTCCACTTAACTTCCCACTAAATGCAAAGTTACGGCACTTAATAGCCAGCTTCTTTTAAGTTCTGTTATAACTTCTGTTAGACCGTTGTCCAGTCACCATTGTTCCCTGTACTGTGTGGGCCATAACATTTCTTTTTTTATTTATACCTGAATTTCCCCATTATAGGACAATAAAGGAATTTCTTATCTTATCTGATCTTTTCTTTGATTTTTTTGTTTTATTCGTCATATGTAAGTTTCTTATATTCTGAAAAGAAGATAATAAACGTTTATGAGTTTTAATTTATTTTTATTGACTTACTGAAATAAATGAGCTTTCTGATGATGCACTGCATTATGGAGAGGCACATGGTAAACGCAGTTATGGTTTTGTGTCTAGAGAAAAGTTATTTTGTTGGTATTGGCACCGTTCCCTGGCAAGCAGGTCATCCTTTTCTCTACCAGATAAAATAAAATAAAAAAACAATTTTTTTGCATTTATGGAAAATATGAATAGCCAGCCTGTGAGCAGGGTCACTTTGCATCGCCGTGACATGAGGAAGTATCCATTAGAACAAAGTCCAGACTGAATGTACTTTGCAAATGGGTTTGCCACATGTTTGCATTATAAGCTATTAGTCTGTAGGCTTTTAAAACATTGCAATTTTAAAAAGCCTGATTTTATTGAAGCACAGCCAGTATCCTTGCTATTGTAACGCTCTCTTTTGTAGACTGAGGGGACTCTCAACTCCCACTCTGTTTTTTGTGTTAACGGAGGGAACATCATGCAGAACAACACATCCTCCTACCAGCCACATTCACTGCACATCTTGCCACTAAAAAGTTCATTATTTTACAAAATACCAATCGCTTCCCTGCAGCTGAGTCATTTTGTTTCAAACCCAGAGGATGAGACCCATTTCCTTGAATGTCTCGCGGACAAAAACACAAACACCCTTTATTTGTGCAAGATCCCATTGAGAGGCAGTGTTCTGTTCTTTCACTGAGCAAGAAGGGAACCGCTTTTTCTACATTTTGTGTGATGAGTGTCCATTGTGCCTCACAGTTCACCGTGTTAAAAAAAGAATCAAGAGTCTTTATTGTCACCATTATGCAACCATAATGACATTTTTGGTGTGACACCAGCTCCGTATTGGCATTTAACGCACAGACACAAATCAAACACATCCATGGACAACGGAAGAATGAGCAATCATAGAGAAGACCTTAAAAAAATGCAAAAACACAATATGAACAAAGCTAAATTTAGATTTAAGCTCTACAGAAAAAAAGGGCTTATCAGAAAGTAGAAAATACTGTGCAATTGTTAATATATAATAAGGCCCATTCAGATAAAAATAAAAGATTCGAGTCAAATGTACTAAGCAACACTTCCTGAGAGGCTAAAAAGCATGCAAACAGCCCCTAGCATCTGATAAAATTCAAATATTCAAGTAAAAAAAGACAGTATTGATGTAAAATACTGAGCAGTTGTGTGAATGTACCAGACAAATGTTTCCTGAGAAGCTAAAAAGTATGCAAATAGTTGTTTGCAAATTTTGAAATTTTTAAGTCATTTGAAATGTTCAAGTTAAAAAAACTGTGCGATTTGCATGAATGTCCAAACAAACACTCCCTGCGAAGCTGAAAGTGTGAAAAGTGACATTAGCACATGTGAGAATATGTAATTGGACCAAGAACCTGTGGAACCAGTAGTGTGATTGTAAACATGTAACAGACTATGACCTGGGCTGGTGGTTTAATTTGCTCTCAGCAGGGGACGATGGCCCTCACAGCTTTGGGAAATAAACTGTTTTTAAGTCTATTAGCTCTTAGTAAATAATCATCATAATGAGCAGAAATAAAGGCTGGAAAACATCAGTTTGTGTGTAAATATTTTATATAATGTGTTTCACGTATTGATTTAGTTATTGGACTAAATCTATTTTTCAAAAAATTAAAACTTTTTCAATCAGTCTGTATATGTAAAAAAAAAAAAAAAAATACATGTTTTTTTAAACACATCTTTCCCAGGGGTGGAAATAATTTTGCAGTTATTTATGCAGTAAATCAACTGACTTCTGAAAGCTTTTTTATGCTTTAATGTTTATACAGGGTATTTTGTGTTTTGAATTCTCCATTTTTTTTTTTCAAACTATGCAGAGATTTGTTTACTATCACTGTTATTGTGCACTTTGTGCACCAAGCTTGTCACTAGCTTCGCCAGCTGAACATACAGCCGACGTCTTCCCTGGGCGTCGACAGAGCCATCAGAGAGAGCAGGCTGCTTCTTGTCCCGAGCAAAGCGAAGGACACGCTGGTATGAGCTAGCAGCACAGAGTGTCCTTGTCCTCTGCTAATGCGTTCCATTCTTTCACAAGTCAGAGAAACTTCGCTGGTAAGATTGGCAGCAAAAAAAAAAACTGAATAGACGATGGAGGTGTGAACTGACAGAACGGCCATCTAAGCTAGAGCTAAGTGAAGTCTTACCGGTGTTCTGGGTCTGAGTGTACTGGTACAAGTAAATGAAAATAAAAGCTGCACTTGTGTTGGAGAACGGAGATATTCCTTCCATCACCCACCTTGCTCTTCCCTTAATGAAACCGCTCCTGGAGGAACACATTGGCTAAAGTTTTTTTTTTTTTTACCGAGTCTGTCTCCTTTCATTGTCTGCGAGCCATTATATCAAAGTAACGGAATCGCGGAAATCTGATCAAATAGACTTAAATGTCTGTTTTTGACAAAAGTTCAGCGAATGATACAAGGCAGATGTTCCAAAACAGCAATATGTTGCTGCATTTAAAACTCGATTATTAGAGTATGGCAGACAAAGTTGCCCATGGGGGATAATTCATACATTTATACAGAATCGTTATCCCAGATTATTAATGTAAAGTTAAGTGAAAGGAAAAAGTGGTTAAAAGAGATGCCAAAAGTGGATATTTCAAGGATTTCCTTTTTTTACAGAGAGCTTTATCCAAGATTATTAGTGGTTGAATGGAAGGGGGGGGGGTGCACAAGCAACAGGGAAGATATGTTTAGTAATGAATTATGAGTTTCCCTTTTTTCTGATCTGTGGAGATCCACTCATTGAATATGAAAAAGCAACCACATAATTAAAGATTAGCATTGTTTTTTGTTGTTGCTACTGACTAGACGTGTCGGAGTGAAGGCCAGCTGTCTGTGAGTGGCTGCGGAGGCCCATTGTCTCACATGAACTCTTGAAGGCATTTGTACAGCAGGCTAAATGAAAGCTGCCTTCCCTTCCCTGTCTCTTCTGATTCCCTGTGTGCTGTCAGTTGTGTACTTTAGCCATCTTGACACTGATGTCGTTCCACTTTGCTCCACACAGTAAACTGCAGCGATTTAAAACGGCCTCGTGGGACGGCCAGCGTAAACGTCCCCCTCGTCGACCTCGCTCACCCGGGATCCGTTCTGGGGCCCGTAGGCCCATCTTCAAAATGATAAATACTCCAGGAGGCCCACCAGTCCCCAGCTTACCAGCAGAGCGTACTAAATCTACATCTGCTGAATGTAGGTCAGTAGGAATATCAGAGCCTGACTACGAGAATCTGCTGCTCCCACTAGAAACACTCGAGCTTCACAGATGGGGCACGCCGTGCGACGCAAAACCCGGTTATTCACAGAAATCTTCATCAAGATCCGAAATAGGCAGAGCAAAGCTCAAGAGTGCTTTCTAGTTTTGCTGATAAACGCGATGCATATGCGTGCGAGCTCCATTAATATTGTATTTACAGTAGAGCTTGGCAGGAACTAAGAATAGTCCCAATGTTCTGGCCTAGGTGTGTGTTCACAAGCAGCCGCGCAAGGTTAGTTTGCCATTCATCCGTCGGTACAGATAGAGCGATTCAACAGCAGATGTTCCCAACTGCACGGACAAGAGCACTCTGTACTCTGAAGCCGAGGCACTCAACCTCCAGCAGAAAAAAAAACCACAGCTGAATTACAGAGATGAAAGTGGTTTTCATAGGCTCGGTAAAAGTAGAAACCCACACAACACAAAGGAAAAGGTAAAAATCTCTTTTTTTTTCTGTCGTTGGCATAAATTAAATAGTATATGCTGGGAACTGAACTTTTGAATGCTTAATTTTAGAAAAGGTTCAGTTTTACACAAACATTTAAAATGTTCCCTTATTTTCATTATGTGTTTTCTCTGCGGCCCTGAAATATTTGTCCTAAAATATATATTTTTCTTAATTAAGAAATAGTTAAACCAAAATAATCTCACTATTTTACTTTGAGGCAGCATTTTTTACATACCTCAAGCAAAGTATTTTTTTTTTGTCTTCTCCTCAGTCCGTTTTCTTTTTTGGAAAAAAACCATTAACTCCAGAAACACGTTGAGCACAAATATGAATACAGGCAGGTTGCTGTATCTACTGAAGCACAGCTTTCTGCACCATGTGTGCTGTTTATTCCCTGCTACACACACTATATTATAATACAGTATATATGTGTGGTAAGAGAGAAAAGATTTAGACCATCTTCTAAGATTTATTGATGCTCTTCAGTCTTTTAGTAGTAATACTGACAATATAAGGTCACATTTTTAGTACCTGACCTTCCAGCTTTCAGTGACTGTTGTCTTTGATGGTTAAAAAAAAAGTACAAAATTCATCTGAGTCATGTTTTCAAAGCACAACTTTTTCCCCTCCCTATTTTTTACAGCTTCTTTTTTTTTATTATATGACTGTGGAAAGCTTATAGGGTTTTTCCCCCACAGTGGTTGCAGTTCTTGAGCCACGCCTTTACTGGTTCTGTAAAAGAACCGGTTTCCGTTTGCATAATTGGAGAGGCAAGTCGGATCCACGTCCCTATTAACGTCTCCTCCCGTTAACGCGTGACGCTCACCCTGTATTATTAGTTTTTGTGAAAGGTCGTGGTGCGTGAACGTTTCACAACCCCGATCAGATGATCTCTCACTCACACGCTGGTTAGCTGCTGTTCCTCATCAGCTCAGCCCAGTTTCAAGCTGGAACTCGGGAAGACCCAGTTTTTTTTTGGGACCAGACCTCGCGGCGGCGGAAGTAAACGCCAGCACCACTTTAGCACTTGAACCAGGTTTGGCGTTAAAAGGGCCAGTAGGTTTTTGAATTTAAATGAACAAATTATTGTCACAAAACAGATATAAATACGTATTAAGCTAAAGTCGTGCATGAAGGTTAAATTACCAGTAAAAGGAAGATTGCTTGTTCCAATTTAAAAGGGAATACTTGATTCTGATTGGCTCCAGGGTGTGCGTTAAAAAGTGTTATAGGACACCTATAAAAAAGTTCTGGTCAAATGACGGTGAAAAAAAACCCCGCTTAATTATAAATGATTTAATGTTTCTTTCATTCGTAAGTGACCGTGGTATAAGCGGGATAACGCCCTTCGAGGCGTCCATTATCAGAAATTTGCGTCGTCCGTTATTTTCTTATAATGGACGCCTTGTTGAGCATTCTCCCTATAGTTCATGAACATGCGTTAGTTCAGACACACACGTTTGTGAGCATTATTGCACATATATGTACGTGCATGTGTGAGTCTGCAGGTGTGTGTGTGTGTGTACACAAGTGTGCATGTGAGTGTTATTTAGTTGTAGGGAGGGGGTCTGTCTGTAAAAAAAAAAAAAAAAGTTAGCAATCACTGGATTTAAGACAAAAATATCAAGTTAGAGAACCAGATTTACCAAAACCAACCCAGAATTTACTGTGTTGAGCAACGTTCTGGTCAGTTCCCATCCTGGTTAATAATTACAAGGTTGTTGAGTTTAGCTGACTAATGTACAACCCAACACTTGTTCTTCCCTCAGACACACCTTCTGGCAGTATCGTAAGGAGAACCCTAAGACCAGAGTAGGAGAGCCTCCTCCTGAGGGCCTCCCAGGCTTTAACAGCGGGGTAATGCTGCTGGACCTGAGCGCCATGAGAGCGTCGGCTCTCTACAACCAGCTGCTGAAGCCCAGCAATGTGGCCAAACTAGCGGACCAGTATCGCTTCAGGGGCCACCTGGGGGACCAGGACTTCTTCACAATGATCGGCATGGAGCATCCCGAACTGTTTTACTCTCTGGCCTGCGGCTGGAACCGCCAGCTGTGCACCTGGTGGAGGGACCACGGCTACGGAGATGTGTTTCAGCTGTATTACGGCTGTGATGGACCTGTTTACATCTATCACGGGAACTGTAATTCCCCCATTCCAGACGACTGAGCTGTGTGCTGCTGCCTTTCTGGCACTGAAAAGAAAGAAAATATTCATTGTGTAGCAGAAGGAAATATTTCTTCCTGTTAATGTGGGATCTAAGACTTGTTTTCTAGAGAAGTTGACTTTCTTTTCCAGTCAAGGACCCTGTCCCTCTGCTGGCAGAGGGCATACCAAAGAGCTGCCTACCTAAGAATGGGCTCTGCTGCTGTTTGTTGTATTACGTTTGGGCCACAGCTGCTGTCTCAGACAACAGCAACGCAGAGGGAGTTTGCTTTTGCATAGATGGCTTTGACACGTGCAGCACCTCATGCCATGAGAATACCTTTCATTCCAGATTCAATGAAAGGAAACCTTGTGGTTTATGGTGCCAGAGGGAGCTCAGAACTCAGGAGCCATGTTCAATTAAATTCAAAGGGATATTAAATGTTGTAACTCCGTATTTTACAGGTTTCTTGAAAGAGTTGCCGTAGATGCCGATGGCCGCAGCGGTCTGTCTTACAGCAGATCTGGAGGAGCCTCTGAGTGAAGACACTCTGTTGTCTAACTGATCAAGTGGGTGTCCAGGCTTATCCGTAACGTTCTTCATTTTATGAAGAATCCTTCTTTGCACAATCATCTCCTGAGGCGCTAGAAAAGCCTCCAGAACAGAGTCGACCTTCTTTATTAGCTTGTTGAGCTGTTTTAAGTCGCTGGCTCTGACTCCCCTACCCCAACAGGTGATGGGACTTTCAACAACAGACGTGTAGAAGATCCGCAGCGTCTGGCTACAACACTGAAGGACCTAAGCTTCCTCAAGAAGCAGAGTCAGTTCTGTCCCTTATGTACAACCCCTGGCAAACATTATGGAATCACCGGCCTTGGAGGATGTTCACTCAGTTGTTTCATTTTGTAGAAAAAAAAACAGATCACAAACATGACACAAAACTAAAGTTATTTCAAATGGCAACTGTCTGGCTTTAAGAAACACTAAAAGCAATCAAGAAAAAAAAAGTGGTAACGGTTACTTTTTTAGACAGGGAAAAAAATATGGAATCACTCTGTAAATTTCCATCTCCAAAACTAACACCTGCATCAAATTAGACCTGCTTGTTTGTCTGCATCTAAAAAGGAGTGATCACACCTTGGAGAGCTGCTGCACCAAGTGGACTAACATGAAAAATGGCTCCAACACGAGAGATGTCAATTGAAACAAAGGAAAGGTGATTCCATAATTTTTGCCAGAGGTTGTAGACGTTTGTGTCCCCAGTCCAAACTGTTGTCCAGGTGAACACTGAGGTATTTACACTCCTCCACCTATTATCCCGTGATAGAAATAGTGTTTGACCTATTTCTGTTTCTCCTAAAATCTACACTCATCTCCTTTGTTTTATTCGCGTTCACGATGAGATGGTTGCAGCTCCCTGCTCACAGCTTCTTGTCCGTCTCTGATGCACACAAAGACTGCAGCGTCATCTGAGGGTTCCTGCAGGTGTCTTGTACATATATGAAGTCAACAAAGAGCTGCTGGTGACTGTGGAGGCTGTTGTGTGTTTCTCACTAAGATAAAGGAGATCAAAGATTGATAAATCAGGTCAACACCTCTTTGAAGCACAAAAACATCAACTTTATCCCCTTCGGCGACAGATTGCCACGCGACAGCCCGCTGGACAGCACCGATGACAACCAATCAAAATATTTAAACGGTTGTTAGGAAGAAATCGAGACACAACGAGCGTCTGCTCTTTCTGCAGCTGTTTCCAGCTCACATGCACGTTGGCTGGACTTTGTTCTGTGGCTTCGCAGAAAGAAGGTTTTCCAACTTCCTGCCAAAAACATTGAGATTTGGATAATCCTCTCTTAGATATAACTGTGCATCAGTGTTGTAGTCAAGTCACTATGCCTCGAGTCCGAGTCCAGGTTCGAGTCTCCAGTGTTCAAGTCCGAGTCAAGTCCAAGTCATTAAAAAAAAATCCGAGTCGAGTCCGAGTCGAGTCACTATTGATCCAAGTCGAGTCCTTATTGACCGTGACGTGTGATGTATGACATGAAGCAGTAACATTCCATTGCACTAATAATTTAGATATTAAAATCATACACCAAATAATATTCTAATGACATATTAAAATTATAGCCTAATGATATAAAAAAAAGGTCGAGTCTTTTTCTCAATTTCCGAGTCAGAATGATCTGAATGTAGGAGTCCGAGTCCAAGTCAAGTCACGAGTCTCTAAATTTAGCTAATGACTCGGACTCGAGTTCGAGTCTCGGACTCGAGTACTACAACACTGCTGTGCATACATACCCATCTGTGCTATGTGTCTCGTCGCTACCCCGTAACAGACTGCCACACTGTTCATGGCTTGACTCTGTAGGGATTAAAGTAGAATAAGAAAGGGATGGACAGAGGCTGAGTTAAATCCAGATGACTAGATGTTGCCTCCATTTAAAATGGTTCGCTTTGTTTTCGCTAAGTAGCACTTTGGCTCTCATTTAGCACCAAAATCCTCTTTTTTTTGGGGGGGGTATGTTTAATTATAATTTTTCCGTGTTTCTTTTCATTGGTACCAAGGGAGTTTTTCTGCTAAACTTTTTTCTGCTACACTGGTTGTCATTCTTCCTTAGCGGTAGTTTTTTAGATAAAAGTCTAAGGATGGCTAATAATTACCGTGCTACTTTATGTTGCGTTCTGTTAAAATGACATGCTGTATCTTTTGCCTCATCACATCTTGATTTTAAGACACCCATCACTAGGATTGGACTGTGATGTAAAGATTGGACTATGATGTTAGTCCAGATCCCCCTAAATGAGTAAAATGGCTCCGTAAGGCACTCCACAGCTCAGAAGCCAATTTAAGCCCCATGTTGTTTCATTATTTGTGGCACCTACAGATAATAAGACCTGACTTCTTTTTAAGCAGGTTCAGGGTCAATATTTTGTACTCAAATGGCCAGAATGGTGTAAAACCTGCAAAAACATAAACATAGACATTTAAGTTTGGAAAAGTGACATTCTGTAAAAGGAAAATGTGGATGAGCCCTTTGGCTTTTTTATATTAGTACCAACTAGAAAATGAACTGGATGATCAGCAGCTAGGCTCAAGACTTTCATAGCCCAACAAGCAATCAAAAAGTTGTGGCGACCATGTTTAAGACTTCAGATTTAGTTTTATATTTGATCTGATTTAGAAAAAAAACGGTGCCTCAGCACTGATTAAAAAGTCAGATTTGTTCATCTGATTATTTTGATTTTAACTGTGACAGATTTTAGTGGAGTCCATGCATAGCATAGAGCTGCGATTTTCTGCCGAATGCATAAAGGCCATTTCTGGTTTAGTTTTCAAACACTTATAATCTTCTAATAACACCAAGCGGTATTAATATACCCTGCTCCAAAACGCTGTGTTTATTCCCACAACGCAGAGCTGCTGGTATGGACCAAAATCAGACATCAGCTGATCGTGAAATGTACACAAACAATCCTGTTGTTTAAAACGGAGTTAATAAATCGAGATGTTTATCTTAGGACCTCTGTTTACAGTAAAACTGAATTAAATTATGTAGCTTACACAAAATGTGACATAAGATGGACAATGTAAAAGGAAGGGTGAAATATTAGCTGTCTGTTCATTTCATGGAGATGATATAGCGATGGAGGGATGTGGCCCAGACTGTGGAGGACAGAACCAAGAAGCAGTTTAGGACTCTTTGGTGAGAAAGCTCCGGATGGCCGGGTCTGCTCTGCCTTCATTCAGATGAGCTGACTCTCGGATGTAAGGACGCCGCCGCCTGACAAACAATACATGACTAATGTCTAACAATCTGTTCTTTTTATACGTTGCATAATTTCAATGAATGTTTTTTAAAGCCATATGAATAATCAGTAACTTGACAGTAATTCCGAGATTGTTAAAACTTTTACAGCAATAAACATGCATTTCTGAAACATTGAAGACGCGTGTTCTTTCTGCATCACTCAGGTGAGACATAAATACACCAGATTGGCTCTCAGCTTGTTGGAAGATAAAAAAATGCTCCTTCTTGTAGGAAGGAGCTTCGAGTTAATAAAAGGGCCACTGATGGCCGTTGTTGGTCGCCTATCATTGAACTTCAGCTGTGACTGAACACAGACGTTTATCAGCCAGTGCGCGCGTTCCAGAGAGACTATCGAAGCCAGGAGCGTGACTGCAGATATTGACCCATTTTTAGTTTTCTTGCTGCGCTGACTGAGCTGACGTTCATATTCTAAGAAACGTCAACGCTCAATAGCTGTCAGTGTCTGACTAGATGCAGGCTTTAACACGGGAACGCTCGGGGAGAGCGTCTTTCAGCACAGTAGGAGCGCATTATAGACTCGCTGCTAACCATGACAGATACTTTATAAACAGGGCTGTTACAATCCTAAGGTATGGCAGCCAAACTATGCTCGCATTAAGTCTTTCATTTGAAAGTAGTTCATTTGTCATTTTTCCTGTAGGTCTGCATCCATGTTTTTTTCAACTGCTTTGTCTTACAGACACACCACTTTGTGTGATTTTTTTTTTTTTTTTTTTTTAATTACTTCCCCCACAATTAACAAACATCTATTAGTAATTTTTATTGGACAGTAAATGTGATTAATCCTTCATGGATGGTAAAAATGCTCACATCACTGTTACCATGGAAAGTTTATTTAAATAAGTGTAAAAAATAAAACTTTCCATTCGTAACGCCTGAAACCATGTTTAGAAGTGAATCTTTTTCACATACTAGTTTATCTAAACAAAACTCACACATGTAGGGAAAATAAATTTAGATAATCCTTCTCCTGCAGACCTCAATTGAATTTCATAAAAACGTGGGATTGGTTTTTAAAATACCATACACTTGAGTTTCATCCACAAATTAACCGCTTATATTATTTTTTAATTAGTTAAGTTGGTCTGTTTCCTTTTCTGTCATACTTGAGTTTAAAATGAATGCGACATCTAGAGCTATGTGTAAAAACCCTTGAATAAATAGCCTGTAGTGACGAACAAGGTTATAAAATGTTCAACAATCCGCTTCCCCAAGGTAATCATTGTTGTTCAAAGTGTTTGATTTCCATCATTAAACCTTAATTTTAGGAAACATGCTTTTGACCAAAGATGCCCTTATCAGTTACAGACCAATACTCAATCCTCCATTTGTATCTAAACATTGATGAGGAAGAAGTGATTGTTGATTAGGTTTCTGAACATTTAGACAGTAATAACCTAGTTGAAATGTTTCAGTCACGTTTCAGAGCCCATTATATTTCCTAAACGCCTCAGAAATTCGACTCAAACATGTCCTGTTAGATCTCAGTACTTCATTTCACAGTCACAGAGTTCTCTTAAATAGGCCCGAACATGTTGTAGGGCTCAAGGGAACTACAATGTTTGTCTAGATCATATTCGTCCAGCTCATTCCAGTTCATCAGCCACCCACAGGGGTGAGTTCTTTATTATATTAATGATTCTACTTCAGACAGAGAGTGGTACATTTCCTGTGTTATCCTGATGATACCCATAGACCTAAACATAGACGCCTCGTTGGGCGGGTTCTGCCTATGCTGCGGATGCGTCAGAGCGGCCGCCATGTTGAATGTGGCAAATCTGCAGTTAGTCTGAGTCACTTAAACAGTATGAGAGGGAGTTTAATCTCAGAACATACTTTATATTCGTAATATTTTCATTTTTGTAATATTACGAGTTTATTTTTGTATCCCTTCGGCTTCATTCTCCTGACTTTATACTCGTAAAGAATAAAAATAATTAAAAGAATCTAACCTGGCCCTATTACTCCAGGACTGAAATAGTTCTGCAAACTGTGACTATTATGGAAATGTTCCCCCTTAATTGTCATAATATGACGTTTTTCTCATAATATTACCACTTTTTTTTACATTATTGTCCTAGGACTTTTTTTCTCATATTAGTAACTTTCTCTTTAATACTCCCCCAAAACTTCTGTTCCTAATCTGTGACTATACCAGAACTTAAAAGGTTCACATGTGACACGGTTTGACTGTTATATTCATAACACACACACACACACACACACACACACATATATATATATACATATATATATATATATATATATATATATTTATATATATATATATTTATATATATATATATATATATATATATATATATATTTATATACATATATATATATATATATATATATATATATATATATATATATTTATATATATATATACATATATATATATATAAACGGTTGGTACATTTCCATGCAGCACAGGAATGAGGCATCTTCTCTGATCGACGTTCACTACAACAGAACTTAACTTCTTTCTGCCACATACAATATGGAGGTGACGTTGACGTACGAACCCGCGCCCAACGTGGCGTCTACGTATATGATGTCTATGATGATACCTAGAAAGCCTGATGAGTCCAATCAGTTGGTTAGTGTATAGATATGTGTTCCAGAGATAAAACCTGGCATTACTTTTAATTTTTTTGCTTTCTATCTTAGGCAGAACAGAGATTGTTTTGTTTAGACCATTACAAATAAAGTAAAACTATTGCCTAGTTATTTATCCTGGATGGCATTCATCTTGAATGTAACTATTTAAACAGTTTTACTCCATTTTTTCAGCCTTTGTCATTTTTTTCTTGTACAGTGGGCGAAATACGTATTTGATTCCCTACCTACAGAGTTCCTAAGTTTACTCACTCATAAACAATCGCACAGTCTCTAAATATTATGATAGTTTTAATACCAAAGAGAATATTAATTAAAAAAAATAAGAAGTTGTGTTACTAAAACAAAAAATTGGTTCGCACGTCAAAAATTGAAATGTAAAGTGTTTGAGCAAGAACTCGGGTAGTGTTGCAGGAAATCAGACATACTTATGCGCCCTAGCAGTCATATCAATACTTTTATTATTTTGAAATACAACTGACCTGAATTTGTTATTTGTATAGAGCACCCCAGTCTACAGAATCATTGTTTTTTTTTTCTTTACAACAAAGTCCAGACCCAAGAGCTGTCAAAGGATGTAAGGGACAAGATGGTGGTTCTGCAAAAGATGGAAGGGGCTCCAGGTGGAAGCACGGTGAGAATCTGACAGATTTTGGATGGATTATTGGGAAATGGAATAACTATAAATGCCAATAGAATAGATTACAGTTTGTGGTTATAACAAAGCAAAATATGAAGTTAAGGCATATGAATACTTTAGCAAGGCACTTCAACACATTTATTACCAAATGTTCTTTATAGAAATTTTGCACCGAGGACAATAATTAATGTTTTATTGAAGAGCGATGTAGATACACCACATAGCTCCTATGCAGAATATAAATGGAGCATCAGATTAAAGGGAGAATATTCATCATACAAGCACGTCTCTGTTTCTGTCTCCCTGCTGCAAGCAAGGCATGACCTCTTTATGCCACTGATGTTTACCGGGGGGGGAAAAAATGCAGTACAGACTGAAACACATCCATGACCCCTGACACTGAAATAATCCTGTCTACCACGGAAAGTAAAAATGCATCACTTATCTAGACACCTGATCTGCATACTCTTTTAGCTTAGATACTCTTCTGAGAGCTACATTCTTTTGAATTATGTGTTGCCGATAAACATCAAGGTCAGTTTTGCAGAAGAAAAGGGAAAAGGGTGGAGACGGGGCAACTTCATCGGTTTTCTAGCTTTTTGTAGACGGTTGTGTCAGAATGGAGATATCCTCTTTCGGTCTGCTGCCAATAGTCTGTTAAAGCCCTGATGGCCACTCACAAGTTTCCCTATAATTGTGTTTGGGATATTCAATAAATTAGAACATCTGTTCAAATTAGGCTTGTTAGATGAAGATAACCTTAAAGCAGGTATTAAACTTACAGTATGTTTCATTATGCTCATTTCTGTATTAAAGTGTTTCTTTTTTTGTTCTGATGTAATATTCTAAACATAAATGTCATGTTTTCGGGAGCTGTCAGAGTGTAATTAATCCATATGTTGTGTTTTACTTTGTGAGTTGAGTTACTGAAATAAACCTTTGAATAATATTCTAATTATCAAATAACACTGTGTTCATGTTGAACCTTCTCTGTGTTTATCAAAATGTGACAATGTTTGGTATATTTTTTGGGGTGAATTTAAGTAAAATTGTTTTGTTTTCCATGTGACTCAATAGGTGTAATTTGTTTAGAAAGTACAAATTTAACAGAATCATAATTTTTGCCAAGTGTGTCACAATCCCACCAACAAATGTCACCTCTATAAATTCTAGTTTATAGTTTGCAACAATAGAAAATCTACTTTTTGATTGTCTTTGTTTTGTGTGTCTAAATGAAAAAGTTACATTCTACTTATTTAGGATTCTCTGAAATAAACTTCGACTACTAAAATGAGCACTTAAGGAAGTAGATTAAAATAAGTCTGAGTATTTGATATGTATAGTAGGGAATGAAGCTGATAATGGCATTCATGGAAAACACAAAATTACATTTCTTTGGCATTTTCTCTGACCAAGAGGCACAGAAGGAGCACAAAAAAAAATGACTACGTTAGTCTCTGAAGTTACTAATTATTGAATTTACCTGTTTAACAAACTACTGCACTGGGATTTCTGAACCTCTTCCCCCTCTTGTGATTAATAAACACTGTAGAGATAAACTGATTTGTGTAATTAATAGAAGCTACATGTAGCTGCTTCAGATTTGAAATCCTTCAGATATCAAATCCGTCTGTAAATCAGCGAATCCATGAGTCAATGTGGAGCATTTCTCAGCAACTGTTTCAGGAAACAGAAAAATGAAAACATACGTACAGTAAAATATGTCTCTGTGGTACCAGTCTGTCATGGCTGACTCATTGGATATGCGCTTTAGTAAAAAGCCAGCGCACATCCTAATGATAATCCTCCAGATACATGTATGATGACCAAACGCGCAGTGTGTCGCAGTCATTGCTTTTTTTCAAAAATGCTGAATCATATAGTAGAATTGAACAAAATGGCAGACAATCTGCTCTTTTGGAGTATTACATTTTGTAACTAATGTATTCCATGACCTACATTCACATCCAACTGATTCACATCAAGCTGACATGCAATAAGACCAAAGCAACTGATACTAGACAAATGCTGCTGACGGCCCAAAAGGTCAAAAACAGAACCCTGTGAAGTCTAAAATCTATCTATCTATCTATCTATCTATCTATCTATCTATCTATCTATCTATCTATCTATCTATCTATCTATCTATCTATCTATCTATCTATCTATCTATCTATCTATCTATCTATCTATCTATCTATCTATCTATCTATCTATCTATCTATCTATCTATCTATCTATCTATCTATCTATCTATCTATAACATTGTGATTTATAAATCCCAGCACTGGGGATTAGTTTCTATTGTTATGATGATGAGACAAGCTCTATTCTTTCTGATGAATTCAATCAATTCATTACTTGTTGTTTTGCTTTTAAAGTCAGACATGGCTGACAATATTGTAATCAAAGATTCTGAATGTCCGACTGCTTAATCAGTTTCTCATTCCTCGAGGCAAATTATTATTATTAAATAATAATTATATATATACATATATATATATATAATTATTATTATTAAATAATAATTATATATATATATATATATATATATATTGTTGTTGTTTGTGCTGACTCTGGGGCTATAACATATACTATTCTTCGTTTTTTTCTTCAGCCGTACTGATTATTGAGTCTATAATGCAGTGCAACTTGGGAATTAAGTCAAAGTTGACATCTTGCTTTTTTTTCTTCATTTTATGTTATTGCTAATTTAATCTTAGTGGTCAAATATTCTAAAACTTGAAGTTGATCCTCCAGTCTTCCCATGAACTCTGACTTGCTTTTCTGTTCCTGCTGAAGAAAGGCTTCCCCACAGCATGATATTACCTCTATCATGTTTCAGGGGGAAATGCAGTGGTAGGTTGCAGCCATACGTAGTTTTTACATGTGGGTAAAAAAAAAATGCATTCTGGTCTGAACAGAGCACTTTCTTCCACATGTTTTCTTTGTTCTATTGTTGGTTTGTTGCAAATTGCAATTGGACTTCTAATTGTTTCCTCTTGCCAGAGGCCAGATTTTCTACGTTGCACAATATATGCAGATGTTAGAAGGGTGGACAAGAGGCTGATGCTTGAGCGGGGGGAATGTTTTACATGGAAATGATCTCTCTATCTCGTCATTCATTTATTTATTCATTCTTTCTTTCTTCTGCTCCATCTGTGGCCTGTTTGCCTGCTGTGCACCAGCTCTCCCCTTCTTTGACCAATATCTCTGACCCACCATTGTTGACAGACAAGATGTTTTCATTCGGAGACCTGCCACAATAGCTGCTGCACAATTTATTTTCTTGCAATTTGACAGTGCTCCAAGAGTGGTCAGAGTCACGGCGAACGTCAGCACAGAAGCAAAAGCACAGAAAGGTGCTGCTCTCAGTTGAAACGCCTTCACGTGACAGCAGATCACGCAGCTTCATTCGGTAAGCATCACATCATGTCGCATCACGTTTAATCCACGATAACCGAGCATGAGAAGAGTTCATGCCCCTTTTAAAAAAATATCTCTGAAAGCTGGAAACATTATGCTTGCTTTCCACAAACTAAATATTGGTTTTGTTCTGCGTTCCCGTGTGGTTGAACAATTTGTATTCAGTTTGTATTTAGTTTAGCCATGGTTCTGCAGTCCCATGTGTTTGAACAGTTTGTGTCCAGAGGGACCGTATTGCTTAACAGAACCAACCTGTAACTCAAAAAGCTCAGAGGCTGCTTTGGTAGGGACGTTAGATTTAGAACCAAGAAAATAATGTGTTACCATAAGGACACGTTTGATGAGGCAGACACCAGCTCAGAATGCACATAGTTGCACATACCATGCAGACACAAGACATAATCGTTCCTTTTTTTTTTTATAAACTGTTGATTGCACTGACCGACAACAACTCTTAATAAATACAGTTCATTAAAAAGTGGTTTCTAATAAAAAAAAAAAAAAACTTTTTAAGGTATAAAGCTCCTTGCAATAAACTAGTATGTATTTGGCCAATTAGAACAACGGTCTAAAAACAATGCAAATTATAACCAAAAATATTAAAGCCAAAAGGTTTGATGAAATCATTATTGTCAATGTCATAACTATTGGCAGGTGCCTGGCACAATTTCCTAAGCAAAATGAGACCAAATATATATGGGTTTCATAAACATTTCTTTGCTAGTACATAGTGTCTGACAGCCTCTAAAATATAACTGCGACATCTAGGTTTTATTTAGTTTTTGTTTATTTCACATATAGGCAGAATAAGCTTTATTTGTCATGTTTGTGCACACAAACAAGAAATTGGACTTTGATAAATATAAATATATTCAAGAAAGGGGAATATAATATACAGGTTTTTTTGTAAACATCCATACAATGTTTTTTTTCCCTTTTTAAAAAAAAAAAAAGGAAGACAAGGTTAAGTTAGTGAGAATATGCATATCGTCAATCTGAGTACTCTGACTGTTGAATTTTCAGAGAAAGAACCCAGGGGAAGAAGCTGTCTCTGTCCGCCTGCAAAACCCCGGCTGGGTTTTGCAGGCGCTCTGTAGCACTGACCTGCAGGTAAAAGTTTGTGTGTGGTCTGCAGAGATGTTAGCTTCCCATTTCCTGACCCTAGACCCGTAGAAGTCCTGAATGGAGGGAAGGTCAGCCCCAAAGATCTTTTCTGCAGACCTAATTGTTTATTGCAGTCTGGACCTGTCTTGTTTTTTAGATGAGCCATACCGCACAGTGATGGACAAACACGGGACAGACTGACGGATGGCAGTGTAGAAGATGACCCATAGATTGTACTTCTTGAGTTGGTGCAGCAAGTAAAGTCTCTCCTGGGCCTTTTTCTGAACAGTGTTTGTGTGCAAGGACCAGCTCAGGTCCTGAGAAAGGGGGGTTTCCAGAAGCTGGAAGTTATCCACATCAGTGTTGTTTGGAGATGGTGAGGGGAGGCAGTGAGTTTTGTTTAATGCCTGCTTAAAGGTTGTTCTCCGGAAGTCCACCATCACCTCCACTGTCTTGAGTAGATCAAGCTCCAGGTGCTTCTGATCGCAAATTTAAATAAAAGCAGTACAATCTTTGTTGCACATATTTATTTTTCCAAAAAGTTCACTGATAGCCTGATGCTGCAAGAACTTCCTTCCCCATAATAAGCTTATCTCGACATCAAAGTATAGCTGTGTTTTGAAGTTTGCCGGTAACATCGGATTAATTTGGGTGGTGCAGGGTAAATCACTGAGAACAAGCCGTCTCACAACAGGGCAGACATGGATATGTTTGGTCTGACTCAAGAGCCATGTATTAGAGTCATTTATTCACAAAAACATAAATCCGGGATGCTCTCCTCCCAGACAGCATCCTGGAACCCTGGCTGGGAGCGTGACACACATAATACATAGCACTGTCAGGTAGAAATTAGGTCTCTCTGTTGCCCTACTTTAAAGTCTACGACCAGAAATATCCCAATAAATGTCCAAACCTGCCTTTAGTGAGAGGATGGAAAAGAGGGCGGCTTTTAGCCAAAACCTCAAACAAACGATAAAACCAATTAAAATCAAACAAAGAGAAAATTGTAACACCCTAACATGGTAATTTTTTTATTCTTCGTTCCATTTCAATGCATAAAACGTTTCAGCACACTTTAAAAACAAAATTGGTCCAGAATTCACTCTTCGTTCAGGAAGCAACATGAAGCCAGTAACATTGTTAGACTACAGCGGTGACTGTAAGGATGACTTTTAATTTGAGCATTTAAATTCAGGAACAAATACTCATTATATTTTGTAGGTCCATAAATTCTACTTAAACATCAGCTAACATGCTGTGGTCTGGGTGACATTATCGTTGTGTCCTTTAAATCTGTGAGCAACCATGGATCTAAGTTGTTTTCAACTTCAGTGATTGTTTGCATAACTAGAAACTGATTCAGCTCAGTCAGATTGAATGGAGAGCGTCTGTGTAAGGCAGTTTTCTGGTATTGGCACAGATTTTCAGACAGATTTAGGATCAAACATTGGCTGTGCCATTCGAACACCAAATATGTTCTTTTGTATATGCGATGCCCAATATTTCCCAAATTTATCGCACAGTACAACTTGAACTGCAGTGAACATATCTAATTATATAACTACCATGCATTCAGACTCTCCGTGTCATGATCAGAGCTATTTTCTTGAACTCCATGCAGAATTGATATGAAAAGGAAATTTATTACAATGGTACAAGGGACAGAAATGCAACTGAACAGGGTTTTCTGGGTCTGGAGGTCTGAAGAACCGATGGTACCGTGGAGGTATAAAATAGGTGAGTCCAGGAGAGACTGAACAGAGTTGGAGAGTGTGTAGGCCGAGGAGGGCGAAGCTTCAGGGATCGGCTGTGGTGCGAGAGGTCCAGCAGATGAAGGCTTCCCATGGAGATGTGGCAGCTTTACCCGGAGGCACATAGAGCACACGGATCAGTCGGGGTGAGTAAGCTTGAACTCTTTCTCAGAATTAACGAGAAACTTTGGGAAACTCAGAAAATGCAGCGGCTTGACTGTACCGTGTGAGTTGGTCTTCAGGCGAAGTGGAGTCATGCTGCGGCTCCACAAACCCTCAGCTGTTAAAGATGGAGATGCAGCATCTGGGGCAGGCCAGCCATGCCCTCCAGCTGCCAACCTGTCTTCAAGGAGACTCACATATACAAAAATTCATACACATGCCTGTACATCCTTGTTTAAAGTAATCTTTTTCATATAATTCCTCTGTCCTCTACATAGCTCATACAGATTGGAAACGGTACTTCTCTTGTGGCTTTCTTTCAACCATGACTTTCTCTGTGCTATTCTTTCTTATAGGCCAATTTGTGAGGTGCACCTGAGCTGTGGATCTCTGCTGCTCCTCCAGAGCCTCTTTTCTGCTTTTCTCATTAACCCACCAGTTCATTCCCTTAGCAGTAAAACATTAACTTCCGTATGCTTAATATTTATTTTCTTGACAACAAGCAATGATTATCAGACACTCGGTCTAATTATGTCATTACCAAAATCTGGAGCTCAGTTAAATTGTTTAACATGACACAATTTGATCTTCGTAAATTCTGCAGGGGACCTAAAATGTTACATGACATCATGTGGAAAAGCGTGAAGCAACAGTAAAGCAGAGATGATGAAGCGTGGCAGGAAAGGTGACATGACCTCAAAAGCCATCAGAACATCTAGTTCCCTTTAAATGTAGGGCGCTGTATCAGACATTTATTGTAAAAAGCGTTAAACCCTGCATTGAGTGATCAGAAGTGACCAGTGAATTTGCCCTTTTCCTGAAGAGTCAACAACCTTTTAACCCATTTGTGGTGTTTGTTGGTGATATGACGTCTTACTCCTATTGAGGTCACCCAGATCGCTTTTGGCAGGACCTTAAGAAGGGCATGTGTGGGAGTTCATGGAAGGACGCAGTTTCAGGTTGGTTCTATGTAATGCTAAAGGACTGTGCTTACAAAGCAAGCCTGATGTCCTTGTGCTGATTTAATGGGAACGTTTTTCCCCACCCATCTCTGTTGGGACATGTTTAACTCAGTTGCAGCACTTGCATGGTCATGCGTGCACGCTCACATGGTTATGCATATATATTTCAAATAACACATCTTAGAGAAGCAGTTGGAAGAAAAATAGTTTGTTACAATAAAATGGATTGGATATATCAGCCCTTTCCTGACGTATGAGTTTCGGACAAGATGTAGGACAGAGAACTGTATATATAGGTCAGTGTGCTACACTGCAACCAGAAAGCCAATATTGGCCAAGCTTGAGGGGGGGGGGGGGGGTCTAGACTCTCTCTGCAGCTTTTTTAGGACTTTTTAACATGGCAATGTGATGATTCTGGCACTGGAGCTGATCCTGCTCTTAATCAGTCACACCTGTTCAGTCTCCACCTATCTGCAATCAACCTCTACTGGCTCCACCTGTCTCCAGCTGCATAAAAACCCTGTTCTTGTCAGTCTCCAGTGCCAGATCGTCTTCGAGCCAACCGGTGAGAACTTTCCAGCACTATCCCAGAAAACCTGCCTGTCTGTTGCCCGACCTGTTTTGCCCTCTGTTTTTTGAGCCTGCCTGATCCTGTTCTGGTTTTCCTGCCCGCCTGAGTTCTGCCTTGCAGCCTCTGGATTCTGGACTGATTCCCCGTGTTTCTGATCTCGGTCTGCCTGTGAGTTTGAGACCTGCCTGCCCCCTGTAAGCCTGTTCTGTCGGATTTCGGACCTGGATCTGGACCCGGACCCTCTTTGGATTTCCCCTCTGTACCTCTGCTGGAGTTGTGAACTACCGTTACCGGACCTGGACTGTCTCTGGATTTACGCCCCTGGAAAACCCCTCGTCGTCTGCCTGCTGCCGACCGCTCAACGGTCCGTTCCCTTCTCCCAGCGGACGGATTCTGCCCCAAACACTTCCAGCTGTCTCTCCATGCCCTGGCTGCTCCCGTTATCAGGTTAGTCAGTTTGTTTCTTTGCTAACCTGCCTCAGTAGTCTCTGACCTGTCCCTCTGCTTCCAGGGAAGCTCCACCCGTTACGAGAGCAGCACACCCGAGAGCCGAAGCTGGTCTTACCCTGCTTATTAATAAACTGTCTGTAGAGTCACTGACCTGTCATGGTTGAATCTTGGGTCCGATTCTGATTCATTACATTACGATCTGGCCAAAAGATGGATCCTTCACCTGACGGTCAGTGGCGAGCAGGGGTCGATAAATCCATTACTTCGTTAGGAGCCGGAGTCGCCGAGATTTTAAATCATCTCCGCGGCCAGGCTGTTCCAGCACTTCCGCATACGTCACCGCCTGCTGCCACGTCACGCCCTGGGAGGCAGACGCTCCCTGAGCCGCGTCTCACTCCGCCCGAGCCCTTTCTAGGTGATCCAGATCAATGTAGGGCTTTTCTCACTCAATGTGAGATACATTTTGAGTTACAACCGTCCTCATTCCCTACTGACAGAGCTAAGATAGCCTATGTTATCTCCTTACTGGCCGGTAAGGCTAAGCTCTGGGGCACTTCCGAGTGGCAGAGCGGCTCCCACATCTGCCACTCCTATCATGGTTTCTCCCGAGAGCTTATCAGAGTGTTCAGCCCCATTTTACCCTGTCGTGAGTCCACCAGGGGGCTCTTATCCCTTAGGCAAGGGGATAGAACAGTCTCCGAGTATATCATAGACTTTCATTTGTTGGCTGCAGAAAGTCTTTGGAACGAACACGCTCTTTTGGATGTGTTTTTAACGGGGTTAAACGACCGAATTAAAGACGAGCTCGCCACTCGAGATTTTCCCAGGTCTCTTAAGCAATTAGAGGATTTAGCCTCTCGTATTGACCTCCGCCTAATGGAGCGGCGTAAGGACCGCCACGCTACCCGTACCACTCCTCCCCGACTACCTGCAGCCGTTTCCGCCGCACCCTCACCTTCCAGGGTTCCAGCTGATCCAGAGCCTATACAATTGGGAAGGACCGCTCTTACCAAGGAGCAGCGACAACGCAGGCAGCAGTTTGGTCTCTGCCTGTACTGCGGAGGAGAAGGTCATCTCGTTCGGACCTGTCCACTAAAAGACTCAGACTCAGTAGGGGAGGGGAGATCCTTCCTAAGCCGAACTAAATTATCTTCCTCTCCGGATCTGCTACTGCCTGCTACTCTTTATGTCTCAGCCAAGTCTCACTCGGTCTCTGTGTTTGTGGATTCAGGTGCCGACACAGAGTTTATGGATCAGTCTTTTGCTCGTAAGCTTAACATTAAATTGTCTCCCGGCCCATCTCCACGCAGCGTCCTCGCCTTAGATGGTCACCAACTTAACCGCTCCCGCCTTGTCACTGAACCTGTGGAGCTCCAGATGGGAGGTAACCACTCTGAAAAACTGTCATTCATGATCATTGACACACCGCAGGTTCCAATCATCTTGGGGGCTACGTGGCTTAGAAAGCATAACCCCCAGATTGACTGGAGAAGAGGAGAAGTTACGGGCTGGGCCTCTTCTTGTTCTGAATCCTGTCTGAAATCTGCTCAGTCACCTCACTCGTCCGAAGGTAAGGAGGAGGAGATTTATCCTAACCTGTCAAGAGTACCACCAGAGTACCATGATTTAAAGGAGGTGTTTAATAAAGCCAAAGCTACGAACCTCCCTCCTCACCGTCCATATGATTGTGCAATTGACCTGTTATCTGGAACCACTCCACCTAGGGGTCGTCTCTTTTCCTTGTCTGCCCCTGAGTCCCAAGCTATGCAGGAGTATATTAACGAGGCCCTAAGAGCAGGCATTATTCGTCCCTCTTCTTCACCCGCAGGCGCAGGCTTCTTTTTTGTGGGTAAAAAGGATGGCTCCCTCCGTCCCTGCATAGATTATAGAGGACTCAACGACATTTCAATCAAAAACCGATACCCAATTCCCCTCATGAATTCGGCCTTCGATCAGGTCCAGCAGGCAAAGGTCTTTTCTAAGCTGGATTTAAGAAATGCTTATCATCTGGTCCGCATAAGGGAGGGTGATGAATGGAAGACCGCTTTTAACACCCCGACAGGGCACTATGAATATCTTGTCATGCCTTTTGGCCTCACCAACGCCCCAGCAGTCTTCCAAAACCTAGTCAATGAGGTTCTCAGAGACATGATTGGCCATTATGTTTTTGTTTATCTCGATGACATCCTCATTTACTCTGAGAACCTCAGCCTCCATAGGCAACACGTCCGTTCCGTCCTGCTCCGCCTGCTACAAAACCAACTTTATGTCAAGGCCGAGAAATGCGAATTTCACACCACCTCCACTTCTTTTCTCGGTTTTGTCCTGTCCCCTGGTCACATGTCTATGGACCCGGCCAAAGTCCGGGCAGTGACCGAATGGCCCGTCCCAACTGACAGAAGGCAGCTACAAAGATTCTTGGGCTTCGCCAATTTTTATAGACGGTTTATCCGTAATTACAGCCAGGTAGCTGCCCCGCTGCATGCTCTTACCTCCAGCAAGATCAAGTTTGCCTGGAACGAACAGGCTGAGAAAGCTTTTAAATGTCTGAAGGGCCTATTCACCTCTGCTCCGATCCTTGTTTCCCCCGACCCCAAAAGGCAGTTTATTGTGGAGGTGGATGCCTCCAGCTCTGGGGTTGGGGCAATCCTCAGTCAAAGGGCCATGGATGGCCGCATTCACCCATGTGCCTTCTTTTCCAGAAAATTGTCCTCTGCAGAACAAAACTATGATGTCGGTAACCGGGAGCTTTTAGCTGTGAAGTTGGCATTAGAAGAATGGAGACACTGGCTGGAGGGCGCCAAACTCCCCTTCTTGGTTTGGACGGACCATAAGAATTTGGAGTATCTCAAGACCGCCAAGAGGCTCAACCCCAGGCAGGCCAGGTGGGCTCTGTTCTTTGACCGTTTCAATTTCTCTCTCTCCTACAGACCTGGGTCCAAGAACATTAAGCCTGATGCCCTCTCCAGGATGTTTGAATCCGAGGAGGAGAATCGCAACCAAGCCTCAGAGTTTATCCTCCCTGATTCGGTCCGTTGTGCAGTCACCAGGCTCGATTTGGAGAGGGAGGTCAGAGACACCCTGGAGAATGAACACGTTCCCAGGGCCTGCCCAAGGAACAGGCTTTTTGTCCCAGACTCCCTCAGGCAGAAGGTCTTGGACTTCTGTCACAGTTCTCGCCTGTTTGGTCACCCCGGCATCACTAAGACCCTTCGTCTGGTTCGTACTCAGTTCTGGTGGCCCACCTTGCTAACTGATGTTAAGGATTTTGTGTCTGCCTGTCCCCTTTGCACCCAGGCTAAGGCTTCCCGCCGACCTCCCTCTGGTCTGCTTCGCCCTTACAGGCAAGGCTGATTTTGGGTAAAATAATCAAAGCTATTATTATCCTTGGCGGAGCACTTGACAAGAACACACAGAGGGGCTCATTTGTAAGATTTCCTTCGTTTCGTGACGAAGTGGATATACTATTAGATACTTTTTAAAAAAAAGTATTCTGCTGGAGAGGTTTACGCTGTTAACATTCAGAAGAACAATAAGAGAATCTGGGTGTTTGTTCTCCACTTAATCAGCTCAGTAAACTGTATTTCAGCCTCTGAAGTGCTGGCTTTTGGAGGCATGTGACTAAATGGGTTTGCAGTTTATTGAAGAAATGACTGAGTTGGGGACTACATGTCTTGTGTAACACTTAGATGTGCATGCCAACCTTCGTTTATGTAAAAGCAGGTTCCACCTGCTCTCTTTTTCTCCTGAGAAACCCTCTTGTCTGGCCTGCTGCCACTCCTGGCTGATGTGGACGGGTTCGGGGCTGTGTCCCCAGGCAGCTTGGGACCTGCTCTGGCTCCCGGTGTGGTGGCTGACTGTGTGCCAGATGGGGGTGGCTCCTTAACATCCCTGCCTTTGTAGCTGGACCAGAGGCTGTAGTGGCTGAGGGGAATACCCCTCGGTGTGATGTTGTTTGTGTGGGTACTGGCCACATCCTCTGTATCTTGGTCCTTCCAAGAGCCACAGTGGGCTGGAGCCCACTCAGTGTTCGGGGTTCTGGAGGGTCTCCTCTGCTTGATGGACTTGATGTGGGCCTTCAACCGTTATTGCCACTTTTAAAACTGTGCACCTCCAGGTGACAAACTCACCCTTTCTACATATACTACTCACTCTCCCACTCACACACAAATTATCTAAAGGTGTTATAAACACAGGTTAACATTACATCAATGCGATCTGTCCATTCTGAATCTGGATTTGATCAAATCATTCATGCAATTAGAACACCGTCTTGAGATATCCTTTTCATAGAGCAAATCTGCCCTGGCAAATGTAGGCAACCAGCTTCTCTATATAGTACGCCCGAAATGTTGCGAATGGACAAGTGAAAGAATAAAATAAAAAATAGACCGCTGTGCCCTCTCCACAGTTACCATGGAAATCTCAGCTGCTTCTCTGATCAATACCCTCCTTGCCCTGCCTGTCAGTTTAAGTGGATGGCTGTCTCTTGGCAGGTTTGCAGTTTCACCATGCTATTTTCATTTTCAGATGACAGATTAAGCAGTGATCTGTGAGATGTTCAAAATGTAACCTAACCCTGCTTTAAAGGGACAGTGTGCAACTAATTTGGCTTCTAATTAGCAAAAAATCAAGTATTGCTTTTATAAATACATGTTCTGGCAAGGTCTAGTAACATCACATCCAAAATGAAAGTGTTCTCATAACTTAGAATTATTAGTTTATGAACACATAAGTGGTGGTGCACCCACTGGGAGGCGCCATATTGCGTCACCATTTCTGATTTCAGTAGCCGAAAGGGGACAAACTTGTCAGCCATACGGGTTTCCTCTGTCTTCTAGACGCACTGTCAGTGGAGGAGGAGTATAAATAAGCAAAGACGAATGTAGATCATTCTATTTGCCGTTTTCTAATGAAATGATGGACCATCCATCTTTTCCCAGCGACAGGGAAGAGAAAGTAACCAAGAAAAGAAAAAGAAGTAATAACTGGGAGAAAACAAGAGTCTATATGAGTTATTATTAGGAGGTGGAGATAATTCAGGACGGACTCTAAAATGATGCGGAGGTGGCAGACTTTCTGCTGGACAGCAGTTAATTCAATATAGCAGTGAAGTTTATTTTTTCGGTTATGTTAGAAACACTGAAGTGTGGTCCAGCAACCACTCTGTCCTCCCGGCAGAGACTGATAGTTTGTTCGTCTCCCTCTCAGAGAGCATGGGGGAGAGATGCGGAGGGATATCAGCCTGCCGGTTCACTGTAGTGCGCAGCAAGACCGGGTCTATTTACTCATGTTTATATTCGCTTATGTTAGAACCCAAATAAGCGTCTACACATTCAGAAACGAGCCCAAAAAACCTTGACCCACGGAATTTACAAGCGACTTTAGATAAAACAAGCAGACCTTGCAACAGTGCCAAAAACTATTTCACACAATGACCTTAGCTATTAGCTTTTAGTAGCAGCTTGATACCAAATACATTGAGGACATGTTTGCATTGTTACATTTATGACACTCCACAGCTCCTGTAGTAGTTATTACGCGCTTCATTTATGACATCACTATATGGTGCACCAGTGTGACAATCTTACACACTGGGGCTTTAAACTTCTCCACAACTTTGTCGTCGACCTGTCTGGGATGTTCCTTTTTCATCTTTCTCTCATAAACTTATGAGTTCCTGACACAACAGCTGTAGTAAAAGGAGATGAGTACAAAAGCACATCAGACTTTTCAGGTTTATAATTGTAAACAAATTAAAAAATCATGGATCCATTTCCTTCCTCTTCACAGTTGTGTTCTACATTGTGTTGATCTATTACAAAAAATCCCATTACAATACTTGGAAGTTTGTGGTTTTACCTGACAAAATCTAAAACGTTCACAGTATGAACACGTTTTGCAAGGTTTTCTTGTATCAAACACACTTGTAACTTCTCAACAAGCAGTAGCAAATGTTGGAGGGCTCATTATAAGTCCTACCAAATGGTCTTATGCTGCTTGGCATCCAGCTCTGTCCTTGTGCCTTGGCCCAGATGGCCGGCGTCCACACCGTCTGTCTCTGATAAAGCAGTGGGGGCACGCACTCACTGGTATTCATCAAGTCAAATGGTTACAGCCCTCTGAGCTGACGCGCAGGCTGTTTTTTTTTGAGGACTTAACACCAGTGGCAAGGAGGCATCTTAATCACACGCTACCTCATAGGTTCAGGACATCAGCGAAGAGAACTGGGGCCATGTTGAAGGTGGGTTGATCCAGACTCAACAGGTTTTGAAGCACTAAAGCCTTTAATTAGCTGCATGCTTTGCACTGATGAACATAACAAATGCCGTGATTCATACAAAGGTAAACTGTGAAAGCGTGTTCTAGGTCATGGATACATCAACCGTTAACCATGTTTGGTTAACAAGCTTGTAGGCAATGAGAAATGCTTTATTTATTACAACAACCTCAAAACGCACATGCCTCCTGTTTGGTTTTAACAGACAAGATTTACTAATTTCAGTCCTAAATAGCTGTTTCTTAACTTAATATGTATAAAATTATAATGTTTAGTCTCTATGAACAGCTGATTGTTCCGCAGTCCTTTAGGGATATAAGACTATATGTGCATCGTGGTATAACATCCTTATTTTTGGGGCTTTCTTCTTCAGATCAGATATGAGCTCTAAAATTATGTTGTCGATAATTTAATAAGTTGCTTCTTCTTTGCGTTACAAAGTGTCCTCTGAACATGAATTTCCACTGGAAATAAAGCATGCTCACAATATCATTTGAAAGACCCAGAGTGAAAATATCCAGATTTAAAGGCTTCATAGTGTTAGGGCACATGTGACAGTTAAAATGAGCAAAAATACACAAATAATGATAATTTAGTATATTTTTCCAACATGTTGCTACTAAGCAGATCCCAAACAATGCTGTGAGCAAAAATTACCTGTTTGCTTCAGAGGAATGAGTTTAAGGTGAGTTCATCAAATGTTTTTCTATCAAAGCTGGGAAAGGTTTATTTATTTATTTTACTTTTATTGCTTTTAACAATACACATAGATATACTAAATCCTAATTATTCTAAATGAATTTTCCACAAAGCCTTTTCATTTGCTCAATTACCCTCTGCTTTTTTACTTTTATATTTTATTATCTATTGATCTTTTGATGTTTTTATCTTCTGTTTTTTATCAATTGGTTTTAGATGAGACATTTTTCTACCACAGATTCTGTTTATCATGTTTTCTTCTGCTCTCGGCCTGGTCTCCGCTCACCGTTCCAAACAGCACAACACTAGTCCTGTCAGTTATATATGAACTTTATCACTTATGGTTCACTCCTATTACAGAGATTGTGTGCTTTGGGACAAAGAGTCAAATGTAGCGTGCTATTGCATGAGGACATAGTCAATGGTTTTCACTTTTTTCTTTCTCCAGACTTTGTGATTGCCTGACCAGCTTGGGCTGAAGGCTTTGTGTTCACTCCACACACAGTTTATTAGTGCCGGAAAGTGGTAAAAAATAATGCCTGAAGGAAAGAAAACAGGTCAGACTGCCTTCAAGCTGGAGCTACGTCAAGCATTCGACATGCAGAGGGGAGTGAGTCTTTATTAGGGAAACAGGACGTCTGCCCTGTGTAATGTGGGATTAAGTCATGTCCTTATTGGGTCTTTGCGGCAACATCAATATTGTATTTTGAAATTTACATAGCAGTGTAAACTTTAAATAGCAGCTCAAAGTTTTGAGACTCATGAACGGAACATTTTGACGTTTCCTTCTGATCAAAGGAAATTTAAGGCAGATATGCATCTGTGCGTCCGTGGTATCACCCTTACACATATAGTGCTTTACTTCCTCTGTTTATGTAAAGTACTGTTAGGCTCAGAACAGGTGGACCCAGAATTCAAGGCAGACAAACCGTTCAAGTTTAACAGTTTATTAAGATCAGGTGCGGAGCGGGAGGCGTCAGCGTCTACAGCGGGATCCTCTGGTCTTAATGTTCAGTTCAGTCCCAGTGGGTCCCAGTAGGCGGGTCGTCAATTCGCTGCGGCGATTGCCGCTCATGAAGTCCCAGCGGCAGGTGTTTCGGTGGTCGGAGGACAGGCAGGAGATCAGAACCGTGAGAGCAAACGTGAGCAGGATGAGCCGTAGAGCGAAGCCGAAGTCGGGGACGTGGTCGAAGGTCGGAGCCAGGAGATCAGAGAGCCAGTGAGGTACCGAAGGATAATCCAGGACGGAGTCAGGTCACGGTTCCAGGTTCGGTACACAGGGCAGAGATCCAGCGGGTAGTCAGGACAGGCAGAGGTCAGATCGGGCAAACAGAATCAGACGGGAGAAAGCAGGCTCGGAGGTCGAAAGGCAAACAGGTCAGGATCAGGAATCAGAATAATAAACGCTGGGATAAGTCTCACACAAGGATCGAAATAAACTGGCACTGTTGCCTGGTCTTAGAGCTGGTTATATACTAGTGAGAGCAGGTGGAACAGATCAGAAGTGACGAGGAACGGGCGGAGCTAGAACAGGTGTGTGACATGAGAGATCAGACCAGGCAACAGTGCCGAAATCATGACAAGTACAGTGTTTTTCAGTTTTTCTTTGCCAGATCTTTTTTTTTAAATGAATACTGCTGTTGTCTTTCTTTCGTGTTACATGTTTTGTTTTCCCCTTTTCACTGAGCTCTGGAGTCTGGTCTGCACTTCAGCCTTAATCTCCTCAAAACTGTATCATTGTCGTGTCCAGTTACCTGGAGGATATGCTAGCAGCCGGGAGGAAGAGAAAATAACGTTGTTGACTCTTTTCTGTCCTGCATTGTTCTTTATTGTGATACAAACACAAATCACTTATAATCAGCTTTCAACATTCCCAACAGCAGCCACAACAAAATAACCCACAAAAGTTATTTTTCCACATTTCTATTGCTGTTTAGTCTGGAAGAGAAAGTGAACTCTTGTCCGAATGATTTGTTGAAATTATTTTTTACATACATCTGCAAAAAGCTACATGTTGGAGATCTTTTGTGACGCTTGGAGTAAATGTTGCCTGGAGAAATCATAACACATTTCATCAGCTTTTTGTTTTGAACGAAACATCAACTACTTCATATTAATACCTTCATTTCTTTTTTCTGGTTCATCAGACTGTTCATGACAAAATCTTAAACAATGTTTATTCATTGTTCTATCTCCAGAGATCCAGAGGGCCACTGGACAATTGATGTATTTCATTTTAGATTTTCTGGTGTTTTGACTTGAAATGTTACTCTGCCATAAAAATGAATGAAATTACTATCAGCAATGCAAGAGGAACGTCATAAGAGTGACATGAAGGGCGAATGACGCAAAGTGGGAAGAATGGGATAGGAGAGCAGCTGATTGATAACGCCTCTCCCCATGCAGGGTGAAGTGAAACCACTGATGCAAAGTGAAATAACCTTGTGAGGAATGCGCTCTTCAGCATGGAAACAGACACAAGAAAAATGCTGCAGCATTATTAAGCTCGTCCTGGCAGACACAGGGGGGAATTGCTGACGTTGGCGGTAAAAAGCGTCAGCGTTCCTCCGTTTGTCCCACATTCTGCTTTCCAAACAAGAAACAGGTGTTCCTGCTGCTCCCATCTCAGAGTTTATTTCTCCTTGGCGGTCATGCTGAGCAATAACAGGAATGACTACTAAACATTACTCCATCCCATCAACAGGTGCTTTGGGAAAGCAGCAAGGTACCCAACAAAAACATTCACTGCTGGAAATGTGCAGTTATTGGATGGATTCAGTTCACCTGCTGCTTTCATTTTTGAGTTGAGTTTCCTTGTGTTTGTACAGCTGTGTGTGAAGGCCTCCTTCTGTTTTATTGGTTAGATTATTTGTGCTTCATATCCTGACATGGGTGTAAGACGACACACATGACGTTGCAAATGTTTCTACCAGCGTGCACCCGACATTTCTGCTCATGCTCCAGCAGCCCATCCATGAACAGCTGCTACTCTGCTGAACAGATTTAACGTTTACAACAGATGCGGATATTATGATGACTCAGTTAATGACTCATATGAAACTGTGCCTCGGGATTCAGCAGCTGATGCACACGGGCATTCAAAGGCATTTGACTTTTCCTTCTTTAGTTTCCCAACTACTCTGAGTACAATCCCAGTGCATTTCAAACATCTACTCTCTTATGTGGTCTCCTTGTAGAGTCCAACAGCATCCCAGTGGATGTTTCTACCCCAGGAAAACAGGCAAACTGTTTGGCATCATTTTATTGATTGTTTTTTTTTTATTAGCCATCAAAAACATACATTCCTTTAGGCTGTATTTTCTTTTTGTATTCGCTTTTTGATGCATCCCAATGTTAATGGCAGAGCTTAGCATGGCACGCCAACCACCCCTCCCTCCCCCTATGGCACTGCGACTTCCTCCGTCTGCCCCTGAAAGGATGCCAGTTCTGCCCTGGCAAAAGGTGCTGATGCGCCACTCTGCTGTAACTTCTGCTCATTTTTTGCCAACCAAACCAACTGTCATAGTTTTACAGCGTTACAGCCCAACAGACTCGTTGCAAAGTAGGACTTGCTCTGTCAGATTACATGTACAGCGTCTGTGATCTCCGTTTCTCATTTGTATTTACCCCTGTTTGTTTGATTGGGACATTTTTAACACCCAATATGCTTTGATCTAAACTGTGCCATAGTAGCTCTGACTGCCGGTTCAGGGTTTCTGTCCTGCTAAAATGGTAATATCCCTTCTGGCCCAATCTCAAGTCTTTGGCAGCCTCTGGCAGGTTTTTCTCTTCAGGATTGTCTTGCATATAACTCCCTCCATCTTTCCATAAATTCTGACAAGACTCCCTGTCCCGGTATGGAGCTGCCACCATCATGTTTCACAGTGGATATGGTGTATTTGGGACATGTGCAATGTGAGTTTTGAGCCAAACGTAAAATATTTGTTCGGCAAAAAGCTTCTTTTTGGTTTCATCTGACCAGATTGCCTTCTTTCACTTGTTTGCTGTGCCACCAGAATGACTTGTGGCATCTGCAAATTAAACATCTAATTGGTTTCTTTTAAAACACGCTTTCTTTCTTCCACTCTTCCATAAAATCCAGATGTTTAAAGTGCATAACTTATTGTTTTCCAACAACAGACTCTGCCACCTGAGCTGCAGGGATCTGCAGCTCCCCCAAAGCTACTATTGGACTTTTGACTAATGCCTTAGGTTTTCAGATAAATGAACTGGGTGTTGCTCAGTGAGATGAGAGTAATTCAAATGCATGTTGTACTTTTCATTTTCAGTCTTTTTATTTGTAAAGGATTTAGAAAACACTGAATAACTTTCCTTCCACTTCACAGTTATGCGCAGATTTGTGTTGGCCTGTCAAACAAAATCTAATAAAATTCATTAAAGTTTGCATCTGTGGCAAATGTGACAAAATATATATATATATATATATATATATATATATATATATATATATATATATATATATATATATATATATATAAAGGAGAAGGAAGACTTTTGCAAAGCAAGTTACTTCAAATTTGGGAGAAACACAACAGGAGAGTTTCTATGAAAACATCGTCTTTTCCCCGGACAAAAATATCAGGAAAGCGTCTCCTGCACGTTTGGACTGCAGTTAGTGAAACGCTGGCATTTAACACTAATATCTGCATGGCAAGCCAGTGCTGCTGTGCTGGCATGACGTTGGTCTTGACTCATTATCTACTGCTTTCACCACAGGGGAAGTTTGATTTATCGACGTCAGTTTCATTGGTGCTGCTCTCATTCCTGTCCCTGCCGGCGCTGTTGTTTGGGTTACAGGCTGCAGAGACTGAAAAGGCTGGCTCTTGTCGGTTCTTTCCTGTCAACTTTGGTCTGAACACAAAGTGCATCAGATCATTGTGCTCTGGTCAGACTGCGAGACTATTTCCCCGGAACACACAGTAATTGTGGCTTTGCTGTAAAATTGGTTCCTCCAAAATGAGACATCAACATAAGTCTTTCCTTTGGCATCGTTTTAGCTTTTGGGTGACATTGTTTTGGCTCCTCAAACAAGAAAAATAAAGGTCCTTAGTGATATAATTAAGTTAAAACCAAAAGAAAGACATAATTGTACCATTCATTCGGTTTACTGGAATATTTAAATGATGGTTCTTAAAGGTCACAGAAGAAAAATAAAGCCAGTTTAATAGAGCTTGAGTCCAAAAAACCTGTAAGAAATTAAAGAAATCTTCACGCCGTAAAAAAAACAGGACATTTACAAAGCAAGTTAGAGAGCCATTTCATAAGCAGGGATACACCACTATCACTGAACTGAGGCCCACGGGTGTGAAACAAAGGCAGGAATTCAACCCGATCAGCTGTACATCTTGTTCTTATTTACACACAAGATTAAACAGACTACAAAGTTCCCGTGGGTTGCCTAAGGGAGGCGCTGTTGTACTCTAATAGGAGCACTGATGCTGCTCATTGATTGGAACAACTCATTTGGACATAAACCCATTAGCTCCTCTCTTCACATTAGTTTGCAAAGACACTATGAAGTCCATGTGTTTTAGTTATTGATGACAGCAGAAAAAAAAAAGGCTCTGGATGCAACTGTTCCCATAAACCCCTCTGACTATTAGGCCATACCATGGTTTCAATTCAATTTGAAAGACCTGTAGATTTTTTTTTGCCACATTTATAATGTGTGTGAACAATTACTTTAACAACAGTGGAACAGCTTTGTGCCTGATAATAAACGTATGGAAGAGTGAAAGTTTTTTTGGCCTCACTGTACACTCACAAGAACCCAATGCTGAAAATTTTAATGTATTTTTTTAATAGTCCTCCAGTCTGAAAGACAACCTGTTCCCATTTACACAGAGAAAACCCTCATTTTACCAACAGACATTGCTCCTATACTCTAGTCCCACTTTGGTGATTCCCTAAGAAATTCCCACATCACATCACTGGTGTTATTAGAGATCTTGTAATCTTGTTCTCTCTCTAATTCTCTTTAATCTCTGTCCTTTCTCCTGGTATTTTAATAACCTTCCCATCCAATCAATTATCCATTAATCCGTTTATCTTTGATTAAATGCACTTTTCCCCCTGTCTAGCACACAACTGCCTGAAGTTCTGTCTCCTGACACACATTTCTGAATTGCTGACCTACATCAGCAAATCGGTGCTCATTACTCACCCAAGCCTCTTTTTTTCTTTTTTCTTTCCATCACCTGCTGTCATCCTCTTTCCTCAGTCACATGCTGGTTTGCTGGTATTCATGAATGATTTTAATCTGTAGATAATGCTTCTATATAGATTAAGTTGTGAAAAAGATTAAAAACAAACTTTGAATAAACTCTTTTTTTGTTGTTTTTCTGAGTCCATTTGTACATAATTGGACATTTAGGAAAACCTACCCTTCCCAGTGTAGAGATTCATGGCTAATGTTGACTGACATACTGATAGCTAAGTACTTTGTTTTGAAGAACTAGCTGTGACGTTCATGGAGGGACACAAAAGAAGTGTTTGCAGCATGAACAGTGTTCAGATGCACTGTTTATTTTGCTATTGAAAAGTTTGGAGCTCCCAACAGGGCAATGGTCTTGTTCAGGTAAGTCACCATAAACAATAAATTAAACTTGAATGGGAACCAGCAAAGATGGGAGAACTTCAAAAGTGGGATGTTTCGAAAGTACATGTACCTTCTTGAAAAAAATTATGTAATTTATGTAAAAAAACCCATTTATAGACAAAACATTTTTAGTGTTTGTTATTTTTGGGTTGGTTCAAAAGTGTCAAAGGGCATCTATTGGTGCAGGTCTGAATGGTAGCATGGTCAGTCAGAAGCCATTCCTCACCTGAAGAGTCAACACTGAATTTACAGGGCAGTGAAGGCTACGTTCACACGGCAGGTCTTAATTTTGAGTCCTTATTTTTAACCAAGATCAGATTTTATGTCTGTGTGATTACTCACATAACAATTTAAAGGAAATAGCTACAACTTTAACTCTTCCCAGCCAGTAGGTGGAGCACTTGTACTCACTTGCTCTCGTTAAAACCTTCAACTTTACTGTTCCAGTCGGTTGCCACGTCCGGTAACATTAGTATTATCATATTGGTGGCAACAAGGTAGTTCAAAGTGCTTTAGGTCATGAAAATCTAAAAACATCAAACACATCGTAACGGTCACCGGTTGTGAGACGAGTAAGAAACATTAAGTTGTATCAAGTGAAAACATCAATTTCTCATCGAATATGTTGGTCAATGTTCCTGTTATTATGGGTCAAAAGCAACCCTAAATAGGTGGGTTTTCAATCTTGATTTAAATTAACTCAGTGTTTCGGCACTTTTCTGGAAGTTTGTGCCAGATTTACGGAGCATAAAAGCTGAATGCTGCGTCTCCATGTTTGGTTCTGGTTCTGGGAATGCAGAGTAGACCAGAACCAGAAGATCTGAATGGTCTGGAGGGTTGATACAGGAACATCAGGTCTTTAATGTATTAGGTGCTGAGCCGTTCAGTGATTTATAAACTAACAGAAATATTTTAAAGTCTATTTTCTGAGATACAGGGAGCCAGTGTAAGGACTTCATAACTGGAGTGAACTACTCTATCTTCCTGGTTTTAGTGAGAATGCATTACCAATATTTAACTTACCTGTCCAGAAGGAAAGTGGAAATCTTTACGTGGCTTCTGAGCCCCTTTGCTTCCTTAAGTCGGCACCAACGCTCAAAAGCTTGACCAATGTTCACCCTCATTTTGCTTCTTTTTCGGTCCACTTGAATCAGAGAAATGTAACACCAAGAAGAAGCCATTTCTTAGCTCTATCACAGAGTTATGATCTGGCAACTGAGCTCCGTCTCACGTGACTTCAACCTACTATTCATATTGGTGCTGAATCCTGTCGTGTCACCACTGGCGTTGTAAATAACCAGAAGTAAATATTCATATATTTTGGACCCGTCAAAATTTATAAGACAGTTATTTGCATACTACGTATATATTTGTTTTTTAGTAAAATGAAAAATTTATTTTGCACCACTCTAGACGTTCTGTGGATGTGTTATTTTTGGAAAATTTATTGTTTTGATGAAAAAGTTGTAGCTATCATCTTTAATGTGGCCACCATCAGACTCTAGTGTAAGCAGTTTACAGCCCTGAGGTGACCAGTGGAAGAATAAGACGTTACATTAAATGCAGCGGATTGTTAACACATCAGTGTGTATTAATTTTGAAATTGTTGTCCATTCTGATTTGACAAAATTCAGACCAGTCCCATTGCTGATGTTTGCTGTAACGGCCATGAATACTGATATGGCAGGACGTCTACACATTGTTTTCTGGTGAAGACTAAGCAGTTTGGTTGCATTTAGTGTTCATTTATGCGACAATGGCAAATAGTTTCTCTGACAACGACACAGTTTGAAAACGGGTTCCAGAGTGTATTGGTTTGAAAACGTCCTGGTTCCCGTTCTTACAAGAAGTCCCTGGCTCATGCACAGCATGATGAAAATCAAAATGAATGCACATAGGAACGACATTACGGTGGTCTACAATTTTAAAACAACAAAAGATGAAAATAAAAATGTCGGATAGTGGAATACTATTTTGGCTGCTGACTCTTCTGACTGCAACCACGGCTAGGCACGGCTATAATTTAAAGTCAGTCACCTTAAGCAACAGTCGAACGTCATCGTCTGTCCATAGGAAAACTTTATTCTCTGCATCTCGAACGTTTATTAGCTGCAGCAGATTTTAGGTAGTATTCAAGTACATGTTGAGTTTCAAAGAACATAGCGCCACTAGTGGTGTGGCATTGGAATTACACCATTTTCAGGTTTCTACTTTTGCTGTGTAAATGGAGGTAGTAATTTGTCATGCAAACGTGATAAAAGAAATGGAAAAAACGTCTTGTTTTCAATGGATCATTGTTATGGAATCAGGACCTAACTCTAGGAACAGGTAGGAAATAATAAGGCATATGAAAGTGGTGGCGTTATGATTGGAATTGAAATAAAGAGATACGTCTTTGGGAGGGTGCCTGGTGCTTCTCTCCAGATCGATGGGATGAGGGGGCTGCAGTGAGGATGTCACAGACGCTCCTCAGCTGTCTTGTGATGGGGCAAGCCAGCTTAGCAGGTCCAAGGAGTGATGTAGTGATGTCGTATGGTTTGTGTTAATAGACAGCTGTAAAAATTAAAAACAGAAATAATTTCTAATGGAGTAGAATAAGAAGATAATATACAGTAAGCCTGTGTAATTTAAATAAGAAGCATTTGGTTAGCTAACAACAGGATCGCTATACTAGGTTCATCCACTGTTATTGTTTAGAAAAGAATTTGGAGTATGGAGCATTGGGCCATGGAGAGACTTCTGGCACATGGTGGATTTTGTTGGCAGTGCCGAGGTGCCACAATTGTGCCGCACTGATGTTGTAATTTCTAAAAGCACAAGGCTCTGACTAATTTTGCTGTCTCCGTTTGTGATTTATGATTGCAAAACATGCAAAATCTATGGAGAAAGACACTTCTTGCTGCAAGGCAACGGTGTTACCAACTGCACCGGCTTGCTGCCCAATATACAAGCGTAGAGTTGTAGTTTACGCATAAAGTTATTAATTTAGTAACTGAAATGGATGGAGACTTTATGATGATACCAGTTAATATAACTGTGCAAATCTGTTTTTGTACAGGTTTAGTAAAGGTTTAATAATAAATAGGGGAGGGGAGTATTTAAGTATTTATTTATTTAGTATTGTCACACTATTTTTTCATTATCAGTCGTTTGTCACTCTCTGGATTGGCTGCTGGTCTGACAACCTGTGAACGTGATGCACTGCAATCAGCTGAAGAGAAGCTCCTTTGTTATCACATGAGCTTTGACGTGTGCGCACTGCATTTGATGAAAGGAAGGATAGAAAAAAAACATTGATTTACTCCTCCACCTGTGTGTCCTTCCAGCTGCAGCTTGTTTCGTTTTTCTACCATCATACAGTGGGTATGTTTCTTCCATAAATCTGCTGCCTCTTTGTGCTTTGGTTTTCAAGCTTCTGTTTCAACGTGCATCTCTGTTATGTCTTTTTTTCCTTTTCTGTTCCTTTAGTTTCTTCCGTCGCCCTTATTCTCTGTTTCCTGTTATGCTTTGCAGTTCTCCGAACCCCTGATAATTCCGGCAACCTCGTTCTCCAGCGATTTTGGCTTCCCTCAATCACTACATTTCTCTGTGGGCCGCTGACTGACTGATCCCTTTCTGTGCGGCAGCTGATCAATCAACACTTGTTTTTATTCCCTCCCACAAAGCAACAGGGCGCTACAGCAGCCATGTGCTCATGTCATGCCCGCTGCAGCACTCCTCTGTAAACGCCTTTGTGCAGTGCCTTGAAAAGGTCTTCTTACCTCTTGAACTTTTTAAAAAATTTTTTACCTACATAAAAACAAATGGCAATTTATTTTTATTGAAATTTCAAGTTTCAAGGTTTTTAGAACCACCGTTTTTGCTCCAATTCCAGCTGCGAGTCTTCTGTTTGCAGATCTAGAGACTTAAATATTGGATGAAATGTGTCTGTGCACATCAGTTTCTAGTGATTTAGGTCTGGACTTTGACTGATCCATTCATGAATATGCATTGGCCTAAGGGGGTCTTCTGTTCCAGTTGTCCAGAGCCACTGTTTTACAACTTTTACATACATCCAACACAAATCTGAATCAAAATAATTACTTATTACCGGACCTTTACAGAACTTGAAAACATCCTGAGGAGATAATTCTAGTGTGTTAAGAACCCATCTAAATGTTGTAGGATTGTAACTCTAGAGGACTGCAGTTTGACAACTCTAATCTAAATCACTCCTGTGTAGGTCTGATTGTATGTTTATGACTGTTGTCCTGCCACAGTCTATGTGTTTTTCTTACAGCCTTTAATTGATTTTCCACCAGGAATTCCCTTTATTTAGCGCCATCTATATTCTCATCACCTCTGACCCGCTTCTTTGTCTTAGCTGAAGAAAAGCATCCCCACAGCATGATGCTGCCACCACCGTGTGTCTTGTGTGTTTCAGGTTGAATTGCAGTATTAGTATGCCTTCTCACTAACTATTAAGGAAAAAAGTTTTGACATTGGTTTCACCTGACGCTTCATCTGATGCTGTAGCATCCCCTACACGACTTTCAGCAGCCTTAAGATAGGACCTCTAATTCTCTCTCCCCCCCAACAATGGCTTTCTTTTTGCATCTCGTCTACAAAGTGTTACGCTTTGACAGACAGGGAATGCGATACTCAAACCACACACGGTGTTGCGTGTTAAAATGTTTATTAAAACGAATAAACAAACAAAACCCTGGTGCAGGCAGGTAATGTCCAGAGTGCAACAGGCAGTGCAGACGGCAGGAGATGTAAGGCTGAAGGCAGGGATGAGGTCCATGAAGCAGAGAGGGCTGAAAGCAGGAGAATTTCTGTAAGACAAGCTTGGGTCATACACGGAGAAGGCAGGCAGAGTGCAGGGCGAGAATCGTGGTCAGATTGTCCAGGTCCTGTCCAGAAATCAGAGAGCCAAATGAGGTGTCAGCGTGAGGGCTAGGCAAAAAAGGGGAAGTCCAGAGGCGAGACAACCTGGTCAGGAGAACAGGTAATGCAGTCAAAGAACAATGGGCAGCTCACAACAAGGCTTTCGACAGTCTGGCAGGGAATGACTGTGGGAGACCGGTATATAAAGGCAGGATCACAGGTGGGAGGAATGAAGATAACTGGGAGAGAGACAGGTGTTCCTGCTCATTTTAATTAGCAGAGCAGAGTGACAAACAGCCAGCAGAACCCAAAAAACAACAGATGACAGGAAAGAGAGGGCAGAAAGCGTAACGCAAAGACCAGATTTGTGAGGAGCCAGGCTACTGGTTATCCTGTTGAACGATTATCCCAGCAGAGCTGTGAATCTCTGCAGCTCCTCCTGAGTAACTATGAGCTTCTTCTCTGTTTAATGCTCTCCCCTCCTCGCTTGTCAATTAGGGGGACACTCATGTCTTGGTGGGTCTACAGCTATACCGTCCTCTTTATATTTTCAGATGATGGATACAACAGTGTTCTTTAGAATTTTATATAGCTTAGGATATTGTTTTAGAACCTAAACCTGATTTAAAGTTCTGCACATCTTTCTCCCTCACCTGTCTGCTGTGTTCCTTGGTTTTCGTGATTCTGTTTGTTCACTGATGTTCTCTAAGAAACCTCTGAGGCCTCTGAGTGTAGCTAGAATCATACCTTATCTACATGCTGGTTCTGTTTATTGCTTAGGTTTTGTTTGAAGGCCGTACTGGATTTTTGTTTGCGATTGTGAGAGTAATGTTAGTCCTTTTGGCTTCTCCCTTATTCAGGACAGAGGTTGTACACCAGATTCCCTTCCTGACCCAACCAGGATTTGAACCTCAGTCCACATAATCAAAGATGCAGACTTGGCCCGCGATGCCACAGGGGCTCTAAAAAATACACGGGAGCTGGTAATGTGTAAAAATGGCAAAAAGTTCAAGTGGTGTGAATACTTTTCACCCTTCACGCTGTAATTTTTGAGGTTTATTCTCTCAAGTTTTCAACATGAATTTTATCTTGAGGAACTGCTAAAAGTGAAGTATTAATTCAAGCATCCCAGTTTGTTTTAAATGCTTTTGCCTGACATGTGAAATAGTTTTGATAGATTTTTGCAAGACAATGACTTTCCTTGCAACGCTAAAATCTCACAAGGTCGTTTAAATGCGACATAAGTTTTATTTTCCACCCGTATCATTCTCTATAGCTTTGCCCAGAAACTGTTGCAAATACAAAAGCAACCCACCCACATATATTTGAAAGTGTGCCGACAATATTCAGTTAATGTGATGCTGATTTTTTTTCTTCATGTGCCCTCAAGAGCAAGTTTTGTCGTCTGATTTGTTGGTTTTCAAAATAAATTTGTTTCACATGAAGCAAAATCGGGGCTGCGCGGTTGTTAGCACTGTATCTTTTCAGCAAGAAGGACCTGGGTTTGGGTTTATCCTGGCCTGCTCTACATGGAGTGTGCATGTTCTCCCTGTACATGCATGAGTTCTCTCTAGGTACTCCAGCTTCTTCCCACAGTCCAAAAATATGACTATTAGCTTAACTGGTCTCTCCAAATCACCCTTAGGTGTGAGTGCGTGTGTGTGTGGCTGTCCTGTGTTTCCCTGTGATGGACTGGTAACCTGTCCAAGTATGTACCCTGCCTCTCACCCAAGGGCCGCTGCAGAATGCACCGACACCCCCCCCCCCAGTCCCCATGGAAAAGCAGGTATGAGTAGACGGATGAAATAGAATCTCTTTTTGTCCTGTAATGGCTTTCCTTCTCTATTTTAAAAGCAATTTTTAAAGTCTTTCTACTTCCCTATCCCTGAGGTAAATGGAAAAAAACAATCACAGATTCACTTTCATGTATTGGCTGTGTTGAATTTTGCACGACTTCAACAGTTTCTCTCACAACGGTGAGACAATATTCAGCACTTCTGCTGTCTGAGTTAGTGGCTAAAAATAGGCCTGGACCAACAAGCTAAAGCCATAATCAAAGCAGCACACGCAATCCCCCAGCCATGAACGTTTATTCAGCTCTCCTGCACCTTTTAGTAAATTACATGACAGCCGGATACATAAGAAAAATTATCAATATTCACGCAGCTTAAATACTTAATGTTGATTAACTTCCATTACAGTGTTAACTTTCTTTATTAATCTTTTTCTCCATATGTTTTTGTCATATTTGGAATGTAAAGATGTTTATAGATAAATAATGAATACCATATGTTAATGACTAAAATAAAACATTTCCCAGGGTTCTTCTTTTATAAGTTTACATGTGGTGCACATGATGGCTGCTACTCGCAGCAACTTTGTTCTTTGTCTGTTTTTAGCAGCTCTCTATTATTTATGTAACTATTAGTCAGTCGTACATGTACTACTTTTCAGCGCTCATTAGACGGGATGTTTCAGTTCTGTTTATATGTACAAAACACAGTGTAAAACAGTGTTGTTGTCATTATTTTAACAATAGTAGTCATACTGGCTAAATGAGCCATTAAGGATCACCACCTATCGTTTTTTCACGTTTAATGTTCAGTTGAACAGTTCAGCACAGCTTAAAAAAAAGACAAAGATTTATCTGCAAAAAACGTAGATTTTGGGGTGAGCTATACTTTAAGGGATTTTGTTTCATTTTACGGCAATTATTACAAAATAAGGTTTTAGTGACAGTTTTACATTTTGAAGTCAGACTTTCTTACTTATTACAGCTACAAAAAAGTATATCTTAAAAGCTCGAATTTGACCTTATATTAATCAGTGTTTTGTTTCATTGCTCTTGTATTGTTGAAAAGTATTTAATAGATTTAACCTTACCTGCAAGATTAATTCTTGCAGTATTTGTGCATTCGCAAACACACGAGAATCCATCTTGTATTGCTCCAGCTTTAACCGTTTGTGCCCGAACCAAAATGGTTCAGGCCAATCATGCTGCAGTATTTAGGTTTAAGGCGGGACATACCGGTGTGACGAAAGCAAGAGCTGCTTACATTTTCATTTGAGACTGATTGGCTAAAACCAACCTTTGGTAGACTGGCACTAGGTGTCGCTTCCCTCCTTTGCCAAACAAACTAAAATGGAGCAGTTCCAGATTAAAAATGTGCAGAACTAGTGTGCTACATATTATCGATCTGGCTGGCCAGGTTAGAATAGATTAAAGTATTATGAATGTTTTTAAAATAACTAATTGTTTAAATTAAGGTAAAAAATAAAACGGAGTCCATGTTGGGTTCATATTTGTGCATGTCATGATTTCGGCACTGTTGTCTGGACTTAATTCTCTATTATTCACCTGCTTAGCTCCGCCTATTTACCATTACCACAGATTTGTTCCACCTGCTCTCACTAGTATATAACCAGCTCTAAGACCAGACAACAGTGCCAGTTTATTTCGATCCTTGTGTGAGACTTATCCCAGCGTTTATAATTCTGATTCCTGATCCTGACCTGTTTGCCTTTCGACCTCCGAGCCTGCTTACTCCCGTCTGATTCTGTTTGCCCAATCTGACCTCTGCCTGTCCTGACTACCCGCTGGATCTCTGCCCTGTGTACCGAACCTGGAACCGTGACCTGACTCCGTCCTGGATTATCCTTCGGTACCTCACTGGCTCTCTGATCTCCTGGCTCCGACCTTCGACCACGTCCCCGACTTCGGCTTCGCTCTACGGCTCATCCTGCTCACGTTTGCTCTCACGGTTCTGATCTCCTGCCTGTCCTCCGACCACTGAAACACCCGCCGCTGGGACTTCATGAGCGGCAACCGCCGCAGCGAATTGACGACCCGCCTACTGGGACCCACTGGGACTGAACTGAACATTAGGACCAGGTTAGTGGCCGACACGTTTGTGTGCAAACACCTTCAGATAAGCGTGGTCACTAACCTGCCGTCTCCTTCTGCAGAGGATCCCGCTGTAGACGCTGACGCCTCCCGCTCCGCACCTGATCTTAATAAACTGTTAAACTTGAACGGTTTGTCTGCCTTGAATTCTGGGTCCACCTGTTCTGAGCCTAACAGAATAAACTGGCCCCACATGGATCCATCGGCAGATAAACCGTGGCGTTCAGGCGTAGAGAATTCCATTTCTCAACTCCAGTCAGGCGTTAGGGAGATTCTGACTCGCTTACGCAGCGAGTCTGCTCCCGCTCCGGTGCTTCCGCATACGTCATCAGCTGTTGCGTCATCTGTTACTAGGTCAGCTTGTCAGGAACCCCGACTGTCACCCCCCGAATATTTTAGGGGTGATCCAGATCAGTGTCGGGCCTTTATCACCCAGTGTGAGATCCACTTTGAGCTCCAACCATCAGTTTATCCAACTGATCGGTCAAAAGTGGCTTATGTCATCTCGCTGTTGTCAGGAAAGGCTAAGATTTGGGGAACATCTGAATGGCAGAATAACCAGGCTCTCTGTTATTCTTATCGGGCTTTTTCTCAAGAACTTGTCAGGGTTTTTTGTCCAGTTCTTCCCAGTCGAGAGGCTTCCAGAGGGCTTAAGGCGCTTAAGCAGGGTGGACGATCAGTGGCTGAGTATATCATTGACTTTCATTTACTGTCTTCAGAGAGCACCTGGAATGAGGATGCTCTCATGGACACGTTCATTGGAGGACTCAATGAAAAAATTAAAGATGTGCTCTCTACCCGCGAGTTCCCTTTGACCCTGAGACAGCTCGAGGAGATGGCCACCCAGATTGACCTTCGGTTGACGGATCGTCGCAGAGAACGAGGAGCGCCGATGTCTGCTAGTCCTCAACCAAGGCCCGACACATCTTCAGCTTCCGCTCCCGCTCGCATACTGGATCCAGAGCCGATGCAACTGGGACGTGCCCGGCTGACATCACAGGAGAAGAGCAGACGTCACCAGCTGAACCTCTGTCTCTACTGCGGCGGAGAGGGTCATCGCGTCAGCTCCTGCCCTCTAAAAGGTACAAGCTCTGTAGAGAAGAGGGAGACTCTGTTGAGTCGCACCAGACTTTCCATCTCTCCTCAACTCCTTTTTCCAGTAACTCTCTCGTTCAGTTCCAAGAGACACAAGTTGACAGCATTTGTGGACTCGGGGGCGGATACCGAGTTCATGGATGAAGGTCTGGCTAGGCAACTGGGAATTAGGCTTCTTCCATCGCCAGCCTCTTGTAGGGTTTTAGCTCTAGATGGTCACCAACTGAATCAGTCTTCGCTCGTTTCTGAACCTGTAGAGTTGTTGGTGGGGGGTAATCATTACGAAAAGTTATCTTTTCTCATAATCGATTCACCTCAGGTTCTTATTATACTAGGTTCTACATGGTTGCGCAAGCACAACCCTCACATTGACTGGCAGAGGTTGGAGGTTCTTGGGTGGGCACCCACCTGTTCAGGTTCTTGTTTACGCTCCGCTCAGCAGGATCATACACCTGAGAACGAGATTGAGGAGGTTTATCCGGACCTCTCTAAGGTCCCAGAAGTTTATCATGACTTGAGGGAGGTGTTTAACAAGTGTAGGGCCACTGCGTTACCTGCTCATCGGCCATATGATTGCGCCATTGTTTGCAACCTGGTACTACACCTCCCAGGGGGAGGTTGTACTCGCTGTCGGCTCCTGAGTCCCAGGCCATGCAGAGATACATTTCTGATTCCCTTAAGGCAGGAATTATCCGTCCTTCTTCCTCCCCAGCTGGGGCAGGCTTCTTTTTTGTTGGTAAGAAGGATGGTTCCCTTAGACCCTGCATTGATTACAGGGGACTCAACGAAATAACGATAAAGAATCGTCATCCTATCCCCCTCATAAATTCAGCCTTCGAGCAGATTCAGGGAGCTAGGGTGTTCACTAAGCTCGACCTCCGTAACGCTTATCATTTAGTACGGATTCGGGAGGGAGATGAATGGAAGACAGCTTTTAACACTCCGACAGGTCATTATGAGTACTTAGTGATGCCATTTGGGCTCACTAACGCGCCTGCAGTCTTCCAACACCTCGTGAATGAGGTGCACATGGACATGGTGGGACAGTTTGTGTTTGTCTACTTAGATGATATCATTATTTACTCCCGTGATCTGGATTCCCACAAGAAGCATGTCAGGGCAGTTTTGTTACGTCTTCTGCAGAATCAGTTATTTGTCAAGGCCGAAAAGTGTGAGTTTCATGTCTCTACCATGACTTTTTTGGGTTTTGTCGTTTCCCCGGATCAGATTGCTATGGACTCCACCAAGGTGAGAGCAGTGACCGACTGGTCTGTCCCAAGGGACAGAAAACAGCTACAGAGGTTTTTGGGGTTTGCTAACTTTTATCGCCGTTTTATCAGAAACTACAGCCAGGTAGCTGCTCCTCTGCATGCACTCACCTCTTCCAAAGTGAGGTTCTGTTGGAACGAGCAGGCAGACAAAGCGTTTCATAAACTGAAAAAATTATTTACTTCAGCGCCTATTCTTATCTCGCCTGACCCTGAGAAGCAGTTCACTGTTGAGGTGGATGCTTCTAGTACTGGAGTTGGGGCTATCCTTAGCCAGGAGGCTAAGGATGGTAAGATGCATCCATGTGCCTTCTTCTCCAAGGGACTTTCAAAAGCCGAGAGGAACTATGACGTGGGGGACCGGGAACTGCTTGCTGTTAAGCTAGCCCTTGAGGAGTGGAGACATTGGCTAGAGGGGGCCAAGTTTCCATTCCTGGTCTGGACGGATCATAAGAACTTAGAGTACTTGAAGTCAGCTAAGAGACTAAGTCCCAGGCAAGCGAGGTGGGCACTTTTCTTTGGACGCTTCAATTTTTCTGTGTCTTACAGGCCCGGGACAAAAAATGTAAAGCCTGACGCACTTTCTCGGATGTTTGAGGTGGACGAGGAGAGACCCAGTGGCGCAGAGGAGTTCATTTTGCCCGAGTCTATAAGATGTGCTATTACTATGATAGATTTGGAGAGAGAAGTTAGGGGGGCTCTTTGTAACCTCCAGCCTCCAGAAACCTGCCCTAGAAATAAGTTGTTTGTTCCTGACGGTCTTAGAGGAAAGGTGTTAGAGTTTTGTCATGGATCCCATCTGTTCTGTCATCCCGGTGTTACCCGAACTATCAAGTCTATCCAAACACAGTTTTGGTGGCCTTCTCTGTCGGCCGATGCACGGGAGTTTGTGGCAGCATGCCTACAGTGCAATCGGGCGAAGACCTCTAGAAGACCCCAATCCGGCTTGTTAAGACCCTTACCTGTGCCGTCCCGACCATGGTCCAATATTGCCATGGATTTTAAAACGGGTTTGCCCAGTTCCAACGGTAATACAGTCATCCTCACGATCATTGACAGATTTTCCAAAATGGTTCATCCTGTGCCACTACCCAAACTCCCGTCCGCTAAGGAGATGGGGGGGATCCTGGCCCGAGAGGTTTTTCGGCTCCATGGTCTCCCGACAGACATCGTCTCCGACAGGGGTCCCCAGTTTGTAGCTCGTTATTGGAGAGAATTCTGTGCCATGCTGGGGATCTCTGTCAGTCTATCATCGGGATTCCACCCCTAGACGGACGGGCAGACAGAGAGGGCCAACCAGGAGGTAGAGACGAAACTACGTATCCTGTGTGAGTCAGATCCCACTAAGTGGGCTGGTCAGCTACCTTGGGTGGAACATGCTTTAAATTCCACTCCCTCCAGCGCTACTGGGCTCTCTCCGTTCTATATTGTTTTTGGGTTTCAGCCACCGGTGTTCTCCCTTCAGGAGAGAGATTCTAAAGTTCCTTCGGCCCGATTATCTGCTCTGAGGTGCCAGCGAGCCTGGAGGAGGGCTAGAAGGACTATCCTTAGAACAGTGGAGAGCCAGACTAAAACTGCTAATCGCCGGAGGATTCCGGCACCTGAGTACAGGGAAGGTCAGAAGGTCTGGCTCTCCACCAAGGATCTGCCACTTAGAGTGGAGAGTAAAAAGCTGGCACCTCGGTTCATCGGGCCATTCCCTATTTCCAAGGTAGTGAACCCGGTGGCCGTCCGCCTCCAGCTTCCTCGTGCCATGAGAATTCACCCGACTTTTCATGTGTCCCGGGTTAAACCTGTATTGACTTCTAGGTTTGTGCCCACCTCCAGACCCCCTCCACCCACCCGACTCATCGACGGCGATCCTGTTTACACCGTTAATCGTATTCTGAGGTCTAGAAGGAGAGGCAGGGGGCTCCAGTACCTGGTTGATTGGAAAGAGTACGGACCTGAGGAGAGGTCTTGGATCCCTGCCAGGTTTATCTTGGACAAGACTTTGATTACAGCCTTTCATAGGGCTCAGCCTCAACAGCCTAGAAGGGCGTCTGGTATCCGCCCTTAAGTGGGGGGGTTCTGTCATGATTTCGGCACTGTTGTCTGGACTTAATTCTCTATTATTCACCTGCTTAGCTCCGCCTATTTCCCATTACCACAGATTTGTTCCACCTGCTTCCACTAGTATATAACCAGCTCTAAGACCAGACAACAGTGCCAGTTTATTTCGATCCTTGTGTGAGACTTATCCCAGCGTTTATAATTCTGATTCCTGATCCTGACCTGTTTGCCTTTCGACCTCCGAGCCTGCTTACTCCCGTCTGATTCTGTTTGCCCGATCTGACCTCTGCCTGTCCTGACTACCCGCTGGATCTCTGCCCTGTGTACCGAACCTGGAACCGTGACCTGACTCCGTCCTGGATTATCCTTCGGTACCTCACTGGCTCTCTGATCTCCTGGCTCCGACCTTCGACCACGTCCCCGACTTCGGCTTCGCTCTACGGCTCATCCTGCTCACGTTTGCTCTCACGGTTCTGATCTCCTGCCTGTCCTCCGACCACCGAAACACCCGCCGCTGGGACTTCATGAGCGGCAACCGCCGCAGCGAATTGACGACCCGCCTACTGGGACCCACTGGGACTTAACTGAACATTAAGACCAGGTTAGTGACCGACACGTTTGTGTGCAAACACCTTCAGATAAGCGTGGTCACTAACCTGCCGTCTCCTTCTGCAGAGGATCCCGCTGTAGACGCTGACGCCTCCCGCTCCGCACCTGATCTTAATAAACTGTTAAACTTGAACGGTTTGTCTGCCTTGAATTCTGGGTCCACCTGTTCTGAGCCTAACAGTGCATCCTACCCCAGAGGCCTCACCTGTCCTGAACCTCACCGGACGTCTGTGCTGAGAATCTATATTACCAACAATGACAATGCAGTTTTATGAAATACAGTAAACAAACTACGGTGAGAATGTGAACTTACTGTCAGTCTGACTGGCTGGCGTCCAATCACAAAGAGCGTTACGTATACAGGGTTTGATGAAAGCATGGGGAGACTGAATGGAAGAAGACAAAAATATCAGAGTGATCTTGGTCTAAATTTGTGCAGCCAGGAATCCTGGATTATTACAGGACCTTTGGCAAAAATCTAATATCAGACCTTAAATGGGGGTGAGCTGAGGGAGCTTTGGGGGTGTAAAGCAAGAGGGGCATAGCGAGAGAAAGCAAAAGAAAAGAACAGCATATCCGCTCTCATCTCACACGTTCATCTGACAGGGAGGAGGAAACACTGTGTTCTCATTTTTCAGGTCTGTTATGTGCACCAGCAGAAACAACAAAGAGCTGACAGAAGCCTTACCCCACACATCCTTCTTATCCATCCTCTATAAAACAGCAATGCAACATTATTGCTTTAAGAATAAAAATTAAGGTTTAAAATGTAACATTTAGCCAATTTTTGGAGGTCTGTTGATCCTCAATGTAATTTAGAATTTAATTTGTGTGTTTCTTATTTTTTGTAAGAGATTTCCAGTTTAGGTGAAATACTTCAGTTATATATTACTACCTTACTTTCTGCAATTTTTGAAAACGTGCCGTTAAGCTTCTCAACCTAGGAGACTGTGTTTTTTTTTATCAGCTCATATCTGCATTTTCTTCATTTGCATCACAATTAAAAACAGCTTTTGTTGTAGAGGTTTAAAAAAACTAAAATATGAGATCAAACCTGAATGTGTAATTTTATTCCCCTTATTTTTATCTCTTTAAAGTTTGTTAGAAAAATTCCTAAAACCGATTTTCTTGCAGACAATAATATCTCAACCAGGAGACTCTGGGACACTGAAGCGAGCCTGCTTGTTGTTCGTATCACTGAAATCCTCCAAATGTACTACTAGGTAAACCAACACATGCACAAACATGTGTAGGCTGATGACCTTGGCTGTGCAGTTTGTTGCAGCAATTAGTGGCCATTCTTTCACTTTAAATCCCACTCACCTCGCGTACTTCAGTCATTATACTTCGGCATTAGCCTTCTCTCTTGGTTATTTCTCTTTTCTCCAACAAAAAAATAGATGGACGACTCAGTGACTCAGCAGCAGCAGTCTCCTGGCTGCATTCCTGCAGGATTTACTGATGTTATACAGGTTTACCAGTTGTGTAACAGCTTTTTTTCATAACAACCTTTGTATTTTGTTCAGGCTTCAATGCAGCTGGACTTTCTGCAGCAGTTTTGAAAGCACCACTGGCATAAAATATGAAATGCAAAATAGATCCTTAATGTCTGCTGACATAACACTGATGGCATTTGGAACCTTGTGAATATCCATCCATCCATCCATTTTCTATCACGTCTATCCCTTGTGGGGTCGCGAGGGGTTTTGGTGCCTATCTCCAGCTGTCAGTGGGCGAGAGGCGGGGTGCACCATGGCCAGGTCACCAGTCTATCACAGACATGAATCTTTTCATGAATAAAAATCAATCAATCAATCAAAGCCAATGACTCTCCTGCTAATTTGATTTTACCAATTGGGTAAATTGAGTTGAATCTTTTTCTCAGCATATGGATAGATCGTGTGATTGTCAGGTATGTGGTGTGTTGTCCTTACCTTGCTCCTGCAGGTTGTGATGGGCGAACACCAGCCACGGCTGTTTTCCATCTACGTTGATCAGGAGGAGTACTTGAGGTGGCTGGAGACAGATGGAAGGTGTCAGAGCATCAGCTCACCTGAGCGGTACCTGACCAGATCCTAACTCCAAGTATTGCTCCTTGTCTCCAAGTGTTCCCTCGACTTATCCGTCGTTCCTCTTCTCCCCGGGTCAAACCTGGTTCCTGTCTGCTTCTGTCAAGATTCTCCTTGGTCACCAACATCCAGTCCTGTGGCATTTCCGAATCCCTCGAGCCTTCCAGGCAGTCCAGACGACTGTTGCTCCTCTGCTCCCACTGGCGTCCTCTAGTTACCACCTGGACTGTCCACCCTCCACCATGAGTGAACCAGTGTAACTTTTTGGCTGATTCCCATTAAAATGATATGGTAAATATTAACACAATAAGGTTTTGGATGGTACACATGGACTGGTGGTGAGTCCCAAATAAATTATTTTTCTTCCCCCAAGTATTTGAAAATTTGGGGGAATATAATTAATTATCAGGCACATTTATCTATAAACCCATTGTCTATACCCAATTATCCCCGCAGGGTTACAGGGCACCCAGAGAGAACACGTGCGTGCAATTTAAGAACGTGCAATCCTGAACCTTCTTCCTGCAAGGCACCAGTGCTAATTACTGCTCCACCATGAACAAAATCATGCACATTTAACAAGGAAAAAATATTCAAAACGATGAATATCTTTTTTGAATTTTTTTTTATTTATTTATACAGTTTTATTTAGTGAAATGCTGTTTTTTGCTGTAGAGAGAAAAGCAATAGTGTCCGCTGCTAAGTCTGTGGCTTTAACTTGTTTTTTCAAGAGCTCCTGGAGAAAATCACCTGTGAAATATGAAATCTGAGACATTCACATCAGTCTATTGCTGTTGATTTGATTAAGCTTCCAGTCCTCAAGACTGTAAAATTGAGTTTAGAAGTTTATAGTTATGTATTTAACGTAGAGACATTTTACAATCATAATACCTTGTTATTGTCAGATTTAATCTACCTATCTGTTATGCATTGCTAAGATCTGTCCATACCGCAGAGTGCTCAACACCCTGAGTATGATCTCATTATGGCCTCATTGGCTGAGTGTTATTATACAGTCATTCGGGGGTGAATGAGGTCAAAGCACCGACTCAGAAAGGTTTCCTGATGCGTTTCACAGTGGATGTTAATTGGTGCTCCTGTCTGCCGGGGAAGCTCTCTGTCTGCAGAGTACTTTGAAAATAGCCAAGTCTCTGCTCTTCTTCTTCGTCTCTGTCTTTTCCAGAACTGGTGTGCACTCAGACACACTTTTGGTTGAATAATAAGATGATGAAGCCTGTTTAGGTACGCTTCCTTCAGAAAGGCGACGGTCAGCTTGGATATTCTTTAGCTCTCAATTTGTTCATTAAGGATAGTGATCAGAGTTTCTAACTCTCAGTGTCGTCTAATTCATACTGAAATAATTATCCTTCAGGAATTACATGCAATGACAAGACATGACACATGATAGAAAAATATGTAAGAATTATGTCAAAATTACATCATCAAAAGAAGCTGCTTTCCTCCGGTACATTATGAGCTGATCAAGGCAAGATTTAGTTTGAAAATATAAGTCTAGAGGCCACAGTTTGTGCTGCAGCAGAGCAAAACTGCTTTAAATCTCACACCGTGCTCTATGTGGAAGTTGTGATTTCTCATGCATGAATACACTGAGCAAGAGGCTCTTAAATTATTTATGGAAAACATTGTCTTCCATAAAAATATTCTATTTGCTTTATGTTCCAAATCTCATCTGTGTTCTTGTTGATAACTTAACAATTGGCTGTAGAGCATTACTGGTCAGGTAAAGTTGCTTGTGACTTCTCTTCGCCCATTTGTCAATTCAATTAAATTCAATTTTATTTATATAGCGCCGATTCACAACATCTAAAGGCACTTTACAATGTCAAATTCAATCAAATCATACAGACAGATCGGTCATAAAGTTTCCTATTGTATACATAGTAAATGGACACACCTTGTCTAGATCCTATGATGACCTGTTTTCACTACTTTCTTTTTCTTTACATCAATTCTTCTGGTGGCTTTCTGAGTTTTACAGTAACCCAAGACTGGGCTTGCTGTCTGTGATTACCCCAATTTGTTTAAAGTTTTAGATGGTGAATTTGAGAACAGCAGAATGAAGTAAGACTGTTATAACTGCATGTGAATCAGGGACAGAGTTATGAAGCACACCACAGTCTGTACAGAAGCCATTAAAATTAATAACACACTGTAAATGTCAATATTTAAATGCATCATTGCTGAATGCAGAGAGCTTGATATTGTGTAGATGGGTACTGACATTTGAATACTCAAATGATCGTGGGGCGGTCTTAACCTGGTGTGAAGGAGGCCTTAATGGCATTGTTCCTTGATGTTTGTTTTTCCATGGTATGAAAACTCTTAGAAGGATTTTAATTGTGAACTGGGAAACTTGGAAATTAATTTCTGGTCAGGCTCAATCTTTTCTTTGTATTAACAGTCAGTTAATCATCACCTGAGCTTTATAGTTAACTGTTAACCTTTCATCCTTCTACATTTCTACCTACCTACTTCACATGTCCTACATTTGATACCAGAGAAGACGCATGTCTCTCTTCAAACACTGCCACGCTCAACCTGCACTTGTCTAGCATTTTCAAAGTCAAAGTCATCTTTATTGTCAATTCTGTAATACATACTTAGACATATTTGTGTGTAATGTGAACCGGAGTAGCCAAAGAGAAATTTTGCCACGGTAACACATGGTGACAGATAAAACATTCTTGGTTCTTGATTCTTCTTGATTCTTGATATTCAGGATTGAAATTTTGTATCTCTCTGGCTCCCAACCACACAGTAAAATTGAATAAACAGTAATGTCTTAATATAAAAACATTTTAAAAGAAGCATAAGAAGGAAAGTATAAAAACTATATGCTATCGTGTGCAACATTTTTTTATCTAATGTGTGCAAGCGTGCAAGCGTTCACACTCAGTCATGTTTTTCTATCTTTGTGGGGACTTTTCAGTGACTTCCATTCATTTCTATAGCCTTAAACCTGAGCTACACTTAATTCACACCTTAGTCCTAAATCTAACCCCTAACCTTTGGGAGTATATACCTAACCCGAACCTAAACCTAATTGGCACACATAAAAAAGTGAGGAACAAAAAAATGGTCATCTCGCTATATAAAAGTCCTCGTTTTACTTGTGTAATGAGCTAAAAATGTTCTCGCTGAGCTGAAAGTACAAGAACAAATACATTTTTGATAAAAACAGATAGAAAAAAGAACATTTTGAAAAATCTTAGACTAAATCCAGATATGTCTGGCAAGATGTTTGCAGGAGACCAAGGTGTAATATTGCTACAGCACACGCCCGCTGACAGGGAGGGACAAACGGGTCAGTTGTCCCGGGCCCAGGACAGAGGGGGGGCCCAAAACTGACAGCACACACGCTGACTGCAGCAGCTTCATCAAAGTCTCCCCGTCTGTTTCATGGCACTTTGCTGCTCCCCCTCCCTCTCATACATGGCTCAGCGGCGCCAGCCAATCAGCACGCAGGCTCAGCCTGGCCCGCCCACTCAGCTGCTCAGACTCGGAGAGAGACAGACCGCAGGAGCGGAAAAACATGAAGAGGGAAAGAAGCGCCGTTTGGCTATATTTTAATACCGTAAATGAAATCAAGCTGTATGTTTTGTAAAAAGCCGGTTAAATTCAGTGGAAACAAAACAAATGTATATAAGCATGTGAAAAACCATGAGCAGGAAAACGTCGAGCGACAGAAACGGAGAGAGGAGACGAAACTTCTCTCATTGTCCCGACAGACCCAGACCCACAGACTGACGTCACTGACTGAGGCGTTTCAGTCCTCCAGAGAACATCCAGGTAGATCAAAGTGGTCATCTTCAGCAGCAGTTCATGTTAACTTTCAAAGTAGATATTATCTATCATATGTTACTGGAGCCCACACAGAAAATGTAATTAAGACCTTGAAAGAACCCAGTACATATATCCTATTAAAAAGTGTTATTTAAGACAAGATAAGATTAGCAAATCCTTTATTTATCCCACGACGGGGAAATCTATAGGATTAAAGCAACAGGCAGGTGCATACAACACAGACAAAATTACATAAGGATTGAAAGATATAAGAGGTGGATTAGGAAAAAAAACATTGAACATAACATTATTAGTATTAGTATTATTATTATTATTTAATTGTAATAATAAAATAAAAATCACAAAATCCGAAAGGTCAACAGTTTCATGATACATTAAGCTTAAATGTCAAAAGTATCGGTATCGTATCATTATCGCCGATACTCACCCTGTATTTACTTCGGATCGGATCGATTAAAAATTCCCGGTATCTCACACCTCTAGCGGGGAGCTGGGGGCGGGTGGCGGGGGGCGGTGGACCCAGCGTGTGTTTGAGGAGAAGACAGAGAGACCCATCCCTAGCGATAACAGAGACAGTGCAGGTGGAGAGATTTACTGCCCAATCGGATAGTCTGAGCATAGTGGCTCAGAGATGGATCACACCGTTAATTTCAATGATCCCGCGTTATGGCCAACAAAAATTACTGATTCTGATCGAGAGAATGTTGTGCGTTTAATGGCAAAAAGGAAGCCTTTCTCAGAGATTCAGAGGGCAGAGAATTCCCAAAGTATCTTACATATTCTACCTCCTGCAATGGAAGGGAAAACATTTGTTAGGGACTGGCTAATATACAGCAGGTCAAAAAAGGCCATATTTTGGCTGCAGTGCTTGCTGTTCTCTTATGAAGAAAAGATCAACTAGTGCACTAAATTCAATAGATGGGTTGGAAATATCCAATATAAAATACAGAGATTTCCAGGGCATGAAGTATACAGTTAAGTTGACTTTTTTGTGTGTGTGTGTGTGTGTGTGTGTGTGTGTGTGTGTGTGTGTGTGTGTGTGTGTGTGTGTGTGTGTGTGTGTGTGTGCGTGTGCGTGCGTGTGCGTGCGTGCGTGTGTGTGTGTGTGTGGTGGCGGTAGGTGTGGAAGGGGGGGCCCAAAAAGACTGCGTTGTCCCAGGCCCTAGCAAAGTTCCATTTAGGTCCACGCCCCTGATTTGAAAACATGACTACTGTAATAAGAACATAAAAGAGAAAAGGAGAAAAAGGAATCCTGCATGAAGCAGAAAACACGTTTCTCAGTATATATATATAAATGAGTCAGTTTGTTATGCTTTCGGCAGTTTGTTTTCGAAGGCAAAGAACCAAATTAAGAAAAGCAACAAGCAGGAAATTGAAGTGTTAAAATGGGCTGCTACATGTGACTTTTATCTTATTTCTCTGGCTTCAGACTGAATGATTCTTCTTCACGTGTCATAAAATTAGCTCTTATATTCTCATGTAATAGTCTGCTTTGAAGAGGTTTAACTTCCAATTACTCATACATTGTTGACAGTAACCCTGAGAGTCAATTAAAGAGAAAACATCCATTAATTAAGGGGGATATGTTACTATTTTAAAAACTATTTGGATGTATCAGGTATTGCCAGAAAATACTTAGTGGTGACATTATTGTTTTGAAAAAGTGTATTATGATCATACACATTTTTGAAAATTTACAGAATTTTAATCCTATAATCGTTTTTCGTCCGGCTACTTTAAATAGTCCATCTACAAATTGCTTGGTATTTAGCAGCAATTCCCCTTAAAAATAAATCCTGAAAGGCCACACAAAGTATTTGTAGCCAGAAAAAATAAACAGAGAAAAACTGCAGGATGCTTTAGCTAAGTATCCACTCTGACCTTGACCTTGTAATATAAGGTGACTTGCTAAGTTGGTTAACTTTACTTAAACTCATCATTTATGATCCATCAAATCCTGAACACTTTGGGTTGGCCTGTTTAATGCAAAAAAAAATGCCTATAGTAGCACATTTTTGTGAAAGCTTTGTCAATTCTCTAAAGTTTATCTGACTTCCCAGGCAGAATGTATCAGGCGAGTGCCAGTCCTAAATGGAAAGTATAACAAATATACTTCCTGGATAACAAATCCCAATGTAAAATAGTTACAAAAAACTGTAAACTTCATCTATAGTATGTATTATTAAACAGTGTTAGAGTAAGTTTAGTCAGAAAATGCAACGAGTAAGCCATTAGTTGTTGACGAAGAATGTGTTTTGGAAGGACGACAACCACACAGCATCAGATCTTTATTAGTCCTTAGAAGTGGTATGTCCAGACATCTCATGCATTTGCCACAGAATCTGAACCATGCTGACCACTAGAGGAAAATGTCCAAGAAATCCTCATTGTCTTTTCATTGTCATTGCAAATGAAACCCAGATAAAAATTTATTTTAATGTATTGTTTATTGTTTCATGATATATGAAGGCATTTGACAAACGCAAACCTTGCATTTTCTAGCAATAGGAACGAAGACCATTGTTTGCTACCTTAACTGTGACCAAACACTAACCAGAACTACTTTCTAGCAGTAGAAAGGCCCTATTTTTTTCCAAACAGCCTGAGCGGATACTTTTCATAAGCAGACCAAATTTAAAAAAGTGTAAAAATCTATTCATGCAATATGGTTTATTCATGCAATGGTATTTAAGGGAAATGTAATACTTTAAATTAAAGATTAAAGACTTTCTTGACAATGTTTCCATAGTTCTGTCTTCTGCTTTTTGAGTGACATAATATGCTTACAGCATGTTAAAGATCTAAACAATATAAACTGTAGAGTCTTCTAAACCAAAATTGTATGTGATGTATAGACATTGTCAAAGTGCCGTATGCATAGCTGCAGCATATGTTAGCAATACACCAGCTTTAAGCTCAGCCTTTGTGCTGCTAAGAATAGCTTATGGTCAGTGGTCATTAATTGTCTCAGTTGTATTGTGTTCTCTGTGCTGAGGGGAAGCTGAGATGCTTTTAGCCCCTGGCCTGTTTTCAAGAAATGAGATTAGAAGGTGCAGAGCTAAATTTAACTATACCTAAAAATAAACCCACTCATAAAAAAACAAAAACAAAAAACAAGAGGAGTGGAAGTCATGGGAAAGAAAATCTTGTCCCATTTGATAAAGATGGAAACGCTACTGAGAGAAGATCAGTAAGTTCCCTGAAGTAACATTTTAAATGAAACAGGTGACCAGAAGTTGCAAATAAAAAAAAATACCCTGTTGCCTGTGAAAAACATTTGAAATGGCCTTTTTTAAAAATGGATCAATCTTCCTTTCAACAGTAGAAGGCAGATATTTTCATACTCTGTGAAAAGGAGGCAACTGATTTTTCACATTGATATTAAATCTGGCAAAACTGCTTTCTATTAATTTATATTTGCTAAATGCCAGATTAATGGGGGGGGGGGCGGCAGATGTTCATTCATTAGGTGCATTTTTCAGATGCCTGAAGGAGCCACATTCAACTGTTCAAATTATTATATAAAAATCAAGGGGATGTCCGTCCATCATACTGGTCAGGAAGGAGACAAACATGTTGAAACATTTTTGAATCAGGCCCAGAACTGAAGTAAGACACCTTGAGAAGATGCTGCCTGAAGCTGAGAAGAGACCGTTACTATTCACTGTGGTATTAGTCCTGTACCAACATACAGGCTGAAACGCCGCTCATTGTGGAAGAAGCCAGTACTATTACAGCGACATACAAATTGAGATTTCAGTTTACAAATGTACTTGGAGACAAAAAGCTTTAAGTTTGGAAAATTTATACATTTTAGTTTCCTCAGTGCTGTGGTCTGCGTAAACTAAAATTGAAGTGTTTAAACTTAATGACCACTGAGTAAAAAGGGAAAAGCCCTGATAACATCATCCAAACTAAAGTAAGGAGGTGGCATCATCATGTTTTGATGGCATTTTGCTGCAGGAAGGACTTAAAAAAATAGATGGTGTCACGAGAAAAGAACGTCTTAAGACATCAGCCATGAAATTGAGGCTTGGTCACAAATGGGTCTTCCGAATGGACAATGACCATAAGCATACCAGCAAACTAGTTACATAAATCTGCCGGCCCTCTGTGAAGCTCTTGAACTCCAAGTCTTAAATATAAGCCCCAGAGAACATCATTTTCACTAAGCCTGCAGCCCACTCATATGTACTAATACAAATGAACAGGAGGAGATGTACCTGGCTATATTTAGATGCTCATAAATATTTCACAGCATCTTCTGTGTCTTAATATTTAGGCTCTTCCTGCTGCAAACGGCAGACAGTCTGTTGTTTTTGCGGTACCGTCTGATACATGACCTGATGCTCTCTGAAATGCCACATAAGAACAACACATGCTCATTACCCAGTAAGATGCTTTTACAAATGAACAGCATGTGTTGAAGGAAAGGTCGTTTTGGAATCTTTTCCTTGAATTATCAATTAAGGTTGATCTGATTTTAGTTTAATCAGAGAAAATAGCAAAGATATGGCTGTAGTTTGTAAAGTACAGAAATAAAAAAACAACATTCAACAACTCAGTGGTGATATGTCTGACTTTCCTGGCCTGTCTAACTGGCCTGTTATACCTACATCACTGGTTTATTTATGATTCACATGGGTGGAGGATCTCACGGCAGCTGCTTTAAGCCACGTGACAACTGATGCTGACATTGTTTTGAGAGACTGACAGCTTCTGTCAGTGGGGTGTCCTTTCTCCTGATTTTTACTGTAAAAAACTTGACTTCATTGCCCAGACTGAAAAAAAAAAAGACTGAGCAGTCGGGTGATATCCTGACAACCAGGATGTGAGTTGTTGTGCTCTTTCTTTCATTATTGTTGGACTTTTCAATAAATACAGTCTAGATTTTCAATGGGACTTTTTATTGAGTGGCACAGCGATGCAGCTTTCAACATAACAAATTGCTCATTATAAAAATGAATCTATGATGCGGTCAGCGTTCATTGACATAATGCAGACTTTGAATCAAGGTAATAATCTAATAAAATGTGCCTTGCAGAAGTATTTGTACCATATTACAAGCTTAAGCATTAACATATTTTATTAATATTTCATATGACAGGCCAAAACAAAACCACATAATGGTTCTTTTTTTAATTAATACCAAAAAGGGTTTAGGATACATTTGTATTCATCCCCCGTGATTCAATAATACTGACCACTTTTTGGTCCGATTACATCTGCAAGCCTTTGGGATACACTGTATCTCTTCTAGCATATCAATAGACTTCTATTGAGTTACGCTCTTTAACAAACTTCTGAGGCCTTCACAAAACAGCTGGATTTGTACTGAGAATAAATTAGACAAGGAGGACTCTACTTACCAAGTAGGTGACCACGTAAAGCAATCGATCATGATGGATCATCAGAGTAAAGAACTACATGTGCATGCCACACTTACAATAACTACTTGTTTTAGTTTAAGTTGACAAAATGTGGAAATGTCCAGGAATACTACCTCACACTTTCAATCCTTAATTTAAAAGAGCAGTCCACCACTTTCTTATTGGCTGATTGTGATCAAGAACTAGAGGAAAGAAATGTTGCATTATAATAAAGGTATAGTAATCTAAAACTGGAAAAGGTAAGGTCTGGCAAGATGTTTTAAACATTTTTACTAAGAGGATTTGTTTTATTTCAGCTTATATTGCGACTTGTTCAGTTTTCTAGCTGTTCAAACAGAACAAGCTGTGCAAATGTTGACTTGTTTTCATACGCTTTGAAGAAAATCAGAAATAAATTCTTGCCGCATGGTTGGAAGATGTAGAAAACGTGTCTTTTACATTGAAATTATTGTTTAAATAAAGTATAGGAGATGGTAATCTATCCAAAGGCAAATCTGCTCATTAGATATTCTAAAGGCTTTGGAGGCTTATTCTCAAGGACAGCAACGTGTGCACACAGACACAAGAACAGAGCAGTCATCCAGCAAACAGCATTTTGTAGGACTCATTCCTAATAGGGTCATTAATAATGAAAGGGGCACGGCTGTGCCAGGCTTTCACAGAGTTTTTGGGCTTGCATCAAAAACAACAGCAAGCCAAATCCAATTGGGGTTACGTAACTCCTCAAACCAGCCAGGGCCGTGCCCTCGAGTTGTTTTGGTTTTTGGATGTGATGTAACATAAGTGGCTGCAAAACCTTGCTGATATCTTTTCCGCTGGTCCCTTCGACAGAGTCTCTGAGGTCCAGCTGCATTAGTCTGGTAACTTTATCGGAGTTAATTCACAGCTGACCCAATCTCTCGGGAACTGGAGGTCCTGAGCAGCCGTAATCCTCGGAGAGCTGATATCACACAGGAGCAGGAGCAGCAGGTCCAGGGTCAGCGTTCAGCCTCGGTACCCTCATCTCTTTTATCACATCTGAGGACTCTGGGGGAAAACTAAAAAAAATGTGTTTTTCTACCAAAATGAAACTGATAGTTTTTTCACCTTTCTTCTTTTCTAAGAACTTTGACAAACTTCTCTACTTCTGCTAATTCATACTAATCTACAAAAACCTGAAAGAGTGACGGGACAACGACACGGATCTAAATCGAAATTCATGAACACTTAGAGAACGCAAATCAGGTAACACGAAGAACCTACAGGAGAACCTCAGTAAACTAAAACTAACCACGCAAAATAATCAAAACACAAAACTGAAGTTAAGACCCATGTATCATGGGAAATAGTCCACTTGTGCACCACTTTTGTTTTCACAATATTCAATAGAGCAACTAACATACCATGCTCCATCTGCACATTTTTTGCAGACTTCGCTGGTTGTCTTCATGCTATCGTTATGGCCCAATGACCAGCAGTTTGTGTAATCTGTCTCAAATGAAAGTGACATTTTTGAGTCCCTTTGAGAACGTATTGGCTCCTCGACCTCAGCCATCTGATCTCACCCAACTCTGAAATGTATTCTACAGTCATGGCCAAAAGTATTGAGAATGATTCAAATGTTAATATTTACAAAGTCTACTGCTTCAGTTTTTATAATGGCAATTTGCATATACTCCAGAATGTTATAAAGAGTGATCAGCGTAACAGCAATTAATTGCAAAGTCAATATTTGCTTAGAAAATGAACTTTATCCCCCAAAACACATTTCAACGTCATTGCAGCCCTGCCTTAAAAGGACCAGCTAACATTGTTTCAGTGATTGCTCCATTAACACAGGTGTGGGTGGTGATGAGGACAGGGCTGGAGATCAATCCGTCATGATTAAGTAAGAATGACACCACTGGACACTTTAAAAAGAGGCTGGTGCTTGGCATCATTGTTTCTCTCCTATGAACCATGGTTATCTCTAAAGAAACATGTGCAGTCATCATTGCACTGCACAAAAATGGCCTAACAGGAAAGAGAATCGCAGCTAGAAAGATTGCACCTCAGTCAACAATCTATAGCATCATCAAGAACTTCAAGGAGAGAGGTTCCATTGTTGCCAAAAAGGCTCCAGGGCGCCCAAGAAAGACCAGCAAGCACCAGGACCGTCTCTTAAAAGTGTTTCAGCTGCGGGATCGGGCTACCAGCAGTGCAGAGCTTGCTCAGGAATGGCAGCAGGCAGGTGTGAGTGCATCTGCACGCACTGTGAGGCGGAGACTCTTGGAGCAAGGCCTGGTCTCAAGGAGGGCAGCAAAGAAGCCACTTCTCTCCAGGAAAAACATCAGGGACAGACTGATATTCTGCAAAAGGTACAGGGAGTGGACTGCTGAGGACTGGGGTAAAGTCATTTTCTCTGATGAATCCCCTTTCCCATTGTTTGGGACATCTGGAAAACAGCTTGTTCGGAGAAGACGAGGTGAGCGCTACCACCAGTCTTGTCTCATGCCAACTGTAAAGCATCCTGAAACCATTCATGTGTGGGGTTGCTTCTCAGCCAAGGGAGTCGGCTCTCTCACAGTCTTACCTAAAACCACAGCCATGAATAAAGAATGGTACCAGAATGTCCTCCGAGAGCAACTTCTCCCAACCGTCCAAGAGCAGTTTGGTGATGAACAATGCCTTTTCCAGCATGATGGAGCACCTTGCCATAAAGCAAAGGTGACAGCTAACTGGCTCAGGGAACAAAACAGAGAGATTTTGGGTCCATGGCCTGGAAACTCCCCTGATCTTAATCCCATTGAAAACCTGTGGTCAATCATCAAGAGACGGGTGGAAAAATGAAAACCTAGGAATTCTGACAAAATGCAAGCATTGATTATGCAAGAATGGACTGCTATCAGTCGGGATTTGGTCCAGAAGTTGATTGAGAGCATGCCAGGGAGAATTGCAGAGGTCCTGAAGAAGAGGGGTCAACACTGCAAATATTGACTTGCTGCATTAACTCATTCTGTCAAAAGCTTTTGTTACTCATATGATTGCAATTGTATTTCTGTACGTATGTGATGACAACATCTGACATAAATGAAAACCAGAGGGCAGCAGATCATGTGAAAATATAAAATTTGTGTCATTCTCAATACTTTTGGCCATGACTGTACTCTAAATTTTAAAAGTAGTCTAAGGCCTAAGTTATTGTTCATTCAGCATTTTTACTGTGATCTCAGAGTTGAGACAACTTAAATTAGCTGCATTTACTTTTTGACTCAATTTAGAATGTAGTGAAGTTTCTCTTTTTCATTATGCAAGATTACTGACAGTCACCGCAAATGATTAGGTAGGAGAATGTCTGCACCAGTTCATGACTTGAGTGAAAATCAGATCTGTGCACATTGATGCAATATATGATTTGCAAAACAAGTGAAAAAATAAATCATATTTCTACAAGTATATGTGATTTTAGTCAGGAAACCTTGGAGATTTATTAAATACTGTACTGACAGTCCCATTATCTGGAAAGTGGTGATTAAATTGACTTTCCTGAGCTGCCTGGGCTCAGATTTAACTGACTTGGGTTTATTAATTGAGCAGAATGAAAGTCTTAGCTCATACAGCCAGATTGCTGCTTGTTTGCCCATGCAGCCTTGTTGAATCTCTATAAAATTACCTAATTTTCTTTTTGTTTTAAAGTCACAATCTCATGAAGAAATAGTTGGTTCTTCCTTCCTGTCTCTTGACCATACGACACTTTTAGGCTCCAGCCTTTTCTATACGTAGATTGTTAGTTTGGCTTAAAGTAGGAAAGGCGTAGATCAGCTGGCACATTGGTAAATATTAATTTCGATATCTTCATCATCTGGGATTTGCTCCCCTTTCTGCCTGTGAATAACATTCTTTTTTATCAGCTTTTGTGTCACAGTGTCTATAAAACAGTTTTTTCTGCAAAGGAAGAAAAGCATATATCATTTTAATGCATAGTTTGCCTATTTTCTTCTCTCAAGTCTAATCATTCATTTACTCATTTGTTGTTGTTACAACAGTAACAACTCATACAGTAAAGTTTCTCTTAAATACTAAAAAAAGAGGAAAGAAATTATAAATGTTCGACTTGGGAACTCAGCTATCCTGACATTCCTCCTGGTTGGCACTTTTGTTATGCACCGGTGTCTGAATTAATACAAAATACTATCTTTTAAAAAAAAAATTTGCTTCATTCAGAACTGCTTTGTTTCTGATTCTTTGATGTCTTTTTACATATTTTGTTAATTTCGACACAGAAATGAATAAAATTGTTGTCACAGTAAACACAGTCAAAGAAAAGTTGTAAAAAATGATGATGAATTTAACCTCAGTTTTACCTTCCAGAGTCCCATCATGTTAATCACTAGAAGTGTTAAAATTCCTTTCTGTGTTAAACCTGCAAGTTTTTGCAACATTTACAGCTAAATTCTGCTCACCCAGGAAAAATAAAGAGTCTTTGTGCCCAGGACTGATTCTCAGGAATGTTCGCCTGTGGTGTTGGTTACATCAAAATTCAAGGAACCCATTGAGAGGGATTTTACACTCTGATGGTCCATCACTAAATCCGAGGAATATACACCAATAGGTACTTAAATCAATCAACACAACACATCTGTCATCTAATCTGCAAAGCCCCTGAGCCCCGATGAAAGCCTACATTAACACACTTTTTACAGGTCGCTACTGCACATATGTATATATGTATATGCACGTGTTAAAGCTTGCACGTGGACTGCTTTTATCTGCACGTAAAAACTAATTTAATCACTGAAAGATGCTGGTCAAAGTTTACTTCAGAGTACGAGACCTGAGGACGACTTCATCATGAAGATGGATTAGGAAAGGCAAGCTGAAACAGTACGTTTCTCCTGTAATATACCAGGAAATGTGTGGAATCATTGTGCTTAGTAAAAGAGCCACCTTTGATTGAAGCCAAAACGATTAACCCATGCTATACACATACACATTTTGTTGTATGCTGCTGCATAGTGCCAGACCAGTCAGTAAGCCTATGTGGGTTTGATTAATCTAATTTGCGTTTTGCATCACATAGATAGCCAGGTGTGTGTCACTTACCTGGAGACAACTGACCTGGCATGCCAGACTGATAGTGTGTAGCACTTCTGCACATTATCAATCTGGGAGTGCTCCAATCAAATCTGTTCAGGGAAAAGAGGGAAATTTAGCAGAACTTTCTGAGCGGATTGGGCGACGCGACACCCAGCGCCCGCCTCCCAAAGGTTGGTTTTAGCCAATCACGGTATCAAAAAAAAAAGTAAGCATCAGGCGCCATGAGAAATCACAAGGTAAGCTGCTCAAGGCATTTCTTCCTGTTCTCCTTTCAAAGATGAAAGGATTCTTCCCAAACAGATGTGATAGCAGCAGCTACGCTTGCGTCCTCCTGTGCGCTCGACAGCTCTTGCTTTCATCGCACCAGTATGTCCCGCCCTACACCCCAATACTGCGATGTGACTGGCCCGAACTGACTTTGGTTCGGACACAAACGGTTGAAGTAGGAGTGTTACAAGATGGATTCTTGTGTATTTGTGAACGCACCAATACTGCGAGAATTCATCTCGCAGGCAAGGTTAGGAGAACACATGGTATCAGGATGTTCTGCTGGGAACCGTGGATCCTGACATCTGTGCGGATGAGCAATGACACATGCACCGTACCCAAGCATGTTTGCACATAAAGAACACCAGTGCTGTCCAGACATTTCGCCTAAAATGCCAAGTTAATCGCGCCGACAGGTCACAAAAATAATTTTTGTTTTAAATAAAAACACACAGCTGATTTTATTGTGAATTCTGACTGGAAATTTGACCGGTCTTGTTATCAGAAATGGTAAACCTCATTTAAATGAATTGGTTTCCCGACATGGACCCGGCTTTTATGCACAGTCCTTAAAGTTTCATTAGGGTTGAGTTCATGACCTTTCCAGCCATGTTTTCATCAGTTTTGGATCCTTGTCTTGTTGGATCATTCAATCATGTCCAAGTTTCAACCACTTATCAGTTGATTGAATATGAAGTTGAAGAATTCGGAGGTTGTCCTCAGCCTTCATTATTCCCGCCTACTTTCTACTACACATTAGTACCAGTAAAACTAAAACAAACTCTCACCATAATGCTGCTGCTGCCATGTTTGACAGCTGGAACAGTGTTTTTAGGCTTGCAAGCCTCAGCTTGACTCCTCCTGGTATATTTCACACATAGTAAGGACTGCATTAGAACCCATTTCTGGCTACCATGTGGTCACTTTTTGCCACGTTATGCATTTTATTATTTGCATACTAACCAACTAAATGTGTATGTTATTTGTTCTATATTCAGATTACTAATCTGTACCAAATGTATATTGATCTTGACAGCAAAAAACCCAGGCTGGTAAGAGATCTTGGTTCCAACACGCCTGTGGAGTCCACACCTCGACAGGTCGGGGTTGTCTTGGCAACAACAGGGGGAGCAAAACACTCTTGGGTAGGTGGCAATAATGTGCCTGAACAGTGTAAAAGCAGCATACCAATCAAAGAAATCTACCAATGAGCTTGATATGTGGAATCTGGCCTTGCAGACTGCATAAATAACGCATCAATGACCAAGATCGCAAGTTTCTTTCTTTACTGAATTCAAATTATTTGCATAAAGGTCACCTTTTGATCCTCTTGCATTTCTGTACCTTCTAGGAATCTCCAACCTTTTTTTTTTGATTCAGCAGAATTTCTGCATCTTCCAAGAACCAATGACCTGCTGAAACCACTCAGGCAGAACAAGGTTATTTTGTGAAAACAGAAACTTATGTAAGAGGAAGTAGTCGCTGCTTGTGTGGTTTTTGTTATGAATTTTTTTGACCATGTCCTCATGATTACGTATCTCTTTCAGGATGTTTCCCTGTTTAATTGGAACGCTAAAAGTAATATGGGTAGATGAGAGCAAGACATTACCATTGATATAGCTCTGTCCATGACAACAGGTCTTCTGTGCATATTATGTAAGTAGGCCACAAATATGTCTGCAGTTATGTGCCTGATTTAGCCGATTCCTACTATTGTCTGTGTCTACAGGGACATTATTAGGAAAATGTGTTCATCTCTATTGTTTAAGGAAGGGGTGGTGAGCTACTGCTCTTCAGTAATTCATTGGACCCGCCGTAATTTTCTAAGATTTCTATGGGGACCAGATTAACTCGAGGAAGCTAGCATTTCTAATTATTGTCCCGGCCAGAAGCCCTTTGTTAGCAAGCTAGTGAGTCTGAAAGAACCCTGGGCCAAATTATATAACCCTCACGATAATAATAAACAGGGGGGAAATAAAATTTAGACTAAAATAGCAGTTGGCAGGAAAGGTTGACCTCCAGCTAGACGTGATGAATCTGCTCCATTTAGCAATGATGGTATTTAGCTTAACCCTTTGTTCAAAGGGGACTAAATTAAAGGAACTATACCTGATTCTGCACAAATTCGAAACGTGAGTGAGGAGAACATTTTAGTTTGGACTGTGAGCCCCGCCTTGAGAAACCCTTGACATGCCCTAAACTAAACATGAGCCTGAAGACCGTGCGCAATCCTCCGGAGGAAGCAAGGCTTCATCGAGGGACTTCTCTTCTTTTTCTTTGACATAAAATGCTGCGTCTACGTAAGATATTTTTCCATGTAAATGGTCAAAACTTACATGCATGCCATGTTGTTCTGTTTACATACCCTGTCCTGCATGCACTGGAGGAGCTGCTGCTTAGAGAAAAGTCGTCCCGGGTTGTTCCAAGTTCTCTGCTTATTCCTACTTAAAAGCCTGGACTCACTCGATCACGCAATCAATTGGTTATTTGTTATTGTCAGATTGCGTCTTTTAACATATAATATATTGTGTAAAAAGCATTTTTATCAACCAGATAAAAAATTAATTCAGGTATAGTTCCTTTAAAGGATCAGTATAGAGGCAAAGAGTCTGGAAAAAAACATTTTCACAGATTTTCACAGATCTACTCAGCTCTGTGTAACTCTGTGTAACTTTCAGCTGAAAGTTATATTTTTAAAATTATGAAATCTTTGGAGGGAACCTGACCTGGTGGGTCAGGAGACTTGCCTGTATGGTTCACTCCATTTTATTAGGGCTGTGGGATTTTGCCAAAAATCTAAATTGCGATATATTTCAACCGTAACTGCGATTGAGATTTAATTTAGACTTTTCTCTGAATTAACCACAAGCAACAGAAATGCCTGTAGATAAAGTTGTGTGTAAACAAGGACTATTTAAAACAAGAAATTTAACAGTTTTTATTGGTATTGGAATATTGGTGTTCAAGAGAATAATTCTTTGAGTTGCACATCAGTCCTTGTTCAACGTAACGTGCAACCAACAAACAAGTCAATGTATTAAACAGTTTGACCACTACTTAATGCTACGGTTGTGATGAATTTAGGAGGACCCAAGAAATACCCGAAAACAAGTGAGTACGAAATATTATCAGTTTTTATTTTGACGCTGGCGGTGCGGTCCCCTGGCTCGGCTCGCACTCTGCGACTGGCCGCTCCTGAAGGCAGAGTCGCAGGTTAGTGACCAGCAGATATTAACAGGCTTGTTAGAGAGAAGTGAGGTCACTAACCTGGACGTGCTGAGGGCAGAACTCTGACTCCTTATGACGAAGGCGTCCGAGAGGGGGTTATCCAGGGCTCTTTGTCCAGGTCCGGTCCAGGTCTTTATCAGGGGAAAATCCGATTAACTCAGGCAGCGGTTTCCAAGGGAGAATCCAACAGGGCGTCCAGGTCCAGGTCCAGGTCTCAATCCAGAAAGCACAGACAGAACAGGGGGCAGGCGAACTCGTTTTACTCACGGACAGACTGGGGTCAGAAACACGGTGAGGCAGTCCAATTCTCTGAGGCTGACAGGCAGGACCCAGGCAGGCAGACAAATCCAAAGGGGCAGGCAGGTTTCCAAAAGACAGAGGCAGAACAGGTCGACAGGCAGACAGGAATTCAAAAATGCTGGAAGCGCTCACCGTATGGCTAGAGACGTTCTGGCACTGGAGGCTGCGAGGAGCAGAGCTTTTAAGCAGCCAGGGCGGAGACGGACACAGGTGTGCTGATTGCAATCAGCAGCTCCAGTGCCAGAAACGTTACAACGGTAAGATTCCTGAAAGTTTCTGGTAAAAAAAAGTATGATTATATAAACTCTAAACCAAGTAATAAGATCGCATTTGTCATGATTTAGTTTTTTGTTTGTTTTGCTTTGGACTTTTCTTAATCAGCCTTCACCTCTAAGCCATCATCCAATCAGCTCAGTCTCCTCAGTCATGAGTCAATTAACCCAGATCAGCTCCACCTGCTGCCAGTAATTACTACTACTCTGCTCACCTGTTTCCCTGAACATATATACCTGCCTCAGTCAACTCACCCCTGCCAGAACGTCTCATCTCATCTTGTGTGATGTGCCCTGCCTCTACCAGTTCCTATGTGCTCAGCCGTTTGGTCTCTTCTGTTTCCTTCTCTGATGAATATTGCCTGTGTCTGTGTGCTACAGTTCTGCCTGTTCCCCGTGAGTTCCAGCTGCTCGCTCTGCTCGTTCTGGTGGTTCCCTAATCCACATCGCCTGTTCTGGTCTGTCACTACCAGCATCTTCAGGTCTCCTGCTCATCCCTGCCTCCCTGCACCTTCAGCCATTACTCATCTGTCAAGTCTGGTTCTGCTCGCCTGCCTCAGCTGCCAAAACTCGTTCCCTTCAATAAACGTTTTAAATGGTAACGCTGTGTTTGGCTGAATATCGGGTTCACCACAACATCCATTTACAACATTATCTCACTGCTGCAACTCTTATCCCTTCCATCTGAAGGCAAAACCACTTTAAACATATTACTGACACCTACAGGACGTGTCTCATCCAGTAATTGTTACGTAGACAAACATTGCAAACCTCTGCAATTTGGAAATTGCTTCTTTTTTTTTTTTTTTTACTGCGATTATATTGCAAATGCATTTAATTGTCCAGCCCCAATTTCTATGCCCTATTCGTCTGTCATGTTTCATGTTAACAATCAAAATTACTACATGAAAATAGAAGAATAAATAAGATATACCAAAACAGAAAAAATTACCTGAATACATTTTTTTTCAACACACCACTTGTGAATGGTAATTGAACTGAACTGCTATAGGACTTTTCCTGTGATACTGACCCCCTCAAAGTGCTTTACGCTACAGCCGCATTCACCAAACTGCCCTCACTAACACACGCACACACATTCATACATGGTGGGCAATTTGGGGTTAGGTGGGGTTAAGTGCCTTGCCCTTGGGCACATCAACATGTGATAAGGAGAAGTTGGAATCCAAACCCCAACCTTCCAAATCAAAGACAACAGCTCTGCCTCCTGAACCTCTTGGAAAATGTAACGTGTTTATGATTTTTGTCTCCAGCTGTAACACAAATGCACAAATTTTACCACAGCTCAGTTCTATAACCCTCATTTTACAAATACGATTCTTGTCCGAAATTTTCAAAACTTTATTATCAGCATAAATGTCACATTAATTCTGTTTTGTAGAATTTACTCGAGCTGTTCTTCTTTTCAGTGTGGAATGACCACACAGTATAGGAAACGGTTTTTAAGAACAAGCAGGGTGCAATTTTTTTAATTAATTGTGAATTTTTCTGCATGACAGCATCTTCCCTTCAGGGCTGAGAAGGCTTTCTCAGCTTATGGCGACCAAACCATGGGCAATTAGTGGAGGTGAGAAGAGTGACAGGAGTGGGAACCAAACTAAAATCCCTGATGAAGCATCTGTAAAAGTTAGTGAAGCCTAAGAAATACTGGAGCCATGTGCTGGATGTGGGCCAGTCTGAACTGCTTTTATTTTTTTTCGGGTCCACCTTCAAAGAAGTAGCCAAGGAAAGTGATGGATTCTTTATGAAACTCACACTTTTTGGCTGTTGTGAGATTAGGATTGGTTGATTACCCTGAAACTATACAGTGAAACACAAAAAGTTAATATTTCTTATTGGCATTAATATCACTTACAGTCAATTCATCCCTGTCTTCTCAAAAAACAAAAAAAATACCAGTAAATTGATCAACTCTGCAGTCGTTTCACAGCTTTCTTTTTTAGTTCAGATTTGTTTTTCTGATGAGCTCTAAAACAAGCTGCAGCAGGGAATGGAAATGCAGTAGCTGTCAGTGTTTATAGCTAATTTTCCTGATTCCTGAGTAATAGAAGGATATCTGTTGGCTGCAACCTGTAATGTCCCTCTGAATTACAACTATATCTCTACTCCAAGGATGAAAAACGACATGTGCTGTCATATAGAACTGCTGAAATAAATTTAATCCTGTTAATAAAATAAAAGCAATAAAAGCAGAGACTAAAGCTGTAGCTTCAGTTTATTTCTGCTGTGGTGTTTTGGAGCTTCATTTAGGAGGCAGTTCTTAAAGGGAAGCACTTGCACGAAGAAGATACTTTATTACATAACATCTGAAATTAACATCCAAAGTTAAGGTAAGAGGGAAATATGTAAATATTAACAAATTTACTGCTTCTAAAGCTTGATGAAATATGAATAAGGAGTATAAACCAGATCTTTATACAAGTAGATGCTTGTGTTTGGTTCAACATGCCATCTCTGTAGTTTTGTAATCTTATTTAAAGTTTAAGACCGAGCCATGAGCTTAATACCTGCTGTGATTGTCTGCACAGGCCACTGTTGGCCTAATCAGGATTAACATCATTTACTGTTGTTTACACTGGAATTGCTTGCAGCAAAAGACATCTCTTGTGTAACGAGGGAAAGCCCGGGACACAATATGCTTTTACAATATCAAGAACTGTAATATTTGTTTAGTCGAAAACCAGATGTAAACATGTACATATACTGTTTCTCTCTGTCTGATGCCAAATAAGTAAAACATATTTCCGTTTGATAACCAGAAATTAAGACAGAGAGGAAGATTTTTAGCTCTGCGCAGAAATTTTCCACAGGAATAAGATTAGGGCTGTGTGTTGGCCACTCCAAAACATTGACTTTGTCACCCTAACGCCACTTTGTAACTAGTTTTGCAGCAACACTGAGGCTCGTTTTTCAGTGTAAAAACCCATTTTCGCCCAAACTTTAACTTCCTGGCTGGCGATTTGAGATGTAGCTGCAGTATTCCACAATGTTCTCTCCTTGTGATGCCATCTGTTTTGTGAATTGCCCCTGTCCCAGAATAATAAAACAACATGATGCTGCAACACCATACTTCACAGTTGGGACGATGCTCAGGCTAACAAGCTTTCCCCCTTTTCCTCTAAATGGAACAATGATCATAGGGTAACACATTCTAACTTGAGTTTTCCAAAATCAAAGGTCATCTCTCTAGAAATGTAGATCTTTGTCTCTGAGCTAAGGTTGTCCAGGCATCTGCTTAGGGAGCTCCCCACGGGACTCCCTTAGGGGGTTTCTGGACACATTTTGTTGGGAGAAGACCCCGCAGAAGAACCAGAACCTGTAGGAAGGCTATAAATATCCTCAGGTACACCTTGGGTTCCCTCAGAATGAGCTGGAGGATGTCGCTGTGGAGAAGGAGGATGTCTGAGGGTTCCCTCCTGGACCTATTGCTCACCGACCCGATCTCGGACAAGCAGAAGATGATGGATGCCTCTGAGTGCATTTGCTAACTGTGATCTGTGGTTTAAGTCTTTAGTCTTTGGCTTCTGTTCTGTGGTTGATATGCACAGCTTTCACCAAAATACGTTCAATTCATGGAAACATAACCGTTCTCCTTCCTGAACAGTATGATTGCTGGACATCCCTATGGTGTCTACGGTAATATAAATCTGTCAATACATGAAAGTTGCTCTGTCAGGCATCTCGAAATTTCACCCAATGATTAACCAGATTAGTGGAGGTCTACAACTTTAGCGATTTTTTTTTTCACGTTAAACAAGGAAGCAGTGTGTTTGAGGTGTTGCCTTGTATTTCATATGGGGGTGTGTTTCCATTTAACTCAGAAAAGGTCAGAAGCTTAAAGACCTATGAAATAAATCATCTGTTTTAAAAAAAAAATGCATCGTGATCTCAGTGTATGTAAACCTCTGGACTTAAAGAAAGTAATAAAATAAATCTGTTAAAAAGATTCACTCTGATTATTCTGGAGTTTTGCTCATATAAATAATTTTGTTAATTGTAACTTAAAACAAGAAAAGTTTACAAGGTATGCCAATATCCAGTTTTAACTGTATGTAGTTTTGTCTTTTGATGTAGTTTTGCATGGACTTCTGCTGCTATAGCCCATCTGCTTCATCTCAAACTAATCTGCCTGTTCTCTCATTTATGTTTGTGCAGCTGCCATTCACCGGCTATTTCCTCTTTTTCTGACCATTCTCTGTGAACCAGAGATATAGTGGCGCGTGCGTGTGTGTGTTTGTAAATCCCAGCAGATCAGCATTTGCAGAACTATTTAGATCAGCCTGTCTGACACCAACAACCAAGCCACAGTCACAGTGGCTTTAGCCTCCTTTCTTCCTCATTCTGGTGCTGAGTTGAAACTTCCGCCAGTGATCTTCACCACGTCTATCGATGTATGAAGGCTTTGAGCTGCTGTCATGTGAACAGGTGTACCTAATGACGTGGCCAGTGAGTTATGGCTGCAGAATATCTGACCTTATTCACACTTGTTAGATTGTTTGTCATCGGTCAGTTACAAGACATTTGATTGGCCACCAAAACACAAGTTTTGCGTTAGCAGGCAGGAATCAGGTCAAGCATGCATCTGCTTACCACATTTTTATTTACAGCTTTCTGAGCCCGAGGATAACAAAGATTCTATATACATTCAACATTGGTTTTTTTTTTTTAGATATACAATTGCCTGGTTTGTCATCAGAGTGTTACTCCTCTCGAGTTAATCAAGGCTAAACGTCGTTCTTTTGGTTTTAACAGACATTTATTGCGGACAACATGTCTTTACATGCCTTAGAAAATGCCCTCAAAATGCCGTCAGGACTAAGAAAGGAAACAGAAACCCGAATTAAAATATAAAGTTTTACATAAATAAAGACAAGTAAAACAATAAAGCCGTACCTCATTGGCCGCATAAACTCCAAAGGAATAAAGATTATTTATACAGCTTGTTCTCACAAAACCTTCTTTTAACAGTCCCAGTGATGCTCTCTAAATGTGTCGATCAAACTTTCCTGTGGGCAACAACGTGAAATGCGGAACAAAAGATAGGTTCCCCCTTACATTTTAGTGTGCTTTTTAACCAAGCTAAACGAACCTTAACAACATGAATTTACTGACATTGTTTTATGATTAAACGGTTAATTTCAAATACTATTATGTATGAACTGTCACTTTTAACTAAATGTTAAAATAATGAAATATGCGTTGGCCCTGATGGCAGCTACATCAGAGGCCTCATGACAAATCTCTGCTTGGTCTGAAACAGAAAAAAAAAAAGATGGATTTCAAAATGATGTCCTTACTCCGTCTGCTACAGTTCTCAAGATCATGTAAAGAGTTATATCACAATCAGTAACTAAGGTTTTTTCCTCTTTTTTATTTCTCACAAATATATGTTAACATACATTAGAAAGGTTATAAACTTACTTTTAGGTAAATGGGGTAGCAGAATTTCAGTGTTGTGTTACGTGCCGGCTAGGGTGGTCAGGATTTCTCCGTACATCCTTGTGTTCAAAGAACTTCAGGATCAGTTAAGCTCATTATTTCAGCTGTTGTTGCTGCTTGTGCAGCTTAACAGCTGATGAAGTGCAACGATGAAAATATGTCAAAAGCTCTGCACATGCAGCCACCAGCACATTTACTATGTTGCCTGTAAAGTATTTTTACATTTTTGTTCCTCTTTTTACAAAATTGTTTTTATAATGCTAAACATAGTGCAAGTCAGCTGTGATGGTGTGTGTCCCACCTGTAGTAGGTTCTGGGAAATTGGGTAGTGTGAAATTTCGAGTGAGTGTGTCATGTTGTCATTGATGTTGACTGAAACGGGGCCCACATGACGTCAGGTTTTTCTCCAGGAAGCCTTTATCTGTGAGGTCAGACAGGAATATCGTGTGTGTTGTTCGCTGATCCAGCTGACGTTTTTCACAGAGGCTCATTTGTAAAAGAAAACAAACAAGGTTGCACAAAGTGGTTGTCAGAGTTTCGCTGATGCTGTCCTGTTTACAACCATAAACTTCAATGTATTTTATTAGGATTTTACACTAGCGGCTGAGACAAAGTGTTACTTAATTTTGAGATAGAAGGAAATTACTACTTTCCAACACTGATTTGAGATAGGAGGGAGAGCATTTGTGAACATACATTTTGAAGATTCTTAATTAGGTTTAACTCTGGGCTTTAACTGGGCCCTTAAGTTTTAGGCATAAATAATTCCTACATTTTAGTTCTGGCTGAATGTTTAGAAGCTTTGTTCTACTGGAAGGTCTAACACCTCTAACAATTCACTTTTTGAATTGAGAAAGCTTCCTGGAGAGGAAGCGAAACGTCTTCAACTATGGAAAACAAGTCCAGTTGCTTTGTTTTTTACTTTTTTTGGAATGACCATGACCTGGATGACTGAGAATCTTCACCAGCACCTCTAACAAGGTTTTTTACAGGATTGGCCTGTTTTAACTCTATCCCATCACACCCGACCACCTCCACTGAGTCTTGTGAACCACAGCATGCCGCCACCACCACAGGGACAGCGTGTATAGGGTCATGTGCGCTACCAGTCTTCCTCCGAGTATAGCATTTAGCTTGTAGGCTAAAAAGTCCGGCTCTGTTGAACATAGCTCTTTCTTCCACATTTTCGCTACATCCCCTAAGTGTTTTGAGGCAAAAATGTAAACACGACTTTTTTTTTATCAACAGCCAGAATTGACAAAATCTCAGATCTTTTGAGATTTACTTTCTAAAAATGCAGGTTTCTGAAGTGCATATCAAATGGCTGTCCTATCAACAGATTTTCCCACCTAACTTGTGGAATCCATGCAGCTCCTCCAGAGTTACCACCAGCTTCGTAGATGTTTCTCTAGTTCAAGGCTAGTTTATGCTTGATCCACATAAGTTCTGGACATCCGGACACGACATCTGCAAGATTTATGCTCCGTGCGGCTTTTCCTCCGAAATAGCACTATTCTCTTAGACTCTAGAGGGCAGCGTTGTGCTCCTGTGCCAAGCGTACTGCACACTACAAGTAAAAGTAGAAAACACAATTGTTTCCAACATTTTAAAGCCTCTTCCTTGTTTTTTAAGAGTGACAAGGATTTCTCTCTGGGAATTGTTAACAATTTGTTGATCTTGGTGATAAAGATCACCATCTTTATGGCCCGAATCATAAAGATGTCTATTATGAACCTCTGCCAGAAGAAGTTCTTGCTTGTCCACTATGTTTTTCCACACTGGATTGTACGTATAGTTAGGAATTTTCGTAGCTGGACAGTGCGCTGGACAGAGCTTTGTAAGATGTTCAGAGTTTGGGATATTGTTTTTAAACCTAACCCTCCTTTAAAGTTCTTTAAATTTTATTCCCTAACCTGTCTGCTATGTTCCTTGGTCTTCAAGCTGCGGGTTGTTCTCTGATGTTTTCTGACAATCCTCTGAGGCCTTCAAGGAATGGCTGTATTCATATTGAGATAAAATTACACAGAGGAAGTCATTTCTGTTTATTAATTAGGTGAATTAGATAGTTGGTTGTGCTGCACTTAATTTAAGGCAAAAAGTAGGTTGCATAAGAAAAACATGCCATAGTTTTCCGATTTATGTTTGTAACAACTTTTTTAAATATTTTTTTCCCTTCCACTTTATAATTTTGTACTATTTTGTGTTGGTAAACCACGAGAAAAAAAAAATTGAAGTTTGTGGTTTTGATGTGACAAACCATGAAAAAAATCAAAGAGTATTAATACTTTTACGAGGTGCTGTGTAAACTCTGAAATCTAGACGTAAAGCTCCACTGAGTTAAGAGTCACAATGTTAAAGTGAGTCTTTAAAGACTTCCTTCTCACCTCTGATCAGTCCAAATATGGCAAACTAACTTATTCCCTAACCTTTAAGCAGCAACTTCAGAAGCATGATATCCACTTATTTTCATTTTGGATAATAGAACATCTAAAAGTATCTGGGTTTCCATCATTCCTCTAGATAATACTTGAGTGGCATAGAACAAACCTTTAAGTATCTTTAAGTTACAATAAAATGTGGAAGAAAATGCTGTTAGGGACAGAAAAAGCCAAAGAAATGTCAGACTCAGAAGTTAAATTAGAAAAATGAGGTAAGAGAACAAAAGTTTTTGATTTTTGAAGTTTTCATTAAGTGATCATACTCTAGTCTTCTTTTCTAAGAGATGAGGGCTTCTCTCCACATGCCCTTCACATTCCTCAGCTTCTCATCCTCTAAGAGGTTATCTGTATCTCACAGCAAAAGGACAGAGGAGCACTTTGGAGGCTTTTACCTTGGCCTGAACCTGAACTACTGGTGTGTGAAATAATCACCCCTCAATGTGATCAAGCAGGGTTCTTCCAGCCCCATCCTGAAACCAGCCAATCCTCTCTATCACAGTTCTTCGAGCAGCCAAGTTATTTCCAACTTAAATCTCATCATGTGGGTGTGCTTCTTACTGGACGGCAGCGGGGTAGCCTGGCACTGACAGATACCACTTATGTCAACATTTCTTTGAGAAACTTTTAACATTGTCCAAAAGTCTTAATATGAAGAGTGCTCTAATAAGAAGACATCAGATCAAAGACCTCCGTGTATCAGTGCGACTCTTAGTACAGCCATTAGCATCTGCATAGAGCAAGTTATAAAAGTTTGAAAACCTAAAAATCTGTTGTTCAATTCAATTTTATTGATATAGCACCAATTCACAGCAAATGTCATCTCAAGGCACTTTACAAAATCAGTTTAATCAAATCCTACAGACAGATTGGTCAAAATGTTTTCTATCCAAGAAAACCCAGTAGATTGTATTAAGTCTTGACAAGCAGCATTCACTCCTGCTGAAAGAGCGTAGAGCCACAGTGAACAGTCGTCTGCATTGTCGATGGCTTTGCAGCAATCCCTCATACTGAGCATGCATGAAGCGACAGTGGAGAGAAAAATTCCCCTTTAACAGGAAGAAATCTTCAGCAGAACCAGGCTCAGTGTGCACAACCATCTGCCACGACCGACTGGGGTATGAGAAGACAGAGCAGAGACACAAAAAGAGATAGGTCAGGATAACCTAAGCCACTCTAACTAGAAGCTTTGTCAAAAAGGAATGTTTTAAGCCTAGTCTTAAAAGTAGACAGGATGTCTGCCTCACTGACCAAAACTGGGATAATAACTAAAAGATCTGCCTCCCATTCTACTTTTAGAGACTCTGGGAACCACCAGTTGACCTGCAGTCTGAGAGCGAAGTGCTCTGTTAGGAACACATGGAGCAATCAGATCCTTGATGTATGATGGAGCTTGATTATCAATATGTGAGAAGGACAATTTTAAATGGCTATTCTTGATTTATCAGAAAGCCAATGAATGGCAGCTAAAATTGGAGAAATATTAACTCTCTTGCTGTTTATCTCTCGCCGCAGCATTTTGGATCAGCTAAAGACTTCGAACTGCATTTTGTGGACTTCCTGATAGTAAAGAATTACAATAGTCCAGCCTTGAAGTAACAAATGCATGGACTAGATTTTCAGTATCATTCTGGGACAAACTATTTCTTATTTTGGCAATATTCCAGAGGTGAAAAAAAGCAATCCTCGAAACCTGTTTGATATGGGATTTAAATGACATGTCTTGGTAAAAAATAACACCAAGATTTTTTACTTTATTACCAGAGGCCAATTTAATTCCATCCAGATTAAATCATTGGACCAGAGTCTTTGAAACATAAACTTCTTAATCAAAGATGACAACTTCTGTCTGGTTAGAATTTAAGAGCACAACATTTAAAGTCATCCAGGTCTTGCTGTCGTCAAGACATTCCTGTAGTCTAAGTATTCAATTGGATTATACAGAATTTATGCATAAATATAGTTGACTATCATCAGCATTACAGTGGAAGTTAATCCCATGCCATCTGATAATTTTACCACTCAGAACCATAAGGAGAACTGGCCCAAGTACTGAACCCTGTGATAGTCGACAAGTAACCCTTTTATACTATTTTGGTGGAAATATCATTTCTTCACAAACAATGTTGTATATCAGCACAAGGTCCAATGTATGAAGGCAAGAATGTATCGGTTTATGCGCATTTTGGCCAAAACTAATTGAGTCTAGGATAGTATTAAAGGCTACATTAAGGTTATCACAATGCCAATGTTTAAATTCCCAAATATAATGACCTTGTCAATGTTTAACACTAAATCAGATAAGAAGTCGGATAAATGATTTAAAAACTTAGAGTAAGGGCCTGGTGGACGATACAAAACAAAAAAACAGAAGAGGTTTCATTTCTTTGCAGTTTGGATGAGGGAAACTAAGGTTTAAAGTTTCAAAAAATTGTAGCTATTAATAGGCCTGGGACTTATTAATAAGTTTGTTATGATTTAGGTTTGTGTTTGATTTGTGTTGGACTTTTATGGAATTTCTTGAATCAGCCACTATCCAATCAGCTCAGTCTCTTCAGTCACCAGTCAATTAGCCCAGATCAGCTCCACCTGCTGCCACTATTTATTTCCAACCGTGCTCACCTATTTCCCTGACCATATATCCCTGCCTCAGTCAACTCATCCCTGCCAGAACGTCTCTTATCATCTCATCTTTTGTGATGTGCCCTGCCTCTACCAGTTCCTATGTGCTCAGTCAGCTGGACTCTTCTGATGAAAGTTGCCTGTGTCTGTGTGCTGCAGTTCTGCCTGTTTCCCCGTGAGTTCCAGCCCCTCGCTCTCCTCGTTCTGGTGGTTCCCCGGTCCTCATCGCCTGTTCTGGTCTGTCCCTACCTGCATCTTCTAGTCTCATCCCTGCCTGCCTGCACCTTCAGCCATTACTCATCTGTCAAGTCTGGTTCTGCTTGCCTGCCTCAGCTGCCAAAACTCATTCCCTTCAATAAACTTTTTAAAAACGTCCCTCTGTGTCCGGCTGAATATCATCAGAATTATTCATTACAAAATCAGACTGAGAGATGGTTGGCACTCCTCCTCCCCGTCCTGTAGTTCTGGGAATGTGGAAATTTAAATAATTAGAGGGAGTTGACTCATTTATGCAAATGTACTCCTCTTGCAGCCTGCCTTCTGTGAGACAAAATAAATCAGTCTGATTATAAGAAATCAAGTCATTAACTAACAATGTCTTTGAAGACGGAGACCTTACTCAATAAACCACATTTAACAGTTTTATTTTTTTGGTCCCCTTTATATCACATTCATTTTTAGGATATTTCCATGATTCACTCCTTTTAGATCAGTTTTTAAACTATTTGGTTTTGGCCATGGGTGACACTGTCTCAATGGGGTAATGGGTGGGTAACAGTACAGAAGCTGCAGAGAGGTGTGTTAAATTATGGGTCTGCTTCCTGGTATGTAATCATATGTATGACAAAGTAGCTGATTTGTTGTGTCTTATATAAGAAAAATATTTTTCTCAAGAAAAAAATATACTGAGGCCAAATGCAAACACAAACTAACTGCATATAATTATGAATATGGTTTTCCGTTTTTTTTTATTTTTTACAAATATACATTTGAGAAGTGTGGCATGCATACATATTTACTCTGTGTTTCAATGGATGCCCCTAAATAAAATCCAGCCCATCTTTCTTTGCATTTTACCTTAGGCTCAGTCATTGGTTTCTGCTGTGTCACATAGGTGATAGCTTTGGTTGAAATGTGATAAAATGTGGAATTGACAATAAATTATTTTTCTAATCCAATGGTTTAAGGAATATGAATACTATTCCTGGATACTATCCAGGAACTGTAGCATATACTGTATCATAAAGCTTCATGCAGCAACATGTATTTCATCTCTCCAACAGACCTTGATACTCACCAAGCAAAGCGGATGTTATTGAGGCTCCTGCCTGTGTAATCTGCTTGCAGAGTATTGACTTCCCAGCTGTCTCATTAACTGCTGAAATATCAGGGCTGCCATCAGGCTACCTGCCACGTGAAAATGCCATCAGTCACACGAAAGGTGCGACTCAATGCAACGTGGAGCCACTGAAAGCCTACTAATGCGGCTTCCTGCTGTGGTGGATCATCATGTTATCACATAACGTTCAGGCATGAAGATTTGATGCTCTGGGTGGGATGTTTTATCAGAAAAATGAACTGAAACAGGACGTTAATATCTCTGATGAGAGACATCACATGACAAAAAAACCGAGGTGAGAACATCAAGAGAAGCACATCCTTATTTCTACCTTGTAGCATGCGACTGGTTTGTGCTGCCTGATAATGGACAAACCAGGATTAAAGAGATGAGTTGATGAATTGTAAACGTATGAAATAAAATATCCACACATTGCTGAATATTTCTACCTATTATTCAGCTCTATAAAATGACCTGTCCTGTTTCATTGATGAGAAAGTCCTGAGGTCTTTGAAAAACTGTGATGATGAATGGAAAAAACTGGTTCCAGTCATATTTATCAAGATTGCTTTGTTGTTGCCAGTTTATTTCATGTGCAAGATGACCTTTTCCACCTCTGTCATCCTGCCGCAGCTGATCACTCTCACTGGTGTCCAGACCTCACTGTTCGGTCAAAATGAGCCTTTCCAAACAGGATTTGACCCGAAGTTAAGGTTGTTTTTGCAAACACATTTCTCCCCTTGAGGTTTAATGTAGGAAGAGGCTGAAGGTTCCTAATGTTGATGCTTTCAAAACAAAACTGCTGTCTTTCAGGCTAAATGTAATCTCTGCAGTGAACAATGAAAAGCAGAGACTATGATTTCAGAAATCACTCTTTACTACATGAAGAGGATTTTTGTATTCTTAACATATTACATTTTATAGGGACACTCCAAGACCCTCAGGGACACCATCTAAATATGATTTAAACATAACATTTAACAATAATAAGAATTTAAGTAACGTATTTACGTTTTTTAAAGGGTGGATGTAAGTATCTTCATGTATACATATTTGCATTCTAGGAATTGTGTGTTTTATATATAGGAACCTTTCAAAACACTCAAGAACACCGTCCTTCATGTCCGTCCGTTCCGTCCGTTGTCTTCCGCTTATCCGGGGTCGGGTCGCGGGGGTAGCAGCTTCAGTAGGGAGGCCCAGACGTCCCTCTCCCCAGCCACTTGGGCCAGCTCCTCAGGAGGAATCCCAAGGCGTTCCCAGGCCAGCCGGGAGACATAGTCCCTCCAGCGTGTCCTGGGTCTTCCCCTGGGTCTCCTCCCGGTGGGACGTGCCCGGAACACCTCTCCAGGGAGGCGTCCAGGAGGCATCCTGACCAGATGCCCGAGCCACCTCAACTGGCTCCTCTCGACATGGAGGAGCAGCGGCTCTACTCTGAGTCCTCCCCGGATGACTGAGCTCGTCACCCTATCTCTAAGGGAGAGCCCAGACACACTACGGAGAAAACTCATTTCAGCCGCTTGTATCCGGGATCTCGTTCTTTCGGTCACGACCCAAAGCTCGTGACCATAGATGAGGGTAGGAACGTAGATCGACCGGTAAATCGAGAGCTTCGCCTTTTGGCTCAGCTCTCTCTTCACCACAACGGATCGGTACAGCGCCCGCTTCACAGCAGACGCTGCACCAATCCGCCTGTCGATCTCCCGCTCCATCTTCCCCTTATTCGTGAACAAGACCCCAAGATACTTGAACTCCTCCACTAGGGGCAGGACATCCTCCCCAACCCGGAGAAGGCACTCTACCCTTTTCCGGTTCAAGACCATGGTCTCGGATTTGGAGGCACTGATTTTCATCCCGGCCGCTTCGCACTCGGCTGCGAACCGCTCCAGTGAGAGCTGTAGATCACGCCCTGATGAAGCCAACAGGACCACGTCATCCGCGAATAGCAGAGACGCAATCCTAAGGCCACCAAAGCGGATCCCCTCAACACCTTGGCTGCGCCTAGAAATTCTGTCCATAAAAGTTATGAACAGAATCGGTGACAAAGGGCAGCCTTGGCGGAGTCCAACTCTCACCGGAAACGAGTCCGACTTACTGCCGGCAATGCGGACCAGACTCTGACACCGGTCGTACAGAGACCTGACAGCCCTTATTAAAGGGTCCGGTACTCCATACTCCCGGAGTACCCCCCACAGGATCCCCCGGGGGACACGGTCGAATGCCTTCTCCAGATCCACAAAGCACATGTAGACTGGTTGGGCAAACTCCCATGCCCCCCCAAGAATCCTGCTGAGGGTGTAGAGCTGGTCCAGTGTTCCACGGCCAGGACGAAAACCACACTGCTCTTCCTGAATCCGAGATTCGACTATCCGACGGACCCTCCTTTCCAGAACCCCTGAATAGACCTTACCAGGGAGGCTTAAGAGTGTGATCCCTCTGTAATTGGAACACACCCTCCGATCCCCCTTTTTAAATAGGGGGACCACCACCCCAGTCTGCCAATCCAGGGGAACTGCCCCCGATGTCCACGCAATGTTGCAGAGCCGCGTTAACCAACACAGCCCCACAACATCCAGAGCCTTAAGGTACTCAGGGCGAATCTCATCCACCCCCGGAGCCTTGCCACCGAGGAGCTTTTTAACAACCTCGGCAACCTCAGCACCAGAGATGGGAGAACCCGACCCAGAGTCCCCAGGCTCTGCTTCCTCAATGGAAGACGTGTTGGTGGGATTAAGGAGGTCTTCGAAGTATTCCGCCCACCGACGCACGACGTCCCGAGTCGAGGTCAGCAGCACACCACCCCCACTGTAAACAGTGTTGGTACTGCACTGCTTCCCCCTCCTGAGACGCCGGATGGTGGACCAGAATCGCTTCGAAGCCGTACGGAAGTCTTTCTCCATGGCCTCTCCGAACTCTTCCCACGCCCGAGTTTTTGCCTCGGCGACCAGCCGAGCCGCCTGCCGCTTCGACTGCCGGTACACATCAGCTGCTTCCGGAGTCCCACAGGCCAAAAAAGCCCGGTAGGACTCCTTCTTCAGCTTGACGGCTTCCCTCACCGCTGGTGTCCACCAGCGGGTTCGAGGGTTGCCGCCACGACATGCACCGACAACCCCGCGGCCACAGCTCCGACTAGCCGCCTCAGCAATAGAGGCGTGGAACATGGTCCATTCAGACTCAATGTCCCCCGCCTCCCGTCCTTCATGTAAATATCCAAATTACAACATGTGTATAATAGCAAGTAAAAGCACCAAAGGCGTAAAGTCAATCCAATCCAGTCTAATCATGCAGGGTCATAGGGTGTACTGATGCTTATCTCTATTAATCACACCCTGGATATTTGGTCAGTCCATCTCAGAGCAAAACATGCATGATTTTGGACTGGGAGAGCAATACAAAATGTCTGGAGAGAGCCAACACCTGCACGGGAAGAACATGCAGACATGCATGCAAACCCCATGTAGAAAGACCCTCCAGGCCTGGTTTTGAGAGGAAACAGTACTGACAATAGCCATTCAGCCCATAAAAAAATAAAGCCTTGTTGTGCATTTAGTTAAATCCTTGTTGTGCATTTAGTTGTTGTGCATTTAGTTAAATGCACAACAAGCTAAAATGCTCAACTATTTCCACTGTCCAATCACTGTTTGTTGACTGTCTGTTGCTGGCAAAGCTACATCAAAACCTCTGGTGGAGGAATTTGAAGAAAATTCAAACATGCCTCATACTTTTGGTGTTAGCTACATCTGCAACTACATATTAATGAATACTGTGGAAAAAGACCCGTGACCTCTTTCTTTTATTGCCTATTATTAAATCACACCGACCTTAAGCTGTTTTCAAACAGTTAGGATTATATAAGTTATGTCTTTTTGCTAAATGCAGGAATAATGAGAGAGACAGAAGCTATATTTACTTAATCTTTCTCACAGCAGCCCTCCTTTTGTGAATAGCCTTTTTTCTCCTCTTGCATCCAGCAAACCTTTGTGCTGTTAGGCATTTTTGTCTTTCCTATCCTGTTTAGTTTCCTAAACTGGCTATAACCTTTCCTTATGTCCATGTGGGTGCCCTCCAACTGAAGCAAGGATGGTCAGCAATTCATCACCATAACAAGGGTTAAATTAGTGTAACGACCATCAGTTCATTTGTTGTCAATTTGAGTAGAAGAGGGACATTTCTGTCTATCACTGTATTTGCTGGCATGTTAGTTTTTACATTAGATTGTCAGACTGATCGTCACAGAAACAAAAATTACTGATGTAAGGAATCAAAGTGACACAAAGCTTCATTGAAGAGATGCGGTAGGAGGAAACGATCACCAGTTTGACGTGAGAATGCTTGATGAAGTTTGAGTCTAAGTCACTGTTGCAGAGGATTTGAAAAACAATACACAGTCTAAACAGAGAGTAAATTAGGCATCACGATGTCTGAGCTCCTAATTTTCCCCTCAGCAACTGGGAAGGGAAGACAATAAAATCCTTTATAGAAAATCATATTATTCACAGAGGCTTTTAGCCAGCTGTTATGATGAATCTGCTCTCTGAGGGTTGACAGCAAAAACTGCCAGAGGCTTTCTCCAAACAAAGCATCTCCAAGAAACTGGATAGAGTTCCCCAAAATATTGTAAGACCATGTCATGAAGCGTGACAGCAATACAGGCGAGAACCATTTGTGTAAAGATTAAACTTGGCGTTCAGCACAACCGAATGACAATTAGGTTGAAAAAGGAGGAAAAAACTGAAGAAACAAGCTAGATGCTGTTAATGGTATGCATTTAAACTAAAGTACTTGAGTTCAGATCAGATCTCTCTCTTTTTCTTTTGTGCAATTTCAACATTTATTTTTCTGTGTGCAAAACACTAAATCAAAGTCAGAAAAAAAGAGTATGTCTAGTGCAAAATTATCTTACAATCTCACAAAATTACTTATAAATATGTAAACTCCCTGCAGGGCCTGCAGCCATTGAGTAAGAAAATATTCCCCTTTAAGAAAACTAAATATATTCAGGAGATATATATATATATATCCCCTGCGATCGGGGAGGTGGAGGCCACCTTGTTTCAGTCGACACCGGGGATCTGGAAGGCTCGGGACATGCCCCCACCGAGGAAAGAAAAATAAATTTAAACCCATCCACTAACACTAACATTCAAACAACTCCCACACCACATACGACAATAGACACCCAGGCTGGATTCACCCCACACCCACCCCCACTCACTCCCATCCCCCTCACTAGCAGAATGCACCCCCTGAAGGGGAGAGCATCTGCCAGGAGATGTTAATGTCCATACCCCCCTCCCAGGCCCCAAGGCCCTCCAGCACACCAGAGGCCCCAGATAGGGCCAGACACCCGGGCATACACCGGTCCAAACCCCCAGTGACATAATCCACAGACCCCAAGCCCCCAAAGCCCCACCAGGACACCCGCCCGAGGACGACACACCCCAGACCCACCCAGCTGCAGCACAACTACCAGGCCAGTAACCCACGTCCGCCGACGCAGAACCCCCCAAGAGCATCACAAGCGGCCACCCTGAGGCCCCCTCAAGGCCCGCCCCAGCGGGGACCACCGGCCCCGGCACCAGACCCACCAGACACCCCACTCCGGGCAACTCCCAGAGTCCCAACACCCAGGCACTCCCTGAATCAGCCACCATGCCCTACAGGACACATCCCACAGCCTCCCACCCCCACTAAGCCCAGAAAGATTGACCTGATGCAGAGGCAGATGCAGTCTCAAGACTAAGACGACCCAACAAAAGATATCCATACTGATTGAAACTGAGAATTTTTTTGCTTTTCCGATTCATGAGGATAGTTTTCTTTGCGATACATAAGGCAGTGTAAGCCATGCAAACTGATTTTATTTCCAAAGTGCTTTCATCCACGTTACCCAGCAAGCAAAGTGAGGGGGAATGTGACATTTTACAGATTGGATCTTTTTAATGTACACCCCAAAACAAAAGCAACAGCGATATGAAGGTGAAGCAGTTTGGTTTGGTCGACTCTGGCTGATTAAAATCTGCTGTGGTTTTTAACTGATTTCTATCAAGGTCCCTAATATACTCTAGTCCCGTAACCTGCTGTTGATCTAAATCTGTGATTTAGCAGACTGCACTGCAAGTGAGATCAGCTCTTCCAGCAGGAATTTACTGCCTTTATAGCTGGTAAGTCCAGCAAAGTGTTTCAGTGTCCAGGCAAAGTCCAGGTGGGAATGCAACAGAAACAAATACCTGCATGTCTCACTGCATGTCTCACAACAAAAAACTCAAAAACACAGTGAGTGACTGATGACTGATGACACAAAACGACAGTGACTGCTGCTGATGGTGCTTCTTCAAGCTGTTGGGTCATGAGGGTTTTTCATAAATGAGCCGACGCCTGTGAGCTAGTTCAGGCAGAAACCTCGAGCTGAGCTGCTGCTTCACACATAATCTTCCTCACACCCTGCAGAATATATCAAGCATACCCTAACACTTTTAGTAGTCTCTTAAAGCTGAAAAACATCCTGCTGTACTCTGCTTTTCATGACCTGCCGGTTCCTTCCTCCTGCTGTTGCTGCGTGTTTCTCCTCTATACTCGCCAACACATCCACAAAGACCCAGCACCCAGAGCCTCTCTTCACCCCCTGACATGTTGAGGAGGTAAAGATCATCTCATCAATCCATTACGTGTTTAGCAGAATGGCTAATGGTCCTTTCCCTTGTGCCATTTGTAGTACTTGTACCATGTCAGCATGCCGTGGGTCTACTCGGTTATTAGGGTTTTCCATTAGTAATGTAATCCTTTGCTGCCGTCTCCTTCTTGGCTGACTTCAGCAGGCTGACGGTCACTGACCGGGTTAGGGGGTGGTGTCACTCGAGCAACTCCCAAGAATCAGACCCACCATTTTTAAAATCTCACAACAGTGTCTGAGCATATTCCGAGCTTTAAAGAAAATACAAGCACTGAAGCCGACAGCATGATCCAATGACAAGGTGCAGACATTTCTGCGTTTGGTGGCTGATGAGAAGATGCAGAAGAAGCTGGACGGAACAACGCAAAATAAAAAAGTATTCAAAGAGGTTTTCCAGCTGATGGCCTCTCGTGACTACCAGCAGAAAACAAACCAATGCAGAGAGAAGCTTAAAAAGTTAATACAATCTACCAGAGACATTTGGCGAGCAATGGGAAGGAGAGTGGCTTTGACTCAGCCATTGCAGTACTGGTTTCTAGCATTAGGTGCCATTAGCTTACCCTTACCTTTTGTCTTGCCGTTGGCAGGCTTCTTTGGCTCTCTTCTTTTACTTTGAGTCGGACAAAAAGTAATAGACTGAGCAGCATGCCTTTCACGTCCTCCATTGTTGTGTTTGTGTCATATAAAATTCATGTGGCGTTACTTTTTGGAATCTGGGGCGACTTTGGTATGATAACCCCACCCAAATTGATGTGGTACTCTATTAGTAGTACTACTGAACAAGGGCCATATATATATATATATATATATATATATATATATATATATATATATATATATGGAGTGATGGGATTGGAGTGTGGACACCAAACTCAGACTTATACTGCATAGGCTGCATGATAGTGTTTAAGAATTTGTAGCTGTTTTCTGACTGAAATGTTAGTCAAACACAACATATTTTTAAAAATGTGAAATAATTGTGGAGCGCTAACTAGCCTTAGGTTAAAGTTCAGCAGTACTGGTTTATAGTTTGTGACAGTATTGTGTGGAAATGTCTGTTTTGTTTTATAAACCACGTCATTTAAAGATCTTTCAAAAACCCAGTTTTGGGACACAACAAAACAATTTGTGGGATTTTACGGCCAGTTCATGTGGATAAATTCTCCATAGTTTCGTCTATAATATTGGTTTGTGTGGACAAAAGGCCAACACCACAGCCATGGTCAAACCTCCTCTCATCCAAGTCAACTTATTCCACATGCATCTGCTAAAAAGAGGGCCAAAGTCATAAAAAAGTTTTTCAGAACATCTAAAATGTTATTTCATCAGCACTCAAAGTAGAACTCATAGAGGAATTTCTTTTCGCCCAGTGTTATTTTCGAGTTTTGTTTGAAATCCCGGCACGTTATCGGCAGAAGAAGTGAAGTGCATCCTCACAGCACTGGAGGCGCGACATGAAGCTGAACTCATGTGTTATTCTCATCCTCTGAATAGGAAAGAAATGTGGGTCACAGGAGGCAGAGAGCGTGGGAACAGTCGTGAATGAATAGGATGTGTTGCTTTATGCACACCTCTGTTAAAATCCCTTATAATGAACACAAACAACGGACAGAAATTGGGAAAAATAAATTATTTTCCTTGATATCGTGTGCTGTTTTTTTTATGGTGTAACCTATTCAGCTTTGTCATAATTCCCTAGGCGATATATTAAGTTTTTGTCATGATCCCTCCAACCCCACCAGATGGCTGTCCACCAGCATTTGTTCCCCTTGACTACACTTCACCCACAGGAACATACAAGGTTGTTGTGGTTTGAACCACCCACCAGCAAAGTCATACCTTTAATTCGCATTATACAGTCAGCATCCTCTATTTATCTTAATATTAAAAACAAAATGTACAAATTTCTTCATGATGCTGCATTTTAGTAGCTTTATTCACTCTGAAGTCCTCATTTCCATCACATTTGAAATAAGCTTAAACCTTCTGTTGAAACCTTAGCATTTCGTGCTGTTTGAAGCATCCAACACACCAACAATGCCTTTCTACACGCCTGGCACTGTTGCTCATTTTGATTGCCAGTTAAACCAGGCTGCCACAGATTTTTTGGTGTTGTTAAAATATTTGCTGGTGTGACTGTTATAACATTTGCTGCATAAACTCCACTGCTACAAACATTAAATGCAAGATCTACTAAAAAATCAGGCAGCAGCGACCCAATATTCACATTACTGTCATGTTCTCACTGATGTGTAAGTTATAATTTGCCACTAGAGGATAATGAAAAGCAATCAGAGCTATTCTTGAGGGATTATAAAGAGGGCGACTTGATACACAAGAGTGTAGTGTGCTAAAGTGTTTACTAATGTAGGTTTGGAGTACTATTGTTAAAAAAGGCCCTGACTGCTAAGAAGCTATCAAGAACAAAGCAAAGCAAGCTCTTCATTGTTGTTCTGAATCACCGGAGGGTTTCCTAAGTGTCTGGTTCTAGGAAAACAGATCATCTAAGCTCTGTAACGTTTTGATGGGTTTTTTTTGTGGGTTGGGCCTTTTTCCAAACGGACACAATTAGATCAGATTGGTGTTTAGTGACCCCGGAGGCGAGATGAACACATCAGACTCCCCTTCATGCTATTTACCAGCACAGTTTCTGCTAAATCTGTCCTGCAGAGGAAGGCCTCATACATGTATGATTGTTTTGGACATGTAATATATTTATTGTTGGCCTATAAATATGTTTAAGATTTTGTATCATGTATATTATATTATGAGTACTTTTACAAAGCATTTCATCTCAACAGTGTCCATGGTATATGAGGTTGTAGGTTATGTCAATGGAATAAGAAGATGAGCAGGTTAACATCGCTACTGGTCAGATCAACCTTAAAAATCGTTAGAAAAATGGTTATTTAAGATATCAGTTCTGAAAAACAACAGGCTGTTGCTTTACACAAACAAATCACATTATTTTTAAGCCCCTCCAGTATTAAATTAGATTTTGTGTCATCCAGGTCATTTTATCAGAGTTAAGTTGCTCGCCTGTTTTTAAGCCCTCGATGATTCTTTCGGTGCTTTGTGTTCAATAAATTTAACGACATTTAACCTCCGATGTGATGTTTCTCCCCTCGGCATTCACACTGAGCCCAAACCACAGTCAGCAAATGACCTGTGCTGCTGAAGTGGGTCATCCTGACATTAACTCAGCAGACGTAGTGATTGACCCAAGGTTGGCCCATTTGGTGACGTCTGTCTGGCTACGCTCGGGCTGGAGGTGTGTGTTCCCTTTAAAGACGCAGACAAACCTTGTTGTGCTACAATAGATAGATAGATAGATAGATAGATAGATAGATAGATAGATAGATAGATAGATAGATAGATAGATAGATAGATAGATAGATAGATAGATAGATAGATAGATAGATAGATAGATAGATAGATAGATAGATAGATAGATAGATAGATAGATAGATAGATAGATAGATAGATAGATAGATAGATAGATAGATGATAGATAGATAGATAGATAGATAGATAGAAAGATTTTTTCTTAAACTAACCCTTACAAAGTTGTGTTGTCAGCCTTTATATTTATTTATTTAGTATTAAGTCTCTCAATACATTTTAAAGTGCTTATATTGCGATTTAATTTTCTGACAAGGAGGGGAAAAGAAGAAGCACAAGTCGTTCTCCGTGTGCGGAAATTCTGCTGACCCCCTCTGCAGATGTTTCCTCTCTCTGTTGTTGTTGTTGTTCTCCCTCAGCACCCAGGGGTCCCTACACTGCAGCGTCTGACCAGGACACCATCTTTTTAAAGGAACACAGGTGGTTATGACAAATCACATAACCATACATAGTTGTTCCCCGATGCCTCTTTGGGTAATCAATTTCTGCAGTACAGGAAGTTACAACCCCAGCACTCCTCATAGGTTCATATAATCTAGTAGGAACTTGTGCTGTTTTATAATCCAGGAAGTCCCATTTTGGAAAGTGAAGGGTTTTAAGCAGTGTACATTACAATAAGTATTTCACAAAATTTAACTAAGGAACTGAGATTTAACATAAAATACTGTAAAAGATAACCATGAGGCGGCACATTTTAATTTGGCTTCCTTTTCATAAATATTTAGTTTAAAACATGGTGTTTGTTCAGTCACTTAATCTAATCTATTAATCATTTAGACATTAAAATGTTATGGCATGTCTTGTATCAACCTCTTTCCCTTTATTTGTAGCACATATTGCACATTATGCCATCATTATCAGGTTAAGGGACTAAACTGAAAAAGCAGTCGTTATCCACAGAAAACGCTTTTAGAATCTGAAGTGATTACAACCGCTGTAAATGATTACAAGAAAATTTGTTTTTAAAAGCAAAATCTGAAAAATGAGGGCGAGCAAAGAATTCACACTGCTGTAAAGTATTTTCCCCAAAACAGACTTTTTCAGATTTCCCTGCTCTTGCTTGCTTTTTTATTTTGTCTCAAAGTTTCAGATCATCAAACAGCATTTTGATATCAAACAAAGATAACCTGAAAAAATTTGAAAAAGCAGTTTCCAAAGAACTTTCAAACTATCCAAACCAACCTGGCCCTACATGAAATTCCCTCCTGCAACTAAAGTGGTTGTGGCTTCCTTAAAGTGCACTCACACCAAACGTGAACGAGACGTTTGGAGTGAGTTATTTACGTTATCCCTATGTAAAGGTGACGCATTTAAGGTCCTCCTCGTCCAGTTATTTAAGCACAAAGAGATTTTTATGTGCTACATATTTAGACAGTACAATCGGGCTATAATTTCTATTGCGCAATGATGGATTTACTGACCAAATACGGCTGAAGTTCGCGTCCCGGAGGGATCAGTCCCCTGGCCTCGACGCGGGGCATCCAGGCGCAGCAACAGGTGGTGGTACTTGCTGAAACGGGTGTGTTTCTGGAGGGATTGGTGGACCCACATTAAATACAGCACCATGACTCGCTCCGTAAAATCCATCTTCTCGGATGTCAGCGGATTGTTTGCGAGAGAGAGACAAAATATCAAGCGATCAACGGCAGGCAATCCATGTGAAGAATCTGGCTGGATCGTGTTTGGTGTGAACGCACCTTTAGAGACAACAGCTGACATCAAGTGTCTGTGATTACTGGCGACGGGTGTTTTACGCCACTCTGGAGGGAAACTGGCTTCTTTGAAAAATGATTTTAATTTAGCCCCATTGGAGACTTGGTGAGCATGACCAGCCTGTTGTACCACATCATCTCAATCAGATTTCAGTCTGGACTTTGACTAGGACACTCCAATCCTTAGTGTTTTGTTTTAACCATTTACAGGTTGACTTGCTAGTGTGTTTTGCTGCTGCATATACCAAATGCGCTTGAGATTGTGAACTCATAGCATTCTCCTTTAGTGTTGTCTGGTAAAGAGCACAAGTCATAGTTTCATAAATTGTAGCAACTCACTTGGGTCCTAAATTCAGCAAGGCAGCTCCAGACCATCAAACTACCTCCAACTCCCTGTCTCAACCCGCATCAACTTTAAAATTCTGCTACTCATCCATAAATGCATCCATGGACATGCACCTACATACCTCCAAGAACTCTTCACCCTACTGTCCACCGCCCGCATCCTCAGATCCACAAACACCCTGCTCCTCCAAGGCCCCAGTACCAGGCTCTCCACCATGGGAGATGGAGCCTTCTGCTCGGCCGCACCACGCCTCTGGAACAGCCTCCCCACCCAGATGAGGGCCGTTCAGAGCCTTGTCTTTTTAAAAACATGTCTGAAAACCTTTTTATTCAGAAAGCCTATGAATGGTAACCACAAACTGATTTTTAACCTTATCTTATTGTTTTTAATTCAGTATGTTTTTCATTTCCTTTACCTTGTTTTTAGCTTCTTTTAACTTTGTAGCACTTTTAGATCTTGCTGATACCTTGTTTGACTGTAGGTAACATGTTCTTTATCTAAGATACAGTGTTTTATTTCAGATATAACGGGATTACACCTTCCAAAAAAGTTTAGTTCACAGAATATTTTGGGGCGAAAACAGTGGTTTTCATCTTGAAAACTGTTTTCTTCAACCTGTTTCTTGTTGCTGAATCATGAACGCTGACCTTAACTAAGGCCACTGACGCCTGTAGTACTTTAAGATGTTCGGGGGTGACCTCCTGGGTGAGTAATTGTAGCAGGGCCGCCGCTCCTGGAAAGGTTTACTACTGTGCAATGTTTTCTTTACCCGAATATAATGGCTCTCACTGTGGTTCTCTGGATTCCCAAAGCCTAAGAAATGAGCTTTGTGATCCTTTCCAAAAACAGAAGATATCTGTAAATGAAGAGGGTATACTCCTTCACAGAACTGTGAAATAGCTTTATACATTTTCAAATTCAGTACCAGTTAAAATTTGAAAATTTAGATTTTTATATTAATAGAAAGTACCTAAATATGAGCCTCTTCAGTCATTACCCCTCTCCCAAGGTAAATCTACAGGAACGTTCTTATGTTGTAAGAGCCTGGATGCACACGTGTTGCTCAGTCTACGAGTATAAATGTTTTTCATATATTTCATATTTCAATAAAGAGGACATGTTGCCCTTTCCCTGCCTCACCTCTGTCTAATTCGTCAAATCACGTGGCTGAAGCACGCAGAGGAAGGGTCGTCTTGTGGCAAACTTAGTTACAGCAGCAACCAAAGTCCGTTTTTATTCTAAGAATCCACATCTACCTCTGTGGAGGAAAAGTATAAACCTCCTTTAAGTATTTATAGGAGCCATGAATGATTTCCTTCTGCAGCAGTCTGAGTGCATCCGGAGCTAGTACTTCTAAAGATAGGCTTCTCCAGCTGTGTGTAACAAGGTGGCCTGATTTTTGCCCACATAAGAAACGGGGACACTCTGGGTCAGACCACAACTGTGTGTCTTATACAAGAGTGTCTTGTTTGTTATTTAATAGAATCTATCGTCTTTAAATTATTACAAATCGGGGAGAAAAACGAGTATTATCCCCTGAATAACTTCAAACTTTTTTTGTGACGTCACTCATTCTATATGTTCAATATTTAACTGAGTCAGATGAATATGTAAATAATGAAAATAACAATAATAAATGGAGAAATTATTAATTGCAAAGTATCTGTTCAGTTTAATGATCTATTATATTTAATTTTGTTGTTGTTGTTAGCCTTTTTTAAACTTTTGGTGTTCTTGCATTTGAAATCTTAACATTCTTGTGGTTAGTGATTATTCATTTCCTGTATTTTCCAGTGTCTACCAGGCCCAGTTATTTCTGTTTCTTTGTAGCATTTAAGGACTTATTTCTTGGCCATTCTCACTCAGGTCATGCTTCTGCACGGCTGCGGCACATTCTGGTAATTAGACTCGCCTGTTCTTCTTACCTGTAATCACTTTTCCCAGCATCTATAGATGTATGTCAATAAATTAGAATAGCACTATGAAGTTAAAGGCACACTATGCAACATTTTTCAGTTAATTAATGTGTTTCATACCGTTTTGGATGATTAAATGAGTCATTTCAGGTTGAACAAAGGTTTTCTTGGCCGCCCTGGTGGTCTGTGGGGGAAATACCGCACTTGCAACTGCAGGAGCCCTCGGCCCGCACCCACAGGCTCAGAATCTCATGCAAGATCGCGAGAGTCGGTCTTGCTTTACGGCGAGAACTGCTACACGCCCCCAGTGAAAGGCATGTTCGGTGCTAGCGCAGTGGCGATATCTGTGCAGTTATCATGGCGGAACCGGCGATAAAACAGCGAAAGCTCATGTTGGAGCAGGCAAGAAAGAGGAAAAGGGCTGTGGAAAGAGAGAAGAGTCCTACACGGGTGAACATCGGGAAAGCTTTTTCCGAATGGCGAGAGCTAAAAGAAAAAGAAGGCTGCAAGGCTGACCCGGACCTCGCGTTTCTGCTGATGCGATTGTAAGTAACATTGGAATGGTTACTCTCTCTCTCTGTGCATGTTCATACTTTCACTGTGTTAAAGCCGGGCATACACTGTACGAGTTTTTCAGTCGTGGTACTTATATACATCTCAAACTGCGACGGAACCGCGGAGTTTAAAAGTTCACAGCTCATCTGTGTGCTGATCTGTGTTTCCAAACTGTGCAACGGAACCGCGGGGTTTAAACGGCCACCGCTCATCTGTGTTCTCAAACTGTACCGCGCGACGCTCAGACGCGGCTCGGGAGGCACCGGGCGTCGGGGGGAACGGAGGGGAGAGAGAGGAAAGACGAGACACCCCGGCGGCCGCGCGGCATACGGAAACAGACGGCCAGCGCGTCGCGCGGACCGGGACCCTCGCCCTACCCAACCCCCCGCGAGCCGATGTCCGGGCCCAGCGGGTCCCGGGCCAGGCGGAGGTCGTTTCGGGAAGCCCGCTCCCCTCACTCCACTGGCGGGGACAGAGAGGAGGGGAGGGCGCTCCCTCGTAGCTCTGCTTGAACAGCAGGATGGTGATTCATTGCGTTCGCCTGTCTGCTAAGCTCAAAACAACCACGCCTGGCTTGCCGGAGAAACCAGGAGAACAGCTGAGCATATTTACGACAGTGCACTTTTACTTTCGCCCTCTGGGGGGCGCCTCGCTGGAAAATCAACCCCGGTTGCATAGTATACCTTTAATTTATTAATGCTGTTATATAAAATTGCTAACTTTCCAGAATGACGCACTGGGCACATAGATCCTATGCTCATCAATATACAGGTAAAAGCCAGTAAATTAGAATATTTTGAAAAACTTGATTTATTTCAGTAATTGCATTCAAAAGGTGTAACTTGTACATTATATTTATTCATTGCACACAGACTGATGCATTCAAATGTTTATTTCATTTAATTTTGATGATTTGAAGTGGCAACAAATGAAAATCCAAAATTCCGTGTGTCACAAAATTAGAATATTACTTAAGGCTAATAAAAATAAGGGTTTTTTTAGAAATGTTGGCCAACTGAAAAGTATGAAAATGTAAAATATGAGCATGTACAATACTCAATACTTGGTTGGAGCTCCTTTTGCCTCAATTACTGCATTAATGCGGCGTGGCATGGAGTCGATGAGTTTCTGGCACTGCTCAGGTGTTATGAGAGCCCAGGTTGCTCTGATAGTGGCCTTCAACTCTTCTGCGTTGTTGGGTCTGGCATTCTGCATCTTCCTTTTCACAATACCCCACAGATTTTCTATGGGGCTAAGGTCAGGGGAGTTGGCTGGCCAATTTAGAACAGAAATACCACGGTCCGTAAACCAGGCACGGGTAGATTTTGCGCTGTGTGCAGGCGCCGAGTCCTGTTGGAACCTGAAATCTCCATCTCCATAGAGCAGGTCAGCAGCAGGAAGCATGAAGTGCTCTAAAACTTGCTGGTAGACGGCTGCGTTGACCCTGGATCTCAGGAAACAGAGTGGACCGACACCAGCAGATGACATGGCACCCCAAACCATCACTGATGGTGGAAACTTTACACTAGACTTCAGGCAACGTGGATCCTGTGCCTCTCCTGTCTTCCTCCAGACTCTGGGACCTCGATTTCCAAAGGAAATGCAAAATTTGCTTTTGTCAGAAAACATGACTTTGGACCACTCAGCAGCAGTCCAGCTCTTTTTTTCCTTAGCCCAGGTGAGACGCTTTTCGCGCTGTTTCTTGGTCAACAGTGGCTTGACACGAGGTATGCGGCAGTTGAAACCCATGTCTTTCAAGCGTCTCTTGGTGGTGGATCTTGAAGCACTGACTCCAGCAGCTGTCCACTCCTTGTGAATCTCCCCCACATTTTTGAATGGGTTTTTTTTCACAATCTTGACTAGGGCGCGGTGATCCCTATCGCTTGTACACTTTTTCTGACCACAGTTTTTCCTTCCCTTTGCCTCTCTATTAATGTGTTTGGGCACAGAGCTCTGAGAACAGCCAGCCTCTTCAGCAATAACCTTTTGTGTCTTTCGCTCCTTGTGCAATGTGTCGATGGTCGCCTTTTGGACAGCTGTCAAATCTGAAGTCTTCCCCATGTTTGTGTAGGCTTCAGAACTGGACTGAGAGACCATTTAAAGCCCTTTGCAGGTGTTTTGAGTTAATCAGCTGATTAGTTTGTGGCACCAGGTGTCTTCAAAATTGAACCCTTACACAATATTCTAATTTTGTGACACACGGAATTTTGGATTTTCATTTGTTGCCACTTCAAATCATCAAAATTAAATGAAATAAACATTTGAATGCATCAGTCTGTGTGCAATGAATAAATATAATGTACAAGTTACACCTTTTGAATGCAATTACTGAAATAAATCAAGTTTTTCAAAATATTCTAATTTACTGGCTTTTACCTGTATGTATGCATATTCAAATAAAATGACTCATTGGGGTTTAAAAAGCTTTAATGACATCCCGGTTTGCCATTTATTTGTGTCTACCTTGTTTTCTTTCTCTTCTTGGAGGCCAGTCATTGAAAACATGCAGGAACAAACTGATCAATAAAAAGTCCATCAGCAGATTTCTAAGACATCTGACTCACGCAGTACAAAACATTTTGCAGTGAAAAGATTTCTGGAGGAGAGGCATCTTGGCTGGAATCAGACTTTGTTTACATTCAGAATAAAAGGCAACAAGTGTGTATTTTGAGAAATATTTTTAATAAAAGGCTCAGCAGAATGTCAATATTTCTGTTGTCATTGTGAGATTGAAGTGGATGATTAGCCATAACTCAGGGTGACTCCAGAATCTTTTTACATGTGCTCTGCAAAAGAATAAAACATATGCTTTACTATTGTTAACACAACTTGTCAATGCTATAATATAGTAGGGACAAAATACTAACATGCAAAACCATATACTTCATTTGACCTTAAAAAGTATGGTGTTCTGTGAAAAAGGGGGTAACAATTGATATAAAAACATGTATCGATAACTGATATTAACACAGTTATTGGAAAAACAATCAGGATGGAACTTTGTATCTGGACCGAATGATATTTTCTAACATTTATTCCCACATATAGTAAAATGGCTGAAATAAATAAATAAAATAAATAATCAGTTGCACATAATGATGGTGTCATAACTCAGCACTTTGATGCACTTCTGTCCTATTTAAAATCTGAATATTTAGTTCGGTGTTCCACTGAATGTTGACGTGAGAGTCAACATCATGCTGAGATCGAAAGTGTTGTCTGAGGCCTTCAGAAAGCAGATGGTGGCAGATTGTGAGTCCAGTAAGGGGTTTAAATATCTCTAAAGAATGTGAAATCAGTCGTTCCACTCTGCAGAAAATATTTTGCAAGTGGACGACGTGCAGAATAACTGCCAACATGCTCAGGTCTGCCAGTTCATGATACTTCACCCTGAAAGCAGACCGCAAGATGCTAAAATAAAACCCGCGAAAGACTTGAAAATGTCACCAACCCAATACAGGTTCTTGCTTCAGGTGATATGAAAGTACATGCCTTTACACTCAGAAAGAACACATTTAACTTTTCAAAGAAGGTCATTCAGACTAAAAAGAAGAATTTGGACGTCAACATTTTTTTCATGTAAACCTAATAAGGCATTCCCTGGAGAGATCCTCAAAGCAGCAGGTGTGAAGCACAGAGGCGTATGCGCCAAGGTGGGACACTCCTTCATACGTATCAGGGAGTGCTTGATGAAAACGTGAGAACCAGAAGTGGATGCCACCAAATCAGATCGAGATCTCACTGAGGTGCTGTGGTGTGACTGGAAATGGGCTGCACATGCAGAGACCCCTGAACCATCTTACAGCTGAAAGTGAGACGTTGAGGTTAATTCAGCCACAAGTGGTAGCTAGCTATTAAGGCATAGGATGTCCTTACTTTTTTCTTTGCTAGCAAATGCATTTGTTGTGTCCATTATTTGGTGAACAGGAGGCGTATTTTTGTTGTTTAGGTGCAATCAAATTGCTTTCTTTTACAGTAAAGATTAGCTTTTGGTGTTAATATTTCTCATAGAATTTTCCCCCATAAATTTACACATGATTGTTCTATTTTTCTTGTACTTTGTTTCCACGCGCTGCTGAACGGTGGCTGTGGATATATGTGGGAACGTATCTGAACGTCAGTTATGCACTTAAAATGTCTGAGTTTCTTTGCTTCTGTGTAACCACAGATTATGCAACAATGGTATTTAGCAGAACATGGCCTCATGTCCCTCTGGTGCAACCCACAGCACAGATCCACTGAGACCAACCAGCACAGCGTGCGACTCTTTGTGTTCTCTCAGTGGACGGCTGTGACAGTTTGCATTAGACAGAGCCATGCTCATGCAGCCGGACTTCCTCCGTCCTGAATTTAACCTCCACCAGCGGAGGGGCGGAAGCAGCTGCAAGCGTGGAGAAATGACTTATTATTACAGAAACTACCGACAAAAGAATCTCACTGCTGCAGTGTGCACAGAGTTTAGCCAATAAATTATCATTTTTACATAATATTGTATCCTTCCGTAAGGATGTTTGCCCAGGTATCAGGTGTAAGTACGTTTAAAACACCTGGTTACAGGCAAAAAAAATGTAATGGGCCTTAATGGTCCAAAATACACGTTGTACATGGAAAAGTAACCTAACATATCTGTCTTTAGTCAGTTTGAGCACCCTAGCTGGTTCTTGGGCAATCCGTTTCCAGCCCGGAGATATTTCTTTTACCAGAACTTGACTGGTTTGGTTAACAGAGGGTGAGAAATTAATCATGCATACGTTGTTAGTTTGTGCACAGATCCACGGATGGTGCTTTTATTTAGATAAAACAGCTTTTGGTTTGATGGCAGCGGCTGTTTTGGTAGCTAAAGTGAGACCAATACAAAAAAATTTAGTTTTTAACATTTCCCAGACTTATCCATGCAACACATGTGATAATGAAACATATATAGCAACGTGCACATTAATAACATTGCAAATGACTATTTAGAAGGCAATATTTCTTGTATTTCCAGTTGACCGAAATACACACTAGTGTGATATTCAGCCTGTCGGATGGAGTCTCATTGCAGTAGATGCCAACATCTGACACCGATGATGCTAAAGGTCAGGGAAAGGCTCTGAAGAAATGATATTACAATCTCATTTACTGACACTGTGCTGACCTACTGTTAAGAATTTATTTACTGAAGTCAAAGGTAAAGTGACTATTTCTGAAGAACAGTGTCATTCTCAGAGATCCTATCTTCTTTTAACATTATGAAAACCTACACTTTTTTAATTTTTTAAAATGTTTTTAAAGGTTCAGTTGCCACTGTTGCATGTTGAATTTTATCAATTACTGTTACCAGCAGCTGATAAAATTCACATTTAGAGTTAATCATACACATTTATTTTTTTTTTTTTCAAAAATCACTGAGTTAAGCCAACAATCCAGTCCTAAACAGCAAATTGGTTAAAATAATTTGCTGTGGGGCATTGATTCAATCCTAATTTACTTGAGGATGGAAAGTATTCAAGTATATTGATTCTCTAACAAACTGCACATTTACTAGGTGTAATCTGCACAGATATGTTCTAATTTTCTACACATTATCTGAATAAAAAAGAACATTTGTTCATTTTGATTCTCATTGTGTCTCATTTTCTTACTTAATAGCTGGGAGGCTAAAAGATCTCTGGATTTTCATCCAGAGGGAGTGATGCTCGCTGGCTGCCCTTTCTCTGCCAGGCCTGTCATGTCTGCCTTTACCAACAGCAGGATAGCCAACCTGACACATTGTCCTCAGCGTGCTCCAATCACGTTGTGTAACAATGACAGTCATTAACCTTGACTGGTTTTTAGTCTGAGTGTGGTGTTCATTCGGATATGTATCTATATTATTTCAAAGCGTCCGCTGTCTGAACGGTCGTGTCGCGTTTTATCCGTGTTTCACGTCACTCTGCTTGCTCCAACTACACATCCACACGCAGTGGTAGCAGTTAGCGCTCCGTAAAAGACCATTAATAGCTGTACTGCTTTCTTCTTACTTTACTTCATCTTGCTATGATATGGCAGGTGATCGAACTGGCAATCCGCTCGTTACAGGACGAAGTCCCAAACTCCTGCACCACTGTCACATTTCTTACGTGCCATCGACGGCCGTTCACTCAACAGAACCATGTTCGTTTGTTACTTATCTGATCAGGTGTGATCATTAATTTGGCCTGTAAAAAATAAACAAAAACACAATAGAAACAAAAAAATGTCTTGGAAAACAAGAGGCAGATGCTGCTGCAGACAGTCAAAAAGTATTCAGAAGGAATACGACAAAACAAAACTATTCAAATCAGTTGTTTCTCTACAAAAAAAATGACTGCAGCAAATTCCTCTTTAAGAATGTGGACACTCCATCCTTTCCTTTTACGTTTCAACCTGCTTGGCTACCTTATTGGGTGAGACTGGTTGATTTCAGCAGGTTACATCAGACAGAGACAGAGTGTGTGGGGGAGTAGATTTGTGTGTGCACTGTCTTATAAGGAATGCAGGTAAATCCCCAGGGGGAGACTTACAGTTAGACGATTAAGAACAATTTGCTAAACACTAAAACTGGTTTTGGAAACATGCATATTCTCATGTCTTGGGTCTCTAACAAAGCCCTGTGCTTTGCAAAAGTATTTGTACCCTTTGAACACTTCAAAATTTTGGCTTTAAATTTTTTATACAAGTGAAAGTCTGAAAAATATGGCTTGCATTTGCTTTGACCCCTTTACACTGATACCCCTAATTTATTCATTCATTAAAACTCTGTGCTACCAGTTGTAATGTAGAGAAAGCTACAAAACAAAAACAAAACAACTGGACTTTTTTCCAAAGTTTGAAGACGTTTTGCTTCCCATCCAGAAAGCTTTCTCAATTCAAATGTCTGGAGTAGTGTGGAGTTCCAAGCTTTATATTATTGCCCAAAAAGGCCTTGTTATGGCTTAGATAACATGCAAATTAAACCGAAACTGGTCCACCCCTTAGCTATGGGGAGTCGTTAGGGTCATCGGTGGCCTGGCTTACAGGGGAGATGTTGTAATCACCTGCACGGAGGTGAGTATTGAGGTTAAAATTGGAAGGAATCAAACCTATTGCTGTGTTGTAAGTTTTTGAAAGTTGACACCTGAGTCCTCCTCCTCTGTTTAAATATGAGACATGAGAATAAAACTGTAAAATTACAAGAATAAAGTATTATTTTTGTAAGAGCTGCTACAAAAATGTAGCCTTCCCCCTGCATTAAAATGAGCAACATGGAGCATCTTGTAAAGTTATACTTTGATATCGGTTTCACTAATAAATACTCTCACAACGCCCAGAGAGTGACCTGTGACCCCTGGGGGAACCCCTGCTTTGGTAAATGGAGCAGTCAAAGTCCAGAGCTAGATTCAGTTAAGTATTTGTGGAAAAAATCAAAAACTCATAGGTTCTGTGGTGACTGATCATAAGCTGGTTTGCTGAAAAAAAGTAGACTATTCAATCTGTATGTGAAATAAATATTTCTGTGTCCGATCTTTAGGTTTATTCTTAACAAGACATTCATCCATGGGTTTATTTTTACAGTAGAATGAGGATTAGTCAGGAGGAGACTGCTGCCGGCAAAGATACTTTAGGCTTGACAGTATGGATGTGTCATAGTAGTTTTCTGCAGTTTGAACAAAAATAAAACCTCAACCTGCTATTTCCTCGGCTGTCTTATAACCTGCCAAGATATTTCTCACACTCGCATCCACAGGACACGTGTACTGGAACATCTGTTGGGCACCCCACATTATTTCTGCCTGAGGAACTTCAGCAGTGCCAGGCAGGTCTAATTCCCAACTCATCTCATATTGATGTTGCGTCATCATCACACGGGGTAAATTTTCCAAAAGCTTTTACAAAAACCCCCAAAGTCATTAGAAATAGATGACGGCAGCAGTAAAAACAAAACAGAAACTCTCGTGAATGCTGTTTGAAGAAGTTACATCCCTGAACCCACCATGGTCTGAATGGAATGAGCTTTTACTCATGTAAAAGTAACCAAGCATCCAATACTAAAGTTTGGATGCCATGTCGAGCATGGCATCGTCAAATCGGCACCCCCGATTTGAGATAGGGGCGGTCCTCACGTTCTTCCGAGCTGACTAGATCAATCTTAACACACCGCACACGGGACGAACGTCTCATAAAATTATCTTGAGAGGCATCCCGATGTCAGAAGGGGAAGATCGCGGCAAAAAGCGACTAAATGATCCTGTTGTGTGAATCAGCCTGGGTTCTTGCGGCTCTGCTGAGGAGTGAGGCCAAACCGCGCTGACTCAAGGGGAGTTTTGAGTGAACACACCTCTTTTCAGTAAGAAATGAGAAGGTTTTCTGTGAGGAAGTCCAGAAAAACTGAAGAGCAACGTTATTAATATTAAGGACCAATATGAATAAAGTGGGTCAAACCGAAATCTCATTTTATTATTTTCAAACCATAAACCACGCCTGAAGGGGAAAAAAGAGAAAAAGGACACTTCTATACCCAGACGAGCTGTATCAGATCTATGGATTTATCAAGGCTTTCTCTCATTTCACAATGAAAGCTGTTAGGTTTTGTCTCTGAAGTCTCCATCCATCCACCTCACACGGTACTCTCATCTGCATATAGGTGAACTTTAGCTAAGGAAATATTTTCTCGATGTTGTTACTAAAAATAAACTAATAAAATTGAGCCTTGTGGTAAAATCTTGTGAAAAATGGACTCTCTCTTAACCTCTTTGAAAATATACTGTTGGATTTAAAAAAAAAAACTCCTGGACCAGTTTTAATGCCTTGGATAGATCAACAATCAAATTATCAAGAATTTTCAAAAATATATGGTCTAGATTATGTAACTTTTTATTCAGCGTATTGAATGACACTTTTTTTGCCTAGACTTATAATTTGCAAACAAAAAGATAATGGACTGGAACCATCATCGGTGTGTGCGTGCATGTGTTTATTTTCCTGACTGTAGCTGGATAACATGGAGATTTTAGACTATAAAACACTTTTCCTGTCCTAATTCTTGTTGGTAGCCATTACGAATGTCTTTGTTTTTCTCTCTAGTGAGCTTGGCTAAACAACCGCTCTGGCCCCAGCTCTTACTTCCTCCTTTGTATGCAGATCCCTGGAAATAAACTTTTTATTATTCTATAGCATGCCGTTCCAACACGTCCACGCTGACAGCTGCAAACCTGAGCATCAAGCAAACACACAATTTACAGAAGCTGGACTGTGTGTCAAAACATGGGACATTTCCTGTTTGTGTCTTAGCTGGTCGCTTGCCACTTATCACAAAGAGACAAAAAGCTGATGCAGCATTTTCTACTTTTTGCTGGGATTTGTGACTTTTTGTGGTGATCACAGATTTAAGGTGGTATTTGCATACCCCCATAAGAAGGTGGTATGTAAAGTTTTAGACAAATGTTAAATGAATATCTAGGTCTGGGGTCAGTGAGGCTAAGGAAACTGATCCAAAAAAGGTTTCTTTTCCATAATTTAACGGTAATTCAATTTATTACTTAACAAAGGCAGCCACTGGTTTTTGACATAATTCCATGTGAGTTAGTATAGCTTTTTCCATTAAAGTTGCATAGCCATGTTATTTCACTTTTTAAATGTATATGTCACTATTTAATTTACAGAACATGCCTACAACACTCACAATGTTTTTTTTTACTTTTCTATTTATTATAAAGAAAACAACAAATGAGACAAATTTACAGAAAAATTCAGCGTGCATGACATAACGCTACATTTTACAGCAATTGCAGCTGCAAGTTGCTTCAAATCTCCATGATATCGCTGCTGGGATCTTTGGCCATTCCTCAGGGCAAAACTGCTCCAGCTCCTTCATGTCGGAGGGTTTTAGCGTGTGAACAGCGATCTTCAAGTCTGACAACAGATTAAGGCGAACTTCCGTCTGACAACCTGGCTGGTTTTGCTGGGGAAAATGCTTTTATCCAGCGACATCCATCTTAGCGACATCCATCTTTCCATCAGAGCACCTACCTTCATACATTAGGGGAGTCGCCCACCTTCTTATTTTTGACACTGAGAAATGGCTTTTTTTCTGGTTGTTGTTCACTGAAGCCCAGCTCTGTGGAGCGTACGGCTCACTGTGGTCCTATGCACAGATCCTCCGGTCTCTGCTGCTCCTCCAGGGTTACCTTTGGTCTCTGCGCTGCCTCTCTGATTAATGCCCTCATTGCCTGGTCTTTGAGTTCTAGTCTTGATTTAATTGTTTAAGCCTATTTCTAAAGCTCTTAATAGCCTGTCCCACCCTGCATTTCTGATTTATTGGGTTTCTGCGTGTGTGATATGTCCCCGAGGTCATCGTCCTAGTTCTCCTTGAATCTAACGAGAACTAAATATAAACATTGGGGTGACCGGGGCCTTCTCAGTCGCAGGACCCAGACTCCCTCTGGATCTACGCTCAGTCACTGACCTGGGCCTTTTTCTATCTTAAACTTAAATGTAAGACTGTTTTTTTATTTACAAAGGCTTTTAATACTCAGTAGCACTGTGGCATTTTATTCCAAATTTATAACTTGTATTTATTGTATTGAATTTGTTGTAAAACTCTTTGGCTGTCTGGTTGACTGTTGTATGGATTATATAAATGAATAAATGAAAATGGATGAATAATCAAGAAGGACAACAGTAGTACATAGAAACTACCTGAATGTAAACTCAAGACGTTTAAAAGTCAACAAACTGTGTGATACCTGGATATATGTCCTGATTGCCGCAAAGTTTTTTTTTTTTCTGAATTCTTGCTTTCAGTAACTGTTTCTCTGTGATAAATGAAAGCTAAAAAAGCTTTCCCTGTCAATGTGCTTTCACCAGTGTGTATCGCTGCTCCCTGCTCGTCAGCTGGCATTTAATCAAGGCAGTAACTATGATTACAGACCTCAGACATTTTCTCACAGTCAGCAGATTGTTCAGGAAGCCAGTAGCAGTTAAACACTAAAAACTCACACAGAGGCTGATTTTGGTCTCTGCTGCCAAACCTGTTCCTTTGAATACACTTAAAGCACCAGCCACAGTGTGGCATTACAGCTGCTCTGCAGAAGCATCAGAAAACCTAACGAGTGATCCTTTCCTGTTTAACGGAAGAACAGTGGATTTGATATTGTTGAGAATCAGTTACACGTTTTTGTTTCTTTGACTCTTGGATATTTTTTTTCAAAATCAAATTTTTATTTTTTGCGATGGATTAAGTGGATTAAACTATAGTATATATATATATATATATATATATATATATATATATATATATATATATATATATATACACCAATGTTCTTTCCTTTTGATGGATTAAACTTTGCTGCATGAGATGTTCAAGGTTTGGGATATTGATGCGTCACACCGCTTTGAACTTCTCCACAGCTTTTCTGCTGGGAGATAAAACTATATACAGGTGGACTCTACAAATTAAATGCCTTCTGGAGAATTGTATTTCGGGATATTATGTAAAAGAGTCTGACCACAAATGGACGTCACAGTTTTCAGGCTTTTATTTGTAAAATCAGTGAAATACATTTAAGTTTATGGTTGTAAATTTATATATATATATATATTACATATTTTTTGTTCTGACGTACTGTAAGCATTTTCATTTTTTTAAGTAACTTTCAGCTTGTGTGTTATCGGCCAAGAGCGGGAAACGTTTTTCTTTTTTGTTTTGCAGTTCTTCAGTATTCCCTTGCTGACGAACCCTCTATCCCAGAAGTGGCTGCAAAAACAACTTGAGCGAAGGCTGGACAATTGAGCAACGGAGGAAGGAAGCAGAAGTGGAAGTCTGGCTTCAAAGCTGCTCAAATCTCAACTCAAGCACTGCTGAGTATTTATCAAATGTAATGGCTGTTATTACTTTCTATCACTTTTCTTCCAGTACAGTATTAAATGTACAGTATTTTGCTAACCATTCTGACAGGATGGGAGCTTAGACGTATCTCTGTAAATAATATGAAGCATGTCAGCTGTTGTCTGTGAGTGAAAGATATTTAGAATGAAAATAAAATAAATGAATGAATCTGACTCTGAGGTGGCTGGTGATAAAAAAATTAAATAAAATTGGGACCTCTGAAATGGAACAATAAACTATACTTGAACATAAATCCGTCCACAGTCACTTACCTGCTGTTGGATTTTTAAGTTGGTCTGGTCCAAATTCCTTCAGACGCTTTTTTACTCCAGCGAAAGCCTTGTGAAATTAGCATTTTGTAAATAAATGACCCCCGGGGGGCCCTCAGCTCCAGATCGCTCCCCAGGCACCACTCAGTGTAGGCAGCCCACTGCTCCCTAAGGGATGGGTTAAACGCAGAGACAAAATTTCCCTTCTGTGGGACTATAAGAGAAATCTTTATTTCTTCACGTCTACAATTTGAAATCAGATACACGTAAGGATGAACGTTCTGTAAGGGCTTTACAGCCTTATTGATTAATTGGGCCATTTGTCTTCATTTAAACAAAACTTTTCATGCACAGTGGAGGCAAGGTAACGTGATCTACAGACGGTAAAAGCAGGAAGCTATAAAAACAGTGAAAAGACAAAACAAATAAGCTAAACGAGGCTAAAAATCAGAAATGTGTAGTTCATGAAAGTGATGTGCTTTTAAAGGACTGGTGAAACCCAGTTATGTTAATTTATCTAAATTTATAGTCAAGAGAAACAAGTAGTGGACATAGATGCTTTAATCCTGATGAGCGTATTTATTATTAACGTATTTCAGGAGTGAGACGGTCTAAAAGAAACTGATTCATTCATGGCACAGGTGGATGATTCCAGTCCTCCGGGGCTGGTGTCCTGCATTTTTTTTTAGATGTGTCCATCCTCCAGCACTCTGAATTAATTGACCTAATTACTCTCTCAGCATGGCTGCAAGTTTCTGTGGGAACCTGCTGGTAAACCACTCAATCAACTCAGATGTGTTCAAGCAGGAAAACATCTACGTCATGCAGACTACCAGCCATTAGGGACAGGAATTTCCCACCTCTGATTTCTGGGATCTGAAAAAAATAATATGAAGGAGTCACGGTTCCTAATAACAGTCAATCTCACAGTTGTTGCGTCATCACCTTTCTTATGCAAGCAGTAGGCTCTTCAAACCTTGAGCAATGTTTCAAAGAATTAGAAGGGAGGGAATGATGACCGTTTGCCAAAGTTTCCCAAGGAACGCTTAACACCACCTGCTCTGCTGCTCACCATTAGACTGACAAACATCAGCTGTGCTCCTAAAATATGTTTGGTTGAAAAATACCTGGAGCAGAATGGAAACAATCAGTTAACCCACAGGGTTCAGTACATTTTCCAAGTAATAAAACATAAGCAAACTGTAAATCTGATCTCCTGTTGAGTTAAGTTGTAATGGTTTCTTCATGGGCTCAGGGTTTAGAGCACAAGAAGTCAGGACCTTTGTGCTTATCCTTGACTCTTAGTCCTCTTCTTAACCCGAGCTGCTGCTAAGAATCCTATATTTAGACTCCACACACTTTACCTAGAGACACACCCTCAGAGCTGAGACACACACATTTCCTTGGATTACTGGGCCTTCCCGTGAACTGGTTGGTTACTGAAAGCAAAACCACAAAGAGCAGGAGAGGAAAAAATGTTTAAATGACACAGACGAGATGTAACCCCACCAGATCAGGATAATAGCATGGCCTAGTTCTTTAGAAAAAATATGGGTTTGGGCATTAAAAAAAAGAAAGGGTTCTTACTCAGGAAAACACCTGCTGAAGCAGATTGTTCATTCGGAACTGGAAATGTGTGGGAGTACCCTGAAGGCAACGGCAAGGGCTGCTGCCCTGAAAAAAAGTGTATTGAGGTCATTTGCATATGCATTGTGCATACTAACCTTTCCTTCAGTAAATACTTCAAAGAAAACAAGAGCCTTATGTAATTTTTTTTTCAAATGAGTGAAAGAGTAAAAAAGTTGCACAGTCGCGCAGTGGGTAGCACTGTTGCTTTGCAGCAAGAAGATTCGAGACCTTTCTGCATGGAGTTTGCATGTTCTGCCTGTGGATGCGTGTGTCTCTCCGGGTACTCTGGCTTCCTCCCACAGTCCAAAAACATGACGGATAATTGGTCTCTCTAAATTGTCCTCAGGTGTGAGTGTGTGTGAGAATGGTTGTTTGTCTCTGTGTTGCCCTGCGACAGACTGGCAACCTGTCCAGAGTGAACCCCGCCTGTCTCCCATTGACAGCTGAAGATAAGCACCAGCAGCCCTCACGACCCCAACAGGGATGAAGCATGTAGGAAAATGGATGGATGGATAAAAAAACAAATAACATACAGACATTCACTCTTTTCTTAAATTCCTTTTTATCTGTTTTTATTTTTCTACATTACATAGTCCGCAAAATTTATGTTCTCATCTACAAATTATGATTTGCTAGGTACCTTGGTTTCAAAGACATAGGTTGGTATTTTTTCAGTACCCGTCCATCAAGAACAACAAAAAAATACTAAAAAAAACAACAACAAAAAAACGATGTATATATATATATATATATATATATATATATATATATATATATATATATATATGTTTTTTTATATATATATAATTTTTATTTTATTTTATTTTATTATTTGTTTTATTTCATTAAACAAAAAAAATGTCATTTCTGAAAATATGTTGACTTTGTTATGTCATACAACTTTAAAAAGTGGCCAGTACAGAACTAACTGGCAGTGTTGGGTTTCTTTTGAACGCATTGGGCTGGAAGAAAAATAGCTTCAGGCGGGTTGTCAGAATTTGGGCTGCTTTGGTCTGCTAAAGCACTTTCCATTGTCTTTGTACTGAAATGTGCTATACAAATTAATTTGCCTTGCCTTGCCTTTTCACAACATGTGGCAGGTTTTACGGAAGTATTCATATTGTGCGACATAAAAGTAAAAAAAAAAATCATGACACCATCAACGATTATTAATCATTGGTTATTTAGGTGTCACTATAAAATGGTATTGGTCATTTTCAATTATAAACGCTCCAAATGGGGTTAAGAGTTCAACTGATGAACTTAAAAAAAAAAACATTTCATGGCTGTGTGAAAGACAAATGTTTGATCTATACTCTGTGAAAGAGAGAAATAAATAACATATGGAGTTAGATTTACAACTATTGATAACTTTTTTGCGGTTTCTTTGACAATGTGATTGGGAAAGTGGTCTTGTATGTGGGTTATTTCTTTTCCTGACTGCACATTTAGTGGGGAGTCTGTCTTTGCTTTAGTGCAGTTGTGTGCTAATGGTGTGTTCTTTATTGTGTTTAATAGTTCTACTTTAACATGAGCTCAAGAAAGGTTCAGATTTGGGCTGATTTGGGCTTTAATTATTATTTGTTTATTTGGTTGGATGGGTTTTACATTGTGTTTGGGTTGGCAACTCTCAGATCTGGCAACCCTATTTTTTGTTTGGGATTATTTGAATATGACTGGGTCAACATTTGAGAAATCAGCAACGTTTTATTAGCTTGTTTTGGTATAGACAGTCCAATGTAATAACAATCATCATCTTCATTGTAACATTCATTCCAATGAAATTTGTCCTCTGCATTTAACCCATCCCCTAGCTAGCAGTGGGCTGCCACTGTGCAGCGCCCAGGTAGCATTCTGGACCTAAGGGAGTCACACCAGGAACCTTGTAGCCTCTCTAGGATGCAAGTGCCCTGCTTTCTAACCACTATGAACCATAAAATCACAGCTGTTGGGAAATCCCCTCTTATGCTGGTTAAACCCAGTGTTGCCATGTCTGTTTATTATAAGCACTGGTTGAAGCACAAATTTGTGACTTTTAACTGGGTTTCAGCTGACCCAACCTCTTCAAAAAATCACCTTAACAGTTTTTATGTCTGAGAGTAGAGTATTCAGAATTTCTAAGCTAATGCTAGCATGTTTCTTCCTTGTATTGATATGGACACATTCCATTGTGGTTGCAGACAGAGAAGTAGTTTTCCTGCTTTATAGCTTCAGCATTTTGCTTTGAACAACAATTTTAATGGGTAGTGTTTCAACTGCTCTTGGCGCTATGATCCTGTCTTTCACACGTGTGCCGTTTGCGTGAGACCTGTGCTGATCATGGAGAGACGTGGAGCCAAAGAAGTCAGTGCACTCAACTTTTCACTCCTGTTTTACTATGAATGTCTTTGTAAAGGGTGGGAAATATATTCTCTAAAACCTGTTTCGGGAGGATTCAAATCTCCTCTAGAGGCAAAATCAGAGCAGATGATTGCATCTTTACGGTCAGATTGCAAATGTATTCACCCATGCATGATGCTGCTGCTGAATGATCCTCATTTAGATTGTTGGGGCTAATTATGCTAATTAACTGATAATGACCATTTGCAACTTTTACGACAGCTTATTATTACTAAAGATTTGAAATAATGTGAATGGCCTAGGGTACAGTTTTGCAAGCTGTGCAGATGAAATTAGGCTATGATTTTTAAAATGCCCAGAAAGCTGGTTTAAACTGTGCTTGGAAGAGTCTATATAGAGTTCTGTAACACAATTATAATGTATCATGTAACTTATGACCTAATGTCAAAGTGTAGACTTGCTTTGAAAGTTGAGAATAATGTGTAATACATTACAGGATGTAATAAAAATATTTTAGGTTCAGTTTAAGTTACAAAGGATTAAAAGGATTTCTTCAATATAATAAAGTAGTTCGACGACAACAACAAAAAACAGAGAGTCAGCTAAACTGCAAAAAACATCACCTTGCAAAAACATCCTGTAACATGAATGGACCTTTGTGTTAAATTTGTTCAAAAAGAGCGATCCATTACTGTTCCCTTTCAAACAAATCTCTGGAGTTCAACAGCAGGTTGTTGGCTTCGGCTTTAAACACCTCTGGAGGGGTCTTTTCCGGAGTCAGTGAGGACATGAGTCAAAACCTGTGGCAGAATTGGAGTCAGGATCTTCTGCTCTGTGTCTTCTGGTTCTCTGGGCTGCAGCATCAAGCTGCGCAGGCGGCAGGCTGTAAATAGTCCAGACACACAGGCCAAGTTGGTGCTAAGCGCCTGTGCAGCCGTCTCCTGCAAGACTTCCTCAGTAGTGCTGCTAATCAGCAGAGACAAAAGAGGATGCAGAAGCCAGACACAGATCAAGCCCTGCAGGGTGGGGCAGGCGACAGGCATGTGTGTGCAAGTATGTAGCTTTAGTTTTCTCCATGCCTCCGCACGATTTATGCATGTTTGCGCCGAAGAGGAAAAGGTAGTGGCCCTCTTCAGCTTTCATCTCGTTATCCTCACGACGCTCTTATAAGCCGATTGATATTAACTGTCACCGACTCAATTAAAATACTATTTTCTCCTGATATGCTATAAATATCTATTGCGCAGCATTTTAGAATGAACAATCATTCGCTTAGTCAGAGTAAAAGTGATCCTCAAATGCCTCCATACTTATCCCTTTAATTAAATAATGCTTTTAAATTAGTCGTTGTGCCTCTCCACTCAAGCTGTCTGACAAACATTTAGTTTTTTGTGTCTTTTGTATATGTGTGAATGCACTCAAGTGGGCCATGGTCTGGACCAAACAACCGGACCAAGACCCACTTTTTGAGGTGAACTCTGTCCGCCTCCACATGGACTCGTTTCTGGTGTGAATACGAAACGACCTCGATCCGAAGCAACTACAGAAAACCTAACATCTCTTTGGACTTAACCATCCATCATACCTGCCGGCGTCTGTTGCTGCTGCCAGCGTGCTGTGGGACTCCTTTGGCTTGTAGGACGCGGTCTCCAATGCATATCCAAAATTAGACATGAAATGTATCGAAACCTGCGATGAATGAGCTGCTCTTGCCACTAACAATGATTTATCAGCTGTAATATCAGCACAAGTATGCAAAACAGGTGCCGCTCAAAGTATTTCTATTATAGTTTTCCTCCATTTCCGGCTCAGTGCTACATCCCAACCTATTCATTTCTGTCCAATGGGAGCAACGATCGTCACACTTTGCTTTATATAGTACACTTGTTATAGTTCAATGTGAAAGCAAACCACTCCAAACGAAAAAAAAACAAAGTTTGCATTTGGTCTGGACCAAACGCCTTTTCAGGTGTGAATACACCCATCTCTCTCTGATTTCGCTCCACCAAACCAGCTCACTGGAAACCTCCTATTGTGTAATCTGTAGTTTACACAATAGGAGGTCTTTTTTGTGAGGCCTCCTAATACATCACCAAATATGGGCATTTTCATCAGACAGTAATCAGCTTCAAACTCTTTTTTTGAGTAATGGCTTTGAAAATATTTTCGCAATCGTCACAATGGTTTTGGAATTAAGCAGTATAGCACAAACTGGCTCGTCTCTGGATCAAGATGGCGACTCAGGGTGTAGAAGATAACGATATCGATGAAGATATGGATATTAATGATTGGGTACCATTGTCCAGAACATATGATGTCCAGATCATACGAAGCTAAAATGTATTCATTTGAACCTTGTAGAAGGCAAGGAGGTTCAAATGAAGAAGAAGAAATCTGTATTTGTCATTGCAATCGCACATTCCAATGAAATGTGCCTTCTGTACTTAACCCATCCCTTAGGGAGCAGTGGGCAGCTATCACAGTGCCCATCGAGCAATCTGGGGCTAAGGGTCTTGCTCAGGGACCTACAGGGGCAGTCTGCAGGGATCGAACCGGGTACTTGCAACCTTCTCAGAGGGCAAGTGCACTGCTCTAACCACCAGGCCACCACTACCCCTCTTAAAACTTTATAATGCTGACATTAATCTGATCTCAATAGCTTTAGCCAGGGAACTCAGAAAGAAAGGTAATATTGCTAAAACAACAAGAGATAATGTGGAGGACCAAAAATATATAGTTTTGCAAATTGAAAGTGTTGGATGGTAGAAGAGGGCTTTGGGAAACAAGGAAACGACTAAGAGTTGGCTGACATTGCATTCTTGTGTAGATTTTGTCACCAGCAGGTCCTAAATGGGTGTTGATGAATGAGGCACTAATGTGACTGCCTCGCTTTGATGTTTCCAGTGTTGGAGGCACGCACACATAAATGCAGCTTATAAGAGTAAACTAAAGTATCCGAAGTGTGGAGGCTTGCATAGGACACAACAATGTAGGGATGCCGACCTCCATAAATGGTCTAGGTGAGCAGGGCAACATGCTGCAGCTGAGAGGTCAGGAGAAGTTCAGGAGATGCTGGTGAAATTCTGTAATACCAGGCCACGCTGAAGCCAGTTGAAGACTGGTTCAAGAACACTGAAAGAGCAAGACAGCCTCTGTTTCCAGCAGGGAGAACAGAGGAAGAACAATGTAGGGGAATAAGTATCGCTATAGATTTTCAAAACTTTAATTTGACACAAGACACCTCTTTTACCAGCTAGGAGTGACACCAAAGTTCTCTTTTTACTTCTTTTATTAGTATTTTAGCCAGTTTTTAGTATTTAGAATGATTTCATGCCTGCAAGTGTCTTTGAACACCCTGCAGACCCTTTTCCTGCCAGTCACTGGCAGCTGTGTCGCACTCTGCAACAACTCTTTCTGGGATCCCATCAAAGCTGACAGTGAGTCTGGAAAAGCCGGCAAGCCTACTGATGAGCCCCAAACTGAGGTTCACCCAGAGCAACAAAGACACATTTTTTTCTGGTTAGAGGGTACTTGTGGTGACAGTCAGACAAATCAGGCTGTGATCTCAAAGCCCCACAAAGTTCTGTTGGGTGAAGCCCCAACACATGGGCATTCTTCTTCCCAAAGCCAAATCCCTGCACTAGCTCTGAGGTTATTGCCTCAAAACTTTTGATTCCTTTACAAACGAGCCACCCTTGAATGGCTGGCTTCTAAATGAAGGGTATTTTTAGGTGGTAGGCCATGAAAAATTATAAGGTGGCGTCAGTGGATGCTCAGGTGCAAAGTATACAGGGGTAGTTTCCATGGCCAAGCAGCTGCATCCAAACTTTAAAGGAGCAATAAGCGACATTTCACCACTAGGTGGAGCTTGAGTACTGTTTGTAGACCAAAACAAGACGTGTATCAAGCCACTCGGCACCCATTTCCCCTTCTCCCCCAAAGGATTGCAAAGGATAAATACACAGCTGAACAGTCACGTTTCAGAGGAACATGTCTAGTGAAGAAGTAAGTAACTCATAACTTTGTAATGCTGTCAACAAGAGAACGTTTTGATCCGATCGGGGTGCTCTCTGCCATCTTGTCCCTGGCAGTGGCATTTTATGGGCAAGGAGTGGGTAAGCCCTCAGGGACAGCTGTCCGCGTGCACGTACGTGCGTGCGCGGCCAGCCCGGCTATGTAAACAAGAGATTGGAGAACAACACAGAGAGCTAGTGTGTGACTTTTAACCATAGTCCATCTAAAAAGATACCTTTAGTTCTTCACAAAACTATTTTTTTGTTTTTTTCTATCTAAAATAATGACATTTCACTTATTGCTCCTTTAAATCACAAAGTGCACATTGGGTGTAGTTGTGCAAAGCACAACGCCATTTGACTGTAGAGCATGCTTACGTTCTTACGATATAAACAATATAAAACCAACACAAGAAACAATTAAGAAGTTATTTTTCTACTCTCTGCCCTAAGTAAATAAAATTTGAAACTAGGAGAACTTGAGTAAGCTCTTTTTTGTAGGTTACACTACTAGTCAAACGTTTGGATTCACCTTCTCTTTCAATGGTTTGTCTTTATTTCTCTTAATACCTCTGGGAACTCGTTGGAAAACCATTTCAGGTGACTAACCTCATGAAGCTCACCGAGAGAAGGCCAAGAGTGACCAAAGTTGCAGAAAAGCTAAAAATATACAAGATGTTATTTCACAATTTTGTCTTTGATACATAATTCTACATGCTTTTGAGTCATAGTTTTGATTACTTCATTATGTGTCTACAATGTAGAAAGTCTTAATAATAGTCCATGTATTGAAGCCATTGAATGACAAAGGTGAGTCCAGACTTTTGACTGGTAGTATAGCTTCACCTCTGGTGATATCTCGGTCACGAGTTCAAATTGAACGATGCGTCTCAGTTTCATAAGTTTACCTGCTGGGACCAGAAACAACTGGTGAGGCCATCCTGCTGGGTCAGATACAGGTCACCAGAGTTCTTCTGTTTCCACTCCCACAAAGGTCATTAAGCCTTCCTCGAAACATATAAAAACCACCAGCATGAACCAGTATTTTGCCTTGTGTTTACACATAAACAGCAACTTTACAAAGAGCACAAAATTGCTTCTTTGGGTACTTTGTTACGAGCAACTTTTCCCAGACCACAAAACTTTTTTTTTTATTGACAAGGCCAATACTTTAGCACATTAAAGACATTCTGGGTAGTTAAACCTAACATTACAGATATCACCTGTATCGGTTTCAGCTTGACAGAAAATTTGCATTTGGACATACAGTTTAGCCCTCTGGAAATGGCCTCTATAAAAAGGAAAATTACGGAGATATAAGGTGAGATATAACAAAAAATGGAGTAATTGCGCTCTAAAATGAATGACAGTCTGGTTGGGTGATAAATCTAAATGTCAGAAATTTGATTCAAATTATTTTGTTACAGAGATCAGAAGAGAGGTACAACTGAGAGACTCTCAAAGCATATGTGAAATACATTAGAGGTTTTGCTCATGCATGGTGGGGTAAATTTTAACCAATTAATCATAACATGTGGTCATATCTGGTGTTGATGATGATACAATCTAGTAAATGACCGATTGGCTGTAATTTTATTTAGTGGATTAAAAATTCTTTCAAACATGCTGCCAATCCTGTGAAAGCATAGTTCTGTATTTAATCAGTTGGACACTACTTTTAATGAATTAGTGTTCCCTGAGCTTGAACAGCGTTACCTGAGCAGTGTTGGAGAATACAAAAGAGGTGTTTGAAGAAGCCTGAAGACCTTTGGCATACCAACCCAAAGCTTTCCAATGAAGGCTCAGCCTTATTTTAAGAATAACTGTGGTGGTGTCACACATGATGTTCAGGTTTAATTGGGCTACAAAGTTTGCTTTCATCTTATGTTCTCCCTTTCTAATTTTCCTGGCATTTGGCGCAATGATTCTGTCCCAAAATCAAATTTTCCCACAAAGTGTGGGGAAAGGACCTTTCACCAACACAGTGGGTGTGATTTCTGATCGGCTCTTGACTCTCTTTTTAAAAAAATATCCTGACAGAGATTGCCTGTGGCCAAGTCAACTGACAGCTCTCCGCAGCTGAGGTTGCTGTCAGTCCAGGTTTTACTACGTTGTCAAAGAGAATGTGGGAATGAAATATTAGCTGCTCATAAAAACCCAGCTAGAACATGCAGAGGCCAACCCCAATCACTGAAAACTGCCACACATGTTTGTCTGCAGGGGCAAACCCGCTGACAGTTTCCTGTTGCAAGATGTAAAATCAGAATTACTGTCGGAGTTACATGCAACAAGAAGAGTGAGAAACAGATGAGTCATGTTGTATGTTGGAAAACATGCTTTATGATTATTTGCAAAAGTAACAAAATAAAAAAAAAAAGTTGGCCAAAGCTGTTCACTTGGAATCTTTTTTGCATTTTCCAATATTTATGTGTAAATGTTAAGTCATCTATTTACGTGAGAGTTTGCACGTACTGTGCAATTTTTGTTTATTGTAATATGTGATGGCTGTGTTTCTGTTTTCCTGTTTTTCACCTGTGGTACCAGGCAGTAAGCTTGTTTGCTGATGTTTTTTTGTCTAAGTAACATTATAATGTGTTTGTGTCCTTTTATCCTCTGTTGTTTTCCGTTCTTCTCCTGAACTCGGAGGAGATATTCAACCTCCGTCTAAAGCCCTGCAGGCATGAACGGCATTTTCACACAGCTGGGAATTATCTGCTGGGTTTGGCTAGGATTGCACGTAAATTCACTGTATTTGCTTTTGTGCAGTTTGACTTTTAGTCAAACTCAATATCTATTCATTTGCATTAATTTCATTTAATTTCCTTCAAAACTTTTAGCAAGTTCTATATGAAGTATACATGTATTTTAATTTAGAATTGCGATATTTGGCTCTTTGAGGAAAGCCAGATTTTGTGTATCTGTCAATTTCAGATAGGTTCTGGTACTGGATTCTTTCTTTCTTTCTTTCTTTCTTTCTTTCTTTCTTTCTTTCTTTCTTTCTTTCTTTCTTTCTTTCTTTCTTTCTAAATTAAATGGCACGTCTTTTCGCATCTTTGTCCTGAGATCATGCCATGGCCTTTGACTCAGTACAATTGGTTCAGTTATGCAACTCAAATCTGACTTTTTTCCCCCCATACATACCCCACGACTTTTTTACATGACTGTAGGAACAATAGATATCTGCTTTATTTTTATTTTTTGGATTTTATTTTGTTTGTTTTGTCACACCCGGGTTATCTTCATATAAGATCCTAAAACTGATGCATAGCACTATTTGGTGCTCTAATTAATAACTGCTCATTTACATTATTGTAATGTAGAGTTGCAATATGCTGCATGAGCCGGGTCAGCTTATTGTTTAGTATTTATTTATTCATTCTTTCCACAGCTCAACGTTACTTACAGGTTCATTGAGGTAAAAGCATCAGCATCCTACTTCCGATTGCTAAGTCTATCCATAACCATATTTGCAAACAGTACAGTAGAAACTTGCGATAACTTTGCACAACAATTACATAGCTGGTACATATAAGCTAACATGCAGCATGTGTGTTTACTTCTGCAAACACAACGTGCTGTCGACATGTCCTCTGTCATGTCAAGGCTGTGTTGTGAACTCAGATGCCAGTCTGCAATATTTTCAAATCAAATAAGAACCACACATGTACACTGCTGTGCTCACCCCTTGTACCTGTTATCGGTCTCACTTAGTTTTAGTTGTTAACAACTTTTAGCAAGTATTGTATAATCTATTTGATTTTATTATGTTTTTTTTATTTCATCGACAATATTTAGATTTTTTGTATTTATTTTCCTCAGTTCCTCATCCTTTAAAATAGTTTAACTTATCTATTTTGTCATCTTATTAGATTTGTTTTAACCTCTCTAAAGGACTTGTGTCACACTTGTCTGCAAAGAGGTGAATAGCGCTCCCCAGAGTGCGACGTTAAAGCACACATGCCTAAGAGTATCTTTGAAAGGGCGACCTTACAACAGCTGAGACAGCGCAGCCATCTTGGGCTTTTTGACCCGCCTGAGTCATACCTGGAGCTAACACGCTACATTGACTCAGCTCTTGGACACATCCACTCTAGACGACTTTAGGCCAGTGGCACATACACCAGTCGCCATGAAGTGCCTAGAAAAACTGGTTCTCATCCATATCAACAACATCATACCAGACACTGTGGACCCACTCCAGTTTATCTGCCGCCCCAACCGATGAGTAGACGACCCGGTAGCAGTAGCCCTCCACCACACCCTGTAACATCTGGAAGGCAGCAGAACAAATGCTAAGATGCTCTTCCTGGTTCTGCCTTCAACACCATCCGGCCGGGCAAGCTGGTTAGGAAGCTGATGGACCTTGGAGTCCTAACTCCCACCTGTAACTGGATTTTGGATTTCTTGAGCTGCTGCCTCTGCCCCAAATTCTTCACCCTGTACACACATGACTGTGTCTCAACCCTGGACAATACCATCATCATTAAATATACGACACCACCATCCTGGTCTTCATCAAGGAGGGAGACGAGTCGGGATACAGGACTGTGGTAAACAACATCCTTGTCTGTGGAGAGGAGAATGACCTCATCCTCAACACAGACAAGACAAAGGAATTAACTCTGGACTTCAGGAAGAATCCTCCCCCTCTACAGCCTCTTTTCATCGGAGGGACTGAAGCAGAGAGGGTTGACAGCTACAGATTCCTGGGATTGCATGTTACATCTGACCTGAGCTGGACTCTGAACACCACAGCCGCAGTGAAAAAAGCCCAGCAAAGGCTCTACTTCGTCAGGCTGCTCAGGAAAGCTGGACTGAACTATTGCCCTCTCACCCAGGCCTACAGAGGACTGATAGAGAGCATCCTCACTGGAGGCATCGCTGTGTGGTACGGGAACACCACCCAGGCAGAGAGGAAGGCTCTGCAAAGAGTCATAAAGACCGCTGAGAGGACTACAGGGACAAAACTCACTACCTTGGGCTTCATGTACGTGCTGTCGGAGAAGAGCAGAAGGAATCATCAGACTCACACCACCCAGCGCACTCTCTGCTCAGATGCAAACGCTTCACAGACAACCTGAGACACAGCAGAGCGGTCCGTATCACCACACATACAACTCGTTTTTTCAGTAGCTTCTTCCCCGCCACAGTCAGACTGATGGCTAAACAATAACTGCTGAATAACAACACATGTACAATACTGCCTCACTGTACTTGTGCAATATGTCACATGTGCAATATATGAACATGTGACCCCCGCAATCTTGTGTATTTATTAATATTTAATGATATTTATCACTCTGCACACCACCGCCTTCTGTACAGCACACCCACATTTTGTATAATGTAATGTTGTTTTTATAATGTTACTTCATAATACCTTACCTGCTAATGTTATATATTATATTGTTATATCTTTATTTTTTATGGTTGTTTATGTCTTTCTGTCGACCATAAGAGCCCTGCACAAGAATCCCAATGCGTCTGGACTGTGGTCTGTAACAAATGGCTAATAAAAATCTTGAAATCTTGAAAAAGGAAAAAAAAAAAAAGCTCTCGACAATTAAAGATTTATTGATTGACGCTGAGTTTCCTTGTGTCTAAGAAAAGGAAGGGGCATTAACAAAAAAAAAAACAAGAAAAGGACAGAGCAATGTGGTCACAAACCCATTAACACTTGAACCCACACTGTGGCTCACAAGGACAGGAAGCGTGATGGATAAACAGGCGTCGTGGCGGATGGCAGTGGGGCCACAGCAGACGACTGCACAGAGATGTTTTCCTTCATTTAGTGACCTGTGTTCTCCAAACTGTGGTGTGATGACTGACCTTTCTCTAAATATAGAGAGAGGAAATTTGCCTGTCTTTGGGTTTCAAAACTCATCTCAAAAAGGACACGGGGGAAACACTGACCCTCTGCCAAATTTCCCAAGTTACTGCCGTGAAGTCAATTTTCTTCATAAAGCTGAACAAAATGTAATCATGTACAAGGTGTTTTAATTTAGCTGGAAGAGCAACGGAACTTGGTGATCATTATAAAAATGATGGCAGTGTTTCAACCAGTTAAAGATGGGAAGCATGTTGTTCACTTTTTCTAGCAGACAGTAACCAGAAAAGGAAGAACCGACAAGAATGACTAACTGCAGTGTTGTCACTCTGAACTGCTCTATTGTTAAAGTTGAAGGCCTCGCCTCGTACATCTTGCAGCCAAAAATAGAGAGCGGGACACCGTAAACAGGAAACAGGACAGGGGCTTTAAGTATGTATGTTTTTTTAAGTGAATGTGCTTGTGGGTTTATTCAGCACTTGTGTTGTGAAGGTTTAAGAGCAGCCTGGTCCTCGGTTTGAGATGCTGTGGTATGACCGTGAAAAGGGGGTTTAATCGTTTAAAAAAAATCAACACTGGTTGAATTTGAACATTAAAAAGAAGCGGCCAAAATTCCTCCACAGCTAAAAGACTCAATGTCACCCTTACACAAGAGTCCCAAGAGTGACACAACCAGTTATTGGTTTAACTGAGCATTTAGAAATGTGTGATTTTGAATCTACCTTCGTATACATTCATATTATCTTAGATAGTATAATGTGCAATATGATCTGAAACATTTAAGGGTCACAAAATGAATACTGAAAAAGTAAAAGAGCATAAATACTTACAGCTGTTTATTAGGAAATTGTAATAAACAATCTCCTCTCAATTCATTTGGACCAACTTATGGACTCAGTGAAGATGATTAACAGATATCTTGGAATATTACAAGGAAGACTTTAGGTAATATTTGCCCAAAGGTTGATATCATTACTGTGAGAAGGATCAAACTGGCAAGTTCATATTGAATCAAATGAAATGTTGATGCTTTCATATTTTTTCATAATTTTCTTTTTGGGAGTCCTTTTGAATCATGGCCACAAATGCAAAGCAGAAAAAATGTAGGCACAATCTATGTGACTTAACACAGAAGCTGGTGAGATGTGAAGTTTGTATAGAAAGGATTTAATGACATTGCAAATGTTTTTGGTAAAAAGGTTCATAAAACATAAACAATTATGGTTAAATAACTTTTTTTGCACAAGAGCATTGATTGATTGATTGATTATTGTCCATTAATAAAAAAAACACCATAATTCGAATGCTGCATTTTGTTTTTACTCGGGTTACAATTTTTCAACATAACATTTTTATTAATTTATCTGAGGATTTGAAACACTTAAGTGTGACAAAAGGGAAAAACCTGTAAAAAATCTTCAAGGGAGCAAATACCTTTTCATAACACTCGTTTTTAATCCGTTGTTTCTTTATTTTATCCTCTTAATTTAATTGTTTTAAAATGTACTGTCAAAGGGAACCCTGCATTACAGCAGTCATGCTGCTATGGATGAGCTCATCAGCCTGAAAAATAAATATGTACACAGACGCCCACAAGCACACATAAGGACACAAAAATGCACACACTGTTGCAGGCAAATCATCTCCTTATTTTAGTCTTCACACCCTAAAGTACTTATTAAAGGAGTGCTGAATGACACCAGACTGATAACAGCTACTAAAACATTCATTTGAAGGGTGGGACTTCCCTATGAACTCAGCGGCAGAGACTGCTGTCCTCGGCCTTTTGGTGTCATCCGCGCTTTGAATTTGTCACTGCGTGTGCAACACATGGAAGGAGTCACCTGACCTACTTTCTCCCTGCATATTGTTCTGCTCATCTGTGACTATCTTTTATTTGCTGATAAAAAGAAAGGAGGAAGCAGGTGGAGGACTATATGGGTGGTTTGCCAAACGTCTCAAACCATGAGCAAAAGTGGCCTAACCAAAGTCCAGCTACGGCTATCCCTTAAAACTGGTGAACAAACATGTTTAGTTCCTCCAGATTTCTGTAAAAATTGCTTCCTTTCAGCACTAAATTGTAGTCTGTGTAAGAGATGAGCGCTGTAAATTTATCATGTTTTTGGCTGATATATCACCGCTTGAGATCCCTTTTTCCATTGATGCATGTTTTGCAGAGATGCTCCCAAGAAATCAGCTGGTAAGTGTTTTTTCAGCTTGATCGGAAACTAAAAAGATCCAGTGTGTTTTGATCAATGAACGCACCGTACCTGAGTGCCCTGAGGTTAATCTAACAACAGTTACTCTAATGGAGTGAAGACCCAGATTTTTTTTTTTTTTTTAGATCAGTGCTGTTAGAGGACGCACAGAGATGTAAGACACTATTTAAAAAGCAACTTGGCTGTAGTTTATACAGGCTGCATAAAAGCGAGAGACAGCCTGACCAGTGTTAACTTAACGGCTATTGTAGCCACGGTGGACAGTCGTCTGCGTTTTCGTTGACTTTGCAGCAATCCCTCATATTGAGCATGCATGCACCGACAGCGGCGAGGAAAACTCCTCTTTAACAGGAAGTAACCTCCAGCAGAACCAGGCTCAGTGTGAACGGCCATCTGCCACGACTGACTGGGGGTTAGAGAAGACAGAGCAAAGAACACAGAGGCATTGATCCAGGAATGCTTTCTATGTTAGAGAGGGTGATGTCAGACTAACTCCATATGTGGGTCTAGGAAAGAAACGCAGCTAAGCAAAAAAGATCTGAGCCAGTTTCCAGGTCAAGAGGATGAAAAAGACACACTCTCTTTTAGCTCTTAGAGCAGCCAGTTAAAGCTCATTCAGGACATAAAGGCCATTATTAAAACATCGCTCTGTTGCGGCCTCCATCTTGACTGTTATGATTACAGAAAAGCACTGCTGCGTTATTGGTAAAGTGTGACGCATCACAACCCCCGCCTCCTGCGCTGTGATTGGTCCGGTAAGTTTTAGACCAGAGAGTCTGAGCCTGTCCAGACCGACGACCTGTGTATTGAATACGTAAGTCAGGCTGATCAGGCTAAAATGTACCTACTATGAAGAGGAAAAACAGAGAAAACATAAAGCTATATGTTGAAATAACAATTAAGGCAAAATTGGAGAATAGTAGGATTTAGCAGAGTCCATTATCTGAGGCCATGAGAATACCTTTAAACTTACCAAAAGCATATGTTTAAATCATATGCCTTAGCCTTTGCATATGATTTACACAATGCTGTTTTTACTCACTTCTAGCCCCTCTCATGAAGTTTCTCTCTTTTGCAGCAACCAATACTGTTGCATCATAGTTAATCATACAGATTAATCTGGGACATCATTATGCGACTTGTAGGCCAGTGGCTAAATTTTTTACCGAGGCAATGGCAACAGCAAGCAACACTTGTAGCAACACTTTTAACAGAACACAGGAAGGTTTTCGGTCTCAGTTGCAGAATGTGTTTGTTTCTAATCTATTGGCACCCTTTTGAAATTCCCAGTCTAAGATAAGGGTCTTCATTTTCTTGGAAATACACACAGAGACTGATGTTTTACTTGCCACGCTAACAATTGCTAATTCTGTAATCATTTTGTCTGTTTTGCCATTTTCTTTTCTTCTTTTTTTTTTACCATAACTGCACCCTAATGGACAATATGATGTGAAATATATTCCAGTTGCAATTCCAACTCTCATGTGGGGGAGAAAATATTTTCAGTGAGATTCCCCAAATCTTCTTTTATTCTAGCTCACAGAAATAACTTGTAATAGGCTAAAACTGGTGCTGGCAGAATCCAGAGATTGGATATCAGTCAAACATTTTCTGAACAGTGAATCTCTAATTTTCTACCTCTTCTAATGAGCTCATAGCAGCCCTACATTATGTTTTGAAACTTTTATTAGAAAGGAAGATTCAACCACTAACCCCTTTGCTAAAGCTGTTGTGCCACCTAAACTTCAGTTACTTACGTTTTTGATTCCTCTTCAGACTTTAAAACATTTTCTTTTGTATCCTTACCGCTGATTTTGGAAAAATTCCTCCATTACAGAGGCTGACTGCTGAAGCCTTAATTAACGCCTAACTCTTCATTCTCTTTTGACTGTTTATATTTCTCTTTATTACAAGCAAATCAAGTCCTATAAGAGGAAAATATAAATATTTTGATTATTCAAGATACTCCAGTTCTGTAGTTGAACTGTTCTGCAAAAAACATCAAAGAATATCCTCCAGAATACGGTAAAACATTGTTTGTCAAATTTTACATTACGCTGTTCAGAACCTCCTGAAACTATTAAAGAAATACAGCCAGAGCAGATTAGTTTCACTTTCAAGCTCGCACCATCTCCAGTTCTTACATACAGTACGTTCACCTGCATGTGAGAAATTGCCTCTCCACTCTTTGAGCTTTTCTATTTCTGATCTCATCTTACTTTCCTTTCATCTCTCTTCTGTTCAAGTTATAGAGGAATGTAAAAGTCCTCTGAAAGCCTACGAGCAGCTTTGCATTCCAGCCTGGATGTCTGTGTCAAGGGCAGCAGGTTAGACAGGCTGGTGGAGGCTCGTGACTTCTCTGGTGACAGATGGGAACAGGACCCAGTGCGGTGAACCTTTGTCTCCACAACCTCCCCCGGTTAGCTCAGTCTGACACAGTGAGTAAAGCTTGCAAAGAAGAATGTGTTTCAGTATTCAGACTTGGACTGAAAGATGCATTTCTATTGCTGTTTACTTTCACATATAAAAACTATGAAATTCAGGAAAAAATTAAAAAGTATAAGAAGATCTCATACCATTATATGTCTCGACTAAAACAGCACAATATTTCCTGTCTTGTTGCTGTCAGCACCTGATGTCTATTATTAACAGCTATTATTTTCAGCCTCAGATTTAGTGGTAAGTGCTTTTTAAAATGGCTTTGATATCTCTTGTCTACATTTGGGACTCTTATTATGAAGTAAGAAAGGAAGTAGTTGTTGAGTTGCCCTTCTGTGTAAACTAATAGCATCTCGATTGGCTGGCTGACAACACTTGGTTACAAAAGCATTGAAGAAGTCTCCACTGTAAGAACCGTGAGAATACAGAGGCTGGCTAAGTGCTAGTTACTAACAAATTGATCATTGCTTGTTTAATGTCAAAAATGAGCACATTTGATCTAAAAGATATTCATTCCCCTGGATGATTTTGGTTTAAAGTAATCTTTTAATTTTACCAACAGGCAAAATGTGAAGAGAAATGGTTGACAACCTTCTGCTGTTTCAGAGTAAAGACTTAAATGTGACGAAGAATCTGTGGAAGGACCTAAAGATTGCATCAAAGACTTATAAATGATAACTAATCAAAACTCCAATGGAAACGGTCAAAAAGATGGCTGACAATTACATGAAGGGTTTCGTTGTCAATTAAGTTTTTTCAATTGATTATTCAGAAGGATATATTTTCAATTTCCCTGTGGATTAAGAAAGTATTTTTGAATTACATAAAAGGAATTGTATGAATACTGTTTGACATACCATTTTTCAGGGAAAATGTTTAATTATTATTCCTTTTACGTTGTTTCATTTCCTTTCAGAGAAACTTCTTGGATAAATAAAAAATTCTTTGAAATCAGAAAATCTGCTGGAGATGTGAATAATTGTAGGCTTAACTGCTATTTTTGGCAAGAAAATAAACGGTTCTTGACTTGCCCTGCTGGGTTGATGGAGTCAGCTTGTCAGGTTGGCTGACAACACTGGAGTACAGAGGCATTAAAAATAAAAACTCCATCCATTTTTAACTGTTCGTGTGACAGCATTTCGGGTAATCGGTTGAAAAAAAGCAAAGACTACCGACAGTATGACCGATTTGCATGCACTGTGAGAATAAAGGGTTTTCATTGGTGTCATCAAAACTCCAAAGTCCCAAATGTACAGCCACATTAGAAATACTTGTGATGATTTTTAAAGATGTTTTAGGCCAGGGGTGTCCAAACTTTTCAGTACATGGGCCAAAATTGTCAAGTCAAAGGAGCTCAAGGGCCAAACAATTAACACGTTTTTTTAAACAAAAAAAATATGTTCATTTTTTACCTGCTCTACAAAATATGATAATTCTAAATAAATAAATTAGTCAGATTTTTTTGTAGGGAATGAATGTTTAAATCACTGTAGATCCAAAACTTTTAAAAAGGGTTTTGCTCATTTGTTGTGTTCATCCAGTTTGCAAATTATTTTGAATAATTGAATTTCACTCTTTAACAATAATAAACTTTACTCCTTTTGGTCTAGTGGTATAAGAAGATTATTTGGGTCAGTTGTTCTTTGAAAACACTTGCTGTAATTAATAATTGAATTCAAAGCAGATTTTAATGCACCAAAGTCTGCATTTGAGTAATTAAATATCATTGGGCAGCTGTTACTGTGAAATTAAAGAGAATGTCAAAAGTGTGTTTATTAAAAGATGAATACTTTGTGTTGTACTTAACATTTTATCTGTTCTATAATGATTTTGCCCTAATTAAAAACTAAAATCTTCCATCTGCATCAGCCACCTGTTCTGGTGGACCAAATCTTTTTTGAAATGCAGTTGGGGGGGCCACCCAAAGTCAGTACAGGGGTCGTACTTTGAACATGCCTGTTTTAGGCTGGTAACTGATATGTTTTGAATATCTTTAAGATATTTTTGGTTAAAACAACATTAGGAAAGCGCCAGTCTGACCAAAATGTACTCAGGGACTTTTGAAAAGATGCAGTGGTATGTAGAAACACGTGCAACAGGAATTAAGATCCGTAGGCTTTTCCCAGACATTACATCTTCAGACAACAATTGTGCCTTATACTAAAAGCAAGAGCCTACTAAAGCGGAAATAAATATACCAGCAATGCAAAGTAAAAACTGTGTTGTGCTTGTCACAAGAGTAGATCTCTGAGCACTAATTCCCAGACAAAGTAATAAACTAAGTATATGTTTGCTAAATGTGGGCATCTTAGGTGCAAAACACATGCAAAACAAAACAAGCAGGAGTTGCCTTGACTTGACCATCATTAATCAAGCTGAACTGAAGCTTTTGGGAGTTATCAGAGGGCGTGTGTTTCTGTAAAACACATTTCAAATAATCACATGAGGCAACTTAAGTATGTTGCCACATTCTACAAATCCAGTCAACAAGGGAGTTGAACTCTTGATTAAGCAGGAAAGAAGAAGTTCAGTGATCTTGTTTTATTTCTCCAGATTCACACAGAAGTTCACAAAGATAGAGACATTGTATCTAAATCACAGGAATCCTGACTGGGAGCATACCTGTCACACAGCACCCGCTGCTTACTAGAGCACACAATGCTTTCTGTCAATTTCATTTTCATTAGCTGAATGACGTTTATCCTCTGCATCTAGTCCGACGCGCCGCATTTCGTCTGCCGCCCCACATCCAACAGGCGCAGTGATGCACGTGACTTTAGTGAAGGAGCCGGCTGATTCCTTCAAACTCTGCTCAGATTCTCCATCTAACACAGCTGCAGATCTTTCATGGACACAAACTATTTCCTGCCACAGTCGAAATGAAATGAAGTAATAAAAACACAGAGCATGGATCTGGTTATTTTTCTAAGGCGGAGATGGTGTGAAAGGAATCTCTCTGCTGATCCTTTAACACCACTGTTGCCTCTCTTCACATGACGAACCAACTTTGCAGGCTTGATTGCTACATTACTGCAGAAGCGCTTCTGCTCAGACCTGCTCTGATTATTCGCTGCACCTGAAAATCTTCTTTGTTGTGTCATTTTTGCATGACTGCTGACTCGTTGCTGCAAACTCATTAACTCTAGCTGAAAGAAAAAGATGACAGCATCAACACAGCACACAGCAGGTAAAATACATCTTTGGACACCTCAACATATTTCTCAGTTTAGATATAAGTAATTGGGCTATGAACAGAAAATTCCCAGCAGACGCAACAACCTAAATAATCTCAACATACAAAGAAATCAAAGCAAATTGGGACTCAGATGAAGTTATGAAGCTAAACATATGTACAACAGGATTTGTTAAAAGGGACAGAACACCAAGAACTGCTGAAAAAGCTGAAATATGTCAGTATTTAAAAAGTATTCCTTCCACTATGTGGAAACCTGGATAAGAAAAATTTATGATTTGAATCAAATTGGGAAGAAAAACTTTTAATGGAATGAATATTTAAAACGAATATTTAAAACATTAACAAACACCCGGAATTGAAAAACAAGCACTGCAGAATTGCTTAAAATTAGTTTTTTTGCGGGTTTTTGTTGGAGGGGGAAGACTCTGCAGCTGCAACTGCATTGTGTTAGCTTGTTTTTGTCTGCGTCTGCGCTCAGAAGTATTTGCCCCTGCGAGACTGCGAGGTTGTTTGTGCATTGTCTGATATTGTGTGTCTGTGTTTGTGTGTTTCCAGGAGGAAAGAGGGGGCAGTTTGCAGCAGGAGGCCGCAGAATGAAATGAAGGAAACGGGAAGGAAGTGACAAACGCTTGCTCTCCGAGAGTGCAAACTGCCGCTCTCTCTTCGCCGTCCTGTGTGGAAACTCCGACTCACAAATGCATTCGTGCCTACAAGCTGTGTTTTTTTTTTGTTGGCCTTTAAACCAAAAATCAACACAATCTGAGACCCTGAATGATTAATACTAAGGTTTTGATATTAGGGAAAAGACGGAAGAGGTTATGCAGAGGGGATGTCGAACTGACTCAAAACAAAAGAGAGATTGAGGAACAGGTCGGCAGACGTAGAAGGAAGAAAGACGGCACAGGAACTGTTTCATGATGCTTGGTTTTGTCACCAATGCTATACATACTATACATGGTTTTCTTTTATTCAGCAATCACTTTGTCATGGACACCCACATAAACACCATCAAAACCATTTTGTTCTTGAAGGAATATCTCATCTCTCAACCGGTTAGGTGGAATCATCAAAACACATTTAACAGCTGAACTGAGGTCATATGAACAATTTCTCCTCAAACTTCAGAGCGCCCCAGTGTAGGAAGTGGGTTATTCCACTCTGATAACCCAGAGATCAACAAAAGCTCAGGGACAGCAAAACACTGCAGCAGTGGATCAGATACAGCCTTGGCATATTTGCTATTGTTTGCTTTAACGAGCCGGTAACACCCGATCAGCCGCGTTGGCGATTTAAATCACAGAAAGGCCTCCCTGATTCAACAAAACTTCCCTTTGACAGAGCGTGATTCATCCAAAAAGTGCGGCTGAAAACAAGAAAGGAACGCCAGGGGAAGGCCAAAGGTCACCGAAGGAATGCCGTCGGTAAGGTTGTTATTACAAACCCTCACATGAACGTGCATAGCTTTGTGTACGCGATCACTTATTCAACAATGCTGTTTTGATCGATTTTCTCAACCTTCAGGCAGAGTTTTCCTCATTCCTGCACAAAGGAGAAGAACCAGATGTGCTCCTTTGTTTAAATCAGGTGTAAAGCTTCTCATGTGACCGTGATTGACAGCCTCTCAATCAGATACACTTTGTTTCAGGTGTGTCAAAACGTTCTCTACAACAATCTGGATTTGCACCAGAGATTTTACTTCAAATGAAACTTATGATCAGTAAACTTAATCCCTCAAAGCATTTTCTGATTTAACAGTTGTTTTTTTTATCAGACTGAAAGTATAGCGTCTTTTTGTCTCATTTGAGCTCTGGCTGAGTATCTAAGATCTGTTATTCTGCTGGAACAGATCCAATTCGCCAGTCTTAGGTCTTAAGCAGTTTCTAACAGTTTCTTCTTTCCCCTTACAGTATTGCTCTGTATTTTGCTCCATCCAACTTTCCTGTCCATGAAGAAAAGCATGGCCTGTATAATAATACTGACACCTTCATGGGACAATAGGCTCAGACCGATGTACTGGGTTAGATTTCCTTCACACAGTAGCGGACTTTCATTGGGGAAATGTGGCCCATTGCCCAGGGTGCCAGTGTGTTTAGGGGTACATGTGATAAAAAACGAAGCGCCACCCAAACTTGTTTTTTATTGCTTACTTATTCATCTGGTCAGTGGGCATAATTTTGTATGCACATCCCTCCATCCATTTTCTAACACGTCTATCCCTTGTGGGGTCACGAGGGGTTCTGGTACCTATCTCCAGCTGTCAATGGGCGAGAGGCGGGGTACACCCTGGACAGTTCGCCAGACTATTGAGAGAATGTGCGAGAATGGACTAACAACCCATTCTCGCACACTGCTTAGGTGTGAGCACACACTTACACCTAAGGAGAATTTAGAGAAGCCAATTAACCTAACAGTCATGTTTTTTTGGACTGTGGGAGGAAGCCGGAGTACCCGGAGAGAACTCACGCATGCACAGGGAGAACATGCAAACTCCATGCAGAAAGACCCAGGGCAAGGGTAGGACTTGAACCCAGGACCTTCTTGTTGCATGGCAACAGTGAGATAGAGAGCAAGATTGCTCTTTGAAAGGCTACTAGACTTCATTTGATCCACTTCTTTTCCTAAACAATCTCTGTTCACAGTTGAAATGCTAATAAGATCATTTTTCATTCTTTTTTCTTGTCATTAGAACCTTTTCATATATATATATATATATATATATATATATATATATATCCGACTTTGATCGCTGAATACAGTTCCTACCTGTACTTGTGATATACTGTCATCTGATCATATTTGTATAAGAGCTGCTAGCTTGCTCTTTCTCCACATGTGATCACTATTTGTTCCCCCTGGCAGTCTTAATACATGTGCTTTTGGTTTTGGTTGTGCTTAACCAAAATGCACCGTGTTGTACTCCACTTTGTGCATTTGGTTTATGTCATTGCTATAAAGCAGAATGTCATCTTCCTACTTCGTGCTTCCTGCCATCTCGAAACAAAACTTCATATTGCTTTCTTTTAACGACGGTTTTACTCTTGTTTCTCCTCGATGAAGAACCAGATTGGTAGAGTGCAAAACTAATTATAGTTGTGTTGGAAGATTCTGAATGCATGCCACACTTTTAATTTGTCATTTTGAAAACGAGGTATAATTTTTCTGCCACTTTATAATTATTGGCTACTTTATAGCAGCCTATCACATAACATTGCAACAAAGTATTTTAAATCTTATGATTCCAACATGACAAAATGTGGAAAGGCTAAACAGGTGAGGACATTTTTGTGTATCTGTCAAATCCATCATCAACCCATCATCGTCATTTAGCATTAAATGTTTTCAGAACAGTTTTCATTTTCATGAAAATTGTTCTTTGCAGTTTAACTTTCAGCATTTACATAAATGTGGTATAGTCCCTGTACACATTTTTAATCATGCTCATTTGTAGAATGGCACATTAGCTGCACTCCATCACCTGGTGTGTTAGTGTAGCAACTCTTAATGCTAAATCCTGTCTTACGTTCAGCTGTTTTATATTAGTACAGGAAACTTTGCAACCTCAGTTAATACAGAAACAAAGTCCTCATGATGTAAGGTGGCTCCAAGCAGGAAAACCTCCCCCTAAATAGGAAGCAAGGGATTTTTATGTTCTTAGGAGCTGCAGCAGGGAACAAAAAAAACCCACTTTGTAGCTGGAAGAACCAAATTACAACAACCCCCGAGGAAAGACAAATATCTCTGAGAATGTGTGGAAGCTGTTGCATAAATCTGCTACGATAAAGTCAGTGTTCAGCGCCGTCAGCTTTCCATTAAATCATGCACTGCCACTTGGAGGCTCACCTCCAGGTTAGTCAGCAGACTAAGTGGGGCTAGCAGCAGCCAAGCACGGTGCGTGCTTCATCAACTGTGTGTAACTCGTGAGACCCGATGATATGTCAACTGCTTGGATGTAACACTGTGTGGGGGTTGGGTGGCCATGATGCGATTACCGTCTGGATGTGGAAGTCCAGCAAGGGTGCTGTGTTGTCTCCTGCAGTTCACGGTCTGCGTCTTAAGAGGCTTTAACAGGCTTGTAAGGGATGAGCTCCCATCTGGCTAAATCCTGAACGGCCAGTCGTCTATGTTTGGTGGAAATATGTTGACACCATGGTGTGATCATTCCTGAAGCTCTTTCATCTGTTGCATTTATGAAAATGACTTCTCCATTCTTTAAAATATCTTCACCTCTCAAAAACCTGCACCCAATCTGCCACTCATTCATTCAATGAGTCAATCGTCTGTTTAACAGAGACGGAAAACACATGGTACTTTTTATGATTTGAGTTTAAAAGTCAACATTGAATTTGAGGATGTTAAACCTTGTTCCGTCTACCTGCAGCATAGCTTCACACTGGATTTTTTTGTTTATCATTTTGATGTGATTCCGATGCGTGCTTTCCGGACAAAGTAATAATAATAAAAGGGTCTCAGCATTTACTGGGCACTGTATTTTGTTTACACTTGCCAGGAAACATGTTTTCAAGTCTAAACTGTCATTCAGCAGCAGATAAATAATGCTGAAGGCTAGAGATGCTGGAAACAGGGTGAACCTGTCGGAAAGAGAACCAGCAACCATTGCCTGACAAGAACGTGACTCAAATTGCTGTCACTAAAAAGGAAGTTAGCTCACAGTAGGCGTATATACCATCGAGGTAATTTTTGCTGATCCTTTAAACAAACATAGCTTTAGTGGCTTGAACAAGTGTTCACACCCCGTAAAATTTTGTTTTTGTGACAGGAAGAAAGTTCAGTATCTTATTTAGGATTTTAAAACAGAAGACAATTGTGAAGTTGGAGAGGTTTTCCGAATTGAAATCGGAATTGAAATTTAACAATTCAGCATTAAATCCATTCAGTATTAAGGTTTTGCCAAAGATGCTAAATTGGATTTAGATATGGACTTTGACTAGGCCATTCTAACTCATGAAAGGGCTTCAATTTGAACTCCAATCTAGCTCTTTTTTGTATGTTTAAAATCATCCATCTCCTGGACAGATTTTGCTACCGTTGTTGTATTGGTTAAATCTGAGACTCTTTTGCAGACAAAAATGATGGTCGGCAAAGAGAATTTTGAAAAGTTTATTAACAATCATGAATAAAGGGAAGATTCTTCTGGGTCTAAAGGAGGATCCAGGATGGCACTGAGGATGAAAATGTAAGTTATTACGTGAAAGAGAGACGATTGGCACATGTTCAACTACTGAGGAGCAGATTCATTCCTACTGCTAGAGAGATGGTGGTAGACCAGGAGAAAGCTGAGTATATCCAAAGAGGCTGAGAGTGAATGGGTGAAGAAGGATAGTGACAGCAGGAATCAGAGGAGCAGTAGGAGGAGTAGTGAGGAGATACAGTGGAGAGGTTTTGAGGTGAGTTCTCCAACAAACTCTCAGAACAATCACTGGAATCCAGGAACTGAACTTTAACAGAGAAACTGTTTACCTGTATGGAAAACGACAAAGGCTAAGTATAAGAAATTCTATAAATATAGGTACAGAGAAGAATAATCCTAATTAACACTCACGTGAGCAAAACAATCTGGCATCCACCTCAGGGAACCGCTCCTCTTTAAACTCTTCTTGGGTGGGGATTGAGGAGCTCCAGCTGTGAGGACACACCTGCTGGTCACACCCTTCAGATGAGCTAGATACACTCTCTCACCAGCCTGCCCTGTGGAAATGACAACTATTTTCCCTGTGTGCAGATTTATTCATGCCTCCATGAACTCTGAGCAGCTTTCCTCTTCCAGCTGAGGAAAGGCATCCCTACAGCATGACGCTACCTATACTCTGTTTAATGGTGGGTTCAGGGTGATGTTAGTTTTTTTGTTATACATATTATTTTTCATTTGGGCCACAAAGGAAAATTTTTATATAGGCCTACCCCAGTGCACCTTCTACCACATCTATGGGGTTCACAACATGCCCCTACGCGGCACACTGCAAACAGGACAACTTATGGCTTCCTTATTACTGCTTTTTCCATAAGTCCCAGATTGGTTGAGTGATTAACTGATTGTTGCCATCTCAGCAGATTATTTCCCCTGAGCTGTGGATCTCTGCAGCTCCAGTGAAGTTACTAAGGGCTTCATCGCTGCTTCTCTGATTAATACTGTCTTTGTCCGGCCTGTCAGTTTAGGCAGCCAGCCAAGTCTTGGTACATTTGCAGTTGTGCCATACTCTTCTTTTTTCAGATGATGGGTTGAACGTTGCTCAGTGGGCTGTTTAGAGGCTGGGACATTGTTTTGCTTCGGTTGCCTGGATACAACACCGGGTCACACTTTTCAAATTTCTATTTGAAAGATATTTTGAAACCTTTGTTTAATTTTTGTTCCTCTTTACAATCATGCATTACCTCTGTTGGTACTTCACAGAAAATACAGTGGCTTGCAAAAGTATTCATACCCCTTGTACATTTCCACATATTGTCACATTACAACCACAAATATAAATATATTTCATTGGAATCATTTGTGATTTGTATACATTATTTTTTTTACTAATCAAAATCTGAAAAGGACAAAAGTATTCATGAGTCCATGAGTCAATACTTTGTGGGACCACCTTTTCCTGCAGTTACAGCTGCAAGCCTTTAGGTATGTCTCTACCAGCTTTGCACATCTAGTGACTGAAAGGTTTTCCCATTCTTCTTTGCAAAACAGCTCAAAGTCAGTCATATTAGAAGGAGATTGTGAGATTGTTGATTGGGTTTAGGTCTGGACTTTAACTGGGCTATTCTAACACGTGAATATGTTTGCCTTTATGCTAAGTGTTGTTGTCCTGCTGGAAGCTGAACCTCCGCCCCAGTCTGAAGTCTTTTGCAGACTCCCACAGGGTTTCTTACAAGATTGGCAAGGCAAGGCAAATTTATTTTTATAGCACATTTCAGTACAAGGACAACGCAAAGTGTTTTACACAATAAAAACATAAGAAAATAAAAACAGAATAAAAAAAAATTGGAATAAAATGTTAACAAAATAAAACATGGGAAAATGGAAACTTAAAGCAAATATTAATGATTTTAAAAACAGTTGAACTACAAACATAAGCCGATGATGTTTCAGTAACACAGTTCAACAAGAACAGTCAAAGGCTATCCTAAACAAATATGCTTTTAATCTTGATTTAAAAGAACTTTCAGCACTTTTACAGTCTTCTAGGAGTTTGTTCCAGATAAGTGGTGTCACGATCCCTAGGCATTTCTGATTATTTATGTATGAGTTTTATTCTTGGGATCGCGCATATGTTGCCTTCCAGCTGTTCTGTTATCTTTGATTATCTCACACCTGTGTCCTGTTAAGTTTCAATTATCCCCTGTGTATTTAAGTTCCGGGTTTCTGTTTAATCTTCGCTGGATCGTCAGTCGATTATCATTCAATTCCCGGTCAGTTTATACTCAGTAACTTTGTCTCTGTAGTTTGTTTTCTGTCTCAGTTTTGTAACCTACCTTATGTTCCCTCTGGGTTAAAATCATTTACCTACCTTCTGATGTCTCCATGCCGCCTTCACTGCACCACTGGTCCTCAACAAAAACTGCATACCATGACAAGTGGAGCATAGGAACTAAATGCTGCTTCTCCGTGCTTGGTTCTGGTTCTAGGTATGCAGAGTAGGCTGGAGCCAGACGACCTTAGTGGTCTGGAGGGTTGATACACTGATAACAAGTCTGTGATGTATTTAGGTGCTAAGCCATTCAGGGATTTATAGACTAACAGAAGTATTTTAAAGTCTATTCTCTGAGATACAGGGAGCCAGTGTAAGGACTTTAGGACTGGAGTGATGTGCTCTACTTTCTTAGTCTTAGTGAGGACGCGGGCAGCAGCGTTCTGGATCAGCTGCAGCTGTCTGATCCACTTTTTAGGCAGACCTGTGAAAACACCGTTGCAGTAATCAATGAAACTAAAAATAAACGCATGGATTAGTCTTTCCAGATCCTGCTGAGACATTAGACCTTTAATCCTGGAAATGTTCTTCAGGTGATAGAAAGCCGATCTTGTAATTGTCTTTAGATGCTTTTGGAGGTTCAGGCTGAGTCCATCACTACTCCCAGATTTCGGGGCTGATCAGTGGTTTTTAGCTGAAGCAGCTGAAGCTGTGTGCTAACTTTTGATCTCTCCTCTATTGGTCCAAAAATTATTACTTCTGTTTTGTTTTTATTCAATTGAAGAAAATCTTGGCACATCCATCCATTGATTTCTTCTAAGCATTTACTCAGTGCTTGAATGGGTTCATAGTCACCTGGAGACATGGTGATGTACAGCTGTGTGTCGTCTGCATAGTTATGGTAGCTGATATTGTGTATGATTTGAGCAAGAGGGAGCATGTAGATCTTGAAGAGGAGGCGACCCAGGATGAACCCTTGGGGAACCCCACATGTAATATTTGTCATCTCTGATGTAAAGTTATCTACTGATACAAAAAAGTCCCTGTCCTTTAAAAGTAGGATTTAAACCAGTCAAGTGCTGTACCAGAGAGGCTGACCCTGTTCTCCAGGCGTTCTAACAGAATGGAGTGATCGACAGTATCAAATGCTGCACTGAGGTCCAATAGTACCAGCACTGTGGTTCTTCCACAGTCTGTATTTATATAGATGTCATTAAACACCTTGATAAGGGCGGTCTCTGTACTGTGGTGAGCACGGAAACCTGACTGGAAAACGTCAAAGCGGCTGGTCGTTGTTAAGAAGGTGTTTAATTGTTGAAACACAGCTTTTTAAATAATCTTACTGATAAAGGAGAGGTTTGAGATGGGCCTGTAGTTCTGTAGAAGTAGTTTGTCCAAATTTTTATTTTTCACAGTGGTTTGACAGAAGGGATGTGTTTATTATCTGAGTCAAATCAGACGTTATGACAAGCAAAACTTTCTCAAAGAAAGCAGTGGGTAATCAAGGCAGTAGGAGGAGAAACTTAGCAGGTGAACAATTTCCTCTAAGCTTTTGTTGTTTTTAGTTGACTGAATTGGGACATTTTGTTAAGATAAGTTCTAGTTGAAGACAGCGTTGGTTCTGAACTTGATATGGATGTGCAGATTGATCCTCTAATCTTTATGATTTCCTCAGTAAAGAAGTTGGCAAATTTATTGCAGGCCCTGGTGGGGTGGAGTTCAGAAGCTATGGACACAGGGGGATTTGTTAACCTGTCAACCGTGGAAAATAAGTATTATTAATGTTTTTGTTGATAATCTCAGAGAAGAAAGATTCCCATGCATTTTTCAGTTTTAAGTTATATCTGTAAAGTCTCTTTTTATAGTCTAGTCTTTCTCCACCTGCGTTCAGCTTTTTGACACTCCCTTTATTCACTTCTAACCACTGGAGCATTTCTCCATGGAGATTTTTTCTTCCCAGAAACAATCTTCACTTTAATTGGAGCAATGCAGTCAATGATGTCTGAGACTTTAGGCTGAAATGTATCTACTAGTTCATCTACTGAGTTACAGCATAAGGTTGAAGTAGAAGAGTAAGCTTGGCTAAAAGTTTCTGTGGCATTGTCCTTAAAGGTGTGTTTTCTTATGATGCCCCTTTGGCTAAATGAATCACTGGAAATTATAACAGAAAAGTGATCAGATAGGGCAACATCAGTTACATTGGCCTTGGAAATGTTTAGACCCTAAGTGATGATCAGGTCTAAAATATGTCCCTGTTTGTGCGTTGGCTGTTTCACACAGTTCTTTTGCACCTATGTCTTCATGGTTGAAGTCTCCCATAATAATTAAACAGTCAAAATCAACACATATCACAGATAGAAGGTCACTAAGATCATTAAAAAAAAGTTTGATTTGGGCTTAGGAGGCCTGTAAACATTCAAGAACATATTGAAAATATATATTCAAATATTCAAAATAGTCAACATTTCCCAGAAACACCTTTTTATACTTTAGTGAATCAAAAAACAATGTTGCCACTCCTCCACTTTTCCTTTGCTGTCGCTCTCACAAAGAAAATTTTAGTTTGGAGGAGTCGTCTCTATTAGAATAAGTGCTTCATTAAATTCATGTAACCATCCATCCATCCATCCGTTTTCTGACCTGCTTAATCCCTCATGGGGTCACGGGGGTTGCTGGTGCTTATCTCCAGCATTCACCGGGCGAGAGGCGGGGTACAGCCTGGACAGGTCGCCAGTCTGTCGCAGGGCATCATGTACATGTAACCATGTTTCTGTTAAAAACATAACATCAAGATTATTTTCAGTAATGAAGTCACTGATTAAAAATGATCTTCCTGACAGTGATCTAATATTTAATTAAATCAGTTTAATACTGTCTCTGTGGCAGGTTGCATCTGACAATTTATGACTTTTAAATATGATTGTTTATTCCTGTTTGTTATCCTTTTAGGTTTCTTATTTCTGCCACAAATTACAGATATATCACAGCTATCTCCAACAGGCCCAAACTGATGCTGGAAACTATCATGTCTGATAAATTTGCCGCTAAGGCCAGGTGTGTATCATAGAGAGGTCATCTGAAAATCCTGAGCACAGGCATGTTCCTTGAGATGTAGGGGAGGAGGATCGGGGGCCCTGCAGCCTTTGGAAGATGCTGGTTTAGTCACAGAAATAGGGTTATCAGAATGGCTATGCACAGAGGATGTTAACTGCAGGCCAATCTTAAAAAACCTTTTTGATGTTGTGTGTGAAATCCAAAAAGGGTTGGTGCATGGTGCATGGTTCACAGAATAGAAAATGTTTGAAATCAGGCACCTTGTACTTGGCTTCATCCATCTTCCCATCAACTCTGACTATCTTCCATGTCCCTGCTGAAGAGAAACGCCCTCAGAGCATGATGCTGCCACCACCATATTAGACAGTTGGGATGGTGTGTTCAGAGTGATGTGCAGTGTTAGTTCTCTGCAACACATTGGCCAGAAAGTTAAATTTTGGTCTCCTCTGTCCAAAGCACCTCCTTCTACGTGTTTGCTGTGTTCCCAACATGGCTTCTTGCAAACAGGAGATCTTTTGGTTTTCTTTTAAGAATGGCTTTCTAATATTTGTCCTGTGGACAGATTCCCCCACTTGAGCTGTGGATCTCTGCAATTCTCCCAGAGTCACCGTGGGCCTTTTGGCTGCATCTCTGATCAGTGCTCTCCTTGTTCGGCCTGTAAATTTAGGTGGACGGCCTTGTTTGGTAGGTTTACAGTTGTTTCTGTTTCCGGATGATGGATTGAACAGTGCTTTGTGAGATGTTCAAAGCTTAGGAAATCTTTTTATAGCCTTCTCCACAACTTTATCCCTGACCTGTCAGGTGTGTTCCTTCGACTTCATGATGCTGTTTTCTCCCCAATATTCTCTTCACCAACCTCTGAAGCCATCACAGAGCAGCTGTATATGTACTGAGATTCGATTACACACAGGTGGACTCCATTCAGTCTTTAGCAATCATCTGCCAACTTCTGAAGACAATTGGTTGCACTCAGAGAAAAGGGGGCTGAATACTTTTGCACACAGCACCACTCAGTTATTTATTTGTAAAAAATGATTTAAATTGGTCACAGTGGGTAGCACTGCTGCCTTGCAGCTAGAAGGTCCTCGGTTCGAGTCCAACCCTGGGTCTTTCTGCATGGAGTTTGCATGTTCTCACTGTGTATGCGTGGGTTCTCTCCAGGTTCTTCCTCCCACAGTCCAAAAACATGACTGTTAGGTTAATTGGTCTCTCTAAATTGTCCTTAGGTGTGAGTGTGTGCAAGAATGGTTGTTTGTCCTGTTTGTCTCTGTGTTGTCCTGCGATAGACTGGCGACCTGTCTAGGGTGTACCCCGCCTCTCGCCCATTGACAGCTGGAGATAGGCACCAGCACCCCTCTCGACCCCAGCAGGGATAAGCGTGTCGGAAAATGGATGGATGGATGATTTAAATTGTGTATAATTTTCTTTCTATTCCACAATTACATACCATTCTGTGTTGGTCTCTCACAAAAGATTCCAATAAAATATATTTATGTTTGTGGTTGTAATGTGACAAAATGTGGAATGGTTCAAGGGGTATGAATACTTTTGCAAGCCACTGTATATACATGAATGTTTAAATCACTGCACCTTCATTGTCTATGAGAGCTTTAAAGCTTGGTACTAAATACTGCTGTCCCAATAAACCCAAAATGGGAAAATAAATATTTATTGTACTTTAAAGTACATAAAGGGACTTAACTTTGTAACCAAGTATCACAAAATGTGATTAAAATGGATTGGTGATTAATCTAGGTTTTAAAAAAATTAGTTTTTCCATTGATATTCTGTGCAATGTGTTTTATTTGTGTTTATCACTGCTTCTTTCAGTTGTGCATTAAGGACAATGCATAAAGGGCATATGAATGCCTCACATAATTATTTTTTATATCATACAGTAAAGCTATATCGATGAGCTTTAAAACGGGAGGTCAAAATATGTTTAAATGTCAATCGATGCCTTTATTTAGCTAAATGTTATAAATAGCCACCAAACCAAAACAAAGCCTCTTACTCAGCTCTAACTGAAAATGCTGGGTTGGATCCTGGTGATGCACGGCCGTGCACAGACCTCTGCACAGACCTGATCAATACAGAGAGGTCGGGCTGTACCTTTCTGTCTGTTACGGGTCACAAATCCAATGGAAAATTCAAATTGGATTCGTCTAATCGATGGCTAGCTCCCTAAATCTGCCCCGGAAAATATGTCAGCCTGTAGAAATACCAAAGGGCTGATGAATGAGCTAATGGTGTTTGAATGTAATCTCATGGAGCAGCCTTTTAGGTCTTGATAATAAAATGTCATATACCCAGATAACAGGCCATTTTCAAGCTCCTGAAGGGTCTTTTTCCAGCAGCAAAAAATGAAACATCCATCATTCCAAGAATGAGGACTGAGTTCTGCATCTGTCCATGTCTGCATTTAAAACAGGAAAGTCACATATGTGCCCTTGTTTCCTCACATTAGTGAAGACCTGGAAAAAAAACATTGGGCAAAATATCTGGTGAATGCGCCTCTCTTCAATAAAAGGCCTTGTACACACCACTGTCGTCAGCCCTCTGCTCAGACTGTCAGGCTTTCGGGTCACTTCATGATTTTCTCTCGCTCTTCTGTTATTATTCCATTTCCTCTGTGTGAACGGAAAGACCAAAATAACCCTCCTCAAAATCTATGGCTCTCCAGGGACAAAGCTTTTGTGTCAGAGCAAGTGAAAAACAAGAGCAGAGGCGGCTGAATGGGACACTGCGAGAGCCAGCGTTTCAAGGCCTCATGCAGCTCCGGTCCGTGGATACAGACACGGCTCATTAAGTGGTCAGACTGTGCGGAGTCCAGCTGAGAGGTGTCGTGTGAGACAATCAGCTGTATTTTACAGACGAAACTGGGAGCAGCGGTCTGCGCCCGAAGTTTAATGATGGACTCAGAGATGAAATCATTCTGCACGCTGCGTGTGGTGTCTGAGGATGAAGAGATTAACTGGGAAACTAATGGATGCTGTGTAACACTTTTTGCAACCTGGTCATCCGGTAGTGCAGGCTAAAAGCATGACTAAAGCGTATTAATATAAGACTGGAAGGTCCACTTATGATCTGGCTGTACAAACAGTTGAGATGCAAGTGTAGGAATCTGTCATTTAAAAATAGCGCAATGTTTTAGATGAAATAAATGAAAACAAACCCCCACATTTTTCCTGCATATTTCAAGGCCTCTAGCTGGTCTGGGATTGTTTTCAATATGTTTTTTGTCTATTAGCACACAGGCATGACACGAGTTTACGAGTTAGGATCACATATTTATTCATAACAAGTTATGTTTTCCAAAATGAGGACAACGTTCTGCACATGTCGTTATTGAAGCTTTTTTCATCCCACAGAGCGGTCTTAAATAAAAGCTCTGCTGACTCATCCAAACTAGTTACAAATTAGTTGTTTTGCCTCATTTTAAAGTTAGAGATGCACTGGTCAGTCGACCAGAGATCGGATTATGCCAAATCTTTCCCCGATTAGCTCCTCTGTCTACTGGTCAAATACTGAACAATCAGATTATTCATTAAATGTATCACAACTATGTTCTGTTGTATTTACTAGTAGCTCTATTAAAGAATCAAAAGCACATTGTTTTTTCTTCTTTGCTATGTGTTACAGTCCCAAGGAAAAGAAAAGAAAATCAGTCAAAATTAGAATTTTCATGTCACACCTAAAAAAAAAAAAAAAAAAAGGTAATTGGAATCAGCCAGAAAAAGCCTGAATGACGCATCTCTATTTAAAAAAAATATTATTTTAAAAGGTAGTGTAGGTGATTACTGAATAGATATAGACCTGAGAAGATAGCCGTGAACAACTTGAATTAGATCAGGCCTAAATGCAATTTGGCTTGCTGTGTGCAAAAAGCTGCCAAAAATGAATGAGGTTGTTAAACAAAAAAGAAAAACATTTGAAAAAAAAACAGGCGTGAGGCCGTCAACACTGCTGTCCTTTTATGCAGCATTAATCAGTTCGGGCAAACCAACATTGGCAGCTAACATAAAATCCATGAAAGATCTTGTCTTTTTTTTAATTAATGTCTCAACTAAGTCCAAGGGTTGGGATTTGATTCCTCTGTTAATTAGAGGGATTCCAAACATAAAAACAACAACAAAAGTTTTAAATTTTTTTCTCGGTGGATTAGGAGCCCTGTGATTGGCCGGGGTTGACAGATTGCAATGCAACGTGACTTTACGTGACGCAGTGTTAGTTTTGCATTGTAACGCAAAGCAGAATATTTCAATGCAATGTCACACAACGGTATAACACAACGCACCGTAACGCAACTCACCACCACAACGCAGTATGTTGACCCAAACCGCCTCATTGTGGTGTGGGTCAGTTAAATACTATAACACATTACAGATTGTGACCTCTGATCTAATCATAATCAACTCAAAATAACCTCCTGCTGGAAGATATTAATTGTTGGTGTGCTATACCCACGCCTCTTATCGAAAATTACTTCGACTTGTTTTAGGTTTTAGGTTGTTTTTTTTTTTTATTGACACACAGTTTTTTCAGAATGTCCCCCTTTCATTCGGCTCCCTTTCACACCCGAAACCATTGGGTACAAAACAACTGCAAAGGTAGGATTGTACACATTCAGTGTGTCTGTCTATACTTCAAATTCAGATTAAAGTGCGTTTCTAACACCAATCTGGCAGATCTGCACATTTACACTGACACATGTCCGGCACACTGAGGACGGCTGTCAAATTCAACCCTGCTCAGAACTTCTTGGTTTGTCTACGTCAAAAGCTGCCGTCCTGGTGCCGTCTCAGGTTGACCGACGCACCAACACGCTTTGCACATGAAGACCACATTGGAGCACATCTTCTGTATGAAGTTCACGGCCCTTTTGGCTGAAGCGTGCTGCACATAATGGTATGGTTACGCTAAAAATCCCCTTCAGCAGTGGCTTCTATCATGGAGGATTGTGATGATTATACACCTTTAAGCCACAAATTGCAGAGTTGTGCATCTAGATCCTCTTTATCTCCACTCGGTTCGAGGGTAAAGTCTACATGCCGTGTCTAATTATGAACCTATAAACCAAGGGCATGCTGGGACATGTTGCTCTGTGCCACGCTTACATGAGATGCATTTATCTCTTTCCATCACCAAGGAAAGGTCACCACACCTCCATGCTCTGACTCAACCCCTCTGACGTCTCTCGGGCTGCTGCTGAAATCGGATCTGGGAACACTCGCTGACAGCCCTTGCGTCCTTCCCAGGTCCCCTCATCTATTATGGACAACAAGATTTAATGGTTTGAAATTAAACTGGGTGGTTGCCTGGCAGGAGTGGCGATTTAGAACAGCGATCGCCCGTGGCTTTGTTCAGTGAACAGATAATTAGAAAGCTCGACTCTTCTTTCTCTGTGTCGGCTCAGAGTCTGACTGTCAGCCCTATTTACTGTTTGTCCGGGGGAAAGCTGAGTGTACTTACCCTGCATTCAGAGCCACTTGCTCTGAGAATTATAGTGTTGTTAGGTTTGATGAATGGTTTGATATTGTGAAACTGCAGACAGCACATGCATGAACTCTGATAAAATAGTTTATATGGCCTCTGGAGTGTGAACATGTCTCTTTAGTCAGGTACTAGGATTTCATGCTGATTTTGCATAGGCAATTTGAACGCACACCTGACCAAAGATTTTAAAACTATTTTTGCACACAAAATTCAACATGCCCACATGGTTAAAGTAATAGTTTCCATTAAAAGCATGACCTGTGGGTTCTGTCCATAATCACTGTGAAAACATCAAATTATTTTCCGAAAGAGGAGGGAACTTGGAGATGTTTTTACTCTGCAGCTCACTACATTAATAATCCAAGCTCATAAAGGATGAGTCTTAAGGAGTATTAAAAAAATGAATATTTATATTAATTTTAATAAATGTTCTAAGTCTTTTTGAGCCCAGTTAGAATTGAATGAATCGTTTACAAAAAATGCATAAACTTGGAGCTTTAAGTAATTTTAAAATGCTAGAAGAGCCTTGAGAAGTGTTGTGGACAATTTCTTGCAAAATATTTGCAAAAACATGAAACGTGAATCTAAGGAATCTTTTCATTTAGGATTCTGTCATGAACATACATGCTCTAATATCCAGTATATGTGATATAAATGATAATGGTCTACCGATTACTAAAAGTGCTTTACACTATAGCCACATTCACCCAATAACACTCATTAATGCACACACCTTCATTCGCTGATAAGCAGAACAGAAGGCAACTTGGGATTAATCACATTGACATGTGACCAGAGAAGCTGGAATTGAACACACAACCTTTCAATCGAAAGACAACCATTACTGCGCCGCAGGGGCCACACGTTCAAATCTATCTTGTTGGCTGCCAGTTATAGTTCTTTTTATTAGATGTCTTCCACTAAAATAGCAAGCTAATCTTGCTTTCAGTCAGATAAATGAAATAATGCATCCTTGAATGAATGAATGAATGAATGAATGACATTAACAGCAAACTACAAGAAAATTAGGAGTGCTGCTCCTTCAGTGCATGTGGCATTCTGACAATACTTGCACAGTATGTACAATAATTACTTATTTTAAGTGCAATTTATAAGCATTCACTTGTGCAATGGCTCCTCTTATGGAGGACCAGACCAATATGATGGAGATGAAGATTTAGTTTATCCTTCATTGACCAAAATTGTTCAAATTGTTTTGATATTTTCAAGACCATACAAACAAAAATCTTTTTTCTATATGATAAATAACTATACTGAGGAATACAGAGTGCATGACCTGGTTGTGCGGTGTGTTGTGATTGCAAGACAAACTAAAGGATTTAGACCATATTATATTGATTTAGTTTTCATCATTATGCTGCTTTGTTACTTCATTTTCCACCCTTTGCAACATTCCAACCACAAACTTCAGCGCAGTTTATTGAGTAGTCCATAATGATACATAGTTTTCAAACTTCTTTACAAAAAAAATAAAAAAACAAAATAAATAATACACCTGCACCAGCATGATGAAAGAAGCACCATGCAGTGACGCAACTTTTCTTCAGACGAGACAGGAAGGCATGCGAGTATTAATGGACAGATGGATGGACAGGACTGGACTTGGCAATCCTGGGGAAAAAAAGCTGTTAGGCTTTGCAAAAGACTTGATGGTGGGGCGGGGGTTCACCTTCCAAGAGGACAAGGACCTGACATTCAGCCAGTGCAACAAAGGAATGGTTTATATAATGGATTATAACATATTCATGTGTTAGTTACAAAATGTGACCATATTCAAGGCTTAGAATTAGTTTTTCAAGGCACCGTAGCTTAAGCTTCGTGATAAACTAACCATTTTCTTGTCAGCTAAATGATCTCTTTACCTGGGACTCACCCTATCCAACAGTAGGCTGAGTACACACCGGAGTGTTTGTTTTGTCTGAAAGTGGATGAGGAAAGTTAAACTCAAAAACTCTCTTTTGTAAATCCACTCTTATCAGCTGGGAAACTGTGTTTTTCCTCCGGCAGCTTGAAACCTGTTGTGCAAACACTTGCAGACCTTCAGTTGTGCGAGTGAGCCGCCTGTACGAGTGACTGATAGCCATTTAACCCCTGGGAGATTGCGGTATCTCAGCTGACGCTGCAAAGGTGGGACCCAACAAACACTTTGTAAGAATGTAGGTCAGGGGGAAAAAAACGGAACCCATGAAGGCTGAGAGAGAGGCATGAACGGCACACACGGGGTCACTGGCTCTCGCTTTTTTGTTCTCCCTCCGCTGATCACATTATAACGGGCACGTGTCGATGATGTCATACAGTTATTATGGTTTGAGGTTTGAGGGACTTCAAGAAGCTGCAGATGGTGTGGACAGGAAACGGCAAGAGGAAGAGAAATTAACTGTGGGTTTATATTCTCTTGACTACTTACAGACGAAAAAAAACTTTCCCCTTGTTTCAGTGTCTTATTTATAACCCAGGATGGGAGTGTTTCTGTTTTCAGTGAACACCTTCTGGCATCCAGCGGAACCAACTTACCCAGTCAAACACAAAGTCTCATCTGGGTCACAATAAACTCCTTTCATTCCTCTTCATGGCTTTTATTTTTTTTTTTACAGTGTCTCGCACGTGGCCATAGCCACCCACCTTGACTGGCATTCCAGGAGGCGACTAATCAGCGAAGCAGCCAGAAGGGCCATGGTAGCTCTGGAGGAGCTCACAGCTCGGGTCGGGGAAACTGTCAACAGGACAACTTTTACTCGCACAGTCCACAAATCTGGCCTTTATGCAAGAGCGGCAAGAAGAAAGCCATTGTTGAACGAAACATAATAAGTCATGTTTGCAGGTTTGCACCCGCCGTGCAGAGGAGAACGCAAACATGTGGAGGACGGTTGCGTGTTAGAAAACTACCGCCGCACATCCACTTCACAAACCGTCCCCATAGTGAAACAGGGTGGTAGCAGTATCATAGTGGGAACACAACTTTCCCACAGGGACAGGGAAGTGGTTCAGAGTTGATGGGAAGGTGGGTGGGGCTAAATATAGGGCGACGGTGGAGGAAAACCTGTTGGTAGCTGCACAAGGCTTGAGACTGGGCTATGATGGATGGTTTAGGTGGTCCATAAACTCAACCGTTAACTGTGTGTTTCACCAAGGGGAAGGAGAATCAACACACCCTCCCCTTGGTGAAACACAGTAGGAGGCTCCTCATGGAGCTTCTTTTCTGAGGGGGATAGCTGGAGTTGATGGGAAGATAAATTAAGCTAAGACTGTAAAAAACAGTCTGCAAAAGATCCTACAGCAGGATAGCAACAAGAATGGTTGAACGGTTTAGATTAAATCATTTTACAGGTGTCCTGGCCTCCTGGCTTTTGTCTGGATGAGATAATTAAAGACCTGAATCTAATTATGAATCTGTGGCAGGATTTTGCAAAGTGCTGTCTAAGATGTTCTCCATCCAGTCATCATAGGCCAAAGCTACGTATTTTGCAATGTAAGGGACACACCCGCTGTATCTGCATGCAAAAAGGCGGTTCTTCGAATGACTGAGTCATGTGGGTTGAAGAGAAATTAAATACGTTTGTCAGCATTTTATTTGTAAGCGTTGTAAAAATCATGAATCATTTTTCTTCCACTTAATATTGTGTTGGCCCTATTGCATAAAACACCAATAAAATGCTTTGAAGAAATGGTTTTACCTATCCCAAACAGTGACGAGGGCTACGTATACACAAGTGTATCGATTGTTGTCATTCAGAGCCATGAGACTAATGCGAGCAGTGCATCCACACGACTGCACAAGCTTATAAAATTAGGTCTGAGGGACGGCGTGACGAAGCGTGTTTCGGCTCGATGTTCTCTGTGAAAGGGAAGTGGCGGCTGGTCCACATTTAGAGCGGCAGCAGAAGTCACGAAGTCCCGCCGCCCTCTGACCAAAGGTCTCATGAGCTGCGTCTCTGTGGTTATATCACACATCGAGCGCAATGTTGTGACATCTCATGAAGGGAACTGAGCTCATGTACTTTGTGGGAAGCACTTCCATTTACAGTGGTGATTATTTTTTTGTGTTGTCACAGTAACCGGACGACGCAACGACCGCAGACTGAATTCATGAGAGCAGTTGTGAATGAAAGTGGACAACTCGGAGCATTCGGCACCGCAGGATGTGAGTTTAAACCTCCAAGGATGATCTTGGGTGCAGGAAGCTGGTAGCATCCTTTAGATGCTCTGGCAGTCTGTGCTGGCGCCACGTGGCTGGCTTTCCCTGAAGGCCAGCCACGTGAATACATATTCAGAAGCTTAGCTAAATGTCTTACATCCTGCTCCCTGGAAGGCATTTGCCTGGAGATAATACGATATGATGTGATTTACGGCCACCTTTTAACTGGACCCCACATTTACGACCTATACCACGAAGAAATATCATGCTTCAGTCTAAAAAAAACAAAAACAAACTTGTATTCCAGTTATCTCAATGTAAATTTCGTTTTGCAAGAAACTCCTGGCTCATATTTACACAAACGTGACCAACAAAAAAAAAAAAAAGAGACATACAGCAAAGTTATTATTGTTTTCTTTTTTATTGAGAATTCCATGAGGTTCACATATCAAACCACATTTCAGATATTTTTTTAAAAAACATTTTTATAGCTAAAACATATTTTACAACTTAGTACATAAATGTTTGGGTTTTTTTTTTCTCACTCTTTTGCACAGCAAAGATATGACATTTATGTCTGAGACAACATATTGGCATACATTATGTACATGGTTGTGAACACAACAGTGCAAAAATAAAGCAGGATGTCACAGATGTGCCCTGACAGGAAAATGAGGAGGCACTCATCCAGACCCACTGGAGCTCTGAACAAGCAAAGGTGCGTTTAATTAACAAAATTAATGATGTTTTTTCTTTGTTTGTTTTTGGGGATCACAAAGTTGTTTCACGTGAGAAATAAACTTTAAGTGAGCGAGCCCGACGCTACAACGAATCCCCTTAAACCAAAAGAGGCACAGACAATAGTCATTCAGGCTACTTCCAGCACCTTGACCTCCCCCAGCCCGTTGCTGAGTGAGGGCTGCTCTTGGTTGCTCTCTATGGAGGACTCGCTCCCCGTGCTCTCCCCAGAGAGCAGCCTGGTGACCCTGAGGTCAGCTTTTAGAGTCTGCAGGTCGTTCCCTATGCTCATCTCCCCCAAGTCATTGATGATCTGCGTCAACTCGTGCTTCTCGTTAACACAGTCCGAGTCCAAAACGTCCTCACACTCGAAATGCATCGCCTTCTCCTCCTCCTCCTCCCCCACCAGGTCCTCGGTGATGGAGCCCAGCTTGGGGGCGCTGCGGCTGCGCTCCACCGGCGGCTTGTAGTAGCACTGTCCGTTGAGCAGCTTCCTGAGCGGCACCAGCGGGATGGTCTGCTCCCCGATGAGCTGCTGCTGCTGGTGCCGGGCGTCGTCCCTCCGCTTCAGCCTCTTGAACTCGGCCAGGGCCGTGGCGGAGGTCTGGTACAGCAGCAGCGCCATGGCCTTCGCCTTCTCCGGCTTGGACACCAGCACGGCGTGGCAGCGCAGCATCACCGCCTTGTGCTTCATCTCGTGCCGGTAAATCCACGCGAAGATCTTGGGGAGCCGCGGGTCCGCCACGCAGTAGGTGATCCGGTGCAGCAGGTACAGGTGTCCCGGCCTCCGCGCTTTCTCGTCCACATGCACCATCCGGATCCCCTGCGCGCTGACGGTCAGCCGCATCTTGGTGCCGTTCTTGCCCATCTCGCTCTTGGCCCAGATCTTGCTCACCGCCACGTCCGTGCAGCCGTCCCCCTTGGACTGGATGGTGGTCGCGTTGCCCAGGTAGAGCACCGTGTACGTGGGGTCCTCGCTGGTGATCTTCAGCTTTTTCCGCTTGGACTTGAACATGCTGCCCACCCGGTTGAGCGCGCTCTCCGGGCAGGACTTGGCGAAGGAGGTGAGCGCGGAGTAGTTGAGGCTCACCGCATAGCCCTTCTGCTTGGACTGCTTGTCTTCCTCGATCAGGTCGAACTTGTTCTTCTTCCACGGCAGCATTTTACCGCTCATCCCGTTCAACAGCAACACTGAGGGGGGGAAAGAAAACAAAAAGTTGGAGTTACTTTTAAGGTCCCGGTTTGGGGAGCTTGTCAGGTCATTTATGAGCCACTCTGAGCGCAAAGACGCCGTACTTTATCTGGCCATCAGACGGAGAGCTCCTGTCCATTATCCGCTCTGCGCTCCTAAACGCCCACAGTAGAGCATGTATGCTGCGTGCAGAGAGCAGATCCACCTGTTATATACAGGGATAGACCATTACAGCGCCAGCGTAGGGGGGGACTGAACCATTTTACTCTTGTTCATTCCCAAGGCGTCTATTTAAGTTCTATTTAATTTCCAAATTCTTCACATGAATATGTTGGTAGAAATCAAAGGATCTAAATATCATACAACAATTTATTTATTTCACTGAATCAATAAAAAAAATCCATGCTACCATATAATTCATTACACACACAATGCAATGTCCCTTAATTTCACACTGGTGTAGATTCTCAGCCATCCAGGACAAGGCAGTCCTATTAGGCGACTGGACTTTTCTTTCTTCCAGTGGCCTTCTACTTGAAGGAAAACTAAGTTTCTCGCAAAAGTAGAATAGTATCCATTAAATCCATTTTATACCATTATAAACGGATATAATCTTTCATCTCAGTTTAAAGTGCCGATTCACAACAAAAGTTGTCTCAAGACTATTTATAAAGCTAGAAGATCCAATTTAAATAGAGGAATGTATACTCAAAGAGCTGGGTAGAGCCCCATGAGAAAAAAAATCTAAATTATCCCAAAAGCTTTATATGTGTGTGTGTGTGTGTATATATATATATATATATATATATATATATATATATATATATATATATATATATATATATATATATATATATACATACATACATACATTATCTATGCACGCACATCCCTCATGGGGTCGTGAGGGTTGCTGGTGCCTATCTCCAGCATTGAACGGGCGACAGGCCGGGTAAACATAGTGCAACATAATATATACTTATATATATATATATATATATATATATATATATAGAGAGAGAGAGAGAGAGAGAGAGAGAGAGAGAGAGAGAGACAGACAGACAGATAGACAGACAGAAACGGACTTCCAGTGACAAAATGTGTTGTTTTCTATATAATCCTTTGACCTGCAAATGGTACATCAGGTTTAAAATATAGAAAATAACAAACAAGAATGAAGCTTTTGAACAAATGAGAAGTCTCATTTTTACTTAGCCAGAAATGGTACTAAAGAAAGAGCTACTTTACTTTGTTTTGAATTATCATGAAATGTTGTTTCATAATTCGTATGCAACATAATTTCGTATGCAACGAAATTTCATTCTGTACGCACCCTGTGCATACCAAATCACAAATAAAGTTGTCTAAGTCTAATAATTATATAACTTAAGTAGAAGTAAGGCGCAGTAAAACTACTGCTAAGAGTACAATTTTTAAAAGGTTCCTTAAACAAATTTAACTAAATTGTAAGTAAATGGCCCTGCGACAGGCAGCCAACCTCTCCAGGGTGTACCCTGCCTCTCGCCCATTGAAATGTTGGAGATAGGCACCAGCAACCCTCGCAACCCCATGAGGGATAAAACAAGTAAGAAAATGGATGGATGGACGGATGGATCTAAGTAAATGTAGCACTTTGTAAGAACCCAACCCTGTAAATACCTAATTCAGTCGTCTACAAACATTCCAGTTTGACACTAGTTTATAAATAATGCAGTCCAGATTAGGTTATTATGCAAATGGTGTAAACAAAATAAAAATTCTTAGGAAACCCGACCAATTGCATAATTTTCACACTGTCTATGTAAAAGTGCGAGTGGTGGCCTGGTGGTTAGAGAGCAGAGTGTTTGTGTCTTGGAGACGACCCAAAGGTCAGCAGTTCAAAACTCAGTCTGTTACTCTGGGTCCCTGAGAAAGACCCTTGATGACAGATTGCTCCCTATGTGCCACTCATTGTTGGCAGCACATTGCTCCCTGAGGAATGGGTTAAATGTAGAGACAAAATGTGTTCTTTGTGGTACTATAAAGAGAATAATTAATTTTTTAAGTAACCACTGCCCTTTGTATCCTCAATACGTGGCACATTTGCAGATTCGGTCCCTTGTTTTTCTTCTATATGAAAATAATTTTATCAAATTCACTCCTAAGATATTCAAAATCAAAATGTGCGTTAGGAAACAAATGACAGAGATTTAAAAAAGACTCTGCCATACTAACAAAATGGCATAGTAGCAAGAGATAAAAGAAAACAAACTACTTAAAGAAAATGCCACACCTAGTCAACATTATAAAACACACAATGAAAGAAAACCCAAGTACTTAAAAAATTAGGCTGTTTTGGTAACCCAGTCCTGCATAAAATGTAGACCAATCCAGGCATTGATTTATTTAACACAACCGGCATGAGGTACGGGTTTGATCCAGCACACTGGATAAGGATGTCAGCCTCCAGAAATTGACTGAAGTGACTAATGTGCAGGTCATCGCTGTCTAAAGGAGGTTTGAAAATAATAGCCCATGACCAGATTATGAAAGGGTGTATATGCTTAGAAGGTAGAGATGGTCTGTAATAAGAAAGAAAGAAAGAAAGAAAGAAAGAAAGAAAGAAAGAAAGAAAGAAAGAAAGAAAGAAAGAAAGAAAGAAAGAAAGAAAGAAAGAAAGAAAGAAAGAAAGAAAGAAAGAAAGAAAGAAAGAAAGAAAGAAAGAAAGAAAGAAAGAAAGAAAGAAAGAAAGGTCAGTTTTCTGTCTGAACAGAAGCTAATTCTGATGTTTCATGCTGCCATCTAGTGGTCATTATATTAAACTGCGTTGACTGGTATTGTGAATACTTACGTATTTTCGTTGAAACAAGCTATTAAAATTTTTTACATTAACTAAAATACATATTGTTGAAGTAATCACATATTAAGCTATTTTATAGATGTTCTTTGTCTTTATTAATCTTGTTTCTCATGCAGTGAGAACGAAAATTGTTTTGTCCTAATTTCTACAGAGCATATTTAAGAGCTGGACAGCTCAACAAAAAGAAATACTTTATTAAGTTTTAATCAACAGCATTATCAATGAAAGAATGTCCAAATTGGTTTAATCATTTATACGATATAATATAATTATTTGTTGGGAACAAAACACAATTTACCGAAAGTTGCTCGGAAGTGAATACCGGAAGTGTAACTCTGTCTGGTTGCTCCACTTCCACAGCTCGCGACAACAAGGCAGCGCACATGTGTCACCGGCGTTAGAGACGGAGAGACCTTCATTTTCTTACTAAAAGTGTTATATTTTGCGGTGTGAGGATTTTCGGACGTCGTTATGGGGAAGAAGAAAGCAGGAGGAGGAGCTGGACTCGGCAGAGCACTAGTGAAGGAGAGACTACAGGCGAACAGGGGCAAGAAGAAGAAGGGAGACTCCTGGGTAAGACGAGACCGCAGTGAGCAGCATTTCACTGGTGGAAATAGCTGTTTAACGTGTTTTAAATAACATTATAGAACAGCGGTTTGGATAGAGTGCGGTTTGATGCTCAGAAACCGGTCATTATGAGGGCCGTGTGAGGTGCTGATTCAGAGTTTTGTCCCACGTTTCCAGCTACACACCAGTGAACTGAACGATGGATACGACTGGGGTCGTTTGAACCTGCAGTCGGTGACAGAGCAGAACTCCATGGATGACTTCCTCGCCACAGCCGAGCTGGCAGGGACGGAGTTTGTTGCAGGTAAAAGACAATTCAGCTCTTCAATGCAGTTCCCGTCAGAGAATTTCACTCTTCATCGATATGAAAACTTATGGCCAGGCTCTTCATTGTGGATTTGAAGCCTTCTTCTCTCAAAGTGGACCGGTTTATGAGATCAACAATACAGAGTTAAAGAAAGAAATACAGCCCATAAATGTTTAGATCGATGCCCCTTAGTTGCTGAGAAACCCAAAGCCCTTAATTCTGGCTGATGTTGAACAACTCTTCTCATCATTGAAGGTAGACCTGACTTTTAAGCATAACCCATAAATATTTCCTTCCAGAGGCTTAATGTTGGCTTGTTTTTTCCGATTCAAATAAAATTTTCAGTGTAATTTAAGGAGAATTTGCCTTTAGGATACTTGTCACATTGGAGCGCTAAAGTTACAACCAACTAGTAGCGGTTGATTTGAGGTAAAATTAAAGAACTTGCAGGAGATCTTTCTTTATTATTAAATCCCCTCTGTACGATGTTGCTTGTGTGAGCCAAACAGACCCTCAGCATGCTGCTGCCACTACCGTGCTGGACATTTTTTGCAGTGTTCTTAACTTCTTCATGTTATTTTAGTCAAATGACTCGTGTTTTTTTCTCCTCTCGTCAGACCATAAATGGCGCAGGGTCATAAGCTTTCAGTTCTGACCAGTTTCAATGTGTTCTTTAAAGTCTGCCAAAAAATGTTGTCACTTGTCCTGTCAGAATTATCCCAGGTGCTTCCAGTAGGACCTGTGCACCCAGTTGTTGTTTTTAAAAATAATTATAATACTTCCTGCCTGGGGAAAGTGGAATCAGTGTACTAGTCCATCCATCCTGACAATCATTTCTTTAGAACCACAATGGATAGACTCTCATCCAATAGTCACAAGTCCTTTGCAAAGCCAATGTTTGTATCTATAAAAAAGAAAAGAAAAAGAAGCTAATTCTTTATCATAACATGCAGGAGTGTATCGCCTGGGTCTGTACTTGACAGTTGTATGTTTGAACTTCTGGCTTTGTGAAAAAGGACTAGCAGCTTGAAGCAGCTTTTGAGGGACCTCACTTACTTCAGTATCGTCCACTCCCCAGTTTTTTGTTTCTAACTTGTTGTTTCTGGGGTCCCAGAAAAACTCAACATAAAGTTTGTCCCAGCCGAAGCCAGGGCAGGCCTGCTGACAGCTGAGGAGAAAAGCAGGTTAAAGGAGCTGCACGAAGAAAACAAGCATTTCCTCAGGATTCCTCGCCGGTAAGCTGCACTGACCTGGTCGAATCCAAAACATTTGACAACATTTTGCTGTCAACAGTGTTTTGTTTTGGGTGTTTTCAGTCCTCACTGGGATGAAAGCACAACTCCAGAGTCACTTCAGCAGGCAGAGAAAGACAGCTTCCTGGAGTGGAGACGAGAACTTGCAGAGTATGCATACATTTTTTTTTTTGTTCTCGGTAAAGTTGTCTTGATACTGGACCCCACTACAGTGTTACTATAAAGCAATATGGTGTACAACCAGGAACTACCGAACTCAGGGCACTGGCTTTTGTTACATTTGTGTTGGACTTCTCTAAAGGTAATCTAATGTTGTGATGTTTTCCAAAGACTGGAGGAAGAACAGAAGTTAATTCTAACACCCTTTGAGAGGAACCTTGAATTCTGGAGACAGCTGTGGAGAGTTATCGAGAGAAGGTAAAATTATTTAATGAGAAATACAGCGCTTTGGAAAACTGCTCATACTCCTCAAATCTTTTTTTTTTTTTTTTTACAATTTGTTTCATTACAAACACAACCTTCAATGTATTTTATAGGATTATATGTGAAACATAAAGTAGCCAAGAATTGTACTGGGGAAGGAAATGATACAAGGTTTTCAGTTTCTTTACAAAAAAATCCAAAGGTAAACATTTGTATTCAGCCCCTCCACCCAAATCTGTATGGAGACATCTTCTGCTGCAATTAGACCTGCAAATCTGTTGGGATACGCCTTTATCAGCTTTGCACATCTGGAGATTAATTCTCATTTATACTCATTTCTCAAAATGGCTCAAGCTGAGTGAGATAGGATGGATAGTACCTGTGAACATATATTTTCAATTCAGTTTATTAATATAGCGCAATGAAATAAGACGCATCATCTCTAGGCACATAACAACAACAAAAACACAAAGTTGAACAGAACGTGTGGTGTAGCTATGATGAAGAGAAAATCAGAGAGAACATAAAGTTAAAAGCTGTTTTAACAGCAGTTAATGCAAAATCGGAGAGTAGTAGGAGAATGCAGCAGAGTAAGGGAAAGTATAACCCTTTAACAGCATAACTGCAGAGATAACCCAGGATAACCTAAGTCACTCTAACTATAAGCTTCGTCAAAAAGGGAAGTTTAAGCCTAGTCTTACAAGTAGAAAACTGGGAGTTGGTTCCACAGGAGAGGAGCCTGATAACTAAAGGATCTGCCTCCCATTCTACTTTTAGAGACTCTAGGAACCACCAGCAGACCTGCAGTCTGAGAGCGAAGTGCTCTGTTAGGAATATATGGGGTAATCAGAGCTCTGATATATGATGGAGCTTGATTATTAAGGGCTTTATACGTTAGAAGAAGAATTTTAAATTCTATTCTTGATTTAACAGGAAGCCAATGAAGGGAAGCTAAAATTGGAGAAATATGATCTTTCTTGCTAATTTTCTTCACAACTCTTGCCGCAGCGTTTTAGATCAGCTGTCGGCTGAACTTCCTGATTGTGAAAAATTACAATAGTCCAGCCCTGAAGTAACACATGAATGGACTAATGTTTCAGGGTCTCTCTTGTACAGGAAATTTCTAATGTTGGCAATATTCCGGAGGTGACAAAAGGAAACCCTAGAAACCCGTTTAATATTGGATTTAAAGGAGATGCCTTGGTCAAATGTCAGTTCTTGTCATAGATTCACTATTAGATTTAGGTCAAGCTACTACAACACTTAAATATGCTTCGACCGTATCATTTCACTGTAGCTCTGTCTGCATGTTAAGTGTTGTTGTCGTGCTGGAAGGTGAAGCTCTGCTCCAGGATTGTCCTGTGTGAAGCTTGATTCATCTTTTATTACTACTACCAACTTTACTGTCTCTCTGGAGAAAAGTATCCCCACAGCATGATGTTGCCACTGCCATGCTTCACAATGAGGATGTGTGTCTGGGGAGGGGTGCACATGTAATAGTTGCCCTTTCATTAGACTCTTCCACCTGAGCTGTGGGTCTCTGCAGCTCCTCCAGAATCACCACAGGCCTCTTGGCTGCTTCTCTGGTTAATGCTCTCCTTAATTGTGTGTCAGTTTAGGGTGACGGTCATGTCCAGGTAGTTTTGACCTTATCTTACGGATCGATTGAACATCACTTTGTAAAACGTTCAAAGCTTTGGGATAATGTTTTGTAAATTTTCTACAACTTTTATCCTTTCCCTTTTTTCTCTGTGTTCCTGGTTCTGCACGATTCTCTTTATTCCCTTTAACCTTCCAGTTAAGCAGTACTTTGTGTTGTTCTGTCCCACAGGGTTCCAATGAAATACACTGTAGTTTGTGGTTGGAAAATGAAAAAGATTAAGAAGTGTGGGTGCTTTTTGCAAGGCACCGTATGCTCACTGAGGTCCTAAATCACGGTTATGTTTTCCATCAGTGACGTCGTCGTTCAGATAGTCGATGCCAGGAATCCTCTGCTGTTCAGATGTGCTGACCTGGTAAGGCCCACATTTATTCAGCATCACAATAGAATTAATATAAAGTTGCATAATGAAACCAGTCTGAAGCAGGAGTGAATTTGTTGAGCTGGTTTTGTTACAGGTTAAACTATCTGTTGAATTCTGGCTTCAGAGCTCTTCTCTGATGATTTTCTGGCTGGTGTTGTCCTCTTCTTTGCCAACAGGAGGCATACGTGAAAGAGGTGTCGCCAAATAAGGTGAACATGGTCCTGGTGAACAAGGCAGACCTTCTGACCCGGGAGCAGAGGAAGGTCTGGGCCAAGTATTTTCAGAAGGAGGGTCTTAGAGCTGTTTTCTGGTCTGCCCTGGCTGAGAGTAACAGGCTAGATGCAGAAGAAAAGGTGAGGAAATGCAGTTGAATTGATTTTACACAATCGGAGCGTTGAACTCCTCTGGAGCAGATTCATCTGTGGATTCCTATTCCTGCTCCGTGGAGACTCAGTAGCTGCAGTCTGACGTGTCTTTCTCTCAGGGCATGGAAGTCGATGATCCAGAAAGTGCAGAGAGTGACCCAGAAGCAGGGGGATCCCCACACAGTGCAGACAACAACCAAAATGAGTTGGGAGGAGAAAAAGTGGAGGAAGATCAGGAAGGAGAAGAGAGTAGCGGTGAAGAGGAGCAGCAGGACAACATAAGCGTCGATGAGGAGGACTGGCAGACGTGCTCAGAGGAGGAGGAGGAAGCTGAAGGAGGAAATGCCAGCTCCTCTGGCGAATCCTTCCACAACTCCAGCCGACTTCTGCACAAGGACGAGCTGTTGGCCGTGTTTAAAGCCGCACACAATGGGCCCAGGTGTAAAGAAGAGCAACTCACAGTGGGACTGGTGGGTAAACCCCTGAAGTTTGCTGTAGATGAACTATTTCTTTCTCCCTCTGGGTTGATTTGTTTCTTAAATAATACCTTTTGCTATTTTGATTCATCAGGTTGGGTATCCTAACGTGGGAAAGAGCTCCACCATCAACACTATTTTAAGGGACAAGAAGGTGTCGGTTTCAGCCACACCCGGACACACTAAACACTTTCAGGTATGAGTCAGATCATCGCGTTACATTCAGTCCATATGTTCCACCTGTAAAACGCTTTAAGGTGGGTGTTTTCATCTCTTCTCAGACTCTCTATGTGGAGCCAGGGCTGTGTCTCTGTGACTGCCCCGGTCTGGTGATGCCCTCGTTCGTTTCTACCAAAGCTGAGATGATCTGCTCCGGGATTCTGCCCATCGACCAGATGAGGGATCATGTACCCGCAGCGTCCCTCATATCCTTTAGAGAACACTTAATTGAATGTTTTTGCAATGATATGAAGCCTTATTGAGCTGTTTACGTCTTTAGTCCTTAATGGATTCGTCACATATGCCAGACAATCCCTCGGCATGTGTTAGAAGGGACGTACGGCATCAACATCATCAGACCACGAGAAGATGAAGACCCCGACAGGCCCCCCACCTCTGAGGAGCTGCTGACAGCGTATGGATGTGAGGCCACCGCACATTTCTTGCCTTCTTGCTGTAGAAAATGAAATGTTTTCCCCATTGTAACCATTTAAAGAAGGATTTTACAGAGTTGTGTTCCTGATTGTTACAGATATGAGAGGTTTTATGACGTCCCACGGTCAGCCTGATCAGCCGAGATCAGCTCGCTACATCCTCAAGGATTATGTCAATGTGAGTTTTACTATTTGGGGGATTTTAGGGACTTTTATTAAACAGACTAAACGTAAATAAAAAAATTTGACAATACATCACACATACACTTTATACCTTACAGCAGCTGCGTTTCCATTACAAATGTGCTCAAAACTTTGTCGATGTTCTGCTAATGTCGACAAAAAACACAATTTCGCAATTGCGATGGTTCCATTAAATAGGAAATGCAATTAAAATCGCGTGAATAAATTTGTTAAAACATTGAAAAAAGATGGTGACACAGATGTAAACTCTTACATGAGATATTCATATTTCAGCCATCGGAGGAGACGTCAGCGTCTTTCTGAGGCGTCGGCGCGACACGCCCCTCGCACTACTTACTGTTTTGGGAAATTGTAGTCGCCGATGTTCCAGAAGAGCTGTGGATTCAACACTTCCTGTCTTCTTAGTCTGTTTCGCCAGTACTAACATCTGGTTGTTGATCACGTATGATGCAACAAAACTGTTTGCATTGCTGTTTTCCCAGATACTTCAATTTCAATACGGTCGACAAACCACCTCATCCTAGCACAAAAACCCTTGATCAAAAAAGGAGTTTTTGTCACGTTTCCATTTAGCAAATTTATTTTCGCAATTACAATTTGCTCAATTTGATGGTCAGTAGAAATGTAGCTAGTTCCTTGCACAACTTGCACATGCCTTTTGGCAAACTCAGTACATGGCTTCTTATTTTTAACACCAAGTAATGTTTTCTTTTTTGGCCAGAAAAAATCCCCATTAAGGTTGGCCGTACACTTCATAGATTAGGGCCACCTATGGAAGAGTGGCGAGGCAAAAGCTTTCCTTAGTGGGAATGTGAACATCTGACATTTTCTTCAAGCTCCTCTTCTTACCGACAGGCTCCAGCTTCGTGTCTAAAACTGATTTTCCTCTTTTGCTTTTTAAACTTTATGAAACATCCCCTTCCTGACAATGTTTGCTCCTGACAGGGCAAGCTCCTGTACTGCCATCCTCCTCCACACATTAACCCTGAAGACTTTCAGCATCAGCACAGCAAATTCCAGAAAAGGGAGTTGGACAGCTTGGACCTCTCTGCTGTAACAAACAGACCACAGAAAATCAAGAGGATTGAAAATGTTGTCGACAAAACCTTTTTCCATCAGGTAAAATAAATGCATTGACTATTTAAACCTGTTACCAGTTCTCTGAAAAACAATTTGACCTAAAGCGCTCTACCTCTGGGGGTCATTTCCTTATAGGATAACGTCCGGGCCCTCACCAAAGGAGTTAAGTCCGTCATGGGCTACAAACCGGGCAGCGGACCGGTCGGCCCAGACAGCTCCGAGTCCGAGACGATGGAAGGCAAGCCCTGGAAAAAACACGGCAACAGAAACAAGAAGGAGAAACTGCGGCGGATCACAACACATCTGGATGGTTGATGAGGATTCTCTGAACTCTTTTGAAACCATATAATTTCAGATTAAATGAAATAATGTAGAAGAGCAGTTCGTATCTCATTCCAAATGACCCTGATGTTGGCGGACAGATGCCTCCTAGTTCTGTGAATACGGAGAAGTCTTGATCTTTGCCGCTAAATGCTCTGATATGAAGGTTGAAATCATTCTATCATGTGGTTAATGTCGTTTGTTGGAGCTGAAGCACCAAGCGTTCAGAGTGATTTTGTAATTAAAAAAAAGCAAATTACTGGTGAAGCACATGAAAGGTTATGAACTGCTGACTTTTCTCCCTGTAGGGATGATTTATGTCCCCAGATGTAGCTCAAAAACATTGCTGTCAGTTATTTGTAACCTAGCATCATCTCTAATATCTTGTTTACTTTTCTTAATGTGTTGCTATGAAAAGAAGCTCTCATTAAAGTATAAAAAGATTTGTTTGATGCAAGTCTTGCATCAGACATTGATATGAAATAAATAAGATGCATAAACCTTGGCTAGAAACAGTTCATTTGACCAGTTTCTTCTTATTTTAAGTTACATTTTTCATACATATTCATTGATTTAGATAAATAAGCACATTTGGAAAACTTTAATTTAGCTTTGTCCACGAAACAGCAAATACTATTTTTTTCTGAAATAACTCAGTTGGAGGTTGTTGTTCTTTTCCAAACCAAGCACCAAACTGAACCATAATTTTTAGAGTGCAGCATCAGTTTGTCTCCCCTCGTTGCTTTACGGTCATTGGCCCAAACCTTGACGTCCAGGTGCGTCACAGGTGACTGACCACGCCCCTCCTGGAGAAACCGCAGATCCCTTCTAGTTGCTGATTGTTGAGCGACTCGGCCGCATGGAGGTGGTGTCAGTTCGCGGAATGAACAGACGTTTGCAGGGAAAATGGACAAAGGTGTTTCTATCGCCGAGGGCCAGCTCAGAGGAAGCCCCGGAGCTTTTGGGCTTGATTCAGCCGCCACCTGTTGGTCTCCGGACGCGGACAGGCGATGCGTCCCCGCTGCTCTCACCTTGTTCTCTGCCGTCTCCCTGCTGCTGGCCACTCTCCTGTGAGTAAAGTGGGGTTCACTCGTGGGGTGGGCTTAAGGGAAGCAGACCGGCCAATAAATCCGACATTGCCGTTTCAGGATCTTGTGTCACAGATGTACAATAAGAGGGGAAAACTCAGGAGAAAGCATCGTGATCCTCTACAGCTTTCTGGGCAACCTGTGCAGCACCGTGGGAGCAGTTCTGTCCAGGCAGCTGCACATACAGGTAGCACAGCTTAATGCTGAGGTACATGTCACCTGCTGCACACACGCTTTAACACTGTGTGAATGGTACCTGTCCAGATCTTTATGGGGGCTTTTGCTGCTTCCATGGATGCTCTGCGCTGCATCCTGTGCTGCCTTCCAGTGCTCCTGTGCTGGAACTCCCAAACACGTGAGTTAAGATAAAACGCCATCTTTTCCCAACAATATGACCCGTTCACAGTATGCAAAATAAAACAGCGAAGCGTCGTGGCGCAGGTGCGTAAAGTGTTGACCTCAAGCAGGCCAGGCTGTGTGTAGGCAAACCTGCAAGGGAACTTATCAGTAAACCCTCTTGATAAACACACAAATGCATGAATGAATGGATAACCTGTTTCCAGCTTCTCTAACTTAAACAGACTTTCTCCGATGTTCTCTCGCAGAGCGCAGGCTGAGGTCGATCAAAAAGCGCAGGAGACAGCATCTTCTGGCCGTAGGCGTGCTGATGGTGGTAGCAGGAGGGTTTCTGAAATCCAGAGTGGAGGAACCTCCAGCGCTCAGGCCGGTCAGCGGCAGGAAGCTGCTGCACGGCTCCATGCAAGTCTCCAGCTGGAGCCCCACGATGGTGTGTTTGCAGAGACAAATGTCTGTGAAGATATGGCTGATGCAATCTGTTAAGGATAGACACCGCGTGCAAGTGCAAACACTCGTTGTGCAGTGTGTACACTAAAAGAAAAGTGGAGGGCCACAGAAGTGTTGGGCGTAATTGAGCAGAATCCGAATGTTGTATAATGTGTTCCAAAAGTAATTACACCTCTTGGTCTTTTTTCACCTTTTGTGGCATAACAACTGCTAAGACCAAAGCATTTTTATTGGAGTATTGTGTGAAAGAACAACACAGAGTAGCACATAAGTGCGAAGGAGGTACGAGACAATCAAAATGCTTGACAAATGGTTATCTGAAAAGTGTGCCGTGCGTCTGTATCCAGCCGCCCCCTTCATCAATATTTCGTAGAACGCCCCTTTCTGCGATCACAGCTGCAAGTCTTTGCAGCTTTGCAGATCAGGAAATGTACATTTTTGTCCACTCTTCTTTTCAAAGTAGCTCAAACTCAGACCATTGAGGGGCTACTCCACCCTGACACTTGGATATTCTTTGATCTGAGCCTTTCCATTGTTGCTCTGCCCATATTTGTGGGTTCCTGTCCTGCTGGACAGCGAACCTCTATTCCAGTCTCTAAGAGGCTTCCTTCCAGGATTGCTCTGTAATTAGCTCCATTTATTTTCCATGTCATGCTGTGATCATTGCCCCATCGTGATGACACAGCGCCGTGTTTCATAGGGCCGATTGTGTTAGTGAAAGAAGGTGCTTTTGGTCCTAATTCACCAGAGCAAGTCCTTCCACATTTTTGCTGTGTTTCCTACTTGTGTCTGCAGAGGGGATTTCTTTGGGCAATCTTTCTACGATTCAGGATCTTCCATATCGACCAGGTTCGTGGAGTTAACACGTTCTCCTGTCAGATTACCACCTGAGCTCTGCAGCTCCTCCAGATATACCAACGTCTCTTTTTGGCCAAGGTCTCTTGGCCAAAAATGTTCATCAGTGCCTGGTCTGTCAGTTTGTAGGTTTGCAGTTGTGTCAAACTCTTCTAGTTTGTTTTTTTAATGATTTGATTTCCCTCCTGACCTGTCTGCTGTGTTTCTTCCTCTTCATGATGCTGTTTGTTTACTAATGTTCTCTAAGAAATCTGTGAGACCTTTAAGGAACAGCTGGGTTTAGATTAAATTACACCTAGTGAACCGTGTTTATCAATTAATGTCTGAAATTAGAGTTATGGGAGTAAAGGGTTGAAACAAATGGGTGGAAAACTGTCCACATTTTATTTGCACAATGTTTTGGAAGACCTTCTGTTAAGTATACAGTAATTTGTGTTGGTCTATTAACATAAAATCCCAACTAAACGCAATGGGGATTAAGGTTATTTCAGAAAGCTCTAGGAAAACTCCAGTGAAGACCTCAAACACGTCTTTCGGTTTACTAAAAATAAATCTTCGGGAAAACACCTTGTTTTAAAATCTTTCTTTCGTTATGTTTGGTATTTGTATTAGACTTGGATAAAGCTCGATTTAAATTTAAATCCCCGTTTTATCCTTGGAGTTGAGGAGCTTTTTACGTGTTGCTCAAATGTGAATAATTCTCATCTTTCCAAAGGACAACAAAGAAATCCTTGGCTACATCCTGGGTGTGCTGGCTTGTGTCATTGCCTGGACCTCCAGGTTTCCTGCTCTCTGCAGAGCCGTAAGTGACAACACACTAGTTCCAGAGCTCTAGAGAACCATGTTCGCACAGTTCAGTTGCTTTCACAAAAATGTTTTTTGTTTCTATTAGAGGAGAGGACAGAACCTGACCCAGACGTACATTTTCTCTGAATTTCTTTGCTCTGTATCTGGGGCCCTCTACGCTGCCGCCATCCTACTTTATGACGTCCGGTTAGTATTTCTTATCAGAGTCATGCCTTGGCTGCTGTCATCGATTGGTTGTGTCATCCTGGATCTGCTTGTATCCTTATGCAAAAGCGTCCGGACTCTATTTGTAATTTGTACATTGGCAGATCACTTGTTTTCCAACTCCATGCTAATGCAACACCTTCTGGTTTTTAGAATAACTAAAAATGGATGCAAAGTTGAAAAGAATTGCTTTCTTATTTGCAAACCTAAGCTGTCTGATCCCTAAGAAACTTGGTAAAGATGCAAACAAGATGACCATGTGGTCATGTGTTGTAGATTAACTCAGTTCATGTTTGATGCTTGAATGAGGATTTCCATGCGTTTGGTGTATTATGTTGACCTTTAACCCAGAAATGTCAGATTTTAGTCATGCACCAGTGCAAGACAGGAACCACGCAGAAGACGATGAAACTATCACCAGACGCCCAGAGACTTTTAGGGATGCATGCTGACCATACTGCTGTCATGAAGCAGCAGATAAAGCAGCAAAAACCTAAATCGGCACAAACCAAAGTAAGTTTATTTCCTCATTATTGCATTAACCAGCCTCTCTCTTCTTGCTGTTATAGAGTTTCTAATGAAACTGTAATTGGTTGTCAGTGTAAGAGTTACTTGAGCCAGAAAAAAAAATATAAACCAATCCCAAAAACGATTTAAAACAAATATCCAGCTGAAAAAAATGCACATTTTGTACCATAAACCCAGCTTGGAAAGCTCCCTTTTAATCGTTTGGATCTTCACACAGACTCTAATGAGATTAGAGACTAAACTCTCAGGACATCTCCATTATTTTGTTGTTGTAAATTTAATAATTTCTTGCCTAATATGGTTGTATATTTTCCGTTAGATTGCATGTAGTTTGAAGGGTAGAGGCTGAGACAGGTTTAACCTGTTCAAGTATCCTGATACCAGAGTCTTAGAGTCGGCAGGTTATATGGTTCGGGTTCAGGTGACTTTATTAATACCAAAGGTAGATTTCCTTTACAGAGAAAAGAGATAAGAAACAATGCCAGTTTTACGCATCCACACACAGTAAAAGCTAATAAAATACATATTTTTTTAAAGGAGCAATAAGCAAAATGCAAAAAGATGGAGAGAGCGCCCAGTGGCTCAAAACGCTCTTGCCAACAGCTTCATAAAGTTACTTACTACTTCAATAGACATGTTCCTCTGAAAGGTGATGCTGTTTTGCTGTGTATTTCTCCTTTGCAAATATGTGCACACGAAGTGATGGGTGAGAAGGGGAGGGGAAAGGGGGGGGGGGGGGGGCAGGGTTGCAGCTGGAGCGGAGATAGAGAGTCGTGGCTTGTCACACATCTTGCTTTGATCTACAGACAGTGCTCAACAGCCCAACTAGTGGGGAAATGTTGCTTATTGCTCCTTTTCAAAAGTATTTGGAGTATTCAAGGCTTTGCCAATAAGGACATTTAAGAGCAAAGGCCAAAAAAACAAGATTAAAGCGACCAAGCCAAGTTAAAGCATTGTCGAGTTTTACTCTGACAGCATCCAGTCTACTCTCTAAACGGACCCAGAGGGATTTCTTTCCTGTCACTATACCAACAAACTATTGTGATAGTTTTCCTTGGGTGGAATGCTTTTCTATTATGTTCCCCCACATCCAAACAACAGATTTATTTAATCTGTTTGATTTTTTCTTTTCAGGATTTCTTGCTGATGGTCTTTTTTTTTTTTTTTTATTGGAGCATTTGTAAAACTGGATCTTTGTTTCTTTTGAAGAGGAGCCACTGCTGCATTGCAAAGAGTCAGTTGAGTTGGTTTATGCATCTTATTAGGAACATTTTCTGGGTCCTTATTTTGAAGGTTTCCCTTCAAAGCCCTCTATGAGCAGACCCAGAAATCCCAAAAAGGACTATATCAGTTTTGGCCACACCTTGGGATCCTCCACACATGCCAGGACCAGGTCCTTGATAGGCAGAAGGCAATGAACGGATGGATGCGCATTTGGGCTTTTGTCAAGGGGGGTTTAAATCCTGCAACACCTGAGAAGAGAAAAAAAAACTTTGTGTGGTGACCTCAGAAGGAGCTGATCATTACAAAATCTGCCGGACTTTATGAGATTGAGCTGTTTGAATCGGCTGTGCTGGAGCAAGGACACATCTAAAAAAATCTAGCAGGACATCAGCACTCCAGGACTGGACACCACTGCTATGCAAGAAAACACAAAAGAACATTTTGACATATTTATGCTTAATTAGGGTTTGTGATCTAATGTAAAGTAAAAGAAAACATGGGTATGCGTTTTAAATTTATTTACTGCCGCGGGGGCGGGGCGCCCCTGGGGCCTCTGGCCCCCAGGGCTCATGGCCGGGACCACTTCAGCGCGGCCGGCTGCCGGCGGAGCCCACGGGCTCGTCCCCGCGGCTCTTGGGGGCGTCGGCATTGCGGTGGCTGGGGGATTTCCTCGGGGTCGTCTCTCCTCTTTCCTCGGGGGGGGGGGGGGGGGGTTGCAGATTTCCTGTGAAGGCCCCTCTCGGGCGCACTGCTTTGGTGGCCCCTTTGGGAGTCCGGGGTTACGGGTCCCCTGACTCCTGCCTCTGTGCTTAGGGAAGGTGGGTCTTCGGTTCTCCACAATCACTATCAATATATTTCCTTCTGTATAATTTTCACTTAAACTAGTGCACTTTCACAAACTCCCACAGGTGCTGGGTCCCAGGTATTAAATGTTCACTTATATACAGAAAGGCTATAATTTATTTATTTACTTTCTTTTACTTTCTTTTTTAGGTATCACATTACACATGTCAGCTTAAATAATAATATATATGATTTAGCAATGGTATCAAGGTGTTACACGATTGTATCTGTTGCTTTATGTCTGTTGGTTGTGCTGTTGTTTTTGTGTCTCTTTCCAGGTGATGGAGCAGACAGAGGACGTTTTATCATTCTCTTCCTTCTATCTCTTCTTTCTTTCACCCTTTTCTTTCTCTTTTTTTTCTCTTCTTGTTCTTCCTTTACTCTCCTACTTAAAATAAAAAAATAAAAAATAAAAATAAATTTATTTACGTTTTTTACTTCTTACAAAACCTAAAATATTGACATAATTATGTTTTTATGTGTATTAAATCTGTCATTAATTCCTCTTTACACTGGTGAAGTGTTAAATATTAAAGTTTTCTGTCTTTTTCTCAAAGACAAATGATGTTCAGAAGCTGACTGAGATGGGCCAATATATGGACGTCAGTGGCCAACAAACAAAGGTACAAAAAACTCTTGATGCAGACTTAAAACCATAGCAACACATCTCTAAAATCAAATATGCACTCCTTTTTTTAACTGTGTGATTTATTATCATTTTCTCCTCAGCTGCTTTCCCTTAAAAAAGTGAGATTGGCTAAAGACGGATCAGACAGTGGACCCCCTCACAGGATGGTCCGGGTGGTCAGAGTGGACAATCTTTGCTCCTCTGATACGTCTTATAACTCTTCGTCAGACTGCACTGATCTGGAGGTGAGGTGAAAACCAGAGCAAAAATAACTTGTATGAACTAGCCAATCACAGCAGACACATCCTTAAATTTAAGACATGGTGTTGCCCCCCCCCCCCCCATTTCTAGCCTCATTGTGCATTGCTGAACCAGTAAATAGTAAATATACCTTTTAAGCCTTTCCACCCTACATTAGGTTGGTAGGATTTATTACGTTGCTAGGATTTATGTGATAGACCAACAAAAAGTAGTCCATAGTTTGTGAAATAAAAAGAGAAGCATGTGCTTTTGAAAATTTTTCACAAAAGCATCTGAAAAGTGTGGTGTGCTTTTGTCTTTACCACCAGCCCAGGACAAATATTTGAGATTATATTTCTTCTCTCCGGTCTGGACATTTAATGACCATTTTTAATACACAATTCTGCTTTGATCTAAATCAATTCATTTTTGCGCTAGCTGTGAGTTTGGAATCTTGCTGGAAGGTGAACCTCTGCACCAATCAAGTAATTTGCTGCCTTTAACAGCCCCTAACCCCCCAACAAGATTTCTAATTACAATAACTTTATTCTTAATGCTGTTCCTCCACTATCTCTTTAATGTTTTAAATATTTAGAAAATGATGTGATCTTTCTCATCTGCCTCCCAGTCATGTAGTGCTTTTCATTGGTCTACAGCATAAAATTCCCCCCAAAAATGTGAACTTTACTGTTGTTACATGACAAATGTTAAACGTTCAGGGGTTGTAAATAGGTTTTCAACGCACCACAAGCATTAAAACATTGTTACAAAGTGCATTCACTTCTATTTGCCACTAGGTGGCGGCAGCTTTTGAATATTAGAAAGAATGTCAGGATGGCCGATGAATAGTGATGGTTGTCAGGCTGTTTATGATTCCGTCGTTGCCACCTCAATTAAACTTTAATGTTGACTCGAATCTGCAGAAAGTAACCTAAAAGCTTTAGGTAAGTAGAAGTTAAAATTTGGATTTTGATTGGGTTTGACAAAGTTCCAGATTTTACCTTCAGTGCTGCTAGATTTCTCCAAGATCATCTTTATTTGTATTTGTTTTTTTAAAGGATTTATTTTTGCTTTCTTTTTGTTTTTGTTTTGTTTTTGTGGTTCTTGTTTCTCTCTTTCTTTTTCTTAGACAAAGCAGTGATGGTGTATTACTCATGCTCTGTTGCATTAACATGTGACTTTAGGGGAAGTAAGTCAGAAGATGGTCATTAAGCTTCTTGTAAGCAGACATTGGTCAGCATGTTTAAACGTAGAACTCTGTGGAGGGATGTGTGCATGTGGCGAAAAGGCCAGTGCGGGGTTTGTGTTTTAACTGTGCTCTCCAGAAAACCGTTATTTCAGAGGGATCAACTACTGGCAGCACAGCAAAACCCAGTCCTGTGTCAGATGGCTGACTTTTTAATATAGTTTTCAATTTCTCTTTTCATTTATAATTGCATAGCTACTACTTGCAAGTGAAGTGAAATTGCAAGTTTTTCATGTCAGCTTGATGCCCACAAGCAACAGAGTTGCTCTCTTTTTGTCCAGCTGCAGAAAGCCTATGTAGGGTGTAATTTATTCTGAAACTGTGCAAGCTTTTCGCCAAACAGGAAAAATGCAAATGACTTGCATTCTTTTGGCTTATGTGATTTGTTAGAAAAGGAGTGGAGGCTTAACGGTGTCAAAAATGTACTTTTAAATCTGTGCCGAATGCTGTGCTGCTCATGCGTAAATTAATTTCCCTAAAACGGCCTACTACTGTAGTTTCCAAATAGAGTTCCATGTTTTTAGGGCAATACATTTAGAGAAAAATGGAAAAATATATCTTGGAAAAATGAATTGCGGTGAAAATATTAAAAGGATTTTCTTCCCTGACTTTCCAGACAAAAACCACTGGAAGTAGATTCAAAGACTCCAGCCCTCCTCTTTAAAACGTCCGTCTGCTTGTTAAACTTCACAGAAGCCGTTTATTCGGTGACACAATGTAGAGCAGGTTTCCATACAGTTTGACTTTGTGTCTAATGTTTAATCCTCAGCTAAATGAACTAGACACTGAGGCTGTTTCATTTCATTGCAATGCTTTTTTAGTTTTGAGTCCTATTAAAAAAAAAAAAGTTCTATAAACTGAGCTGTTGCTGCTGCCAGAGCATTGAAATTTCTATTGTCCTGAATGTTTCTTACATATTTCTGCTGAGTGCTGCGTCTTGGTGGGGAAGGGAGGCTGAGGGCTTCAGCGATGGGTGGAATTGTTTGAGATCTGCCTTGTGGTCCAATTGTTCTGCTGTAACGAATCTTTGATTAAAGACCACTACTGGGCTGGGTCTGTCTGCTTAGGAAGTGGTACAGAATGGTTGGCTTGTCTATAGGGGGCCAGTGTTGCCCCCTGCTATTTTGGGAGATGTTTATGGTCCCTTGTCTGATGCCTGCTGGCCGGGGATTTAATTGTGTGGGAACAATACTCCAGTGTTGTAGGTGTTCACCTAATGCTTTTTTACAAAACACAATAAAGGGCCTATTTCAAGTCTATTTGCAGAAGTTGCTGAGATTCCAGCTAATTTTCAGAGATGAACTAAGTCAGAAGTCTAAAAAGGTGGATTGCCCCCCTCTGGGTAGGGGGTCAATCTCTGCTGGAAGCAGAGGAGTTAAATATTTGTCTTGTTTATGAGGGATGGTATGATAGACTGACGGATTGGGGCTCTGTCTGTAATAACATGGGCGCTGTGCTGTTGTGAAGAAAGAGCTCAGCCAAAAGCCAAAGCCTCTCCATTTATCCCTCCATCGACATTCCGACCCTCACCTATGGTCATGAGGTCTGGATCATGAAAGAAAAAAGGAGAACCTGGATACAAGCAGCTGAAATTAGCTTCCACCGGAGCTCCTCATGGTGAGGAGCTGAAAGCAGAGCTACTGGTTCTCCATTAGTTAAGGTGGTTTGGGCATCTGATCAGAATTTCCCCAGCGCACCTCCCTTTGGGGGTTTCTGGGCACGTTCCACTAGGAGGAGCCCCGGGGAAGACCCAGAACTCACCGAAGGGACTATATATCCCTGGCCTAGGTGCGCCTTGGGATCCTCCAGAATGAGCTGGAGGATGTCGCTGGGATGTGGGATGTCCGGGTTTCTCTGCTGAACCGTTTGCCCCCGCTAACTTATAAGTTAGTGGGGGCAGGCATGGACTGGTAATCGGGCGTACCGGGCATTTTCCCGGTGGGCCGACGTGCTGTTTGGGCCGGCAGACCCGACATGTATATAAATAATATGTATTATTATTATTATTATTATTATTAATAAAAAAAATTATATATATATGTCGGCCTCGTTATATTTGTATAATGCATGAAGAAAAATAAAATCAGCAGCGCAAGAGTCTGTTCCGATCATCCGGCCCTTACCACAGGCTACTGCAGCCCATTGGTTATCATCCCTGACAGTCTAAAGGGCTAGGCCAATCATAAAGTAGAAAAACACCTTCACGCTCCATGTGGAACTTTGTGCAGCGGTGTTCACGGATAAGAAACGCAAGGGAGGCGCAGAGAAACTGCGCGAAAAAAGAAACGAGTTCTTCAAACGGATGCTGCGAAATGTGTCAAACTGACTGACATGTTCCCAACAGCAGGCCTTCATCTGCTCCGGTGTCTGATGTAAAATATGGTGGTGGTGGTTGTAGTCAGTGACGTGCGGTAGAGTTCATAGCTGGTGAGGCACTGACGTCATCAGAGTCAGATTTACAAATATATACACTTTACAGAGTAGACTCGTTGCAAAGTGCTGAAGGCGACTGATTGAGCCAAATTAATTCACCAAGAGACATGGAAAAAATATTGATTCTTTGATGAAAAAATAAAACTAAATTATTTGTCATTTGACTGGTAACAGTTTATGAGTTATGATGGATTTCTGCATTTGTGACACATTCTAAAACTATAACCCACACTATGCACATTTTATCACAAAAGCAAAACATGAATAAGTATCGCTGTCTTACCTCTACTTATAAATTAAGTCCATGCAGCGCTCTTTCTGAACAAAAATATCATCATTTTCCGGTAAAAACTCTTTATCTTCTTCAGATTTAAAACTCTCTTAGTCTCAGTGGAGCTCACTGCCAGGGAGGAAAGCCTTCCCTGATCAGTCCTGTTCCAGCTGTATGTTTAGATTCTTTTTAGTGCTTTACTTGTTTAACAAAACTCGCTAATAAAACATCCATAACTTGCTGTCACTCTACAGTTTTGGATCAGGAGCGGTGCTCCTTGAGCGCCCCCTGCCTAGAGGCCAAGGAACTGCCGGCCTCACCTACAACCAGCTCTTTGCCTTTTATGATCGGCCAGCACCACGAAAACATGTTACCTGCACACCGTTTGATGCCCAAAACACAATTCGTAATCCACATATATTAAATTGTGGAAAATCAGTTCATAATTGTTTGAACAATTGAATTTATGATCTAGAGACAGGAAGATGCATCACAGAATGGAAGCCAGCGCAGTTAACATGGGATTGCGCAATCCCAGGGGAGGCCAAGCTCGCTGCTGCCTCACCGGCTTCGCTATCAAGCGCCACCAAGGATTTACATGAAAAATAGAGAAAAGTCTGCGATTTTAAAGAAAATATGATCAAAAATGAGGAAATTACATAAATAAAATACTTATGACCAATGACTGAGTGAATCAAAATGTATATTATGTTATTATATATTTTCTTTCTTTCCATAATGACAAGTGAGGCCTGGCTGAGTTTACATTTTACAGTGTTAATAAATTAAGATTTTGGAAGTATTTTAAGTGTCCACTGTCACTAATTTCCATTAACCTGGCCTCAAGGTATTGCACAGTTGGTATACACATTCAGTACACAAAAAAAAGAAAAAAAAAAAAAGAAATGTGGGCCAGTCTAATCCAAAATGCCAGGGCCGATTTTTTGTCCCAGTCCACCCCTGAGTGGGGGCAACAGGTTCAGCTTTCTTTCATCTGAAAGACAATAATGAATGGATAAAACACTATTCACTGGACTGCTGGGCAGGCAGTGTCAATTGAAAAAGACTTCTTCAAATCTATCTTGCTGATATTAAACTAGATTTGCTGAGTAACATACAAACATCATGCCTTTCCCTCTTTAGTATGACAGTCTTACAAGTATAAAATGATTTGCAACATCAATCAACAAAGAACTACTGTGGTTACAACATTGCAGAAGCATTGATTTCTATCTTGAAAGAAAATTTTTACTAACAACCTGTACTTGTCTATTTTAACAAATTATTTTACCGTTACTGTGACTATATTGTTTTAGAAAATACATAGTGTTAAGGAAATAAAACATTTATTTTTGTCATGATATCTTAACTTATAGTTTTGTCACAGAGAAAAAAATTAGACTTGTGCCTATCTCCAGCAGGCATTGGGCGAGAGGCAGGGCTGTACTGTAATAGGACTGGACGATATAGGAAAAAAAAAGCATATCAGTAAAATAGAAATAATTTTGATCGATATTGATAATTATCAACAAATTCGAAATATATATTTTAAGTGCAGCCCTGACCATTTTATGCTTTTGCTTAGCGACCTATTTTTAGATAAAGAACACACAAACACTGAATTCAAACTCAACCCTTTATTCAACCAACTTTTTACCAAAACTGCAAGTTTTTATAAAAGAAAAGAGTAACGATTACCCTTTTAACTCTTTGAAGGGGGTGGAGCTTGGTTCCTGGGTCTGCGTTTGTGATTGGTTGGTTGGCTAGAACGCATAAGGAAGGAAAACTGTTATTCTATTGAACTTTTTATTATTTTCTTCTATGGATCGATATATATTGTTATTGAATTATCGTCCAGCCCTACCCTGTACCCATCTTAGAGACGCACAGGGGAATCAAGCATCCACACACACATGCATACCTGAGGCATAACTTACCCGAATAACTGAACAGTCACGTTTTTGGACCCTGGGAGGAAAGTGGAGTACCCGGAGAGAACCCACACATGAACAGGGAGAACAATTAAACTCATGCAGAAAGACCCCAGGCTGTGCTTCATACCCTGGAGTTTTTTCTGCAATTATGTTGCCTACTGCACCATTGTGCAGTCCGTCCTGAAAAAGTCTGTATTTAAAAAGAAATATTTTTCATATGGTTTAGGAATATTTAAACACATACTAAAAAAAGAATCAGTCTAAGGTTATTATAATTGGTTTGTCTCTTTAGCTTCAGCACAGCCATATTATTCCTGAATTTGAGTTGCACTCATTCTTCTGAAAATGTGCAGATACTAGAACGATAATTGGCAGAGACGTAGCGGCCTGAATGAATTTTTAACAAGACTACTTTAATAGATTGCAAGAATGTATGCCTCACTGGGATCAAAGTCTGAGGAGCAAAGGGGAGGATTGCGCGTCCTTGTTCTGTTACTTATGTAAGAGGATACTCCTGTGTGTTGGTGTGCCATCATGACTGCCAAAACATCCGACCAGATCTGCAGTTACTTATTACACTGCATCTTAACTGGGAGGAACATTACATAACAAGACCCTTCTCCTTAAATTCTCTTTTTTTCCAGTGGGACTTTGAAGCTGCAATTGCACAGTGGAGTAAGCCACCAGTGAAACCACAGGAGGGGGACGACTTCCCACTCCAAGACTGGCCAACAAATCCGAAGCCCTTCAGCGTCTGCATTTGCTCCATGGCAGACCTACCTCAGAAGAGTCCGTGTTCTGCAAATGAGAGCAGCTCTGCTCTGAGCTGAGCTGCTCTACAATGCAGTTTTCCACGAATAAAAGCAAAAGAAAATATTGGCTGTTATCTCTGATTTTAATGCAGTTTTATGAAATGTGCAGCAAACCCAGATGACTTGTTCAAAGATATGATACAAGTTCTAGTGTCACTACAGAAGCCTTGCTGAACACACACGTTCATCTCAGTACATTAAAATATCATGAAAAAGTTTAACAACTTTAGTAGAATACATAGTGATGTATTTCAGCCTACTGTTAATTTTTTCATGAATATGGACATAAACAAAATGAATTAAATTTATTAGAAAATCACATAAGACAAATAAAAAGGATTTTTATTTATAACGAGACGTTATGTTACTGCTTGTACAAATCAAGATTGCTGATTTGACAGATGTCCAGCTGTGGTCACGACTTCTCTTTTCAGATACGTTTTGCTTTTCGTTTGGAAATGGAGGCCCTAATATGCCTCTATAGGCAAATCATCCAGGTTGCTTGAGGTCCAATGTACAGTTTCCTCACTTGAGTGATCCGTAGGGAGACCATGTCATTGCTGGAGTTTTTTTATTTCTACATTTTGGGCTTTCGTTAGCTATAGACCAGAGTCACTGAAATCAAAAGATATGTATACCTGAAATATTTCACTCTGTTTGTATGAATGAGTAGTTGTTGTTTTAACCTGAATTAGTAAAATAAAGTCTGATATTTTCTGTTACTGAGACCCAATTGTAGTAGTAAATATAGGCACTCTTGAGCTCCTGAGATCCTAAATCTTTTTTGAAGGATTACAGAGAACACAACCCCAAAATGAAATGCACACCAACACAGTGTAAGGTTATCGCATCACATCCTGTATTTTGCCGGTCATCCTGGATTATCAGGGCTGGACTGGTAAAAGGTCCGGCGGAGCAGATAAGACCCAGACAGGACGGCCAGAGCTTGTTCGTCCTCTCCATTATTCATTAGGCCTCCACGTCTGTCTGCTGGCTCAGGGGCTTTATAAAAGATTAGAGAACAACATACTTGATCATTTTTTAACTGGGGGGACTTTAAGAGCTGATAACTAAACAATACAGTAAGCAGGGAAAAGATCGGGGTCACACAGAACTCCTCCCTGTTACATTTCCGATAGTAACTCATATGTTTGAGGGGAAAATAACTTGGAAACAGCAGATGAGATGTAACAAAGCAATTGCTGATATCAGCAGTAGCTACTATTGTGACCTAACACCTCATTCTTCTCAAAAACATGACCCAGAGGGTCAGTGGGGGGAATGTCCATGAATAATTGAAACAAATGATTTTACCTTGCTCAGAAATCTAAGAAGGTTTGACTGATTTGTTTTTTCCCCTGAAAGATTTTAAATGGATCAAAATTTAGACCTGAAACCAGTCAGATCCCACTGTCCAATACTAAGTTGACAATGCTGAATTCCCAGGCCTCATCTCTCTGATGCAACCAAAGCAATACAAATAAAAGCTGCGTCACACACAAAAAAAGGTGGAATTGTGTTCGGAAAAAGCGAAGGTCTGGATTAACACATCCAAAGCAGCAGCGGGGAGCCGGCCTCTCTGTTTGTCTTGGCCCGAGCGTCACTGTTCACCCGACTGAGGAGGACGAGGAAGATGCAGAGCTGATCTGAGCCGGCCGGACATTTTGTTCACCTTGCCTGTTGGCCAGGCGGGGAAGATGTTCATAACTCGCATCATTCCTGGAAAAAAATCAACCAGAGACAAAGCACTCATGAATCAACACTTTGCTGTTGCTGAATAACTCAGAATGCAGAGTTATGTAATGGGTTGCTCAAGCTGTTTGGAAAAAAGTGTCTCTTCTTTGAATTTACTTTCAAAGATTAAAACATGTGACACAGTTAAACTTTAGTTGCGTTTACATATCTTTAGAATTTGAAAATCTCTGATCTAGAACTATCACATAAAAAATTAAATTGAACAATCACAAAACAAGATTTCTTTTACAAATGAAAATCTAAAAAGAGTGCGGTGCATTTGTATTTAGTGCAACCAATTGGCTTTAGAAGTTAACTAATAAGTAAATAATGTTCACCTGTTTGTCATTAGTTTAAAAAGAGCCTTCCTGTGCCATAAAAGTTTTTTTTTTTTTAAGTTTGCCACCGCCTGTGTAATGGAAACAGCAAACCAGTGTGTGTGCTCTGTGCAGATGAGACCAAAATGAACTTTTTTGCCTAATTGCAAAACTGTGCGGCAAAAAACCAGCGCTGTATATGTACATATTGAAAACCACGTCCATTTCAATACACTTCACAAATATTTACTACTTGAAGTTATTTTTATTAGTGGTTTTAGATTTTTTTTTTATCAAGATCATGTAAGTTGGTTAAGAATGAAAAAGCATTGAGGTTCTTTGCTAATTATTTTTCCTGAATTCATGTTAAAACATGTTGGAGGCAGCATCCTGCTGTGGGGATGCTTCAGCAAGCACAGGGAAGCCAGTACAGGGCAATCCTAGAAAGGAAACCTGCAAAAAGACTAGTTTGAGGAAAACCTTCCAGCAAGAATGCAACAAATTAACCGCTAGAGGTACAACAACATGGTTTAAAAAAGTATGTTCATGTGTTAGCAAGGCCCGGGCAAAGTTTCATCCTGAATCCAGTCATGATATTTGTTGTTTAGAGCTGTTTTACAAAGAGGAATGAGGAAAGAATTCAGTCTCTAGATAGGCAAGGTTAATAGTATGGGCAAACACTCAATTTGAATTGGTTAGACCGAATCTGTAGTTGACAAAATTGAAATTAAGTCTTTTCTATTGGTTTGAAGAGGAATTTCACTAAATTGTAACTGAATTCAATGGTTTGTAAATTAGTTTGTTTGTTTGTTTTGAAACAGGAGGAAGGAGCTATAATTTAGGGTATTCGGATGGAGCCACAGTTTGACAGAAAGATTGAATATAAATACACACCACAATTTGTACACACGTTGTAGGAAAAAAACAAACTCTGCTTTTGGGAGCTTTTCCTCCACAATTACACACTTCTTGAAGTTTATCTTTATAAAGCAGGCCGGCCCAGTTCTGGGGACTCTTCTAGAACCTCTGGAGATAGCCTTGCAAAGAAGGATTCTTCATAAAATTAAGAACATTATGGATAACCCTAAGCATCCTCTTAATCAGACTGTTGTACAACAACAAAGTGTCTTCAGTCAGAGAATTCTCCAGATCAGCTGTAAGACAGACCGGTAGAGGAGGTCCTTCCTGCCTGCGGCCGTCACCATCTAGAACAGCGGTCACCAACCTTTTTGAACCTGAGAGCTACTTCGTTGGTACTTTGTCATACGAAGGGCTACCAGTACTGACTTTTGAACTGGAAGGGTCAGAGCTCACCTTAATGTTGCATAAAAATGAACATTTTCCATGTGTTTGTCATGTTTCAATCTAGATAAATGCAAGTGTGATTAAAAGGGAAAAGCAACAGAATAAAATATTATTTTAAACGGAGCTTACTGGTGGGTGATGCTATTTTTCTAAACAGGCCTGAGGGCACCACATGTGGTCCTTGGGGGCTACCTGCTGCCCACGGGCACCATGTTGGTGTCCTGTGATCTAGAACAACTTGTTGGAAAAAAAATAACATGTAACATGAGTTACACTAGCATTTAATTTTCGTTTGAGATTAATAAAGTATTTTTGAAATGAATTAAATCTACATGCAAAATAAAAACACAATAAAAAACAACACATTTTCTATTGCTATTTTTTTGAGCATGCATGACATTGTGTCCGCAAGTAAAGCTTCATTACTCTTTTTTTCTTTCTTTTTTAAAGCTTCATTACTCTATTTTTTTTTCTTTTTTTAAAAGCTTCATTACTCTATTTTTCTGTCTTTTTTTAAAGCTTCATTACTCTATTTTTCTGTCTTTTTTTAAAGCTTCATTACTCTATTTTTCTTTCTTTTTTTAAAGCTTCATTACTCTATTTTTCTTTCTTTTTTTAAAGATTCATTACTCTATTTTTCTTTCTTTTTTAAAGCTTCATTACACTATTTTTGTCTTTCTTTTTTTAAAGCTTCATTACTCTATTTTTTTCGTTTTTTAAAAGCTTCATTACTCTATTTTTCTGTCTTTTTTTAAAGCTTCATTACTCTATTTTTCTTTCTTTTTTTAAAGCTTCATTACTCTATTTTTCTTTCTTTTTTTAAAGCTTCACTACTCTATTTTTCTTTCTTTTTTTAAAGCTTCATTACTCTATTTTTCTTTCTTTTTTAAAGCTTCATTACTCTATTTTTGTCTTTCTTTTTTTAAAGCTTCATTACTCTGTTTTTCTGTCTCCTTTTTTAAAGCTTCATTACTCTATTTTTCTGCCTCTTCTGTTTTGGTTGTATTTACTTTCTGGTTGCAACTGGCGTGGTGGTCCGTGACGTCATGTCACGTCACTTCCTGTAGTCGAGCAGCCGGTTCAGTCCAGTAACCACAGCCCGCCGCTGTAGTAAAGAGCTCGGCTCCGTCTCCGAGAGCTGTCAACACTCGCCCCGGCTACCTTCCTCCGCCCCGGCTGGCGCCCCGCTCTGCTGCCGTGGGAACATTCCCCGAATAAACCCGGAGCGCTTCACGCTTCAGCGACGCTTTCCTTCAGATAACAGAGGGTCCCCGCTCACTATGACACGGAGGTGATCTTCAGAGTTTCCAGGTGGTTCTGGGTGAGTGTGTCAGTGTGAAATGTGTTCGCGGGGTTGCCTTCTTCACCGCCACCACCATGTGTTGTTTCCTACGAAGCGCAGCTAAAGCTAAAGCGGCAACGCTAGCCCTGCGTGTTAGCCCTGGCTGTCTCGCTCCTCTGGCTTGGCCCGTGGACAGCCCGTGTTGTGGAAACCATGTTTGCTGTTCTGGCAGAATGAGACTGACGGGAAGGCGAAGCGTGGAAGACGCGTGGAGCAAGTGGGGGGGCTAGCATCTCAGCCGCGCTAACCTTAGCCAGCTAGCGAAGCGGCTCTCAGCACAGAGTCCCGAAGTTTGGGTCAGGACCCGCATATTGGACACAAAACACCGAGTGGTGGGGCCTGCAGATCTTCAGAAATCTAATTTATTTCATAGATAAGCTTGTAAGCGAGCTTATCTGTTGTTATAAATGTTTTGTTATTGAAAAACAACTATTTAGAAGAACTGTAATGCTTCTGAGTGGTGTGAACATCATGTCAATGGGTTAAAAAATGAAGATTAAAGCATTAAAGCAAACGTTTTAAAATATTTATATCCCAAAGTTGTGACTTAAAAAAAGTGGGCCTATACATTTTACTGCTGGGTAATAATTCGCCAGTTATTTATTTATTTGTATTTTCTTAATGTTAGCAAATGCTTCTTGATGGATGTTCAGTCTAATGCAGCACGTAGGAGAAAATAATTCATCCGCTCATTTTTAGTACTTGTGTACTTGTGAAGGTGCTGTTTGTTTTGAAAATGGAAAATATGACAGTTTATCTCCCCCCAGCGAGAGTCGCTTATTTTACTTGGACACCAGATCTTTGTTTTTTCAGTGGCAGAAAAGTATTTGCTGACTAGGAATTAGAAAATATTTAAATTACAGATCATTAGGTTGTCTGAAAATCAATCTCATGCCAACCAACCATAAGCAACAAGAGTTTTCTTTGTGGAAATGGTGCTGCCGGGTTACTAAAATCACTAATCCAGTGATTTTAAAAAGCAATATAGCAATAAAGCAAGATAGCAGCCTTGTATTCTGTAAATGTAAAGTATGTGCTGTATTTTCTGTATTTGTTGTTATCAGAGATCGGAACAGCTGGATGAATAAAACCAGAGTGGCATAGCTTCAGGGCTTTTCGTATTTCTATAATTGTTTGAAACATTAGCAAACATTTTAAAAGGATTATTGAAAAAAGGGATTTCAAATGATATTGGGGATGTATGAATGTGGCATTTTTTTTATAATCTCAGATTTCTGGATACTTGGTGTGATATTTAAAACAAAAATTATAGCATTTAGAGTTTTTGCCAAGTTTAACAGTTTTTATTTATTTTTTTAGATTTCTCTATAAAATGTTCAGTAAACATTATTCAACAAATGTGCTCTACCCGTTAGGGTGGTTAGGATAAATATTAATTGGTAAATTCCTTTAACATTTATTTAAAAACAATGTTTGGATAGTCAAAATCTACTAGAGCAACCAATCTGAAAGGCACATAAGAGACTAAAAGTGCGTTCACACCGAATGCAGTTTCAGCGACAAAGTTGCCTCTTGTGTTTGCTGTCAAGCCAGAAATACAGCAGTGCAATGGCGCTATCTGGTGACGCTTTCACTTACCCGCCACTCCAGCCTCCTCACTCACTCTTCTGCAGTCTTGCTCCGTTCTCTCAGTAGTAATAATTGGTTGAGTCATACAACTCAGGTCGACCGCAGACCATTAATATAAGCTTTTTTTTCCATGTTGAAAGAAAACTGCCCAACATCACAGTCACATCCATTTCCTGATTGGCGTTCACGTCACAGGTGTCGTGCTGCTCTGGCTTCGCTTTAATCACGTCGCTCCTGTGTTGCGCCTGCCTGTACATGGGGATGTCATGTGAAAGTGGTGCTCGGGTCGCCAAACTCCCGTTCGGCATGAACGTACCATAAGTTTTACAAAAGCATGTGTTCATATATCAGATTAGTGGATTTTGCTAGACAGGAATTAAAAAAAAAAACGTAGAATGAAAGGTTTTTGTCTTTTGAACCTGTTGACGTCAACCTACCATAGCAAGGATGGAGCTGCGATTGAAGCAAAGATAACACCCGTGTATTCGACAATCATGAGATATATTTACTGTTGTAGCAGATTAAAAGACCATTTATAAATGAATTAAGCCAATGTTGCAGTTCATTCGAACTTACCTCTTTTAACTGGTTTATGAGCAGTGCTTGTGTCATCAGTCATCGAGTACTGAGTCTCTGCCACAGTTGCTTTGTGGGTCGGACGCTGAAAAGTTCGGCATCCACAGCTCTAATCTACGCTGTGAGACGCGCCCCTGCTTCATAGTGGTTTGTGGCACTGATTCATTGCCAGAATGCACTCACCTGATGTCATCCTTTTATATTATTCAAGCTAGCAAATGAAGCATAAGTAAGCATAATCTTACAGTCACTCAGATTACACACGTGTCATTCCGATCTTTAGGTTGATGGTGGATGAACCGCACTCTTTGTCTCCAGGCCGTTAGATTTCACTCTAGTTCTCATTGAATTCTCATCATTTGTGTAATATTTCCATCGCTGTGACATCGGTTCTGCCTGCATATTTGTTCCTAAACACCTAAAACATCCAACAAGAGAATTAACCTACAAATGAAAAGCATTTGCAAAAATATTTGTGCAAGTGAATTAACTGTTTTATTTAAAGTAACAACTCGATTATGATTACAGGCAATGAGGCTTTCTAATGGAGCAAGTCTGCTGAGTTGTAAACTCTCAAAACAAGTAGATTAATAATCCGTTTTAAATGTTTATCATACTTGTGCTGCATTTGTTACGTCTCAAAAACAAAGACGCCTTCCAGAGGGTTGTGCCAGATATTAATAGTTTCACTGCGTGGAAGGAAAAATGTTTTATTGCAACTAAAAGAATAACAATATCAATCTGTTGCTCCTCTTTGTTTATTTCCCAGTTCATAATACCGGTTTAAAAGAAATCAACCCTAATGGCTTTAGTTCATATTTGGACATTTGCCCAGTTATGCTGCAATGTTAATTATTATCTTGAGGCTGCATCTCCTCAGGTTCTTGTTGTGGTGCCGACGTTATTGTCTTGGGTATCTGGACCGGATGTAAAGTTTTTCTTCTCAGTCGTTTCTTAAAAGTCTACTTAGGATGCTTGATTTTGAAAAATGTTGTAAACACCTTTGTTTTGGTTAACCAGGTAATCCAGATTATTTGAGACGCTTCCCAGTCAAAATTGGGATTAACAACAGATCTGTTGCACCTGAAGAGCAATCAAATGGCCTTGAATGTGAAGTTTTCCCCGATACCTTCTTGGTGAATCCTCCCTTTAAAATAACTGATAAAGTTATAACACATTTTTTTTATTAAAACGTTAATAAGATTTAGATTATTAAAAGAAACCCCACAAAATCAGCAATCTAATTTAATCTACTGCAACAAGCTCGGGAAAAAGGACTACCGGTAAATTGAAAATGTCAACTCAAAATATGATGAAACATAAAAAATTATTTCTACAAAAATCAAGAAATGTTTCAGCTTTTAATAAATAAGACCAAGTAATATTGCTCATTTGTTCATAATTTTAGTGCAGCTACTAAAATATTGTGTATATTTATTGAAATTAAGGCAGAATATATAATTCAATATATAGCTCTAAGTACTTTCAGTATCGTCTGCTCACAGATTATTCCTGGGTTGAACAGATTTCTTGTCTTGCTGGGTGGCGCTGATACCACGGAGTAGCAAATCTTGCAGGTCGTGTGTTTTTGATCCATATCGCCAGAGTTTGCAGTGTTGGTATTTTTCATTCTCGGCTGTTTTCAGGTATAAAATGGTCCTGTCTGCTGCTGTAAGTTTGATACTGACCATGGGTCCGTTCACGGCCACCAGGGGACAGGACTGCTGCTCTTCCCCTCCTTTTGACTCCTTCACCAGCTCTGACCATGGGTTCAGGCTCTGTGAAGCGCTGAGAGGGAGACCTTGTAATATAACAGTGTGCTTTCAAAGCAGAATATGGCAAAATATTACAAGAAACAAATAACAATTTGGGATTGCCACTCTGCTTTTGGGAGCTAAAATGTCCCCAAAGAAGTCCTTCTTTAAGCTTCTTGCAAATGTTCCTGTTGGCTCTCTAGGGGGGCATAGTCTCTTGGAGGACTCTTCTGCTGGTTTCATTTTTGTACTTGTATGTTTCGAGCTGCACAACATATTGAGTCACGATTGACGTTGTCGCTCTATTAATGTGTGCAACACGGCACAAGCCTTCTGGTTGGTAGGGCTGCACAAAATGATGCAGATTTCTTGGTATTGTAATATCGCAACACATATATTGCAAAAAAAACTGCCTGAAGTGAAATAAGTGTTACCTAATTATCTGCTACCATGTATCCAGCCTCTATGACTGGAATAAATTTGTTGTTGAGTTTCAAAATAATAGATGTTGACTATGAGCAGCTTTATCAATAAAACCAGGTTGAGATGGAAAGAATGAATTTAGTTGTCCCCACCCACCAGTAGCTGGACAAACTACTTATTATGTGGTGTTCACGTTTGCAATGAACCCAAGGCAGATTAAACCTTTGCAATCATTTGTTTATCACAAGATGTTGTTGCAACATTCGCCGGTATTCTCCTAATATTGTGCAGCTCTGCTGGTAGGCTGTAATATTTCAGCTGCCATTCCTTCAAAGCAACATGTTTGATTACTTGTTATGACCGTCGTTGTCTTCAATGGCCACAACCGACGTGGATCATATCGAGACCTTAAAGCGCACAAACGGGCTGGTGAAAGCAATGTGGGTTCATTCTAATTGATGTGATATGGTAATTGCAATATTTAACCATAATTATGCAATGTCATGTTTTCCAGTCACCCAGACCTATACGCGTTATTGCCGGGACTTCAGATTCTGTTTCCGATTCTTTGATTTATTTACTGTAAATTAGGGCTGCACGATATTGTGAAAAGTTGCGATATGCAATAATATAAGTAATTGCTGCGGTAATGATATAGCATGCGATAAATACAGAAAAAAATTAAAGTATTAATGTCGTTCCTGTTTTAAGATCGTAGCAAACCGAGACCCGGGAATATTAGTCGGCTATCCAGCTACTAGAAAACGAAAACAGTCGTCATTTCCGTCATGAACACCAGGTTTTAATGAAAAGGTTTCCTCTGTCTTGTGATGCTTTGGCGTTAAAATGACTTAGCTGCAGTTTCTTATCAACTTTACCACCCTTTTCCCTTCTCAAACTTTTTTGTTGCATTAAACAACAAATGTCACCAAACACTTATTACGCTTCAGGGAGAATATTTGCGATATGCATATTGCGATCCGTGATATTTCGATGAAGATAAATTTGCGATGTATTGTGCAGCCCTACTGTAAAAAGTTAAATTCTCTCATCTTTAACTTTCAGTCGTGTTGATCTGTATTTACAAAGTATCATTTTTAAAACTCTTACTCCTGTGGTGTTCATTAACCATGGAAAAATACTTAGGCAGTACTTTTAGGCAGCTGCTTACTATAAGGGTGGCTTTGTTCCTTGAGAATATTATTCTTGATGTTATGCCCTAAACAAAGCATAACATTTTGATTATTTATTAAAGGTAGATTGTTACAAAAATGTTATATATGCATAATGTCTGGCTAAAAGCTTGAAAATGTGTGTTTCCCTGCGTTTCTTTGCTTCGTGACTCTTCATACATCCAGTTGTGTTGTTGTAGCCTCACCCTGCTGCCCCGCAGGCTGCTTCACTGAGGCTTCAGAGATATTTTTGCTATAGCTGCAAAAGGGAAATGACCTTTATCCACATGTATTATTTTTTTTTCTTCTTCTTTGCAATACCTCTGGTCCATGTCCCTGGAGCCTTTTGAGAATTTAGAAAGCAGATATTACACCCCTGCCTCTTATAGTTGCAAAACATAATGTATTATGTCAAGTTGTGCGTGCCCAATAGGTTAGATGTCCTCCTAAGGTGATAGAAACCTCTCATATTTCAGTGTGTGATCGACACGTCATCTACAACGTCCTAAAGCTGTTGTCTTTCAGGATACTTTCTGCTACAAAATAATATTTATGAGCTTATTTAAAATAGTTTAGAATTGATGGGCTGAACTTGCCGTTTTCCACCATTGATCTAGTTTCTTTGAGGCGGTTTTGGGAGCTGCCTCCTCAGTTTAACCACCGTGGCACCGATCTGCCGCTGGCCTTTTGGCCAACGTCTCAAAGACTTTTCACAGTCGAGCTCCAACACAACAACCTGCTGACGGAAGGTCTGCCACGTGGATTCAGAGTTAAGACGAGAAATACCCTGACATGACAGAAGTCCTCTCGACAACCCAACGTGTTTTGATGCGGGAGCCCCAGAGGAACATCGGTCTAGAGCGGGTATCACAGTTTTCCTCCAGGATGAGCAGAATGACCCATCAGTGAAAGTGAGAACACGTTCAATAAAAAAACTCACACAACTGTAAAGTTTAACAGAGCTTTACAAACTTGATGGTAGGTAACTCGAGGCCTATAAAAGAGTTTTATGGCGTTGGGTTAGCCTGACGTCTGAAAATTTAGCCCATCTTTTTCCTCCTATAGAAACTTGCCGGCAGACTGGGATTCAAACTCATTACCATTCTCACTCCTTGTTATCATTTAGAGCAGGGGTGTCAAACTCATTTTGGTTTGGGGGCCGCATACAGCTTAATCTGATCTCAAGAGGGCCACACGAGTAAACTCATTGCAAGATTAAATAGAACTAATAAAAGTGGGCTTGTTGTTGATTTTTATGTTAAATGAATTTCACTTTTACACAATATATTATGAATAACCTCAGCGTTTTTAAGAAAAGTATGTGCAATTACAACAATACTTTTACTCAGTTAAACATTTACTTGTGCATTATGCATAAGAACTGATCACAGTGATTGTACAATGTTGAAAAACATTTATTCACATTTTCTGGAACTTAAAAACACTGTCCTGCATGACAAAATACATCAAACAGATAAAAATAAAGAAATTATTTAAAATCAATTTTCCACATCTGAAGCTCAGTGCTACCATCTGCTGATTAAAACACAGCGCCCCTCGTGGACAATATAGGAACTGCAGATTTTCAATTAAACAAAGTACATGTTTTTTTCAATAATTGTTTTATCATTCTCTTCCTTTTATCTCCTCTTTCTTTCATCTATTCTTTTTTTCTTCTTGTTCTTCCTTTCCTCTCCTACTTTCCCATTGTAGTGTCCATATCATTTGAGATATTCCCCGCATGAATCATAATAAAACTATTCACATTCATAAATCAAGCGGGGCACTATGGCAAAAGCAGTACTGCTCCACTTGGAAAAAGTCAAATCTGATGAGCTCTTTTTGGCATTAAGACAACAATTCTTATTGCCACATTGCCAGACAGGACACTGAAAAAAATTATTTGTTGAATAATGATAATGCATTTAGCCACTGGGCCGGACTAAATTGTTCGGCGGGCCGGAACCGGCCCACGGGTCGTATGTTTGACACCCCTGATTTAGAGTCTCATGTTTCATTGTTAGCGGGATTCGCTTGCTGGTTGTCCATTTTTATTTATTTTTCTGGGTATGTGCTACATGTGTGAAACTCTGCCTCCTGGGCTGGTTGAGCATGTTACTCACTACACTAAAGGAACCATTTACACCACTGTAGACATGAGCCCGTCACTGGTATCAGGTTACAGGGAGCTATTCAGGGCCTGGAATTCAGAGCGGGATTGCGGGTTTTGCGCATTATGTAACCGGTTCCCACAGGTCTAGTTCATACAAGGCGAGACGTTCCCGCATGTAGTAACAGCGGTACAGAACGTGACCATTTGGAGCAAAGTCAAAAACTACTGTACTTCTCTCTTTAGCAATACGAGCGCGCTCTCTGCTGTCGGATCATCTCTTTTGCTAGCCAAGCTACAAGGATTCAGCGATGCTAACCGTAAGGTAACTCAAACATGGACCGCTTGTTAAAGTAAATCCACTTTTACGTCAGCTGAGGAACACAGGAAAGAACTGCTGGCGACGCTGAAGCCAGTGACGTTGGGATTGACCCGGATCCTTACGAAGCAGCCCAAAGACGCGTTTCTTCTTCTGCCACAATTTCTGTGGCGGTTGGCACACATTAGGTAGCATTGCCGCCACCAATTGGTTGGGAGTATGGATAAGACAAGTTTCAGGCTAATTGGCTCAAAATATATTCATGGCTGGAACACCATAATGGTGAAATGAACTGCTCTCTTTGTAAAACCTATGGTGCTGTGCCTTTTATTAGCCGATGTTATAAAACGTACACTTTGCGTCGCCACTCAGATGGTGTTAGTTTGGGAAAAAAAGCTTGTAAGGGGGGAACTCCCCCAATTTTAAAGACTGCATTTCAGGCTCTGCTATTTACAGGTAACTTATCATGCAAAATCCACAATATTAGCTCTCGAATACATTTTGTTGCATGCTTGCAATCTCTAGAAGAGCAGAAAAGTTGAAAGTCGTCTCTCCAGGGGCTGCACAGATATCGTCATACTCTGTTTGAGTCATATTTTTCAAGCTGTTCAGTTTTCTCTGTTCTGTATAAAGATTTTTGAACAACTACAGTATTTGCTGCAAAGCTGCTAAACAAGGCAGCAACGGACTTCCAGATTTTCGCTGTGATCTTTGTAGTCCGAGCTGAAGGATGCTGCAGCTACAAGAGGACAGGTGAAAATGTTCAGCTGTTGGGTGTATTAACCCACGCAATTCATTATATCGACCCCCAGCAGGCTACAAAAATGGCCGGACAGGGTGGAGTGGAATGCTCTGTGACCCGGGGAGAGTTTGGGCTACTTTAGATTTAAAGAGACGGCACCAAAACGAGCTGCTCTCAGACGCACCTCAGAACAGGGTCAAAAGGGAGAAGGTTAAAATGAGAAATTCAGACCAAAGCCTTGCAGTCCCACTTTATATAGACCACAGCTGAATGATTTCAATGTGAAAAGGATGAACTGAAAAGCATGATGTCCCATTTAAATGTTGGTTTCATTAAAAAGTGGTAAAATATCCCTTGTACTGTACGGTTTAAATGAGAGCGATGCAGTGCTGCCCCCTCCTACAAAAAAAGCCAAATTTGGCAGCATAAACTAGATCAAACATTTTATGTGTGGCAGATTGGTAAGATCTTTGACCGGTTTTATGAAATATACTTGTAGTCCTTTTCTGTAACATCGTTAATGATTTTAATAAACATCAATATTGCCCCAAGCTTCAGCCCAATAAGCTGCTGATTGATAGTCTGGTGTTTCTCTTCCTGTAATACTGAGACGTTTCTTGAGACGGTCTTTTTTTAAAGGCAGTTTGCAGGTGGTAACAGCCACTGGGCGATGTTTACCGGCTCCATTTGTTTTATTTGTTTCTTTGCTCTGACATTTCCCGCAGCAGTTTATGCATTATCCGTATTTATCGAAGAAGGAAAAAAACATCCTCTCTTTCTGCACGTCACGAAAAGGTTTAAGCAGAACAAGGCCTAGTTATCCCAAAACTTCATTTGGAGACTCTTTGGTCAGTCTGTTACTTTATAAGGATGTGATTTCTGGTTGTTTAAAGCTAAATCCTCCAAACAATTAATTTAGTAAGCGTTGGTTTTAGACACCGCAGGGCTCACTCTCTTTTAAAAAAGAGAGAGAGAATCAAAACATCCTTAATTTCTCGCACAGTGGGAAAAGCAGGTCTTTATAGATTGTCGGGCACTTTCCCTGTTAATCCAGAAGCATGCGGTCAGACTTAAAGGTTTTGATCAGTGGGATTAAAATGTTTTCCCCCAAACCTTTCCCTTCAGTTTTTTTTTTTTTTTCTCATTGCGTCAAATTTTGAGAACTCAGGATCCGGGTTAACCTTCTGATTATTTCCTTTTTCTAAACATTGATACACTTTGAGATTCAGACCCTGTAACGCGTGGGAACCATTAAAGAAAAGAAAGGTGTGTTTTAGAAAATGTATGCCATTATCAATGAGAGGTTTGCTCTTTTAGCTGCTGTTAGCCTGAGTTCGTCTGTGGCTTCAGTCATTTTGAGTTATGTGTTTGCGTTTTGTTACATCTGCACTGTTTGAATATTAGATCTGTGGGCTATTTCACTTTTATTTTTACTTTTGAAAATTAACTGTATCCTTTTTACTGTCATGCTTTATTTGCCTTATTTGGTTCTCCATAAGCTAATATTGTGTTATTATTTTACATTACATTTGCATTTGAATTCTTAATAGGTTTTTGATTGACTCTCTACAAAAGCCCATCTAGGGACAAGTGCTGCAAACTTGGTCACGCTATCAGAACCATGATACAGGCATGGGACTACTGTTTTATTCAGTCTGTCTATGTAAGTGTGTGTCAAATAAATCTAATAAATAAATAAACTTATTTTGCCTTCATTGGAGACAAACGTCCTCGGTTGATTCTTCCTCTTAGAGCTGGCGGAGGACGAGTTTTTCAGTAGCCAACTGAGGAAGGGCAGATGATCAGAAACCTTTTTAAAGAAGAAGTCCAGGACCAGCCGAGATAACCATCACGACCTCGCTGCTTCACGGCGGTGAACAAAGCTTGGCTGCAATACTCCATAATCATGAGAGGAAGTGATAAAGAAAGCACATTGAGTGCAGAGCATGATGGCAAAAAAAAAACACTTTCCTCCAAACGCTTCCATGAATTATCGGCTTCTGTCGTTAGGTCATAGCGTATTGTTCGCGCCTTCCTTTTTTGTCTTTGAGTTAAAGAGGAGAGGAGAATATATCTGCTCTTTAATGAACGTGTTGTTGACAATACGGTGAGGGCGGTAGTTGAATTAAACGATAAACGTTGAATTAGATGACAAACGCACAGTCAAGTTACTGATTGTTATATATGTTCTGAAGCTGTAGGAAACCTGAAAACTCAATTTATTTTATTCAGTAGATTCTTTGCATGTACCCCCCCCCCCCCCACCCCTCCCATTACTTTTCAGGAAAAGAGATAAAAATCTTATTTAATAATGTTTGACAAGTTATAAACAGCTGCCCATTACTAAATTTCCATCAAGCGGACATTGCCTATTAATACAGTGGTAGACTAATCAAACAAGAGACAACAATGTGGCCTCAGGCTGGGCTCAAGGACGCTATAAATAACAAACCACGCTGACTCCTATAGACGCCAAACAAGGCCTCAATATTCCAGTGAAAACAGCGTTAGCCTGATTTTTCAGAGCACAGCGCGTATCTCACGGTGATTTTCTCTGCTGGCCAGAAAACGTGCGACGACATGCCATGGTATTGTAACGAGAGAGCGGCTGTAAGGCTCATTAGGACTAAATCACCTGATGGTTACCCCTGTCACGTTATTACTGTCCCATGATTAAGCTCTTGGGGCCATTCTTCATCATCTTGGCAGCTACAGTGAACTGCATTTCGTTGTACCCTGTAGGAAAATAACCACTTGAGAAGCTCCCTCTAATGTTTAATATTAAGACAAAATTAGAGAAAAATCACCAGGGTGAAGTGGACATTTTTATCTGCCAAGTCAGGAATGAAATTTTGTCCATATTCTTTTCAGCCATTGTAAAACCCGACTTACTGTCAAATCAAAGACAGCATGGGAGGGGAGTAAATATATTCATAGCAAGACTTCATTGTGAGACAAGTGTTTGTACCTGAATAGAATAAACAAAGAAAATGTGACCCGGATGGGAAAATAAATCATGATCATCATCACAGGACTCATCGTTGCCTCTGCTGCGTTCGGTCGGATCCAGGACCGGGAGCGACGGCAGGCCCGATCTGTTCTGGTTGGAAAAAACAGTGTTAATCGCGTGTTCACAAGTAGAAATTGTTCAGCGCTGTGCGTGAAACTGGATTTGAGGGAAAACAAACGGACAGATGTGCTGATAAATTGTTTCTGCTTTTACTGTTTAATCTGCACAGCAGCAATGATAAACTCTTGTACAAAGAAAAGGCTTCAGTATAATTCATGCTGCCTTCAAACCGCAAATTTAAAAAGTATCAAGAATTGATAAAGTGTGATTAGATGTTGGCTGTGTTTAGTTGTTTTAGGTGTATAAATGAAAGTCGGAGTGAAGCGGAGCTCCTGATTCATGGGCTCTGGGTTCAGAGGGTGCAGCTTAGCTCCTGTTCCTGTTTCTCAGGGGGTTTTCTGTACATCAGCTGAGAGCCTCCTTTGATTCACATGCTGGGATCTGTGTCGCTGTGGAACAAAATAATCTGTTTGGCCTCATCATTAGGTTTATTCTAAGGTTTAAAGCACCAGATAGAAAAAACTAACTTGCCCGTCAAGTGCGTCCTGAACAAGGTTTTGTTGCTTTTTTGCGTCAGAGTGTGAAAGTCGACTCCCTCTGCTTGCTGCTTAGAATAGAAAGACCATTTTACATCCGTCTTTGAGGGGAATGCGGTGTCTTTTATTGTGCCTCAACATTGAGATGATTTCCTGCGTTTTTATTGGTTGGCAGCAGCAGAAGGAGGGGCTCGTCCAGGGCGCCATCACTGCAAGAACCGCCTCTGCTTTGATGCTTTCCTCTATCCGTTCTCTCTCCTTCAGTGCCCCTTAACATCTTGAGCATCATTACTTGTGTCAGGTGTCTGCATTTACATCAGCGAGACTCTATCTAATGTGTTGTTGACATGCAGAGCAGGAATTCACGATACTAGCAATAAGATGAGTATCCTTTCAAATATTAATAGTGTTTATAGCAGCCAGGAGCTGGTGTGAGATTCTCAGGGCCATAACCTTGTGTGAAAATACTACAGTATCACTGTGTTGGCATAAATGTATGTGTGTGTGTGTGTGTGTATATGTGTGTGTGTATAAAACACACTTTGACTGAAAACAGAAAAATAAACACTACTATGTATTCTTTGAATGTCTCAAATACTGTAAAGTGTATTAAGCTCTATTGTTTTGTAGAGTTTTTTTTTTTTGCTTTTTCAAAATGTCACTCATTCCTGTTATTGGTGTAAAAACACACTACCGTATTCTTCGGAGCATAAGGCACGTTAAATATTCTTCCCAAGTGTGTAATATCACTCCGCCCCTCCACACCTCTCTCCTGAGAGGGACAGCTATCCGTCTCTGTCGGGAGGACAGAGTAAGACGGACCACACTGCCGTTTTTAACATGAGGCCAAAATAAACGTAACTTTTATATTGAATTAACTTACTAGGTTTATAGTTGGTAGCATGTACTCCGGGCAAGGGTTGCCTTACATGAATCCACTTCTAGTTTAGACATTACAGTCAGGCAGTCTTGTAGACAGCTCAAGGGGTCCGTTCAGGTAGTGACACAGTTTACCGTAATGCTCCGAATATCCATTGAGCAGAGTGGCTTCGTTGCTAACCAAGGTCATACTTACACATTTTAACAGATTTTTTGAGCACATTGTACCACATAAAATCAGTCAGTAAGCACAACTTTAATCATATGTAAGGCGCACTGGATTATAAGGCGTACCATCAGTTTTAGAGAAAATTTAAAGATTTTAAGTGTGGCTTATTGTCCAAAAAATACGGTATTTCCCCCTTTCTAAGCCCATGAAATAATCTAATCCAACACCCTGAGGGTCCTCTTGTTTTCTAAAACCTTTTAATCTAGGCCTCATTAACAAGTCAAGATAAAATAAGGTTGACTCAATATGCTATGAACCTCCAACCCAAAACTGATGATGTTCTACACACACGTGCTCTTCAGATATATCCACGACTGCTTGCTATTTGCTTTGACATTGTCTTGTTAGTTTAAAAAATGTCTTGTGACTGCTCAATAAATCACTGATTAATGTTATTTTCCCCCCAAGCTTGGTCTGTTACTGTGTAAGGGGAATGTCTCTCCCAGTTGAACTTCAGTTTGTCATGAAATATGTAACAAAATTGCCTTTAAATTTCTATAAACCTTATATAAAATCATGCTCTTCTCTTGTGTTTGGCTCTTCTCTCAGGGTTCCAGGTTGGTGTTGTGAGAGAGCAAGCTACCTGTGGGGAGGTGGACCGCCTGGGGCGTCGTGTCCCTTGTTCTCAAGGTACAAGCTTATCTTAGACCAAATATTAGTCCAATAATCAGGCTATTTATCACTATGCATTCATCAATGCATCTTTTTCCCAATCCGATACGGATTCAGAAAATCCTCTGCCTTGATTAGTTCCCCTGGCCACTGGGATCATGAGCGACAGTTTCAAGCGTTGTGCGTCGTGCCGGCGGAACGACGCACAACGGCAATGCAAATAAAGTAAATGGACTTTACTGCAGTGTTACTACAGTGGTGGACTGGGGCTACTGGGGATTTCCCCGCTGTGCCGGTGGTTCAACCCATGGAGATCCTGTTGCGCTCTGCCCCGCAGTCGTCTCAAATGTCTTCTCTGCTCTACCTCTCCTCCGCAGCAGCCAGACTCTGCTCAACGCACGGCTGCGTAGCGGACCTTTTAACTCGTGAACGAGCGCTACAGGGCCGACCGGCAGACTTAGTCGCAGAGTCATCAAAAAAAATTAGTCCCATAAAGCCTGGCCAACGAAGACCAAACACCTTCTGCGGCGTTTCTAACTCGGCAGTCACGAATCAAAAGGCCTCTTCCCTAGTCGTTAAGTTGCGCTGACAGTGAGAAGTTTAGAGATGGGGGAGGGAAAAAATGGAAAGGCCTCCGGGAAAGTGCAGCAACACATTTAAACATTTCTGGCTTCTGCTAAAGATGAATATGATAAAATGCTGCAAAGTGATGAGATTCTAGATGGTGTAGCAGGAAACTGTCCGTTTCTGCAGAAGGTACTCATAGTAGGCTTATTTCTTTCCAGTTCTTTATTTTGTTACATTCAAATTAAGTTTGTAAGTTGTTTTGTTGCAAGGAAATAAACTGTGGCTTTGTTATAGTTTACTTTAAAGGCTATATACCATATGTTCTTGTTGTATAATATATTGGCCATCTGGGAATAAAAATCCCCACATTACTATGGTAACTGATGTATACTTAAGTAAGAATCAAATCGAATTGTGAGGTTCTTAACAATACCCAGCTCTGGTTCCTAAAACCTCCCATTTAAGTTGATGCTAGAAAATATTGAAATTATAAAAAGATTTTGCTTATGCGCTGTGGCTTTATTCAAACCTTTTCATTATCAGAGTAAGGGACATAAATGAATGACCAGTGTTGTGGTTATGGCTGTCTTCAGTTCAAACCCTGCAGACTGCATCTATGGGTGCCTGAGCCAGACTCTTTGCCCCAGATTGCTCCCCAGGTGCTGTAACGCTGCCCACGGCTTCCTAAGGGATGGTTTAATGCAGATAACAAATGCAACGGCATAAAGATTTCTTCTTCTCATTATTATTATTATTATTATTATTAGAGCAAAATAACAAATGTGACCAATCATTTCTTGGTTTTAGTATATTTGTATTACTCTGGGCTCTGTGTTTATGTGAGCTGTTCCAATCCCACACATGATGTGAAGAAAACTATTAACTTTAGCTTCAATTAATAAGCAACTTAATATAAATGGAGTTATCTCCAGGGTCGGTCGCCCTATGAGTGAGCTTGCAGTTTCCAACCCCCTGTTATTTACCTAGTCTCTGTTTTTCTAACTACGTGGGCAGCATGATATTGTAAATCATGTCATTGGGGTATTTTTTGTTAAATACTGCGACAAGAATAACAGTTGTGATAATTGCACATATTCTTCCCCTCTCTCTTTCTCGGCTGTGCTTCCAGTGCACTCTGTGACTTTTGCCGTTTTAGATGCTGTCATTTGTGTCAACTGTGGGGATCTCCTTCACTCAGACGCTGTTTAACAGACTGAATATTACACCAGCATACTAAGCGCGACTTCATGACACTCTGTTTTTGCTGCTCTAGTAACTAAACAGGCTTAATACTACAATGGGCTGTTTATAAGATTCAGTTTTGTTGCATTTCCACCATGGTTGCTGAATTTTTTAGGAGAACAAACTTGCAATGATGTTGCTGAAACCAGTAATGACAACAATAACAAGTAACCCAAAACATCCTTGAGTTTAGGTCTCAAGGATGTTTAAAATCTATCCAACTAGTACAAATGCCTGTTAGATAGATGTTAGCTGGGTTAAGTAGTCAGGTTTTATCTGCTCTGCTAGCCATCCTGAAGTATTTTCTTAACTGAAATGCTGCTTGTTTTTGGCCATCTGTTCCTCCCCAGGACTCCCATTTAAAGTTTTGGTTGGCACTTTAGCTGCAACCTGGGATGCAAACACATTTAATAGTTTATTAGATTAAAGTTTGTTCCGTCCGCTTAACGGATAACATCTGCCTACAGACCTTTAGGTGTTTTAGTATGGCCACGGCTCATTTTAAGCGGAGCCACAGCACAGTAGTTGTAAATGAGATGATTATTGCGGAGGCAACGTAAAGCTGTCCCAACGATGTCCAGTGTGAGATTATTTAACAGTTTAATAAGGACAAGAATGCAAAATGCAATTTATGCAGTTCTTTTTTTTTAACATAAACACTCGACAAGCTCCTTAGGTTGTCACCTAAATGGTGCCATTCAGTCGTTCTGCATGGCGGAGCAGCGTCGACTTCTCGACCAAAACTGATCTGCTGGGAGGGGTGAAAAAAGCTAAACTCCTCTGGCTCCTCCCAGTGGTCCTTCTGTGGGGGAGGAGCTGTGGCTGCAGCAGAGAGCAAAGAGGAGGGACCTGCAAGGTGTGCTTCTTCAAATTTTCAGACTATGTCCATGATTTTCTCAAAACGGTATTAAAACTCCCTACGACAGCTTTAATACAGGTGGCACAATAGCTAAAATATAATGATTTGCCTCTTTAATTTCAGCGTATTGTAAAAAAAAACCTAGCCCTGTTGATACAAGAGACCACTCTAAAATCAAATAGTTGTTAGTCAATCGATAAGAACAATCAACTTTAGATTAACTCAATAAATGATCATTTTGCATCCCTAGTTTGAATAAAGTTTTTTTTTTTCAACTACAAATGTTTCTAAAAAGCTTTTTTGTTTAATAAAAAGACAGGCAGTGCGCAGCAACAGCTAGTGGTGGGAAGCACTGTCCCACTCTGTGATCCATACATCCGGAGAAAACGCCGGATGAGTCCGGGACTTTCAAATGTTTTGATGGTGGAAATATTTAAAGCTTCAGAAACCGGAACTTTTTCAAACCCTTTGTACACATTGATACCAGCAACCAGGCCAGGCCTCCTCGGTACTTTCACCCTCGAGAGTCAATTTTTAAGTTCCCTCTTGCTGCGTCCTTCTGTCTGCGGCTGTAATCCAGAGTAGAGATCTCACAAACAACTCTGTGATGCACTGTTGTTGGTATTTCCACTCATTGCAGTAGTTTGGGAGGGAATGTTCTGCCTGTGCTGCACCCACTGCACCGGCCAGGGGGAGGCTGCCATTGGAAAATACAAGGAAGGGCTTGGTCCTAAGTAAAATATCCCAGAGTATGCCAGAGAAAAGGTTCTCCTGGGTGTAGCTGCCTGATAAGATCAGAGTTTGAGCGCAGTCACACAGGGTTTTCTGGTGTTTAAAGGGGCAATGCAGGACACTGAGTGGTGACCCTTGATCAAACCTGCCGACGCTTTGCTGCAGGAACCTGGGTGAAAGCACCATAACGTTCCACGTTTTCTCAGAGGACGCTCAAATTTAAGGAGAGCAGCAGTTACACTTTCACAGCAACTCCATAAATAGATCAGCTAATGCATTATCCTTGGACTACTCTACGTTTTTATCTTTTAACTCCTCCGCCTTAATCAGCCAAACTTTCCATTTGTAGGATGTCTTCAGGCTTTTTTGAGATTTGGCTCAGCAAAAAGTACCTGCAGTTCATCCGGTGCTCATTTTTCTTATACTAGAATATTATGATAAAAAATAATCCAGTAATTGGAATAATCCTGTTTCACCACGTTGTGAGTAATTTGGTTGTTTTTATGTGAAAAATTCAAGACTGTTTTTTTTTTTTTATTTCTATTTTATTATGTTAACCTGAAAAACCTCCTTCATGCCAGCAGCATAGAGCAAAGAATAGTGTAATTTACAAGTCTGACACAAGCTAGACTAGAACTCCATAGAAATGTTAAATCGCAGAGATGTCTGACAAAACTAGACAAGTAGAAGCAAGTCTTTTTGAACAAAGAATCAAGTGGCTGATACGGATCTTTTTTGTTATTTCCTGCTTTTCTGTTGTGGCATGCTTGGAGGTTATGGGATAAATTTCCTCCAGTGGTAGTTGCTGGGAGTGGGACTCTTTGTAGACGTTCTTGGCTTCATGAAACTGAGCACAGCTCTTAAACAACACAGAGGTATTTGTATAGAAAGCGTCCCCTGGTTCTCTGTTGCCTCTGCAGTGTTTCTGAGGCTCTATTTCTTTTTTTTCTTCTGTTAATAATTAGGTGATATTCCTGTTGCAAGGAATAAATTACGTATTATTTTCATAGTGTATACCAGCCTTAGCACTTAATCGTTTCTATCAAATGCACAAAAACAAACGGATGGAAGTGAAATGAAGGCATTTCAGTCATAATTTGTAATGCATTTTCCACATTGGGTCCCATTTGAGACAGGTGTCTAAACTCCGCCTCAAACACCAAAAAGCGTTTTTTCTTCTACTTGTCTCACAAGATGAGGTTTTAACGTTTCCAAAACAAATCCCCATTTTTAAAAAAATCTTTCCTCAAATACTTACGGTTATACGGCTATTGACCCGATGGGATTTAAAAGGTCCTCTAAACATGGCGGATGTTTAGGGGGGGGGAACCAACATAAAACACACATTTACCTGCTGAAATCGCCCTTGTCCAATATCACATGAAACTAGAGAAACTCCCTGTTTTAAGTTTTGTAAAGCTCGTCTTTGTAACGGCGTATCTGCTGACTTCACTACCATGCACAATCCAGCTTATGATTTAGCTTTACATGTTGCTGTGTGCATTATTGATGTAATGCTGTGTACAATTGTACGTTTTGATGATACAAGAGCGTTGACCATAGACCATTTCGTTTTTATTTGACTTTTCTTTTTATTTGAGTCCTGTTATGAAGTGAAAAACGCATTCGGCACAGTTTTGGCACATTTGGCACACTACTCACTAAAACCTTTGTGGAACAAATAAGCTTCGACTGATTCACTCCAAACGTGCCGCAGCTGTAGTCAAGATGAAGTCTGATGCTTTTCCTAAGTTTTCAAAAGGGCTTTCATGGAGTTTTAAAGGTTTATCTAGGCTCAAATTGTTTTCCTTGTACAATTATCACTAACAATAAATCAGGCAAAGAAAAAGTTGCGATGATGGTTCAACTGGAAAAATATTCTTTTATGACTTACCGTTAAACAGGTAACAAAAGTTCAAATTTAGACCATCGAACTATGGCAGTTGCACTTTATATCAGCTTTGCAGTTGTAGGTGGAACTTAAAGGAGCTTAAAGAGTTTTCAGATACAGATGAGTAGATTTTGATGAACACCTGCTAACATTAATGTGACCAATTTTAAGCTTAAAATCAACTTCTAAAGCGTTTATTTAAGCACAAAGCTACTTTTAGACTCCTGAGCCACAACATAAAGACCATGTGTTGCAGTGAAACATTTATTCTCTATTTTGTCTAAAACAAGGGTGTCCAACTCCAGCCCCAAATAGCTACTACCTTGCAACTCCTTTCTCCATCAAAGCCAAATCAAACGATCGGCTCGTCGCCGGGCCTCTGCAGAGCTGAATGCGAGGCTGATGAGGGAGTTCAGCCATTTGATTGTTGCAGGATAGTCTGTCTCCATCATTGAACTTGGTCTAAAGAATCCATCATCCTTTTCACCGATCATTACTGCTGTAGCAGCAAGCAACAAGAGCTGAAATGTTGCTTTATACTGAGATGCTCTTTTCTTTCTGGTTGTGCCACTAGTGACTAGGAAGGGGCTTGACTAACTGTTCTGCAACATGGAGAAGGGTGAGCTGAAAATACTCAACAAGGGCGAAGAGGAGGAGATGGTATGCCTCTTTCATTAACATCATTGTAAACATGAGAATTTCCTCTGTCCACATTACAATCCTCCTCCTTTCCCGCAGGAGCTGCAAGGCTACCGTCTCTGCCGCTGGCGGCTGGCCCTTGTAGGCTTCGGGGTACTTTGTACTGGGGGCTTCCTTCTCCTGCTGCTCTACTGGATGCCAGAATGGTGCGTCAAGTCCACCTGCACCCGTACCACGGCCCGTGATGCTGAAGTGGTGCTGCTGCGCTCCACGGTAGGAAGAAAGTTCTTGCCGATGGACGTGCCTGTTTGCACTGCAAAAACTGAACTTAAAATAAGTAAAATGTTCTTTAAATGAGTGTATATGTCCTTGATTTGAGCAGGTAAATAAGATGATTTGCCAATGGAATAAGATTTTTGCACTTAAAATGGGAACAACTCATCTCCATCATCTTATTTCAAGTGCAGGATGTCTAATTATCTTATTTTAGTGGTCAAAATACTCATTCCATTGGCAAAAAATCTTATTTACCTGCTCAAATCAAGGACAAATACACTAACTTTAAGAACATTTTACTTATTTTTAGATCTGTTTGTTCTTTCACCTGTCTGACCATTGGCTGTGATGCAGCATGAGTTTACGTATGAGTTGCAAGATATTATTATGCGCTTATATAAACTAAATTACCCCAAGGATCAAATCAGTTTTATTTAGTTAACCACAAACTAATTTCAGATTAACCCAGTTCTTTCCAATGCAATGAATCCAGTCTGATTCAGTCCAGAATTATAATCCAGTCCGGTCATATTCAGTCAATCAGCGAATGCAGTTTGGTAAAATGTCATTTATTCAGGGAAGGCCTGCCAACTGCATCTAATTGTTGCCCTTCCAGCAATCCCATTTTCCTGAGCAAGCACGTGGTGACAGTGGGGAGGATCTGCTCACTTTTCATAGGAAGAAGTCTGCAGCCGAACCAGCCTCAGTCTGAGCTGCTGTCTTCTGCAACCATCTGGGGCTTAAGAGGACAGGATGTAGTTACAGCAAAGATAACGCAGAGGCACTGAAGCAGGGCGACATTCTAGGAGAAATAAAGACAATCTTCTGTAAAACTAAGGGAGTACAATTTGACTCAGGCTATCAACTGAAGATGCATTTAGAAATGATCACTGAGTCATCTTAGATCAGGGTTATTGTTACCTTACTGTGTGGGTTGCTGCTCAAAGGTTGCAACCTAAAACCTCCCAAACCCCACAACAGAATATTATTGTTTTAATTTTCTTGTTCCAATATTTTAGGAAAACTGAGATTTTACTTGTTTAATTTTTCTTAGACCACCTTATTGGTTGAATCTGCAGCTATAAGCCTAAAGCTTATATAGTTCAACAGCCTCATTAAAGGATGGTGGACATTAGTGGCAGCAGAGTGAATTTATTGAGACCAACGGATTGGTGCACAATAACAAACAAATGCAGATAAATGGCCAACAGTTTATCTGTGTCTGTAGTCTTTTTACCGTCTGGTTAGTTTGTGCCTTTACGTTCCAAGGCTTCCTCATATACGAAGGGTGCGTACGCTCCAAAAAACGTGCTGCGCGATATTGAAAGCCCAGTTTGGCATGTACAGAAATCAACGATGTGAGAAAGTGTGCAGTAATCCACGCAAATCCTTGACCTGCTGTGAAAATGTGCGTCAGCAACGCAAACTTCTTTAATCGACAATCAACAACCACAAAGAACTAAAGCTCACCCAAATCTCCTGAAATATAACTCAGTTCAGTTTTCTGAGTTATATTTCAGGATTTATATTTATATCAAGGAGTTTGGAACCTGATGTTTTTCCTCAAGTTTGAGCTTATATTGTATAAATCCAAACGAAACAGAATCACATTTAGCCTCATACAATAACGTAACGCGCCTTGAAATGATGGAATCAACCTCTGTCAGGTGTAAACAGTGAATATTCCTCTGCATTATGTCACATGTAGATGTAAATGTGCGTCGGTCTGTGCGCTGAGAACCATAAAATATGTGACTCATCTATGGGGCTCTGATCAGCAGGTTAATTACTGCCAAAACAGATGTGATGATTCCTGAGGTGGAGACGATAAAGTCCATAAGTAGCTGCATAAAGTAGCAGAACGGTGGCAGCGTTGGCACAGCTGGAGGACGTCACCGATAGAAGAATGCCGATTGCCCGGGGCAATTATATTTTAACTGGCCCCAGCGTTACAGAGGGGAAACCAGGGGGAACCGCGTGTCGCTGGTGTCGTTTCAAGTTCTAACTCCGCTGTGGTCTTTGCAACCGGAGCTTTTCAGAGAGAGCTGGCTGACGGGTTGGGTGGTTTACATCCCCGAGCCGTCCCAAGCCTCCTCCCACCGGGGATAATCTCATCTACGTTGTTCAGATACCGAAAAGTCCCCTGAACCGTGGCTCTCAGTTGCAGCAAGGAGCCGATTTCCAAATGTAATCAGAGCTCAGACTGCCACCCTTCCTGCTATAATCCTGCTCAGCTCAGGATTCTGCTACACTACCATAATAATTATTATTCTCATTATAATAGTTGTCTGGAAGGAAACAGGAGCGGGCTCCGTGCGTGATTACCTGACTTGTACTTCCTGTGTAACATCCTGACTTAAAGATTTAAAGGACTGTGTGGAGGCATATTTACTACATTTCAACGCTGCAGCTGAGAATCACCGTTTGAATCTGATAAATAGTTTAGGACAAAACGGGTCCGGGCAGACAAACTTTTTATTTTAGGCCAGTTTCTTTAATGAGTTGCTGATGTCACCCGAGAAGCTGTGTGTTTGCTGTAATTCACTACACATCACCCTCGAGGTGTCTCTGCGACTGCCTGACAGCGCCGTAGCCATGGTTGTTTGGACTGGGGGTGACTTCTGGGTATTTTTACTGATTGGCGTATGTAATCAGGGGCGAGGACTATTCAAAAGCGCCAACGTTCTTACTCGTTGAGAAAACCCCGCTGTGTGTGACGATGCTGGTAATGTGGGTGTGTTCCCTGACTGGTGGTTCTCATTGTTGCCGTCTGCTGTTGACCAGGACGAGTTCCGGCGCTGGTTCCTGGCCAGGGTACGAGTGATGCTTGCTCCGGGGAGCAACCCCTTCCACAGCCTGGAGACCCAGACCACCTCCCCTCCCTCCTCCCCGTCCTCCCTGTCCTGCCCCTTCTCCAGCCCCTCCTCTCCACCTCTGGCCAACGGATACACTCCTCACCCCTCCGATGGCAGCCCAGCTCAGGAGCTCAGTAGAAGATTTTCCGACTACCAGCCCACACAGGTAGCTGAACCTCTCGTCGCTGCAGGATTATGGTAAAACAACAAAACTTTGAATATGTAAAGCAAACCGACCGAACATACAGCTGATGGTCAGCAGAGACACCAGGTCAGTGGAGCAAAGGAGATACCACATTTTTAGTATTTTTGACTCCCTGCAGTCAGGAAAACTGGTTCTTTCTAATAAGTTTTTTACTTTTTAACCATTAAACTAAAAATAAGTGTTATAAACAATTGGTGAATCCTATTTCTAGCCTTCTTCACCTCAGATGGTTCCTTAGTTTTTTTGGCAAATAAGCCCTATGGACCAGATTCAGTCTTTCATTGAGAAGAAGCAGAAGAGTGGAATCTAAATCACCTTGTTACAGTGTTATAACAGTGCTGCCTTTGTCTTATTGAATGGGAACCTTGGTATCATGCATGAATTATCCGTACAAGCAATAATCTTTCCATTTTTATAATGCACCAGTCCAGTAAAAGATGGCTACCTGCTTAACAGTTTCCCAGTTCCCCTTTCTGCACCAAGGCAGCCCTGATCTGTTGAGACGTGGACCCGACCCGACCCCTGAGGGTGAGCTGTGGTATCTGGCACCAAGATGTTAGCAGCACATCCAAAAGGAGAGGAGGGGCCCTCCATGCGTGGAATTTGGTGGCCAAGTCAATAGCTCGTACTTGTTGCTGTGCCGCTCATTTAGTTACCATTTAGCCTGTCTGTGTGCCCGTAATTTATCTGGTCACACTTGTTAACGCAACACAAATAGATAGAAAATTAACAACCTTTATTGTCCCTCAGTGGGGAAATTCAGGTGTAGCAACAACAAAGTGACTGGGAAATGAAAGCATGCAAATTCACACAAAGGTAGAAATAAAAAAATAAAAAAACAGAATTAGAGACTCTGGTTCACACGGCAGGATTTTAATATAGTTGGGTGATTTTCAAAGGCTGAGAGACGCCACACGTAAGGATAACAAAACGTGGATAAACCAGGTTTGCTCGTACAGCGTGTGATGTCCGGTCAGACGGCGAGCTCAACCCACCACACAGATTTCACCCTGATGTCCGACGGGAAATCTTGCTAAGCCTCAAGATTAAACGTGAGTTCAGAGTAAATAAACATGGGCGACGGGGAAGAAAAATGGTGATGGATTGTGGACAGATTTTAACGGAGAAAAAACATCACAAAAAGAAAAGGTGTCGGGTTAAAGAGTGGAGTCTTAGCAAACGGGGGGGGGGGGGGGGGTTCTACGCTTGCTGCGCTATGACATGAAGATGATGTGCTGTTTTTACTTCAGGGTTTCCCTCACCTCGCTCTCTGATTGGCTACACGTCACATTCATCAGGCTGCGTACTCCTTTGTCCTCTGGGAACACCACACACGCTAGGATATCGGGTCAAGACAATCCAACATGTTGAATATCCCAGATTTGAGGTCTGAGCGGTCCCGACGTTCTACCGAGAGGACCAGATCACTCTTAACACATCACACACGGCAGGAACGTCTCTTAAGATTAAAAGCCACGCAGACATGTCCATGTCCATGTCCGCGCATGTCCGAAGGGGAAGATGGGGGTAAAAATCGGGCTAAAAATCCTGCCGTGGGAACCAGCCTTTAGTTACATTTCCAGCGTAAGCAAAAGAAATGCAAAGCAGTTACTAAAAACTCTGAATCGAGGAAATGTGCAACTGAGTGGGATAATTTCAAAGGTGTATATGTGCGTGTATATTTGTGTCTTATAAAAAAAGAATATTTACGAGAAGAAGAAAAATCAGCCAAAAACAGCAGGGATGTAAACACTTATTAGAGTTCCTTGGCAGTGATGGTTATAAAGGGCAGCAGCTGCTGGCAGGGAGGATCTGCAGTAACGCTCTGCAACAGCTTCATGCAAGGGATGGGAGACACTGTCCAACAGTGATGTCGTTTTAGCCCGAGTCCTCCTGCCCCCCCCCCACCACCTGCAGATGGTGGAGGGGGCATCTTAGGACACCTCTGGCCTTCCTGGGGAGCTTATTTGATCTCTTCCACTCAGCTGTAGATAAGCTGCTGCTTAAACCGAACCACAGAAGGCTGGAGAAATGTGATTCATCAGACCAGACCACCTTCTTCTGTTGCTCTGTGGTCAAATTCTGATGCACAGGTACCCATTATTGGCACTTTGTGACATGGACTTGGGTTAGGAAGGGATCCCTGACTCGCCTGCAGCCCTACGTACAACTAACTGGGATGCAATGTATATTCTGACAAACAGCAACACAGCGACCGTGCTGCTGCCGTCGTTGCTGGGAATGAACCGGAGATTGAGAAAAAAAAAACAAGGCTTTCATCTCGGTGATCAAGCACTGAATTTTTTTTGTGTTTAAAAACCACTATTGCATCTAGAAATGATAAGCTAGAGGTGCAAATTACAAGATCCTGGATGTGAGTATACTAACGTCAGATAAACAGCAGTAATCAGATGACTTGTGAATAACCTTTTTAATGGAAGAGGAGATTAGAAGTCCTCCTCCCCCGTTTGACTTTGCTCCCCTATTTTATAGCACAGTCAGGCGCCGGTAATGGTGAGCGCACATCTGCGTTTGGTTTCCAAAGTCTAACCACTAAGTCTTTTATGATATTTTATTCATTTAGATATTTATCTTAGCATTCAGATTTCATATCACAACCGCTGAACATTTACTTATGGTTGTCTTATAACCTTAAATTATCCAGGATTCACCCCTGGACTCTGTTGTTTTAACATTTTTGAGCTTCATCATGAGATCATGATCTTTATCTTCTTTTTCTTTGTCTCCTCGTTTCTCTGTTTCTCTCAGATGCGCTATTTTACCTTCCACAGCACAAAGTATTACTGGAGCGACGAGATGCAGAACTTTAACGTTTTAACGTAAGAATCCTTTTACAACCTACGTCGATTGCATTAAAAAGGCCAAAGGCTGATTTGTAATAACTGAGGTTTGAGAAAACGTTTGTTTGCAGCCATTTTAAATGTTAAACTTGCATCTTCTGCTCTGCTGCGTCTTATATGCCAACTTTGTCTCCGTCTTTGTGGGGGTGGAAAACGCGTTATTTAGCGGCCTGGAGGATCTGGAGGTCAGTTGTTCTACGATCCACTCGGAGCACAGCGCCGGCCTGACCAGGAACCAGCAGGAGTACAGGTACAGCAGCTCTAAGGACGCTGGGCCTCCTAGTGGCTCCGGGGCCCCCAGGAAGTGGGTAAATCTGGTCAAGAGTGTTACTGGAAGCGGAGTTACTGGAAGTATTCATGCCGTTTAAACTCCACATATGTTTTAATGCTATTGGCACAAACCTCGTGTTTTTTATTGAGGTTTCATCTGGATAGACCAACACTATTAATATTTGTAAAGTGGGAGGAAGATGTTTGGACCTTCCTTCCTTCTGTCCTCCTTTTTGTCCTTTCATCTTTTGTGTGCACTGCTTCCTCTGTGCCTTCCATTTCTTCCTTGTGTCCTTTCTCCTTTTGGCTTTTCCTCCATCCTTGTCTTCTATCCATTCCTTCCTTTTGCCTTTTCTTCTTTCCCTAACCTCCTTTCCTTCTGTCCTTTCTTGGCATTGTTTTATTCTTTGTTTTTTGTCTCCCTTGTGTCCTTCTTTCCTTCTTGATATCCATCCTTATTGCACATTAGCTTGCTTCTTTTTGTCCTACCTTACTTCTGGCCTTCCTAGTCTCCTAACTTCTTTCCTTCCAGTTAAATGTTTTTTTCTGATATAAAACTTTTCCACTGTGGAAATATCTCCCATAAGTTCATAATGCACTTCACCTATTTAATTTATGAAATTAAAGGACTGAGAATTTACTCATCAAATGCTTTTCTTCAAAGGTGGCTAGAATTATAATTTTTTAATTATTTTTTTTAGAAGACTTTTACAGCTTGCTGAAAAAATTGCTGTTAATATTCAAAGATTCATACTGCAATGTTATCTTTTGTATTATGTAGCAAACCCCAGTAAAAACGTCTTTGGTATGTTGTTGCATCACTGCTGCTGCGTTGTGTTTGTTTGTGTGTGTGTGTGTGTGAGTGTGTGTGTGTGTGTGTGTAGGTGGGGGTGTGCCTCACAGAGCTAAACGGTGCTTTTCTCTCCTTTTGTCAGGAGATTGTTTTTCGGAGTGAATGAAATCGCAGTGAAAGTGCCTTCTGTTTTCAAGCTGCTTATCAAAGAGGTAAAGCCCAGTTTTAGTCCACAGAACATGTCCGCTCTATAACTTGCTCTGAATTCTCATTCATTCCCATTGTGTGTGAAACCCAGCTGGCCGAGTCAACACGGTGTTATGCCAGTTCCTAGCAGTCGAATGAAGCTCAGTACTTTTGGACTTTGAATCCTGAAGATGTGATCCTCTTCAGCTGTCAGAGTCCGGACCTCTTCTCGTAGTTTTCTCTATTTATTGCTTTAAAAGACAACTTCATGAAACGCCAGTTAGCGTAGCTCTTGTTGTCCCCAGCATGTTTTAAAAGACGGTCCAATCAATCATTAAATGAAGATCAAATCTTAGCTTATAGTTGAGAATCCTGCATGTCTACAGACTGTTTATACCTCAATTATTTTCTTATTATGTTAAACATTGATTTTTTTTCTGTTTCACATGTATCATGATCATTTTCTTCATGTTCTGCAGCAGAACATCTTTGTTTTCGAGCTAACCTTTGTGTTTGGTACAACACATCTGTCTCCTCCTGGCAGGTTCTCAACCCTTTCTACATCTTCCAGCTCTTCAGCGTAATCCTGTGGAGTGTCGATGAGTATTACTACTATGCTGCGGCCATTGTTTTCATGTCGGTTATATCCATAGCTACCTCTCTGTACACCATCAAAAAGGTGAGGCTTACCAATCACTAACAAATAAATGTATGTCTAAACACAGTTAAAGTGCTTCTGCTAGCTGGACCGCTACTGAATCAAAGAATAGCTCCTGAAGTTTTTAACATCTGTTCAATTAATGATTTATTATTTAAAGTAATCCGGTTCATTTTCTTTAATGAAAATAGGTTCTTTAACATCGATTATTAAGAGCTTGCAAAGTTGTTTTTCCTTTCTGAAGACGTTATCTTTGCATTTTGTCTTTATCTAAGGCATATTGGTAGGTTATGGGTATAAACTAGTTTCGTGTTAACTTATATTTTGTGCATCTCAGCTAGAAGTCAAAATTATGCAATTTCTAGAATATTTGTGTCAAACATCCTGGATTTGTTGGTGGATCCGTTCTCTTTAAACTATTGTCTAAGACACTGACAGCTGTTTTTCTTATTAATCTATTGACTAACTTTTTGATCGATCGGCTTATAGAAAAACTTTAATTGAAATAACAAAACCAAGTTTCATTTATTTATATCTTCAACTTTAAAAGCCCAAATTTGGCATTAATTGCATTCCACGAAAAAATGTACGCAAAGACACATTAAGGAAATAAATTTCCTGTCGGTATAGAAAAACTCCAGCAAGACAAAAATAAATAAAATGAAGTCCTTTCACTAATTTACTATTTTAAATAAAGCATTAATGATGCTTGCCTGCACATTTCAATGAGCAACTATTCTGTTGTAGCAGACCAACAGTGTGTCCAGCCTCAGAGCATTCAGCAGCTTTAAAAAATGACGAAAGCTTTTTGTTGGCGGCTCATCAGTGGCGTTTGATGCTCAGGCATTTCTCCGTGCTCCTGAGTTAAACCAATAAACTTCACCAAGCATCCAAGCCCCTCCAAAACTTTAGACTCTCCTTTAGTCTTGACAACTTTAGCCTAATTCATTATGGAAACAGAAGATTTATCCACCAGTTTGCACACGCTAACACACAAACCCATAATTGCGTCTTCTATTTGACAGAGCCGCATGATGAGAAACAGCAGGTGGTGAAAGCATTTATAGGCCTCCAGCAGATATCTTTACCCTCTCTATGTTGTTCTCAGACTGTAAAACGAGCACAGAACAAAATGAGAGGAATGCATCATTTATTTTTGTTGTTTTTTTCATACTCGTGTCAGAATAACTGCTGGCTCAGCGCTACGACTCCGTATCTGAGTTGGTCCTGTCTAATCTACATCATTTTGAGTAACACAAAAGCTTTTCTGCACACATTCTGCTCGAAGCTCTAAACGTGAAACCCTTCAGTCACACAAGTGTTGGTTGAAGTTAAACATGTTTTCATCGCTGTTAATCTCTCCTTTCTCCAGCAATACATCATGCTTCATGATATGGTGGCAGCTCACAGTATTGTCCGTGTGTCTGTTTGCCGAGCCAATAACGGTATGCTTCATGTGTTTGTTTTTTTTTTTGTCCTGTGCATGTTATTCAGTTTTTCGTTTCCTAAATGGAGCTAGCCGAACCAAAAGGGATATTGAGAGTACCTCCAGACGTTGGGAATTAAAATGCATTTAATTATTTTCAGTCTAGCTTTAATGTAAGAGAAGTGTTTATGTAGGCTCGTTGATCTCTGTAAATCTATCCCCATCTTTCCCAGCAGCCTCTTCCCTGCTCCCTCATGCTTTTTATTTGTATCGCACGCTAAATGCGGCTTCTGACTCCTGCTTCTCCTGGCAGATGTTGAGGAGATACTGTCGACCGATCTGGTACCTGGAGATGTGGTGGTTATTCCAAGCAACGGCACCATCATGCCTTGTGACGCAGTGCTGGTCAGTGGCACCTGCATCGTCAATGAAAGCATGCTCACAGGTAAGATGGCACACCCTGGGTGGAAAGCTCATGTTCAGCAGCCTGCTGTGTCGTTCTCTGCTGCGTCTGGTGGCAGTCACATTAACAGGACGCTCTTCATCAGGCGAGAGTGTTCCTGTGACGAAGACCAACCTCCCCAACCCACCACCAGGCGAGCGGGAGGGGGTGGACGGTGCCTACAACACCGAGGAGCATAAGAGACACACGCTGTTCTGCGGCACCAACGTCATCCAAACCCGCTTCTACACAGGAGAACTGGTCAAAGCCGTGGTGGTCCGCACAGGTCAGCATGAGAACCTGAATGCAAACACTTTTAGGTCTTCTGGTTGTTTTTATTGGGCAATATATCAAGTAAATGGACGATATGGCTTAACTTCTTTTTATTTCAATCATCTCATCTGTAAGTTGACCTGAATTCAAAGTGCAGCTCATTATAAGCTTTGAAACATGCTTATGAAACCAAATGGTAGGTTTTACACTTTACTTGTATACTTTCAGATTAACCTAAAAAATAAGCTAATGAATGAATTAAATTGCCTCATATTAGAGCAAAACTGTTTCCTTTTAAGAGTATTTTGTCAATATATTATCTTAAACATATATTAAACTGCATGCTCTTATCAAAACAATTTCTCCTTTCAGGACTGATAAAATGCAAAGTTTCATGGAAGCCCAAGAGAGTTCCAAAAAAATTGTTCTACCAAAATTTAAATCTTTAATAATTGCAAATTCAAATTATTGGATAAAATCAATTTATCGCCGATCCCTAGTAAATAATATAAGGGTGCATATCAGTTAATTATAATATCAAGATGTTTAATGTTTCAGTACTTCAGATGAAAAAGTTTAACTTAAATATATAGATTATCTGAAATATATTAATTGATTATTGAAATATATTAATTAGGGCTGGGCAAGTTAACGCGTTAATTTTGCGTTAATTCATTAGACTATTAACGGCGATATTTATTTTATCGCGCATTAACGCATGTTGCTCACATGCTTTTATTTTGTGAAGGTCTGTTGCACATGCGGAAAAAACAAAGCTGACATGGGGAAGGCGGTGTTTCCCGCAGGAATTTGCTTAGGCGAGGCGGTGAGTTGGCGGCCGGAACAAGTTTTGTGCGGATGACCGGTGGAGCCGGGGGGTCTGCATCAACGCCGTCGGTGAAGTCGCTTCTCGCTTCAAAGTATCCATGTATTTTTGCCTGTTTTTCCCCTGCCATTCACTATATGCACGCTAGAAAGCAACAACAAAAAACCGCGTGTTAACGTCAAATAAACATGCAAGCATATCGAGTTAGCAAGCATTTCAGTTTAAAGTTCTTCCAGCAACGAATACGACAGAAACAAGGTAGTTGTAACCACTGCCAAGTTAAACTTACTTATCACCGGAGCACCTTGAGCTTAACATATCACTTAAATGCCAAACACACTGTAGACATCACCAAACAATTCAATGACTCAGAGAAGCTAACCAATGTAATGGCGAAGTGGATAGCTACTGTAGACCTTTTTTTGTGCTTCACACTTTGGTATTGAACATAAAATGGTAATGCTGCTCCCTGCTGTTACCTCAGAAATTGCCTGTTTTTGGTAGATTTTTTTCCCCATAAAGAGAATTTCCTGTCAGTGGCAATAAGCTTTAATTTATTATTATTGCTATTTTTTGTTTTACATGTTTAAGTTGAGCTTTACACTAAATATGTGTTACTGATAAGTGCTACAAATGTTACAACACTTTTGTTCATATGGCAGCAGAACATTAAAATAAAAGTGCTCTTTACACTACTTTTGAATTCATTCTTGGAGTTTGCGTATACAATGCGATTAATCATGATTAATCAGGCAAACTATGCGATTAATCATGATTAATCAGGCAAACTATGCGATTAATCATGATTAATCAGGCAAACTATGCGATTAATCATGATTAATCAGGCAAACTATGCGATTAATCATGATTAATCAGGCAAACTATGCGATTAATCATGATTAAGATGATTAATCGCATATGAGAAGAGGGGGTCATTAAAAAGGTGGTTTATTACAGGGAAAAGGAGGTTTATTACAGGGAAAAGGAGGAGGGGTTTCACAGAACCCAGACACAATACAACTTAACCCAATTAAAACGGAAGAAAATGACTAACAAAATTAAGAAGGTGCAGTGCAAATTAAGTTACAAAAGTTCAAGCAAGTCAGTCAGAAGGTAACTCAAATCAATCCAAATCAAAAGACAACAGGACGCACCAAACCTCCCTAGCACAAGCTTCGAGCTAGCAAAATCAAACACAGTCAAACTGCTTTAGCAGACCACACAAACGTTCCAAGAAGGACCACAAAGCAGTAGCAAACAAAAGGTTGGGGAACAGCTTTACAGAACCTCTTCCTACTAGCTGTCCCCCTGAAGGAATGACTTTCAGGCCTTTTATACAGCACAGGTGAGCCTCATCAGCGTCTGATTGGCTTTGCTGGTCCAATGGAGTGGCTGCTCTCCTGCAGCCTCCCGGCAGCCGATCAGCAAAGGTGTTCTGGCACGGCTGAACCTGCATGACGGAAAAACAAAAAGAAGCCTGCACAGCCTCGCTAGTTCAAAGTCCTGTATCCAAGCATATTTATGGAAAGTTGAGTGGAAGAAGAAAATAAGAGAACTACAGCTTCAAGAGGACGGTGAAGCTAACCCCATTTAAAAGTTTGAGGGAAAGTCATAAGGACTGTGGCTGAAGCTGGTGATTGAAGCACCTAGTGCCGACGTATCCGTGACATGATGGGAATGAGGGTTCACAGACTGGTTGCCTCCATGCCACCCTGCTCTGGCACAATAATTCATGCACAAAAACTTCAATCAACTAAGTATTGACGCCCATATGGTGTACAACATATTGGCATACTTTTCAGTCGGCAGATATTTCTGATTTTTCTAAATGTACGAGAGTCATAATAGACTTTTTCTACAGTAAATGAGAATCATCGGTTAATTTTCTCCGAAGCAAATGTGTGAACTTAATAAAAATATAAAATCTAAAATAAAGCATTGTTTGTCTTCCAGGTTTCAGCACAGCCAAAGGCCAACTGGTGCGCTCCATCCTTTATCCCAAACCCACCGACTTCAAGCTGTATCGCGACGCCTACCTCTTTCTGCTGTGTCTGGTGGCTGTGGCTGGAATCGGCTTCGTTTACTCCATCGTCCTCAGTATCATGAACGAGGTAATCTAGGAGGATAAACAGTTTTCTCATTTCTCACAGAACTCCTTCTGAGCATTTATAATAAGAATATCAGTCTAATCTGCTTAGAGTTGAACAGTTCACTGTGTGCGAGGTTTTAAGAAGGAAATGGCAAAAACTACATTCTCCCAAATGTCCTTCTTGATGAGTTATTTTTTTTCTCCCATCTTCAATTTTTTGGGGTATTTTTTTTTTTATCTTCTCGTCAGATATTTCCTCAGTTTATTTTGCCACACTTAAAAAAAAATGCTGTTGCTCTAAGAGTTCTTTGCTTAATTTAAGATCTTTGTGTTTACTCAAATGCTTCCCAGCACCAGAGCCCTTACATCCGTTTCTTTATCTCTTGTGAGCTTAAGATACCGAGACATAAGGATAAACGGTAGAAACTGGTGGGAATTCACTGCGCTTTATGCAGCTCACTTTGGCAAATGTTACCAGGAATTTACTACTGGCCAAGATAACTGTCAATATAAACGTATGCGCTAGTCTCTGATTTTGTAAATGTAAGTGATTAAATGTGAACAAGTTTAAGATTTGTATTTGTTCCTTGTCAACTCATACATACCTGTGACATCAGATGATTTATCTGTGAGAATGCAAGTTACAACTTTACAAAAATACAAGTACGAATCACAAATTTATGAGGACGAATCAACAACCCCTGATGAAGCTGTTTTATACTTCTTACCAATTGGTGGCGCTAATGCACTTGAACGTTTTTCAACAACCGGCATAAACAAGAAGAAGAGAAAGAAGACAAACGCTCAAGCCAAATACCAAATACAGCAAATTATTTTCACCTCTCCGTCTTCCTCTCAGGACTATTGAGTAATGACTCTTTAGCCAAAGCGGAAGTGTGTGAGCGGTCACCATGATGAGTGCTGTCCGAATACTGCAGTCAGTAAGGAAGGAGGTATAAAAAGGAGCCTGTATGCTCCCTCCCATGGCTAGTTTTGCCAAGGAACCCCACAACGTCCCTTACCAGCCCTAAGCACCCTTAAGGTATCCCACAATCCTTTGCGTGACATGACGTATCAGCACAGCCCGGCTGTCCGGCGAGAAGAGATTGCGCACTTGGTAGTTAATTTTTGGAAGGCTGTAGGTCTTAGACTACTGTAGACGCGCATCATTCATGCGCATTTTTGTCACGTAATGCTGTCGGAGTTAAAGGCTGTCCGCATTCAGCACAGCAGTCCGAAGCTCCTTTCCTCCCCCCGCAATAGAGTTCTTATTGTTGACTCTGTGAAATGTCACGTGTCATTACTGCCACCAAGTGGAAGGGTGTGTAAAAGTTTCATCAGGGGTTGTAGATTCATTCTCATAAAATTGTGATTCATGTATTTTTGCAAAGTTGTAACTTGTATTCATAACGTCTAAACATATGTATGAGTTGACAACCAGAAACAAATACAAATCTTACATTTATTTACTTACATTTTCAAAATCCGAGACTTATGCATATGTTTATATTGACAGTTATCTTACCCCATACTTTACTGCTGAGTATCCACCGCTGTGAGAAACCAGAAGGAGAGCTGCCAGAGATTTGCCCACAGAAGAAAGACAGCAGTCATTGACTTTGTGTCTTTCCAGGTGCCAGCGAAAACCATCATCATCGAGTCTCTGGACATTATAACCATTACGGTACCACCAGCACTGCCAGCAGCCATGACAGCTGGGATTGTGTACGCCCAGCGGCGTCTTAAAAAGATTGGCATTTTCTGCATCAGTCCGCAGAGGATCAACATCTGTGGCCAAATTAACCTGGTGTGCTTTGATAAAGTGAGACTTTAACCTTCCTACTTCCCATGCAAAATAAAAAAAATAAACAAAAACAAAACATGGCCATCAACTGTTCCAAGACATTAATATTTAGAGAAATCAAGGCGTTCAAGTGTTTCTTTCTTTTTTCTTCTTTTAGACGGGAACTTTAACAGAGGATGGATTGGACCTCTGGGGAGTTCAGAGAGTTGAAAGTGGCTGGTATGAAATCTCTGATGTTTTCCATATTTCATTAATCAAAACCACCAGTCTACAAATTGTGTTTGCTCTTTGATTAGGTTATAAAAAGACTTTTCTGTGGCATGAATCAACACCAAACGTCATAAATCATTTATCATGTGTCCGACTGTCGTCGCCTTTGCTCACCTACAACTGCGTTCTCTTCCCTGATCAGTTTTCACCTGTCTGAGGAAACCGCCCAGAAGGAGAATCTGGTCAAGTCCCAGTTTGTGGCCTGCATGGCCACCTGCCACTCGCTCACCAAAATAGAAGGCCAGCTGTCTGGAGACCCGCTGGACCTCAAGATGTTTGAGGCTACAGGCTGGGTGAGTTGCTCTGATTCTATCCAGTGTGCTCGTTCGTTTATATGCATGAAGTTTTATTTGATTTGTGTGTGTTTTTTATGGAACATTAAAGCGCATATTTTCTCCATATAAACACAGCTTTGAGTGAAAGCCCTCAGCATTATGTTTTAAGCATCAAAAAGACTGTTTGCACAAATATTTATTTTTGTGTATCTAAATTTCTCTGTTTCAAACTATGAACATTTTACGCAAATTAAACACTTTAAAAAGGAAATGAAGGGAGCATTCATTTTTTTTTTTTATATTCCGTATTTTTTATTTTTTTAATCTCTTTAACTTTATCTTCTCCAGATCCTGGAGGAAGCCACTGAGGAGGAAACCGCTCTCCATAACCGCATCATGCCCACCGTCGTCCGACCGCCAAAGCAGCTGCTGCCCTCGCAGCCTGACGCGTCAGCCGAGCAGGACATGGTACATACAGACTAAACACTTTAGCTGCTGAATAGTTAAAATATAAAGAAATCTGTCCACATGTATAAAGTTGTGTGTGAAAAATGACAGCATCCATACTTTTTGACACTGACACCTGGTTTGTTCTTTTGTTTTGCTGTAGGAACTCGCTGAACTTTCGGTAAGTAGCCCGCCTGTTATTTTGAAGCTGTTAGTCATTACACACCATTTAATTTTCCTCTGAATTAAAGGGACACTTCAGCATTCTCAAATCGGTTCTCTTCAGCAGTTCTACCTGCGTAACTTTTCATTTACTGCATTTTCATTTAATATAAATCCATGTTGGGCACAGAGTCTGAAGTGCACAGCTCACACTCAGATCTTATTGATGTTGTTGTGGTTTATGAAAGATCTATTTTATACAACGTTTAAATTGTTTACCTATAGAAATGTATATAGATTGTATTTTATAATTCATCATAAATGCAATTATTTTGTAGTTATCAGGTGCTGGCACTGAAGCATCTTCCAAATGTTTATTATAATACAGTTTCTGCTCGTTAGGTGGTTTTATACACCATTTTTGATACATTTCTTTTTAATTCGACCATACAACATTATGCTGAAACTCAGGTTTGTTTTAACGTGCTCTATAAATGTATATAATATATAATATAATAAAATAAAATAAAACAGAAGTTGTCTTTGGTGTTGGTTCTGCTCAGACTTGGATGTTATTTTGATATCCTTAAAGGTAGACCATCTCTACCTCAAATATTTTGTTTTAGTTGGTTCCCAGATATAAAAAAAAATGACACTTATAAGTATATTTGCAATAAATTAGGCTTTTAAATAGTTCAGGTTTGTAGTTTGTTTTTTAAACACTTGGTGTGAAAAAGTAATTGTCCTTTAATACCTCATTTTCTTGTATTTAAAACAGTATAAATCTTCATTTACTTGTTCCTAATTACTAAGTCTTACAGACACTTCTCTGTTCGTGTATCTGTCTGTGTGTAGTCGTTATATGAAATAGGTATCGTGCGGCAGTTTCCCTTTTCCTCGGGGCTCCAGAGGATGAGCGTTGTGTCTCGTACCCTGGGGGAGAAGTGCATGGATGCCTTCATGAAGGGAGCGCCAGAGGTGGTGGCCAGTCTCTGCAAGAAGGAAACAGGTGAGCTGGGCGCCCGTCTTCTCATCTTAGGAGTCCAAGCAAATCATGAAGCTTTGCAATAAAACATTCACAAAAGGATGCATTTAAAGTTTTTTTTTATTGTTTACAACTTCCCTAAATGTATTACAGTCCTGGTGCTTGCAACGTTTAGCTGCAGTGGTGGTAAAACAAATCAGAGGCTTTCCAGCAGCTGAATCCAGCCTCTAACCCGACCGTGTGTTTCACAGTGCCAGAAGACTTTGCCGAGGTTTTGGAGGGTTACACTAAGCAGGGTTTCCGAGTGATCGCTCTGGCTCACCGACGCCTCGGATCAAAACTCAACTGGCACAAAGTCCAAAACATCAACAGGTAGTTTAAACCATTATATTCGACTTTTTAGATACTTATGACGACCTGGGAAGGATTTCAAACAAGGCGCCCATTAAATGCAGCAGATATTTAAAAGATGGAGTTGAATATTTGAAAATGAACACTCATACATTAAAAGTCCAACTTTTATATAACTTGGATTTTTTTTTTTTAGACCAAATCGCTTAACACAAAATTCTTTGTAAAGCAAAATATGTTTTAGGTGTGCTTGTTACACATTTTTTGATGTTTCTTTTTTTCTAACAGGGATTACATTGAGGCAAACATGGAGTTCCTGGGTCTCATCATCATGCAGAACAAGCTGAAGGCTGAAACTCCTGCAGTGCTGCTGGACCTCCATCGAGCAAACATTCGCACCATCATGGTTACTGGTGAGAACGGGCAAAACATAACAAAATTACAGACATGATTAGTGGAAAACCAGCTCAGTTTTGATGCTTGGTAAAAATAAACCTTATAGCCCCACACCCCCATAATCTCTGGTAATAAAATGTTCCCAATCACTCTGTCTGCCTTCAGCTTAGTCCCTCTGATTTAACTAGAGGTAAAGTTACCTATTCAAACTGAAAGCTTAGAAAACATGTAGCTCTGTGAGTGATTTGAAGGAAATGTGGCTGGCCAGATGGTGAATGCTAGTTCAAAGACTTTAGTTTCCTCCTCCACCTCCTCAGAGCTGATTAAATAGGCTCTGCATCTACCAGCAGGACTGCTCTGCTGCAATGAAACCTGTTTATTTATTGGCTGTGATCTGGTGGACTGACGTTAATATTCCTAAGTCAGTTGATCTCTCAAAATCACTCTCTAGGAAAAGAGCTATAGATATAAATGGAAATAAGAGTTAGCTTTGACAAAATCTTGGGCCCAGTGCGGCCATTCGTAAAGACCAGCAGGAGGACTGTTGGTTACGGCTTTAAGTTTAAATTCATATGGGTTAAATCTGCAACACTGCCACAGTTGCAGGTCTTTGCTGCTCGATAAAATGAAAAGTACATTCTGAGTTTTGGAGATGATGATGATTATTTATTTATTTTCTTCCACTTTAAAGGCGACAACATGTTGACGGCAATCTCTGTGGCCCGTGACTGTGGAATGATCCCTCCCGAGGACACGGTCATTATCGCCGATGCCCTTCCTCCTCATGATGGACAAGCTGCTAAAATCACCTGGAGATACGCCGACAAGCCCAGCAGAACCACGCGACTCGAGGTAAAGCAAGAGGACACTCCTCTGTCCTCTCCTCTTAATGCTACCCTGCCAGACAGGCCAAGTTAAAAAATAGATAAAAATAAAAAATGATGCTAAAATACACGTCGTAACATTATGCTGTAGTAAAAGGGAAGTTTAATTCCCAGAATTTAGTTATTAACAGAAAGGATTAGGCAGGGCTTTTGTTAGTGGATGGTTCTGGTATCTCTATAATGTGTCTGTTGTAACTAATCCCTGCTTTGGTCACTTTAACAGGAAATCAACATAAGCCTGGAGGCTGAAGTTCATCTGGAGGAGCCTAAAACACAAGAATTGTACCACTTTGCCATGAATGGAAAATCATTCGCTATAATCGCCGAGCATTTCCCAGACATGCTTCAAAAGGTGCCACACGTCATCTTCTAAAGTGGGAATCCCCCGTGTATTTATTTTAAACAGAAGCGGGGATGTTGACAGTGATCCCACAGCTTTAATGAACGTTGAGCGGTGTCTGTTTTGTAGCTCGTGCTGCACGGGACCGTGTTTGCCAGAATGGCGCCTGACCAGAAGACCCAGCTCATTGAGACGCTGCAGGGAGTAGAGTGAGTATTATGGCCGAAAACACCATGCAGCTCTGTGAGCTCGAGTCAGACAGCTAGTCCCAAGACCCCTTTACTGTCATCTCTGCTGCTTTACTAATGAACACACGAGTGTTGAAATCTGCATCAGAGCAATTAGTTCCTTTAAAAACAATAGTGCTGACCAGGGAATCTCTGCTCCGTGTCATTTTTCTCCCAGCTACTTTGTGGGAATGTGTGGAGATGGTGCAAATGACTGTGGGGTATGTAAAACCATCCGTTGCATTAAGAAAAGAAGCAACGTGATATCACATGCCTGTAATTGCATTTTTCTTTTTAACTAAAGGCGCTGAAGAGAGCTCATGGTGGGATCTCCCTGTCGGAGCTTGAAGCCTCAGTAGCTTCACCCTTCACCTCCAAGACCCCCAACATCTCCTGCGTGCCGAGTCTCATCAGGTTTCTGTCCTTTCCCTTTAACCGTACCTTGTTGAAGTAACATCTATGCACTTTCTAACTAAAACCTTTACTGTACTTGTAGAGCTCAGCGATATATCAAGATTTAAAAATATCAAGATATTTTAAAAATAGATGTAAGATGAGACTATCGTTTGTATGGACTGCTTTTATGTATTCCAGTAGGTTATTTTCCAGCTATTTGTTTTAAAAAATGTGCCTGTGAGACATGTGGGACACAGCTTTGATTCAGAGACACCTTTCTATAATTACTTTACAAAAAGAAAAACATATCAAGTTAAATATTGTCTAATCAGCCTAAAAGTATCGAGCTATTTTTTTTTTTGGTCCATATTGTCCAGCCCTACTTTATTGGATTTTTATTACAAAAGTCCTGCATAACTGAAGGGAAAGTATACATGGATTTTCATAGTTAAAAGGAAGAAAAAAAATCTAAAAAGTGGGGTGTACTTTCTTATTAAGCCCCTGTTACTGTGATACCTCTAAATGAAGCAACCAGCTGTGTTCAGAAGTCACGTGATCATTATTATTATAAATGGAGTCCACTTGTGTGCTCCAGAGATCTACGAATCAACTATTAGTCCTGCGCGCCACAAGTGTGATCTTCATGGAAGAGTGGCAAGAGGAAAGTCATTGTCTAAAGAAAAGCCACAAGCCTCCATGCATAATAAATATGTTTAAAAAAAAAAAACTTTGCACCACCCTAAACCCACCATCTACAACATGGCGTCAGTAGGGTCATGCTCTGGAGATGCTTTTGTTCAGCTGGTCAGACTTGATGGGAAGATGTTTGAAGCCAAATATGTAGCAATACTCAAGAAAAGCCGGTTAGAGGCTGCAAAAGACTTTAGTTCTCCTTCCAGTAGGACAACAACCCTAAACAGGCTAGCTAGAGCCACAAAGGAGATCAAAGTACGTGTTAGATTGGCCTAACACATTTCACAGGTTGTAAAAATTAAGTTTGAATATGCAAATACAAATGAACTCAATGTTTTCATCTCTGGTCAATGTTTATGAAAATATCTTTACAAAAAGCCTTTATTAAAAATACAAAACAGCAGCAGCACAATGGAAGTGGCTGCAAAGAAGCCTAAATGGCAGTGAAAACCTAAGTTTAGTGATTTTATTGCCCTGTATACGGTTACTAATGTTGTTGTGACTTTTCAGAGCTAAAAGTGGCACATCAATAACACATTAAAATAAAAGCCGTAATAATGTAATGTAAAGTGAAGATATATTAAAGGCAGCGCAGCCTGCGGTGCGGTCTGCTGCTGCTTCCATGCGGCTCGATGGTCCGGCGTGCTTCAGCCAGTCAGACATTGTTTGCTTGCCTTTCCAGGGAGGGACGTGCTGCTCTTATCACCTCCTTCTGTGTCTTCAAGTTTATGGCCCTCTACAGCATTATCCAGTACATCAGCGTCACGCTCCTCTATTCAGTACGTAATGTGGCCTCCTTGATTATCAGCAACGAGGAGAAATGCGTCTTATTTACCAATCTGTGTCTTAGGTCTCCAGTAACCTTGGAGATTTCCAGTTCCTCTTCATTGACATCGCTATCATCCTCCTCATTGTCTTCACCAGTAAGTACAGGAGGAGTGTCGCGGAGGAAGTGATGTTTTCTTTAAGCCAATATATTTCTTTGTGTATATTAACCCTTCCTGTTCCGCCTGCCTCCTCAGTGAGTCTGAACCCGGCCTGGAAGGAACTGGTGCCACGTCGCCCCCCGTCAGGACTTATCTCAGGACCTCTGCTGTTCTCTGTGCTGACCCAAATCCTCATCTGCTTGGGCTTCCAGACATTTACCTTTCTTTGGGTCAAAAAGCAGCCCTGGTATGAGAAGTGGAAACCTCTTACCGAGTAAGTGTCCAGCGTAGAGTAGCTGATCACAAATCGCCCCCTTGTCACATTTTTAAACTACACTGTTTGATGTTTCTGTGCTCACCCAGCGTCTGCAACCAATCTGATCCCCTGAACGTTTCCGACCTCAACAACACAGAAGTGGATGAGCACAACATCCAGAACTTTGAGAACACGAGTCTCTTCTATGTCTCCTCCTTCCAGTATCTCATTGTGGCCATCGTTTTCTCCAAAGGCAAACCTTTCAGGCAGCCTAGCTACAAGAACTGTGAGAGCCCGTCCTCTCCTTCCTGCTCTGCGGTGCGCTGTGATGTTCAGCCTTCGGTATCATGATGCGTGTCTGTGATTGTCTTTCAACAGGGCCCTTTGTGCTGTCTGCTGTGGGTTTGTATTTCTTCCTGCTCTTCATCATGTTTCATCCTGTTAAAGGCATCGATGGGTTTCTAGAGGTAGGTAATGGCGCCTGTTACTCATATAAAACAAAGTTTTTTTTATTCTTTTGGTGCTTCTTTTTAAATAGATGGTGACAAATTTGTTTGCAGCCCTGATAAAGTTGTGCAAGAAAAAAACTAAAGCTCAACTTTTAGTGCAGTAGTGAAATCTGATGCTAAAATTGTTTAAAATCCAACCTTTAATTTGTTATTCATTGTTTATGTTAAGAAAAAACAGATTTTATCAAAGTCTGACGCCAGAACTATTGTGATAATATCTAATTAGGTCTGTCACGATAAGCAATTAATCAATCAATCGCACGATAAATTCTAATCATATGATTAATTAAAATAAGCTCGATAATTTGCCTATGCATGCTCCCCCTGTGTTTCTCATCTCCGGTGTCTACTCATCCCTCCATTCTCATTTCCTCAGTGTAGGAGGAGTTAAATCTTGTACCAGGTAGGCTGATGCTTAAAGCTTAGTATGAGAGCCTTGTGAGTAGGGCTGTGTTTAAAAAAAAAAAAAAAAAAAAACCTTTTCAATTATGAATCGATTCTCATATTAATTCCTAAAACTTGATTCATATAACCAAAGATTGTTTTTAAAAAATATTAATTTTTCTGTGAACTTGAATGTGTGAGCCGGCATTTGACTGGCACACGCAGAGATAAATTTTTATGACGGCGTACACGGTGTCACACTAAACTGCTCGGCGGCAAAAAGTCTTCACATTGAACATGTGACAGCGACATCGATCCACTGAGCTGCTCCAAGCAGGAGGTCTCCAGGACACGCGGCATCACAGTCTCCTCTCTGTTCGCTGGGTGCCTGCAGGAAAAGAAAGGGCTCTACATGCTCAACCAGCTAAGCTAATCAAACATTTAACCATCCCTTCCCCTGCTTCGCCCCGCTGGGGAAAAGTGTGTGGATTACAGGAATTTGTCACAAGAAATGTAGACAACAGGTACGCTCGAATGTGAAGGTAAAAGGTCCGCGGAGAGTCCGTGTGGCTCACAGTCTGCGCACAGCACACCCAAGTATGTTGGAGCTGTAATATTGTGTTTTTATCAGTAAAGCACACAGAGAGCTGACTTTAGCTTAACTGTGTCAGTCTATTAGTTCTTCTTCGGCTCTGAAACCTCAGCAGGACAAAAACAAAACAAAGCGCCAAGCTCCACCTAGTGGTCGGAGGCATGCATGCAGTATGCATCACAGGAGCCTTCACACTCCAGTCCGGGAGGTCATATTTTTAATACTGCATCAGCTCAGTGTCCAAATGTATTTTCCCTTTTGGTTTAATAAAGTATTTTTGAACTGAAATGAATAGAAATAGCAGGTGGAGATATCGCTGGTGTTCTCTTTTCTACCCTGTATCTGTTTTGCTTTTCTGCCCCACAGTATGTTTGTGAAAGCAATTGTCTCAACATTTGTTTTTTTACAGCCGCCATTAGCTACCATTACATTATTAATTTTAAGTTAAATGTTGATATGATACCAGTATCAATATGTTGCATAACTACACAGTCATGAAATTCAGGTAATGGCTAAAAAAATCATTTGATACCAGCAAATCAATTTGAAATCGAATTGAATTGAAAAGAACTGATTCCAAATCTTGAGAATCGGAATCGATTCTTCAAAATTGAATGGATACCCAGCCCTACTTGTGAGGGAGAGCCAGAGAGCTATTTGAAAGGAACATTTAAGCATAAATATCTCTCCAGATGTGGGAAGCAGGAAGAGACAGGGCTCAGAAGACGTAAAGCTGCAACTTAAATCCCTCATAAATGCTAAATACAAACACACTTTTCAGGTTTTTATTCATCTCCTGTTTTATTCCTGAAATGAATGATTGGATATGTATTTAAACTCTTAGTTCCTGGTGTTGGTAATTCTAAGAAAATATGGTGCATGCTGTAGCTATTTTAGTAGTTTGAATTTGTCGTTGCTGTTCTCCATGCAAATCATCGGGTTTATCTCCACAACGACTTAACATAATCTCTCTGATATACGGTGTGGCTCTATAATTCATTCGCTTTTTATTCCCTGGTACCACTAAGTGCTCAGGTTGTGTCCAATATTTAGCCTCAGTTAGGCTAAATATATATTCTTTTCACAAGTTGTAAAAATTAAGTTTGAATATGCAAATAAAAATTAACTCAATGTTTTCGTCTCTGGTCAAGATTTATGAAAATATGTCTACAAAAAGCCTTTATTAAAAAGAAGCACTAGTCTGAAAAGCGACTGGAACTCGTGTCAAAGCCAAACACGAGCGCTCCAGGTTTTTGAGGGCAAAATGACAATATTGGGGTTGATTGCGATAATTTTTAGGAGGATTATTCATCCAGTAAAATTAGTTATCGTGACAGGCCCACACCTAATGTCAGTACTTTGTACTTCAGGGGCGCAAACATGTTTGTTAGCCTATATACATAAGGACAGACTCCCTCTGCTTACTTTAAAACTCTGATTCTGCTTTGTGAAGCTTTCTGCACCTAAAATATTTCCAGCTCTAGTATTTTAGTAACAATTACTTTAATATATATATTTCTTTCTTGGTCCATGCAGATTGTTTGTGTCCCTTTTGAATGGAGGCTACAGCTTTTCCTGGTAATCTTAGTCAATGCTGCTGTGTCTGTTTTGGTGGAGGTAAGAGACACACACACACTCACACACACACACACACACAGTAACATGCAGTAATTGTAGATGTTTTTGGTCATGTTCAGTTTTGTTTTTTTCATGCAGTGTGCTCATCATTGTCTTATGCAACCTTACAGCTGGATCGATCTCTTGTTGTGATGCGACAATGTTTTATAACGGAAAATTATCTCTTTTTAAACGTGACTTCTTTCATACAGGTGTTAATTTTTGGGCCCTGTCATTTCTGTCTCCTGCAGCTTACCTGCATCTAGTGTCGTGTTTGTTTTAATCACAGGCAGAAGCTTTTTAGGAACAGAATTGATTTTCGTCAGTGACCAGTAGTTTATGCTGCCCTGAGCAGCATCACAGTTTCCCGCCTTCCCTTTTTGATGGCTGCGGTCACAAATAAGCACTGCTTAGCAAACAACTTAGATTCTACTGACCCTTGAAGCCAATTAACTAATTCAGCTTCACTCATTCTGCATAATCAGACGTTTTCACTTTTTCTGACAGTAATGAGTCTCAGTAAATTCTTCCTACCTCACATGATTTTCATAACATGTAATTATTGTTTCACTGCCTCAGCAAATACGACTTTTCACATACATGATCTCTTAAAGCTCTGTTGCAAGATCAGCTGAAGACGTTTGTGCCAAAATAAAAGCAGGAGGTGTGGGAAGTCAGATTCGCCTCTTTAATTCTTTCCCTGCCCAATGCACTGTTATTCCTTAGACCTTCATCCTTGACATCGTCTTATGGAAGCTTGCGTTCAGCAGAGACAAACAGGCCAACTATGGCGTCACCCCTGCCGCCCCGACACCACAGGTTGGGAAAAACTGACACCTACTTCTCTAGCCCTTTGTTGTTCCTCATGTGTGGTGTTTCCTCTTTCTGTCATAACTTCCTCTTTCTCTAATGTCACAAAGTGCACCTTTCTGATGTGACTGCTAACCTAAGACATGCATGAGAACAACCCGATGTTATTACCCCCTAATGGACCGTCGGTCCAGGGTCGATTAGAAAAGTCCAGCTTGCGCACTTTCTGCCGACTTCACAAGAAGCTAAGAGAATGCAGTTTAAATTCCTATTATTTTGGTTAAAGTTTTTTTTTTTTTTGGTGACTTGAACCCTGAAGGTGGTGACATGCATTGCATCACAGTGCACGGTCTTGACTGAATTATGCCACGTAGATGGTCAGTCGCTATATGTGATTCAATACGTCAACATTATCCCACGTAGATGTACACACTGCAGAGAAAATCTAACCGACTATTCTGTTTTTATTTTAGTCTTGCTTGCCTAAATAAAAAAAAATGTTACCATGATCTGTGGAATAATTAGCAAAAAAAAAAAGGATTGCAATGATTTGCAGTAAATTTAAACTGTATGTTTTATTGAAAGACAAAATATTGGTGAGGGCATAAGAAAAACCTTTAAATCGTAACAAAAACAGTGAGGATTTTGCAAAATGTTTAAAAATATATGAAGTGAGTTATCTCGTATCTAATGTTTCTCGGTCTGATGAACCCAAGCCAGTACACTAACTAAGAGATATCAGTCATCTGAAAACACTTTAATATCTGAATAAACTCAAACCTTAAAACCTTTTTAATAGTAATGAGTAAATATGTGATAAATGCAATGAACATGGTAAATAAAATTAAACATGTAGAGAATAGTAAAAATAATTCCAACATTCTATAAAACATGGATAAAATATTTTCATAAAATATTTTTTTTTAACTTAACCAAGTTTCTGTGCAAAATTAGTTTTAGTGGCATTTCCTGATTCTGCCTAAAATAATGAATTGATAAGTAAAATGATTATATGCTGACTTGTACATGTTACATTAACAGTTAGCTGGATTAGCGTTAGCAAGTATAAATGCTTGCTAATGGTGTTGAACAGCTCAGTATTAGAGTAAACGTTTAAAAGTCAAATCTGGGCTTACTGCATAAAGATTAATGTTCAGAAGTCAATTTTACAAAAGTATTTCTTTTAATGTTTTCAACTTGAACACACGTTTAAATTGAGCTGAAATCATTGCATCATTTTTAAAATTCAACTCTGCTTCCAGACGTTTTGTAAAAAGGGCTGTTTTATATTTTATTACTTTCTTAATTGGTTGTCAGCCTTTAATATCCTGTAATGCTTGCCACTATCTTTAGCTTCTGCTGTGCTGCCAGCTTCTTGTTTTAAGACTTAAAGCTTGTTGCACTTAGCCTAGTGTCCCTGTTAGATTCCAGCCCAACATGTCAGTGTATGTCCTCAGGTATGTCACAATAAACAAAAAAAAAGCCTGACCCTTTTATTCTGTCATTGTAGAGCTTGGGAAAAGCATTCTTTATTTGCATCTTTAAAGTGTGTCTGTGTGGCCATCTTTAAAGATCTGTGTTCAGTCTCCATGAGCTTGTTTTCAAGGAGTTTGCTTCACTTAAACTGTTGACAACCAACTCCTTCAAATTAATTTCATGCTAAATTTTAGTTTGAACAACATGCATGTATGAATTTTAACTGTTTATCACAGAACTGGATCCTTGAGTTTAACGTTCTGCATGCAATAAATGTAATACCCTGAAAACACCTGATCTGCAGATCTTTTTTTTTTTTTAGATGAACTGAATATAAATTAACAGCCTCTTTTTCTCCCCCTTTTTTTTTCTTTTGATGCAACTATTTATTCATTTATTATTTTTATTTTTTTTTACAACCTGGGAATTTTCAGGGGCTGATTGACCTGCAGGGGTACAAGTGTCTGTCCTGGCTGTGCCCAAGCAAGACTGCGCCCAAAGCTCGATACATGCATCTTGCCCAAGAGCTAAGTCTGGACCCAGACTGGCCCCCAAAACCGACCACCACCACCGAAGCCAAGCCCCGCCCTGAAAACGGCTCTGTTTATGACATCATCATCATCAATTCCTAGCATCCCCACGCTCACCAACACTACGGGATCCCCAGCTCTCCTACGGGAGACATGCATATGAGGAGTACTAAGGGAAATGCACATTCACCTTATCTGGACAGCTTTCACTCTTCAGGCAAAAACTCCATCATTTCAGACAAATAGCAACACGATCACCTTCATAACTTTCAGAGCACTCTTGTTTTCTCCATCACACTCTGTACCGATGCTCTCAGGTCTCATTTTTCTTTTGCTTTTCTGTAAAAACATCATTGCTGTTGAACTTGAATGTCATTATTTATGTGGTGTCTGTTTAGCAAATCAGAGTAGCATTCAGCAGACTTGCAGTCAAAGGAAAAGTTGTGCGTTGACCCTTTTGTGGTGTAGGTTCAACACTCTCTCAACCTATCTGTGAGGGCAAACCATATGGAGGTACACTTCAGAGATGTGTGTCGTATATAGACCGTGTTATTTTTCATAAGATTTTTTTTTTTTTTCCGTCAGATTTTATTACAAGCCAGAATAATTGATATGAGATTGACAGATAATGTGAAAGTCCTTAAAAAGTACAAATACACACTTAATGAAGCTGTGCAGTGTAGGATGGATAACTGTTTTACCCAAAGAACGAGGCTTTTAATTTTACCCTTTTCTGAAAAAATAAATAAAATGAACAAAAAAGGTTGTAGATGGAAAACATTTAAAGGGAGAAGAGAATGCGAAAGTGAATGCACTTTAGAAAAAAGGTTGTTAATGGATGAAAATATAGATGGATTGACTTGATATAAAATTGTCCATTCCCTTTTTAAAAGATGTACTTAAGTAATTTGATCATTATAGACTCTGATTACTGCTGTGTTGTGAAACAACCGTTATATAAACGTAGCCGAAATTTCTGTTTTGTTGAACATTTCATTGTTGCGATGAACAGCCTGTTTACTTTTCCTTAAATAGCTCCACGTGTGAAAAGATGAAGTATTTGTGGGTTGCGCAGCAGGGTTGATTATGTGCATTATGCCCGTGGGGAAGTTGTGAGAACCATTTTTTAACGGAGGAAGTGAGATTGTGGCTGTTCGTGATTCTTTGAGGCCCTTCAGGAGTGTTTGAATCTATTAAGTTGTAAATATGTCTTGTTTCTCTAAACTTCAAGAATATAATCCAATAAATGAGAGCAAGTAAGAGTCAATGGCCGGTGGAGCAGTTTGACATGCGAGGAGAGGATTTGGCGAATGCATTGGGCTCAACCCACAAATAGATTTTCCTAGAAATTTGTTGCCACTTATGGGAAAATAAACAGACTTTCCAACAGTAATAGATTTAGTGTTTAGAAATTGTTAAAACAAAGAAGTAATCAAATGCACATTGTCTCTCTTTTCACAATTACAACTTCCACACTGAACAGTGTTGATAGAGCGCCACCTGTTAGGTCTTAAACACGATGCGTTTACTGATTAGAAAACAATCAAACTAGACGGTTTGAGCCAAATGAGCTTAATATTGGCTGATATGGTCACCTGCCAACTTCTCTGCATCTCAAAATATATGTATGTTTGTAAATACATACTGACTAATTTGTGCATTAGCTTAGGGATATAGTAAATCCTCACTGAAATGGGGTTAGAAAATCCAAGTATAACAATAAGGATGATTGATTGGCATTAAATTACTCCTAGAGAAACATTTAGGCAGCTGTTGGGGGGGGGGGGGGGTTCTGGTATCTGCACAGTTTAGTTGCATCTACCACATTTGAGGTTAAGTATAAAGCTAGATGTTCTGTCTTTTAAAGGCATACAGATTTGAAAGGGAAAAGATGGAATGTTTTAAAATGGCACAACTTGTTTTGGGGGGGGGGGGGTGTGTTCTTAGCTGATGAAGCTAATTTATGCATTGTATATTTGCTGTCACGTGCCTCATATTGTGTGGGCACAAACCCCCAGAAGAACAGAAAATGGCTCTGATTTGGTTTAAGCTAAGGGCATTTTGTCTAACAGTTGCAGAATAATACCAGGGTTGACTTCAGGTGGCATTTCTCTTACATTTCGCTAACAACTGTGACGTATGGAGCAGTTTCATTAACAGTTTGAGATGTTTCGGCTCCGTCTTGTCTTGTGGCATGATATCCGCTGTTATGGTCAAATTTAGTCGTAGCGTTTTATCTTTGAGGAATGGAAAAAATGGGCGGGAGAGACGATTTCATCCATTCTTTGACCATATGGGCCTTGTTTCATCGCTCTGCAATATGGAATAATTGATAAAGAAACGTCAAATCTAGCTCAGTTAAAGCTTCCCGGCATTTTTCTCTAGGTTTTAGATGCACCTTAAATCCGATCGCTGAATCCATATCAACTTTGACAGTGCTGGCATTCATCATGTCATTTCTAAAACATTTAATGCTATTTTTTGCTTAACTATTTAAAAACATAGAAGACGTTTGCTCTGTATGCGTTGAATTCTGACTGAAGAGTTTACCCTTTAACTAAACCTTACAAAGCATGCTTGCTTCAACATTTCCTTTGTTAGTAAAACTCTTTTCTAGTATGTGAAGAGCTTTTTGTAGACTGAACTGGTGCTCGCTTGTCTGTGAAACCCTGAAAGCCAGCAGCAGACAGAGACTTGCATGAAGCCAGCCTGCCCATGGTTCACCTGACCGTGGCGACGCTAGACATTTAACTTCCGGCATGTGGCGTTACTGTAGGACTTAAACATTTAACATCATTGTATAATAGGTAAAGGATAATTAAAATAGTTGCGTAACGGCATGTGTCTGGTTGGTTACTGTAAAGCGTTAACCAAATGCATGAGACCAGATGACTTAAAGCTTCCTGCATCTTCAGATAGTTTCCTGAATTCAGAAGTACGGCTTTTTTAAAGCAAGCTTTCTTCCCGTGGAAGATTGATTAGTTAAAACTGGTGAATAAGGGGGGGGAATTTTGCATCTCGTCTGTGTGTCGCATCTGGCTTTTCCCTCTTTTTTTTTTTTTCGTAACAAATATTTATGAGTGAGTGATCCTGATTAAATAGCTGTATTCACATCCTTCACATATCCTACCTGTGTAGCGTTAAGGGCTATATTTTGGGTTCAGCACTCTTCATTTAACATGTAAAATGAGAGTAAGCCAGTAGAGAAGCTTAAATGTGACCATCGTTTTGTGATTGGATAATATATTTCTATTTTCTCGAGAAAATGGTAGTTTAAAATAAAGTGGATTTGATGCCACCTTGACTTGTACAAATAAGCAGATGACTCTTAATCCAAGACCTTTTTGTTTGTTTGTTTAATTTAAATATAGATTATATGATGTGACCAAATTTTGGCCACTAACATTTCTAAGAGAGTGATACATGATTTTGAAAATTCTTTATTTTTCTAAGATTGAATGTAATGCAATGCAAACCCGCAATTACTGATTTCTGATTCCCAAAGAAAATTTTCCCCACATTTGTTCGGTTGTTTAAATAATAAAATAAAAAGAGTCAGAAGAAAAGTGGGATTTTTTTTTTAAGCCAGCAGTCAAATGACATTTGGTAGAGCGCATCAAGTGGACATTAAGTAGTTGAAAATTATATTTGTGTTTGAGTTCTATCTGTATATATAGGAGTGTACATTTTTTGTGTTAGCAGAAGAGTTTAAAGGTTTAATTATAAGATGTATTTTGAATTATAAAAGGGCTGGTGTATTTTTTTTTTGCTTTTTTTTTCTACTTTTTGGTACTGTCACAATCAGCTGTCAATTTCTTTTCTTTTTTTTTTCTGGACTGTTTTGTGCTATAGGTTATGTAACGTCCCATGATTGTCTTTGTTCTCTATTTGGGCATCAATCCTGGGCATTTCCCATGTCTATTTTGGGGTTTAGATTTAATCAATCAAACCTGGATCATTTACTCCAGCAGGCTCCAGAAGTTGGGACTGCTTTTTGGCGTTTTCTTTTTCCTTTTGTCTTTATCTCAAAGTTTTCTAATTGATAAAACAAATCTGACAAGAAGGGAATTTGGTGTTGAACGCAGCCTGTGTCACCTTTATACTTTGTCTGGTCGCATCAGTTTGTATCCATGTAAAAATGTAGCTGGCAAACAAAATGTGCATTGCTCTTTTATCATGATCTCGTTACTATAGAAAAAAACTGCTGCTAGGAGCAAAACGATTCACTGAGCTGTGTCATATCTGCACCTTTCATTTAGAAAAAGTGTAAATGCTACTGTTGTCTTCTCTAGTTTTTCCCTCCAATCCAACAGACGTTCAACAGGGACATTTAAATATCTTTACCGGCTGTTGTTTTCGGACTAGGCTCATATTTAAATTATGTCTAAATGTTACTCGTGGCATTCACATTGGGTCTGCCAGTGGATGAATGATTTGTATGTTAAATAAATAAATACACTTGGGTTTAATGCTTAAATCAGAAAAAGGCTGTTAATTGCATCTTTTTAATCAGTCTGCCTGAAACCTAGCTCTGACTTTCTTTGACGTGCTCAATATTTTCAGCTTTCTTACCTCACCAAGAGGGTCACCTGGGCTGTATGTATGTTTTTTTTTATTGATGAAGATAATATTTTGACAATTTTTGTATTTTATAATTTATTTGTATTTATTTTTGATTTTCGTTTCTCTCTGAAAATTGTTATGGCTTTATGTTGAATTGCTTTTCTTTTCAATAAATGTTCTTTAAGCAACTGGAACGGCTAAGGTTTTGTTCCTCCACACTTTTTTTTATATATATATAGATATATATAGATAGATAGATAGATATATAGATCTATCTATCTATCTATATATATATATATATATATATATATAGATAGATAGATAGATATATATAGAATAGACCTTTCATTGTGTACCAAGCTATACTGAAAGGTAGATTAGATTTAATCGGCTTTGTAAGAATAAAAGGATCCTTTATTGTCACAGTTATGAAATTCAGGTGTGCCAGCAGTAAAAGTCAGTTTAACAACATATTACCTATAATACTTTACACTTCATAAAAATAGCATACTGTGGTAAAATAAAAGGATGTGCAACTGAGTAGTTGCACATTTGTCAGCTGATTTTAAAAGGCGTTGCCATAAAGTTGGCGAGAAGTTTTTTAGTCATTTGTTATCCCAATAGCCCCAATAAAATGTTACGTCTGTATCACTCATCCTATGGCCAACTATTAGAACTAATGTTTTGTAATAGATCAGGAAGCATTTAGTTGGCAATCCAAAGAACTCAAAAAAATGAATCCTTTATTCTGTTTTTGCAAGTCCAAGGAGCTGTTCTGATGAAAATACAGAAAACCTGTGGAATCTTGCAATCTTGTACAAATTCAGTTTTCATAAGAACACATTCAGAATTCTATTGCTTAGTGCAGAATCTAAAGTGGTAGCTTCAGCCTATGAGGTGATGCAACTAACTACAGACACATTTTCATAACGGATCAGGATCTCTGTTAGTCGTTAGCATGTTTTACAGTGCAATTTGTCCTTAACTCAGAACTGCACATCTTCATTCAAATTGCCATTATCCATTGTTTTATAATTTCTTCACATTTTAATATCCGGTATCAGTATCAGTAAGTGTTTAACCATGCAAATTTAACCATAGCCTTTCTGCTTTGCACAGCCAGTCTTTGCATCAATTTTCAACAAAATAATTTTAACAAACTTAATAATGACCAAATATTATAGTTGTATTTAACACTGTTTATAAATTGCACCTGGTACAAAAATCACCTAGTAAAATACAGTAGTGGAAACAAGTATTGAAAACCTGCTGATTTTGCAGGTTTTCCAGTTGCATCATATGTAGCAGTCTTTAATTTGTATCATAGATACTCCTTAACTGTGAGTGATGGAATCTAAAGCAAAAATCCAGATAATTATATTGTCCGTTTTTTAAGTAATTAGCATTTTATTGCATGACATAAGTATTTGATTACCTACCAACCAGTAAGAAACCCGACTCTCACAGGCCCGTTAGTTCTTCTTCACATTTCTTCACTCATTACCTGTATTAATTGCACCTGTTTGAACTCATCTGTAAAAAAAGACTACTGTCCACACACTCAACCAAAAAAAAAAAACAACCTCTCCACAATGGCCAAGACCAGAGAGCTTCATAAGGACATTGGGGATAGAATAGTAGACCTGCAAAAGACTGGGATGAGCTATATGAAAATAGGCAAGCAGCTTGGTGAGAAGGCAACAACTGTTGGCACAATAATAAGAAAATGGAACCAGTTCAATCTCCCTTGATCTGGGGCTCCACGCAAGATCTGACTTTGTGAGGCATCAATGATCACGAGGAAGGTGAGGGATCAGCTCCGAACTACACTGCAGGACCTGGTCAATAATCTGAAGTGATCTGGGATCATAGTCTAAAAGAAGACCATTAGTAACACACTGGATTAAAATCCAGCAGCAGACACAAGGTCCCCCCTGCTCAAGCCAGCACATGTCCAGGCCCATTTAAAGTTTGCCAATAACCCTCTGGATGATCCAGAGGAATGGGAGAAGGTCATGTGGTCTGATGAGTCAAAAAGAGCTTTTTGGTCTAAACTCCACTCAGAAGAAGAGGGATGAGTGTAACCCCCAGGAACACCATTCCAACTGTGAAGCATTCTTTGTGGATGCTTTTCTGCAAAGGGGACAGGAAGACTGCACCGTATTGAGAGGAGGATGGATTGGTCCATGGATCAGGAGAGCTTAGCCAACAGCCTCCTTCCCTCAGTAAAGACATTAAAGATGGGTTGTGGCTGGGTCTTCCAGCATGACAACAACCCGAAGTACACAGCCAGGGCAACTAAGGAAGCATTTCAAGGTCCTGGAGTGGTCTAGCTTGTCGCTAGACCTTAACCCAATTGAAAATCTTCGGAGGAAGCGGATAGTCTGTATTGCCCAGTGACATCCCCGAAACATGAAGGATTTGGAAAATATCTAGAAGGAGGAATTGGTCCAAAATCCCTGCTGCAGTTTGTGCGAACCTTGTCAAGAACTACAGGAAATGTCTGGTACTTGTAACTGCAAACAAAGTTTTCTATACCAAATATTAAGTTTTGTTTTTCTGATGTATCAAATACTTATGTCATGCAATAAAATGGAAATTAATTACAGACAATGGGATTTTTCTAGATTTTTGTTTTAGATTCTGTCACTCAGTTGAAGAATACCTAAAATAAGAATGAAAGACCTCTTCTACATGCTTTGCAAGTGTATCAAATACTTGTTCTCCCCACTGTAAAAATGTAATGGCCTCAAAAAAGGGTGGTTCCTGTGCAGACTCGTCCTGGATCATACCATTGACTGGTTTCATATCCAATGTTCAGGTGTCTCACACACAGGTCTGCTGAGATACTGTCATTTACGTAGGACCTATAGGGAGAAGAGAAGTGGGGAGAGAATACAACCCTGAGGGACACCAGTGCTGATAGTTCTAAGACCAATAAGTGAAGGATTTGCAATACAGAAATCTCTTCCTATTAAAAAGGTGCCATACAGTATATGCATTCAATACTTGGCCAGGGCTATTGTTTTTCGATGGTCATGTAATCAGCCTGTTGATATTATGTGGTGTTAAGGAAGCCCATGTTATTTTGTTAGTAGCTTTCAGCTCATCTGAATTGTTGGGTCTGGTCTCTCTTCACTCTCTCGACTATAAGCCATGCAGATCTCTGTGGGGTTTAGGTCAGGTTGATGGCCAGTCAAGCACAGTGCGATATCATGGTCATTAAACTATGTATTGGTATGTTTTGCAGGGTGATCAGGTGCTAAGACCTGCAATAAAATCAGCATATCTCCCAAAGCTTCTTGGCAGGGAAGTGCTTCAAAATGTCCTGGTGGATGGCTGCACTGTTTGAACCACAGCACATCAGTTCTTTTTTTTTTTTTTTTTTCCTTTAGGCAAGACTCTTCTCACAGTGTCCCGGACTAAAGAGTCGCTTAACCCAAGGAAAGCGATAGTTTTACCCCATTTCTTAGGCTACGAATAGGTTCCATAGTAATGAAGCGTTCATAGATCAGCGTCATAGTACAGCGGAACTAAAGAGCTGCTGCGTTTCTTTTTCTGCCAGTGCACATTTGTAAGTAGTACCGCGTACAGGAAGTGGAACTGTCACTGTGCTTGTGTCCTTGCTAGCGAGCTAGTGAGTGGCCATAAGAGGCAAGCAGATGTGTCCTGTTCGGAAAGATGAATTAAACTGTGCCGGGAGATAAAATCTGAAAGAGAGCAACGTTCACCTCCTGTTAGCGGCGCCATGTTGCGTGTCGGGAGCTCAGCTGCCTGGTGAGTCCCGTTTCACTGAAGGTAACGGTAACACACCAAGCTAGCTGCGGTGATAAGGAGCGGAGGGGTCCTCTGACAGCTGATGCCAGTATAGCTAGCTCTGCTTTGGCACGGATAGCTGCTGCCCTAGTTTAAATAAATACAAACCCGATAAACCCAAATGGCTACGTGAATATTCCATGTATATTTCACGTTAAACGTGTTTTAAACCGAATTTCCTGCTGGTACTGAGTTTGTATAGCTGCTACCTGACTGTAAGCAGCTAACCCGAGAGGTTGGTGAGTGGATTTCTATTGAATCTGATCGCAGTAATCTACTGTTGCTTTAATATAAATTGAATTCCTGTTAGCTGTTGCTAAGTATTAACTCTCAATGTACGCTGCTAGCGTGTTTTGCCTACATTAGGAGTCAGAATGTTTTACCAAGGGCTTCCCAGAGTAGCAATTTTTCTAGTTATCGTGGCCGATCAGTTTTATAATAAAATGTAATAATTCCCCTAACCTGATATGCTTGCTAAATTATGAGGGTTTTATGGAAGAAGTAACGATTTCATATGAGAGCAACAGACTGTTGTTCAAATTATACAAAGATGACACTAGTAGATTGAAATCTGAGGCAATTATGGCATTTTTAAGGCTAAAATTCTGCTCTAACTTTGGTCTGCTCAGTTTGCACAGCAACCAGTGAAAAGCTGTGACCTTTCATCACAAACATATTTCACTTTAAAACGTTTTATGTAGATATTCACTTACTGATCTTTGAAGATGGTTTTCAATGGTTACAGTAATTGTAATAGTTCTTGTTTTAGCTAAAAGCTCATGATCATTACTGTTAAAGTTTAGTAATTAAAGGCTGCAACATTTTGTCATGACCCAAAATAACCAGACAAATATCAGCTTGCCTTATTATCGAATAAAACATGGTCAACCCTTAAAATTAGGAGGCGTACCATTTTCAATTATTTGTGGAATCTGGACTTTGTGCTGACAAATTAGGAATATGTCAAATCAATCGACTTTTGGAAAACTGGAAGTTGACAACATTAACAGTTTATATGAGTAAGTTCTCATCTCCCGGCAAGTCAAACATGGTATTGTCTGACCAAAAAGGTTAACAATTATTCAAACTAACTATAATTACACACTGACTAAATTATAGGTATATAGCCACATTATTTGCTTAAAAAAGGATCAAAACCATTTAATGATGATAAAATAAGGTTATATACACCAAACCTCCATCCTGATCATGTTTTAATGTTCCTTTTTGTGGATAAAAATAGCCCCACCACCGTGCAACAAGGTAGTCACTACTTTTAATAACACAAAATCCTGTATGTTGACCTGCCACTTTCTCATAGCTACGAGACACAAATGTGACGCAATTTTTTTATAAACAAAAAAGGTATGAATCCACATATTAATTCTGATCCATAGAACTCTAAATATTCACAATAAAATTAAAATGTGACTCACATTTCTACAGTACCTTGCAAAAGTATTCACCCCTTGGTGTTCTTCTTGTTTTGTTGCCTCACAACCTGGAATTAAAATGGATTAATGAAAGGTTCTTCACCATTTCATCTACAGAATAAGTCAACAACTTTGAAGATGTCTTTTTTTTTTTTATTATTGTGAAGCGACTAAAAGAACGGAACAAAATGGTATAAAACAAACGGCTCACAGCTTTTAACGCTGTCCCTCTCTCCTCTCAGCGTGGCCTGCAGGAACCTCGTCTCATCCAACATGGGGGTGAGATTCCGGCTCCCGCTGCAGAAGCTCCATCCTCTGTCTCGTGCCATCCACCACCGTTACTCTGGAAACAGTAACCCACACCGGACTCCTCATCGCACAGCGGCTCGATACTTCACCTCGATGTCTCGCTTGCCCATGCGGCCGTCGAAGCCTCCTCCAAGGTCTGGCGGTCACAGGTACCAACAGCAGCGTAACTTCTGGGTGGCCAGCCTGGCTGCTCGGCTGCTGAGGCTCCGATACATCCTGCTGGGAACCGCCGTGGGAGGAGGCTACACCGCTAAGAAGGTCAGTGGGAGCTATTGTCATCCCTATTGTGTCAGTTTATTCTGTTGGCTGCAAAATCATATAAGCCGGGATTTCTGCTTCATCGGCAGTTTTAATGTAGCGCAGTGTAGATGGGACGCAAACTGCTGCATGTCTGTGAACAGGCGGCAGGTAAAGGCAAATAAAAAAAATCTATATTTTACTCCACAGACCTATGAAGAGTGGAAAGACATGCTGCCTGATTTTAGTGAATACAACTGGGTCATCCCTGATTTTGTTTGGGAACTAAGCGACCAAATTGACCTTGGTAAGTTCATTTAACATCATATAGATCTTTTTGTTACGTTGTTGTCCTTGTCGTGCTGGATTTTCCTACCCCTTGAGCCTTTTTGAATTGAATTATGTTTCAACCACAAATTTCAAAGCTTTTTACTGGATTTTAATTATGAAGTGGAAATAAAAATGGCACATGGTTTACATGTTTTTTGAAATATGAAATGTGTGTGGCCAGCTTTAGTCAGCCCCTCTCCACTCTGGTACCCCTGAATAAACCTTAGGGCATAAAACAGCCTTCAAAGGTCAGTTGAGGGTCACGCGGGTCAGTGAGTTTAAACATACAGCCGGAGCTACAATAGGATGGTTTAGGTCAAAGGATATCTATATGTTGGAATATCCCAGACAAAGTCCAGACCTAAATCCAGTTGAAATTGTGTTGTGACATAAAAGTCGCTGTTTGCAGACGCTCCCTCCAATCTGGTGAGGCAAACTGAGCCTGAACTGTTTTTGCACCAAATCGGCAAAAGATTTGATGGTGGAGGCATGCCTCACAAACCGGCAGCTGCACTTGCATCACAAAGTGATTTTACAAAGTATTTACTTAGTTAGGGTAGATGCAAAAGCATGCCACAGTTTTCTGATTTTTATTTTTAAAAGAAGGAAAACTGTATAGTTCTCCTTCCACTGTCACCTAAAGTCCCAGTAAACCAAACTGAAGTTTGTGGTAATTTGCTGAACTCTGGACAAATTGACTGGGTGGGAATACTTTAGCAATGCATGGTTTATACATGAGGAGCTACAGCTACTATTAGGCTGCTTTTACACCAGCAGTGTCGAATATTTTCCACAAACATCAAGAGGTTATTTTTGGGTTTGACGAAGTTCCTCGGATGCACTTGACCTAACTTATGTGATCAATTCTTCAGGACTCCCTTTTCAAACTTAATCAGCCATCGATTACATAAAAATGTTTGCGTTTATGGACCTTGAGAATGCATAATTCCATGTCAGATATCCTGGATGTGTTGTTGCTGTGGTATATTCGTTCACTGCAGTGCGGCTGTTCCCACGGTTGAGTTTAGTGTTGCTTGTCGTCTCTCTTCTCTAAAGACAAACTGGCCAAAGCGCTACCAGAGATGGAGGAAATCGCTAAACTCCTGCCCGACTTTGAGAAGATTGGAGAGAACTTCACTTTCCTTAAAAGTCTCCTTTCCTCCGGTGAGTAAACTCAACATTAGTTGTCGCCCTGCGGCGTAAAATCAAACAACTAATTTAAATGCCACATAGGAATGAGGGATACAGTGGCGTCATTACCGTACGCTCTAGCCAAAGTCAAATTCCTTGATTGTTCACACAGCCATGGCCAATAAAGCTGACCATGATTCATCAGTGGAAAGATAGCATTATATCTTGGGAGATTTATTTATTTATTTATTTTTACTTTTTTTTACCTTTGTGCCAATCCATAGTTTGTTTCATCCTCTAGCTCTAAGTGCCTTTAAAGGAGCGGGATAATCTGGCTTCAGTGAAAGCAGCCTGTCTCTAAATCAACTTCCTGTCTGCTGTCTTCCTTGTCTGACTCCGTGGTTATGTACTGCTTCAGTTTTTGATGGCCTGACATAAAATGTAATTGTTTGCTTTAAGTTCTTATCACTAGGTTTTTTTTTTGCGTCACTGTATTTTTGTAGTGTTGCAGAATTTCCTTTTAAACTCCAGTTTTCTTACCTGAAAGGCTTTTGCTTGGAGGTATTGAGTCACAGAGGGACTGATGAAGCACAGAGGCAGGAGTTTACTAAATAAAACGGCTGGAGATGCGCTGATCATGCCGGCCAGTTCCAGTATCTGTTAAGTCCTTCCGTTTTATTCATAAATACTACAACAAAGGTTACTGGAGGTACTTTGAAAAAGGGAACTTTTGAATGAAAGCAGAAAAGCTGTTTGTTGGTTTTGCAAATAGAAGTTTAGTTGAATTTCTTGTGATTAGGGTAGAACAAAAATCTACATTTGAGCTGCTAATCACTGATCAGAGCTAATCAGTTTCTCACTGAGTGACTTTTTTCCAACTAAAGCTTATGTTCATGCGCAGCTTTTTATTAACCATCGTTACTGTGCCAAGTTCCTGGTTTGACCACCATCCCCGTGACTGTCTTCTTCATGATTTTCATCTTGTGTTCTTCCTTTCTCCCCCCCCCATCCCCCCCGCCCTCCTGTCCTCCTCCACGTTCTTCACAGGTGTGAGTTTGGGTAGTGAAGTCAAAGGAGCGTCTGGTCTGCAGCTTTTGTTAGGTGTGTAAACCGTGTATTTTGGTAGAACCGCCCGTACCCCTCCTCTCTTTCTGTCGCTCTTTGTGCACTTTATCGACATCCCACAGGATTGTGCTTGTCTGTGGTTGGATTGTCTTAATGTTCGGGTCTAGTGGTGAACGGAGTTGGCTACCAAGGTTGCAAACGACTGGATCTGAAGTTAAATGCAGATGAATATCCAAATGTTCATCTGGGATTTGTTCATTCCTTGCTTTGGTCCTCACAAAGAGACTTAAAGGATTGTCTTGTTTGCCTGTAGTTTGTTCTTCCTCTTTGTTTTCTTTCTATGTTTTTTTTTACTCTCTCTGGCTGTACTGTGCCCTTTTAGGCGTGTGCCTCCTTTGACTTCCACCCTTCCTCTCACCTGTTGCTTTTATTTTTTTAACTACACGCTCATTGCTAACCCTCAGTAGTCTTCCTCTGTTTCTGGTTACTGACACGCAGATGTTTGAATAATTAACACAAAATGAAGTTTTATCTGATTGGACGTTCATTTGTGGAGCTGTGTGCCAGGAGGGCAGACGTGACCACACCTTAGATCTAAGTCGTATAAAAACAAAGGGGTGTCTCTTGCTCTTTTTAATAACTCTTAATTGCCCGTATGGATATCAGTGGCTTCATATAGATATTTTATGATTTGTAGATTCTGGGTTTTAAACACGTTGTTTATAAGCATTGCAATAACTTTTAAGATTTAAAAATGTTCAAGTCGTTCACACAAAAACCTTTCAGTGTCATTTTTATGTCTTATTTTGACATGTAAAGCAAGTTTAAGATAAGATAAGATAGTCTTTATTGATCTCACAATGGAGAAATTCACTCGTCACATCGGCTCATACAAGAAGGTGCAGAGTAGGGAAGGTGCATTCAGTTATATACAATGAATCTTCATATATACAGTGGATCAAAAAGAATACCAAAAAAATACAAAAAAAGGAAATAGGAATGGGCATATGATGTCTCATTTACATTCTTAGTGGTCTATATATATATATAAACATATCTATATACTTAAATATATACATATATCTATGCGCCTAAATACATACGTACCTACGCGTATATATGTGCATATACACTCACCGGCCACTTTATTAGGTACCCCATGCTAGTAACGGGTTGGACCCCCTTTTGCCTTCAGAACTGCCTCAATTCTTCGTGGCATAGATTCAACAAGGTGCTGGAAGCATTCCTCAGGGAGTTTGGTCCATATTGACATGATGGCATCACACAGTTGCCGCAGATTTGTCGGCTGCACATCCATGATGCGAATCTCCCGTTCCACCACATCCCAAAGATGCTCTATTGGATTGAGATCTGGTGACTGTGGAGGCCATTTGAGTACAGCGAACTCATTGTCATGTTCAAGAAACCAGTCTGAGATGATTCCAGCTTTATGACATGGCGCATTATCCTGCTGAAAGTAGCCATCATGGGTTGGGTACATTGTGGTCATAAAGGGATGGACATGGTCAGCAACAATACTCAGGTAGGCTGTGGCGTTGCAACGATGCTCAATTGGTACCAAGGGGCCCAAAGAGTGCCAAGAAAATATTCCCCACACCATGACACCACCACCACCAGCCTGAACCGTTGATACAAGGCAGGATGGATCCATGCTTTCATGTTGTAGACGCCAAATTCTGACCCTACCATCCGACTGTCGCAGCAGAAATCGAGACTCATCAGACCAGGCAACGTTTTTCCAATCTTCTATTGTCCAATTTCGATGAGCTTGTGCAAATTGTAGCCTCAGTTTCCTGTTCTTAGCTGAAAGGAGTGGCACCCGATGTGGTCTTCTGCTGCTGTAGCCCATCTGCCTCAAAGTTCGACGTACTGTGCGTTCAGAGATGCTCTTCTGCCCACCTTGGTTGTAACGGGTGGTTATTTGAGTCACTGTTGCCCTTCTATCAGCTCGAACCAGTCTGGCCATTCTCCTCTGACCTCTGGCATCAACAAGGCATTTCCGCCCACAGAACTGCCGCTCACTGGATGTTTTTTCTTTTTCGGACCATTCTCTGTAAACCCTAGAGATGGTTGTGCGTGAAAATCCCAGTAGATTAGCAGTTTCTGAAATACTCAGACCAGCCCTTCTGGCACCAACAATCATGCCACGTTCAAAGTCACTCAAATCACCTTTCTTCCCCATACTGATGCTCGGTTTGAACTGCAGGAGATTCTCTTGACCATGTCTACATGCCTAAATGCACTGAGTTGCCGCCATGTGATTGGCTGCTTAGAAATTAAGTGTTAACGAGCAGTTGGACAGGTGTACCTAATAAAGTGGCCGGTGAGTGTACATTGTATACATTTGTACATACATACATACATACATACATGTGTGCTGACTTATGTTCAGGTGTTGATAGCAGCAACGAATGGAATAAAGTTCACTATTAAACAAACATTGAGCAAAAGCCCAAAAACATTCCTCTACACATATTTCTCAGCATGAAACCATCTACAGGATCTCGGCTTTCGTTCAGTAGTAGCATATTTTCAAGGTTATGAATTTTAATTGCATTAAAACTGGAAAACTTTTAGAAGTGTTTTTTCTTTTAAGCTTTGATGCGCTGATACAGATTTTTTTTTTCCCGATTTCTCCCTAAAAGGAAACAATGAGCAGCATTCAAAATAATGTTTTTGAACCTGACTGCCGTCAGCAGCCATTATTATTTTAGCGAGGGGCAGCAGTGACGCCTCAGTGCTTGGAGAAAAGAGCAGTGGCTGTAAAACAACATTTTACTGTTGTTTTATATCAAAAACAGCAGCTGCAACCATGTAGGTACGGAGAGATTTCCTAAAGCCTGCCAACATTTCTAAACCTGGCATGTTCCATATCAGCATGTTAAACCTTCAAAATGGCTTCTACTTTTCTTTAAGTAGCAGCCTGAATTTGCAGCCCACGTGCCACATAGAAAATACAGCTTCCTTTTAGATATCTTCTCTCACCGTTTGTGTTCCTCTGATTTTAATTGACACACAAAGAGTGGAGGGAGAGTCTAAACAGACCATTCCTAAAGAAGCTGGATCTTCATACGGTGCTTTATCCCTGGAAAGTTGAGTGGAAGGAAAAATTGTGGTAGAGAAAACGAATCAATGCGAGGGTTATGAAACAAAGCCCACCCGAGAGCTTGGGGTAGAGTCCAAATCTCAGTCACTCGTATTCGTCAAGATTAACAGAAATAAAAGCTTGAAAGACGTCACTCTTTATGTTCTTACATAATCAGTTTAACTTTTTAGATTGAATCGGTGCAACAAATCAACCTTTCAATATTCTAATTTATTAAGACGTTGCTGTAAACACAGCGAGACTGAAAATTGCTAACATGGAGATTTCTTTTTTTCCTACAGATGCACTAAATAGTATCGCTGCCGCCGTGACCCCGTTGTATGATGCATTCACTGAACGGAAAAAAATCTGCACAATGAGTGACAAATTGTCCCCCAAACCAGCTCGTTTTTGTTGTAGCCTCACTTTAATTAGCTATTTGTTTCACGACAAACATATAAGTGGTTTAATCAGGATATTTAAAGTTTTTTTTATTCATACTTTGCTGTACTAAATTTGGTGTTCTGTGTTACGTACTTGCCTACAAACTCAAGAATTTTAGCAGCAAGTTTCAAAAATTTGGATTTAATCACAGCGGTGTTTTTTTTCTTTTCTTCTTTTTATCACAGTGAGCACCTCCTGAAGCCTTTTAACAGCACTATGTCCTGTTTCTACTTTACCTTCTCATCTCTTGGTTGTTTCTCCGTTAGAAACGTCAGGCGATCCTGCTCTAAAAGCCACAGACTCCTCGGCTGGTGCTGGACACGATGCCAGCGACAAGCAGTACAAAAAGGCAAGAGTCTACAGTTTGTTTTGCACTTCACAGCTTTTGTGCGCTCTTTCTATGCCACCAGAGCTCACTTTCATTTAAAGGGCCTATATCATCGTTTTTTATAGCGTTTCATTGTCAGTTGTGTTCAGGCTCACAGCTCTCGACTTTATGCCAGCACAAGGCAGCCGAGAACTCAAACGCTGCCAAACAGTGGCAGCTTTACATTTGGTACGACATAAAACAACGGCCGACAATGTGTCTGAGCAAAGTCTGCAGCTTGAGTTTGCGTTTAATAAAGCGAGGATTTATAAGAAGACTTATCTGATGATGGTTATGGGGGAGGTATCTGAGAGCAGCGGCTGGGAGACCTAGCAATCAGGCACCCTACGGGGGTTATTTAATGGCGCCTGGTGTTGAGCGCCGTCTGCCTGCAGTTCAGCACAATTCTTAGTGACCACTTGTATAAAAACATTCCTATTTAAAAAAAATAAATGTTTTTTTTTTTAATATTTGGTGCATCTTTGTTTCTCTCTTCCCCCAAAGCCATCAGCCTTTTAGTTTCTGAAGAACCGTTGTCAAAAATGCTTCATTTTAAGGAGAACTGCAGCAGTTGTGGAAATCTCACTTTTCTCCTCCTAATCAGTGGGATTTCTGCTTTATTACATGGTAATGGCAAACGCTGTTAAAACATTATTCTGAGGATGTCATCTGTAACGCCCCTCAAACTCCCTAAGTCTGTTAATCCTCTCAGCAAGTCGATTGTCGCTAAAGTTTCTTCAGGCTAATGCTGCATATCTGGAGCCTGGAAGGGAAAACTTGTACAGTAGCTCCAATCAACCCTTCGCTCCTCCATTTGGTTCAAACACACAAAACTCTGTCCTGCTGCAGCTAATGGTATTATTCTTTTCTTACCTGATAAACTTCTCACCTACCGTTGCTGCATAGATGAACTTTGTAACGAAAGTGTTCACTTTTCTGTTTCATTGTGTTGCCAAATGGTGGCCTCTCATCATACATACTCCAGCTAAACACGTCTTCTTGACGTCAGGACGATCCGTTCTGGGATTATCCCGAGCGACAGCGTATCCTCACGCTAGCGTCTTCCTGTGTGGCTCAGAAAAACTCTTGTAGCAGAAAAGTGAGTTTCAAATTTACTTATCTGGTTTGAAAAGAAAATTGACAGATTGGAATTTATTTTTCATCCATAGAAGACAATTTTCTGGCTCAAAAATTGATGATATAGTCCCTTTAACTTCTGTTCGCAGTTTGTTACCTTTTCACTTCAACAACTGTAGTTGGTTGAATCAAAATGTCCTCAAAGAAAAGTTTTTTTTTTTTTTTTTTTTAAGGTTGACATATAATTCTGTGAGACATTGTGCTTAAGTCTTGCAAAACTAATATGGCTTTAAATAAATAAAAGAGGTCCTAGTTAGAAATGTTTTATAAAAGCTGTTGATTCAGTAGGTTAATTAAATGTGACTTTTTGTGACCTGACATGATTTTCAAATGTGCCAGGATGGTGCAGCAGAGCAATTACATTTGGTCTGATTATTTGTTAGTTTGGGGGCTGGAAAACACTCACAGGTTTCTTTACCACTGGTTATTGGGGCTTGTTAAGCATCTGATTGTGAATTGTAAAAAGTGTTTTACTGCCTTTTGGCCACTTTATTCAACCATATGTCCTTGATTTGTCTCTGCAAAAATCTTTATATTCATAAATGTTCGTTCTTCCTGTCCTCCTGCCGTCTCATGTCTCGTTTTAGTTTCACCATCTTCCAGTTGTTGTTTTTTTTTAAACTACACAAAGTTGGAAACAAAAACAATCTGGCAATGTAATAAATTAGAAAGAGGTGCATTTTGTTAAACCTTTCTGTCCGTTTCCCTGTTTTTTTACCTGCGGTCAGAGTCTCCAAACATGAGCACAAGGTTTTATGTTTTATGTGTAAATGTAAACCCTCCAGCCCTAAAATGAGACAAGCTGCGTTTCATGTTGGGGAATCTTTGACAGATTCAACCTGCTTTGTCCTGCGTCTCGGTAGATTTCAGAGCTTGCTTTGCTTGTTTCATCTTCCTTTTTAAGCGTCATCCGAGCCCCAGAGTTGAGAGCGCTCTAACATCTCGTTTTGTTAGTTGAAGACTCAGACTAATGCAGCAGACCCTGAACTGCTGTGGCTCTTAAGGGAAGATGACTGAGCCGCCGCCGCCTGCCGGGAGGCACTGATTGTGGTATTAGTCGCCTCTTCCGCCTTCAGTCTGGCAAAGTTTGTCTGAAACCGAGACAGACTTTGTTTTCTTCACTGATGATGGTGGCAAGATTAGGAAAGTGAAAGATCTTGATTCTTTCGAACCTTAATCCTGACTGAGTTGTGATTCTTCCACCCGAACAACACCAGTGCCAGCTGCCCCGGCTGGGTTTCCTGCAGTGGGACGCAGTATTGGTCCACATGGCATGGATCAGCCCGGAGGCCGGTGCTGGTTGTTGTTGCTTTTTAATTTATTATTATTATTATTATTATTATTATTATTATTATTATTATTTTCCTCCTTCCTCTCTCTCACGTCTCTGACGTACCCCAGCAGGGTCTGCTCGGAGAACTCATTCTTATTCAGCAGCAGATCCAGCAGCACGAGGAGGAGGTCCGGCGGGCCGCTGCAGCCAATAGCGCGCGTTCGCCGCCCCAAGATCCTTCTCCGAACCCCAACCCCTCGACACAGACACGCAAGGTGAAGGTCCCACCCCACTTAGATCCGCCCCATCCCACCAGCAACCCCCAAACACCTCCAGCTAAAGGACAGAGGAGGGAGTGCTAGGACAGTTTGGTTAAAGGGAAGTGAGCTGGAGTCAGGTTTTCTTTTAGTTTCATTCATTATTTTTATTTTTAATAATTAATACTATTAACAGTAGACGGATTGTTTGCCCAAAGACAGAAACTTTCCACAGTTTTTCTTTTTTTAAAGACACAATTTCCATTCCTCATCCGAAAAGACAATCTGGGTTTTAACTATATGGATCAATCCTGGTAAATTCAGTATTTATTTTATAGCTTATCAAAGAAAATGCTGAGGACAAACAATCTATTCAGTCTTTGACAATATTTGCTGGATAGCACTTAGTTGAGATCACCTTTTTAACGGGGATGCTTTCAAGGTTATTTGTTTAATCAGTTTTGTTTGGCAAAAAGATACTTTTTAGTTATATATATAAATATATATATATATATATATATATATATATATATATATATATATATATATATATATAAAGGTGTTTTACCTGCAGTGCCTTAAAAAAAGTATTCACGCCACTGAATTTTTTAACATTACAGCCACAAAGTTATTTGCCCTGATAGCCCATCACGAATCCGGGTAGCAGTTTGCTGCAAGACGCAGCAAAGGTGATAGAAGGTACCCTGGTCAGATGAGATCAAAATTAAACTTCTTGACCTTCATGCAGCCTCCTGTGTATGGTAGCAAACTAACAAAAGACCCCATCCCAAGAGTCAAAGGCTGGTTCACACGGCAGGATTTTAAAATAGTCGGCCTATTTTCAAAGCCTGAGAGACGGCACACGTAAGGATAAAAAACCGTAGATAAAACAGGTTTGCTCGTACAGCGTGTGGTGTTCAGTCAGATGGTAATCACGACACACGAACAGGTTTCACGCAGGATCATTCAGATGCCAGACGGGAAATCTTGAAAACCTCTCAACCAGATCACTCTTAACACATCACACACGGCAGGAACGTCTCTTAAGATTAAGAGCCACGCAGACTGTCGGCGCCTGTCGGAAGGGGAAGAACGGGGTAAAAATCCTACCGTGTGAACCAGCCTTTACATGGTGGTGGCACCGTCATGCTGTGGGGATGCTTTTCCTCAGCAGGAGCACGGAAGCTGTTCAGAGCTGATGGGAAGATAAACGGAGGTAAAAACAGGACAATCCTGTAAGAAACCCCCAGCTGCTTGAGGCAGATGAGCGTTCACACTGAGCCTGGTTCTGCTGGAGGTTTTTCCTTCCCGTTTAAAGGGGAGTTTTTCTGTCCACTGTCGCTTCATGCATGCTCGGTATGAGGGATTGCTGCAAAGCCATGTACAATGCAGACGACTCTCCCTGTAGCTCTACGCTTCTTCAGGAGGAGTGAATGCTGCTTGTCAAGACTTGATGCCGTCTACTGGGTTTCCTTAGATAGGAACTTTTTTGACCAATCTGTATGATCTGATTAAATTTGACTTTGTAAAGTGCCTTGAGATGACATGTTTCATGAATTGGCGCTTTATAAATAAAATTGAATTGAAAAGCTGTAAGAGACGGCAAGAGAGCAGAGCGACGGTTCGCCCTCCAGCAGGGTGACTGTAAAGATACAGCCAGAGCCACAGTGGGATGGGTTAGGTCATAACGGACCCCTACTTAAAGTCCGGAGCTAAGTCCAATTGATAACCTGTGGAAAAGCTCGATGTTCAAGAACTTCTTCCATCCAATCTCACCGAGCTTGAGCTGTTTGGCAAAGACGAACTAGTGGAAAGGTTTGTTTCTAGTGCAACTGTTTCTAGTTGCAACTTGCAGACGTTACTGCAGTGAAAGGTAGGCATTTAGGCAGGCTGAGAACAAACGCATGTCACACTTTTGGATTTTTCTAATGTAAAGAAATTTGAAATTCATTTCATTTTCCTATAACTTCACAACTTGTTACAGTCCCTCGTGCGGGTCCATCACATAAATTCTGTGATGGTTTGTGGCTGTGATGGGACAAAATGTGAACATGTTTACAGGGTGTGGATAGTTTTTGCAAGGCACTGCATCTCTTTACTTTAGCCCTCTGTGAAAAGCGTGACAGCAGTCTCCACGTACGACTGAATGCATATCACTGGGTGTAGATCCTCCAGTGTGACACGCACGACTCTTAGTGGGCTGGTTCCAGAAAAGCTGCAACAAACCGAGCTTCACCTGACCACAGGCGTAGCTGGATGATCAGCGGCAGCCGGTTTGCCGTTTGGGAACGCTGCATGAAACTGTGTGGCAAGCAGGCGCATGGTGTGAGCTGCGTTCTGTGAAAATCACTTGGATGAACTGAAGGTTACAGACTGAAGCCTTCAGCTCACAAGGAACCACTTTGTCGTAGAAGAAAACCGATCATCATCTTTTCTGCATATTGCTGCAAAATATGTTAAAACACATATCTTCTTTCTGTTTTTTTTTTTTTAGAAAAGGAGTAGTTTTTCTCATGTAGTTTGCTTTGTCTGTGTGTCTATTAAATTCATTTTGTCTGCTCTCAGTTCTGGTTGTTCTTGTATTCTGTCTTTTTGTTTCCCTCCCGCCTCTCATGCAGAGATAACGCTAAGGGAATGACATAAAATCACAATAATCTAATGTTATATAAACCAAATGATTTTGTGAATAAATCTAGCTGGATTGTTTTTCTTCTTCCAGGGTTCCCTCCTTGATTTCTGCCTGTTTGTGGATCTATGAGATTAAAGCAATAGCCGAATGCCGACTGTCTTCCTGAACTGTTTTGTCCTTCGTTTATTCATTGACTTGACTTTTTGGGATTTAATCTACTACAATTTGCATGTGTTGATCGTTTGCGGTGCTGTTGGGAGTTTTCTGAGGTAGTACTGTGAGCATAACAGGAAGCCACAAGCTAACACTGAAAAGAAGCATCTATATTACCCATTTCTCTTGTCTTTCTTTGCTTCTGCTGTGACTTTCAGTCATCGGACAAAGAAAAGATCGACCAGCTGCAAGAGGAGCTTCTTCGAACTCAGGTGCAGCCGCGCATCTCTGAAATCAGGCAAGAATAAAAAAAGACCTCGTGGTACGGGCGCTAATGTGATCATTTATTCCTCAGCTGAAGTATCAGCGCATGCTGGAAAGACTGGAAAAGGAAAATAAAGAGCTGAGGAAAGTGGTTTTGCAAAAAGACGATAAGGGGATTCATCAAAGGAAGGTGAAGGTGAGTTATGAAAAAGAGCTTAAACACTTGAATACGAAGACCGTTTTTAAGGTTCCAGCTCCACTTGTCTGGTGGCTATGGTTACTAACTTAAATTGTTAGACTAATCTTAAAATTATTTTATTTGACCATAAATACTATTTATTATTTGTTTTACAGAAATCCCTTATTGACCTGTACTCAGAAGTCCTCGACATCTTGTCTGACTATGATGCCAACTACAACACCCAGGATCACTTGCCCAGGGTAAGTTACACAATTTATTTATTATACTCAGAGGGATTTGACATTATTTTAGTGGAAACTCTTTCATCCCTTTTTTGTAAAATTGTCTTATTTAGATATTTATTTTAATATTTCGTTATAAATGACTGTTTTTGTAATTTAATATTACCAAAATCACTATTTTCTGATGTTCTTTTCTCATTTGGTTTAGTTGTTCTCATTTGTATTGTGTAATTTCTCATGCCGTAATCCGTGATAAGATAATTTTATTGTCCATCACATTTCCTGAGACGGAGATTTGTCTTTGACATCTGGCAACGGTTCATACATAAAAACAGATGATTTAAACGGCACATTTAAAAGAACAGCGTTACTGAAAAACAACATCTAACACACTTAAAGCAGTTCCATTAAAGACAACGTTATAATAAACGAACGTATAAACAAATTAAACGTGAGTCACAAGGATCTGAGCAGTGACTTACTAAATTATTCCCTATTTCAAAAAGGTCAGAGCAAAGGGAACGAGGACTTTTCATACCTGTTCCTTTGTTAATGGGGCTTTTAGTCTCCTGCCAGATGGCAGCAGCTCAAAAGAGGATTGCAGAGGATGAGCGGGATTTTTGTAGCTCTGAATTACTTTTTTCCTCAAAGCCCTTTGAGGAAAAATCGAGAGGCTGCATATGCTGAAGGCCAATTGTTTTACTGGCCTGTTCAACTACCCGCTTCAGCTTGTTCTTGTCTTTGACTGACAGATGTCCGTACCAGCTCTGACTTATTGTTCATCGGAGGTCTCCCTACTTTCTCTCTTGGCTTTCAGGTGGTTGTGGTTGGAGATCAGAGCGCTGGGAAGACCAGCGTGCTTGAGATGATCGCCCAGGCCCGGATCTTCCCCAGGGGCTCAGGGGAGATGATGACGCGCTCTCCTGTAAAGGTGTGTGAGGTCAAATAGGCTGATTTTATGTTTGGATTTGATTCGTTTCTTTAAGATAAGCTCCATATCTTCCTCGCAGGTAACACTAAGCGAGGGTCCCCACCATGTGGCCAGGTTCAAAGACAGCGGCCGAGAGTTCGACCTCACTAAGGAGGAGGATGTAGGTGACGCATGCAGGCGTGTATTTAAGGGATAACGTTAATCTACTTGGTTTTTCACACTTGAATGTTGTTGTTTTTTTTTATTGTTTTTTTGTGTGTAGCTGGCGGCTCTGAGGCACGAGATTGAGCTGAGGATGAGGAAGAGTGTGAAGGAGGGACAGACGGTCAGCTCTGAGGTTGGACAAAACTACATCTGGATTGTTAATAAACAACTTTTTCTACTGATTTGTTTGGAATAGTTTATGAAATTTTATTATTTTATTTCTCGCATATTAGACGATCTCTCTGAGTGTTAAAGGACCAGGCATTCAGAGGATGGTTCTTGTTGACTTACCTGGTGTCATCAGTGTGAGTATTTCAACTTCCTCAGGTGGATACGGATGTATTATTGAATTTTAATTTGTGTTGTGCTTTGCTACAAGGTTCCTATGCAGGCATGATATGTCTTTTGTAAAGAATAATGGGCTTTTTACATAGAATTTTAACATTTAATTCTAGCTGTTATCTTGTTAATAATTGTCACATTTCAGTTTGAGCTGTTCCTCATCAAATATATTGATGCTTTGGTTTTACGTCAGTCGATGGTCTCCAATTGATTTCTTTTTTTTTTTTGAGAAATTGATGTTTTTTTTTCTCCAGAATTGTTTATTATTTTAATGAACTCTTTGCTTATGGTATAACCACATTTATTTAAAGAGTTAAAATTCAATAAAAAACATATTCTGTTCAAAAAAATAGGCTGAAATAAGAATAAATTGAATTTTGAGAGAACCCACAGATGGACGCATATAAAAATAACGTTGAAAGGGTGATTTCTGCTGCCTATATGGCGTCTGGTCCTTCTGAAATCAGAGTATAAACCGGACCTGCTTGTGGTTTTAAAACTCGGTCGAGGTACTGAAACTCCTCTAATTGAGTTGTTTTACAAACAAGTTTCCTGTGTGAAAGATTTCCGCGCAGAGCTTTAAAGATTATGCATCTGACGGATTTCTGTTGGACCAGTTCAATTTACTTTGGTGCTGGGTTGAGAGATAACTCCATTATCATGTTGTTTCATGATTTCTTGAACAAATAGACAATAAAACCTAACTAGATAATTAGTTTTGTTTTCAAATGTGTGGAAAATGTAAAACATTTAGTCTGGGAAAATTATGGAATAGAAAATGGAAAATGTGTAGAAACCCTGTTGTCAAAGATACATGTTTTGTTGTTTTTTGCTGCATAAGCAATTAATAGTTTTACTGGAAAAAAAAAACCCCACTTGTCACTTATCTTTAAAAACACCAAGATAATGTAATTCAACTCTTTTGTAGACGGTGACTGCAGGCATGGCGACCGACACGAAGGAAACCATCTTCAGCATCAGCAAGGCCTACATGCAAAACCCCAACGCAATCATTCTCTGCATTCAAGGTGGGTCTTGAGCCTGATAAATGATGTATCCATAGTCACATGATTAGAATAAACAGGAACATTATTACCAAGAAAATATTTTTAAGATTTGCACAAGAAACAAAACCCCAGGTGTGTTGCGATGTGTTTTTTATTGCCTTGTTTTTTTTTTTGTTTTTTTTTTTTACCCAGATGGGAGTGTGGATGCAGAGCGCAGCATCGTGACAGACCTCGTCAGCCAGATGGACCCTCAGGGGAAAAGGACCATCTTTGTTCTAACTAAAGTGGACTTGGCTGAAAAGAACCTGGCCAGTCCAAGCAGGGTAAGAGATCTGAACTGTTCCAACACAAGTGCCGCTTTAGCTTTCAAATTTCACGGAAAGGCGCCGATCCATCTTTAGGTTTTTGGTGCTGCAGTTACACTCTTACACTGAATTAAAGATGGTGGTGAAATCTTCCCAAAGATTGCCATTTGTTCATAAGTCTGCTGCCTTTTTTAAACCAGGAAAACGTCAGGGACCAATGTTGAAATTATATCCAGTTGCTCCACTAGGGGGAGCTCAATCCCTTTCCAGGAACCATATGCCAATCAGGCATAACTTTATGACTACCTGCCTAATGGTGTTAGTTTACTCTTTATTTTTCCTACGTCCCTGAACTTTGCATGTATGGACTCCACTAGACACAGGAAGTCATCTGGCACCAAGACGTGATGCAGCAGATTCTTTAATTCGGTTTAAATTGTAAGGCGGGCCCTCCATAGATTGGACTTGTTGGTCCTGCAGATTTTCCAGAGGCTGGATTAGATTGAGATCTAGGGAATTTAGAGGTCAAGTCTACACCTCAGGTTTTGCTCCTCCAACCATTCCTGGATCATTTCTGATTCACAGATATGTGTATTATCCTGCTGCTAGAGGCCCCAGCCGTCAGGCAGTACAGTTCCCTCCCTTGACTGGTTGGAAATTGTGTAGCTCCATACGGTAAAAAATACACTATTCTGACGCCTTTCTGTCATTAGATAGTCTGAACCACCTTCACTCGCCTGTTGGATCAGACAACATGGGCAACGATGAAGAGCTGATCAGTGTTATTCATTAGGCCGGTCACTGGTTGTAAGACTATGGGATGTTTTTCATCATTTATAGAGAACTTTACAAACTAAATAAGTTTCTTACAGCTGCAGCTCTAAACTGAACTTGATCTCTGCCTTTAAAGCACTTTTTGTTTTTTTTTTCTCTTTTAGATTCAGCAAATTGTTGAAGGAAAGCTCTTTCCCATGAAAGCTCTCGGTTATTTTGCTGTAGTAACAGGAAAAGGTAAAGAGTTATCCAGCTGCTGTCTTTATTTTCCTTGTTTTTAAAACTAATTTGACCCGCTGTTTCTGTCCCCATTGAAAGGGAGCACCGGCGAAAGCATCGACGCAATTAAAGACTACGAAGAGGACTTCTTCCAGAACTCCAGACTGCTGAGGCAAGTTGATCTCTAATCAACAAAGCATCGTGGTTGTTGTAGGTGCTAAGTGCGTAGTTGAAGACGACTTTTCTGTACCAAAAGGGATGGCATGCTGAAAGCTCATCAGGTCACCACCAAGAACTTGAGCCTGGCTGTTTCTGACTGCTTCTGGAAGATGGTCAGGGAGTCTGTAGAGCAGCAAGCGGATGTTTTTAAAGGTACGATCAGGCTGACGTTTAGTGAGTGTTTGTCTAAACCGTCTTTCAATGTTTTACAAAAGTATTTCCGGGCTTTTCAGCAGTGATTGTAAAGGAACCAGGCAGTGCCACCTCCTCACTCTTCAGAGTCTCCCTGGTCTTTCTCTGCCCACCCTGCCACACTTCCCAGGTCCCTCCCCTCTGCCTTCTTCAATTAGTCTAGACAATCACAAGCCATTGCTAACAGCGGAGGAGATTTATAGCTATGAGACTGCAGTTCCCATAGACCCATTGTGTTGCGCATCGATCCGTATCCCATCAAATCACACACGGCCGGCTTTCATCCTCCGTCCTTGGCGCCACAAAGCTGCAATTAGACTAATCGGCAGTGTGGCTAGGGAGCTGAGCGAGAACGCACCAGGCTCGCTTGGCCTGTGTGTGTCTTTATCTGTGCATAGGTTAGAGCTAAAACTCCAGGCTTCTGGCCCCATTGCTTCACCTCCTAAGGGACCAGTTAGGGGAGAGTGTGCAAAGTGTCCTCAGCCACTTTTATGAAAGGATGGACACCATTATCAACCTGAGAGTGGCTTTTATATCATACTATGTGAAAATAAAACAGGCTCTGTGCGTTGATGCTTATCGCCTGTTGATTGTGGGAATCTACTGTTGGAAACGGGGGAGCACAATAAATAAAAAAGCTCTTAAATGTCTGTTAATCTTGTTAAGACTGGGTGTATCGTTTTATGATGAATATCCTCAGTCATAACATTAGATCTGGTTTATATCTATAAAGTTTACAGGTAATCTTTATAACAGTCCCACTTTCCCCCCCCCCCAGCATCACGATTCAACCTGGAGACTGAATGGAAGAACAATTATCCTCGTCTGAGAGAACTGGACAGGGTAAGGCCCACACAGGCCCGGTCCATGATGTTTCTCTGTGGTTCTTTTATAGAAATGCTTCTTTGTGGAGGTAGAAAAATAACGGTTTAATGTAGAAATTGCTTCCTGAAAGGTGCGGAGTTCTGCTGAGGTTACTCCATGATGTTTTGTCTCTTCGCAGAATGAACTCTTTGAAAAGGCAAAGAATGAAATTTTGGATGAAGTCATCAGTTTGAGTCAAGTGACTCCCCAACTCTGGTAAGGTTTTGGTAAAGCAACATTTGAAGTTGTTTGCAGTTATATGACAATGAATATATGCCTCAAAAGTGAATTTATTTGAGAAATTCAATTAGAAAAGGGAAACTCGTGTTTTATATTGTTGATGATCATGGCTCACACTAAGGAAACCCCAAAATTGAGTGTCTAAATTAGAATAGTTCTCTAATAACATAACACCAAGAAATACTAAAATGTTCTGTTATTTTCTACACGATGATCGAAAAGACTGCTGACGTGCAGTTGTTCAGCACCCTGTCACTGACACTGGAAAGACGATAAGGACAAAAAGCCAGTTGCTCAGCTAAGGCGGGGGCGATCATGACGCTGGTAACTGCGATCGATCTTCTGAGATGGACGACGGTAGCTGCGGAACGATTGGTGCGTTCGCGTAAAGTCACCACGCCGGCTTTTACACCCCACAGCAGCAGAGCTACTGCCATCAGTTTTTCTGGGTGATCTCATAAAACCCTTTGAACCAATAGCAATACTGATTCGAAATTCAATGCATAACACCCCATTAAACCTTGTGAGGGCGCCACACTGACGGTTTTAGACACAAAAGCAGGATTTCAGCAAAGACGCAGTAAATTGTCAAGATAATCACCAGGATATGTAGACAGCACTGTAAGACAACCTTGTTAGTAGTTTATTAGCAAAACAAGTCGATTTGGGGGTGAGTTACCCTGTAAGCCGCTATTACAGCTACCGGGGCTTCTTCTAAAAAGCCTTTGTTTTATTCTTATGTAGCATTTCTAATTATTTTGACTTTTGGATTTTGTGGGGCTTTAAGCCATAATAATGAAACAAAACTTCAATGAATTGAATTACTAAAGTAAAAGACCTTTACAATATTTTTTTTAATTAGATGTACATTTATTTATCTATCTATCGGTTGGCAGCCACATCTTACATGACCCGTTTATTGCTCCCTTTGTAGAATCTCAGGGTTATTTAAAACTCCTAATTTCAAAAGTTTAAGGTTCTGTATCTGATCAGAGCCACTTGGACCACATGTCAGCAGATGTCAGGTGTTATTTAATTTATTTATTTCTATTTAGGATAAACCGCTGCTCCTCTGTCTTTGTTGATCCGTTCTAGACGACTATATATCTAACATCATCTACAGTGAGCAAAAGGCTGCTTTAATGAGATGTATGCATTGTGTTATGGCCATCCCCTGTGTGCGTGCCTCCAGTTTTCTTTAATCAATAATCTGATGAATGAGCCGTGGACAGGAGCAGGGGTGGCCCTGTTAGCTAGCCAGCACAATTGAAGATAGGATTTATTGACGGTAGAGGGGAGCCAGCTGGAACAAAGGGGGGGGGGGGGGGGGGGGGCTGCATGAAATATGAGTAAGTGTTTATGATTAATGAGAAAAGGGGCAGCACTGCTGTGGTAACACGGGGACTCGGGAGGATTTTCAGTTTTGTTCCTGAGTAGCCCGGCCATACAGGGAGGCGGGGATGCGTTAACCTGCTAACGGAGAGCCATTGTGGAGCAGCGTTGGAATTTACTGTCAAAGCTGCTGTGGTTCTGGCTGCAAACGTGAAAGCAGTTGGCTGTGGGCAAATTGCTCCGTCGCCATTGTTTTTCTTCCCCCAGTGGGTCACTTTGCTGAGCTGCACTGCAAACGTAGAGGGTTTGGATCAACACATGTATGTTGGATCATTGCTACTAAACGCAACTAAAAAGGACACTTCACATCTTGAAAACGTTAACTTGGATTTAAGCAGAAAGCTAAAACCGGAACAACAGGCCACAGACTGTGTTACAAATCGACAAACAGCTGTTATTTAGCTCAGTAGTGGTGTGTTGCATGTTTTTCTCCACGCAGGGAGTCTATTCTGCAGAAAAAGCTCTGGGAACGCGTTTCCACACACGTCATCGAGAACATCTACCTGCCTGCTGCCCAGACAACGGACTCTGGGACCTTTAACACAACTGTAGACATTAAGCTCAAGCAGTGGACTGACAAGCAGCTTCCACACAAGGCACTGGAGGTAAAAGATCAAAATAAAATCTTCATAATTGACCTGATTTTCATCTCATTTTGACCGTTGCCTGATTTTTAGGAAGGGCAGATAAGAGAGGAAAGACAAAAATGAACACATATATCAACTGATATTGTCATAGCAACATTTACCAACATTATTGCCATTATAAGGTTTTTCTAAAACTGTGCAGCCCTCCTGTTTGTTGATGAGTTTCCTTTTGACCAGCTAGTTACTGATGAGAACCAATCAGAGGAAAATTGGCCAAATGATTGGAGCATCTCTAATTATTTTTATTTCTTAATCTTCCGTCCTGTGCTGTAATCGTCACTGCTTGGCTGCTGCTGATCGCTCCAACCCTTTTGACGCCAATATCAGACGTTTAAAGAAGCCTTAAATGCCCCGGTTTCCTCGTTTTAATGGCATCCTCTGCCTTTTCTTCCGTCCGCCTTGCCTAATCTACCCCCTCCAGGTTGCCTGGGAGACATTGCAGGAGGAGTTTGCCCGCTTTATGGCTGAATACAAAGGCAAAGACCAGGACGACATCTTTGACAAGCTGAAGGAGGCGGTGAAGGACGAGAGCATCAAGAGGCACAAGTGGAACGAGAGAGCCATGGACAGCCTGGTAAACACAGAAAGTCAACCCGTCCAGGGCGCAAGAATGCAAAGAGCTCCCACGCTTCTTGATTTACCTTTTCAGATCCGGCACTTTCCAGATAATCTGCTGCGACGTTAAAGAACGCTGCTCTTTATGTCTTTGATCCCAAAAAGATCTATTCTAACAAAGGCCGCCTATAGCACTAACTTTCTGTTCAAACTGTAATACTTGAAGTCACGTCTTGTAACGCGTTTACACCTCTCGCTGCCGTTTATCAGAGGGTGATCCAGCACAACGCCTTAGAGGACCGGTCCATCACAGACAAACCTCAGTGGGACGCTGCGATCCAGTTCATGGAGGAAACGCTGCAGTCACGCCTCAAAGACAGTATGTTGGCTCTAGCTGCCTTCTGTTGGTCGCAGGATTTCAGAGATCTGTATAGATGTGTCGATTAGTAAAGGTTGCACATCTTTCAATGTGGAAACGTCACTGGTTTCTGCTAAAGCTCATGCTCGGAGAGAAAAATAACATTTCAGTATTGTGTATGGTCTTACCTCATGGGGAGATCGGCTGTATGTGCGTCGCCTCCACCACTGCAAAAAGGGAACTAAAAGTAGGTAAAATCCTCTTGAAATTACTGTATCATTGATTTGAGCTGGTAAATCAGACTATTTGCCAATGGAATAAGATTTTCGCACTTAAAATAAGAACAATTCAGCTCCCTCATCTTATTTCAAGTGCAGAATGTCTAATTATCTTATTCTATGGGTAGAAATTGTCATTCAATTGGCAAATAGTCTTATTTAGCCGTTCAAATCAAGGAAAAATATACTAATTTCAAGAAAATTTTACTTACTTTTAGTTCCCTTTTTGCAGTGAATAAAATGTCTGATTGCAAAGTTTTAAAAACGTTCACCTTGACTCTTCTTGATTTACTCCCAATTCCTCCTCAAGCTGAATCAGTGATCAGAGACATGGTGGGCCCTGACTGGAAACAGAGGTGGATGAACTGGATCAACAGGACACCAGAACAGGTCAGAACCAAAGCACAGAACCATCTGTCGTCACAAGCAGGCGCGATGCGAGAAACCCTGCGGCACGCAGATCCGCAGAAATGCTAATAAGCCGTTTAATAACTACTTGCGCTGTTTGCCGATGAGTTTCTTCGCCGTGATGAAACGAGCCCTGGTCTTGCAGCACGTTCGCAATGAAACCAAAAATGAGCTGGATCGCTTGCTGAAGCTGCACGATGACCACACCGCCTACCTGGCCAACGACGAGGTCACCACCGTGAGGAAGAACCTGGAGGGACGGGGGGTAGAAGTGGACCCGGTGCTGGTAAGATCAAAGGCCGACGATGTGAACAAGGTTTAGATGCGCATCGCACATTTCTACTAACCACCGGAACGTTGACTCTGTGTCCAGATCAAAGACACGTGGCATCAGCTCTATCGCAGACACTTCTTGCAAAAAGCCCTGACCCACTGCAACCTCTGCAAGAGAGGCTTCTATTACTACCAGAGGCACTTTGTTGACTCTGAGGTTAGCAGGGAGACTGAAGCATTATATGCTCGCCTTGTCGTCCCGCTTGCTCACACCTGTAACACATCCCGGTATTCTCATCCCTCTTCGTCGTAGCTGGAGTGCAATGACGTGGTGTTGTTTTGGAGGATCCAGAGGATGCTGGTCATCACGGCTAACACGCTCCGGCAGCAGCTCACCAACACCGAGGGTGAGGACGGGGACCGGCTTATAACAGAAGGCTGCTCTAAGACCTGACGAACGAGAGAAAGTTAAAATGGCAGAAAAAAACTTGATGTGCAACTCTTGAGGCTGGTCGCTTGTTTTTGGCTATTATGCATTTTAGAAGCTGAAGTTGGTTCAATTGAAACACTTTTTTTTTTAGTAATAAGCTTATATTTCATTGTGAAAAGAAAGCAGATGACACCAGCCAGATCAAGCCTGTAGTTTTATTTTATTTTATTTTTCCCTTTTCCTTTTGTAATATCATTGATTTTGGAATTAATCTGCTTAAACACTTCCTGTCTCCTTTTTTTTTAAAGCGATAAAATATCTCGTTCACAAATAAGGAATGCCTGTTAAAAATAGTTCTTAAACCATAGCATCGTTTTTATGGGTTGGTTGTTGTTTTTTTTGCAGTGCGGCGGTTGGAGAAAAATGTCAAAGAGGTCTTGGATGACTTTGGGGAAGACATGGAGAAAAAAACTCAACTCATCACTGGCCGCAGAGTCCAGCTGGCTGAGGATCTAAGTAAGAAAAAAACCCAAAACACAACAACCGCTACAGTTAAAACCGCAAACATTTAAACATTTTTCCTTTTTAACTAAAAGATTTTCATTAGCAGCACTAAATTTAGTTTGCTTCCTTGTGTTCAAGCTGACCGTCTCTGCTCAGGCTGTAGGCAGTAGAGCAGGTGTCTCCAACTCCAGTCCTTAGAAATCCTGCAACTTTGAGGTGAATCCCTGTTCTAACACGGCTGAATGAAATAAAAGACTCAATGTCAAGAGTTGCAGATCTTTACCATGCTGAGTGTGTAACTCCGCCTACTGATTCGGGTGTGCTGGAGCAGGGATGCAGCTAAAAAGTTGTAGGAAAAGCGCTTCTTGAGGACTGGAGTTGGAGACCCCAGGAAAAAGTCTGGTCGGTGGTCAGGGGGTGGCAGTAGTGTTTCAGGAATCAGTGTTGACTACTCGCTGCTCAGCTCAGTAGCAGCTGACAGCACAGCCGGGCTAAACCGACAGCTGTAGCCTGAACTGCTTTTTTTAGGAGGGGCTTTCAGGTACGTGGTAGATATTCGATAAGCTGCAATCACCTGAGAATACGCACATTATTTAAATCTCAAACCTGGAGATGTCATGTTGGAAAGCTCTTCCATTATATGGGCTTCAGTTTTATCCCCTTGGCACATGTCTGTGATGGACATGCTTATTACACGTGAAGGTGAGTTTCAGGGTTGTCAACATAATTCAGTACTAAAAGATTTATTATTTAATGTTACTCGTTTGGGTCAAAATCGATATAATCGACACAAACATTTACCAAACGTAAATGTTGTCGCAGTACTTCCGATTGAGCGCTGCGATAGACACTCGCCCCCCCCCCCCCCCCCCCCCCCTCTGCAGCCGCTTACCTGACAAAAACGAGGATCTGCTGCAGGAAGTATGAACTCCAATGTGGGGAGTACTGCCAGAACAAACACACGCGACCCTCCTTAGCCGACAAGGCGAACACCAAAGCGTCGCACGTAGGAACGTTCCCTGTGAGGGAAACTGACAGGGAAAAAAACAAAATGCTGAACAATGCCACCCATTCATGAATTTATTTACCTTTATGTAACCAGGAAGTCCCCAAAGGAGACCTGGCCGAGGAAGCAGCCGTAAAAATAACAATGTAAAATGGACCTTTCATTATGAACGATACAAAAAAATCACACAATAAGAACGGAATAAAACATTAGAAGTAAAATTGAAGTTGCGTAAACTCAACAAGAACAGTGACATCCCACCTTCACTGCATCCGGTATGATATTCCTAAAATCTGTCATGGACATGAATGTTTGTAAATTACGTTTTTTTTCCTGAGATTATTCCATGACCATGATAAGGAGTCTTGTCAAAGTTTTAACATCTAGCTATGCCAACGCCAGATGTTAGGATTTACGCTGATGGTCGAGAGCAACGCAAAGACGCCAGTAAAGCTCCTGTTTCTGCAACAGTGACGTATTCAACCTCCTGGACGACACAAGCTAACGCTGTCTGTCTAAATGTTAGCTTCACCGACGCGGACAGCCCATCGACAGGGTTCTGCCGGTCTATGATCAAATCAGCACATTTCTATAATGAACAGTTACTTTTCATTTTTTCCCCCTCACCCAGTGAATTAAGTAGAACGAGGGAACAAGCACACACTGGGTCCATACCACTCTGTGCAAAAAACCCCTAAACCTGCCTGGCCTTGTTAATAACCCGAAGAGGCAAGTCAATCCTAAACGTTTCCAAACAGGCGCGGCTTTCCCACTTCCCACCACCAAAGCCTCCCGTCTCTGATAGATGTGGGAATGTGGTTTGAATCTGTCACGAACTCACAGAAGACGGAGACACACCTGAGCGCCAACGCCATACTCTCTGACAGCCTCAGTACCAACACCTCTTTTTCAGCTATATTGTATTTACCACACAATGTGGTGCATAATTAAGTGAAAGGCAACCAATGAATAAAATCTTAAAAGCGTGGCCTGTATTTGTATTCAGGGCGCTTTAGGTGTTTAAATAAAACGCAGAGCCAACAATTGCCTCCGTAAGTGACTCCAATAATAAATGGAGTCCGCCTGTGTGTGATTTAATGTCCGTATGAATCCAGCTGCCGTGCGACGGCATCAGAGGTTTAATGGGAGAACAAACAGGATCATGAAGACAGAGGAACACAGCAGGCAGATTGAGGAGTAAATTGTGGTTTTAAGTTTTAAAGCAGGGTTACAAAACAACATCCAAAGCTTTGGACATCTCACAGAGCGCTGTTTGCTGCGTCGTCTGAAAATGGAGGAGGTGTGACAACCCCGAGCTTGCCAGAATTGACGGGAAGATGGAGGGATAATACAGCGCTGCCCTGAGGTTAACCTGTTAGGGGCTGCTAGAAGTTTACCTTCCAGCAGGACGGCCATCTGAAAATCTACATGCAGCATTACAAGAGAAACATTTAGATCAGAGCATATCTATGTGTTAGACTGGACCTGAATCAACCTAAAACCGCTGGCAGACGCTCTCCTTCCAATCTGACTGAGCTTGAACTGATTTTGGAGGAAGTAATAACAGACATTTCAGTCTGTAGAGGTTTAAACTGGTACAGATGTACCCCAAAAGACTTGAATTAAAGCGAATGCTGCTTCTGCAAAGCATTGACCCAGGTCAGCTAACTACAGTTCATTCCATGACACAACGGGGTGGGAATACTTTTTGGGCAGCACAGGAATGTTATTTTGCCATTGATAGTTTTTATTTATTTATTCTTTAATGCTAGAAATGAAGCGGAAGATTAAAAACAGCTAAAATCTAAAAATTGTTTATGAAAATGACCATAAAAGCAACATCACCATTTACATCTGCTCCGAGGTTGCGTCACGTCTCCTCTACTCTCTGTCGGCGCGTGTAACGTCAGCTGTTAGACGCCCACTCCGCTACGAGGTTAACCACCGTAACCACGGCTGTTTTTGGGCTGCCTGTTTAGATCAGGGGTTAAGAGCCCTTGACGGGAGTTACACCCACACCTTCTCAGGTGAGCTCTGCTCTCTGAGAAAAGGAGATTTTCTGCGCCAGTTCTCCTGCCATTATGGAATCCTCTCACTCTCTGAGATGCTGATCATCCCTGTTTAAAGCAGGACACATCGCCTGAAGCTCCAACACACACACACACACACACGCATACAGGTCAGCAGGCTAATCCACAGGGTTACTTAATCCAGGTATCCGTCTTTAACTCTCCACCTCCCCACGTTTTCTCATCAAATGTTTCGTTCCTTGACAGAGGGAGACGGAAAGAATAGGAAATCAGAGAGGGGACCTTCACCTCACATCTCTTTCTGTTAGAAAAAAACGAGGGCGCAAGGAAGGAGAAAGAGGGAGAGACATGATACGAGGGAAAGGATAAACACACTTAACAAAGGCAGAAATATTCTCCTGGGGGCAGTCTCCTGTTAAGCTCTGTTTGCCCCCCCCCCCCCCCGCTCGCAGACAGCCTCTACATTGCTCAGGTTACAAACAGAGGTCAGGTTGGTGCGTCACTGGGGGAGTGTGAAAGCACCTGAAGTGAATGAAGACCTGTGTGTGTGTGTGTGTGTGTGTGTGTGTGTGTGTGTGTGTGTGTGTGTGTGTGTGTGCCAGACGAGCCGCATGGCACAGCGCCACCTCTGGAGCAAAGCCCGGGCCTAATGTGCAAACCCAGAGCTGAGGCCGCCGCTGCTGCTTCCTTTGCCCAAATTAGGACGCTGTGTGTTTGTGTGTGGTTTCATATGAGTGCAACTGGAAGAACATACCCCTGTGCCTAATGTGAGAGAGCACAATGTATTGCTGTGCTTCAGCCGTTACAGATGTTTAGAGAAAACCTGACCTGTAGGTGATGTTGCTGCAACCGTTCCAGGCAAGAAGGTTTTTAGTTGTTGCTTTCTAATCATCGGATGTTGGTTCTCGCCCCTAAGCTGCTTCCTGCCTACCTGTCGTTCTGTAAATCGGCTGCTGTCCTTCTGCTATTTAACTTGATTATTGCATTTTTTTTATCTGAATATGCTGTATTATCAATTAATAATTGTGCAATATACCCCCGCCCCCCTTTTCTGATAAACTCAGTCTCTTCTGATTTAAAACGTACCTTTAAATTAGTTTTTGCTTATTCATACTTAATCTGGTGCACCCTGTCTACGTGTTTTTGTCACTGTCCCGAATTTCTGCTGTTGTGGGACAATAAAGGTATTTCTACACCTCAAAAAGGGAACTAAAAGTAAGTACGTTTTTCTAGAATTGAGTATATTTTTACTTGATTTGAGCAGCTAAATAAGTATTTAGAATGAGTAAAAATACTCATTCCATTGGCAAATAGTCTTATTTAGCTGCTCAAATCAAGGAGAAATAGACTAAACCCAAGAAGATTCTACTTACTTTTAGTTCCCTTTTTGCAGTGCTACCGATCAACAACCATGTTAGTAGTTCATACACAAAAATGTCTATTTTACACACAAAAAACACATAACTACGAATATTAAAATCAGGGAAACCAACATTTTTAATGTGGTCTCTTATGCTTTTCCAGATCTGTATATGAAGCCCATCCTTTAAATATTTTATAATATCTTTGCACCTCCTTATGCATGAGGCCCAATATATAATACATTAATCATGGCAGTAAAACTAAATGACAGATAACTATGGTATTATAATTTCTGTGCTATGAATAAGATTAATTAAATCCTATTTAAGTTTCAGAAAATTACAGTAAAGAATTACAAAATGACTCAGTTTTTTTGGTTTTTGGCAGTCAATAGTTTCAAGTTCTAATATTGTTACTGATAAATTATTATGATTCGTGGTAAAGTGCCGTCACTGTAGCACCTTAAGTCAAGGATTTTATACTTCTTGCATTTTCACACCTCAGTCTTTAGACCATTAGCGTCGCAGTTGGGTTTTTGGCACATTTTATACAATAGTATATTCAAAAGAACACCTGGCCACTGCACAACCTCTTACCATAAGCCCCACAATCTTTATTGGAGGCTTGTTGGCACCGATGAATGCAACAATATGTAGAAAATGGTGGATTCAGCTTCTATGGAGTGAGGTTATCTGAGGGTTAGGGAACAACAGGTGTCAACAGTGGGTCCTTTAAACAAAGACGGAGGTAATGTTTGGCTTGTCTGCGCATGCAGGAACTTTCTCCGTTTGCCGGGGTGGAAGCAGAACAAAATAAAGCGGTGGTTGTCTGGGCTTGCTCAGCGGAATGCCCTCTCAGCCTCACGCTCACTTTGGCTCCTTTCATCTCCTGCCCCTGCGCCTCCTTATGGCAGCTTCCTTCACAGTGATTAGTGAGGGCTCAAGGGGAAGTGCTCCTCTGTTCTGGCCCGCTTCAGGAGTGACGTATGATCTCGAGGTGCTGTGGTTACCATCTTCCTGTGAGCAGGATCGATGGGGAGCAGGAGGCGTTGTAAGTTTGCTCATTCCTTTTTAAGTCGTTCACGTTTCTCTGCGCTTTGCCACTGGGGCCACAATCATAAAATTGAGATTACACGGTGGCCACAAACATTCTGGTGTTTTTTACAAATCAAAAGCGCAAAAATAATCTTATTAGTAGGTATTTCTTTTCTTTTCTTTTTTTTTTAGGTACCCAACAATAAACTCCATCCATTCATTTTTGAACACGCCTATCCCTTTTTTTTTGTTTTTTTTTATAGGAAATAAAGAAGTCTGATTTTTGTAGAAAACTGATCATACATGCAAAACCTAAAATGGGCTCATTTTATTTAGGCTTAGATAAGTTTTATCTATTTTCAGCAAGTAGAACAGGATATGGGTTTCCCCTTCTTTGTAATGCCTTACTGTATTTCTTAAGTGAAATCAACGTGTGTGCTGATATCTGCTTTTTGTGAAACATTCGCTGGATGTCTGTGCGTCCATGTACTATGAAATTATAACCAAAACAAAACTTGTTAATAAAATACAAATGCTTTGCGTTTGTATTTTCCATTTCAGTTAGATTTTGATTTGTCAACTTGTTCGTCTGTCTGTATCCAGGTGAATGAACTGCTTTTGTTGTGGGGCCTAATTTGTACCATTCGTACATTTTCAGCACAAAATTGGCGTAAAATTCTTTTACACCACAACAGCGACTTGAAAACGGGCTACAGAGCGTTCAAACCTTTTCGGCCTCTGTTATCGTGTACGCAGGAAGAAGGAGATCTGCCTCTTTGGTGAAGTCCAGCACATGCTCAGTCTGACTAAAGCTTGCTACATACTCAGTGAGAACCAAGAAATTAGCTCTCGTTTTCAGAGTGGCAAGAACATGAAGAAAAAGTTTGTTTTGACTCTGTCTATTCATACTTCATGAAAAGCTCAGCTTCAGGAGATGGTAACAAAGTTTGTCATGCAGACGTGTTAAGGGAAACAGAAAAACAATCCCGTTTTCCATGGATCTTTTTTGTCTAAACAGGCTCTTTGTCTTGTTTTTAGCCTCATTCTCCCCATGCTGCTGTGGTTATGATCATACATACTGAATTATTGACCTTTTTTTGAAAAAAAAAACAAAAAAAAAAACTAAAAGTGTATGTGGCTGTAAAACACATGTTCACATGTTTTTTCCTCTATTTATCTCTGTCTTGCTTCCATTATCAAAGCTCCGACTGGCCAGCTGCTGCTATTTACCAAAATCGCAAGAAGCTTCTCTCTCCATCGTTTCCATCGTCTGTCTCTTCCCCTTTAGTCCCCAGACACTTCTTTTTTTTTTTTTTTCTCTCTTCACCCCGGTGCATCCGCCCTGTCCAGTGTCATGATCCAGGAACATCTTTCTTTTGCAACAATACAGTATTTTATAACAACATATGCACACTCATGTTAAAGCACTTGAGATGAGAGACGGATGAAAACTCAAAAATGAAATGAGTAGGGGTTGATTAAAGTGGTGAAACTGGAATAAAACCATCCAAGAGGTACTGAAATGTTTTTTTTTCCTCCATGCAGTGAGAAAGAGGAAGGTCAAGTCTGGGAACGACAGAAAGGAAAGAAGGGAAACTCATCCAGACTTTTGTTTCCGTGCTCCCAGCACGTTCTAGCTGCAGGGGACCTGGTCCCGCTCCACTTCCTGTCACCTAAACACAAGCACATAGTAATACTTTATAGCAGGTGCTGCTCAAATGAAATGACATAAACATACATTATTTTTATGGTTTTTAAACATCACAATCTAAATACTTTTTTTTTTTTTTGCTTGTTTTTTGGATTATATAAATGATGAAATCTGGGCGGTCGAGTAAAAAATTGACTATTGTAAGCTTTAGCCTCTTAGCCACTACCACTATACAGAAGATGTGAACATCATGGCAGTTAAGGTCCGTTAACGAGGACAAAAATGATCGACATGCTGAGCAGAAACGACTGACACAGGAAATATAATAGCCTACCAAATGTTGCATCCAGGCAATCCTCTGCATTTACACAATTTCATACGTTGATATTAGGATTATAATCGGGATTCAGTTCATTGTGCTCATCTAAATGATTAGAAAAGATTATGTCATTAGAACCTATAAATCTAATGTAGAACAAATTACAATTACAATTTGGGCTTTAAATGAGCTGTTGTCGTAAAATTGCCCTCCTAGGCTTGCTCTAACTCTGCGGCGACTGAGTTCCTTGGTTTTATTTTGTTTTTTAAATTTACTTTCTCAGCACATTTTTATCAGGCAGCACTTTCTGATCAGACTGGTTCAACTTTTTCAGTCTTTACCTGTGAAACCCCTGCGTCTCAGCAAGTCCACCCTGTATGGATCTGAAAGAATAATTTCTACTGGCTCAAATGAGCTTATTTGCTGTTAGTCAGAGCATCTGGTCAGTAGAGCTGATCGGCTGTGTCTTTATAAAGTAATTTAAAAAAAAAAAGAGGCGATGTTGTAGTAATAATAATACTACTAATAATAAATAGACATTAACAGCGATTTAGCGTATTCTAAAAACAAAGTATCTTTCCCTGTTCATCTTACAGTTGTTGATTCAGTTGGAGCTGCTCACTTACTGAGGTGATATGCTTGGAACCAGTCCCCACTGTGCCTCTGAAAGTGTACCTTTGCAGAGAAGATGTCCTGGTTCCCTTCTAGACATGTAGCCAACAGATTTAGTTGCCATCAACTAATAGAAAAGCGCACATTGATCCCGGTCTGTGTCGGTGTGCGTCTTTGCTCTGAGACTAATAGCCACCATAGGACCGTAGAACCATGCCGTGTTCTTAGACACCGATCAGGGTCTACCTGCATGTGCACGTTTGGCAAAGATGACGAGTTAACGTTTTTCCACACACTTGTACTAAGGAAAGAAGAGATTCTCTGAGTGATAAAGAACAGATCTGACTTTACGTCGGAGCTTTCCACCTCACACTTCGGGTTCATAAGGTGGATTGTTACCTGGGCTGAGTTCAGCCCTCATCTGAGACCCCAAAGCAGGCTTAAAAAAAAAACATCAGACCCCAGATCTTCTTGAGTCAAAGGCTGACCTGTATAGTTGGACCTTCAATCACCTCACAAATGGAAAACGTAGAAAAGGAGTCCTTCTGGGTGTAGCCTACAGATGCATGTTTAATTTGAGATCATTTCTTTAAGTTGGAGTCTGGATGCACCCGGATCTTTAGATCTAAAAACGTTCAACCGTCAGCATCTACGAGCCTGCCATAAAGTCTGACGCTTTAAAGCCGTACGCGGTGTTTGTCGATTAGACCAGCGAAGTCATCATCTGGTTCTTCTCAAAGTTTTTTCTTTCTCTGTAAATGTTGCTGTTTTCCTTTAGTCTGGCCTTTGGCTGACCCCAGGCTCTGACCCATTCAGACCTACCTATCCCTCTCCCCGGGTTGGGGTCCTCACTCCCAGGCATCTGTTTTCTGGATAAGACCCCTGAGTGCTGCGGCTGATTCATTGCTCTGCCACTGACATGGCATTCAGGCTGCCGACACACTCACTTTCCCTGCATGCACCTCTCCTGTGGCTTTAGTTTTTATAGCAACCATCCAGATTTGGTGACAAATCAAAGCTTTTCCGTTTGTTGCATTAAGAGGTCCGGCTTCAGAGGCGGGAAGTGGAGCGTTCAGATGTTCAGGGGACCTTGGCCGTCCGGAGATATGAGAGCTTTGTTCATGAATGACGGGCGTTTAGGACAGGAACCTGCTCCTTCTGCTGACCATGAACTGCAGCTGAATACTAAAGCAACTTCTTTGGCTCCGGTCTTCAGCTACTGAAATCTTTCTCTCGCCACTTCTTTACAACAGCCTCCAATTCTTCGTGGCTCCTCCCGTTCACATCCTGTGAGGAAGATTGCCCATCTTGAGTTAAAGGGGATTAGTTTGCAGCCCCCCCCGCCCCCCCACACACACACATCTTCTTCTTCTCTCTGTTCCCCGTCTCGTCTGTGCTGGTCACTTGTCCAGCAGAGCTGCGTAGTCTAATTACAGGTCAATTAAATGCTTTTTGTCTCAGCGCTCCTTCTGCCAGCTCTTCGGCCGGCGGAGTCTTATTGGGCTCTGCTGAGTGCCAGTGAATGAGATATCATTTCATGTGGAGATCAGCAGAGGGACGGCCTTAAAAGAAAGGATTTGGGGGAAACGGCTTCCCAGTTTTTTTTTGGTTTTTTTCTTCTCCTCCACCCTCTGCAACCCACACACACCCGAGCATCTCAAAGACGGGGCCTCTGAGATTGAGGGTAGAGGATTATGGGAATATTCATGACCAGATAAAGGGGTGAGCGGTTGAATGACTGTGTTTTGGGGCTCATCTCTTAAGTAAACAGCCGCTTAAATGGAGTCTTAAACCGCTACTCCCTTTTTGCACAGTGAGAAACGGGCAGCGGTGACTCTCACCACTGTTTTTTGTTTCATTTCCACAGGATGGTGAAAGGAAAGGCCTGTCATGGCCTCTTCTTTATCGTGCTGAGGTCTTTTGGCTGCAAACAGATGGTGTTTTGGGGGGGGAAAATAAAATTCAGTCTCACAGTTTTTATTCCCAGAAGCTTTTCATACTCGGCCGAAGCCTCCTGGTTCCTGAGAGCTGCCGGGTGCATCTTCCTGTAAGGGAGGTTTTTAGAGTCGCATCTCTGATTTAAGGCATTTTCACCGTTTTTTATTAGATTAATAAATTCAGGTATGCGTGAACAATCAACATGACAGAAGAAGTGGAATGACGACACATAAACAAGATGGAAATACCAGAGAGAGAAAATAACACTAAGAGAATAAGATGATTACAGCTGAAGCCATACATGTAATATGGGATAAATTGAGATACTTCTGCATAGCTTTGTGCATTTGTTTCATTAAAACATGATGATGATGATGATGATGATGGCAATAACAGTGGTAAGGAACTTTCTGCAAAATGCTAAGGTCCACATTTAATCTGACACAGGTTAAACTATATACCACGACTGGTCATTTTATCCATTGGGGCAGCAGAAGTGGAGCTGCAACTAGACTGAGCAACAAGTCCCAGTGGGCTAACTCCTTCAGGGAGGGTAGTGGTTGAAATATGCCTAAAGTGATCCGTTTTTTTCAGGCTTCAGTTTTCCTACCTGCACTCAATATAGCCTGAGCCACAGCACGCAAACGTAAACAGAGATGTGACGCAAAGAGGGTTTTGTGGTTCCTGCATGGAGGGGGCAGGTCAGGCCCGATGATCCGCTGTAGTTTGTTGGCTGTGGTTGTGACTTGTCACGTTTTATTCGGACAGACACAGGCCAGACTGAATGATGATGTAGATGGTGAGCAGCAGGTCCTGCAGAAGTTTGTGCATCTTGAGTTGCTACAGGAAGTGTCTCTTCTCTGCTGGACCTTTTTTCCCAAACAGTGTCTTTGTGGAACAGCTCAGGCCCTGACTGTGATGGGAGGGTGATGGGAGGCAGGGTGGGGTGGGGTGTTCTCTGGAAGTCGTTAAAAGGCGCCGTTGCTGATGGTTGTTGTGCAGGAGAGGATGCTCCCCAGTCTCACCTGCTGCTGCCGGTCAAGCTAACAGTTGGCTGATTGTGGTCACCACCTCATTTCTCTGTGCATATTTTAAAATAAACCGATAATCTTTCCAAGGGAAAGAGACCAGGTTTATTATTTGTTAGGAAATGGAGCTTTTTCTTGCACGTGACAGTGCGGGATCAGATCGTTGACACACCTTATAGGACCCATTTGTAACTTCTTGCAGCCTGTATCGTTCTTGCCTTTTAACGCGACCTCTGCACGCTCAGAGGTCTACAGCCGACCTCCAGATCTTCGCCCACCACTGAAAGAATCACTGATGGCTGACCAGTTTTTGCTCGTTCTAGATTTGAAATCCAAGTAGAGCCACTTCATCAACATCCACATCCAAACCCAATAATAAACGGGGGATTTCCCATGTTTCCATGCTTTGACAGTCAGGACCCTCCCGCCCTAGTCATACCTCGCAGCCTGAGGTCAGGCAGATGTCTATAATCCTGTCCTCGTCGGCCCTGGATCGAGTGATGTTGCCTTGTGGTCAGGGCACGTCGCCTAATCTGTTTGCTGCGTTGAGCCGGGCCCTCCGGTGGGCTGCCTGTTGCAGTGGCGTACCGCAGGCTTATGTTTCATGCAGCTGCACACCTGCTGCTGTGACTTGTCGGCGTTCCCCCTCCACAGGCCCCTTCAATGCCTCCATAAGGTGTAGTAATCCCCTCCTTACACTCTGTCATTTTGTCTTAGTGTGTTAACAGAGTATCAAAGGCGGGGGATTTTTTTTTTCTGCCACCTGCCAGTGGGGAACATGTTGGCGGGTGAAAGGAGGTGGAAGTGGCATGACTGTACAGCTCTCACAGCCAACCCCTCTGACTCGGTTTGGACCGGTTCTCGCTGCTTGTTCTTGTGCCAGTTTTTACGGCTCAGACGGCGGTGTGGCTGTGTCTCTGCAAACATCCATGAAGAAAACGATACCTTAGCAGCAGTGCGCCTATCGAGGACCCCCGAGCCAACCCGAGTATGATGTTTAGTTTCCCCTCAAACGAACGCGGGGTTGTCGCCTTCGCGCCCACGTTAAATAGATGCTCTGGGCACTACTGCTCTGAGGTCGTAACCGTAATGATTTATGCCCCTGAAAGCTGCGTTTTCAGCAGGAAAACAATCGACAATAGTCCTCCTGTGTATCTCGTGCTGCTGATTGATCATGATGGAGTAGTGCTGGTTTGTTCTTCAAAGCCAGTGTTTGAGTTTGTGCTTGGATGAGATGGAGACAGATTAGCGAGGGTGACGGGGGGGGAACTGGAGAGTCAGCCAGACCCCGGAGGTGCAGCTGGCACTGCGAGCTAAGGCTTCCCTTTTCCCGCTCCCATCGCTGGCCCACAGACTTCCTTCAGCCGCTGTTTAATCAGTGATTAGGACGGCTCGCTCAGCTCTTGTGACGCTACATGTTTGGTGAAAGGATTGCTTGTATTATACTATATGGACAACGTTGGTCATATTAAAAAGAGTGAGTGTTGGGTCCCATCCCCCAACCCCCACCCTGCCGTTCCCTCTGAGATGCTAAGGTGTCTCCTTCCGTCCATTAGCAACGTGCCCAGGAGCTACGTGCTATAAAAAGGAGAGTGTGAGCGCTTTGATGTGGGTTCATAAGTCTTCATCATCCAATGTGTAAAGGAGGGCCTGCCTTGAGGTTTGGCTGTCACTGTCAAAGGGCGCTATTTGCTCTTTTTGTGAAAATATGAGGAAATAATTTTGTTTTAGATATTTTTATCTAAAACCATGAAAACCTCCTACATAAATACACATCCTGCATGTATTATGTGTTTATATATGTATACATAAATCAATTATAAAGCAAAACTCAATGAATATCTGTTTTCCCAGTTAATGCATCATGTTGTTGGTGAAACCTTTCAAATCTTTCCACATCTCGTTTTGCCTAGTTAGCAACCAGAAACAAGAATTTGACAAAAACATAAAAAGTGTTTATTTCAGCTACAAAAATCAGCAACTTGTGCGTTTCTTTCTTTATCACACCTCAAATTAGAGTTGTACGATGTTGCCAAAGGTGTTGTTTTTCCTAAGGTAGTTCTTCTATTTCGCGGCAAACTATTTTAGATTTGATTCAGAAATTTATGCCTTTTTTTATTCTTTACTTTGCAGAAAAAGTCCGTGAGATCCAGGAGAAACTTGAAGCTTTCATAGAAGCTCTTCACAAGGAGAAGTAACGGATCCAGGTATTTCTCTCTAGGGTTAAATTTTCATTCAGTGACGTATGCCGTCAGGAGAGGTGTTTACGCACTTATGTTTTTCTTTCTTCTTAACATGTTTGTTGACACCATCTTTTTTTTTTTCTCCTATGTCAGCAGAATATTGCACTGAACAAAGTCAACACATCTGTAAATGACCACCATCGTCCCCTCCTGGCTCCATCTTCAACAGCTTCCTGATTTTTAACATCAGTGACTCTCGGACAGCTGGACACAAACAAAAGAAACTACGGAGGAACCATTCCCTGTCTTTTCCTGAATTTCTTTGACACCAGAGGAGCACAACAACCCAAACACACTGAGATCGAAGGAGAATTACGAAGCAAACTTTAACTTGTTTCCCATGATTGAGGATTGTGTACATTTTATGTCCCCGGTTTGGTATTTTGGTTTTCTTGTCTCATCTGGTGCTCCTAGAATAATACCCGGTTACCTTCTAATGTATTGAATAGTTGCACTTAGAATCTACAGCACTTGATCCAAACGTAAACCCAGCTCCAGCCGCCATCACCCTCCACGGTCCTTACAGAAAAGCATCACCTCTCATAGAGTTGGATCGATTTTCATTCACTTTGTTCCCTTTCATAACCGAAACAAACAAATTGATATTAAACAAACAGGTTTCATGCAGCCTAAAGTCCATAACAAAGCTGTCGTCTTATTTTCTGTGTATTCCACACATGCCCCAAATGTATCTTTATAGATCAGTTATTGGAATGCTAAATTAAGTAAACAAATTATAAAATGTCTTTTAAAAAGTGAAAAGTGAAATGTTTGTCATTAAGCTTTTAAAAACAAACCCAGTTGACACCTCTGCAGGTAAATTTGATTGGATTTTTAGGGCCTGTGTCACTATAGTTAGTTTTCTGCTTCCAGGTTTGAAGTGCTGATCCAGTGCTCCGTGGGTTCAGTTACACATCGGTTGGGTTTTCTTCCAGATATATATATATATATATATATATATATGTTTTTCTTCTCAAAATTGCACCAGGCTTCTCACTTGTCAGGGATGTTCAGTCGACGTAGATGTATCCGACACAGAATTAGTTTTACTCAGAGTTCCCTCTGTGTCTGAATGGTTTCTAAGAACACAAAATAATAGAAACTCTAAATTTGTCTTCAAAGACAAGAAAAAAGATACTTGTCACCATTTCTGCAATTAATTTTTTCCCCCCTTCCAGTCCCAGTTCAGGGCTCACTGTTCCCAATCTCCAAATTCTCTTTGCACCTTCTTCATTTGAACCGTTAAGATTCTCCACCGACGTCTTGCTCTCTTCTTTTACATTTCTGCCTGAATGAAGGGGTGAGAGTGCGTTACCAATATTCATTCATTCAGATGTGCATATAGGTGTACATAAATAACCAATCTGCACAGAGGAAGTGAGTCAGCAGCTGGGGAGCCACTATCATGTGCGGCACGAGGATCCAGACTGAGACGTGTGTGTGTGCAGCAGAAGGCTAAAAAGCTGGTCCGAAAACAAGTTTTATGTTGTAGAAAGTGACGTGTGCATGGTGTACCCACCTACAGATGTGCTTTATTTATTTAATTTGTGTTTAAATGAGAATAAAATTGACATCAGTAAATAAAGTTCATTTTTTTAAATGTCAGTTTGTTCTTTCATTGTCACTTAAAACAGGCGGCAGTCGAAGCCGATTGATCTTTAAGTTTCGCTGATTCGGTCCGGCTGCCCGCAAATGTTTGCTCATCCTTCACTGCTAGTTAAAACTTAGCAAGAGAAAAAGGTTTGTTTTTGGAATATTGCTGAAACAAATTCCTTAATTAAAACTTAAATTACCTATGGTTAATGCCATTACTAGTCTGATAGGTTGACGCATAGTTGTCTAAAATTATTATGAAAATTGTGAACTTGATTGTTTCTTACGTTATCATCCTTTTTAGATTTTTAGCTGTATACTCCAGAGGCTGTGGGCTTTAAGCTCTAGATTTATGCAACAAAAGGATGCACATACAGGTTGTTCACACACATTCATTAAAATAGTGTGAAAAGCTTTAAAATAATGCTTTATTGCAGGATCATGCGATTTGAGCGCAGTGTTAAGATCTAATTGTTTTTACCACAAGCACTTCTGTCACCCACCATAGTTGGTGCCCCCGCTTGTCGCTACGTTCACAAGGGTGGAGCTTGCACACAGAGGGATCTTCAACCATATTTGGACAATCTCTAGATTCTAATGGTTTCTCTTATTCTCTTTATCGCCCAACAGGTTTCTGTAATGATTTAAATTCGAGGACTGGGATCATCGTGGAGGTAGGTTGATTTCTGTGCCTGGTAAAACTCTTCCGACTTGTTTCAGCCATATATTTTTTAATCATCCTGTTGAAAAAAATGTGATGGCACAGGACTTTAATTTGAAATGTGTTGGTGCTTCAGAGAGCTAATGGAGCGACACACTGTAACACTGTTCTCGAGGACTGGAAAAGAAATGGGCCCACAGCATCACTGTTTTTCTGACCTACGTAGCAGACGGCATCACATGCGTTTGCTCACCTTCGTTCATTTTTTCAGTGTTTGTTGCAGGAAGCCGAGTCTTATCCTCATCTGACCAATTTCCACAATTCCAGCAAATATTCGAGCAGAATTTAGCAAACTGGACTAGTTGATAGGACAAAAGTTTTTTTTTTTTGTTTTTTTTTTCCAAAGCTTGACTCTGAAACAACTGATTATCGAGTAGATACTGTAACGTCTAATGGTTGCCATGGAGACGTGGCTACTCAAGATGCCCGTTTACTGCTGTTTATGTCGGCCATTTTTGCCAGTCCCCTCACTGATTAGTGGTGAGTTGAACTTCGGTCGTTGTCTGCCAATGTTTGTCACAGTTCTAGTTGTTCTCTACTTTAAATCTTGCTGATTGTAGAACTGCTCACATTTAGGTGAGTAGCTTTTTTTTCTTTTTCTGCTTCAACCGCTTCTCCTGAATCATGAGGATAAATATGCATCTGCCTTGCTTGAGAGGTGTGTTCTTGTCATTCCTGTCTTGGAGGTGAAATGGACCTTTGTGTCTTATTTACACCCCTGGGAAACAAGAATCCATGAATTACTAATGTGAAATGAAAGCTATATTTTGGCTTGTTTGTTTCAAACGTGGCTGTCAGACATAACTTCTCTAAAAATTCCCCTTCTCTAAAAATGTGTCCACTCATTCAAACTCACTCAAACCATGAAGCAATCTCACAGATCAGTTTTTAGTGCTTCTCTTGCTCTTTCTAACTCTTTAAAAAATACATTCAGCTAATGTGAGACATGGATTTTCAGCTTATATCTATTTACTTTTCATTGATTTTACTTGTTCAATTTCTTTATCACTTTTGTTGAGTGTTCTGTGTTATCGATTTTCTTTTTTACATTTGGACCTACTGTGCAGACTCAGTTGTTGAAAAAAACATTTCCGTGAAGTAAAGAGTTAATGATGAAGTAATAACAATTTAATAATTGATCTGGTAATGACTATAACTACCAGGTGACAAAGTCTTTTCAGTTTATCTCATGCTACGCTATGCAGATGCTCGGTCTGCACCGATAAAGGTATACTCCATATATGGAGCTGTCCCACTTCCTGGTTAATTCGGCTAATATTTATGTAAGCACTAGGGGTCACCCATAGGGCACTGAGCACCGATCTAATCCTTACATATTGTGAAATAACTGCATTGCAAATCTTCCATCTCACTACATAGACCCTTTAGAAAACAGGTGCCCTTCATAAGAAATACAGAAACTTCAGAGACATCAGAAGACATGGTGTTTGACAAAAGTACCTAATTTTGACCCACCCAAGACATGTTCTTAGACACTCCAACAGACATATCACACATGGTATACAGGCTGATGGTGGTTTTACCTTTCCTACATATTACAGCTTGATTGAACTGAAACTTAATAGTGATTGGACGTGGAGACACAGAGAATCTTCTTTGATGTGTTGTTTTGCTCTCAGCCCTGCAGTCCTGCGCTCTTCATGTCTGCATATAGGATCCTGTTATCCTCAAGCTGCTGCTGCAGGATGCAATGACCTGTGTGCTGATGAGCCAAGGCCTGTGCTCCAGGTCTGGGTAAAACCCTCCCAGTATGTAAGTCTGCAGGGTGTTATCTGGTCCCAGAGCAGGCTGAAGGCACGCTGCAGCCTGAGGCACGCAGCTGAGGGTCTGACTGATTAATAAGTCGGGAGTCCAGAGGTCCTACACTCCCGGGCATCATCTCTGCTTTCACAAGAGCCTGGCTGTTACCGCAGCTCCACATTACTCAGAGGGACTTCAGAAGCCTCTTCTTCATCACCTGGGGCTTTAACCGTGAAGATAGCTGCTTCTTATCAAATCGTTTCATTCTGTGCTGCTATTATATCCCCCTGTTTTCTCAGAAACAGCCTAATGACTTTTGTAGCAGCTATGAAAAGAAAGGGGGGAGAAGTCAACCTCCAGCAAAGGGCCTTTGTGCCACCAGATAGCCACGCTCTGTGTGGAGGGAAGGCCGCCTGGATGCACCATAAGCTATTAGCATCTGCAAAGGCCATCACGTTGACTAATAGCCAGCTCCACAACAGCACAGTGGCTCAGTTTGTGTTTTCCGTCAATCCCCTTTATTCTGGCTGCACAAAAGCAGCCGAGCCAGACCTGTCAAATGTGCCACAACAGCGGATGCACACAAAGCTCCATTTCTAGTCTTTCGGAGGAAAAAGAAAGGCCTTATTTTGTTGCTTCATTTTATTTAATCCCGTCCACCTAATCATACGGACAGAATCTTTTGGCAGGGGGGAGTGGCGGGTCGGTGGAGGACGGAAACTTTGAATACGCCTCGGAAAAGAGGCAATAAGTTGCAGGGAAGGGCGTTTTCTGGCAGCAGAGGCGGTGTTAGCATTTGTTTGCCTCCTTGTCCGTGTCACCGGCTTTGTTGTCCTCCTCTGTTAACATCCTGATGGTTGACATCACAGCAGAGGCAGAAACCCAGGCGACCAGATAAATGTACGAAGCCGCCATTTGATCAGACGTTATCAAGCACCAAAAACATCCTCTAGTGTCCAATTAGATGTAAAGATGGTCAGAGTCATTTATTTGTCATAAAGGAGAATAGATGGGAGTCCCCCCACCCCCGACAGATCTTAGTAAACATCAAGCAAATGCAACAAAAGATTATTTTCTTTTGATTGGTGTTGAAAACATACTGACATGAAATCAGTGGACAGGTTTTAAAATGTAATTTATATTCTTCATTTTTGGGTTAACAAAGCTGAATAGTATTGCTTGATGAGCTTCTTTTTCAATGGCTGCTGAATAGAGACTTTGCTGTTTCACTGAATGCCTTTCTCTGGCATTTTAATGCAGCAGGACATGCGTTTCTAAATAAAACTACCTGCTATGAAATATGCAGACTAACCTTCCCTTTATAGGAATCCGTCCTGTTTACTTTCTTTTTGTTTCATTTTAACTTAATGTAAATGTAAAATAAATCAAGGCCATATACCTAACCTTGTAGCTAGAGAGTCAACCAATAACCTTAAAGATAAATGAACAATCTCTCCTTTGATTGGTCAGTTTAACAGGTTATTGTCTAATTACCTTGAGGTGTTTGGACAAGAAAATAGAGCCAAACTTTTTTTTTTTTTTTTATATACATAAAGTAAAACAAGTAACGCAATTTACAACAGATCCACTAGGAAATCCAAAATAAATAAAATTTGCCCCTATATAATTTTTTTTGTTTAACTGGCTCAGATCATCAAAAAAATATATATATCAGAGATAAAATGACCTTATCAACACAACTGCATATATAAAAATACTTTTTTAAATTAATATTTCATTTATTCAGGAAATGGGCTTGCCAAACCGACTTGGCTTTGTGTATAAAAACAAAAACACAGCATTAACTGGATAAAGTTCTAGACTTTGATTAGGCCATTAGAAAATGCATTTTTTCCTGTTGTATAAGTTACTGCCTAATGGCCCAAAATTCTCCTTTAGGATTTTCTGGCGGAGAGCAGAATGCATGGTTTGATCTATTACGGGAAGTCGTCCGCAACGCAGCACGAGAACATCACGTTACCACCACCATGTTTGGGTGTCCACATGATTTAGATTTTATATAATGAGTTAGTTATGCTCCACGTGTAACGGGACACATACACATTCCAAAACGTTTTTTCTCTTATTTTTTTTGATACCTTTTTGACAATTCTTTGCATCGTTTTTGATGAAGAGCTCTCTTGGGTTAGAACTCTCTCTTGGAGGCCATTTTTGTCCACCCTCTTCCTGTTGGATCATGAACACTGACCGAAGTAGGTGAGATCTGCGGGGATTTTCGACGTTCCTGGTTCTTTTATGACGTCCTGGATGAGGCTCTCTTGGAGTACATCGGTCAGTCACTCCTGGAAGTTGTTTTCTCCGTTTATGGAAAATGGTTCTCACTATGGCTCCTTTGGGACCCAAAGCCTTAGAAATGGTTTGTATCTATTTCCAGACTGTTAAATGTCAAGGAGTTTGTTTCTCATCTGTTCTTGAATTCTGTTTGATTAGGTTTTGCTTCTGGAAGTATGTTGGGCTGCTGCATTTTGTCAGTCAGTTACTTTTTAAGGGTTTCTTGAATGCCGAGGCCAGCCTGGGTGTGGCCAGTGAAACTGAACCAGAGAAAATGTGATTAATAATAGTTAATTCAGAATTTAGCAGGGGGCACAACTTTATTTTAACACAGTATCAACCAACCTGAATAAACGAAATCATCACTCAAAACCTGCAGTTTTCTCAGGTTAAATTTGTCTGGTACGAAATTTTGTCTGATGATCATTTAGAAACATTTAAGTGTGAAGAAAAACGAAAACAGAAGAAATCTTAATCGGGACTTGTGAGTCTTTCAATAAGGCTGCACAAATTTAAATGTCTCTGCTTTTATTATAAAAGGCTATCAAGCTTGATTACAGAAGCTTTCCCCCCCCAAATCGGGGTCAATAGTACAGCACCAGAACATTTAGCCAAATGTTTAAATGGTTTTAATTTATGGGCGCCACACTCAGACCAGTTTTAGATTTTTTTTCACTGGTTTTAATTTTAACGATTTAGGACAGTTTTATTTATATAAAGGAAAATAATACATTCAAACTGTATCTAAAATTTTAATTTGTTTGCACTTGTTTCTTAAATTTTCAATGCATGCACTCATAATCGTGCAATACATCACAATTTCTACCAAAGAATTAAAAAAGTCAAGCAGAATATTATAGAACAGTTATTTTTAAAAAGTAACCAGAGATGCTGCATCTTTCATCTCAATATCAACCGTAAAAGACTAATTTGATCCCTAAGAGACACTTGCCAGCACCTTTGTCTCCAAGTGCCGATAAATACAGTGGATGGAAATCCAACACTTTGTGTCCCAGGCGACAAAGTGCCGCTGTTGAGTCACTTCTGCTGAATGTTATCAGAGACTTGTTAAAGCAACAGGCTTCCTTCTCCGTTTCAGCCGACAAGACATTGTACTGTCCCCGGGGCCCGCTGCTTTCTGCCCCGCAGAGAATAGCTTCACAATTGGCCTTTGTGTTCATTATGTTGGAGCCATCTTCCCATTGCGCTGTGGGGTCCATTCCGACGATGAACCGGGCCCGTGGGGAGTTTAGCCGAGTCACAGAGGTCAGCGACCTTCCCCGTCCCACACACACACACATCCATACAGAGCCCTGTTCTTACTCTGTGAGAGCTATAAATTATGGCAGCGCCTGAAGTTTAGGAGCTGAGCGAGGGTAAAGCGTGTGAATCCTGCGGTGGTCCTGTATCTCCATGGGTGTGTTGTGCGTGACTCGTTCTCACCATTCACGGCTGACATCCACCCATAAAGTGACCTCATCGTCCCGTATCGCAGTAGCTCAGGACGTCGTCTGTGAATCGGGCCATTGTGGAGACAAACGGGCCGCCGAGGGTAAATCCCTGAAGGATGAGCCGCAGCATTGACTCCGTAACAGGAAGGGAGAAAACAAAATATATCATAACCGCTGTGTGATTATCATCTGGTTGATTCAGGTTTTTTTTTCCAGGAATGTTCTTACCAAGATTCAGCAGCATGTTGTAAAGATTTGATTTAATGAACACAGCCTTAGGAAAGGAGATAAATTGCAACTGCTTTGCATCAACTTGCTCTGCTGCAGCAGCTTTTATGGTGAAGATAAAGAAAATGTTTCTTTGGATCACAGGTTTATGGTTCATGGTTCATGCACAAGAATCCAGTTTAGGATGAAACCTACCAAGCCATGGTTGTCCACCTGGACCGACAGGTTGAGCAAGTGAAGCATTTATCAGAGAATCAGGCAGTATTCACATGGTTGCTTTTGGAGGAGCTGCAGATATCCTAAGCTCAGTTATATGAACGTGCTGACAGGAGAACAATCAGTTGTGCAATCTAAAAATCTGCCTTTTATGAAAAAGTGGCAAGATAGAAACCCTTGTTGAAATAAAACTAACATATTTTATAAACTGATTTAAAAGTAACTCTTGGTAACTTGAAAAACAATATAAAATACTGGCAAAAGGCAAAAACAAATTCAGTTTTAATTTCCCATAAACCTCTTTAAATTATTAATACATTTAGTTTTTTTACCCATTGGAAAAGCATGCGTAGATTCTAAGAAAATTTTTAAAAACATGTTAACTGATGCGATTTCACCTCTTAAATCTTAAAGTTCAAATAGTGGTAGTTTGGATATTAAGGAGACAGAAAGTCTGAAACTAGGGAGTTAAAGACATTAAATACATTTTTGTAGCTATCCGTTTCTGAATGGAGTTACATACAAAGCCCCCGTGAAGAAAACAGCGATCGTGGTTACAAACTGTGAATCAAGTGGAGGGAGGGATGTGGAGCCTTTTGCACCAGAAGCGGCTCTGAGCCTGGATGGACTTAGTGGGATTATGGGATCCCTCATGGCAACCAGTGAGGCCAGCAGGTGAGGTCCGCGCTCAGCTGCCTTCAGCCTTTAGGTAAACAGAGAGGAGGTTTGCCAGATCCAGGCTGTGTTGCCGGGCTGAAAGTGTATCTGTCCACACCGCTCACGTCAGTCAGGCTGAGCTGCCTCCTCGCACGGCAATGCGCACAGAGGGGGCTGCACTTGTTGCCGGATTGGTGGGACTCTGAGGGCCCGGCTTTCATCGCCTAAGTGCCACACTGAGGCCAGACGAAAAACAGTCGGGCGACATTACTTGACTGGCCATCAATAGTATCTTAGCAGTCCCTAAACCTAGAGTAAACACGCAGCGAGGCCGAGCGTGAATGTTCCAGGCGAGGCTCTGTCGTCGGTGAAAAGGAGAGCAGAAATGACAACACATTTGGGAAAGTGATCAAGCTTTTGTCTCCTTTCAGGAAGCCCTGATCTTATTTTCTCTCAGCTCATGCTTTTAATTAGATCTGCGTCCCCAAACATGCCTGTTTTACATGTGTTCTGGGAGTCGTGGAGTAAAACAGGCTTATGCTACATGAATGGCTCGGTGTTTTCCCAGAGCATTTGGACTTCAACCTGCCTGGCATCCCACCAGATTGAGACAAGAGGATTGCCACGTTACATGGTCCCCGCTTTCAGGAATTCTCGCACTTCTGTTCGACACACACGCACAAAAAATGCTCTTAAAGCTGTTTTTTTCACATGACCTCTGAAAGAATGAACTGGAAATAAGATTGGAGACGAGTTAAGAAGACGTTGAGCTGGATGGTTCACAGCATGGAGAGAAAGACGTTTCACCAAGCATCTTGTCCAAACACACTTTCAATTCACAGTACAGTAGCTTGCAAAAGTGTTCATACTCCTTGACATTTCCCAAATTCTGTCACATTTGTTGTGCTACAACAAAGTTGGTCATTTTAATCAGAATGAACAAGCTGGGGCACCATCTGATTATCAGGAGTTAATGGCTAAACAGCTCTCAGTCTCTGACAATTATTGTTTTGTTAATACCTGCCTGGTGAGGTGGGGTATTATAAAGTAATAGATGGAGTGAATTTGGGCTCTGGTGTTCTTGAAAGTCAAGTCCTGCACACATGTACAGAATAAACACAACTTTTCTCCAAAACACAAGAATTAATGAACGAAATAAAGTTAAAATACTCTATTTAAGAAACTGTTTAAGTAGGCTAGTGACACTCAACTAAACTGCTACGTAGAACTGAAAATAAGAAGGAAAACAAATAAATGACAGGGGAAAAAAGTAGTAAAAAAGGAACAAATAAGAATAAATCTGAAACTAAACACCAATGAATGGATGCAGTGATATTCTAGTTGAGTTTGAACATGTATGTTTAAGAACCAAGGTCTGTTTTGAGGAATTGGGAAGGAGGCGAAATTACCTAAACAAGAATCATCGGTTGCCTGGTGTTCACCATACAAAGCAATCTGGAAAATAAAACAATATTTTAATAAAAACTGTTTCAAAACTCCTTTGCTTCAGTCGAGGCAGATGTCCGACTGAAGTAAAGGGGAGTTTTCCTCTCCACTGTCGCTTCATGCATGCTCAGAATGAGGGATTGCTGCAGAGCCATCAACAATGCAGACGACTCTCCCTGTAGCTACAAGCTCTCCCATAAGGAGTGAATGCTGCTTGTCAAGACTTGATGCAACCTGCTGGGTTTTCTTAGATAGGAAAGTTGTTGGACTATTAAGATGGTGGCGATAAATGGACTCAAAATTTGGCAGATGGACGGCAGGAGTGATGATGTCACATCCTGGATTAGCGGTTTAGTTAACAACAAGTAATACTCTCTGCTGTGCAATTTGGCATCCCTCTAAGTATACATTTATACGTTTCAATCTAAAAACTCAGAAATATGACCCCCCCTCCCCTCCCTGACTGCACTGCCTTGTCATAGTGGATCACATCAAATCCCAATAAAGTAAAGTATGCTGAAGTTTGTGGATACAAGTTGACGAAACATGAAAAAAAAATTAAATGGGTATCAATCCCTTTGTAAGGTACTGTTTACTCCTAATTTTGTGGATTTTACACTAAACTTTCCTGATGCCATTGCCCCTCAAGGTCATCTCGCTGCAGCCTCCCTGTTTGTTCACCTGTTGGTCAGTCCTGTCTGAGCTGAAAGGCCACCGTTTTGGCCATCTGACCTCCTGACCTCCTGCAGCCTCCACACGCCTACACTCTGGACCAGCAAATATTGAACCAGTCAGTCAAGTCTCTCTCCGCTGCCCACTGAGTGTTTGACTGTTGCTGGAGAGCAGCTTTAGCGCCACTGTGCATCAGCAGGCTGGGGCAGGTCCCATTAGATGTTATGTCAGGAGGTTAAAGCACGTACTGCATCAATTTGAATATAAATGACTTTTAAAGCCAGCATTTATCGCTTTGTGTTGTTGCAAACCCAAGTATCCATTGGTTATCGTGGTATACCCTCTGTGCTACACAAAACGTGTTAAAAGAAAATGCATCTTTAGTTTCTGGCTATTTCAGTTTTAAACTTAGAAACATGTAGTTTTAGACCATGGACGGCTTTACAAACAGCCTGCAACGATGCCATTATGAAGCAATTCCATATACGTGTGTATTGGAGAAAACATTATATTTTTGTGTTTTTAATCTAAGGTATTTGTCTATGAAATACCTTTAAATTTAACCCAAAGATTAAGGAGAAGAAACGCCTTGCCTGGTGTCTGCCTGGCTGCAGTGTGCGTCTAAAGGCTGGGAGCAAATGGGACACTTGCAATGCCTATTAGTGCTGAAACCCCTGAAATAATTTTACCTCAAGAATAGCCTCTACCTTTGGGAAGATGTAAGAGCTATGTTATTCAAATGTTTTTGGAGTTGATCAGTAGTTGTCTTGTTCTAAAAACTCTCCTTAGGTTGAGGCTAGATCCTACAGCTGGGAAGATCAGTGGGACGGGGGTCATGAGCTCAAAATTGTTTAGAAAGTAAGTTTCAGTTACAAATAATGGAAATATGACGTACTACAGCACAGGAGATTAAATCATTTCGGTGTGGGCTTTATGAGTTAAATGGATATTTAACCTTTGCTATTAACTTGCAAGCCAAGGCAGGCAAGAGCCCCATAAGTTGTTGATTATCTGTACTGTGGCAGCTCATGTTGTTCCTGTGACCTAAGCTTATCGTCTGAGAAAAATGAATTGTAAGATATGCTTTAAATTTATGACAGTCTGAAAGTATCTTCAGAAAAATGATGTATTTATCCTGTAAGATTAGTCAAGTTGATGCTACTGCAGATACTACTGAGCTTTATGGTTAGTTATGGAGTACCTCAGAGTTCGGTGCTCGGGACTTTTCTTTTTACTATATATAAGCTTCCACTTGATAAAAATATGGTAGAGCTCAAGATGAATGACCTTCATTATTTCCAGTCAGTTAATTAGATTACAGGCATATTCTATTGACGTCAACGTTTGGACAACTTTTCTGCTTCTGAACTCACGTGAAGGGATATTGTTGCCGACGATCGCATCACACGAAGAATAAATGCTTAGTCACTTACTCTGTATTACATTAAAGTCTCAAATTAAAAAGGTTTCGAGGACATCCATCTTTCGTCTGCACTTTCCTGCCATAATTCGAATTATTCTGGCCCTAAGTGATGCAGAAAAGAAGTACTTCATACATTTGGTCCTTTCATTTGGTACAGACTTTCTTTCTTTGAAGTTTGTTTGATAGGGACAGAACAAGAAGCATTGTTACAATGAGCGATGCCATGTTCATAGAACATGTAGCTAATTGCTAATTTGCAGACCTGGTCCCTAGTACATGAAAAAAAACATTTATCAATCATAAAAAATAAAAACATCACAAAACTATTAGATTTCTTTATCACCAGGAAGCTCAAGATATTCTATAAAATAAAAGAAATGTATTTAATTGAAAAAAAAATGACAGTTAATAAATACAGGTCTAGTAAACCTTTGGGAGAAACGTCAATTGAAACGTTGACAGTAACACAGCAAATTCACTGATCTAAATACCTTTTCATCAAAAGTTTTGAAAATGAATGCAAAAATGCATCAAAGCATTTTTTACATCAATGTTAAAAATGAATATGTTGTATATTATAAATTCCATCATACTGTCATGCAAGTAACTGGATCTGAATATGTATATGATTGGGTTGTATTTGAGTCAATTTGGACCCAATTAGATTGACTATGAACTGGACTTCTCCATCCATCCATTATGCAGCTTATCCCTCATGGGGTCGCGACGGGTGCTGGTGCCTATCGCCAGCTCTGGACTTCTCCAATTGGGTGCATTAGAATTTAAACTGAGTTAAATTTCCAGATGATGTACACATGCATTAATCCAGGGAACCACTCAAATCGAAGTCAAAATTAGGACTCCTCCCAGGTTTAATATAATCCGTGAACTGCTATGAATTCACTTTAGATTTTACAGTAAAGCGGCAGTGGGGTTTCCAGTCTCTCTGTAATTTTTACAGCAATTCAATTACAATTTCACTGTAACTCTGTTATAATCTTATTGGCGTTTGATTTCGATTTAACTAATTTAACACAATGTTGCTGTAAATATACTATACTCTTACTGTGCTTTAATTTCATTAGAGTTGCACTTTTTATTACAATTGTAGACAAATTTGACCATTATTCTGTAAAAGACTTCTTCTTTCTTTTATTTTCTCCAGTTGTGAATGACAGTTTTAGGTTCCCCAATTTCCACTGTGTCCTATTTTAAACAAATTCTCCTCATATATGGTGTCCTGAGGTTTAAACCTTGCACAGTAAAAAGGAGCCAGAATTATTCTGCTTCCTGCGTTTCCACTTTGCACCGTTTTTTCCGTCCCCTGGCATGTGTGTTTGCGCGTGTGCGAGCGTGTGATCCTGGGTGCTCAGGAATGTTTACTCTGTCAACATTCGCTGACTGTAGTCGTTGTCTCTCCAGCCTCGAGCTGAGCAGAAGCTCGAAAGCCTTTCATCAGTCAGACACGGCGTGTCTAGCTAGCCTTAAGAGGAGGAAGGTAAATAAAGGACTTTAATAGGTGGATAATGTGGTCGCAAGGCACAAGACTGACTGTCCCTGGGCAAACATGGAGAGATGGCAGCTCAAGCACATTCACCGATTAAAGGGCCAATTGCTCTCAGAGAACAAACGCTGCAGAGGAAGTAAAGGAGAATTATGTAAGTTTAGTCTGTCACTCAACACAGAAGTGAAGTCAGCAAACTCTCAGCCGTCATTATCGTTCAGTATATCAAGAACGCAGATATAAAGACTTTGGTGCTCACCAAGCTTGCAAAACCAAACCCTATCACAGTGTGCTCAGTTTATTTAGAGTTTTTAATGTCTATATTCCCAGCATCCCCTCAACATGTTGCTGCCACCGCCATGTTTTTACAGCAAGGACGGTGTGTTCAGAAGGATGTGTTGTGATAGTTTTCCCGCAGTTTGAATGGAAATCAAAAACTTTTGATCACATTTGACCAAAGACAGCTTCTTCCACTCCTTCATATGCTGTGGCAAACTTCAAATGGACAAACTGCTTATGGCTTTCTTTCTTTGGACCAGTGGTCCCAAACTCCGGTTCTTGAGGCGTGCAACTTTCAGATGCATCTCTACCTCGACACATTTGACTCAACTATTAGCTCCTTAGCGGCGCTCTGTAGAGCTTGCTGACCGTATGCTAGTGACACAGTGTAGCCACTGGATTCAAGCGTGTAGGGCTAAAAGTTGCAGGATACCGGCGCTAAAGGATTTGGGTTTAGACCGTGGCTTTCTTCCTGCACCTCTTCCATGAAGGCCTTATTTGTCAAATAGATGACTAATAGTTGTCCTGTCAATCGATTCTCCCACCTGACCTGTGGATCTTTGCTGATCATCCAGAGTCACCCCTTAGCATCTTAGCTGCTTCTCTGATCAATGCTCGTCTCGGCATATTCTTTCTGTATGATGGATTGAACAGTGCTCCAGTAGTTGTAACCCTAACCCTCAGTTAAACATGTCCAGAGCTTCATCCCTGACCTGTTTGCTGTGTTCCTTGGTTTTTATGATGCCGGTTGTTCACCAGTCTTCTCCAACAAACCCCTGAGGCTTTCAAGGCACAGCTGGATTTACACACGGATAGTAAATTACACATAGTTGGAGTGTATTTAAGAAATAGGTGAAAACTATTTCATGTGCTGCATTTTATTCATGGCTATTCAATTAAATGGGACTGAACACAAAGGCAAGTCCTTTTTATTAAATGTTTTGATGAAAACAAATTAAGCCTTTCTTCACACATATTTTACACATATACTTTATCATCTGGTATTAAGTTGAACATTTTAACACCAAGATGCACAACATTTGCTAAATTCCCCAAAAGAAAAGGTGACATCTGTTGCACTTTGGCACCGAATCTCCCGAGCAGTAATCATCCTCATCCTTTCTAATCTGACATCCGCAGAGATGCATCGGCGTTATCTGCATCCACACATCAACGCCCTCTCTGAAGTCTCTAAAGGCCAATTAAGATAGTCTATCTACCTTCAGGCATGTAGGCCACACCTCCTCCCTCCTCCCCGGCCTCAAGTCACCGCTGACCACCATCTCTCCCACCCCCACAGAGCCTTTGACCCCTGACACACGACCCCTGCGCTGAATGAGTACACGCAGGGGCGTCAGAGCGAGACCCTTATTGCTCTGCAGCAACACACATGCACACGGAAAAAAAAAAGCATACACACATTACCCTGTGGTTGTGTGGAGTGAATTGAACAGTAAAAATGGACCACTGGTCACAGACAAGGCATTTCCGTGCACGCACGCACACTGCAGCTGGAAGGTGAGGGGTTAGCCGTGGGTCGCAGGTTAATACAGTTCAAATGGACAGAACAGCTGCAACAATTCAGAGGGCTGCCCTAACCCTAACCCTGACTCGGACTATTAAAAATTAGCTTTTACTCCTAACTTCATCCACATAAAATGTGCTGACCTGCCAAAACTGGGGAGTGTAAAATAGAAACCACAAGGTCAGGTCAAATCAAAGTTTGCTTCTTCTTCGCATTTCAAAACTGACCTCAGTCAACTGCTGGGCTGCACATTGCAGAAGCGAAACAGCAAAAGTTATGTTCAGTCTTGTAATACCGCAAGAGACAAGCTTAATCAAAATATTTTTATGTGCAACATATACAGTATTTTTTTTTTTTTTTTTTTACTTACACCTACGGTATCTCTTGTGTGAAGCTGAAAATATGACTGCATTGGCTAAATCTTCACATATTTCTCAAGCTGAGGGTTGAAGAGGTCATGATTTGCTTTATAATGTTGAAATTCCCTTCGGTGAATATATAATGGGCAGCAGTATCACGAGGTCTGCATCAGTGGGAGCTATTTCCTGCCATGGATGACACTGCTCCTGAACTAAGAGCTGCTTTGCACCAGTCTGACGTAAAGAGCCAGCAGCAGCCCTTCAAGCATGAAGAGAAAAACACAAGTGAACACCAATAAAGACAACTCTTGTTGTTTTTTTGCCCTGTGCCGGTCTTAAAACCTGACCACCACACGTAGACACGGCCAGCCTGGTCAGGACTATGCAGGTGTTTAGAAAACAAAAGACCGTGTATTTAGTGATCTTTATTTTTCAGTGTAAAGTTTTTTTTATACCTCCTGAAATTTCTCAACATTCTGTAATGCTCCAGCCACAAACATCAGTATAAGTTATTAGGATTTTATTTTATTAGGATAGACCAACACATAGAGAGCATTAGCGAACAAACAGCATCATGGAGACCAATGAAAACAGCCGAAAATACAGAGATAAGTTGTCTATGAGTTCAAACAGGGTTAGGTCGTGAAACAACATCCTGAGCTTTGAACAAAATTCATGGTACTGTCTAAAACTGCTCATCAAACTTTTGAACAATCTGTCCGGATGATTTGATTGATTTTGACTTTGTGTAGTACCTTGAGATGACGCGTGTTGTGAATTGGCGCTTTATAAATAAAATCGAATTGAACTGAAAATCCATCAGCAAAAGATGGATAGAGTGCGCCACAACCTCATAAATGCAGATTAATGGCTATCCAACTAAAAGGGTCGGCAACGGGAGCTTTAATAGTCAGAGAAACACTCAAGAGGCTCACGGTAACTCTGGAGGAGCTGCAGTGATCCACAGCTCAGGTGGGAAAGTCTGTTGGGCGGACAGCTGTTATTCATGCACTCCACAAATCAGGCTGTGGAAGACACAGGGAACCCTGTCTGCAGCTTGGCACAATCCATGTAGAGAGCACAGCAAACATGGATAAAATTGATTTTTGTGAGACTGAGACCACAAAAGAAGTTATTGGTCTACACGCAAAATGCTATATGTGACAGAAAACTAACACCGATCATTAGCCTGCATACACAACCCCAGCGTCTTGTTGTGGAAGTGTGTTCCTTTAGAAAAGACAGTGAAGCTGGTTACCAAAGATGGCAAACAGGAAGGAGGTAAATACAGGACACTATGTGAATAAAAGCTTTTGGAGGCTACAAAAGACTGGAGACTGGGACGCTGGTGCAGCTTCCAACAACACAACGACACAAAGCATTCAGCCTGAGGTGGTTTAGTGTTAGAATGGTCCATTCAAAGTCTGGACATAAATCCAACTAAGGATCTGTGGCATTACTCAAAAGTTTGCTTTACAGATGGTCTCCATCAAATCCAACTTTGCTTCATGCTTTTATTAAAAAAAAAAAAAAATAGAACAAAAAAAGGCAAAATTTCAGTCTATAGATATTAAAATTTGGTGGCTAGAGGTTGGTGGCAAACAGTGGCTCCGCCGAGGGTTGAGTTGGAGGATTGCCTGTTTACTCATGCCCTTTTTGGATATCTATTTTAAAACCTTAAAAAAATTATGCATCCTGTGTTTCCAATTAAAAAAACCCGTTACAATTTGTGTATTGAAAACATCTTTAATCTGATCAGTGTGGATGGTTTTGTCTGTTGTTAAATTTAGACCTTATTGGCCTCAATATGAAAAAAAAAAAGTGTCCCAGTATATTAACCTCTTTAATTAACATTGGGTTCTTGCTCATGTGACCTTTAAGTGCTTTAATAACTTACATGATACAGTTTTTAGTATGGCACATAAAAGGTATTTGTAATGTGTCCACAGTTCCTTTTTTAAAATGTATAAACTTTCCCCCCCAAGATGGTTTTTATTTTATTTTACATTCTCTTCGGATCTGTTTCATTGCATTTGACCTTTTGACCAGTTCTTTCTCTCTCCCGGTGAATAAAAAAAAAAAAAAAAAAAAAACAGCCTAAGAATGTGAAATGTTGCAATCTGGTGGTCAGCATATGAGGACATCAAAGGGACGGGTCTGGTGGTCGTAACACTGGGAGGAGGATAAAAACAGGCCCGGCCGACAAAGCTAAGCTGGACCTGAAAGGCAGGCGGGCCCAGTAATACGGGATCATCCCTGGTGTAATTCCTCCCTCCTGGCCTCCGACAAAAAGACAAGAGCTGCACATCTGGGGGAGGAGATGGAAGAGGGGAATCAGGGAAGGTCCGGTGGTCCGACAGCCACTGGCCAGGTCGCCATGCCTACCCTGCACATACACACTAACGAACTGCTTGCAACAGTCCGCAGCCCTCTTGCCCTCTGTCGTCCCCACGTATTCTAATGAGCCTCTCTGGGCAGCGCCTTTGTGCACGGACGTGTCCAAACACGGCGGGAGATCAGAGGACAGGCTAGCCGCTGACCTTGGCTCCGAGCAACCCCCTCCCTGGTTGGATGGTGGGGGGTGTCGGACCACGGCTCTGGCCCTCTGCGGCGGGTCCGGTTCGTAATCGGCTCACAGGCCGGTCGGAGGCCGGACGCCGGTCGGTATTGTCCAGCTGCCTCTGAAAGGGCTGCTGCTGAAAGGCCGGGGCAGCACAGGGTCAGAATGGCTGCAGCGCTCCATCGCCTTTCAAATGCCATCAATACCCTCCTTCGCTGTGGTCAGGTCTGCATGGCGAACGCCTAGATGTGGGTTACTGCACACGGGTCCAGTTTAAAGCATCAAATACGACTGAAACCTGTACACATAAATATCAGAGGTGGTATTCAATTTTCAAGATGCTGTTCTCGTTTTTCACCCCGCTTTTCTTTCATGATTCTGGAGTCAAGAAACAGGAAACTTGTGAATTACTTTTTTGAGTAAGAGACAAGTTTATGTTATTTACAATTCTGATATATTAATTTCCCTGTAGTGGACTGGCGACCTGTTCAGGGTGTACCCCGCCAAATGACTGCTGGAGATAGGCACTAGCTCCCCCGCTAGTCAACAATAAGTGGGTAAAGACAATGGATGGATGTTTTATTTAATATCCAGACACGGAGCAACAAAAACCCTAAAAAGTTAAAGTTTTCTTAAAAAAATTACTAATGATTCAGGCCACAGTGTCTCTTTTCATTCGAAAAATTTACATTTATAGTGAAAATCCTGTCCAGGTCAGGCATGTCGCTTCCCATCGCCACTCCCCTCTATGTTGACTCTACTTGTTGACTCTGGACTAAATGAATTAAAACCCATCACTGGACTCCTGATTCACTTTAGCTCATAATGCTGCTCATGTTTTCATTCTTCAAATGAAGAGACAAGAGTTACTTCTATCAGGTCCATTTGTCCGACTAATCTCATCAAGCGTCCGTGACTATCTGAACCATTCAGCAAAACGAGTACCCCTCAGTAAAGTTAGCAGGGCTACAAAGGCACCGATGGGTTCCTCAAGGCTGTACAGGGAAAGCAGAGCGTTTACAACTGGTGACAAATGTTTGATCCTCCTTCTTTGACAAATGAACCTCCCATTACACAGAATTCAGGGACATGCAAAAGTTTCCCCAATCCTTAAACTTTTTTTTTGTGACATCACAACCACAAAAATGTGTTTGCTAGGATTAACAGTTTTAAAGTGGATGATGGTAATTTGATAATTTCTTATACAAATAAAACTGTGGGAAGGGTGCCGTGCATTAGTTTTTGGACACTACTGGGACAATCCTTTGCAGAACAACCTGCTGCTGCTATGACAGCTTATAATCTGTTATGGTAGGTCTCTACCACAGATTGAACTTTTCTGCCCGTTCTGCTTTGCAAAATTGCTCATACCCAGTCAATAGATGGGGATAATCTCAATGTAAAGCTTGCAACAGATTCTCAGTTGGGTTAAAGTCTGAAATTTCATATAAACTATTCCATAGTAGCTTTGGCCTTATATTTATGGTCGTCATCCTGCTGGAAGGTGAAATTCAAGTCTCTACCCTTCTGACAGGATTGCCCAGTAAACACCATTCATGATGCTGCCGGTGTGATTTTTCAGGATAGTGTGTGATGTGCAGTGACTGATTTGCTTGCATAGGCAGAAATCACGGGAAATCAATGGCTTGGTCCATTGACTGTGAGGAGCAGAGGAGCTGTGTCTGTAAAGCCCCAATAACTGACCTCCAGTAAGTTGCTACTTAAAGCAACAGCTGTGTCACACATTTTATTCCTCCACAGACTGAAACACATTCAGTTTTGGAAACAGACCACATTTTTGTTCACATTACTTTGGTTGACTCTTGTGACAGACTGCCGTGCGGTACCATGTAAATAAAGACTAGCTAAACTAGCTACATTTTACGTGACAGATAAGAAATTTCTGTGATAACCCTCCAAGAGATAAGTTTCCTGTTTCCAACCATTTTGTAAAAGGGTACAAAATGCTGAAACAGTGTTTCACTGTGGCTGAATAACTTGATCGGACATTTACCAGTTCTGATTTATAACGGTAACCAAATTTCTCTGGAGAAATCTCTCTTGTTTATTTTTCCGCCATCAGATTGTCCCACCTGAGCTGCAGGTCTCTAGCCTCGTGAGACCATCCTGATCTCGCGAGCTTATAAGTTTTCACTCGCAGATCAGTCTGGCTACTTTCCGTTAAAGAAAATTTGGAGCAGTTCACCAAACGAACGTCCAATCAGCGTTGGCTTTGAGGCGGGTTGAGGTGTGACGCAACGAGAAGCGCCACAGTTCAGTCTAAAGAACATGGCGGCTTCAGCCGATGAAACTAGCGTTATCGTGCAGTGTTTCCCGCAGGAATTTGTTTAGGCGAGGCGCTGAGTTGTTGGCCGGCGGTGGGGGGGGGGCGTATCCACGTATTTTCGCCTGTTTCTTCCCTGCCAATCACTGTATGCACGCGTGAAAGCAACAACAAACAACCGCGTCAAATAAACATGCAAGCATATCGACTTTTTTTTTTTTTTTTTTGGATGTTAGCGAGGCGGTAGCGCTATCTTGGCGAGGCGGCCGCATCGCCAAGATAGCACTGTGGGAAACACTGCCGTGGCTATCGAGCAAGTTTTATCAGAATTACAGAGTATTTCTTCACTGAAAGAAGAGCCAAACACTGCTCTGGAGACTTTTCTCAGAGGAAAAGATGTTTTTGCTCTTCTCCCGACTGGTTTCGGCAAGAGCTTGTGGTTGTGTTTTCGTCGTCGCTGTTAGTACGTCATATGCTTCGTTGATCTGATTGGTTTATTTGGCCCGTCTATCACCAACATAGGCCAATCAGCTAACCAGTATTTTCGCCCCTTCCCAAAATTACTTCAACGGAAGGTTTCCAGATGGATATGCGGAGCAAATCCATCTGGCGGAGTCAGGTTAGCAGGTCTCTGCGGCTCCTCCAAAGTGGACTTCTCGACTGCTTCTTTGATCAGTACTCTCATTCCCAGGCATGTCAGTTTCGGCGGACAGCCATGTGTTGGTGGGTTTGTATGGAGCCGTACTCTTTGTACATCCAGATGATAGACTGAACAGTGCTGCGTGAGATGATCAAAGCACTCGGGTTGACTCTGTTCAAATGACTCCCGAAAGCGATGCGTTCAACTGGTGTTTATCTATGGGTTTCAGAGTAAAGGTGGCTCAACACAAATAACCGCCGCACCTTATCAGATGTATATTTCTAATAATTGTGAAAAGCAGGTACTCTTTCCCATGCACGTCACGATTGTGAGCTGTTCTGTGTTGGTCCAACACATTTAATCGCAGTGAAATACAGCGAGGTTTAGAGACGTGGGGAAACAACAAAATGTGGATGCATGTTTGCAAAGAACTGACACTGCATACACAGATACGTTTGAGTTCAATTTGAACATCTGCTGAGACAAATGGATTTTTTCATTGAGGTTCATCAGCATATCTTTTTTTTTTCTTTTTTTTTTAGAATTGCTGCAAGCATTGCCATCTTATCACAACTACCCTTGAGCTGTTGGACACGATTTTAGTTGATAGCCTAATATTAGTGGCTGACTTTTCCTTTTGCATGTTACATATGGTGGCCAATTTACTGCAAAAGTGAGACAGGTTTTTATTAAAGTCTAAAAGAAGCAGCCTTTTCATCAGCGAGCCTCTTTCAGAAACGCCAACTTGAGCAGGAGGTCAAACTTTGAGCTGAGACTGTGACATGAAGAAAGTCTGGGGAAGGTCCAGTTACCCTAAATGAGCGTATTTTAATGAAGTAGTACAGGACTGATAAGCTCTCTTCAAGCAAACCCTCTCAGGAAACGCGACATCCCACACTCCTCCGTTCTGGTCCCCTCAAAGGCTAATGGTACCTGCCAATGAAAATGGTCTCTTTTCCCTACGCTAGGAGGAAAAGAGAGCAATTAAATCCAATCGGAGCCTGCCGTAATGCTGGCACCTCGGCCCCAGGGGGCTCCGGCAGTGCGGATGTTTAATCAGCAGCCGACCTGGTTGCTGGTTCTGATAAATGGGGCTGGAGAGGGAAAGCGTTGGCTGGTCATTAATCTACAGTCAGATGGGGACAAGCGTGCACGGTCGCCACCGAGTTAATTGGCCACTTATTTTAGCACGAGCAGGGGACTAAGGCACGATAAAGATGAATGTTCCTCCGTTGATCCATAATTCAGTCCTGCAGAGTGCTTATAGAAGCACTACAAACAGAAGAGGAGGAGGAAGCGAGGAGGATGAACGGAGCGTGGGCATCTGATGGGTGAAGAAAATAAGGTTCAGGGCATCTTAAAGCAGGCTGAAATAATATGAGCCGCCTGAATTTGACAGTTTTTCTATCTATTTTAAACTGTCATTTAACTCAAAATTTCAACATATACCATCCAAAGCAGGAGGGAAAAAAGTTTGAGCTTGTAACTTTAATTAAAAAAAATTAAGAAAGTAAGCCAAGTAAGAATGCACTCTGGCTTATCTCGTCCGCTTTGACTGTCTGTCCAATCAGCTCGCAGCGAGGGTCAGCAGTCGTCCGGGTGGCCGGCTGCCTGATGGATGAAGGGAAACGGAGATGGGGAGGAGGTGGCTCGGCCGCCCTGGTCATGATAAAAACTCTATCTTGACAGGGGCTTCCTCTCCCAGCCTGAGCCCGGTCACAAAGTGTCGACAGAGAGAGATGGATGTGCAGGTGGGTGGATGGATGGATGGATGAGGGTTAGACAGACGTGAAGGTGTCTTCAGGAACAAGACACAGCCTGTCTTTGAGTGTTATCAGTCGACCCGATGACCACTGCACTCTTTTTCATCCCGTCTGAGACGCAGAGTTTGTCTAGGCCGAGCCATTTTGTTTTTGTCGACTGCGGAGGCCGCGGTTAACCCGCCGAACAGAAACACTTCTTCAATGTGTGAATATAGCTGATGCGTGGTGACACTCAGAGGAATAACATGTCATAAAACTTTCCTTTCATAAAGTGACATTTTTAGTAATTAGAAATTTAAAATAATTCCGACATTCAAAGGCATCGATACTCCTTGAACTTGTTCTGATTTTGTCACGTCACAACCACAAACTTCAGTGTATTTTAATTGTGGATTGCATGTGATCGATCAACCCAAAGGATGAGGAAAAAAATTATTATTATTTTTTCCTCACCCTAAATTATTATTAGGAAAGTTTGTTTCCATTCCTGATAATAATTTCAGCCAGATACTCCAACACCACCAACATCCCTCACCCTAATTCTGAAAGCCTTAATCCCAATCTAATGCAAACTGGAGAACTGAGTTACGTTATTCAACAACACCCCAAGCTTTGAATAACTAACGGAGCATTGTTCAGTCTATCGGCTGGAAACAGGAGCAGCATGGAGCAACTGCACACCTAGCAAGACGTGGTCCACCTGAACTGGCTGGTTAGTACGGAGAGCATTTATCAGAGAAGAAGCTGATGATAACCCTGGTGGAGCTGCAAAGATTTACAGCTCAGGTGTGTGGCTCTGTAGACAGTGCAGACATTAGTAACTCACACCACAGATATAAAGAAAGCCATTGTTGAACCATAAAAAGACGTTTGCTGTGACAAATCATGCTGTGGACCCAGTAAACATGTAGAAGAAGGTGCTCTGGTCAGATGAGGCCAAAGTTGATTTTCTTTGACCTGCATGCAAAACTAAGAAGGTACAGGACTGTCTCAGAAAATTAGAATATCGTGAAAAAGTATACTAGTAAGCTATTCAACTAATCACTTGAATCGTCTAATTAACTCGAAACACCTGCAAGGGTTTCCTGAGCCTTGAAAAACACTCAGCTTGGTTCAGTAAACTAAATCACAAGTATGGGGAAGACTGCTGATCTGACTGCTGTCCAGAAGACCATCATTGACACCCTCCATCAGGAGGGTAAGACACAAAAAGAAATTTCTCAAAGAGCAGGCTGTTCACAGAGTGCAGTTTCAAAGCACATTCACAAAAAGTGTGTTGGAAGGGGGAAATGTGGCAGGAAACGCTGCACAACCAAGATCTGGAACCTGCCCACAGTGCCAAAACCACCAGTAACTGGTGTACTGACCATGGCATTACTGTCCTTGATTGGCCTGCCAATTCCCCTGACCTGAACCCCATCGAGAATTTGTGGGGTATTGTGAAGAAGAAGCTGAAAGACACCAGACCCAACAATGCAAATGAGCTAAAGGCTGCTATTGAAGCATCCTGGGCATCCATAACACCTCAGCAATGCCACAGGCTGATTGCCTCCATGCCACGCCGCATTGATGCAGTAATCTGTGCAAAAGGATTCCCAACCAAGTACTGAGTGCATTAATGGACATTTTCAAATGTTTGATTTTGTTTTGCTGTTATAATTTTTTTTTACTTGGTCTGAGGAAATATTCTAATATTTTGAGATAGGATTTTTGAGTTTTCTTCAGCTGTACGCCATAATCAGCGATATTAAAACAATAAAAGGCTTGCAATATTTCAGTTGATTTGTAATGAATCCAGAATGTATGACATTTCATGTCTTTTAATTGCATTACAGAAAATAAAGAACTTTATCACAATATTCTAATTTTCTGAGACAGTCCTGTACATTCCTCTGGACACACACGGCAGTGGCAGCATCATGCTGTGGGTTTGCTCTCTTTCACCAGAGCCAGAGAAGCTGCTTAGAACAAAGGGAGAGATGCATACAGCGGGAAACAGGACAATCCTAGACAGTGGCTAAAAGATACTTGAGAAGTGAATGTTAAGTTTACCTTCCAGCAACATCAAGGCATATTCATGTGTTACAATGGCCTAGTCAAAGTTCAGACCTAAAACCTGTGGTAGATCTTTAATGTTGGTGTTTCCATCTGGTCTCTCTCCAGTTGGAGAGAGCTTGAGCTACTTTGGAAAGTGGAAGGTGGTAAAAATCACTTTCTAGACATGGAAAGCTGTTAGAGACAGACCCATAGAGCAGGGATAGTCATCTCCAGTCCTCGAGGTCTGGTGTCCTGGAACATTTAGATCCAACACACCTGAATCAAATGGCTGAATTACCTCCTTAGAATGCAGTCAAGTTCTCCAGAGTCCTGCTAATGACCCGATTATATGACTAAGGTGTGTTGAAGAAGAGACACACACAAAAGCTGCAGGACGCCGGACCTCGTGGACCGGAGTTGACGATCCCTGCCCCAGAGGGTTGCAGCTGTAATTCAGACTAAAAGTGGTTCTACAACGTATTTCTAGACAGGGGAACAATGCAAACGATGCTTTTCCCAAGTATGCGGTGCTTTGTGTTGGTCTTTTAATACCATTAATTTCATGTGATTGTGTTGTCAAAATGCCAAAACATTTGAGAGACATGAAAACTATGTTGTGGAGATTCTGCCTGCTTCAAGTTTCAAAGATTTGCACGTTCTAATGTTTTTACAGGCATTGCAGTCAGCATGACACTTTTGCTGATGAGCCATCGTGTTGTAATGTTGTCACAGTGAAGAAAAAAAAAAGTTTTTTCTGCTTCCCTGTACCACACTATAGTAGAGCTGTGGAATTGGACCAAGCACGTGTGAGCGTCTGATCAATATTTCAATTAGGGCGTCGCTGCCCCGTGTAACCTAATTCCAGCTAATTGGGACTTTTCACACATATCCCCGGTGCAGAATGCCTTCCCTAATGAGCACGGCTCCATTCACTCTCTGCTCTGTGGCCAACAGCGGGAGTCTTGACGGTTTGACCTGCTCGGTCCCAGGTGGTCAGTGCTGAACGGGACGTTGCCTCTAGATCAGCTGCACTCAATAGCCGCTCATCCCCTGTTCTCTGCAGGCGAACTGGGCTCTCCGGGCTCCAGACCTGACCCGCAAAGGTTGCAGCGAGCCAGGGTCAGGTACCAGAGTCAACAACCCTGGGCTGACCTCCACACCAGCGCTGTGCCCTCTGGCACCCAGGCTCTGCTGGTCTGACCCTGCTCAGGGCTGGCTGGACTCCCTGCGGTGAGTCAGGGGGTCAGTCTCCTGGCGGCTCATTGTAACAGCCACTGACCAATGACAAAGGGTTTGTGGTCAAGCCACAGGGGCCAGAGGAGAGTTAAAGCCAGGGTATAGCCGCACCCCTGCCGATGCGGCCTAATTTGCAGGATGGTGGTATGTAAGCCACAGATGCCACGTTAACAATGGCGCTGCATTGGTAAACAATAATGTTTTTCCAAGGTCTTTTTCTTGGGGCTCACACTAGTTCTCACAAAGCCCATCTGTCATTAATAGGATGTTCTGAAAGGTTATTCAGCACGTCAGTCTTTCTTTTGGGTGTTTTTCTATAAATCCAAAGTACGCTGCTACCATTTTAAGCTGGCACATAAAAGTAACCGTAGAGGTGGAGCCAAGGTTCTGTGTTAAAGGCACCAGCTGTCTAGATTTAAAAGCTTTTACAGACCTGTCCTTACAACCTTTTTGGGAGCTTTTCACATTCAGTGGAAGGTAACTCCACAGGATTTGAATTTGGCCTTATAAAATATAGAAATAACCGCAAAGACACTTTATATCAATACCAATAAATAATGAAAGATAATGCTGGTGGTTTGCTCTGCTTTGCCACCAGAAAGGCCTTGTCTTGACTTCATGAAGAGTAGCCTAAAACGCTGTCAGCATCCTCAAAATATAGCTTTATTTATTGTGTAAAGGAATACTAAAGGTTTCCTTAGAAACTCCGATACTGAAAGAAAACGTTAGTTCTCCATCCTCACTGTCAGATGAGCTAAACCTCTCCATCTTGTGGTACCGTCCGGTTCTGGTTGGCACGCCACACCTGATGCAGGTACTTCACTGAGAGTCAAGATGATCAACAGCTGGCATGAACAAGAGCCTCTCTATCATCTTTGCATCCTTTTTTTTTCCATTCATAACCTTTGTTTAAACAGCTGAGCCCCATTTTAACCTGTTTAACTCATCATCCAAAGGAAAATACACCTGTTGTAAGCAAATATCTTTCACGCGTTTAGAATATAACACCTAATCATTAGAAGAGGATGAGATTCAGTCACGTTCCACAAGCGTTTTGTAATGCTAAAAACAGATTATAGTTGTCTAAGCTTCGTATGTGCCGGAGGGACATTGTTAGGTGCAAAGAGCTTCAGATTGCAGGATTTACATTTATGTGGAGTGATCCTTGAGTTTATCAACATTTTTGCAAACAGTAAGGGGAATTTTTAGGATTTTTAGCTGCTGAGTTCAGCCTTTACGCTCTCCAGCAAAACCCTTTCCAAGTTTCATTACCAACACCTGGAAGTCATATTGGAGAAAGGTGTCTGCTAAGTTGATGGAAGCTATTAAAAACAAACAGGGAACCTTCCCAGAAAGTAGCACAAACCTGCGAGGAACATGTTCATCCTTCAAAAAAGCAAAACATCCACAAACTTCTATGAATGTTTTGGGATTTTATGCAAAACACGGCTATGTGTAGAACCTCTTTTTGCTGTGATTACAGCTGTGAATCATGACATCCCCGTCCAGCTCCAGCTCAGTCAGATGGGATGGACAGAAATGAATTGCAACTTATTCTCTATCGGTATTCTAGTCTGGCCTTAAACTTTGTGATTCTAACACGCTTTGATTTGAGCGTTGAGCATTTCAGTGTAGCTCTGGTTGATTGATTAGGTAATTTGTGCTGATTTTTTTGCCCTCATCTCCATCCATCTTCCCTTTACTCAAGCCTTTTCTTTGGCGCTGCTGTGCCAAAGCGTTTCCCTGCGGCATGATGCTGCCACCTCCACGTTTCAGCGTGGGAAACGATGTGTTCGCTGGGTTTTGCAAAAAGTAAAGTTTTGATTTGACCTGACCGGAGCACATCTATCCCTGATCAGGCTGCTGTGCTTCTTGGTCTTTGTGATGCTGTTTGCTCACCGAGCCTCCATTTTTACTGAGATTAAGCTAGACACAGGTGCATTCTGGGTACTAATGAGATTTCTTCTATTGGCAACATGAGTTGATTTTATTAGGCTGAAGGGAGCTGAATACATATTTTAAGTTTAAAAAAATGTGGAAAACCTTCAGTGGGTGTGAGCGCTGAAGTCTACTTTGTTTAAGGTCACTATTCTTGAGATACGTTTCCCCTTCTTCGGACCCTGTTAGCTGCAGGGTCAATACTAAGGTGTATTACTTGTTCTGTCGGTCAGATTTGACTCCTTACTGTGGAATACCTTTGTTTTTGGTGTGTCCAGGCCTTTGCCATGGTTTCCTGTGAAAAACAGAAGTATCGTCACCACGCTGATTTCTTCAACATCAAACCTCAAACTCAGCTTTGGCTCGTAACGACTGATCCCTTGCCAGGCGGCGTCCCGCTCCAGTGTTAACATCAAACGGTGCCAACTAAAACAGTTCGCAAATTTTCTTGGTAGGGTTGCGAACGTCCCCGATGAACAAATCTCCCCTTTCATGCATGATCCAGGCCGACGTGACTCATGCCTTTAAACGGAGGAGTGTGGGAGGAAGTTTGGAACAAGATGGGGAGTGAGTATTTTGTTCCCAGTGCCGAGGCTGGGCCGAGCTGGGCCGGGGTGAATAGTCAGATGGCTAATGAATGAGAGCGAAATGCTGAGAGAGCGTGAGAGTGGAGGAAGTGAAAACAGCGAGCGGTTGAAAGAAGCCAGGACTCTCTCCCGCTCTGTTTGTCTCTGCGCCTCTCTGCTTGATCCGGTGCAGGAAGTGGGATTGTTTGTGATCAGCACGTGTGATCCACAGCCCAGCATGTTCTGCTGTCCTCAGGGGAGGCCGGGCAGGAAGTGGTCAAGCGTGGGCTGTGACCTCTGGGTAATGAGCGAGGAGCCTTGGCAGGAGGGGAGAGGGGGGGAACCCGCTGCCACGTTCTCCTCCGCTCAAAGGTGCAGACACAGTAAAAGACGCGGGCAGTGGAACAAATGTGAGCAGGTAGCGCCGGCGCTCTCAGAGGAACAGCTGCTGTGTGTTAGCAGACCTATATAACTTTACTAATATAGAGTAACGCAATCATCCATTACTAATTCTGACTGAGATGGTCGGAATAAGAAACAGCTATGAGGTGACTTTTGTTGCGAACTAGGACTTTATTAGAAACACCTGTTCAATTTCTTGTTAACACGCGCAGCAGAGCAGCCGGTCACATGGTAGCAGCTCTGCGGCGGAGACGGCTCGCTCCAGATCCTCTGATCCTCAGAGGGAGGAGGAGGGATATGGATTTATGGGACTCTGAACATGACCGTCATCACACCACCGCCACCATGACAGTCTGTATGGTGATGTTTAAATGTACTATAAGAAAAGCACCTCCTCACAAGTTCCACTTTTATCGCACAGGTCCACAGAATATTTTACTAAATCATGAAGATTTGTAGATTTTTTTTTTTTTTTTTTTAGGTCAACTGTGGTTTCCCCGTTTTCATCTCCAACTAATGCTCTTTTTGCCCAGTCTCTCTCTCTGGTTGCTAAATCATGAGCCTTGAGCTTAGAAATGGCTTTGGGACTCTTTGCAGACAGATAGATGTTTGTTCTCATCTTTTCAAGGCATGATGTGTTGCTTTTTGAGATCTTTCAGCCTGCTTCATGCTGTTATACAGGTTCTTTTTAAGCGATTTCTTTATTTTGCAGATCTCTCAGTAATCTGGCCTGTATGCGACAACCAGTGAAATTAGACTCAGCCGTCCAAAAATGCGATTGATCACATTCGTGATGATCTTCTACGAAATGTTTTGGACCGTCTTATGCAGGACTGCAGATATGAAATGACTGAAACTGCTCATGTATGGGATAGAGAGGAAAGGAGACACAATGCAAAGTTATTTATGTACAGCGGCACACGAGGGTGAAGGTATTGCTGAAGAAAAACAGCCTTCAAAAATGAAAAGCTAATTTGTCTAAATACCATGTATCATTCTTAAAGGTGACACAGAAACATTTAATATGTTTCCCCTTTGGATCAGATAAACAACAAAGCAGAAATCCCTCTTATTTCCAAAAGATGATGACAATGACAACAACTCATGTTTGTGTCTGTCTCCATTTTGTTTTCGACATCTTGGCAAATTGATCTCTTCCTATTCCTCTTCTCTTGGGCCGAACCTGGGAAACTGCATCTCAAAACTCCACCAATGTCATTGCTGGGGGGTTTGCATGCTGGCTGGTCACCATGCAGGTTAATGGGCCTGCCGTATACGTGTTATCCTGTGCGCGTAGTCGTCTGTGAGTCAGGCAGTGGCCTGACGGAGGCTGGTTCAGCCGTTAGCCTTGAGGGAAGGGTGGGTGGGTTTGTGGGGCTGTCAGCGGGGCATCCAGCCAGGTTCCCAGGACACCCCTCTGCAGACCACTTGAGATGAAGAGAAAAACAAGACAGGGGGAAAAAAAGAAGACCAGTGAGGAAAGAAGGGTGAGATGTTCCCAAAGCGAAATACAAAAACCTGAGGTTGGAAGTCAGCCGGAGAGCCACTCAGATCCCACGCAGGTAGCTGCGCCAGGGAGAAGCCAAATTGTCCTTTGTGACACAAGAGCCATTGAGTGGGAACAGGATGCTGTCTGCGGGATGTCCCAGACCCCTCGGCGCTGCATTGTAGGGTGTGCTTTCAGTGCATGTGTGTGCACGTCTGGCCCACTGTTGACTTTTTGGGGAAGATTGACGAGGGGCAGACTTGGCTCTCTTCTCTGACAGTGAATGAATGCTTCATAGACACACTCAATTAGCCGGCACAGAGGTTTGAAGGAGGCGTCTCATGCATCCGCGGAGCCTCTATTTGACACACGGCCACAGTGGATGCATGGTGAACATATCCTTTTCGGTTCTGAGACAGCGGCAGATTGACTGCAGACATTTTGAATCGGTAAGAGGGAGAGTTGGAGGAGGAGGAGGAGGAGGAGGAGAGGGAAGTGACAGCAACAACAGGGACGAACGCATCATTTCAGTCACAAGCTCATTAAAAACCAGTCCGGCCCAATGAAAAGGAGACGCGTCTCTCAGTACAGCAACGTTTAACTGGTATAATTAAATTCAACCTGAAGGTTTCATTTTTTAATCTCTTGAGGCCCAAACAATCGACTCACAATCATGTATATGGTTCATATATTTAATTACATGACAGTCAGATATGAATAACAACATTTAAACCCATTAATAAACATTTCTTTTATACTTTTAGAACTGATATATATATATTTATTTGAGACAGAGGTCAGTTTATTAGCAAGGAAACATTAACTTATATAAAAAAAACAAGCTTTTTTCAGTTACATGCTGCTTTATAGTTGGATTTAATCTGATGTGCTCCCCACCAGTGAGTGAGGTATGAAAGATTAAACCACATCTAAATTTATTTTATTCTATTTAGTTTTAAAACTCATTTTGGTTTTCATGTCATGATTTCATAGTTTTTGAATTTACTTGTCATTATATCAAACATATATAGAAATTTTGTTATCATGTGTTTAGTTTTTGCATAAAACTTCGTCTCTGATGAAGATATCCGAACATTTTCAATCAACAGCTGGTTGCCTTTTTAGAAATATTTTTTTTACATCAGTTTTGTGAATTACAGTGAATGAGCTTTTAGAATAACAGTCCCGGTCAGTTTAATAATAGACTTTTTTAATGATTTATTTTAACCTTTTTTATACACCAGGTTGACTAATAATACTACATATAATCTCAGGGTTTTAAATTGGATATGAGTTGGATTACATTATAGGTTTTCTTTAGTCAACATAAAGTCTGTATGCAGGCTCACAGATATACATACACCTGTTACTAATGTCTGAATACTTACTGAGAAACTATTTCTTATTTTTAGCCAGAAGCAAGGCTCTGGTTTGTTTCTGTTTGAATATTTGACTTCTTTTCTTGTCGGAAATGGCTGAAGCTCATTGACATTAGTTGGTTTTCATGTAGCTCATTTGGCTCATACATTTTCACCATGGTTGGGTTCTGAACCGTTCCTGAAGTCAGATATTAACCTGCTTCATTCGTCAAAGATCTAGTTTTGTTGTGTGTTTAGGATCATTGTCTAGAACACACAATTAAATCCAAGGTTCAGAATTTGGAGGATGGTCATCATCCACTATGGTTGACCACTGGTGCAGAGTTTTTAGGTTTGAAAGCCTCAGTCGGACTCCTGACATTTTAATTTTTAACTTTCAGTGTGCCAAACTGAAATGAACTGAGTTTGTCAGGTATGCAGTCCTGTGCTGTAGAGGCGTGGTGCTGTTCCTAACTTTCCCCAGTAGGGTACGACAGGCGGTTTTCTCCATCTAAACCAATCAGGAGGAGCATTTAAGGCGGCTGTAGATGGATGGAAGGCATCAGCGCATTAGCTCACCTGAGTGGTACCCGACCAGATCCTTGTTCCAAGTTTGCGCCTCAGTTCCAATTAATCCCTCTGATCCTTTCTCAAGTCAAACCTTGTTCCGGTCTGGTTCCTCCAAGATCTCTCCTTGGAAAGATCATCCAGTCCTCTGGCAGTTTTGAGTCCCTACAGCCTCCCTGGCTCTCTAGTCGGCCGTTACTCCTCCGACCCCGCTGGCGTCCCTGACTGATCACCATCAGGCCTGTCCACCCTCCGTCATGGATGAACCATTGAGTCCTGAGCCGCACCTCTGCTCACTTCTACCAACAGCAACCGCTACCTGTCTCTCTCCCTCCAGTACATCATCCATCATCCTATCTGTAAGTCAGCCTCGTAGCCAGCCTGTCTGTTCCCGGTGCTCACCTCTCTTCTTTCACTTCCCCACAGTGTACAACCAGTTGCCTGGCCAGCCAGACAGAACCCAGATCCACTTCCACTTTCCCCTTCTTCCCTGCCCTGCAATAAACCTATTACACTGCACTACGGCCTCCATGTTTGTTGCTTCCGGGTCAGTCATGGAAAGTATGAACGTGACAGAATTAAGTATATTTCTGGTCACTGCGGCCAAATGGCTTGAAGGTGTTGATTTTGGAGCAGGACGGTTTTTTTTTTTTCCCCATGTCAGTCCAGGTTTATGTAAAACTATCTTCACAATACAGTAGTAGGTTTGAGCCTTAGAAAATAATCATTTGAACCCCTCTACAGAAGCTCAATTTATTTGACATTCATGCTCATGGGTGTATGTCAACTTCTGATCAGCCCTGCAAATAAACTCTACTGGCTAGAATATAAAAAGGCTATTTATGAAAGGTTGAATCGTACGGAACGTGTGTTTAGAATGCATAACACACCTATTTTAATGAACTTAAAGAGAAATCTATTTATTTAACTCAATGTTTGAATATTTTCTCCTTTGGAGTTTCAAATGTTGCAAACCAAAACTGGCATAAACTCTCCACTCATATTAAAATGTATCCTTTTGGATATTTTTGTGTTGTTTAATCGCACTTTAAAAGGTTTAACTAGAGTTCCTTCATTTATTTCTCCTTTAGAAATGTCACAGCCGATAAAAATCTGTGTTCGGTTGAGTCAAAATGACTCGATGCTCGGGCAAAAATTCGGTCTAAGGTTGAAATGGATTCATGGGAACGTGTGTCTGATGAAAACAATGCCACTATATTTCCCCACGTTCACGCTTGGCGGGGGATGCCGCACCACATGTTCGCGTACACACTTCCCCGATAACTCACCCTCTGACTGCATGTGCGCCCAGAGACGGTGCTTTCAGGAGGTCACGTTTAACCGTGTAATGCAGTCAGCTCTGTTTCTCATCTGTTCTCCGTGACTCCTTTGAAAGCCCTGATAAATAGTATGGAGTAGGATCCGGTGGCAGGGGCTGAGTTATACTCAAGCCCTTCTTTTCATGCTCGGGCCCCTGCAGCATCATAACGCATATTTCAGCGCCCCCTCCCCATCTCCCCTTTGTATGACAGAAAGTTTCCTGGTTCATATTTTAAAGCTCAGGTGCTGAAAGCAGCTACACGGTGGGAGATGAGAAGGCGCGCTTTACGAGGAGGAATGAATTTATGTCCGTTCAAATCAGCGCAGGGAGGAGCCGGTCATGTGCTGTCAGTGTGTGTGTGTCCATTCCCATGACAACAGGAATGAAAACACGCACTTCCTTGCACAGCGAGCCCAAATAAGGGGGCTGCTGGGCCAGGCCCCGCTCAACAATACCTTTAATGTCATAGCTCAGTGACTGCTCTTTGTGAGCGGGGCTGTGCGCTGCGACCCACACAAAAACTCAAAGGCAAAATGGATTAGAATATGAGAGAAAAGATGACTGAATCAAACCCAGTGGATTGGAGGAGATTAGCTGAAGGGATTATAGGAGAAATGACACACTAATTACTTTCTGCCGGGGTGTGGGTTGAGTTTGAGTCAAAAGGGTTTTCCTTAAGGAGGTGAGAACATTTTTGGGAAATGCTTTTGATAAAAAAATTTTCACATTCATTCCACGTTTGTATTTACTTCGTGTGACGTCCTGAGCAGGGAGTTGTTATTTGATGTTGTGTAGGAAAAAAAGTTTTAAAGATGACTAAAATGTAACTTTTTTTTTTTTTTTTTCAAAAAAAATTGTTTCATTCTTAGATAGCAAATAATGAAGGGGGTAAAAAAAAAAAAACTTTTTCACAGTAAATCATTTGCGAACTAGGAAAGGAACTGATTCGGAAGAAAATGTGAAATTATCATTAAAATATTTTTCATTTTCTGCATTCAGATTGTCTTCATTATGCGCCGGTTGTAAAAGTATTCACAACCTTTAAACTTTTCCACATAGTGTCACATTACAACTTTGTACTTCAGTGTGTTTTATTGATCTTTTGTATGGAAGAAAAACATGGTTTTCCACATTCTGTATTTATAAATATCCAAAATTATGACATGCATTTGTATTCCGCCCCCCTGAGTCGTTACTTTGCAGAACCACCTTTTCCAGCAATCCCTTGTTATTTGGGTTACGTCTCCACCAGCTTTGCACATATCGAGACCCCATTTTGGCCCGTCATGCTCTGTAAAAAGACCCAAGCATAGTCAGACTGGATGGGGAACATCTACAGCAAATTTGTTAGCCTCATTGCATTTTCTTAATTGTATCTAGGTCTGAACTTTAACTAGGCCGTTTTAACACATGAATTCGCTTTGATGTAAACCGTCTCTGTGTTGTTCTCCTGATGCCCAGGTCTATAGTCTTCTGCAGCCTTGATTTAGCTCCATCTGTCTTCCCATCAACTCAGGTCTGCTTTCCTGTCCCTGCTGCTGAAAGGCATAATGCTGCCACCACCATTTTCTATGGTAGGGACCGAGGGCTCAGCTTGATTTAAGGTGTTAGTCTTAGGTTTTGCATGCAGATGTTGAATTGTATCAGATTGAAATGTTGAGTTTTTTGCTCTCGTATGACCAGAGCTGTTTGCTGTGTCCAATGAATGGGTTGTGACAAACTGCAAAGAGGATTTCTTTGGTGTTTCTTGCAGCAGTGTCTTTTATTTTTGCAAAAATGCCAGATTTGTGGAGGGCACAACGGCCAGTCAACTTGTTACCAGATCCTCCCTCCTGAACTGTTGATCACTGTATCTCCTTCAGAGCGCATGGGCCTCTTGGGTGCTTCTCTGATCAATGATTTCCTTATCCAACCTGCCAGTTTAGGTAGACAGCGCTGTCCTTGTAGGACAGCAGTTGTGTTGAGTTCTCTATGCGCTCAGATTTAACCTAACCCTGTCTTCATTTTCTCCACAGCCTTGTCCCTGACTTGTCTGCTGTTTTCCTTGGTCTTCGTGATCCTGTTCGCTAATGTAATGTAATCTAAACCAGTGATTCTTAAGTGCTGCTCTAATGAACCAGTGAGGCAGAAATCAAATGAATTACAATTAAATTACAAACTTACTGCTATGGGTTGATCAGTCACATGAATAAATCCCAGTAAAACACGTGAAATATTGTAGTTTTAACAAAGCATAACATCAAAAAGTTCAACTCACAGCTTTTTGTTTAAACTGCATTGTTGGAACATTTAATGATGATAAATTTCTACTTTAAAACAGTAGTTCTGAACACAACCCAAGCTGAAATAGACAGCTCCAAACAAAGACTCTGTATGTCCTTCACGGTATTCATGAGTTGAATGCTGCTTTAAAAACAAAAATATTTTTTTATTGTGAAGCTCCGGACTGGAATGTGCTCGAGTTCCCCCTGTTCTGTTTGTGAGGAATCCGACCTCGAGTGAAAGTCTTTCAGAGGAACAACAGACGCCACTCAGGCCTCCAGTCTGACTTTCTGACTTCCACCTCTTTCCACAGAAAGCTGGACTCTGGCTGGTAATTATTTGGCCGAACTGCCGCCGAGGAGCTTAGAGGACGTCTCGTCTTGAGTTTGCTCTGCTCTCCAGGTCTCCAATTAGCCTAAAGAGAAGCTGGTAAGGGAAGGAGAGACAAAAGGAGAGAAAAAGGAGGCCAAAAGCAAAACAAAACAATCAACAGGACCTCCTGGCATCCTTGTGGGGGGAGGGCACACACTCCTCCTCCTCTTCCTCCAATCCTCCGAAAAAAAAACTCTGGTGTTTTCAGAGCTGAAGCCATCACTGTGGAAACCTGGAGCTTTTTCGTTTATTTCATGCCTTCGCTCCCCCCTCCATCCCTCCTCGCATGCACACAGACAAACGCTGACATCCCCCCCCCCTCTCCCCGTGCTCCCTCCTCCTCCTCCCCCACCCCCCCACCCCACCCCTCCATTCACGCCCTCCCTCTTTTCTGGGCTAAAACAAAGCACGCGGCTGAAAGAGCTCTGAGGTAGGTAAATGTATTCAGTGACACCGGCCGGATGATTCCATTCTGTGCCAGACCTGTAACATTTGTTTCAGGCCTTGTCTGAGGGCAGGGACGGCGTGTTGGGCCTTTTGTCCCACGTGCCCTCTGCACAGCCTTGCAGTTAATGGTGGCCTTGTCCCAGTCTGCTGGACCAGAAAGCGGCGGCCCCCACGGGATGGGCAGACATGGTGGTACAGGAAGACATGGGGGGGAAAGTTATGAGGATGAGTGGCTTTATGGGGAAGAGGAGCTGCTCAGCTGCTTTGCACATTTAGGAACCGTCCTTTTCCTTTGCTTTCCTCTGCAATGTGAGTGGCAGGTTGTCCAGCTAAGGGTCCAGGTGTTTCTGAAGTGGGTGAACTTGATCCCAGCATTTACTAGTAAGGGTCCCCTCTCTTTCTCTGTCAGCCGCTTAAGAGCGCATCTTCACTGGGAGTGGAGTGAAGCTCTGCGCCAAAAACCGGGCAGCACTTGACTCTGACAATCGCCTAAATGCTGAAAGACCTGAATACATAAGATGATTTTGCAATTTTTTATTGAAATATCTTCCTATATTGTGATAGACTTCATATCATAGTGTTTCCCATTTCATCACATTACAACTACAAACTTTAATCAACATTACTGTGATTGATGGTTCATAGTTTGTAACAGACCAACAGAAAGTGGTGTGTAACTTTGAGAGAGAGAAAAAAGGAGACCAGTGAAAATCTGGAAGATTTTGAATAAATTTGGATAGAGTATGACACAACAACAATAACCGTACCAAGACATGGCTGCCCACCTAAACTGATGAGTGGAGGCCTGTGGTAACTCCGGAGGTGCTGCAGAGATTCACGTTTCAGGTGAGAAAATCTGTGAAGTGGACAAATATAATCACAAACCTGGTATTGATAGATCAGTGGCTAAAAAGTTTGCAGTTTGTCATAAATGATGTAAGGGGCAAAGAAAACGTGAGAGATGGTGCTCTGGTCATATGAAATAATGACAAACCAAAATGTTAAAGGTGCTTTTCTTCAGCAGAAACAGAAAAGCTAGACAGAGTTGATGGAAAGAGGAATGGGGCTAAATACGGGAAAACCTGTCCGATGGTTTTTCAGCTTCTGAGACTGAGGTGGACAACAGGACAAGAACCATAAACACAACCACAGCTGCAAAGTACGTGTTACAATGACCTAGTTAAAATCCAGACCTAAATCCAATCAGAAATTTAAGGCAGGGCTTGAAAAATTAATGTTCATAGATACTTTCAATCCTGTCTGACTGAGCTTTGGCTGTTTTGCAAAGAAGAATCAGCAAAGAAGCTGCTGTGCTTCTATACAGATGAACCCTAAAGTTAGCTTTTACTGTCACCTAATACGTCTTGTATTAAACAATACTACATATTTTCCAGTGATGTTGTCATAGGCATTGTTTTTTTATACATTTTTGGTTGGTTTTGCTCATATTTCTACATCTCTCTATGCAGGTGTAGAAGCAGACTCCAAGGATGCTATCATGTACTCTTTTTTCCTGTGCTCTATTTCTCTCTTCTTTCTTTCTTTCTTTCTTTCTCGTTTCTTTCTTTCTTTCTTTCTTTCTTTCTTTCTTTCTTTCTTTCTTTCTTTCTCTTTTACCTTTCTGTTTCTGTGTCCATTTAATTAAAAATAATCCCAAAATAATATCCAATAAAGTCTTTCGCATACATATCAAGCGGAGCACCATAGCGAAAGCAATAATGCTCCACTTGTGAAAGTAAATCTGTTGGGCACTAAGAAAGCAATTCTTATTGCTACACTGGCAGACACGGCACATTAACAATCAATCAGCAAAAAAAAGTCTCTGGATGTGCAGAGCTGGCACCAAAATGCCCCAAACACTTTTGAGAATTTCATTTGTTAAACATCAATGTAACAATTTCCTACTACTTCACAATTATACCCAGCTTTGTGCCGGTCTATCACATTAAACCTTGAGAAAACGCATGTGTTTGTAACAGTAGTATGAATACCTTTGCAAGGCACTACATGAGCATTAACACACATTTATTGTGAAGGGACAGTAGATCAAACTGCTGACCGATGAAGGAGGTATCTAATAGGTCTAGCTTGTAAATGAGAACTTGTGTCTGAGTGAGATTACCTGTATAAATTAAGGCGTAATAGTAATTAGAATAAAAATCTCAGATGAAATATGTAACAAACATGTCAATTACATAATTCTAATTTAATAAAGTGTTACTAATGAAAGACAATAACCTGTTGCTGGAACTTTAATTTCCATAAACCTCCACTGTGAAATCCTTACATGCTGTCGAACTGGGAATTCCTGCATTTCCCACATGAGTGTTTGTGTCTTTGTGGAAGTGTGGGTGTGTATATTCATAAGAACCAGAACCAAATCCAACCCCCCTCCTCCCATCTATCTCTCTCTCTGGCAACAAAAATCAGCTCTTGTGGGGTGGACCACCACTACAAATGGGACATGGGGAGGGGGGGGGGGGGGATTAGTGTCTCCTTGACCGCTCCTTCAAACCCACACCCAGCATGGCCGCTTCGATTATGACCATTAGATACCCCGAAAATGAGACCGAGATGAAAGAGGGGAACACCGAGGGCTTTTCCCAGGGACGAATTTGACCACACGTCCAGCAAAAATGAATCTATAATTCAGGCGCCAACAATGGCCAGAGTGGGTTCTGCCCTGGAGTGTTGTGCTTGCTTGCTGAGAGAGGCTTTATGTTTCTATTGCTCTCATTGTGCGCACGAGTACCACAATAACGTTTGGAGACTTTAAAGGCTAGATTAAACTAGGAAGAGGGGAGCTTAGTGAGCAAGTTTTTTAATGGGAAAATTCCTCCGAATGACGGGGAAAAGAAAGAGAGGCAGGATTCTATCCCCAATACCCTTGGTTCAAAGCAGCACTTTCAATGGGAATATTGAGTTATACACACAAATTTTATCCACACACACGCCCATCTACACACTGTTGGTAGGCACGTTGTTGTTGATGCTGGGCGTTAAAGCGAGGCGCTCTCAACTAATCCCAGGTGCCTTTAGTCCACAGGTGAATGTGCTAGGTGCCATAGACTCTTTTGGTTTTGTTATTAGTTTTATTAATTTTCTTTTACAGTCACTAAAAGATTGGCTATTTTTCTTTTCCCCTTGGAGGAGGCTTTGAGATTTGTCCTTTGTGGAGAGCCAGACCCACTGACCGGGGAAGTTGAACTGGAAACCTTTTTCTGTTCTCCAGACGGTGATTCTGTTTAACAGTACGGTTGAGGGCACGAAGGAGATGTTTAGTGTTATTCCTCAGGATCTTCATTTATTAAGCTACATTACTTGTACAATATCCAGATATTCCAGAGCAGCGCCCAAACAGAGCCAGCCTTCTTCATCACTGTGTTGAGCTATTTTAGGTCACTGATACTCGGATACTGCTTCCCCAACAGAGGATGGCAGCAGTGTTTGCACTCCCCACAAATAATTTATAGAGGATCTCATGGACATTAGAGGACCTAAGCCTTCTCAAGAGGCACAGTTTTCTGAGGCTTTAGTGGACATAATCACTGCTGCAGTTCCTGTCCAGTCTACTGTCTTAATGAATTCTGAGGTGTTTATGGTCCCCTACCACCCCACTTCTTTTCCAATGGTAAAATTATGTTTGACATATTCCTGTTTCACCTACAGTCATTTCCTCTGGATTGGTCATATTCAGGATGAAGTGATGCTGAAGTGGTCCACCAGCTCTGTATTGACAGCTTCTTGTCCGTATCTGATGCACCCCGACCGCTGCAGACTAGTCATCCTGGTATTTCAGCAGACGACAGGACTTTATCAGGTACTGTAAGTCTAAGGTGTGCAGAGTGCAAAAAAACACTGGTGAGGGTACAGTCCTCTTTGGTACTCCTGCGCCGCCAATCGCCTGGTTAGGCGCAGCTTTGGATGCCTCTGAAATGTTTTCATTGCATTGAAAAAAAAAATCAAAGATCATGCCTACATTACTAACTGCTTTTTCCAGTTTTATTTAGGCAGTTTTTTTTTTTTTACAGCAGGTGCATGACAGGATCTTCATCTCCAACTCCAAGATGGTGAGCAAACTGCAGAGAGCCGTGAAAGGTGCTTGTTTGCTTACTTGTAGAATTTCACATATACTCCGATTCTCCTGATAACATTAGAGGCAAAAGTGTTTTTTGAACATATTTTTTCCAAGTCTTAGCATCCCCTCTCCCAGCTCAGTATTCCCCTCAAATATCTATTAACTCCCAATTGGAGCCGGTAACAAAGCCGTGCGGGATGCCAACAAAGCCCCGGGAGATCCTAAAATATTCGACTACCATCTTCTTCTTCTTGCTTCAGGCAGCAAAACCCCCATTTTTCCTGCAAGGATTCCTTTTCTGTTCATGTCGGACCAGACAGTATGTGATTCTGAGAGAATGTGAAACTCCATGCAGATGGGCCCTCAGGGACGTTTCCTCATCTCATAGTTTGGGGAAGGGGGGGTGGGGGGTTAACGTTAGAAAAGAAGGTAATTCAAGAACGGAGAGAGACATCCAGAGGCTTTCTATGAAGGAAAATGAGACCTGAGCATAGTTCCCTCTGCACGTGGCTCCCACACCTCCTGGCTCTGGTGTTGGGTTTCCCTCTGCACAGGGGGGGTCAGTTTGAGGCTGCTTGATTTGAGAAAATTCTCTATAAAACATTCACTTTTTAATGTTTTATAGTTTGGTGTTTTTGTGTATTTTCATTTTTATTTCTTCTAAAACTGGAGAGACGCTCATGAACTCTTTCAATCTTTTATTTCATGTTTACGCTTCCCTTCATCCATTTTCTTAATACTTTCTTTATCCGTGTGGAGTCACAGGTTCCTGCGGTCGGAAAGCTAGCCAAACATAAGTTTGGACTGTGGGAGGCAGCTGATAAGCCATGTGTGCACAGTGGGGAACAAGCAACATATATGCCGAGAAGCTCCAGCCAGGATTTGAAACCAGGAAGAAACAGTGCTGACAACTGCATCCATGAACACTGTTCGGTCAAATTTTACTTCTACTAAGTAATTTAAATAAGAAATATATCACCGTTTAAACCTGCTTTGTGTTTCCAGCCTTCCCTGAATGCATCTCACCTCCACCAGCTCTGCCTCATGCCCTCACCTGTCCATGTTTGGATTTATCTCACCTGTTCTCCCTGTTCCACTGAAGTATTGTCTACTGCATCTGTGTCACTGCAGTCCAGTTTGCATCTTGCAAATATTTTTGCTTCTTTTTCAGTCTCCTAACTTTGCTCAACCTTTCCCTCCTTGCATTTTGGATTTTTGGGACTGTTCAACTGAGATGACTGCTGTTTTTTTATCTTTAATAAATTAGATCTGCTGTGTTGTGTGTTACAGTTTACTTGTCTGGATCTCCTGCTCCCAGCCATGCTAATCCTCCCTGCCTCCTATTAGTAACAACTGGATTTGTACTGGACATCGCCACCTGTAAGACTGCTCAGACTCTGACTTTCAGTAAGTATTATTCCCCAATCAGGTCACCCATCATACTCCTACAGCCCCACTGACCTCCCCTGTTATATGACCCATGCATGATCATTTATGCATTCTGCGTTCAACGCAACTCATTCATTTTCAACTTGTGAGCCAACTATTAATCAAATTAACTGTATGACAAAATGGTGCCTGCCTCCAGCAGACATTGGGCAAAAGGCAGGGTACACCCTGGACAGGTTGCCGATTCATCACAGGGACACACAGAGACAAGGTAGGACAAACTGTCTATATATATATATATATATATATATATATATATATATATATATATATATATATATATATATACTCTTGTATTTACCCTTATCTTCTACTCTTGGTGTTACTTTAGAGCTAACTCTAGATTAGACCAGTTTGCTCTTTTTTCCCTCATTGCTAATAATTGTGTGTAATTGTCCGTGTTTTGCCACTGTTACACCCAAATTTCCCCGTTGTGGGACGATAAAGGAATTCTTATTTGTATTCTTAGACAACCATACAAACACGTATTCACACCTATGGGGAATTTAGAAAGACTAGAGAACATAAGAGTACTCGGAGTGAATCCACACATGCACGGGGAGAAGATGTAAACTCCAAGCGTGAAGAGTCCAGGTCTGGATTTGAAACCTGGGTCCTTCTTGCTGCTAGGCAACAGTGCTAGCCACTGCAACACAGCGCAGCCTGTCTTTTTCTCTAAGTCAAAATTGAATTTAGGAGATTTGGGCTTAGTGATATATTTTAATTCATTGTGGGCAAGGTTTTGCATGGTTTTTCTTACAGTTTTTATTGGTTGCTTTGACCTGTTTGAAGAAACTGGCAACCTCTCAGTTTTCATTATCACCATCTCAGCAGAGCAAAAGACACCTCTTGCAAATGAGTTAACCCATTCTCATTGGTTTGACATATTTTCCCCACCCTTTTGCAAAACAGTTAACGCAGATGTCATTCAAGCACTCCATTGCTTTAGCTGTGGTAGCCAAACAGAAACCATATCTTCCAAGCTCTTAGAAACTTGTTGATCAGAATGAAATCGCTGAAACACCTGATTGACACTTCTTTACACAACTTTTCAATTTGCAGTCATTCTGCAGGCCTTAAAAGGTGCCATGTTGTGTTGTTCTTTGCAAGCATGGATGGTCTAAGGCAAATGAGAGTCAGAGTAAGAGATACATGGCTCAGGGGAAGAGGAATCCGTGGAAGAGGAATCCATGTGTGAGGTGGAGGTGTAGCTGGAAGGGTTCAAGTTACAGATGAAATTCAGGCAACTATGATTGATCATGTGGTAAATCATGGCCTTTCACTTGGAGAGGCTGGACAAAGAGTCCAACCTGTTCTCAATAGAAACAAGGTTGCATCCATTGTTTTCGACTGGAGAACAGGTAATGTTGCTATACAGTATATGCAGATATATCTGTATCAATTCTTATAGAGGAATTCTTCAGTGCATGGAGATGGAAGGTATATGATCACCGCCCCTATAAGCAGATGCCCTTGCTCAATGCAATGACAAGATATAGATTTAGAGGCATGTCAAGGATGGATCAGGCATGCAAGAAGATTTTTCCCTATGTGCATCACAAGGGAAAATATTGAGTGTGATGAAGATGAGGCCATGTGGCCTATTCGTCAAGAGAGAAGAGATTAGAAGAGACAGACAGCTCTAGTATCTTCTGTTGGAATATTTAATTTGTAGCCACAATCTGAAAAAAAGAATGAATAATCAATAAAATTTGGATCACAGCTTATCTGATTCTGGATCCTTTTTTTGCAAGAAGGCAAATTTGACTGCAGATGACACTGACATGTAAGCTGCGTGCCATCTTTGGCTACAATGACCAGCAATGCTGCACTGATTCACATTGAGTGTGGTATTTTGTATTTTGTTGCCCCTTGTGTAATGAATGATTGGAAGGGCTCAAACATTTGTGTGCAGGTTGTGTTGTTTGAGGGCAAAATGTGCTTTTGGTTCATATGTTGAATGTTTTGGCAGAGTTGGAGCCTTTTGCAAACAAAATGTGTAATTTTGACCATTGTTGCCACTGTTTAGGCCTCTGCGTTAACTGTTTTGAAAAATGTAGATTTTGAGTTTACTGCTGCATCAAAGCAATCAATAAAAACTGTAACTGCATCTCAACTACAGTTAAAATGAAAAGTAGATAAAGGTAATATGTAACATTTGATAATTACAGCAAGTTAGCAACCAGTTATTTTAAAAAGCCTCTTACTTACTGATTTATCTGACCTCTGAAACGTTTGCATGGAATGTGATCCCTGCAAAGGCACAAGGAGCATACATTATTACGTTAGCTTTCAGTTACTCTTTTAGGGAGTACTGGTCAGCACGTGCAAGATTTGCTTATACCTCAGTCTGTCATTTATGAAAAAAAAAAAACTTTCCAATAACTTACAAAGTGACTTTATTTGTATTAGCACTGTTAGGTGAAACTTCAGATTTTTCACCAGGAATTTACTTCGAACAGGGATGTAAGGTTTAGAGAGATGCTTGGCAAAGTGATTGTGCTGGTGGCTGCTGTTCCTGCCTCCACCACTAGAGGGAAGTATTGGCTCTGAATGCTCACTGAGGTAAACGCAGACCCAGACTGATGGCAGCATCCTCTCCAACAAGTGTGCATGCTTGAGTGCAGATAATAACAGAGCAAACATCAAAAAGCGGTTAATATCGCGCTGGCACTTACTGGAATTGCTCGCACCTGCTGAGCCTGAGAGCTGAATTATTTTATTTATGTAGGTTTTTTTCTTGCTGATTTCTTTGGATAGTTGGGGCCTTGGCTCCAACTGTATGCTGCTGGAGAAATAAAGAGCTGTATAAGTCTCAGCTGCACTGGGTTTACGTTGAAGGCGGCTCACGGTAATATCTCTTAATAATTGTCTGCATAAAGTGTGCGGATGCTCCCTAACTATCACCATGCTTCACCATGAGGCCCTGCGTTTGCCTCGGGGACTGCCTTGCCGCACCAGAGGCCTGCACCATCACCCGAGGTGAAGCCTCTCCTGCTGATAGGTGCGGCAGAAGGTTGAGGGAAGCCTCGGACTTCAATGCGGCCCTTTTTTCTTTGGCGTGTGTCCTCCTGGGGGGGGAGCGTGTTGACTCAGATGGGACGAGTAAACAGAGCCGGGGTGAGGCCGTGTGGGCGCTGCATTCTAATGGAAGCCAGGACCAGTGGATTAGGCTAATATAGGTCCAAGCTGGGGAGTGGGGGTGCCGCAGGGGGTGTCAGCCCTGCCTGACAGGAGGTGATGGATTAAAGCTTTTTCAGGGCCCATGTCAACCCGGTGATGAGGGAAGGAGGGAGGCAGCGGGGCGATCAGGGCATCCCAATCCTGGGATCAGCAACATGTTGACAAGGGATTATCCCCATCGGTGTATTGGTTCAGGAGATGAGGTCCTGGAGATTCTGAAGGAAAGAGGTAGCAGGTATTTCATGTTGATGAGAGCAAGTCCTTGCTGATGCTACAGGAACCAACATTTTCGTGGAGGAAAATCAAAAGCCTGTGAAATCAGTGACTCCGAGAAATGAATACTTTCATAATTTCTACCCCCTTTCTGACGCTGGACCTGCAGATTTAATAGCGGCAGTTAATCGCCACGCATGAACGGAGATCAAGTTACCGCAAGAGCTGGCGGGCAGCGTGATATCTCAGCCACATTCGCTTTTTTTTTTTGTTGGAAATGCGAAAAGCAGATTGTGTCTTTTTATGGGCTCCCTTTGAAATCCAGCACAGCTGACCCTCCCTCTGCAAGAACTTTGCAGCGCGTTCTGGTTTATTTCTGGAAACCTCCTCCACTCCGCTGCTTGTTTGAGACGCTAGCCCCCAGAGTGTGCCTTTTTGTTTGTTTTTACCAGTTGGGACAAACAATGAAATGAGGTGATTAGGAAATAGCATTTTTATTCTCACTGCCGAGCCCAAGAGAAACATTTTTTAGTCCGCAGTCACACGTACTGTTGAAAGGAAGGGGGGTCTTGCTTGGACTACTTCTTCTACTTGGGGAGAAAAAAAATTGCTTGGCGCTATCGTCTGCTGGCCCCGCGTCCACATCTGGGCCTTGTCTCTTGTTATTTAAACTGAAAAATGAGTTTCCTTCATGATGTTGTGGTAAATGATATGTGGTGACAGTATGTGCAACACAAGCTTTCTATCATCTAGATTCGGAGCATAAAATGGGATTCTGAGTAGGTCAAATGTTTTTTTTAATGTAATTCCATTGAAGTTACACTAAGCGCAAATGATCACTAACAGTTGCAGTCAGACGTTTGCATACACTCATGTGCGAGAATGATATTCGTTTTAGTTATTTATTTGAATGTGTGTGTTTTTATTTTTTGTCAGGGTGGAATGATTATTTAACAGCTTTAATGATTTTTGGACACATGAATTGATGCTCACATCTTCTACAAGTTGTTGTGGATGTTCACCAGGTCAGAAGTATTCACACAAGGTACAATATATGCCTACACTTCCACTGATCCTTAGAGAAAGGTCATTTAGCCGTTTGTAGAGAAACCGCACATTGTTTAGTAGCCATCACGGTGCTCTGGCATAATTCTGACTGGACATTTGAACTCTTACCAGAATTGGTAGAAATCATACAAATTGGTTGGCTTCCTGACGCAGGCCTAGCTTTTAGTCTTAGTTCATAAATTTCCAATTGGGCTGAGGTCGAGGCCGTTCTAGAAGATAATGCTAAGCTAATTTATCCGTTCCAAAACCAGTTTTAGAGTGAGGTCAGGATTATCATCCAGGAGGCCGTTTGATTTTCTACCATCTAGCTGCTGGTTTGAGCTGAAGTTCAAGAACTTGGAGGCGATCCTGAGTCCTCCATCAACCTATCACGCAGCTACAAAAAAACGCGCAGCTGAACAGCCCAACAACATGGCTGCCATCGCCATGAGCCGTGAGCATGATCAGCGTGACTCCGCTAAACATGCTTCTTTTTCATTTTGACCAAATAGCAAAACCACTGTTGCGTCTGTGCATAAAACTGTCTCAGAACGCATTTGGCTTGTCTGTCTAGATTGAAGGGGATGATTTTTTTTTAGGAGGGTCTCAGTTCATGTTGATGTTAAACTGACATAACTGTGGACAGTAAGACTGCTGTTCAAGTGTCTGCCATGTTATTTTAGGCTCGGATCTTGGTGGTTGGAGGGTTGTTCTTGGACATCTTAACCAGTTTGTTTCCTCTCTGAGGGTGACAGTTTGGGTCACAACGTAATTAGATTTCCAGCAAGACTATGATCCCAATGGAGATGGAGAAAGCCGGCTGCGCTTGAAAACTAAGTCTGAGTTAGGAAAAGCCTAGATGTAAATTAGTTCTTTAATTTCTGATAACCCGTTGATGTCTATAGAAAGTGTGATTTCTTGACAACATGCTAATTTAGGCAAATTTTAGCAGGGGGAGTATCTACAGGACTGTCTCAGAAAATTAGAATATTGTGATAAAGTTCTTTATTTTCTGTAATGCAATTAAAAAACATGAAATGTCATACATTCTGGATTCATTACAAATCAATTGAAATATCGCAAGCCTTTTATTGTTTTAAAATCGCTGATTATGGCGTACAGCTGAAGAAAACTCAAAAATCCTATCTCAAAATATTAGAATATTTCCTCAGACCAAGTAAAAAAAAATTATAACAGCAAAACAAAATCAAACATTTGAAAATGTCCATTAATGCACTCAGTACTTGGTTGGGAATCCTTTTGCACAGATTACTGCATCAATGCGGCGTGGCATGGAGGCAATCAGCCTGTGGCATTGCTGAGGTGTTATGGATGCCCAGGATGCTTCAATAGCGGCCTTTAGCTCATTTGCATTGTTGGGTCTGGTGTCTTTCAGCTTCTTCTTCACAATACCCCACAAATTCTCCATGGGGTTCAGGTCAGGGGAATTGGCAGGCCAATCAAGGACAGTAATGCCATGGTCAGTACACCAGTTACTGGTGGTTTTGGCACTGTGGGCAGGTTCCAGATCTTGGTTGTGCAGCGTTTCCTGCCACATTTCCCCCTTCCAACACACTTTTTGTGAATGTGCTGTGAAACTGCACTCTGTGAACAGCCTGCTCTTTGAGAAATTTCTTTTTGTGTCTTACCCTCCTGATGGAGGGTGTCAATGATGGTCTTCTGGACAGCAGTCAGATCAGCAGTCTTCCCCATACTTGTGATTTAGTTTACTGAACCAAGCTGAGTGTTTTTCAAGGCTCAGGAAACCCTTGCAGGTGTTTCGAGTTAATTAGACGATTCAAGTGATTAGTTGAATAGCCTACTAGTATACTTTTTCACGATATTCTAATTTTCTGAGACAGTCCTGTATGTAGTTGATCCTGTACTCATAACGTTGTCCCTGTGTGGCAAATATCTTCATCAAAATCAAATTGAGGTTTAAATTATATGTTGACAAGTTGTTTCGCCCTGGAAAAAATGCTTTGAACGCAATACGAAAGCCCAACATTTCCCTGACATGTGTAGCCTGTATGTAAACTTCTGGCCGGCGCTGTATGTATGTATGTATGTTCACATGACGGAGGGAGGGGGAGGTGTGGAAAACTGCAGGATTGAGACGTGACTGACATGTGGCAAGGAGGCACCGATCCGTCTCCTGACGAACTTGTCGCCTCACCACGCTCCATGTGTCGGGGCCTGGCAGTGTCCCCGTGTCAGGCGTGGGTGGCCTCATGACACGCGTTTGAGTGTGTATGTCACGTCCGTCTGGAGTGAAACTGCTCCTGAACCGCGCGCCCACGTAATGATGCTGACACAGTGCCATCAGGCCTGCCACTGAGCCCAGACGCAGTCTCTGGCAACTTCTGACTGTTATCTCTTCCCTCTGATTTCTCTCAACCTCTCACCCGTCCTGTAGCTTGTTCCTCTACTCTGGGTCTATCACTCACTGGCTCAGTTCAACCACAGCCATTAACTTGCCATTTAGGCCAGAATGATTGTATTTAGTTTAATTATGACCACGAGAAAGGAGAAAAAGAGCCAGCAGAGCTTGTGGACTGGGTTTCTTAAAAAAAAGAGAAACCCATACAGTAAATTCTTCCTCATCTGTGAGGAGACCGCCCGCCAGACCCGCACCAGCCTCTGCCACAGGCTCAGTTCAGTAATTGCTTCCCAGCTGGAGCTAATGTGTGATTTTTTTTTTTTTTTTTTTACGTGACTGTACAGAGATGCCTGAGCTGACACAATGGCCAGCCTTTCTCCTGATCTCCTGATCTTATTTTTTTTTTCTGCCCTGTGGGGGAACTTTGTCTCTGGGGTGGATTATTTTCTCGCTAAGCCGCTAAAGCCAGTGGGAGAAGAGCATAACTGGCATGAATTAAAAACAGTTGTCCCAAAAACCCGCCATGGTAATCACATTAATTGAGAGGGAAATATGGAAGTGGGGGGGAGTCTTTGGTGACAATGTCTCCCCCCCCCCCCCCCCCCTCTCTGTGTTTGCTCTCACTGAGTGTTGGCAGAGGGCATTTAAAGGCTATTCACCCCATGGAAAGACCCCCCCTAAGGCACCCCCACATTCTGCGGATGACTACCTGCCCAGGAGAGCTCCCTTTGCCCATCTGTCTCCTCCAGACGCTGCAGGGGACTCCCTCCTCTGGTGCTCCTGGAGGCTTCCTCGCATGCAAACAAGTGAGGGGGGCGGGGGGTGACCAACTGTGCCTGGCGTTAGGCTGACAGTGCAAACGAAGCAAGGCAGGGGGTTCAGAAGTGTGTGAGTGTTTGTGTCGGTCTCCAGGAGGACGGCTGTTGTTTTTGGTCAGGGAGAGAGTTGGTGTGTGTGGGAGTTACTTGGTGGATGATTGAGGCATTTATCAGTGCTGATGGATGGGTGTGTGTGTGTGTGTGTGTGTGTGTGTGTGTGTGTGTGTGTGTGTGTGTGTGTGGGTGGATGCCTGTGTAGGAGTCTGAAGATGTGTGTGGGTTTGATGCAGGTGGAATTCAGTGGGTGGCAGCGGGGGCTCTCCTGGTAGTTATGTCCTAAAATAACAAATCATAACACAATGTGGATGCTAAATATAAACATACGTATATTCAAAGTAAGCTTACTTGGGTTCCACCAAAGTGTTTAAGGGCTCAGGTACAATATTTATTTACTATCATTAACAGTGGAAACCTCCAATTGATGGCGTTTGTTCTCAGAAATAATTCTTCTTGGATAAACCTGTGGCTAAATTGAATTGTCTATTTAATGTCACTTTTCCCTTGGATGCCAAACTGTGAATACTTGAAATATAGCTAAAGGAAGTCCCGAGATTTTTTTCTATATATTTTTTTTGATCCCCAAATCACAAAAATGCTTATTTTCAAAGACTTCTTTAGATATCACCATAAAGGGTCCTTGATTGATTTACCATTTTTCCTCAACTGTTAGACTAAATGGTTGGTACTGTGCACCGTTAAAGGATCAAAACAAAATACTGTCTTGATTAAAAGACGTTAGGCGTTATAATTACATTACAGTTCAGTTCTGAAACTGAGATAATCATTTTCAAGCATCAGGATCAGTTGATTCCATTCATTTTTGCGATACTGTATAGGTTAGTAATGTGAAAACGTTTTCTAAATGGAAACACAAGCTGGCACTAGTGGCCTTTATTTGACAATAAGCTGACAGGAAATCAGGTGGAAAGAGGGGGAAGACACGCGGCAAAGGCCCAAAGGCCAGGACTCGAACCCGAGACAGCTGTGTCGAGGGCTGAGGCCTTTCAACACAGGTGCGCCACTGCTGCACCAAGTTTTAGCTTTTTTAATGTCTGTGCTATCTTTTAATGTTTTTGTGTTGATGTAACCTAATAACGGCATGTTTAACTTGTGGCCTGTATTAAGTAGCACCAACGTCCTGAAAATCCAGTTGCTTAACCACAATTTCCATAAAGCTGTTTGTGTTGTTTAACGCCCTTTCATTGAGATATGAGGGGAAGCGCCTCGGGAACCACTGTTTTCTCCGGCTGTAAGGAGTCCAGAGCGACGCAGGGCTGATCCTCTCTTACATGTTGCTGGGCGCTGCTGCTCAGCTGGCTGAAACCTACTGCACTTTCCCCTCACTTACAAGAAACACACATTTTGTACTCTGGAAACAATGCAAATAAAACTGTTCAATAATCATGTGGAAACTAAACCAGCCGTGACTCTCATATAGTGCCATTGCTTTGAGACTGTACTCTGGAAGCTTTACATCTACTATTGGCATGGCTACCCGAGAAGACAGCCTATCTAATTAATCAGCTGATGTTAGCTTGTTATTCATGTTAGATAATGGTGAGATAATCTTTTGGACTACTATTTCACTATGTCACAAGTAAATCTCTCCATTGTGAGATCAATAAAGTCATGTCTTATCTTATCTATTTATATTTTTGCTTGAGCACATGCATGATAACCAAAAAAAATGTTTTAGACAATGTTTTATGCTAATTTATGCTGAGTAACCATTTGAAAAATATTTGAAAAGGTAAACAGGTTCAGATTTATAAGGAATGATCACTAATATGCAACGGTCTTACATACAGTATAAGCACATTTACTTGTGATCTCTCAAGTGTTTGCCCATAAATTATACATTTTAGATTAGTTACTGTGTAAAAACAAATACAGCAACTTCTCTGGGATCACCTGAGGGGTATAATATGTAACAAGCTGGATCTGCTTTAAAAGAATGGAGAACCTGCAAGGCAAGAGCATGTGTCTGTTTTAATGTCAGGTTTTTATCCCACTGGAAGAAACATTTAGCTGTGGGATAGTTTTAGACGAGGTCTTCGTATTATTTGGATGGCACCTTGGGGAGTGTGTTTCGTCAGCAGGCCTTCAGTAAACAGGCTGTCCATAGCATTATTTCCATAAGCATGTCTGTAGGAACAGCCAAGCCATGACCTTCGCTCCAGTACCAGCATGTTCAGCCCATTAGTCCAATTTATTCAGCTGTCAAATTCAAAATCTTCTCTTCCATTGTGAGAGCAGCGAGGTTAAGGAAGAAAGGCCTCCTGCATTCCTCTGTCCCTCTAAGTTTTAAGCCTTGGTACAGAAACTTGCTGAATAAACGTTCATCTCTGGTCAGCAGTGAGAAAACCCAACATCCTCCCCCTCTGTAGGTGGGAGTGTGACTGCAGATGAGGGTTTTTTTTTCTTTTTTTGGCAAGCGGGCACGCCGCCGGCTGCAGGCCCGCAGGCGTGGGAAAGACCTGACTCTGATAATAAGCAGCATTTGGCCCCTTTAACCTCTGCAAGCTTTGGCTCGGGCTAGTTGTCTCTTTTCCTCCTCACTTGTTTTCCCTCTGCTTCTCTGTGTGAGCGGGAGGACTCAGCGGAGAGGAGGTCAGCCAGGGAGAGGCCCACAGCTGCGGCTGCGAGGTCCCGGTGTGTTTATTTGGGCAAGCCCAACCATAATAATCTCCAGCCAGGCATTGCTCCTGAGGACTGGGGCCACCACCGCCGCGGCGCTTTTCATCCTATCAATGGGGAAAGCGCTCCGACCGAGGAGGGAGCTGCACGGCAGAGGTTACCGTGCAACAGCTGCCTTAACTGCTGGGGGAGGAAGTGTGCCGATGATGTGGACTGGATGCTCGGGTCACGTTCCCACACCTACTCCTGTCGTACAGTTGACCTAAGCGCTTGCTGACCGCTGAATGAGCGCCTTTTGTTTTTGTGGGATCCCAAACGAGGGCAGAGCTTATACTGTCTGCACAGCGCTACTCTAATTGAGTTACATGCACTGTATCGAGTTGAAATTATTCATTTGGATTAGTTTTCTGATGTTCTGCATGTCTCTTTGTCCTTTTGGTTGTGAGCAATGACTGGATGTGTGAATTGCTGCAGTGAATCTTAACGGTGTTCAATGTTAAAATGGTGAGTTTTAGTGATGCAAAAAAAAAAAAATGACACCATCATTTCCTAAATATTTGCCACCTTCAATTTGCCACAGAAAATGTACATTTCTAATGGGTAAAACACACATTAAAACACATCTGTAATGTGGGAAATGCAAAGCACGATGTTCCCTGCAGTCAAATACGTTTTTATATTGAAGATAATCTGAATAATTAAAATGAGCAGTCATGAAGGGAAGCATGCAATCCAAACCATCCTGGTCCTATTTAAAAAAAAAAGGAATTAACTGTGATTATAGATATCTTATGGACAGTCCAGTTCTATCTCAATAGCCTCACACAGGCATGGTTACCTCCTGACCTGCAGAATCAAGAAAACAAACTTAAATAAAAGCTGTCTGACAACATGAAGTCAGCTAAAAGATCACATAAAGGAACACATCATGTCACGATTGAAAGACATAAAGAACGACTGGGAAACAAAGTCACTGACAAATATCAGAAAAGAGTTTGCTAAACCCCGTGAACCATTATCCACAAATAACCAGAGTACTCCAAGAGAACATCAACAACTCATCCAGGAGCCACAAGAAAAAAGGACTACCGTACATCAGGATTAATTTGCCTCATTAAGGGTAATTGCTCATGTTTTAAAGATAACAAGGAGATTGGGGTCCATGGAAAGCAAAATAAATAAATAAATAAATACAAACAGGTCAGTTTCGCTTCACCCAAAAAATCCTACTGATTGAAGGCTTTGGGTAAATATTCTGTGGACTGACGAGACAAAAGTGCGCATCCTGTCCCAGTTGGTTCTGCAAAATGTGGTAGCGACATGATTTCAGCAACCCTCGAAGTGCTGAGAAACAACAGACCAACACCTTTCGGTTTGTGGCCTGCGTCATCAACATAGCCCTGATGGGGCCCACAAGCCAAACCACATTGGCAAGATTTCGCCCCTCCTCATGCACCTTAGAAGCAGGCGAGGTTTTGCCACAAGCTTTTGGATCTCTAAGAGCTGCCCACATTAGCCCATGCCTCCTTGCACTTGTTCTTCAGACCTGTCAGATGGAGCTCTCTTCTGCACAGGACCTCTTCAGGGGACTACATGTTTTTTTTTTTTTACAGTACATACATTCATTTCTGATTTGTATGTGTGCCTGGAGTCACTGTGAAGCTGAAACTAATTTTCTACAAATTTCCAGCTGACGCCTGAATGTTTTGGGTCAAAACTGACTGGTATTTCAACCTCAAACCCCAGCACCATGTGACAACGAGCAATTCATGGGCATAATGGTGCCGCCACCAGGCTTCACTGTGGGTATAGTATAGTACACTTTAGGCTGAGTTGTTTTTACAGCTAACACATCAAACAGTTTGATTGGAGTTTCCTATTGTTTGAACGTCCTACAGTGTTTTAGTCAAGGCAAGTTTATTTATAAAGCACCTTTCAGTAACAAGACAACTCAAAGTGCTGAGTTTTAGGACATTTCAACAAGTTCTGGCTGTTTTCTGCACAAGAGAAATGTGTCTGTCTGTCTGTCTCGCAGCCCTATTTTCTGGTACAGATACATGGAGAACCTAAGGTTGCTGGTCACATGTATAACACAAGCAGTGCTTTCCTGAGTCTTGTATTTAGTGAATCAAGAGGGGCGTCAGCTAAATATTACTTTATACTAAGTGGGCGTACTTCTGAAACCAGGTTACTGAATCTTGATTTTTTTTGTTCCCCCTAACAAATATGTTTCAGGTTAGCTAAATCATGTGTATAGCTGTATGTTAAATTTAATGTAAAAAAAGCGTATAAATTATTTCACTCTAATCATTTCATATCACAACAGGCTTGGTATTTTAAAAGGCCTGGGGACACTTTATATGAAAGCCTGTTGTCCTCATTTTGCCAAAGAAATCGTACATATTTGGAACAACTGCTGTCTGCACACCGATGCTAAAGAGCCAGGAGTTAAACAAAGCTAAATGTTTCTGCGGATCACAGGTATTACTCTTTGGCGTATTAAATGCTGCCTCAATAAAAGTCATGTAATACACGAGTCTTGCCTCTGACTGAAGTGAGTCCGCTCCGCTCCTTGATATGCAGCACGACAGCGTCTTCATTCTACTTTACTCACCAGAGTCTATTGTGTATCAGCCCCTTATTAAAGGAGTCAGTCAACCACTTGAAAAGGTGCACAGGTGTGCCCCAGGTTGTGCCTGAGCGGATGACGGACAGCTGCCCACCCACTGCCCCCTCTGGCTGCCAGTCAGCCCCCTCTGTCCCAGCTTTGCTCGTCTGTTACGGGCTTGTGGAGTTGACGGATGATGCACTGCTCGGCTTTTTCTCCGCCCACTCAGTCTGCCTGGCTGAACTCTTCTAAGCGTTGCAGTTTGACTCGTAGCATGAGTGCCTGCGCCAGAGACCGCACCGTACCTACGGTCGTCTTTTAACTCCTCCAGATCTCTCAGCATTTCTTAACCCACTCCTCCTTCGTCAACAGCATCCTGCCTGCAGGTCAGTCAACAGCCTGTCTGAGAGCGTGTTTGCATGTTCATGCCCTCCTCGGCTCTGGCTGTGAGGCGACCGCATGGGGCCGCGAAAGAGAAACACGAGTCAGCTGAGCCGGCAGACCGAGCAGGTGCGAGGGCCGGGACCTGAGGAGGGGCAGCTGTCCGTCAGACATGCAGCACCCAAACATCCCTCCACCCCCCAACCCCATGTGGCTGCTAGATCAGCGCCTGAATTAAGGCAACCCAAACTGGTGGCTGACCTTAAACTGACCGGAGCTGAACTGGGAAATTGTTAATTTAAATAAAAAATAACCTTCATGTATTTCTCAGTGTATTTTCCGGTGGAAAGACGACTTTTCTTTCATTCATAACAGTTCAACTACTAACGCATCCCTATCTAAGGACTCAGCATACAGTATCTGTCACATCTGCCACTCCTTATCTGGCCCCAGTTTGCGTTACCTGCAGGGAGACCCCTTCGGGGAGGGGGGGTGGGGGGGCTCAATTCTTAAGCATCACCCCCTAACGCCTCCCCTGAAATTAAAATGCAGAAATGCGCTCAGCCCTTTGACATTCCTCCATATAATTTGCTGTCCTCATCCCCCCCTCTGTTCACCCCGGCTCCTCTAAAAGCATCACTCTGAGCTCTGACAGCAAGTGGGTGACTTCTGACAGCTCACATTGATCTCCTGGCTGGGAAAGAGGTCGGCCTGACAATGGAGAACATGTGTCCATTTCGGGACAAGCCTTAACTTGTCTGGTCCTCCTCATTTGGGATGCACCCAGAGGAAAAGCCATCCCTTGGGTAAAAGAGAGCTATTTCATTTGTTGTGTGAGGAATTTGATTTTTGGTAGATGTTCTCCGTCCGACTTCTTCAAAATGAAGGAGAAGGTTTTATTTACATCTAAATAACCTATAGGAACATTTGCAACGGATTTACCACCGTGCATTGTGGGGTTCTTTGTGTTTGGTGGGCTCCTTTAAAGCAGCAGCGGAGGGAAATGTGTTATAGTCTGTGTGTGATTAACTTGCTCTGTTTCAGTGCAGTTTCTGCCATCTGAAGTCTAAATAAGAGCCAGCCCACTTCTGAAATGTCTTTGATAGATGATATGAATAGCAGAAGTCTTTAATGCAGCGCTGAAACGCTTCATTCTGCTGTCGTGTCATTAATAACAGGGATCATGAAAGGGGACATGGCTCCGATTTTGTATGCATTGTCTGAAACCACAGTTTTACACTCATGCGCCCTGAGCCACATTCTGCTCCGGCAAGCAATGGATTTTGGGTCTACACGCCTACCTACCTGTGTGAGAAAGACATGAAAAACCGATTCCCTCGGTAAGACTGAACCGCCGGATCTGAACCACTTGCAGGAGCTGACTTTCTTTCTCATAACCTCCACAGATTGAACACTGGCAGGATGACCTGTCCACATTGATTTACTCTGATTATAAAAACGCCTCCATTGATTCCAACTCCGCCGACTTCCTGCTTTTCAGATGTCAGCGGATTAGGGAAGACATCCTCCTCCCAAGCTGTGCCCACTATCCAGGGCCTCCCGGTGAGGGGGTCCTGTGGCATTTCCAGGCCAGAAGGGAGGAAAAAGATCAGATGTTTAAAACACATACATGCATTATATTCCACCGGAAAGCCCAGTGGGTTGTAGTTACCCCCAGTAGCTAGGGTGTCTCAACATCTGAGAGGGAAAAAAATGAAATAAAAACGAAGACTAGAATGTAATTATAGAGAAATCTGCAACATTGTGGTGATAGTCTTAGGCTCTATTAAACTAGAAACTAAAAGTCCTATCTTTTTTCCGGTCAGTGAACACACCATCATGTCACGCTAACAACACTCTTTGGTGTGGAGGTTGTTGCCGTGTGAAGAAGTTTTTTTTTTTGTTTTTTTTTTATAACTCAAGTGCAAACTGTATTTCCTGCAGAGACATGACTGCTGCCCCTTCAAGCTGCTACAGCAACAAGTTAAGACCGAGGTACACAGTTTGCGTCCGAATCTCCACGTTCTGAGCAGATTTTTTCCCCTTGTTGCATAGAGAGTCGCTCTACGGACGACCAGACTTGCGAGATTGAGTATCCATGAGAGAGTTTGTACCAGAGGGTCCGCCAGCATAAACAAACCGGGCAATATACGTAAAGCTGCAACTGCTGCCTTAAGAAGCTCAAAGAAGATCGCCGTTTCATGTCTTCTGTAGTTTATTAGCTCCTATCATGGGTAAGTATACCGTTTATTGAAATGATTATTGATTATTTTCTGAGCTGTGCTTCTGGACGAACCTATTGCACTAAAGAACCTGGCCGGAAATTACATACAGTTTAACTTGCGCAGAGATTTTAACCTTGGTGTACGTCTGGAACTACACAGACAAGGTTGTACACATCACAAAATATCAGTGAGCTATGATTGGTCTTATAAAAGAGTAAAGGAGATATCCTTTAACTCTTTTTAGTTGTTTTTTTATGTATACATCTGTCCTATGAGCTGAAGTGGTTTTACTGTAATTGTAGATTCTAAGTGCTTTCAACAATAAAATTTATTGTGCTACAAATATTCATCTTGTTAAGATGGGAGAGGGACGTCTGGGCCTCCCTACTGAAGCTGCTACCCCCGGATAAGCGGAAGAGAATGGATGGATGGATGGATGGATGTTAAGATGGCTAAAAATTAAATCCAAAAATGAGATGATTGATGGTCTTTAAAGAGAAACCCGTGATTGTACGCTGATGATAAAATCTTTGACTGGTGCATTTCTAGGTTTGGATTACGTGCATGAAAATCTTGCTAGTCTTCACCGCTGAATTTCCTCGATCCTGTTCGTGCAATCTTTAGCGTGTAACTTGCACCATGTTACGATGGTCCGTTAAACGGGTTAGATGCACTCATAGTTGTTGACATCTGTGAAGCACATGCTGAAATAGAATGGACGTTACGGTGGTAAAGTCATGCATTACTTTTGGTGCCAGACTGCTTGTGCCCACAGACTGAGTTGACAGTTTGAATGCGTCATTGGCTCACAACAAGTTTTGTTCTCCTAATTCTTATTTTTCATTTCCAACATTTAGATGAATTATGACTGAAAACAGAGGAGGTGTTTATGAGGGCTTCACATATAAAACGCCAGGAATTGGAAACCTTGAGCTTCTTAAAACATAAGCTTTTCACAGGAAACTCGTCAGTTTGAGTCAATTAAAAGTTGGACATCCAAGTATGTTTGGATGTGCAATATTTCCAAAAACGAAGACTAGATTATATTATATTAGACATGCGTTCAGTGAGAGCAATTGCTCGATGATTATAGGCTTAGGCTACTGGAGGACATCAGGGCCTATTTTTCTCACTCTACTGATTTCTACCGTTCTCTAGTTTTGCATTGCATTGTATTGAAATGACTGTCGTCATTTCTGCTTTTAACCTCATGTTCTCTCTCTTTTTTCTTCATAGTAGGTACACCTGGTCTGACGTTCTGTTATCTGTGACATCATCCAGGAAAGACAGATCACCCACTATTACCATCTAATGTAGAACAGATTACTGGATCAATAGCCCCGTTTACACTACACCTAAAAACCGAGCCATGCCGAGACCAGTCCGAGCTTGGTTCAGTTATCCAAGACAAGCCGACCCGTTTACACACAAAGCTTATCTCGGTTCCTTGGTTGCTCCTCGCCCCCTAGTGGCGATCTGCGGTACTACCGTTCTCTGGGATTGAAGGCGGAAGCAGCAAAACAAACAGCGCGGCGCCCGTAACATTCAGGAAGTTATGCTTGATATTGTGATATTTCGGTGTTTGCGGAGAGTCAGGGGAAGAAGGCAACCATTGGTGAATTTACTTGAGAAAGTTGGCTTTTTTGGGAAGTGGATGAGACAAACGAACGTCTAATAAGGATTTACAGATGCAGGAAACAACGACAGACGATGAGGTTCATTGCGCTGCTAAGCAGATTCATCTCTGGAAACCGTGTGGCGCGGTAAGGAAGCTAGTATTATTATGAATGTCTGAAATTTGTCTGAATGGAGTGTGAATCGGGACGTGCAGCCAGACTGCCGGAAAACCCGCGGACAGTCAGCTGACTGTAAGGAGATGACGCGGTCTGCTCATGCGCTCTTTATCAAAAAACTGGGCCAGAAATAAAACCAGGCCGAGACCTACTCAAGAGCTGGTCTGCAGTTAGCACGGTCCGGTTATGTTTAGCGCGGTCTGGTTCAGTCTGCTGACTGTTTACACACAAGAGTTATCTCGGTTACCGAGCTCGGACTGGTCTCGGCTCGGTTAAAAAAGTGTAGTGTAAACGGGCCTATAGTGTGCTTCTGTGCTTTTTGTCTCTCTTATTGTGTCTCTGCTCTGTCTTCTGTAAACCCCAGTCGGTCGAGGCAGATGACCGTTCATACTGAGCCTGGTTCTGCTGGAGGTTTTTCCTTCCCATTAATGGGTGGTTTTTCTTTCCACTGTCGCTTCATGCTTGCTCAGTATGAGGGATTGCTGCAAAGCCATGGACAATGCAGACGACTCCCTGTAGCTCTACGCTTCTCCAGGAGTGAACGCTGCTTGTCGGGACTTTGAAGCAATCAACTGGTTCCCTTATATAGGAAATTTTTGACCAATCTGTATAATATGATTGAACTTGATTTTGTAAAGTGCCTCGAGATGACATGTTTCATGAATTGGCGCTATATAAATAAAATTGAATTGAATTGAATTACAGAGAGAAGAAAAGGTCTAACAGGATTTATGCGTAGAAAACATCAGCTAGCAAAGGTCTGAAACAGCCCAGAGATGGTGAAGACAAGCTCAGCCAGATGAGGGCGAAGTACAGGCTGTCCCAACTACTGACCTTCCACTTGGGCAATAAACCTATAAGGTGAAAAACATTAAACATATAATGCCGCCAGCATATTTTACTGCAGTAAATTAATTATTAGGGCAATAAACGTAAGATGCACTGATTGCAGTACTTTAATCTCTTGTTGTCATCAGCGTTATTGGTATATCGGGATCTTTGAACCAGCATTTTAATGGGCTGCACATTTTCTGTGACAACTCTGGACTCTTCTATAAATCAAGCCAGCTTCCAAGTGTAATAAACACTCTTCTCCCACATTTTACTTTTCTACATATTAGTGTTCAGTACCAATACTCCATGGTTGCAGCATGTAGCAATGCTAAAGCAAAGTGTTGAAAATGAACTAAATAAATAAAACATTATGAAATAATGATCTACTTAAATAAATAAGATACACATTTAAAGTGACAATGAAATTGTGAAATAACTGAATGCTTATAAAATTATCAGCTCATTATGATGAAATATTTTTAATTCTTCTTTAAAAATGTGCACAATAATGAAACTTTTAGTTCACATTAATATTTTTTATAATAATTTACAATTATTGTTTAGGTATTTTTATTTAATTCCATCAGTTTTTTTTAAAGTCCTCTTTTATGTCATAATGACACTTTTCAGCAGAATCACTCTGCCTGCTAATCAAGAGAAACAGGGCGGGGCGAGCACTATGATTGGCTGCTTCTTTATCCAGACCAAAGCAATCCAACACAGAGTTTCAAATCAAGCCTGAAGGTCCTAATTCAGGGCGGCATACTTTGAAGAACCCGGTCTCCGTGGGCGAGGTCTTCCAGCTATGCTGCAGCTCACTGAATTGACAGTGCTTTTGTGTAAAAAATGGATCCAAACCCACATAATCTTCCAAGTACTCAAATTCTCCAACTGCGGGCGGGTATGAAGCTTCATAGCGCCGTTTGCAGCCAGGACGAGACAGAGCAGCTGTCTGTGATAGTGCGAAAGAGGAACCTGGAGATATTGCTTTCATGTGAAGTTGCCAATAACACAGGAAAAAGATGTTAAGTTGCTTTTTTTGAAAATGAATAAATTGGTGAATAATTTGGTGGTTCGAAAAGTTGCTGGCCATAACAGCGCTGTGACAGAGAGCGTCAGCCTCTTCAGAAAATGACCGGAGGGGAGGGGGGGGGGGGGGGGGGGTCCTTTATTCAAATAACTTTTTATCAAAACTGCAAGTTTTTAAAAATAAAACAAATAACGCGTGCTCTTTTAACTCTTTGAAGGGGGTGGAGCTTGGCTCCTGGGTCTGCGTTGTGATTGGTTGGGAGGATGTAACGACCATAATATTAACCTACATGGCTAGAATGCATAAGGAAGGAAAACTGTTATTCTATTGAACTTTTTATTGACCCTTTTTTTATATCATCGATATACGTCTATCAATCGATATATATTGTTATTGAATTATCGTCCAGCCCTACTGCACAGCGTTACCTTTGACCGTAAGTTAGATTTCTCCTTAGATCTGTGTTTTTCTGCGTAGGTGGACCTGTGGTCTAGTTAATGACACCAAAAACTTTGGTGGACAAGATTGAATGAGTCTTCATCCGCTGGCAATTATGTTAAACATTATTAAAAAGGGAGTCCTGGAGATTCAAACTAAACGTAATGCTCCTCAGCGCTTGCACATACCAAAACAACATTTGGTATGTTTATAGCTTTGTATTATATTTATAGCTTTGTGCCAAAAAGCAGAATCTGTAGAAATCACAGGAGAGCCGTTTGTGTGTGAAGGTTTGTGCTATATTAAAGTGTGCATGCTCTTAATATCTTTTTTTTTTTGCTTTAGCTTGTAAATCTATCAAGAATTAACTGCACAAACGTGGTTTCATGATAACCAGCAGCTGCAGTTTCTTAGTAAAACCAATGAAGCGAACTAATGTTAGACTTCTTTATTTGAACCTTGAGAATTAGATCCATCATCAGCAGAGCGTCAAAGTGTTGTAGTTGTTTTTGCTTCCATCATCTCTTTGTTCTAAAACTGCTCTTTTCATTCAAATATGCCAGGCAACAAATGTTTTGAGTCATCTCGTCTGCTGGTCGACGACATTCCTCTTTGCGTCACTTCTAGCATGAAAAACCAAAGTGTTGTGAGTGTGCGAAAACACCAGAAAGTGTTGTAGTGCGAGGTAGGAGGATGGCGAGGGTGCCTTGCATCCTTATGTGAAATAAGTTGCTGTTATTCTGCTCAAGTTGAAGGATTTTAATCTGCATGGAAGCCAAAGCAAAGGAGAATAATTCTTCCAGTTTTTACCATATTTTCCCCCTCTTTAGACAGTTTGGATTGTTTCCTTTTGGTGCTGCTGACGTTGTGCAGAGCTGCAATTGTTGCTCTTTATTTCTTATTCGGATTTTTAGATTTCTATCATCTCCCAAATAAGCAGCGTGTCACAAGTAAGGTAAGGGACTAAACTACTGGTGTACCTAAACAGCGTGTGGATGTTCTGAAATCTAATTTCCCAATGAGTTTGTCTAACTTCTTTACAATGGCCTTACCCCGTTACTGACGTTTTGATAGCAGGCACACATTAACCAGTCATTGTCTGATGTGCGCCTGCTTTCAGTGGCAGAGGTCAACCTCAGAAATCAATTCTTTGTTTTTTTGTTTTTTCTGACCGAGCTGGTCACCATTTCCTCCAACAGCACCTTCCAGTTATTCAGAGACCAACTGGATCCTCTGGAGATGGGGATTTCAAGGCTTTTCCAGAGAGCTGGTAATATATTTATAAACGTTTCATTGCACAGACGAGGATAAAGATCTCCCATTGTTGTGAAGTCATCAATCACTTGCCCTGTTCTGTGTCGTGTTCTTGCTGGACACTCATTTGCCCTTCTTCCAGTGTGAAAGTCTGAGCTCTGGACTGGAGCCAGCGCTTAATCTTGAACCTGTTATTCACAGCCAAAGAAACCCCAAAAAACATTATTTCTCTTTATAATAAGTAGTTTTGCAAACAGTAGATGGTTCGGCTGCTTCCTCACACACACCTTGTTGCAAACAGATTGTAAACGTATTATTGATAACGTTTAGGTAGTGAACCTGGAGCACGCTTAGGGACCTTGCCATGCATTAGTTATACTGTGCCTTGTTCTGACCTTTCTGTGATCATTTTTATTTAAAAAAGAAAACTAGTCCTAGACGTGGTGATAACAGCATGGAAAAGCAGCACAGAATAAATCTAGAAACGTTCCAGTGGATAAAAATGAAATCAATGATAGGTCGTGGAGATATAATGATGCTCAGCGTTGGAAATCCAGCGCACAGAAAAGTGAAATGGGGATACCTAATGACAAACCTTTTTTCTGACAGCTGACCTGTAATGTTTTGCTTTAGAGCAGGTGTTCCTTCATGATGCCGCGAAGTGAATGGAGGACAGGGGTTTCTTCTGCTGTGTTCCCACAAAAGTCTTTTATGTTAATAAATTAATTCAGCAGGAAGCTTTGGATGAAATGTTGTGGAGCGAGAATGCTCTGAATTTAGCATTTTTTCAACATTTTAATGTAGTCATTTGTGTTTGAAATAGTCTCTAACTCTAATAGCGTACCGCGAGCGAGCTATTTTTAGAAACGTAACGTCACGATAATGTCACATCACGTGGTACGCGGTAGGACAAACTTGCATAGTCCGCCGCTGTTTCGCTGTAAAAGAGACGTGCGTTAGCCTAGGTTTTACTCGTTAAAATGACTGCTTTTTCCAAATCTAAGACCATGGTTTTTAAACATTGTTGCTATGGAACGTGCAACAGCGACTCGAGGTACGCTGATTGGCCGCATATGAAGGATGTTTTCTTCATTACTTTCCCGAAATTCAAGAGTGCCAAGGAGAAATGTGTGCGCTGGGTACACCGGTGCGGTCGGCCTAGACAACATTTCAACCCGGAAAAAGTTACCAAATTCACCTACATATGTAGCAAGCATTTTGTCGGAGGAAAGGGCCCAACCGAAGAACATCCTGACCCAATTCCAGCGACATCAAGTAGTGAACAGGTAAGAGTATTTTGGTGGCCAACATGTTAATAATGAATGCTACCATGATAGCATATAGGCTATCATGGTAGCAGGCGCTAACATGATACCCTGCTACCAGGATAGCTTACTCAAAAACATTTCAAATAAGACAAACATTTAACATATACCGATTCATGGACGGTGATTACAAACAAACAAAAAACGGCCGACGACGCCATGAACGCCGCGCAGGAAAAAAAAAAAACAAAGCTTACCGTTCGATCGACTCGGCCCGTTTTCCGGTCTTTTTAAGCCCTCGACACTCAAGCCATCGTTTGAGCAGAAGGTTGGTGTGTTCTTCGACAGTGTGACCAGTAATCCGTGCGCCTGGGACATCGTCTTGGGAAAGTTTAACGGCTATAAAGTCGGTCATATCACTGTTTCTGTTGCGCGTGTAATAGCTGGTTGCTACGGGCGTTCTCTACCTGTATCCCCTACATACATGATGGTGACGTCACATGCGCAGTACGCTATTTAAAAAAATGAATAAATAAAATTGCATTAGTGGTTGGCGAACATCAGCCAAAAACAAGTGGAATACAACTTCATTGGTTTAAAGGACCACTGAGGCCATGTAAACGGCACTGATTATCCTTATTTTGTTATTTTAAGTTTTATAAATCCTAAGCACTTTTTGTCAGTGTGTCCACTCCAGTAATAGTAATATTTGTTTTCATGGCAATACCTCCAAAAGTCGTTTCAATAAATACAGCTATGTATAAATTCAGTTTCTTTCAGTTATGTATCAATTGAAGACAGTATCCAGATCATACACAGCCAGTCAGCCACTGGTAATGGCTGTATTTTTTTCTAACAGTGTTCAGTGAAAATATCACAATGCATCGCAATACATCGCAATAATTCAAGTATCGTGATGCATCGTGATAGAATCGGATCGTGGCATGTGAATCGTGATTCGAATCGAATCGTGACTTCTTTTGCAATACCCACCCCTACTACATATGTAGCAAGCATTTTGTCGGAGGAAAGGGCCCAACCGAAGAACATCCTGACCCAATTCCAGCGACATCAAGTAGTGAAGAGGTAAGAGTTTTTTGGTGTTTTATTGAAGCTTAAATCTGCTCATATAGGCTATCATGGTAGCAGGCGCTAACATGATACCCTGCTACCAGGATAGCCTACTCAAAAACATTTCAAATAAGACAAACATTAAACATATACCAATTCCTGGACGGTGATTACAAACAAAAAAAACGGCCGACGACGCCATGAACGCCGCACGGGAAAAAAAAACAAAGCTTACCGTTCGATCAACTCGGCCCGTTTTCCGGTCTTTTTAAGCCCTCGACACTCAAGCCATCGTTTGAGCTGAAGGTTGGTGTGTTCATCGACAGTTCGACCAGTAAACCGTGCGCCTGGGACATCGTCTTGGGAAAGTTTAATGGCTGCAAAGTCGGTCATATCGCTGGTTCTGTTGCGCGTGTAATAGCTGGTTGCTACGTGCGTTCTCTACCTGTTTGTCCTACCTAAGCGGCAAAAGGGGCGTTGCTCTTGAGACGGTGACGTCACCTGCGCGGTACGCTATTAACTGTAATGGATTTAAAATGTGTGTCTGTTTAAAAGTGTTTGTGGAGAAAGGATAGACCTTTCCCGGAGAGGTTCGTCAGAGAGGTTCGTCAGAGCTGCTGTGTGTGTTGGATTCGTGCTCCTTTGCAACACGTCACTCAGGCTCAATTAGTTAAATGTCGGTAAATGTTACAAACTTCTCTGACTTTGATAATACCTTGGTTCTACAACATAAATTTTAAAATCATTTCAACTCCGCGGGTAAACATGCATTTTATCCCAGTTGCGGTTTTCACTCTTTGTTTCTCCTCAGCTTTTGCTTAGAAAGAGAGAGAACAAGGGCGTTTTTCTTTCAGCCAAATCCATTAAAACGTGTCAGAGCTGCATCTTTCCATGGGGTGTGTAGAGACTCTGTGAAAGCTATACAATGGAGTTTCTGCGTCAGAGTTTTAGTTTTATTGAGGGGAAATCTCTGCATCTCTTCCACACTCCGATGCTAAGCAAAAGCACAGTAGACACTGCTCAGCATAATGGCCCTTTTAAGCTGTGGCAACAACATAACCGCAAGTGGAAAATAAAAGACCTTTCTGCCCTTTCTGTCTCTTCAAGCTGTGGTTCAGCGTTGAAGATCCGGGACTCTGCATCTTTTTCCAGCTCCTTTCTACCATAGACCAATAGTCAGCTTTGCCACCTTTTACTCCAATTTGTGTACAAGTGAAGGAATGTGTGAAATATTAGGGGCAGCAGCTCAGAGACACACGGAGAAGGTCATCTGCAATCTGATATCACCTCAGAGTGTGTGGAAGCCTGCCAAATGTAACACATATGGGACGTCTTTTATGGATCAAAGCCTTTGTCTATGCCAGTACCTAACGCTAGTATTTGGGCTTCCATCTGGTACTTATGCCTCATGAAAACAGCATATTATCCATTGTGTGGCTTAAAACAAGGAAAGTTGAAATTGAAGTTGTGCTTTTGAGAAAGGACAATAAAAAAAAGAAACAACACAGACCTGACAGGACCTGAGCAATGCATCATCCCTCAGCTGACCATCTAAAGCTCTTACAAATCAGTTTCAATATTTTAAAGATCTTACAGATCTTGCTGGTGTTAAAATACAAGTTTTCCACGTGTAAAAATTAACATTAAATTACCTCTTTAATAGGCTGCTATTAAAAAAACGGCCACAAATTACATTTAAAGCACACAGACATAAAACTGTTTTATTTCTTCGTATTTATCAGCCTTTTTGAGACTGAATGTTAAACAGCTCAGAGTTAATTGGGAAACCAACAAAATGTTTAAGAAATTCAATTGAGGATGTGTCCAAAGGAAAACTTTTTAAAACCCACAGAAAGCTCGTCGAACACGGCCACTTTAAAGGGAAGGGATAAAAGGATGTCTGGCCTTAAAACATAAAGAAATGAGAGCTAACTTTGGCGCCGTAATGTATGTGTATATATGTTCTTAAGAAACTGAGGTGCTTTGCAAATAAAGAGTTTGTGTACGTTTGTGTTTGATGGGACGTGGGAGTGAAGCAAGGCCTTTCTATTAGCATGCACTTTATCTCTAATTAACTCTCAGGAGGTTGCCGATTGACCCTGCTTCACCTGAGTGGATATGCCAGAGCTTTTACCCGCCTCACAGAGGCAGAGCAGGTCTTTTGATATAAATCCACCTTGAGGCTCCAACCTAACCACCGGGTAAAAAGAGTTCATCATGCAGCCCGTGCAGGCACCACTGAGCAGAGATTATTCCAAACGAGGAGCCTTTTTGGGAGCACATCAGCGTATTCTTGGCGTCTTACCGAATAATACCCGCTCAGCTACCTGGGATTCATTTCATATCCCTCTCTGAGCAACCAAAAGAGCTGCGCTTTGATGGCTTAAAATTAATTACTAATTTACTAGGTCTATAACTTTATCATGAGACCCGATTTAAGCTGGATGCTAATATCTGGTGCCAGCTTGGAGGGTGAAAATCAAGCCATCTTTGTGTTAATTGGGGAGATGGAACCTGGAGAACAAGGAAAATAAGGCAAAGGAGAAATCCACTTAATCTGGATCTTTTGAATTTGCTTAATTAGCGAGTTCTCTTTTTTAGTGAAGTCTTTTATATTAGTTTAAATGAAAGAAGGTTTGGGATACTTTTCCTCAGTTACCGAACTGTTCTTGTGCCTGGGACTCTGATTAGCGGGATGTCAGCGAGGGCTTTTGGGAGCCACATGCCAGACGCTGCTCTCCTGAGGAGAGGTTAAGCAGAGGACTTGCTCTCTGCCACCGTGTCATCCATCCTGGAGCCTAACCAAGTTATCATACCAACAAATCTCCCATCAGGGGCCCCCACAGCTGACACTTTCAGAAAGACACCCACAGGGTGGCAACAAATTTCCAGCAGCAGGGCGTTGCTAAGAGAGGAGCCGGGGCACCTGTAGAGGTCTGCACCCCTGCCCACGGAGAGGGCGCCCCCGCTGGGCACCATGCTGCTCTCTGGCCCCTTGGTCAGCCTTGGAGCACAGGAACTGGAGAGCGGGAACCCTGGTTAATGCTGTTCACAATAGTGTTAGGACACAATGGAAGTACTATATCACCAAGACTGTCAAAAAAATCTAAAAGCAACCCACAAACAATTAGCTGAAAGGGCGCCAAGGTTTTCATGGTCACAGGCTTCAGATCTTAGACCAAATGTCCACCCACGTTCAGATGGCAGCTGGTCATTCTGGCCGGAGAGCACATGCGCCGTCTCCTGTGGACTAGTGGCTGACCTTTAAGCGTGTCCCTTAAAAATGAACCACATGCAGGGCCATTGACAGGGTGGTTTATGCCTTATTGGAGGTAGGAAATGTTGCCCAGTAGTTTGTCTTTGTGACCATACAGAGTCAGGCAGTTTGTTCCTTTCATGGTTTACATTATTTGTTGTATGGGCCGTGCAGCTGTTTCCACTGATGCTGTATGGCGTCATGGTTTATTTTCTGTGATGACACAAAGCAGGTCTAACTGTCGCGCTCATCATTTCTAACTTCTCCCTACAGATGCTCTTCGGTTTAGCGAAACGAGACGACAGTGAGTCATCAGCTAAATCCCGGGTATCATACTGTCCCTCTTGATTTGATTTCTGTGAGATCATCTTTAAAAAAAAAAAAAAAAAAGGATTTGTTTGCTTTGTCTCTGCAGCCCTGAAATCATTCAACATGAAAAAACAAATGCCATCTTTGATTTGGGTGAGGTCCACATGTTCATAATACTCTAACAAGAACAAAATGCCCTTCAGGGCAATCTAAGCTCGCCTGCCTTCCACGACCAGAAAACCTCAGAGTCTTTAAACGTATTTCTGAAATGTCCTGGCTTGATGGAATTACTTAAATATGTTGGCAAGCGATTAACAGTTTGCAACAAGATGACAGATTTTACTTTTGGCAACACTTGGTATAGAAACCACATTTCTCAAGATGTGATCTTGCCCATGTTGTGTCCATTATCCGAAGGCTCCCAAAGAAACATGCGAAAGAAAAATAAAAGATGACTCAATGGCATCTGAAATGTATAATGAAAATCTTTAAAATATTGAAACTTCGACTCAAACATTTGCGGTTTGAAATGACGAAAACGTGAACATATTGTGCTGCTTTTGAGGATATAAACAAAAACTGTGGCCAGACTTAGGTGCAGCCTCTCAGCATTCTCTCCACCCAGCGTCTATAAATCATTTGTACGGCCGGGGCTGCTACCCAGTGCTGACCAACTGGCTGAGAGCCGAGCCTGCATCCGGACGAGGCCCTGACCCGTGAACCTTGGCCGGAGCCCTTGGGCCTATGGGGCGAGGCCGTTAGAACTGCGACCCCGCCAGCCAGGGCTACCTGCTGCTCTTGCATAAAGCAATTGGACACAGCTTTCAGAATGATGGAGCACAGCGAATTATCCACGCTGACCACTCCAATGGCTGAGACTGACCGTTGCAGGAAACAGTATCCTCAGCCCCTGCTGAATCTAAGAAAATGGGCTCTTTAATATCACAGATGGCTATTTGTGTGCTTTTAACTTTTCACACTGATGCATTGAAAATGCCTTAAAGCTGCAATGCATGGGATGCAGGACAAGGGGAACACTCAAGGTGGCATGTTAACTAAGAGAAAAGAAGAGATGGTCATTTTGCCACCATTTTGTACCTTTGTGGTTTTGGTCGTTTTATATCCAACTTTTATGGGTACAACAGAAGAATATTTCATGTCCACTTTGAGAACCAACAACATAAGATAATGTTCTACGTTGTACGCATAGTGCATGGTGAGAACATTGACTTATATGACACCACTGAATAAATGTAGTAAGTTTTAATTTTGATTATTTAGAAATCATCGTCTTCTAAAGTCAGCAAATTGAGGATTAAAGTTGTGATCATAGGAAATACGATGGAATGTAAAGTTTTCACTAAATGATGCCATCACATCAAATAATTCAAGGGAATTGAGCATTATTATGAGTATTTGTATCTATATATGCGCTAAACTCAAAACCTGTAACTTTTATTGTTTGTTGTTTAATCGTTATTGTTCTGTTTGTTCTGGACAGTGTCATTGAGTGGTCTGAAAGGCGACTTTTTTAAATGCAATGTATTATTATTATTATTATTATTATTGTTGTTGTTGTTATTATTATATGTCATAGGGTTGTTTAACAAAGAAAAGTACATTGATACCCAATAATGTATGTAGATACATTGCAAAAGATTTGCCTTCACACACATTTACTTGAGTGACATCCCATTTTTAATCCATAGATTTTAATATGATGTCAATCATCCCTTTGCAGCACAGCTTCAACTTTTCTCGAAAGGTTTTTCAGAAGGTTAAGGAGCGTGTTTATAGGAATTTCTGACCGTACTTCCAGAAACCAATTTGTAAGGTCAGACACTGATGTTGGGCAAGAAGACCCATCGCCACTCTAATTTGTCTCAAAAGGTTTGATATGGGGTTGGGGGGAGGATTCTCTGCTGGCCAGTGTATTACTTTAGCAACAAACTCTTTTATCCACGTCTTTACGGACCCTTCTTTGTGCACTGGTGCACCGCCATGTTGGATCTAAAACACACCAACAGCAAACCTGTCCATAAAATTTGTAGCATGAAATTGTCCAAAATGGTTGGGAATGCAGAGGCATTACGAGATCCTTTCACCAAAATTAAGCGGCTGATCACAACATCTGAAAACACAGACCCACGAAATAATAAACTTTACATTTGACACAATGCTGTTCTCCTGGTAACAGCCAAATCCTGACTCAGTTGGATTGCGGTGCAGAGGACCATGATTCTTCCCTCCAGGTAACATGTCTCCACTGCTCTAATGTCTAGTGGTAGCTTGCTGTACACCAATGCATCCAGTGCTTTGCATTGCATTTGTAAGGCTTGGATCCAGATGCTTGGCTGTGGAAACCCACTCCATGAAGTCCTCTGCACACTGTCCTTGAGCTAACCTGAAGTCCACATGATGTTTGCAGGTCTGCAGTTGTTGACTCTATCACTGCAAAAAAAGAACTTAAAGTAAGTCAAATGTTCTTGAAATGACTGTAAATAAGATTATCTGCCAATGGGATGAGTATTTTGACCCATAAAATAAGATAATTAGATATACTGCACTACAAATAAGATGATGGAGATGAGTTGTTCCTATTTTAAGTGCGAAAATCTTATTCCATTGGCAGATCGTCTTATTTATCTGCTGAAATCAAGGACAAATACGCTCGTTTCAAGAAGATTTGACCTACTTTTAGTTCCCTTTTTGCTGTGTACCAAAACGTTGGTGAGTTTACATTACCTACCACTTAGTGGAGGAGTCATTGGCTCCATCTGAATACCTCTATTGAGTAAGGACTCTTTAGCCAAAGAGGAAGTGTGTCAGCGGTCGCCATGATGAGTGCTGTCCGAATAATACAGTCAGTAAGGAAGGAGGTGGGAAATGTTTCCTATCATAGCTCCTTTACAATAGGAAACTCGTGATGTCATTTGCCGGCGCTAAGGAGCTATAAGGAATCCCAAAATCCTTTGTGTGACATGACATATAAGCACAGCCCACCTCACAGAAATCAACGAAAATGGCCAGAGAGAAGAGGGCGCGCACTTTGTAGTTCATTTTCAGATTGGACTTGCATCACCCGTGTCTTTCTGTTACGTAATGACGTCAAAGTTAAGAGCTGTCCGAAATCGATATACAGCAGTCTGAAGTCACACTTTAATTCACTGAGCAACCATTCATTCACAAATGTTTGCAGAACTAGTCTACATCCCAGAATGCTGGATTTTATACGCCTAAGGCCAAGTGTACATATCAAATGGTTTGTTCACATGTAGAAAACGTGGGAAAAGTGGGAAATGACAAAACGTTGACGTGTAGTTACAAGGAGAGGAGAAGGGACGAGTTGACCTTGTGCTGTAGAAGAGAAATCCCAGAATCAGAGCTCTTTTATTATTACAGCTGCAAACATTTTTATATGTGTGGTTGTAAACTGTTTTTTTCTAATGTATTTACATTGTCATATTATGTGCTAGAAAGGCCCAAATCCAGGCTCCTGCTGAAAAGTCCTCCCTCTGTCTCCAGCCCTGCTTTGTTAATGGATTCAGCTTCACACTGCTAACATAATTACAAACATTAAACCAATTCAAGAAAGACTCTGCAGGATGTCTGGTACCAGTCAAGAAAAAAAAAAAGGTGTATGAGTAATTCCCTGCCAAGCTCAGTGTAAACTACAGGCATGCTGGTACATTCATACAGGTGACCACCCCACCCCCCTCCATCCAAACTAATTCACCTGATGAGCCCCCTCCAAGTTAACACAATTAACATCTTCCCTACCCTGTGGAGTTAAACTCCCGGTGCACACAAATGCATCCGACTGACAGGCAGCTTAGGCAAATGGCTTGTTTGGGGAGTAAGCGGAGTGTGTTTGGGCCTACATAAAGGCAGAGTGAATTGCATCTGGGAGTGTTTGCATTGCAGAGCACCGTGAGAAAGAGGTGCACCTGGATAAAGCACACCTGAATTCACACAAGATGGCTTCTTGAGAGTGGGATTTACAACTTCCGACATCATAGGTTTATCCGCAGCCGCTGGTGTGTTAGAGGTTTCACGTGGAGAGAAGGATTCAGATGGAAAATTTGCAGCGATTTAAAGTTGCCACACTTGATATTGACAGAGGCTGTGAACACTGTGCTTTGCATACGTACACCTTCTCGACATTTTAGAACATTACATCCACAAATTCAATATCTAGGAGCCGGATTTAATGTGATATACTTGAACAAAATAGTGCAAACTCGTACAAAACCGATTGAGGTTTTTTTTGGCAAATAAAAACCTGAAAAGTTTGATATACGTTTGTATTCCTAGGGGTGGGAATACATTTCCAAGGTTCTTTAATTATGTTTTTAATATGATCGAGTAATTCAACAAGCAATAATCTTTCTGAAGGCAGCTGTATAAACCCCAGCATAAGTGTTATCCATTGTAGAAATAACTGAGTGGGCATCCTTTCAGACATTTCCACAGCATTGCTTGCTCCTTTACGCTCATACTGCATTACTGCATCTCAAATAACATGAACATTTAGAAAGATAACAAGTACAGAGTATACAGCATCACAGACTCTTTTAAGGAAATGTTTTTTTTTTTTTTAAGTTCAACATATTTCTGTCTCTAACTTTCTCTGAGTGTGGTCAGAAATGATCATAGCCCTTCTCTTATGTTTATTTTTATGTTTTATTCATGGTTTTCTTTTTGTCAGTGGCTGCTTTCTCAATGAATGGCTCAAAATTATTAAGGGAGTGGCACAAAAATGCAGGGTTCAACAGATTTCACCTTGTCTGACCCCACGGTGAAATTGGCCTTTGTATTATCTTAAAAACCTCGCGGACCATTTTGAAGCATTTTCAGCGTGGGCCAGTAGATCCCATTACTCATCTTTGGAGATGCTTAGCTAAGGCACCTGCCCTTATAAAGAAGTTGCTACAATGTCCTGGATGTCTTTTGCAAAGGGTCACAGTATCAAAGCTGCAGAAAGAGAGAGAGAGAGGGGAGGTGGGTGTGTATTTGCTCCTAATAGGCCAATCTGGACAAACCGATGCCTGCATCTGCCTGCTTTGTCAGCGAAAGAGAATTTAATGGAAGAGCGGAGCGCCCAAAGATCTGCAGTACGAGACGAGGACAGAGATGGATGGTTGAGGGGTCAGAGACCTCTCCTGAGCAAAAGGTCCAGCTTCTTATCTCCAACCATCACTGGCTAATCGATTGGTTGTGGGGCATCAGTCATCAGCTAAACCCAGGTCACCACTTTCTTCTCGATCCTTGGCCCACAGGCAAAGAGTTGTCAGCCTTCATGTATGTGCCAGGGTATGAAGATGGATGGATGTACAGAGTTACATCAGGCTAGCGGAGGAGTGCAGAAAGGTCATTTTGAACTGGAGCTGCGATATCATTTAAATCTCACGGAACATTAAAGGTTGCGTCTCAGTCGGAGTGATTGAACAGTGTAAAATCACATCGATGTCTTCAGTTGTTTGGAGGCTGATTCAGTCAAGGTTGAAAGCAAGCCTTTATACGCTATTCACAGAATGTGCACCGTTATTCTTTTTCTTTAATGTGTCAATAGTTCGGTTTAGCAGCAACCATTAGTTCATCCAACTTTACCAAATTTAAAGGCCGAAAAAGTGTTCTGATTTATCAGAAGTTTTTTCCAAAACAAATAAATAAATAAAAGTAACCAAAGGATGTGTTAAAGCTACCGCACCCTGTCGGCGGTGAAACACCCTGGGTTGCCCCAGCTCTTTACCCCTAGGGTGACCCCACTTGTACTTTAAAGTGTTTTCCAATTTACGACGCATGAAACAGAAATCTGAACTTTAACTGGTTTAATCTAGCAAAGTCAGAGAAATGTTTACAGACACATCAGCGCTGACGAGCTCTTGATCGAACACAACTGATCATTTCTTAAGCATTATAAAGAAGTCTAGGTACACGCCCATGCGAGGACTGTACGCTTCCTAACATGTTGTCAGTAAAATAATGTGTCACCACTTGGGTGCTATCTGATGACCTTGTGTCCCAGACTGTGTAGGTGTGCATGCAGCTCCCAGGACTGACGATCCCATTTCTACATTCTACTCATATGCCGCATTTTTAACAGATGTCATGCACTTCTTTCCCCTCCTTTGACCCATCAGCTTTTACATTATTTTTTTCATCTCAAACCTTTGTAATTCAGTATATAACCCAACAAATGGTGTTTTGTGTTGGTTGCTGTATTTTATGGAGAATAATAGAGTAGTTTAAATACTGTCTCTAACATTTCTGTCAACACACAAGCTTTTACCTTCTTCATTAAAGGGCATAAAGTTGTTGGGATTTACCATTAAGATGATTTTCTCTACAGACTGTGAAATATACCTCAAACAATTCCTCATTGACTCAATAACAATAAATTCTCAATGCAAAATCTCTGATTTGATGCTTCATCTAGTTCATAAAACGGCAAACTGTTTATGCTTCTATTTGCTTAATGGGGGATGGAGGAAGGAGATTACAAAAGAGAAATGTGAGAAAAGGACCCAGAATGCCAGAGGTTTGGAACTGTGCCAGCCTAGAGAGAAACCAACTTAATCTGCAATGAAAGCAAGTTTGCACTATAATGCGACACCAGTGAGGACTTTTTGCAGACGGATCGATTTCAGGTTCTTGAAACAGTATTATTCAGAGCCACAATGAATGTCAACCATAAAAGGAGCAACAAATTCAGCACCCTGACTTATCCTGCACAAAGTGGCGTACACGTGAATTACAAAAATGCAGTATGAGGAGCACCCTCATGGATCAGTCTGGTGGCTCTGAGCATCTTTACGCGCTGATTTTCAACAGCCTCTGCAAGAAAATGAATCCTGTTCAAAGGATGCTGAACCCTTCTTGTAAATGAAGTCCACGTGCTAGTGGACTTGTGCATTTCCAGTGTAGAATATCAATGAGAATCTCGTCTGATTTCAAGTCGATTTGATGTAAATCGTAAATGAACTGAATTTATGACGCACTTTTTCTAGTTATACGGACCACTCAAAGCACTTTGGGCTCAAGCCACGTTCACCCAATCATACTCACTGGCTCACAAACATTCATACACCAATGCGCAGATCAGTAGACAACTTGGGGTTAAGTACTGTACCCGGGAGCACATGGACAGGAAGCTGGAGTTGAATCCACAACCCTCCAATTGCAATTACTCTACTATTACTCTACCAACTGAGCCAATAATGAATGAATGAAAAGTAGCTCTACCCTCAACAGTCAGCTCAGCACAGCTTGCAGAGCAGAACACATTGCACAGATAGGAAGCTGCAGTTGCCAAGACATTCTCTCCTTTCTTGTTAACATAATTACAAACGGTGAAAAACTCTTAGATTGATAGGAATTTTTTTTTTTTAGATCTGTTAGATCAACAAAATATTGTTGACAACCTTCAATGGCGTTACTCTTTAAAGTCATCCACATGGAAACAGACTGTGAATCTTAAGAGATTGGCTATGCAAAATTGCAACCCCACCGATTGCTTGAGGTGTGGCTAACATAAAATCACAAAAGATGAACAAGCAGTGGGTATCAGAGCTGGAGTTTAGTGACTTGACACCAATCAGATGCCTTGATTCAAGAGTTTGGATCAGACAATATAGAAAGAGTTGCATGAACGACATCGAATAATCATTATCCTCCGGTCCTACATAACCTGTCAGTGTGTAAGTTGAAGAACTGAAGATTTATCTTCATCATGCGTACATTTGTTGGAGAATGTGTGTGTCCAGCTTCTGCTGTCATGGTCACTCTTTCACACAACATTGATGCACATTGTATGCCTGTCTCTGTCCTGTTTGTTGGTCTAAATGTGGTACAGAAGTCAATTTGTGAACCACTGAAAAAAACCAGACTGATTTAGTGGGAACATTTTTTGACTTCACTTTAGGTCTTAATCTAAACAACCATTGTTAATGTTCACTCCAGCTCATTGGACAATGAGGAAATTCAGCGTATTGGTTTCTTGGGTTACAACCATGCCTGAATAGTTCCTCACAGTCTGTGGGTCTCGCCTGATCGGCACCGGCCTTTTTTCAAAGACTCCTGTTTGTAAACCCAAATGAATCTGAAACTAGATAAACGCTGAAGACCTTAATGTTCTTCGGGGTTATGGTTTGTGTGATGTTTCCAGTGGGGCAGGGAAGGAAATCCCAGACAGAAATCGGTGCTCTGCAGGATAGCCATTAGGACACAAAACAAGGGGAGCCAAGAGGATATATGCACTCCAGGGTTCTAATCCGGTTCCTCGACTCTGCTTGGTAAAAGTTCCTCAGCTCTTAAACTCCTCCAGGTTTAGGCAGGTGGTTTAACTCCCTCAAACAATTAGCTACCCTCATGGTTTGGCCAGTTTTGACACTAAGTCAGGCTCATACAAGCGTAAACTAGGGTCCCATTGCCTCAGATGGAGAAGTCAGTGGGGTACCTTTTTTCAGCCTGGTTACCTTTATTGTTTCTTCTTTCTTTTTGGGACGTTAATAACTTCCAGATCCAATGTAGACTGATGGATCTTTTTACACAGTGTTAGCAATAACAGAATATTAAAAGGCTCTGCATGTGCTAACAATAGCTTACCCAATCAGATGAGAGTCAGTAGCACATTCTGGATGTGCTTTAAACTGGAATATTTCTCTATTAGTTGCAGTGTTTGTGTGCTTCTTATTTCATTAGCTGTCTCTTCTGTCAGTTCTCTGGCCTACGAACATCTGCTCGGTGCTCTTTTTAGTAGCGTTTTCACTGCCTCACCTTTTAATCTTGGTTTTGGAATCGGTCCTCTTCTTATCTGGGAGCTTTGAGCTGTTGCATGCGAGTGAAATTAATTGTGTGTTAAGGAGAGTGGAATTAATGGCTTGGACTGAAACCGGCCGGCTTAGCCGCTCGCAGATCCCCCTGATCCTGCTTGTTACAGCGGCTTGGTCGTTGTAGATGGTGAGATTATTGTGTGGTTTCAGCCTCTCGTCTCTGTCTCTTTTGTCTTTGAGGGTAGTTCAGGGCTCTCTTCTTTTGTCTGCCTCCTTGTTCCATTCAGGTGGTATCACAGCTGGCCCTGTTAATTCACTCAGGACATCATGTGACCCTGCCCCCCAGGAGGATACTGTAAAAACTCACACACACTCTTTTTTTTAGGTTCTCCCTTGTGCACACTCACGCTCAGAAAGCAAGGCGCTGCACCAAAAGTTACACACCTCGTTCTTATGTGATTACATGCAAAACTTGACTGACGTTGTCCAAGATCAGTACTGATTATTTTGCAAAGAAGGTACATTTTGAAATGTATGTTAAGATGTGAGCTAATTGGCACGTGGATGCTAATTAGTGAAACTGATTTTAACTGATTCCAATTTCCCTTCGCAGCATTCAAAACATTTTTGTAGTATTCTGAGCGGTCCTTAATTATCAAAATATGAGTTATGGAGAGTCGACGCTGTAAAATAGGGTTTCACTACTTTAAAAAGGGACAAAGTGGAACTGTAAAGTGTGTTTATCATCTTATAATGATAATTAGTTAAGTTAACATGGCTAGCATTGATAAAATAGCCGTCTTACCAGGAGAATGTCAGACCCTCATGTTAACTCTGAAGTTTGCAAAAGCAAGCAGCATTTCCAAAATCAGTAAGTTCCTTAATATAGTAGTCATCTCAAAACGATAAAAAAAGCAACTTTGGTGTCATACAGTGGGCCTTCCTGTTATCTACAAAAAATGTTGCTCTCTCTCACAGCCTGAATGAACTGATGACGTACGCTTTCTTTATGTCTCACCATGCCTCCCTAGAAAATCACTTTTCCCTTTTAAATGGCTTTGTACATCTTTGGATTGTTTTCATTTTTTTCATACTTAAGACATAAATGTGAAGGGATAAACCAGCATTTGCTCAGCATTTTGGTCAATGCCTTTTGTTTTTACTTTATAAATAAAGTTGACTTGGATTGTTTCTACTGTTAATCTTTAGATCTTCTGCCTATCATCTCCCAACTTCCATTGTTTTGTTTTTACACACACATTACACATAAGCTGCCATCCTTGGCAAAGAGGAGTAAAAAAAAGATATGGTTTTATTTGTTTGTAACTTTTTTTAAAAAAATTATTTTTTTTGCTATTCTTGTTGTCTTTATTTTTTATGCTTTTGTTTTCATTAGGTGTTTGACACCAACCTGCTAATTAGTCTAGTGAGAAATATTGGCCATCTTCTATAATGTCATGTATTTTCATGTCAATGTTTATGTATTTGTGTTGTTCCTTTTTTGGGAATAAAATGCAACTCAACATGGTTGAAATAGTAGCTAAAGTCTAAAGATGACCTGTGAGAGATTCATATAAGCTTTAAAACTCCTAAGTACTTGGATATAAAGCATTTGGATTTCTTATTTTGATCTCTAAATATGTTTGTTTTATTTCTCTAAGAGGCTCAAAACCTAACAATCTATTTACACAAGAGGTGAAAAATCTTCAAGAAACAAGAAAAATCCTGTTTATTGTTGCACTTTTATCCCAGATAACTGAGTGTCTAAATCAGTGTGTTGAAACCTAGAGATGAAAGGCCTTTTGAAAGATACTGAAAATGTCTGACTTATCGGAAGGAAAGCGTGATCAGGAACTGCTTTAAAGCTTTCACACAAAACTCTAAACGTTGTTTAGTATCGGCGACATTCCAGTTGACATTAAAAACACAGAATGGGAGTCACGCTTGCAAATGCATCAGGTTGTCCCCGAGAATCCCCAGGCATGTGTTGTCTAGCCATCTGTCCACTCCAAAGATGCTGACTCATTAGGATCCACAAATGCAACCACTATACATTTGGACAATTACCCCCAACAGCTTTGTAATGGTTTTATGGTGTCTAGAATGATGGTCTGCTAAATAAAACTACAGGATTCCCACAAAAACCCGACATGGCTGTAAATATGTATTAAACAGAAAATGGGCCTTGCATGGGATCATTTAGGAGAGACAAAGAACTGCCCGGCGACAAAGAGGCAACATGCAGAAAGAAAGAGGGGATTCAACTTAGCTAATGAGTTGCTTCATAGAAATGTAAAAAGAGTGGGTCTTTAGGCCAAGTAGTCGTCCTGCTGGTTGGGCCTCATCGACTGTAAAGTGAGGTGGTCTAACCCTAAAGCCCACTGTCCATTGTGGACATGCTCATTCACCCAGAGCCAACAGTTATGTCCAAAAGGGTTTTTATGGAGGCACGGCGTAAAAGGGAGACAAAGTCATTACTTGGAAGGAACCAGAGAGTTAAAGGAGGGTGTGTGAAGTGTTCATTTTCAGGACATCTTGAAGATAAGCACTCTCGCTGGAACCAAAAAATAAAAATAAAAGGTTCGACCCGAGTGATGAAGAGCCTTCCAGTTTCTCCTGAGGGTCCTTCGGTGTCAAGGGCCAAGACTCTCTAATCCACGTCACGAGGAAGTGGTCAACTTCTTCTAACTGAAAGCTAGATTCTTGTGTCAAATGAAAATAATACGAAGACACTCGAGTCAGTCAACACACAAACCGGGGTTTTTTTAATTGCTGTTGTGTGAGCGGAAAAATAATGACTTCTTGGAAGTAATGAATAAAGAATGCAACTTGTTTTAAATTCCCCAATAGGAAAAAAAAAAAACTACGAATGAAACATAAAATCACGTGAAAAGTGCTTTAATCAGTTACCTAAGATTAAAAATTGTGCCACTAAGGCGGCATGCGAAACATTGTTAAAATCCAGCCACTCCTTGTGCCACCTCACAGACTTTGGTCCAATCCCTTCGTTATCACATCTAAATGACTGAATCAGGGGGGTTGTCGGTCTTTTTTTGTGTTGGGAAAGATGGCTGCTTAGGGATTATACTGCCGATTGAAATGTAAAAGAGCTATTGCAATTACCCATAACCTCAGTGCGAACCTTGCCTGAAAGAATGCATCTAGTTTCAAAGGCTGAGCGGGAGGCACATCCCTAAGAGGCAACGCTAGATAACAAGAAAGGCGTCGTTAAAGGTAGAGGAAGGGGAAAGATAGCTCTTTGTTTTCATTGCAATGATAAGGGCAGCGGAAGAGCTCCTTCAGCGGCACACGTTTATGAATCTTTCTCTCATGGGGAATGAAATCTTTCAGCTAAAACTTTATAGTTGGGTGAACATCAAAGTGGAAAGGAACACATTTCTTGTTAAACAGACAAGCAACAAAATGATGCAGGTGGAAGGCTTTAATAGGAAGTGGATGAATATTGTAAGAAAAATACATCAGTGTAGATGTGGTTTCCCTTTGTGTTTCTCCAAGGCCTTGTCTTCGTTGGTGGGAGCTGTGTGGGAAATGCTCTGCCATTTCATAGAGCTGTGAAAAGTCTGTTCAGTCTCAAACAGAAGTGCTTTTAACAGGTTTTTTTGGATGCTAATCTGGCCAATCTGCCACAGAGAACAGATATATGGGATCAGAACAACCGCTAGCTTTTAAAAGAGGACTGTGCTGCTTCTTTATTTTACCAGGGGGGTCTTTTGACTGTTCAAAGTAACAAAGCAAACTGCGTATTAGAGGTGGGGGCTGAGGCACAATAATGTACGCTGAGGACATCTAATCTCAGCCACCCCAATTCTCCCAGATGGATAGGTTTCTGTCTCTGTTTTGATGTTCTCTGCTGTCCTCCTAATTCCAACCTTTAATCACTCGGCGCTGCAGCACGCTGACCTCGGCTTGGCCTCGGCCCACTTGAGAACGACCTCGATCCCTCTTCAAATCTGCTACACCGGGCTGCTCCAGCATTAGGGGCAGATGCGAGGCAAGAGCCGATCTGCCATCTCCATCCTCTCTGTCAACACGCTTCTCTCTCTGCCACTCTGTCACTCTAACAATAAGAGGCAGCGCTCCTTTATCTAAGACAGGTTTAGATGGAGAGTATGCAAACTTCAGACAGAGCTTGGTGGATGTGAGGGTGGGGGGGGGGGGAGGGGGGTCGCTCGATGTTTGATCGGCTGACGCTGTTTGAGGAGAGCCTTGCTGTTCGGGCCTGGAGTTGTGCCGTTTTACAATTATTCTTTGAATTGTTGTGTGCATGGATTTGCATGACCTGCCTAAGGATGAGCTTTAATGAAGAGGTGGCTTTGTGTGTATTTACACAGAGAGCGAATTGTATGGCTTGTTGACCAAAAGATTAAAGAAAAATCACTGAGCTGATTAAAGTTAGTTTATGACACAAGTTTATAGACCTTTTATTTGAAACAAAAACATTGTTGCATATTTTAACTTGACATTTAAATGTCTCTTTCACTCAGTTGAAATCAATCCAATCATTCCAGGATAAATCATCTAAGTACAATACAATAGAGTGTATTGAGTCGCTAACTGTGCAGCATCCCCACGTGACAGGCAAGCAAGTGGTGACAGTAGACAGAAACCACTCCGTTTCAACATGAAAAAACTCCCAGGAGAACCAGGCTTAGTTACTTCTGCCACAACTGGCTGAAAACCTTCTGTAGGACAGCCTTAACACTCTAATGTGAGCAAACTCTGCTAAGAAAGAAAGCTTTGATGTTCTGATCACACAAAAACTAAAATCAGTACAGTAGACATTTTGTTTCTGAATGTCTGACTCAACGCATGGCTGTAGTCATCAAGAAACCAACGACTTCCTCCTGCTGCTGACGTTTTCATGAGGAACAGTTTGCAGACGGGCCAGGCATGTTCAGCATGTTTCTGTTTTGATATGGCTCATTGATAGCTGGGGTTGTATCATATTTCTGTTATTTCAGCGCACTTCCAGTTAATCGTGGACTGTCGAAACTTACAGAAAGGCTGTTCTGCCTCATTAGATTGCTTTGAATGCTGTATTATTTAGTGGCTACGTGTTTTAGCGGCACATCTGAGAAGCTGTCTGAGCCCAGATCAGGTCACGTGACTGACAGAGAGGGAACCACTGCAGACAATACAGTCTCTCTTAAATTGTGAACATTATAATCCATTTAGGTCACAAAATAATGAGTGCAGGATACATTTTTGCTAGGCATGCCCACAAAAATACACTGTGAATAAAATAAATGAATGAATAAAATGGTCTTGCAGAACAAGCTCACATGGCCCACTGAGGTCGCAGCTGAAATAAAATACCACCAACAATGGACAACAGGACTTAGGTTAAGCAGAGGACCATAATGCATTAAAAAACACATTAAGCACCTAAAAAGGCCTGAATATGACTGGATATTTTGAATTCAATCTGTACATCCATGCAGAGTGCGCAACAATATTGGCAGCAATAGCATAATCAATGTATTTTGTCATAGAAAAGAGACTATTTTTATTATGTCATTCTTCCTTGCTTATCCATACAGGACAAGTTGAGTACTTTTTAATATAGTTCCAGTGTTGCAATATCTGAGTAATGCAAACAATGCCCTTGTTTTGGACACCATTCTGTTTGCAACAAATATTATTTTGCCTAATATGGTGCTCATGAATTAAATGCCTTGATAAAAGCAATGGAAAAGGGGGAAACTACTGTAATTTTTCTTTACCATGTGTGCAACGTGCAGCATTCAGATGCAATTTATCTCTGAATCATGAGTGATTTGTTTTTAAACAATAACCATCACCTCCAATAGACATTAATATTTCAGTTTCTTCCCTTACTTCCCTCAGTAGTTAAATCCCGACTACTGAAGGTTACTTTGTTAAAGCTCACAGTTAGGGGACATTAGCATTTAATATGACCTCCTTTCATTTAAATTATTCCAGTTTATTCAACTGCAGGAGAGAAAATATAAATCACATGCAACAAAATGTTTGTTTTTTTAAAGCAGCTCTGATTAAATGCTACATTTTGTGTATTATAGGATCCCGACTAAATTGGTTGAAAACTGACAGAATCACTAACAACCTCATATCTTTCCTTGCTGGGCAGCCTGAGGGCCTCACTGAAGTGAACAATGCCTCAGTTGAGAAGATGGGTGCCAATGTTTGCAAAAGGAAGCTGTGACGCAAACCACTGGCTTTTAGCCTCAAGGTGTGAAACGCATTAGCACCTTAGAAGCCCCGCCACACATTACCAGGTGTAATATGGAGAGTCCACAATGTAGCAGCATGACTTCTCAGTCGGCTTTTATCTATTCAACCACATTCACGCGTTGACCATGCATCAGCTGACCTGGGGTTCATGATAACGTGACAGCCAGGGGTTGGTTGATGCGATAACATCTGTGATAATGAGTTCTGAGATGATGAGCCGAGTCCTGTGACCCATGTAGCCGCTTTGTGGCCTTCCTCTGGCTATGCTGCAGTCTGAGGCTCACTTCACGGGTGGCCGAAGGCAAAAAGATCCAATCATGTGGGCTGGTGTTTTGATGCAAGCAGGAGGGAGAAAGGTGGGGGTTGAGCTGACAGTAAAAAAAAAAAAAAAAAAGTTCAACCACTGCAGGGCCCGCTTACAACAACAGGGCTAGTTGTTGAAAGTTTATGAACCAAGGAGATGAATGTAATATTTTTTTAAATATCCACTGGAGTTTTATCAAATCGGTTAAAGACTACTTTTTGATTTGAGTTGAGCTTGTCGGAACAACATTTCCATAGTGGTGGAAGCGAAAAGGCCACTCAGATGTTAGCCGGCTATTTTAGCTGATTTTGGTGCTTTAGGTTTGTGGATATTAAAAGTCTACAAATTCACAACAGACTCTTGTTAGGTTTAATTTTGTTTTCTGCATGTAACGTCCCACGTGACGTTATTTTTGTTAAGTCTACCCACTGTTTCAATCTGCCCGATCGACTCTTCATTCTGCTCTAGCTCTGCCGAGAACAGAATAAACGTATCGATTTTGTGTCACTTGTGCAGCAATACCAAGCTGGTCTGTTGCTGTGTTTTCCTGTCATGCTGATGTTGCAGACTGATACAGTGGACGTCTGATTAACATTTTAGCTTTCCACGGCCACCATATTGTTACTTTTCTAATAACGTTGGTGAAATAACATCTTTCTGCAACAGGTGATGGAACAAATACGATAACTTCAGAGAGTCTCACCCAAAAGTAACCCTTTAAACGTCGGATGACGTCCTCACAGGGGCATGCTCCGTGTTGAGATTCCTCTTGCCTTGGAGGAGAATGCGCGTCCGGATTATTATTCTGAGTAGGAGGGAAGCCAGGAGAGATGAGGGTCTCCACCCGAAGAGGAGGAAATTCTGATGAGATGTGCAGACTTTTATTTAAGATTAAATTTATCTTATGGGCCTTTTTTATGAATTTGAAAGGTCCTTATGTATGGTCATGGCTCACCGGCGCAAGCATGAATAACACTTCAGTTTTGAAAGCTTATGATAAAGTCGATCAATGATTAAAGTCCGATATGGAGTAAAACTGAACGTCTGAGAGGAATCATGAAGCAGTGTGGCAGCTATTCACCTCTTTATCATCTGCGTCTCCAATTTCCCCTGACTCCAAAGCGAGCGTACGCCTGGGTCGGGCCGCACTCTTTCACGCAATGTTCATCTTTGTACATGCCAAATTGTGCTTAAAACATTTTGCCGCAAGTTTTTGTGTATACGCACGTCTCATACATGAGGCCACAGATCTGCTAAAGATACACTGGGTGTGTTGAATTTGCTTCAATCCTCATATGTCAAACATATGGAAGAAACATTTGTTGGCTAGCCTAAGCAAAAATGTCCAATGCTTTAAAGGTAATAGCTACAACGTTTTCATCAAAACGATTAATTTTTCAAAAATAATTCATCCACATGAAAATATTAATTTGACAGAAAAATGAATATATAGTATATCATTCCAAAAAAAGTAAAAAACAAGGCAACTGGACTTGTTATCCGTAGTAGAAGACGTTTCGCTTCCTCTCCAGGAAGCTTTCTCAATTCAAAAAGTCTGGAGTAATGTGGAGTAACCAGCTTTATACCAATGCCAAACAAAGCCCTTGTAATGGCTTAGATAACATGCAAATTCAACCGAAACAGGTCCACCCCTTAGTAATGGGAAGTCGTTAAAGCCATTAAGCCAGCAGATTGGACCGAAACTGGTCCACTCCTCTGTAACGAGGAGTCGTTAGGGTTGTTATTGGCCTGGCTTAAGGGAGCGAGGTTTTGATCACCCGAATGAGAGTGAGAGTTAAGGTGAAGATTGGCCGGAATTAATCCTATTGGTGTATTGTAAGTTTTTGAGAGTTGGAACCTAAGGCCTCCTCCTCTGTTTAAGGTTGGTTTTTCTCTCTTAACGTAGATGGCTTCCTTCACACCCCTTTCAAACCATCTGTCTTCTTTGTCCAAAATGTGAACATTTTGGTCCTCAAAAGAGTGTCCTTTGTCCTTAAGGTGTAGGTGGACAGCAGAGTCTTGTCCTGAGGAGGTAGCTCTCCTGTGTTGAGCCATGCGTCTGTGTTTGATTTCTCCAATATAAAGATCAGAACATTCCCCACTGCAGTGAACTGCATACACCACTCCGCTCATCTTAGGTTTGGGGGTTTTGTCCTTGGGATGCTCCAGCCTCTGTCTGAGGGTCCTGTTTGGTTTGAAATGTACTGGGATTCTGTGTTTGGAGAAAATCCTCTTGAGTTTTTCAGAGACTCCAGCAACATATGGAATGACGATGTTTTTGTGTTTATTCTTCTCACCATTATGTTCTGCAGCAGGTCTTTTGGATTTTCTTGCTGATTTGACAAAAGCCCAGTTAGGGTACCCACAGGTTTGGAGAGCATCTCTGATGTGTTTCTGTTCCTTGTGCTTCCCTTCTGTTTTAGTTGGGACATGCTGGGCCCGGTGTTGTAAGGTTCTGATGACCGAAAGTTTGTGCTCCAGTGGGTGGTGTGAGTCAAAAAGAAGATATTGGTCTGTGTGAGTGGGTTTCCTATATACTTCAATGTTAAGGTTTCCATCTCCTTCCATGTTCACCAAACAGTCGAGAAAAGGTAGCTTGTTGTCGTTGGCATCCTCTCTGGTAAACTTGATGTTGTTGTCCACCAGGTTGATGTGTCTTGTGAAAACTTCCACCTCTTTTAACTGGATTTTGACAAAGGTGTCGTCCACATATCTAAACCAGTGGCTTGGTGGTGTTCCTCTGAAGGTTCCCAAAGCTCTCTTTTCCATTTCTTCCATGTAAAGATTGGCTACAATTGGTGACACTGGAGATCCCATGGCACAACCATGCTTCTGTCTGTAAAAATGATCGCTGAACTTGAAATAAGTTGTAGAAAGACAAAGATACAGTAGGGTACAGATCTGGTCCGGAGTGAAATTTGTTCTGTTATTTAGGTCACTATCTTGTTGAAGACGTTTCCTGACTGTTTCTACTGCCTCTGATGTAGGTATGCAAGTGAAAAGTGAAGTGACATCGAAAGACACCAGAGTTTCCCCTGGTGCCATCTTTAAATGTTTGACTTTGTTTGCAAAGTCCTTGGAGTTTTCTATGTGATGTGGTGTGTTCCCCACCAGGGGGGCTAAAATACTAGCAAGCTGTTTAGCAATGTTATATTTAACCGCCCATCTTATTATAGATTATATCCAGGGGAAGACATTCCATGCCTATATGGACTTCCAAAAATTCACAAGGAAGGAACACCACTCAGACCCATTGTCAGCAGCATTAATTCAGTAACATATAAGAGCCGGCGAGTGCACCGCCTACTGGAGTTAAACTTGTAGCTTTCTCCTTTAAATGGGAATTATTGATTGCTTTCATGTTGGGAGCTCAAAACCGCAGAACAGAAATCCTTCCAGACCTAAAAGCTGCAGGATGTCACAGAAGCAGCAACAAGCTAATGTTTGAGTAAATAAATGATAAATTCATCTAGTCTGAAACCTCTGAATCATCAATCAGCTCTGCACATATACCATCTCATCTAATGTCTGCTCTGGCTGCCGTCCTGCGGTTTCCCACCTTAATTGCACCGTTAAACTTGCACCTAATTGCAGCAGGGTGAAGCTAGACATGCGTTAATGAGGGAGCAGCATGGATGGAGGCAATGGGATGCACCTGCAGCAATTAGGCCTCACCTAGGTGTCTGCCTGTCCTTACACGCTGTGCAGCATTTCAAACAGTGTGAAGCTACTTCCAAAGCAGCACACTGCAGGTGGGTTTGTGCGACTAAACCAGTCTACTGGCATTAAACATTCCAAGCTACACCTTATTGATGAATAACAAGGTTGTAGTGCTTGTGTATAGTATAGTGGGAAAACCCAGTTACATGGTGCTGTTACATGACAGAGCTGGCATGTAATATTGCTCCATTTGTGTCCCATTCTTTTAAAATTACACGCATTACTGAATAAAGGCAAACAAGTGACCTACAAGTACAGCGTCTTGTAAAGTATTCACATCCCTCAGACATTTTCATGTTTTGTCAAGTAACAATAACAAACTTTCCAAAATGCATTTTATGAGATAGATGGACAGAACATAGCACATAACAAAGACGTGGATGGACAATAGAGTTGTGGGGGGTGTGGGGGGGTTGGTATTTATGGAATAGTGGCAGGAATAAAGCCATTTTTGAAAGAAAGCTGTCAGAAGACCTGTTAAAAGTTTTAAACAAGCAATTTGAGTGCATTATCATCCCCTAGGTAAAACATAGTAAGTATCATCTTGTGAGGATTCGTTTCTTCAGCACAGACATGGAAATTGGTCCTATTTTAAAGAGAATATGGGCAATACTAGAAATAATCTAGTTAGACACTGAAAAAAGACATATCCCTAGTTATTTAAATCCCATAATAAACAGGTTTCCTGGAATTCCTTTTTAACCTCCAGAATATTGTCCAAATTAGAAATGCTGTTTAGGAGCGATGCTGAAAAACTAGTCCATGCATTTGTTACTTCAAGGCTGGACTATTGTAATTTTTTAATATCAGGAAGTCCACAAAATGCAGTTCAAAGCCTTCAGCTGATCCAAAACGCTGCAGCAAGAATTCTGATGAACTTAAAAAAGAGAAACCACATTTCTCCTACTTTTGCTTCCCTTCATTGGCTCCCTGTTAAATCAAGAATATAATTTAAAATTCTTCTTCTAACGTATAAAGCCCTTAATAATCAAGCTCCATCATATATCAGAGCTCTGATTACCCCGTATGTTCCTAACAGAGCACTTTGCTCTCAGACTGCAGGTCTGCTGGTGGTTCCTAGAGTCTCTAAAAGTAGAATGGGAGGCAGATCCTTTAGCTATCAGGCTCCTCTCCTGTGGAACCAACTCCTAGTTTTGGTCCGTGAGGCAGACACCCTGTCTACTTTTAAGACTAATCTTAAAACTTTCCTTTTTGATAAAGCTTATAGTTAGAGTGGCTCATGTTACCCTGAGCTACCTCTGTAGTTATGCTGCTATAGGCTTAGGCTACTGGAGGACATAAAGACCACTTCCCCTCACTCTGCTGCATTCTCCTACTTTTCTCCAATGTTTGATTACATGCTGTTATTTCAACGTTTGACTCCATGTTCTCTCTCCATAGTAACTACACCTGGCCCAGCGTTGACACCATCCTGGAGGGGGGCGTCAGCTGAGCTGCTGCTACTCACAACTTCATGTTCTCCTTCTGTAGATGATGTGGTCTCTCGGTGTTTAGCATTGAAAACTGGCTGAGAGCTTATATGCTCAGCCGGGTTTCTCGCATAGATGAAGCCACTAAGGAAGCTAGTATTGCCATGACCTTTTATGTCTCCTTTAACTTCGAAGGTACTGCTGGAATCAGCTCCTCTGTATTTTGTGTGTGTGTGTGTGTGTGTGCATGCTCTGTTTTCTCAAATCCCCAGTCTGTTATGCCAGAAGGCCATTCACACTGAGCCTGGTTTTGTTGGAGGTTTTTCCTGTAAGAGGGGAGTCTTCCTTTCCACTGTCAATAACAAAATAAGAGACTTTCTGCTGTAGCTACACGCTCATCCAGGAGGAGTAAATGCAGCAACTAAATGCAATCTTCTGGGTTTACTTAAATTTAACATTTTTGTACTAATTGAATAATCAACTCAAATTACCCAGGTTATCTTTCTATATGACTCAACTGAGATTTTGCAATAATGTACCTTCAGACAACATTTGTTGTGAATCGGTGTCATTTAAATAACCTGAACTGAATCAAATAGTCAAGCTACAAGTTTTAATCCAACTGAAAATCTGTGGCTAGGCAAGGAAAACGCCGTAGATGTGAGAAAAGCTTAGGGGTGTGAATACTTTTGCAAGGCAATAAGTCATTTCAAAAGGTTTCGTGTTCTCGCTGAAGGTGATTTCATACCTACTTGCAACCTTTATCTGAATTTAGAAAGCTGCTATTCATCCTATTTATGGTTGATCATAAAGAAATTATAAAAACACCATTATAGTGAGGCTCATCTCTGTATTGATGTAATGGCTCTTTAATGTCTGTGTCCACTAGGTTTAGTGTCTAAATGGCTGCTGATTGCCAAATGCAGCTAAGGTCTGTTCCCCGTGGACACATTCAGCACTTGTCTAACACAAGGCCAGGACCTGGCTGCTGGAGCCCTTGTGTGTGCCCACTTCTCTCCCCCCTGCAGGTTCCTTCGTCTTCTTTAACCCCTTTCTTTGTCCTGTCATTATTTTATGAGGTAGTGTGAAGAAGATGGTCATTTTCGATAAAGGGGTGGTGGGGGGGCTTGGAGTGTGCCGTCCATCAGACCGCTCGGCCCGGGCCGTCTCCTGAAGATGATATCACTGGAGCCAGGCGTGCAGTGCACACACTCACTCCGCGCCGCCGCCGGCTGCCTGTCTACCCGGATGCTCAGGTGACTCACTGCTGCCATGATGGAGTGTGTCACCGTGGAGTCTGGCGTCTGTTTGGGTCTGGCTCTGTGTTACGTCAGCACGGCTAAATGCACCAGTGAAATCTAGCATGATTTACCAACTGACCCCTTTCTAATGAACTCATCTGTGACTCAACTAATAGCTAAACGTGCTACCGATATAGCTGTGGCCTCTTGACCCCCTCCCCCCTTCCAACCAGACCCCGCTGTGTGCATCACTCAGCTGGCATCTATGGAGCAGTGGGTGCTGCTGAGAAGGCGAGCGTGTGCGAGGACCGATGCACACACGGCTTTTGGCCGAGTCGCAGCGAGCCTGCGCCGTGCAATCAACAAGATCATCTCTGAATGGCAGTTAAAGGCTGCAGACGTGAATGATCACCAGTAGTCTGGAGCCTTCATCACAGGACATTAGTAATGAGTGATCGCTCTGTTTTACAGCCATCTGGCGACACAACGTTCTCATGACCGAGCCTCGGAGCGGGCGAGATGTGTGTGCGTGCTTGGACCAATGGAATGGGAGTGACGTTAGATTAAATGGAGGGGCGCACAGAAGCTTGTTTTACTTTATGGCCTGGAATTACCACTGAATGTGTGTGTGTGTGTGTGTGTGTGTGTGTGTGTGTGTGTGTGTGTGTGTGTGTGTGTGAGAGAGAGAGAGAGAGAGAGAGAGAGAGAGAGAGAGAGAGAGAGAGAGAGAGAGAGAGAGAGAGAGAGAGAGAGAGAGAGAGAGAGAGAGAGAGAATTAAGTGGTCGGTTAGACTCCTGAAGGTGGTCAAAGTTCTGCCCGCCTGCTGTTGGATCATGTTTGTAGTCCTTATCAGTCTCCACAGCATTCACACACACACACACACACACACACACACACACACACACACACACACACGCACATGTCTCTGCCCTCTTTATTGCTTTAGTGGCAGAGACTAAGATACGACACACCCTCGTAGACACACCGCGTTTGTGCACACAGGCCTCTGCCCTGTTGATTGCTTTAGTGGCAGAAACCGCACACTAACTAAACAAACATGGTCAGACGCACATAAACACAAACGCTTCCTCCGGCCTCCCAGTCTTTTCCCACACTGATAAAGATCAGGATCATGCCATAAAAGCAAAGTCTTGCAGGGCACGGCACAGGCCCTCCTCACCTCGCTCACCCTGCTTAGATCACTCGCGGCTTACGGGGCTGATAAGACGAGCGAGGTGCCTCCCCTTGACTCCCTTCCTCCCTCCCTCCCAGCCGCGGCTCCCTTCACTGCTTCTCTACAGCCTTCCGCCTTGTCAGCGTCTTGATTCATTTGATATGCCCCTGCTCTGTCATACTATGGATTCAGCTGTTCTGCAAGAGTCACAGCTACAGCAGCTTCCAGGTCAGACATCAGGGTAGTTTCATGAAGTGTATATAAAAAAACATTTTATCACAACATATAAATCTCCTGCTTCCTTGATCCTATTGTCACAATACCTTCATAACCTCAACCTCAGGGGGAAAAATAAGTTTCTCTCCTTAGTATACCTCCACTGACCTTCCAGGAGGAGATTTTTAAGTTATCTTGGTCATTTCCATGATGTCATGATTTAATGTCCAATTAATGGATAAAGCTGGAAACAGAGACTGTTTAAGCCCAGTTCAGCGAATTATTTACTGGTGTTTCAGTGTGCCCAGCCCTTTGCTGGCTGTAAATCACCGTCCCTCTCTTGACCCTTGCAGCACAATAAAGCCACTCTTCTTCTAAGAGGACTGCTAAGTGGGCTTTATTGGAGGCTGCAAGTTTCTGCCTGTACAGATTCACATATTTTAGTTTTTTCCAACTCAAGCTGCAATAAATGTGATTTAAATAGCTTATGCGTCTTCACCATCTCACAGTTGTAAAGCAATGAAGAAGTTATAATGTTTTACATAGGAAATGCTGATTTTATCCGTTGTTCTTTGCTGGTTAAACTTCCTTCCGATAGAAAGTGGTGTTGACTACAGCTTAATGTGTTTGCATAATTAGCTATAGTGCCTGGGTCCGTGTATCTTTTGGTCATTGGATTTTCGTTTCAGAAACAGGAATTGAAAAAACAAAAACAAATGGCCATTTGTTTTTTGTTGTAAAATACAAAAAAGAAAATCGAAATACAAAGCGTTTGTCTTTTTCATTGTCCATAAGCGAAAAGTGAAATTTGAAAAATTATTTGAAATTAATTTTCCATTTCGGGTAATAAAAAACCAAAATGGTTTAAAACGTAAACGAAAAAGAGGCTCGTTTGTTCATATTCCGAGACCGGAAGTGGTCACTTCTGCGTTGCAAAAGCACCACATTTTTCAGAATAAAATGTCTTAAGAACCTTACGCAGATTTGATTTTAGACACGACAAAACAAGGCTTGTCATCCATACAAATCTCAGCGCAGATATCCCAGGTGAGAGGGGGAGTAAGACGATATTTTCTAAGAAAAGTGAGGCGATTTTCCAATGAACATAAATGAGTTTACTGCGGTCAAGCCAGCCGCCACTGTGGACATGGCAGTCATGCCAGCCCTCCCTTGATTTTGAAGGTCATGGGAACACCATGCATTACGGTAGCAATGCCTGAGACTACTTTCCAAAATAAAAGCAATGTGTTTGACGTGTATCAACCTATTCTATTCTTTGTTTTGTTACACATGTGGACTTCAGTTAGTTGAAATAATTTCTCACAGCTTTATGTAATACTTCTTTATTATTCAAGCCTGCTGGTGAATATGGAAATATATATTTTGGTCATAGTCACTGTTTAGCCTGAATAATTACTAAAAAAAATAGCCAACAGCCTTAAACAGGCTTGCTGTTGCAATGACTCAGATAAGTGAGAATTTGCACAGGGATATTAAAACAATTGGTTTTTCTAAGTGACTACTTTCACTTACAGATGACAGATTAGGATCTTGACATGTTACGCATCAAAATCCATATACATGATGTGGAATTTCTAAATTAAATCCTCCAAAATCTCTACATTAAGTTAATTTCACATAAGTTTCTGGCAATGTTGCTACTAAACGGTACATTTTCAGGGGATACTGTCACTTCAGCCTGACAGTAGAACACCTCCAGATGTTGCGCAACAAATTTCATCCACATCTGATGTGGAATTTCAAAGTGAAAGCCCTTCAAAATCTCGCTATATATTCACTTTTACCTAAGTTACTGATAATGTTGCTACTAACCCTTACGTTTTAAGTGAAAATTTTTGATTCAGAGTGACAGTAGAACATCTCCAGATGCTGCTCAACAAAGCTCATTAAGATTTGATATGATGTTCCAAAATAACTATATACACTATATTGCAAAAGTATTCGCTCCGCCATCCAAATTATTAGAATCAGGTGTTCCAATCACTTCCATGGTCACAGGTGTATAAAAACTACGCATGCAGACTGTTTTCACAAACATTTGTGAAAGAATGGGTTGCTCTCAGGAGCTCAGTGAATTCCAGCATGAAGCTGTGATAGGATGCCAGCTGGCAAAAAATCCAGTTGTCAACTTTCCTCGCTCCTAAATATTCTTGAGTCAACTGCTGTATCATGAGAAAATGGAAATGTTTGGGAACGACAGCAACTCAGCCACGAAGTGTTAGTCCACGTAAACTGTCGGAGCGGGTTCAGTGGATACTGAAGTGCATAGAGCGTAGAGGTTGCCAACTTTCTGCAAAGTCCATCACTACATGATTCCAAACTTCATGTGGCCTTAAGATAAGCTCAAGAACAGTGCAGAGAGCTTCATGGAATGGGTTTCCATGGCTGATCTGCTGCATCCAAGCCATACATCACCAAGTGCAATGCAAGGCATTGGAGACACGTTCTTCTGAGTGACAAATCACGCTTCTTCATCTGCAAATCTGATGGACGAGTCTGGGTTTGGCGGTTGCCAGGAGAACGGTGCTTGGCTGACTTCATTGTGCCAAGTGTAAAGTTTGGCAGAGGGGGGATTATGGTGTGGGGTTGTTTTTCAGGAGCTGGGCTTGGCCCCTTAGTTCCAGTGAACGGAGCTCTGAGTGTTTCCACAGACTAGACATCTTGGACAATTCCATTTTCTCAACTTTGTGGGAACAGTTTGGAGCTGGCCCCTGCCTCCTCCAACATGACTGAGCACCAGAGCACAAAGCAAGGTCCATAAGGACATGGATGGAAGAGTTTGATGTGGATGAACTTCACTGGCCTATACAGAGCCTGGCCTCAACCCAATAGAACACCTTTGAGATTAAATATAGTGGAGACTGAGAACCGTGTCTTGTTGTACACCATCAGTATGTGACCTCACAAATGCATTTCTGGAAGAATGGTCAAAAATTCCCATAAACACACTCCTAAACCTTGTGGACAGCCTTCCCAGAAGAGTCAAAGGCAGGTGAGCGAATACTTATACAATACAATATAGTGTATATTAGGTTTCTCAATGTATTGGAAACTAAATATTTTTTGTCATACACAGATAAAAATAATCATTAATATGAACTAAAAAAAATTACTAGTCAGTCTAAGAAGAAAGCACACAGAACATTTTTGTTGTGATCTTTCTATAATTTGGACAAAAGAGACTCTTAGTGGAACTTTGTCTTATTTGTTATTGGCTGAATGAATGTATCGCATAAAGCCTTGTTTTTCCGGGAAAGAAGGATGTCCAAGAATCAGCGAAAGTAAGTAGGCCTATGACTCTAAGATACAACAGTTAGATTCTGTCTCTTATTTTCAATATGAGAAGCCATATCACAAAGGATGACCAAAGTTTTATGAATATCGGGCTTGTTGAACTACAACATAAGAGCATCGTCCAGCTTTTTTGGACACACACACACATAATTTTGATAAACTTTACGGTTGTTTTATGTTTTTAATCCACTTTCACATTTTTAAAAGTAACAAATCTGTTATCAAAAGAAAAGTATTAATTGAACCTGAATGTTAAGGTGTGTTTTACATTGATCACATTCTTGTTCAACAATAGCTGCATGCTACCCTTTCAGAATATTAACAGTGACAACATCAGATGTGGATGCAATATGTTGAGCAACATCTGGAGGTGTTCTACTGTCATGTTGAAGTGACAGTATACACTAAAAACCATTCAATATTGACAGCAACTTAGGTCAAACTGACTTAACATGGAGATTTTGGAGGGCTTTTATTTTGAAATTTCACATCATGTAGATGGATTTCGATGAGTAACATCTTGAGATCTTAATCTGTCATCTGTAAGTGAAAGTAGTTACTTGGGCAAACCAATTGTTTTAATATCCCTGTGCAAATTTTCAGTTATCTGAGTCATTGCAACAGCAAGCCTGTTTAAGCTTGTATGCTATTGTTTTAGTAGTTATTTAGGCTAAACAGTGACTATGACCAGAACATATATTTCCATATTCATCAGCAGACCTCAATAATAAGGAATATTACATAAAACTGAAATAAATTATGTAAACTAACTGTAGTCGACATGTGTAAAAAAAAATAATAATAAAATACCCTGATGCACGTCAAACATATTGCTTTTATTTTGGAAAGTAGTCTCAGGCAGTAGGAACCACATCCGGTTTCCGGAGTATGAACAAACGAGCCGTTTTTCCGTTTCTGTTTAAAAGCTTTTTTGTTTTTTGTTACCCAAAATAGAAAATTAAATTCAAATAATTTTTCAAATTTTACTTTTCCCCTTTTGACAGTGAAAAAGATAAACGCTTTGTATTTCGATTTTCTTTTTTGTATTTTACAACAAAAATCAAATGGCCATTTGTTTTTGTTTTTTCAATTCCTGTTTCTGAAACGAAAATCCAATGACCAAAAGATACACTGACCTGCCTGGTAAAAGTATTTATACCCTTTAAACCTTTTAAGATTTTGTCACAACCATTTTCCATTCTTTCAAAGAAAGAATGGAAAAATGGGCAAAAATACAAGACTTTCAAAGTGTTTTTTTTTTCTTTTTTTTACAAATAAAAAGTGAATGTCTCTACCGGCTAGCGATTTTTGTTTTTGTGTGATGGTGAAAGCTTGGAATATCATTTAATAAGCTACAATTTTTGTAACCCCCGGTCCGTGTATCTTTTGGTCATTGGATTTTCGTTTCAGAAACACGAATTAAAAAAAACAAAACGAATGGCGATTTGATTTTTGTTTTAAAATGAAAAAAAAGGAAAACGAAATACAAAGCGTTTCTCTTTTTCATTGTCAATAAGGGAAAAGTGAAATTAGAAAATTGATTTGAGTTTCATTTTCCATTTCGGGTAACAAAAAACAAAAATGGTTTAAAACATAAACGAAAAAAAGGCTCGTTTGTTCGTATTCCGAGACCGGAAGTGGTCACTTATGCGTTGCAAAAGCACCACATTTTTCAGAATAATATGTCTTAAGAACCTCACGTAGATTTGATTTTAGACACGACTAAACAAGGCTTGTCATCCATACAAATCTCAATGCAGATATCCCAGGTGAGAGGGGGAGTAAGACGATATTCTCTAAGAAAAGTGAGGTGATTTTCCAATGAACATGGCTGAGTTTACTTTGGTCTAGCCAGCCGCCACTGGGGACATGCTGCTACTGCTACTTTCCAAAATAAAAGCAATGTGATTGACGTTTATCAACCTATTCTATTCTTTGTTTTGTTACACATATGCACGTCATTTGAAATAATTTCTTACAGCTTTATGTTATATTTCTTTATTATTCAGCCCTGCTGGTGAATATATAAATATATATTTTGGTCATAGTCACTTTTTAGCCTGAATAATTACAAAAAAAATAGCAAACAGCCTTAAACAGACTTGCTGCTGCGATGATTCGTATAACTGAGAATATGCACAGGGATATTAAAACAATTGGTTTTCCCAAGTGACCACTTTGACTTACAGACGACAGAATAAGATCTTGAGATGTTACTCATCAAAATCCATAAACATGATGTGGAATTTCTAAATTAAAGCCCTCCAAAATCTCTACATTGTCAATTTCACCTAAGTTGCTGACAATGTGGCTACTAAACGATACATTTTTAGGGGATACGGTCACTTCAGCTTGACAGTAGAACACCTTCAAATGTTGCTCAACAAATTTCATCAACATCTGATGTGGAATTTCAAAGTAAAAGCCCTTCAAAATCTCTCTATATATTCACTTTGACCTAAGTTGCTGATAATGTGTCTACTAACCCTTATGTTTTAAGGGAACGTTTTTGATTCAGCATGACAGTAGAACACCTCCAGAGGCTGCTCAACAAAGCTCATTAAGATTTGATGTTGAATTTCAAAAGACTGTTCCTACATAAGTATATACACTATATTGCAAAAGTATTCGCTCTGCCATCCAAATTTTTGGAATCGGGTGTTCCAATCATTTCAGTGGTCACAGGTGTATAAAACCTATGCATGCAGACTGTTTTCATGAACATTTGTGAAAGAATGGGTTGCTCTCAGGAGCTCAGTGAATCCCAGCGTGAAGCTGTGATAGGATGCGACCTGTGCAACAAATCCAGTTGTCAACTTTCCTCGCTCCTAAATATTCTTGAGTCAACTGCTGTATCATAAGAAAATGGAAGTGTTTGGGAAGGACAGCCACGAAGTGTTAGGCCACGTAAACTGTCAGAGTGGCGTCAGTGGATGCTGAAACACATAGAGCGTAGAGGTTGCCAACTTTTTGCAAAGTCAATCACTATACGCCTCCAAACTTCATATGACCTTCAGATCAGCTCAAGAACAGAACAGAGAGCTTCATGGAATGGGTTTCCATGGCCAAGCAGCTACATCCAAGCCTTACATCACCAAGTTCAACGCAAAGCGTTGAGACACGTTGTTTGGAGGGACAAATCACGCCTCTCCATCTGGAAATCTGATGGACGAGTGTGGGTTTGGTGGTTGACAGGAAAACGGTGCTTATCTGACTTCATTGTGCCACGTGTAAAGTTTGGCAGAGTGGGGATTATGGTGTGGGGTTGTTTTTCAGGAGCTGAGCTCTGAATGTTTCCACAGACTAAGACATCTTGGAAAATTCCATGTTCTCAACTTTGTGGGAACAGTTTGGAGCTGGCCTCCTCCAACATGAGAAAAAAAAAAAAATAAGAATAAAAATACAGACAAAATCGAAGTAGGCAGATGATGTCATATGCACATTCACTGTGATATATATATATATATATATATATATATATATCACAGTGAATGTACATGAGGACATGGATGGAAAAGTTTGGTGTATAAAAAACACACACATATATATATACTGTTGTTAAACTTTACGGTTGTTTCAAGTTTTTGATCCAATTTCACATTTTGAAAAGTAACAAATCTGTTATCAAAAGAAAAGTATTTATTGAACCTGAATGTTAAGGTGTGTTTTCAATTGGTTGCATTCTTCTTCAACAATAGCTGCATGCTACCCTTTCAGAATATTAACAGTGACAACATTAGATGTGGATGATATTTGTTGAGCAACATCTGGAGGTGTTCTACTGTAATGTTGAAGTGACAGTATAAACTGAAAACGTACGGTTCAATATTGACAGCAACTTAGGTCAAACTGACTTAACATAGAGATTTTGGAGGGCTTTTATTTTGAAATTAGACATCATGTAGATGGATTTCAATGAGTAACATCTCGAGATCTTAATCTGTCATCTGTAAGTGAAAGTAGTTACTTTGGCCAACAAATTTATTTAGTGTCCCTATGCAAATTCTTATTTATCCAGATAATTGTAACAGCAAGCATGTTTAAGCTTATATGCTGTTGTTTTAGTAGTTATTTAGGCCAAACAGTGACCAGAATATATATTTCCATATTCACTAGCAGACCTCAATAATAAAAAATATTACATAAAACGAAAGAAATTATATAAACTAACTGTAGTCGACATGTGTAAAAAAATTATGACAAAATAGGCTGAGGCACGTCAAACTTATTGCTTTTATTTTGGAAAGTAGTCTCAGGAAGTAGTAACCGCATCCGGTCTCCGGAATATGAACAAACGAGTCGTTTTTCCGTTTCTGTTTAAAAGCATTTTTGTATTTTATTACCCGTAATAGAGAATTAAATTCAAATAATTTTTCTAATTTTACTTTCCCTTTTTGACAATGAAAAAGATAAACGTTTTGTATTTCGATTTTCTTTTTTGTATTTTAAAACAAAAATCAAACGGCCATTTGTTTTTGTTTTTTTACTTCCTGGTTATGAAACGAAAATCCAATGACCAAAAGATACACGGACCAACCCCCCCCCCCTCCCCCCTCAGCTGTTTGCTGTGCTTCTCGGTTTTCAGGATGCTGTTTGGTCACTAAAGTTTCTAAAACTCTTCGGCCTTCACAGAACAGCTGGTTTTATACCATGATTGAACTACAAACAAGTAGATTCATTTCACCATTTGGGTTACTTCTGAAAGTAGTTGCAACATAATTTATTTACGGGTATCAGAGTAAAAGAGACAGAACACAAATACGCACCCAAAAGATCAGTTTTCTATATGTAAAAAATAAAATACAAAAAACTATGCATCCCTTTTTTTCCAATTACGTTTTCCAGTGCTTTGTTTTGGTCATTGACACAAAGAAACAAAAAATCACAATGAAGTTTTGGTTTTAAAACGGAACAATTTGAAGGTGTATAAACAAGGTACTTCTACAGGGAGCCAGCAGTTTGGCGTTTCCGACGCGGTTTGTTATAATTTCTGACTATCAGCAGTTTATTCTGTACATCTGTTTATTGTTCTTTAAGGACAGTTTGAGACCCGTTACGAAACATTTGATGACACAACAGTCTGTTATTAACTTCAGTAACTCTATACTATAGGCTGAGTTTCACACCTTCAGCAAAGAAATTTATGCACATTTGGTTCTCCATGGCGAATAATTATCCTGCCTGTCACTTGTGTTGACATATAACTGCTGCTTTGAGATGTTTTTTTCTTTTGCTTGTTTGTATTTTTTTTTTTAGCTGAGCACAAATTTACTTGCTTTTGCCTTTCATTTTCATCTGAACCAGTAATGATGTGAAATAAATGGAGCTTCAATAAGTAAATGTAGGTGAAGGCGAAAAAAATGAAAAAAAAAACCTCAGGATTAATCCAGTGTAATATCCCATTTATCATGTTATTAGTTATTATTTTCCAAACCCCGCATAATCTTTGAAGGACTGGGGAGGTTGTGCCTCTCACCTTTGGTTAAAGGGTGAAAGGAGGAGTGCATCATGGACAGGTCACCAGTCTATCACAGGGCAACACAGAGACAGACAGGACAAACAACCTTGCCCGAACACACTCACACCTGGGGGCAATTTAGCGTGACTAATTAACCCAACAGGCATTTTTTTGGGGGAATGTGCGAGACAACGAGAGTACCTGGAGAGAACCATCGTACACAGGGCAAGAACATGCAGACTCCACCCAGAAACGCTTAAACCGGGATTAAAATCTGGGACCGTCTTGCTTCACTTAACTTGCAGCCCCAACAACACATTTTCTTTATCTAAACAGATGGATTTCTTGTGTTTTTGCAGAGATCAAGCAGACTTTTTTTTTTGCCTTTTTGCTCTTCTCGTCAGTCTTTAGACAGATTAAATATGTTAAATAGGACGATAGCATTTGCCCAGCAACAAAATTAGAACTAATTTTAAAGTTTGGTGCAAAGTTTGCAAGGAACACATAGACTCAAATTTTGCGCTCCAAAAGTAGTTGCAGCACAGGGGAACCTTCTACAACCTTGTAGTGCTAAAGTGAACGTAAAACAAAGTAGAGACAGTCAAAGGCTGAGACCAAAACTAAACTAGTCTAAAACTAGACTAACAACATTTGTATTTAAACATTCTTTTGGTTCTAATTTATATCTTGGATTAGCTAAACTAAGCATAATTAATAGTCCCTAAATAGTAGCTGTGTCACCCCCTCCCCACACACACACACAGACATTCATTTTATTGTACAATGTTTTACTGCAGTCGTCTTATTATGATTTTATGAGAAAAATCTGCACCATGTTTTCCATTGCATGCACTGTTTTCTTTCATTTTGCAGACCGCAGCAATAATAAATGTTGGTTATTTAAAGCTGGTTTCTGCTCAGACCAGAGGTTACAACTTAGTAGCAGGCGTATTTCGCTCAGGTTAATTATTTATCAATAACGTTGGTTTAGCCTGCTCTATGATACCTAACCAGTCAACTTGTCAATGTCAGGGTTAATCTCAAGGAGGTTGTTAGAGATGAGGTTGGATGAGTCAATAAAAAGTTTTCAAGCCTGAGAACATAATGAAGGATCGTACCACACCAGTACTACTATCTCACTGCCAGTAGTACAGGTGTTCTAACAGTTGAAAGAATAATCAAGAAGCACGACGGCCTCCAAATTCTTCCTCTTCCCCTCAAATTAACAACTAGATTTCATCCAACTGCACAATGATCCTAAACAAAATGGTTTAGCAAAAATCAGGTTAACTTTAATCAGTACACAGGCTCCAGGACACCCTTTGCCAAATTACCAGTATTTTACGATAAAAAATTTAATAACTGAAAGCCATTTCCACCCTTATGACCCTTTAGGTTCCTGCTTGAAAGCCGGTATCACGGTGACTCTAAGCACACATGCAAAATTAACAGAGGAATGACCTCATGAGAAGAAAATTGAAGCTTTAGAATGGCCTAGTCAAAGTCCAGAACTAAACTAGACTAGATTCGCACATCCACTGAATACTGTATCCGTACTACACTATTCGTATTACACCACCATATTAGGTGGTGTAATACCTATGGCACACCAGTGAGTGGCGCAGTAATGTTTCCACAGAAGTAAAGGAAGAAGAACAGGACGAAAACATCGAACGTAGGAGAGGAAAAAGAGGCGATTGTAAGACCAATGCCTAGGCAGTCCACACAGATGAAGTAGTGGAGCGAAATGTGTTAGTGTGAAATCCACAATTTTGAATAGAGTCTGAAACACAAAAGCAACTCCGACGTTCGCCATTGTTGTTGCTTGTGCTAGCGCATGCATTTTAAGGGAGGGGAGAGGCTGGCAAACACTCCAGTTTGTAGCGGGTTATGCAGACAGGAGTGTCCAGACGAAGCTGCCATGGAGGGCGGCCTGAAACTTTCTCACTCTGGGAGCCGGTTTCAAATGTTGTCGCTTTCGCGGCCGGCTCGTCTGGAACGGACCCCAATGTGAAACATTTGTTGAATACAGGTACACAGCCAAGCCTGTCTTTGTGTGGATGGGGCCAAACTCTGACAGAAAACCTTAAAGGTCAACCAAAGAGAGCTGTAGACAAGAGCCATCCCTTACAATCTGACAGATGAGAACAGCTTTTTTTATGGTAGAGTGGTTAAATACTGATTTAAATACTGCTATGAAAGAAGATAGAGGGCTGAATTTGAATCAACGTATGATATATAGTTGATGAGTCTACTAGGTGAAGCATTTAGATGTTCTGATTTCTTAATTGTTTTTCCTTAAAAAAGATAATTGCTTTTCAGTTTGTGTGTATAATGTTGACCATGTTGTGATTAGAGAAAATCCACATCAAATTGCATCCAATTCTTCTTTTTAAAATAAAAAAGAAGCTGTGTTTGATACAATCAGTGCACAGTAAAAAAAAAAAGAATAGAATTTTTAAAAGCTGATAATTAAGTAGACATTTCTGGCAATGATGAGCCTGTTTAAACATCTGACCAAAACTGTTGTTCCTTTTGATTTAATTTATCAGCTTTGCACTTTGGTGGAAACAGAAGGCAAAACTTTAGCCGCAAACTATTTAATGAATTTGGGATAGTTTCGAGAGAACAAGAACATATGATTAAAGAACCACAAAGGAACCCACAAAAACATCTACATTACTTTGTACTGGTTAAATGCCAACATGTAGGATGGGACAACATGAGCTGAGAGAGGCTGAAGAGACTCAGTGACCACCCCGGTTTTTCTCTGATGGAAGGGTGTGTGTTTGTGTGAGCGCGATGGTGGGGATTCCCAGCACCAGTCACAGAGCCAGATATGGGAGTGTGGGAACGAGACTGAGGGCTGGCAGCTTAACAAGGTCTAACGCAGGAGGGGGAGGCCCAAACCAACCAATATAGCACAGAGACTGCTTATTCAACCAGTAGATGAAGCCAGGTTTTCTCTCTCTCTCTTTGTATATATGTGTGCGTGCATGCATGTGTGTGTGTGTGTGTGTGTGTGTGTAAATCCTTGGCCCTCCCCACTGGTCATGATATAAAGCACCCATCCTTGGACCTCCAGTGGTAAAAACACACACTCATCATAATTTTCTAAAGTGCCTGTTACAAATATTTGTATCTTATCTCTGCACGGAGCAGAGCTTTGGAATAGATTTTTGATCTGCTTTTGGACTCAGGAAAGCTGTTTTTATGTGTCCTAACTGTGCTGAGACTATGAGGAAATGGCTTCCATTAGCAACCCAGAACACACACACCTTTATTTTTTTTAAATCTGCGTTTGATGAGTTAAAAAAAGGCACATAATGCGTAGATTAATAAAAAAAAAGTTATCTTCCTTAATTATCATTACAGGGTTTTTTTGCATAAGATAACTGACAAAAACAAGGCAAATGTAAAAAACTATATAAAAAATATATTTGTCTAAGGCCCATCCACACTAATGCAGATATATTGCAAAACTATGATTTTCTGCTATGCCTGTGCACATTCTCAGGTCATCGCAACAGCAAACAGCCTTAAATTAGTGGCAACTGGACTTTGGCTCATTTTTTTCTGAAAACATTTCGATACCTATCCAGGAGTCTTTGTCAATTCTGGAGGCTCACACTTGATCTTTTGTTGCCACCTCGCATCATCATGCAGAGTTTTTGGTGGGAAAAACTGAGATATATAACAGAATTGGAAAAAAAAACAACAGCAAAAGAACTAGTTTGTTATGTATCTGTGGTAATAACTTAATATTAACACCCTCAAGCGCCCCTGTCTGGGAACTAAACTCAACAACTCTGATTATTTGGGGTGAATCTTAACCTTGCAAAGTTTTATCCATGATCAGGATCATCTTGTTCTGAAAACTAATATCGATGATATTGATGTTGTCACCGGTGATGGACGGCCGACCTGTCCAGGTGCACCCCGCCTCTCGCCCAATGCCCGCTGGAGATAGACACCAATCACCCAGTGACCCTGCACACATAAGCAGCTATAGAAAGGGATGGATGTATGGATGATCTTGTAAGTAAAATTAAGTAACATTTTATTGCTATTGAATCTTTCGCAGAATATTGTTGAGTCCTTCACAAAGAACAAGGTACTTAAAACAGCAAACACATTAAGTAAAGGCCTGTCTGAATAAAAATGTCTTTAGTTGTTTCTTAAAAGAGTCAGTATAGCCATAGCTATCAGCACAGAATGGGTACAAAGATGTAGTTCTTTTAAGTTTATTGTTATTTTCTTCCATTATACTTTTATTTCGTACTTGAAAACAACCGCTTTGTACCCATACACCGTATTATTTTAGTTTTCGTTGTTTTAAGCCTTTTAATGAATTGTTAAGGAAAGTGGATGTAAAAATGCTCAACCTTCGCATGCTGTAATGTTCTGTTTTGGTTTTTGATTATGTTGCTCCTCTCATGCCTTTGGGTTTATTTCCTTTGTAGTTCTGTCTTGTTTTTGGGTTTAGTCTGTATATTGTCTTAGGTTATCCGGTCCTTGTATTAGTTCTTATTCTGTGCTTAGAGTTTTTTCTCGGTCTTAGTTTTATCAATCTATCAGTGTCATTATTGTTTCCACCTGCCTGTCGTTGATTAGTCCCTCCCTGTTCACCTGTCTGCACGCCTATTTATTCCTGCCTTAGTTCTCTGCACTTTGCGAGAACGTCTCAACTCATTCCCTACACTGAAGTGATCGGTAAGAGCTTCCCAGCCTCTGCTATATTTTTGATGTCCTGTCTGTTTGTGCCCGACCTGTTTTCTGTTTTTGGAGTCCAGCACCTGTTAACCCCGGATTGTGTTCCTGTTTTCCCCCCAAAGTCTGTTAATAAACCTTTTTCTTTGAGCGCAGCTCCGAGTCTGGTTGAATAACGGGTTCACTCTAAACAAACCATTACACATGCAGCATGATTCATTTATCAATTATTATTGATATGGCCAAAATTAGAAATATTCTGTCCAGGGGTGATGCTGAAAAATTAGTCCATGCAAGAGATCTGATAAAAATTAACAAGAGGGATCATATTTCTCATATTTTAGCTTCCCTTCATTGGCTTCCTGTTAAAGAATAGAATTTAAAATTCTTCTTCTAACGTATAAAGCCCTTAATAATCAAGCTCCATCATATATCAGAGCTCTGATTACCCCGTATGTTCCTAACAGAGCACTTCGCTCTCAGACTGCAGGCCTGCTGGTGGTTCCTAGAGTCTCTAAAAGTAGAATGGGAGGCAGATCCTTTAGCTATCAGGCTCCTCTCCTGTGGAACCAACTCCCAGTTTTGGTCCGTGAGGCAGACACCCTGTCTACTTTTAAGACTAAACCTAAAACTTTCCTTTTTGACAAAGCTTATAGTTAGAGTGGCTCATGTTACCCTGAGCTACCTCTATAGTTATGCTGCTATAGGCTTAGGCTACTGGAGGACATCAGGGCCTATTTTTCTCACTCTACTGATTTTTACTGTTCTCCAATTTGCATTGTTTGTTGTTATTTTAACTTTTAACTTTCTGTTCTCTGTCATTTTTTTTCTTCATAGTAGGTACACCTGGTCTGGCGTTCTGTTAGCTGTGACATCATCCAGGGAAGACAGATCATCTGCTATTACCATATAACATAGAAAGATTACTGGATCAATGTGTGTTTCTGTGCTTTTTTTGTCTCTCTTTTTGTGTCTCTACTCTGTCTTCTCTAACCCCCAGTCGATCAAGGCTGATGACCGTCGATACTGAGCCTGGTTCTGCTGGAGGTTTTTCTCCCTGTTAAAGGGGAGTTTTCCTCTCCACTGTCGCTTCATGCTTGCTGAGTATGAGGGATTATGCAAAGTCATCAACAATGCAGACGACCGTCCACTGTGGCTCTTTCAGGAGGAGCGAATGGTGCTTGTCAAGACTTGATGCAATCTGCTGGGTTTCCTTAGATAGGAAACTTTTTGACATTTTGATCTGTCTGTATGATTTGATTGAATTTGACTTTGTAAAGGACCTTGAGATGCTGTGAATTGACGCTATATAAATAAAATTTAACTCAAGTGAATTATAAAAGCTTTATTAGACTTCACTTCCATTTATATTGGTTCTGATCCCCATTTGGGCCCTGATCCAACTAGAATAATAATGGACTACTGCCGCTAGTTGATAAACACTAAGGTAGAAAATAAAAAAAAAAACTGCTCATGAATAGAACAGCAAAGGGTCCAAATAACCAGCACTTTTATTTCTAATCAAAGACTAATCAAGCACTTCCACATACCAAGGTCACGTTGGGTGATTGTGGTAGCTACCCAGTTTTAGATCTGAGGCTGTGGGAACCGTGCAGAGGCCTGCTTTTATTTGCTGATGTTACAGAAAGGAAACAGCCGAGCTTCCCTCGTCATCTGGAGGAAGACGAGGACTGCTAAAGCGATCACGGCAGCGTGTCCAAGATCAAATGTGTGAGCGTGTGTGTTTCAGAGCAGACGTGTTTTACGGCATGTGGGCAGGCTGGGCGAAGCACGGCAGGTGTAGGGAGGGTATTTTTAGGTCCTGTTGCGGAGGAGACTGGAATGATTGACACACGGGTTGCGGTAAAACCAGCTGACTAGAGAAAGAGACAATAACACTGACGAAGAGGGAATAGTCTGTACGCAGGCCCTGTCAGGGGAGGCAAGCTCTGTAAATGTTGCACAAAACATGGGCTAAAATAAGCATTTCAGTGGCATGCTTTGAGATTGCATTATTTGTTTGTGTAGGTATTTTATGGAAAACGAACTCCCTTCTGGCAGCAGACGGTCAAATCACTTGACAGTAGCATGATTTATGTATGCAGTGTGCAGGATTCTAATTTGTATTATTTATCTTGCTTTTTTGGCAAGCACCAGAGATACTCAAAGCACTGGATGTGGTGTAAGCGCACAAACATACAGAGAAAGATGTCAGTGTTTGTGTTTGAGAGGAAAAGGCAGAGTAAGGGAAACGGGATCCAGAGATAAACAGGGAGAGAGAGCAAGGCCTCTCCTCTTTTTCAGGCTCCCGATGAGAAGTCGAGGAGGTCCCTTGTTTCAGTTTGAATATGTGTGTGGGACTGTTCTGTGTGTGTCGCAGAGAACTTGGTGTTGGCATTAAAGCTGTCTGCAGGAAGCGGCAGCTCCATGCCGCTGGCAGACGCTCTCAGCTCACTTCCTGTGTGTTGGCAGGCAGGCAGCCACATGCATAAACACACGCATGCACACACGTACTCACACGGAGATGGAGCGGGCCAGAGCGCTCGCCTGGAGAGGCGTCCAACGAAACGGGAGAGCGAGGGAGGACGGCACCGAGGGAACGAGAGAGGGAGGAAGGGAGGGAGGAGAGAGTTCAGAAGAGAGCAGCACTTTCCCACAGTCTGGGGATTTGACACACGGCTCTCACACATTCCTCAGTCCTGCCGCTGGCCAAGCACAAGCACTCAGGGAAGCAGGGAGAGAAAGAGACAGACCCTCTGCACTTGGAGGACAGGGAGCGTGCTCACATGTGTTCCGCATTTGTGTGTCTTTAACATGTGTTTGCCTCATGCACTAGTGTTTAACCCTGTCATTCTGATAGCCACCAAACAGACAGCGGCCAGGTGTTTTTCTGACCCACACCTGCTGCCTGCAGCTTTAGAGCACAAACACATTAACGACTGTTGAAACGCACTCTGGTGCAGCAGAGCTGAGGTGCATTTTATATCCTTAACATGTTATACTTTGGTAGAAATTTAGTTTAGATTTGCAAAATGTGTATGTGTACTTTCCATTAATTCATTTGCTGGGCACGTTTGCTAACTGTAGTCTGCAATCATTCTCAGAGTGGTTTGATGAAGATAAAAACAGAAGAACGTAGCTTTCAACTGTCCCATCTTTTCATTTCCACACAACCCAATACCAACGTTCCCTTCGGACCCTGCAACCTGTCACGTCCCTTCACCGACTTACTTTGGCTGGCCACTCACTCAGCAAATCCTTGAAAATATTTCTCTGAGGTATGTTGCTTTTTAGTGCTGACAGGCTTTACAAATTGAGTTTTTTCAATGTCCAAACATTGCATCTGTCTGTTACTTTTAACATTTGTCTGCATAAGACCAATGCTCTCCACCATCACCAGCTAATTAACTGATGAGGAACAATATCTTCTACAACAACCATCGTGATGTATCCCTAGAGCTCCACAGGGACATCAAAGCCAGGGAGAATCTGAAGCTGTTGTAGCCGAATATCTTAGCAGTGCTTACATTGTTTCATCCTGCCTCAAGTGGTGGGTCTGTATTCTGATGCTGTGGTTTTATTGTGTCTCTGCTCTGTCTTCTCTAACCCCCAGTCGGTTGAGGCAGATGACCGTTCACACTGAGCCTGGTTCTGCTAGAGGTTTTCCCTTCCCGTTAAAGGGGAGTTTTCCTCTCCACTGTCGCTTCATGCTTGCTTAGTATGAGGGATTGCTGTAAAGCCATTGACAATGCAGACGACTCTCCCTGTGGCTCTACGCTCCTTCAGGAGGAGTGAATGCTGCTTGTCAAGACTTGATGCAATCTGCTGGGTTTCCTTGGATAGGACATTTTTGAAAAAAATGTATAATCTGATTGAATTTGACTTTGGAAAGTGCCTTGAGATGACATGTTTCATGAATTGGTGCAATATGAATTGAATTGAACTGAATTGGTAAATGGATTTAAAGCCTGAAGCAATAGGCAGAGTAGTGGGTTTGGTGCCACCTATCGCCCAGTGCAATAGTTGGTAACTATGGAAACTAAGCATGAACTGGTGGAAAGACGCTGCTGACCAAGGAGTCACGCTGACTTTTTAGTCAGTCCCCCATGGTGGCTTGAAGCTGATACACTACCAAGTGCTGTCTGATCGCCTTATTGTTTAAAGAAAGACTCTACTTCATGGCAACCATGCAGGCAAGATAAACAACTTAGTTTCATTGTATATTTTTCAGCTACATGAGAGGATAATATTACTTCTTACTCTGTGGTCAGGAAGACACAAAAAATGATACATTATGTATAAGGAGAAAAGGTGTGCAAGTAGAGATTCTTCAATAATATCTTTAGAAGGCCCAAATGTATCTGAATAGCAAAGCCATGTTAATCTGACCTGTTCATAGAAAATGTAAGATCCAGAAATCCAGGAGTCACACTAAAACACTTTTTTACTCCTTTTTGCACTCAGCATCACTGTTTTCTCTCGCTTTGTCCATGACTGCATAGCAACATAATGTACCCAGTCATTGAATATAACAAGGTATACATTTAACCCGGTTTAATATGATAAACACCCCAAGAGGACTTGTGCTTCGTAGGTGGCGTATAAACTATAGTGACAATTTTATTATGGTTATTTTACTATATGTTCTGCTTCTGTGCTTCTTGACTCATGCAACTCATGCTGGTTGATTGTCGGCCATGAAAAATAACACTGCAAGCAGAATGCTGGTAAACAAAAAACTGAAGACTTGGTACTCATCTGGTATGCTGCTTATCTCCAGCGGTTATCGGACTAGACGCAGTTTGGACCCTGGACAAGTTGCCAGTCTAACACAGAGACACACAGAATGGAAGACCATGTACCCGTACTCTCACACCTAAAGGCTATTTAGAGAGTCAGTCACTGCGGCTAAATCCCCCCTGGCTGTTAGCCATACTACTCTGTTTGGTCAGTGGTCTAACAATATTCGCTCCTCTCTTAATCAAACATCACATCTGAACTATTCACTTGCGTCATCTTCAATGAGAAGCAAACTCTTTGGCTTATTAAAGAAGATTTTAGATCAAAATCTGCCAGGGGTATGACTATTTCTGGTCTTAATAGTTAATGCTTTTGAGTTTACAAGACTAGATTAGGTCTTAGAAATATATATATATATATATATATATATATATATATATATATATATATATATATATATATATATATATATATAAAAGATTTTATAAGTCAACTCGATGTCAAGCTTAAAGCACCCACCTTCATGTCAGGGCTTATGAAACTAGCTTGTACTCCATCGAAGTCCGAAGGGTTTCGTGAGACAAGAACATTTGTACTATTAAAATATCACAGGATGCTGTGCTATCTTGTTACACCTCTTTTCATAATCCTTTAACAGCTGTTGCTTTCTAAAGCGCATGCAGTTGATCACATGCACATAGTCATGCCAGACTGTGTTACTGATGTTCGGGGGAGGAAACGGTTGCAAAATATCCTGGCATCAGGAGAGGATGAAGGGAATCCAGTCACATCTTTTCCTACGCTGCTATGGAGGTTCCCAAAGTGCCAATTAGGACGTCCTACCTCTCTTCTTTTCTGGCCCTTCCTCTTTTTCTTGTTCTCTTAAGCCGGGGTCAGCATGTGAGCCTTGCAGTTTATGCGTTTCTTATTTACCAGAACATCGACGCAGCTGGGAGGAAAACCTTTGCGATCCTGGCTGCACAGAGATTTGATTGTAGGAAGATGACAACAAAGCATCCCTGTGGGGAACCCACAGAGGGACGGCCGGCCCTGCTCTTTTGCACTGCATGCCCGTGACACCTTGACACAGCCACTTCCTGCTAATTAAGAGCTAGAGGTCTCTTGCCTGTCGGCACATCCTCAGCCCTTCTGTGTTTGTGTGTGTGAGAGTGTGTCAGAGGCTGGAGAGGTCAGCTGGACTGCTGCGGCCTCATTGTGGCCGGGGCAGCCGAGATAGGAAGGGATGGGTGGGAATGAACATTTCTGTTTAGATGTACGTGTATGAGGGGGTTTGCAGGGGTAGTGGCTAAACTGTAGGTGGGGTTTGATCTCTCATTCTTTGCCAGTTTCTGTGTGTCTGTTTACGTATGTGGAGGCATCAGGAAACCAGCTGCCAAACAGCTTAATGCATTTACTCTTTCATGACATTTACAATGTCATGAAAGAGTATTTGCCCAGATTTCTCCTCTTGTTTTTATCATGCTTCAGTGTTTCAGATCATCAAATAGATTTAAATATCACACAAAGACAGTTCTCAAATTATTTTGTGCATTTGTAGCGGGAGAAGGTATCCAAACAAACCTGGTTATATTTAAAAATACAACCCACCTAAAAGATCACAAAATTTAACACATCATGCACCGTTCTAAAGAAATCCAAGAATAGCTGAATTGAAAAGATGTAACTATAGAAAAGGTTCAAATTAAAAGTTCAAACCTTTTGGACTTTAGTGAACCACAGTGATTATACATCATTATACACTAACGAAGAAAACAGGAAACAAAAGCGAATCTTTACCTAAGTGACCGGCCTACTAAAACATTATGCGCCTTCGTATTTGGGTTTTAGTTTTCATTTGTGCTTTGATCACTTCTGAGTTATCTTGTTTTTAAACGTGTTGCCGTATTCAGTTAAGTCTTCTATGTTCATTATTGCGAGAATAGTGTTGCCATACTAGTTCAGTCTTTTTGGTTTAGTCTAATGTTATGTTTTTTGGTGCATTTAGTTATTTCTCTTACTGTCTTATTGCCCTTGGTTTATAGTTTTTGTGTTTAATTCAGCTTATTTTGTGTTGTTCCTTCATCTTTCCATTTGCTTTCCTCCACAGTTGTTCCTATTCCTGACTAACTGATCTGCAGACATTTTCCACTCCTAAATCAGTATATAAGTTAACTGTTTTTTGTTCTTTGCTTATTCCTCCCATTACATTACCTGTTCTCCTTGTTTATAAAAGAACTGTTTTTGACACAGCCAGTTTCTACACTTGGGTCCCTGACAATGGCACAAAGTTTCTCCGAGGGCTTATTGAAGACTCATCCAGGAAGTCAAAGAACCTGGAACATCTAAAGCACCGAAAGCCTCTTTAGACTCAGTTAAGATCAGTGCTAATGATTCAGCATCGTTGTGGGTCGGTGGGCGGAATACTTCGAAGACCTCCTTAATCCCACCAACACGTCTTCCATTGCGGAAGCAGAGCTTGAGGACTTTGGGTCGGGTTCTGGACATTCACCATCTCTGGTGCTGAGGTTGCCGAGGTTTTTAAAAAGCTCCATGGTGGCAAGGCTCCGGGGGTGGATAGGATTCGCCCTGAGTACCTTAAGGCTCTGGATGTTGTGGGGCTGTGTTGGTTAACGCGGCTCTGCAGCATTGCGTGGACATCGGGGGCAGTTCCCCTGGATTGGCAGACTGGGGTGGTGGTTCCCCTATTTAAAAAGGGTGACCGGAGGGTGTGTTCCAACTACAGAGGAATCACACTCTTAAGCCTCCCTGGTAAGGTCTATTCAGGGGTTCTGGAAAGGAGGGTCCGTCGGATAGTCGAATCTCGGATTCAGGAAGAGCAGTGTGGTTTTCGTCCTGGCCGTGGAACACTGGATCAGCTCTACACCCTCAGCAGGATTCTGGAGGGGGCATGGGAGTTTGCCCAACCAGTCTACATGTGCTTTGTGGATCTGGAGAAGGCATTCGACCGTGTCCCCCGAGGGATCCTGTGGGGAGTACTCCGGGAGTATGGAGTACCGGGCCCTTTAATAAGGGCTGTCAGGTCTCTGTATGACCGGTGTCAGAGTCTGGTCCGCATTGCCGGCAGTAAGTCGGACTCGTTTCCAGTGAGAGTTGGACTCCGCCAAGGCTGCCCTTTGGCACCGATTCTGTTCATAACTTTTATTGACAGAATTTCTAGGCGCAGCCAAGGTGTTGAGGGGATCCGTTTTGGTGGCCTTAGGATTGCGTCTCTGCTATTCGCGGATGACGTGGTCCTATTGGCTTCATCAGGGCGTGATCTACAGCTCTCACTGGAGCGGTTCGCAGCCGAGTGCGAAGCGGCCGGGATGAAAATCAGTGCCTCCAAATCCGAGACCATGGTCTTGAACCGGAAAAGGGTAGAGTGCCTTCTCCGGGTTGGGGAGGATGTGCTGCCCCTAGTGGAGGAGTTCAAGTATCTTGGGGTCTTGTTCACGAATGAGGGGAAGATGGAGCTGGAGATCGACAGGCGGATTGGTGCAGCGTCTGCTGTGAAGCGGGCGCTGTACCGATCCGTTGTGGTGAAGAGAGAGCTGAGCCAAAAGGCGAAGCTCTCGATTTACCGGTCGATCTACGTTCCTACCCTCATCTATGGTCACAAGCTTTGGGTCATGACCGAAAGAACGAGATCCCGGATACAAGCGGCTCAAATGAGTTTTCTCCGTAGTGTGTCTGGGCTCTCCCTTAGAGATAGGGTGAGGAGCTCAGTCATCCGGGGAGGACTCAGAGTAGAGCCGCTGCTCCTCCATGTCGAGAGGAGCCAGTTGAGGTGGCTCGGGCATCTGGTTAGGATGCCTCCTGGACGCCTCCCTGGTGAGGTGTTCCGGGCATGTCCCACCGGGAGGAGGCCCAGCGGAAGACCCAGGACACGCTGGAGGGACTATGTCTCTCGGCTGGCCTGGGAACGCCTTGGGATTCCCCCGGAGGAGCTGGACCAAGTGGCTGGAGAGGGACGTCTAGGCCTCCCTACTGAAGCTGCTACCCCCGCGACCCGACCCCGGATAAGCGGAAGAAAACGGACGGATGGACGGTCCGGAGAGCAGGCAGTGCACACTTTGTAGTTCAATTTCATAAGGCTGTAGGCCAAATTTGACTCATCATCCGTGGGCTTTTCCGTCACGTAATGACGTCGGAGTTAAAGGCTGCCCGAAATCGACACAGCAGTCTGAAGCTCCTAGTGTTCTTACTGTTGACCCTACGAGAGGTCAAGGAACAGGCACAAGGAGTTATTATTAAGGGTATTCAGATGGAGCTACCGTCTGCTCTCAAGATATAATCCTGAAGGACAAAGTCCAGCCAACTGTTTGGACCCCTAAGCTCAGTTTTATTTGGGTTTTGCAACAGGATAATAACCCAAAGCACACCAGTAAGTCCAACTCTGAATAACTTGAACCAAAACAAAGTGAAGGTTTTGCCACAGAGTTTGGACTTGAGAAACTGTGGCTTGACCTTTAACACGTCATTGATGCTCAGATACTCTCCACTGGGGCTGAACAATTCTTCAGAGAGCAGGTCAAATGTCTTCCACAGTGATGCAAAAAAACTTATTACCAGGTATTGTAAATGTGTGATGGCAGCCACTTTGTCATTTGTCAAGGAGATCCTGGTGCAGGCAACGACAGAAAAGTTTAATGGATTTATTCAAGTGACGGGTGCTTCTTCCAGGCCTGTGAACGGGTTCCAGGATGGGACTGAAGAGGAGAGGCAAGTGATTTCATCAAATTCTATTGGACCCATAATGAATTATACTAGTATGAATGGAGGCTCGCTTGCCGACAAAGGAAGGAATCTAAAGGAGAAGGTATGGATGAGGTTGACAGTTTGGATCTTTGTGGAACGGATTCTGAAGACTTATTTTCTCATTCAAGGAGGAACTGAGAAGGGGTGAATTGTTTGATGGAGAACAGGCAACTGAGGGACTGTTTCATAGTGGGACCCAGCGGGCAGATCCAGGAGAGAGCAGCAAGTACGGGGAGTGGAGGGATTCCAGAGTAGAAACCACAAGGGAGTTCCAGGGAGCGAGGAGGTGGTGAGATAGAAACCTGGGAGCTGGAACTGTGTTTCTTCCTGGAAGGTGAACATAGGGGAGATAAGTAAAAGATCATGAGAATACAGACTAACAAAGAGGCCTGATTACCACTATGACAGCGAGAACTATCTGACTTCTGTCTTCTTCTTGTTTTTTGGTGTTTGGTGGTAGATTGCACACAAGTTGTTGCATTACCCTTAAGATTGAGACTGAGTCAGCTTTAAAACCGCTACAGTAATTCTCTACTCTCCCTCATCTTCTCCAAACCTCAGGATCTTTGTTGTTGGCATCTATCTGAGAGAACCCATTCCTCTTTATGCTCCTCCTACTTGGTCAGAATGAGCTTCAGCCACGTGGACACCCCTGCCAGTCATTACCTGCAATCAGAGGAAGTGAGCGCGCACACACACCCAATGCTGCCCACAACCCAGAGAATATTAGATTAGTTATTATATATGTTATATTCTAGTAGAGAACATTTTTAATTTCTGTTACTAAATGAAATCATCATGTGGAACATATTTTTGTTTTTGCTTGTTTTTTATATTAAAAATGGTTTGAGGGTCTGAAATATTTAAGTGAGACAAAGACTCAGATTGGTGTTCTGAGGACTAAATGTAAAGTGTAAGGTGAGAAACCCCTCACATTTTAGAGTATCGCAGAGAATAATAATAATCGCTTGGGCTGGTTAGTGTAAAGCGGGCTGTTTTTGCAAAGGGGTTGTTTCATAGTTTAAATGGACCTCACAGTGAACAAGTGGCATCGGCTCTCCATTGATGTCTGATGTTTTCACGGGTAGCTGAAGTGCTCTTTCGTTTCCAGATGACTTCCCAGCAAACAAAATGTCTCCCTCAGTCAGCCGTCACCGTGAGCGGCGAGCAGTACAATGACTCAAGCCTTAAAGTTTGAGCAACTTGGATGCCATTGGCTTTGATGTTTCCTTACGAGGTTTTGTTCAGCTTGGTGGATACCGTGAACCACAAAAACCATTCCATCCCGTGTTTGTGAAGGCACAGGATTAGTGGTTTCTGAAGTCCTTCTAATGAAGCCTTTTTGATGTGAGGACACAATTACCACAGGGGAGCTTAGGGAGCGGGTGGGGTGTGTAGTGGTGTTGGATGGGCTCCATCCACTGTGACAACCCAAATGACCCTGGCGTCCACCTTTGACTCTCATTAACACTGGCCTATAAGACCAGTGTTAATGATTGTTAGTGATTGTTTTACTGCAGATGGTCAGATGTTCAGCTGAAGGGTTTGTTTCATGACAAACAAAGCTGAAACGTCAGGACAGGACCAGAATTTGTACCGTATTTTTTGGACTATAAGGCTAAATATTCCTCCCCAGTGTGTAATATCGCTGTTATCACTCTGCCCCTCCGCGTACACACATACTACCTGAGAGGGACAAATGATTCGTCTCTGCCTGGAGGAAAGAGTAGTTGGACTACACTGCCCTTTTTTCTAACAAATGGCCAAAATAGATTTCACTGGTATATTGAATTAACTTACTTGGGTTATTGATGCTAGCACGTACTCCGGGTGCGGGCTGCCTTCTAGTTTAGACATTACAGTCAGGCAGTCTTGTAGACAGCTCAGGGGTCCTGTTCAGGGCGATCAGGTAGGGACACAACGTACCGTAATGTCCCAAATATCCATTAAGCAGAGCGGCTTTGTTGCTTACCAAAGTTGTACTTACACATTTTGATAGATATTTGAGCATATTGTACCACATAAAATCGCTTAGTAAGCACAACAAGTACAGTAATCAAAAATAAGGTGCAATCAAAAAATAAATAAATAAATAAATAAGGTGCACCGGATTATAAGGTAGATTATTTAAGGATCTGAAGTGTACCTTGTAGTCTGAAAAAATACAGTAACAGAAATCCGGGTTTGCGTGGAGTCAAGCAACATCTCAGCTGGAAGTGGTATGCACTGCATCACTGTCCAAGAACTTTATTTTGGTCGGGCATCCACTTGAGCTGTGGACCTCTGCAGCTCCTCCAGAGTTACTATCTACCCCTTGGCTCCCCTGGAGATAGATAGATAGATAGATAGATAGATAGATAGATAGATAGATAGATAGATAGATAGATAGATAGATAGATAGATAGATAGATAGATAGATAGATAGATAGATAGATAGATAGATAGATAGAGATATTCATCTATTTTTTTAATGCTATGTAAATATGTCCTCCAAAAAGCCTAAAAAGCTTCCATTTTCTATAGAGAAGAAGCATGAGAGGGAATGAAAGAGACTGCTGAAATGCTCTCTCATCGTTTGGGCTCGTATCTGAACGAGGGTAAATATTTGGCTTGTGGGAAGGGAAGAGGTTGAATTTGTTAGTGAGCATGTAAAGTGTGAGAGGACGTCTGGCTGCGCGTTTCGTGCCATTATTGTTTGTACAAGAGGAGTGTGCGGCGGAGTGTGTGAGTATTTGTGTGAGCAAAAATATACACATTTCTGCATGGTGTGTGTGTGTTTGTGTGTGTGTGCATGTGTGTGGTGTGTGTGTAGAATGTTTTCCTTGAAGAATGAAGGATTGCCACTTCACTGCAGTTAAACAACAGCCTCATTCCACGTTGCTGAGTCTTTAATTACTGTGGTTCAAACTGGTAGTGCTGCACTTTCACCAGAAAATAACCACTTCCCCTGCGTGTGGTTTAATAGTGACTGGTTTCATTCATTAAAATGCAAAATGGCTGTCTGTATGTTGGATTATGCTGCCACAGTATGACCCTATTTTAAAAAAAATAAAGGTGCAAGATATTTTCTTCAAGTGGAGCTTAAATAAGTCTATTCAGAAACTTCTGCTCTTAGTATCTCTTCAGCTTAATAGCTGTATTATAGGAATTTTGATCTGATTTGATTAACATAGACATTGTTAACACTGAATGATTTTAGTCACTGTCTTCATTAAACTGTTAAACCAGACTTTAACACTAATTCATCAGCTATCTGTCAGCCCAAGATCATGACAACAATGGCCTGCCGTGATGTCATCTGCCCTCCACTCAATGTTGGACCAGGTGACATCATGCGTGCACATTTTTAACCCAAACATCTGCTTTTACAAGCTTACAAGAGTTAATATATATATATATATATATATATATATATATATATATATATATATATATATATATATATATATATATATATATATATATATATATATATATATATATATATATATACACACACACATATATATATATTTAATGAATCGTTCTATGCAGTACTGCTCAGTAGTCAGTGTTTTACCTGCAGTGGAAAGTTGTGAGAGCGGTCTCATCCATCTATCCATTGTCTATACCTGCTTATTTATGCAAGGTTGCAATGCTGAGCAGTTTCAGTTTGGAGAAAAATGGAGGGTTAGTTTTTAAAAGATACAAATTTATTGTTGTGTTTTTATTGTTGTTGCTGGTTTGTATTTATGTTTGACTTTCCTGGAACATATTTTGCGTAAAAATGTAAGACATTCTCTGTGAAAACAGCTGCAAAACAGACCCTGTCAAGCATGCTGTCTGCCTAATTGCAAATTTTAGTTTACAATTTGTCCCGTCACTTAAATGTATTGCAGCAGGATTTTATGCGATACACCAACAAGATGTGATCTGTACTTTTTGTGGCTTTCTTTCAACGTTGGCTTCTTTCTTGTTGCAAAGCCAGATTTGAAATGAAAATATTTTCAATGATCATAATGTGGAATAGAGTGAAAACTTACTGAGACCTGTTATTTATTCCATTAATAAAGCAATCTTTTGGATTCATAGAAACAGACTACATGCAAGATTAAAGTTCCCATTAGCAACCAATTCGTTATTTCTCTGATGGCATAATCTAAAATTTACATTTACTTCATCAAAATAAAATAAACCCTCAGAGAAATAGAGAAACACTCGATCCGATATGAAAAAAGCACTAGATGAGAAAAGATCAGATTATAATTCTAAGTGGTATAGGTGTTTGGTTCTGTGACCTGAAAAAAGGCGGCTCCTAGTAAACACATTTTACACCACATTTATGTAAACATTTCCCAAGCAGCTCGTTCATTTTTGACTGGGTGGTCTTTGAGGAGGGAAGGATGTCGGAAAGGAGCAATCTGTGGGCTGAGTGATTTCATAAACATCGACAAGAGCGGAAGTGGTGGACATGAACTCTGTGGCATGGCTGTGCTGGGTCAGCAGGGGTTACAGTGGTCAAAGAAGCTGTGTGGACCTCTGTGGTGGGGTGGTGGGGGGGAGGGGGGGGGGGGGGGGGTGCAGGGTTGCTGCTGCATGCCAGCGGACTTCTGTTTGCATCTCTAGAGAGGCCCAGAGAGGCGAGATCTTATCTGGCGCGTGCCTTGGCCGCTGTTTCCCACACTCTGCATGCTCCACTGCCAGGAGGGGAGGGGAGCAAAACTTATGGCCGTGTGTGTGTGTGTGTGTGTGTGTGTGTGTGTGTGTGTGTGTGTGTGTGTGTGTGTGTGTGTGTGTGTGTGTGTGTGTGTGTGTGCGTCATTCCAGCAGGGGTCCCGTCCTTGTCAACTTACGCCGCTTTGACTTCCATGGCATAATGTGCCTCAATACAGTTACCCCCTCCCCTCTGTCTCAATACTCGCACACATTCCCCCTTTCCTCTTCTCTTTCTTCTTCAAAGGTTCCGCACACCGACTACGGGCCTCCTTTTCTGTGAATGTCGCATATTTGGCTTTTCATCGCTGCCCACGTTTTTTTTTCTAAAAGCCTCCATTCCTCTCCTTTTGGTCCCCCTCCTCTTGACTATGTCTTGCACTTTGATTGGGGCTTTGGTAGGATTAAACCCCCTCCGTAGCCCCCCAACCATCCCCAGTGTGTCTCGCTTTTTCTTTTGCTGTATGCCATGAATGAGAAGCATTGAACCATTACAGGACATATTGCACAGATTAGATTATGATCTTGGCAGCTTTGATAAAGGAAACTCTATTCCGACTAAATTCTGCTGAAATTTTAAAAAGCACGCTGGCATGTGCGCTCATTTCTCTCATAAAGGTTTGTTTTACGATGTGAACTGAGGTATATTGTCACTTGTTTCTCACTCCGGCAACATCGTGCTCTGCTGACATGGGTGACAGGCTTTGCGCCGGTCAGGAATGTAGTGCTTTTTGGTGGCTGCTTAGATCTGAGAAAGCAAAGACAAAATGATTACAGAGTGGAGGATTGACACCTTTCTGAATCTTATGTTAACGCTAAAGGAACAAAATGAATTGACCTCCTAACCTCGTATGCCAACTTCACCGTCATTAGGTAATGTCATTTTCTTACTGATTTCGTTTGTATCTTTTCTTTCACTCTGTCATTATTTATTGATTTCTACTAGATACCCAGAATGCTAAATGAAAAGCTATTTTATATTGTTAATATAAAATAGCTTGTGCAATGCCAGGGCTGCACGGTGTTGTAGTTGTTAGCACCATTGCCTTGCAACAGCCTAAGGTCTTTCAGCATGGAGGTTACATGTTCCCCCTGTGCATGCATGGCTCCTCTCCAGGTACTCTGGCTTCCTCCGTCAGTCCAAAAACATGCCTGATAGGTTAATTGGTTACTCTAACTCACCCTTAGGTGCTTGGTAGATCTTTTGCGTTCCCCAGTGATGGACTGGCAACCTTTCCAGGTTGTATGCCGCGTCTCACCCAATGATTGCTGGAGATAGGCACCAGCCCCTCCATGACCCTGCACGGATACGCAGGTATGGATCATAGATGGATGGATTGTGCAGTGCTAATTTAATAAAGTAATGCTGACTGCAGGTATGGGCTGGTTATGAGTATCAAGGTATAACATGGGGCAGAGGTTCATCTTCTAGCAAGACAACAACCCTGACCAAAAGTTGAGAGCTGCCATGGAACTGTTTAGATTTAGATTGGCGTCACCGACACGCTCCGTGTGATATAAATTAGATTGAGCAATTTTGGAAAGAAAAATGGGCAAACATTTTCAGTCCCAAGATATGCAGAGGCAGCAGAGACGTATCCCAAAAAGGATTGGTCTACAAAATATTGACTCAGTGGGGATTGCATACATTGCACTTCACATTTTTTTGACACAAACAAAAACACACGTCTTGTCCCTTCTGCTCAACAATCAGACGCTGCAGTTCGCAGTTGTGATGTGACTACATGTAAAAACAAAAAAGAGGTATGAGTACTTATTTTTTAATGTGCTGCAACGCATTGTATTTTATTAAATGTATTTCCGGCTGTTTGCTTGTGTGTGATGAGTTGTTTTGACCAGTTTTACAGGAGTAACCTGGGGATTATTTCTTTATTATTTTGTGCATATTTTGGTCATTCACACTGAAGTGGAAGATAAGATAAGATAAGATAAGGAATTTTTTTGTTGTCCCACAATGGGGAGATTCGGGCGTGACAGTGGCAAAGACACAGACAGAGTTACACACGATGAAAAAACAAGCTAGTCTAATCCAAAGTTAGTTGGAAAGCAGCAGAGCTGTGAACCCCTCTCTGTATATCTACTGTCCTGTCACCACTTCAATATTCAGAAGCTGGTCTGTTTGCAGCCACCCCCACAGTTGGGAACCGATCGATGCAGCCTCCACCGGCAGGCTCCTAACCCCCCGGCTGCTGCCGTCTGAGAACGGGAGGCAGCGGGATGTGTCTGATTGGGAGGATGGTTGCACAGAAAGATGCAGGGAAGGGGTGTGCACCAGGGGAGAGATGAGGAAACAAAATGCAAGGTGAGGACGAAGAAAAGGGTGGTAGGGTGGCATGAAACATGAAATATCTTCCCTGGCTGACTCACTTTCTGGTTTACATCCCTCCCTTGCTCTCAACCACACATACCCTCGTTCCCCTGAGAGCACACACAAACATGCACCGACCCACACTCGTGAACACACTCCCTCTGCTTGCCAAGTGCTCCTGTGCCCCTGCTCATCTGCGTGGGGGGGAGGCCTGCAGGCAGTCTGGGCCCTTACATGCCCTCTCGTTACACACACAGATGTATGCACACATACTCCCGGGCAAACAGAGGAGCTGTGTGTAAGACACGCTCTGATCCTGCAACCTGATGATGAAAGACAGGCAGCCAGGCTCCTGTCTCGGTGCCAGGGAGCGGGACCCGATCGGAGCGCGCTGATGCTTGATCCTCCACCTCTGCCTCCTCCATCTTTATCAAGCGTTGGATTCATTTGAATTTTCACCACCGTTGTGCAGCACTTCCTATTCATCTCAAATGATTTTCGGTTACCATCTAACTGGGTTGTGGTAGGCAACTGTGTTCAGAAGGGCTGAAGAGGTCAGAAGTTCAGGATTCATGAGGTTTTTATGGAACAATGCAGAAAAAAAAAACCTGTATTTGCCGAAACTAAACGGATGTCTCATGAATATTCCATGTTCAGTATAATACCTCAGCTGTGTGATGGAGGGCCGTGTTTCTTGTTTTAACATGCATAGCCCCCAGCCTCACACCTGGCAGGATGGGAGTCCTGGTTCCCCCTCTAATCCACCGACTTCAACCTTAACAGCTAACCCTCCCCAGAAAAGGGAAATAGAGCAGGACCCCTCTTCGGCTTCTCAGACACCAAAACTGAACTCTTGGGTCTAAATTAGACCCGTTGCCCACATGCCTGTGCTGTTTAGAGAGGATGTACTTTATGTCTGATAGTCTGAGGGATGAAGGCATGAATTAGCCTGAGCACGGAAGGGGGATCTCCCCTCGATTGTTCTGATGGATTGCACACAAACCCCGTGAGTCTGGCTAAAGCAGGAAGATCACACACTCTCGCCGTCACAGCCTCTCAGATTAGGCGGTGCTGCGCTTCCTGTAATCCCTCCTCTGTAACATTAATTATAAACTGGTGCTTTGTGTCCTGCGGACCAACCGTGACTTTCTCAGGACAATTAAAGTTACTCAGTCAGAGGAAGGGGGATGGGGGGGGGGGTGAGATGGAGTCAGAGGATTGGACTGGACTTGCGTCTAAAAGCTCTGAAATAATTCAATGGGTGAGACGAGAGTGGGAGTTTGGGTTAGGGCGTACAGAGTGTCTGGGTTCAGCTCAACAAGGGATAAGACATAGGTGCTGGGGCCGTTTATGTTGTTGCATAAGTGAGGATTTTACCGTAAGCTGTGGCCCCTCTGTCGAAGGTCGGACAGGGAAGGACTAGGTGGGCAAATGCTGAGTGGGGGCGGAGGAGGATTAAATACCATCGCAGGGGAGTCTTCAACTGGTGTGTGGGAAACAAACGGTAGCTCGTGTTCTACACATTAATGGAAAAGTATTAAAGGTATTCATATCCGTTGATCTTTACATTTTGTCCCAACGCACCATCAAACCTTAGCTAATTTATTGGGATTTTAAGTGATATGCCAACACAAGGTAGTGCAAAACTGAGAAGTGGAAGGAGAACGGTTCATGGGTTTTTGAAAGTTTTCTACGCAGACATTTTTTTTCAAAAAGAGTGTTTTACATAACTATGTTACCCTGAGCCAATAATTTGTGAAACCACCTTTTACTGTGGTTCTTTCAGTGCATGTCTCTACCATCTAAAGACCTCTAACTAAAACTTAACTCAGTCAGATTGGGTTTTCAAGACTTGTCAGGTTTAGCCTTGACAGGGGCATCCCGACACATGAACATGCTTTGATATAAACCATTTCATTGTAACTCTGGCTGTACGTTTGGGGTCTTTGTTCGGCTGGGAAGTGACCCTCCAGTCCAATCTAAAGTCTCGTTCCTGTCTCTGCTGTAAAGAAAAAAACACCTCCACCACATGATGCTGCCATCACCAAGTTTCAGGGTTGTGTGCTGTGCTAGCTTTCTGCCACTTTAGGATTTCCACAGAAGCAAAAATAAATAAATTGATTTTAACCGCATCTGAACATCTGAGGACCTGCTTCCACGTGTTTGCTGTGACTCCTCCATGGTTTATGGTAAACTCGTCTCAGGGCTTTCCGTCAGCAATGATTTACTTCTATCTTATCTTCCGCAATGACCAGATTTATGGAGTACATGATTTGCACCACCTGAGCTATGATTCCCTGCAGCTCCTCCAGAGTTACTGTGGGCTTCCCTGGGCTCTTTCTGAGAAAACTGTAATCCTCATCCTGTCTGTCAGATTAGACAGACAGCCAGGTCCTGTTAGATCTGCAGGTTTACCACATGTTTTCTTTGGGATGATGGGTTGAACGGTGCTCTGTGAGGAGCTCAGTATATTGCTGTCTCCAACAAACCTCCGAGGGGACACAATTACTGGTTAGGTGACAGATTTCAGATTTCTGTTTCATTTAACATGTTTCTTAATTTTCACTACTCTGTGTCACATTGCAAAAACATAATTTAGGATTTATAGCAACAACATTTTTAAAAAAGTGCAAAAGATACAAGATACCTTTGCAAGGCATATATTCATATTTTTTTAAGAAGTTCCAATCATCATCTTTGTCACAAACGGGTCCTAACCTACCCAGCATAAAATTGCTGCTCAGTGCTGCCGTTTTCTTCAGGGCCTGCCGTAATTGCCTGAATATTTTCCCCACTGGTCGCTGACCTTTAACAGGCCACCAAATCGCTGTATCCTATTTGACTGGCTTTTTAATGTCCCAGCAAGCGTGACTCGCTCTACCGAGAACACCTGCCACGTCCCTTGCTGGCCTTCAACAAGTGGAGAAAAAAAAAACGGCTTCAAATAGTCAGCTGTGACGTGGCAAACAATCAGTGTCCCTGCCCTGCACTTTGCCTCTGTGCCTTGAGACAACTGCTCTTATGTGGCTTACTGGGCCAAAGGCAAATCCTTTCAAGTTGCTCAGGGTCTGTCTGTGACATGAGGACTGAATTTGAGATAACTGGAGCCAGAAGAGCTTGTCAGGCAAGCCGGTAAAGTGGTTAATTTGACAGATGTTATCCCAAATGGATCTGATAGGCTGATGTTTAATCCTTCAGAAGCACCTTCCTTCAGGACATTGGCTTCCACATAGATGCACTTTTTCTGAACCCTTGGCCATTCTTGGCAGAGCAAACAGAGCAGCTCTGTGTCACAATAACTATGAGCAACTATTGCATTTAGGATCCAATTATCAAATGAGTTTTTTCCGCATACTTCGCTAATTTAACAATCCTGTATCACTGACAAACATTTCTAATTCTTGAAAATCAAATCTCCGTGTCTACCTCTAGATGTAGTCCAAATGCCATCGCATTGTTTTCTTGCATGTAAGAAAAAATATGGAAAAGTTTGTTTTTCATTTCCCTACCATCACAAACATGTAGAGTTTTCTAAATACTAGTGGGACAGACTGCGCTTTGGTCCAAGGAGACTAAGATTGAGTTTTGCGTCGACAATCCCCCAGGTACGTAAGAATATGTGGGAAAGCAGCTCATGTTGAGTACGGTGGAGGATCTGCGATGCTGTGGGTCTGCTTCTTTTCCAAAGACCCTGGAAACCTTTTTAGAGTGAGTGGCGTCGTGAACTCTTTGATGTGTCACAACATTTTCAATCAGGTGTTCTCTGACAAAGAACTGAAAATGGGTTTTCTCTGGGTTTGTCTGTACCCAAAAACACACGATCAAATGAACACAAAAATGGCTCATCAGACATAAAACACTTTCTTTCATGGCCGTGCCAGTTCCCAGACCTAAGTCCTGCAGGAAACCAATGGGGTGATTTGAAGAGAGGAGAGCATATACAGGACTGTCTCAGAAAATTAGAATATTGTGATAAAGTTCTTTATTTTCTGTAATGCAATTAAAAAACATGAAATGTCATACATTCTGGATTCATTACAAATCAACTGAAATATCGCAAGCCTTTTATTGTTTTAATATCGCTGATTATGGCGTACAGCTGAAGAAAACTCAAAAATCCTATCTCAAAATATTAGAATATTTCCTCAGACCAAGTAAAAAAAAATTATAACAGCAAAACAAAATCAAACATTTGAAAATGTCCATTAATGCACTCAGTACTTGGTTGGGAATCCTTTTGCACAGATTACTGCATCAATGCGGCGTGGCATGGAGGCAATCAGCCTGTGGCATTGCTGAGGTGTTATGGATGCCCAGGATGCTTCAATAGCGGCCTTTAGCTCATTTGCATTGTTGGGTCTGGTGTCTTTCAGCTTCTTCTTCACAATACCCCACAAATTCTCGATGGGGTTCAGGTCAGAGGAATTGGCAGGCCAATCAAGGACAGTAATGCCATGGTCAGTACACCAGTTACTGGTGGTTTTGGCACTGTGGGCAGGTGCCAGATCTTGGTTGTGCAGCGTTTCCTGCCACATTTCCCCCTTCCAACACACTTTTTGTGAATGTGCTTTGAAACTGCACTCTGTGAACAGCCTGCTCTTTGAGAAATTTCTTTTTGTGTCTTACCCTCCTGATGGAGGGTGTCAATGATGGTCTTCTGGACAGCAGTCAGATCAGCAGTCTTCCCCATACTTGTGATTTAGTTTACTGAACCAAGCTGAGTGTTTTTCAAGGCTCAGGAAACCCTTGCAGGTGTTTCGAGTTAATTAGACGATTCAAGTGATTAGTTGAATAGCCTACTAGTATACCTTTTCACGATATTCTAATTTTCTGAGACAGTCCTGTAAGTGTGTGAATGAATGACGGACTAGTGTAAAGCGTTTTGGACTCCTCAGTTCTTCACAAACTGCTATATAAGTACAGACCATTTGCCATTTGGAAGAAGTGCCACTAATTTTGGGGCCACCAGGTATTTGTAAATGTATCATCCCCCCCCCCCCCCCCTCACACACACACACACACACTGAATAAACAAATTGAAATTCGAGGTTGGATTTTTCTAAAATATTCAGCTTGAAATCACACTTTGGCAACAAAAAGGCTCTTTGCATGTCGTTAGGGGTGCCAACAAATATGGAGGGTGTTGCATAATCTTCTGCACCCTAAATATGGAGATTTGTGCGAACAGTAATGTCACAGCCTACTTTGCGCTCGGCCAGAATTGCTTTATGTGCTAGAGATCATGACTGGTGCCATTTTTACTGTTTTCTTCATCCAAATTGAAATTAGTGTAGTCAAGTTGATAATTTCACAAACCAGCAAAAACAATATTTTTCTTTTGTACCCTTCTGTAGGCCTACTGTTGTTTTTTTTATTTATTTATAGGAATGATTTTTAAATCTGTCCTTCAATTAATGTTTTCATTCTCTTAGGCCCCCTTTAGCTAAAATGTTTGACAGTGCCACAAAAATGATTTGCTTCCTTACAGGTTCTCACAGATTTGAGTTTTTTCTGCTGCTCTTTTAACGTTTTAGATCATGAAACCTATTTTAATGTCTGACAAATATAAAATTTAAAATGAATATCAATTACAGCCATCAAATGATGATTTCATTTATCAAAGAGAAAAATCTGTCCCAAAAAAACCTGGCTTGTGTGAAACATTGCCCAACTTGTTTGATCATGAATTAACAGCACATAATCACGTTTTGGTTCAGTTTCTAAATCCTGACTGACCCCTAGAATCAAGAAATCTCTTAAATAGAACCAGTGTGACAACGCGGAGCAGCCTCAAGGTTCAAAGCACCGTGCCCCTAATCTAAAGAAATTCAAGAACGTGTGAGAAACCAAGTCACTGACTAATCTGTCTGGATTCAAAGATGCTTTATTGTCATTGCACATGTGAAATACAACCAAAGAAATTCAGCTTAAAAGAAGAATAAACATTCACATTTAAATGTCAGAGGACAAGGGAGTAAGTTGAAAGCAGCAGAGGCGTAGATGCACCCCCTAGACTCCACGCCAAGTGTGCCACAGGCGTGAAAAGCTACACAACAACAAATGGTAATGTCTTCTCACTTGGTAAAGACAGCAAGGACAGGTAGCGCCTCGCTCCATCGAAGCATTTTAAAATCGTAAACAAGACCTTGGAATAAAATTACTGCGTTCTTTGTTGCTCTCATGTTCAATACCCCAGATATTCAGCATGAGGGAGGGTAGGGTTTTTGTATTTTTCTCCTTTACCTCCAGAGAAAGTCCTGTGGTCAGTGATTAGGTCCCGCCATCTTTTGAACGTTTCAGCCTTCTTAATGTTTGTGTGCGAGCAATGTCTTTCAGACCACAAAAATCAAAGGAATCATTCAACCTACAATCAATCTATATTGTAGATCTTTATTCTACATACAATAATGCATTTCCGTGAAGGTTGGAGTACCTTATGTAGGCGTGATTAAGGTAGATTAGCAGGTAGGAGGGATGGTTTCCACTGACCTGTGACAAAAGCTTTGAGGCTGAGACCATCAGGTTTTAAATGTGTTCTAACTTCAGTTTTGGCCCTGAAAGACCCTGAAAGCAATAATAATAACTGGGTGTTGGAACGATTTAACTACTTACTTAAAAACTCATTACTTAAAAGATTGTATTTCACAACGTTCACTTCAGAAGTAAAAGGTTGTCTTCCTCGTTTCTCTCTCAAACCCATTTCCTGTCAGCTTACTATCAAATAAGCACCACGATACCACAAAATAAGAAAATACAAAAAAGTAAAAGGCTGTAGCATTGGTTGAAAAAGCTCTATCAGGTTCTGTGCGTCCTGCTGCTTTTGAATATTTAGAGAAGTGTTTCTTGGTGCAATGTAAAGAAAGTGTCTAATGAGTTAATCCATGTAGTACGCCTTTGGTTTATGTGAACCACGTAAGCATTTCATTTAGTCAATATAAAAAGAATTTCTCATCCTTTTTGAATACTTTTCATAGAAAGAAATGTTTTGTTGTGAAGTAGCAAAGCTCTGTTTTGCATCAATTTGTTTTAGGTCAACTGTGAGTTATGTCCATTCCTTTCAGGAGTGTAATAAAAAAATGTATGTATTAATGACTTCAGTCAAACCAATCATAAATCAATCACCTGCCCAGGTAGGACTTCTTGGTGGAAAACCTGGAGAAGGACAACAGCGAACCACAGTGAGAGACATTTACCCCAAATGCAGAAAACATGGGACAGTGGGGAACCTTATCAGCAGTGGTTAATCTACCAGAATTTCTACAACACATCTCTGACTCAACCAGGAGGTCATAAAAGAGCCCAGAACAACATATGAAGCGCCGCAGGCCTCACCTGCCTCACCTGCCTCACCTGCCTCACTTAAGATTCAGGATTCAACAGTACGAAAGAGAGACTGGACGAAAACTGAATCCATGGCAGAGATCCAAGCAAGGGCGGAAAATCCCTTTAATTTTGACTTTTTTTTGTGCAGGTGCACGGTTAAATGTACTGTTGGAACCTTATCGGTGCTGTATACAATATACTGAATAACTGGTAATAAATCTGGTTGAAATAGTTACAATATGAATTATTACTATTCGTAGCTCAGAAAACTGCACATATAAATGTATCCATATTTAATTCTATCCAATTTTTTTTTTCAGGAAGTTGTGTTTCTCCCAGATTGACACCCCCACCCTATCTAGGGGGAAGGGGTTGAATTCAGCCTGGGATGCAGTGACTGGTCCCTAATAGAAAAGGTAGGGGGGGCGGTAATGTGAAACCTGGAATGTGCTGCTCATGAGGTCATACCTGTGTGTGTGTGTGTGTGTGTGTGTGTGTGTGTGTGTGTTCTCGTTTTTACTACCCTGTGGGAACCAATCCATGATTTTTCACTCACCTCATGGGGTCCGTTTTTCCCCGTGGGGACCAAAACGTGGTCCCCACGGGCACATGCACTGCAACCAATTGGAAACAGCCTACTGATATGCCCCATGCAGTTTTTTTGTGACAAAAAAATTGGTCCCCACAGGCTTCATTTTGAGACACGGTGTGTTTGGAGTTATGCCCCCTAGTGGGTCATAGGTGGTATTGCAGTGTGTGAAACTGCACCGTGGGGACAATTTCCTGACAAAGTGTGTAACTCAAAATGGTACCTAACTTAACAATTTATGCAAAATATTGAAACTGTCCACCACATTTAAACAGTTTTAATGTGGTGGATGTTTTTTTTCCCAAAATGCCCTTTAAAAACTAATTAAAGACAACACTAGGACCATACCAAGTTTTCTTTGATTCTCTAAATTATTATAGTGTTATTATAGTATTAATATATTATTAATATATAATAATAATAATAATAATTATTATTATTATTATTATTATTATTATCTGTGTAGTATCTTAGTTGTTTCTAAAAGTACACTCTTCTAGACTGAGATATCTAATGATTCTCCAGATATGTGTTAGCTCTAGATCAAGCGGAATACTGGTTGGGGTATTTCAGGCACTAAATGGTGACGTTCTGCTCACATACCTACCTGATTCAAGAGGGCTAATATTCACAAATGTTTTTTGGGATGTTGGACTGAAGTGGATTCTGTGAGTTTGGGGTCTCTGTGCCATTTCTGCTGGGTATGGCAGGGACGCATAGAGGGAAAAACTGAAAATTTGACACCACATAACTTAGAGAGGCTTTGTCTGATCCCAGCCAAATGTATTGTGCGTATTGTTCCTAAGGGCTTCTATAAACAAGGCAAAGCCCAGCTCTCCACAACCTTCCTTTGGTTACTTCAGGTTAGCAACGTGCTCACCTTTAGATGCTAATTTGGTTGTGCTCAGCATCACTAGGAGATGCTATGTTATGAGTTTGGTCAAAGTCCCTGCTCAAAAATGCCTCAAAATTTTGAAAAACGACTAAGGTCACAAAAGGTCATCAGCTTCACCGATCCGGGCCCAAAACTCAATGTTTTCGTGATTTTTGGGATTGGGTTCTGTCACTCAAGGGGTTATGGTGACATGGGTGGTCTTATTTTTGTCGTCTGATCAGTTCCTTTGCAACGGCACCAGGCACATCCAGATGGGACTTCCCTAAACCAAGCAGCAGGGTCAGGCACACTCCCATTTCTGGTATATCACTGGAGCATAAAAAGGTAATGATTGGGTCAGTCTCTTTGTCAGGTCTTCCCCTGTCAACAGTACTGTGCAAAGCTGTGGCAAACACGCGACCTGCAGCAGGAAGGAAAAACAAGTGTTTCAGAAAATGCCGGATTTTCACTCATAAGTCCAGTCAAAGGTAACTTTGAGAGGCTTTGTCTGATTCCAGCTAAATTTGTTGTACAGTTTTTTTCCCTGAAGGCTTCTACAAACAAGGCAAAGCCCAGCTCTCCGTGACTTTCCTGTGGCTACTTCTGGTTAGCAACATGCTGACCCGTTGATGCTAATTTAGTTGTATTCAACAAAAGCAGGAGATGCTATGTTGTGAGTTTGGTCTGAATTCCCTGCTCAAAAGTGCCTCGAAAAGGTCAAAAACAACAAAGGTCACGAAAGGTCATCAGCTTCACTGATCCAGGCCTAAAACTCAATATTTGACCAAAAAGTGGTCTACAGCCATTCGAAGTCTAGTGTTTCCAGTGCTCCTCTGCCTCTAATTTATCCTCCTTCCACTTAAAAGTATTGCCAGTGCACCTTTGCTTCCAGCCTATAATTAATAGAAGGCCTCAAAGGCCTGAATCGTCATTTTGGGGTTGAGTTCTGGGACTTGGCAAGAGGTTATGGGTACATGGGGGCTCTCGTTTTAATTGTCTGATCAGGCCATTCAAAATAGCACATGGCACATCCAGATCAGACTTTCGTAGCCCAAGCAGCAGGATCAGACACATTCACATTTCTGGTATATCACTGGAGCACAGTGATCAACCACTATATGGCTGTAAGATATAGTAAAAACATAATGAATGGGTCAGTCTCTTTGTCAAGTCTACCCCTTTCAACAGCACTATGCAAGGCTGCAGCAAACACTTGGACCTGCAGCAGGAAGGAAAAACAAGTGTTTCAGAGAATGCCGGGTTTTAATTCATAAATCCAGTCAAAGGTAACTTTGAGAGGTTTTGTCTGATCCCAGCCAAATTTGTTGTGCAGTTTTCCTCTGAAGGCTTCTACAAACAAGGCAAAGCTCAGCTCTCCACAGCTCTCCACAACCTTCCTGTGGCTACTTCCGGTTAGCAACATGCTAACCCTTAGATGCTAATTTGATTGTGTTCAACAACAAATGGAGATGCTATGATGTGCGTTTGGTCAAAATTTCCTGCTCAAAAGTGCCTCAAAAGGGCAAAAAAACAAAGGTCACAAAAGGTCACCAGCTTCACCGATCCAGGCCTAAAACTTAATATTTGACCAAACAGTGGTCTAAAGCCATTTGAAGCCAAGTGTCTTCAGTGCTCCTCTGCCTCTAATTCATCCTCCTTCCACTTAAAAGTATTGCCAGTGCACCTTTGCTTCCAGCTTATAATTAATAGAAGGCCTCAAAAGGCCTGAATCATCATTTTAGGGTTGAGTTCTGGGACTTGGCAAGGGGTTATGGGTACATGGATGCTCTCGTTTTAATTGTCTGATAAGGCCCTTCAAAACGGCACCTGGCACATCCAGATCAGACTTTGGTAGCCCAAGCAGCAGGGCCAGACACACTCACATTTCTGGTATATCACTGGAGCACAGTGATCAACCACTTTATGGCTGTAAGATATAGTAAAAAGGTAATGAATGGGTCAGTCTCTTTGTCAAATCTACCCCTTTCAACAGCACTATGCAAGGCTGCAGCAAACACTTGGACCTGCAGCAGGAAGGAAAAACAAGTGTTTCAGAAAATGCCGGATTTTAATTAATAAATCCAGTCAAAGGTAACTTTGAGAGGTTTTGTCTGATCCCAGCCAAATTTGTTGTGCAGTTTTCCTCTGAAGGCTTCTGCAAACAAGGCAAAGCTCAGCTCTCCACAACCTTCCTGTGGCTACTTCCGGTTAGCAACATGCTAACCCTTAGATGCTAATTTGATTGTGTTCAACAACAAAAGGAGACGCTATGATGTGTGTTTGGTCAAAATTCCCTGCTCAAAAGTGCCTCAAAAGGGCAAAAAATCAAAGGTCACAAAAGGTCACCAGCTTTACCGATCCAGGCCTAAAACTTAATATTTGACCAAACAGTGGTCTAAAGCCATTTGAAGCCAAGTGTTTTCAGTGCTCCTCTGCCTCTAATTCATCCTCCTTCCACTTAAAAGTATTGCCAGTGCACCTTTGCTTCCAGCTTATAATTAATAGAAGGCCTCAAAAGGCCTGAATAATCATTTTAGGGTTGAGTTCTGGGACTTGGCAAGGGGTTATGGGTACATGGATGCTCTCGTTTTAATTGTCTGATAAGGCCCTTCAAAACGGCACCTGGCACATCCAGATCAGACTTTGGTAGCACAAGCAGCAGGGTCAGACACACTCACATATCTGGTATATCACTGGAGCACAGTGATCAACCATTTTCAGGCTGTAGGATATAGTTAAAAAGTCATGCATGGGTCAGTCTCTTTGTCATGTCTTCCCCTTTCAATAGTACTATGCAAGGCTGCAGCAAACACTCGGACCTGTAGCAAGAAGGAAAAACAAGTGTTTCAGAAAATGCTGGATTTTCACTCATAAGTCCAGTCAAAGATATTTCTGGTGCCCTTCACTTACGGTCTATGCCTCTAATTCAAACAACCTTGGGGAACAATTAAGGCTTATTGTGAAAGGTAGGAGTGGCCATTCAGGACATGACATGTCTTGTTTCGATTATCTGGTCGGGCCCTTTCTATTGCTTCTAAGCTCGCTTGGAAACAATGTTCCTTCACCGAGCAGGCCCACCAAACATATTCCATTTTTGGAGGCCTTCCATTGTAATGATTTTCAGTGAACATTTAAACAGCTGTCCCTCAGTCCCTGGAGCAGCTAGAGACCCCAAATTTACCGGGCATTTTCCTCTTGCAGCTTAAAACATGCTACAAAATTCTGGTAACTCTGAGTAAAGCAAAATTTTGGCGGGTGTCTTTGAGGCAGCCAATTGTCTTCTTGTTCTTTATGAACCCTACCTGCATTAGTTAGGGTTGACGGTACTGGTCATGTTTGTCGTAGAGGGCTGATTTTCACAAATGTTCTGTGGGGAGTTAAGCTGAGTAGATTCTGTGAGAATGGTGCCACTGGACAATTTTGTCTGGGCGTGGCAGGGGTAAGAAAGGGCAAAAATCAAACATTTGACACCACATAACTTAGAGACGCTTTGTCTGATCCCAGCCAAATGTGTTGTGCAGTTTTCTCCTGAAGGCTTTTACTAACACAGCAAAGCCCAGCTCTCCACGATCTTCCTGTGGCTACTTCCTGTTAGCAACATGCTAACCCTTAGATGCTAATTTGGTTCTATTCAACAAAAGCAGGAGATGCTATGTTGTGAGTTTGGTCAAAATTCCCTGCTCAAAAGTTTCTCAAAAAGAGCAAAAACAACAAAGGTCACAAAAGGTCATCAGCTTCACCGATCCAGGCCTAAAACTCAATATTCGACCAAAAATTGGTCTAAAGCCATTTGAAGCCAAGTGTTTTCAGTGATCATCTGCCTCTAATTCATCCTCTTTCCACTTAAAAGTATTGCCAGTGCACCTTTGCTTCCAGCTTATACTTTATAGAAGGCCTCAAAAGCCTGAATTGTCATTTTAGGGTTGAATTCTGGCACTTGACAAGGGGTTATGGGAACAGAGGTGGTCTCGTTTTAATCGTCTGATCAGGCCCTTCGAAACAACACCTGGCACACCTAGATCAGACCTTCGTAGCCCAAGCAGCAGGGTCAGACACACTCACATTTCTGGTATATCACTGGAGCACAGTGATCAACCATTTTCAGGCTTTAGGACATAGTAAAAAGGTCATGCATGGGTCAGTCTCTTTGTCAGGTCTGCCCGTTTCAACGGGACTTTGATCGTCTAATCGGGCCCTTTCTATTGCTTCTAAGCTCGCTTGGAAACAATGTTCCTTCACCGAGCAGGCCCACCAAACATATTCCATTTTTGGAGGCCTTCCATTGTAATGATTTTCAGTGAACATTTAAACAGCTGTCCCTCAGTCCCTGGAGCAGCTAGAGACCCCAAATTTACCGGGCATTTTCCTCTTGCAGCTTAAAACATGCTACAAAATTCTGGTAACTCTGAGTAAAGCAAAATTTTGGCGGGTGTCTTTGAGGCAGCCAATTGTCTTCTTGTTCTTTATGAACCCTACCTGCATTAGTTAGGGTTGACGGTACTGGTCATGTTTGTCGTAGAGGGCTGATTTTCACAAATGTTCTGTGGGGAGTTAAGCTGAGTAGATTCTGTGAGAATGGTGCCACTGGACAATTTTGTCTGGGCGTGGCAGGGGTAAGAAAGGGCAAAAATCAAACATTTGACACCACATAACTTAGAGACGCTTTGTCTGATCCCAGCCAAATGTGTTGTGCAGTTTTCTCCTGAAGGCTTTTACTAACACAGCAAAGCCCAGCTCTCCACGATCTTCCTGTGGCTACTTCCTGTTAGCAACATGCTAACCCTTAGATGCTAATTTGGTTCTATTCAACAAAAGCAGGAGATGCTATGTTGTGAGTTTGGTCAAAATTCCCTGCTCAAAAGTTTCTCAAAAAGAGCAAAAACAACAAAGGTCACAAAAGGTCATCAGCTTCACCGATCCAGGCCTAAAACTCAATATTCGACCAAAAATTGGTCTAAAGCCATTTGAAGCCAAGTGTTTTCAGTGATCATCTGCCTCTAATTCATCCTCTTTCCACTTAAAAGTATTGCCAGTGCACCTTTGCTTCCAGCTTATACTTTATAGAAGGCCTCAAAAGCCTGAATCGTCATTTTAGGGTTGAATTCTGGCACTTGGCAAGGGGTTATGGGAGCAGAGGTGGTCTCGTTTTAATCGTCTGATCAGGCCCTTCGAAACAACACCTGGCACATCCAGATCAGACCTTCGTAGCCCAAGCAGCAGGGTCAGACACACTCACATTTCTGGTATATCACTGGAGCACAGTGATCAACCATTTTCAGGCTTTAGGACATAGTTAAAAGATTATGCATGGGTCAGTCTCTTTGTCAAATCTTCCCCTTTCAATAGCACTATGCAAGGCTGCAGCAAACACTCAGACCTGTAGCAGGAAGAAAAAACAAGTGTTTCTGAAAATGCCGGATTTAATTCATTAGTCCAGTCAAAGGTAACTTTGAGAGGCTTTGTCTGATCCCAGGCAAATTTCTTGTGCAGTTTTCCCCTGAAGGCTTCTACAAACAAGGCAAAGCCCTGCTCTTTAAACAGGATGTTGCAAGCCTGCAGAAAACACTTTGATCGTCTGATCGGGCCCTTTCTGCTAATATGCTAACCCTGAGATGTTAATTTGGTTGTATTCAGCATCCCCAGGATATGGTACGTTGTAGGTTTGGTCAAAGTCCCCTGCTGAAAAGTACCTCAAAAAAGGGGAAAAACCACAAAAGTCATGAAAGGTCAGCTGTCAGATAGGCCTCCTTCAGTAACACAGCCTCACCGAAACCGGGCCCAAAACTCCTGCTACCACCATTTGCTAGTAGGAAACAATTTTATTTGGAGTTGAGAAGCTATGAATGAAACGGAGGTAATGTACGAGAAGTGAAAAAAATAACAGGCTAATATCATTCATTTTCCTAAATGTAATCTCATATAGTCCCTGGGTAAAATATATGTAAATGTACATAATTATATTCATATTATTTTAATTAGCTAGTTTAAAGTGATGCTGAGGTTTTTAGACATATTTGACTAGAACTACTTTTAATCATATTTATTTAATGTATTGGGCTCAGTCACCACACACTTTTCCTGAGTTTTGCGGTCCCCAATATGACTATTCCCCTCCCCCACCCCTGACTGTATTAACTGACTCCATTGGTCCAGTGCTCCTAGACTGTAAGCTCCACCCCCAGCTGCACTCAGAGCAGTCAGCCATTACAGAGAGCATATGTGGAGCAGGAGCACATGCTGGATAAAGCACCACAAAACAGGTAATGAAGAACTGCCAATTTAAAATAATTGTTTGTGAATCAGTCGCCTATGTTATCTAGCAGTTAATTAGCAAGTGTGAGTGGTTTTGTCCTTTTTGTTTTAGACAAATGGAGTAAGCATGAGTTTCATGCTTACTGCTTAGATTAGCTAACAGTTGTGCTTGCTATCTTGTTAATCTAATGTAATGTGTGTGCAATTAGGTCATTTTTGCTACATTTTAAAAAAAGATTATCAATGGCTTTATGGTGTGTTTATATGCTTTTGAGTGACTTGTTGTCTGCAGTTTACTTTGTCATGAGCAGAAGAGGGTAGAATAGCCAAAAATTGGCTTACTTAACAATCTGTCAAGTAAGAGCATATTTTTACTGAAGTAGAAGAAAGAAGTAGCCATCCACTCAGTTACTTAAGTCAGAGTAAAAGTTTTTTGGTAAAAAGGCTGCTTTAGTATTGTGTAACTAAATAAAGTTCTTTATATGACATTTTAAAATTATATATGGAGACAGTTATAAAAAAACTAAATAACCATTACAAAATTACATTGAGCAGAAGAAACTCTCAAGGGCACAAAGGATTCCCTTTTACCAAAACCTTCTCAGTTAGCTAAAAGTTTACAAATAAAATATTTTTTTATGCATTTTCTTCAGAGAGAATTTTGCCACCATTTTCTTTGTTAATTTGTTGTGTTCTTTATCTGATTGATGTTTGCATTTTTTTAGGGGCAAAAATCTTTTTGTTTTATACACTGTCACTTGAAATATGTTAAACATAAGATCTTTATTTAAAAAAATGGCAATACAAAACCATAAAAAATAAACACAAATGTGTCTGATGTTACCCAAATTACTCTTTTTCATATCCATCCATTGTCTACCATTTATTCCTTATCGTGTTGGGGTGTGGGCGGGCTGAAGCCTATCCTAGCTGTCATAAGGCCATTTAATTCTGGGTGTTTATATGTTCTGTAAGAAGCTCTTTTGACTGCACACAAGTTGTTTCAGCTCAGCTCAAGAATCATGAATCTCATGAATTTATTGTCACCACGTGTTACCGTGGTGAACATTTTTCCTGGAGATACACCGTCTTAGGGAACACAATACACAACAAGCAATAAATAATGGGTACAGGTAATAAACTAATAATGTGTACAGTATTATATGCCCGGAGTCTCACAGAATGACAGCTGGAGATGGGGAGCTAGCTCCTTAATGATGCAGAAGGAAGGTGTGGGTAAAAGTAAATGGATGGATAAGAAAATACTTAACAATTATTTCAAATTTGTAGTTTAGTTTAATTTTCTTTAAATTTTAGGTATGAAAGTAGATTTTAGGCAGCTTCACTAAACTTCTGCAGTCTTGATTCAATTTTTTCCCTTGATAATTGTATTTATCTGCTTGGAATTAAATATTTGTATTTTTAAAACAGGAAGTTATTAGTCTGGTTAGGAAATATTCTGATTGTCTTTGTCGATAGGACAGCATAAGTATGCTTGTGCAAATTCTCAGTTATGGGGGTCATTGCAAAAGCAAATAGGTTAAATCGGAAGCAATCAGACTTTTGCTCAGTTTTTTCTGAAAATGTTTTAGCACGTATCCAGGAGTGGTGGTTCTGGTGGCTCGCACTTGAGCAACCTGCAGTTGATGAAGCACAAGCTTCAGGGTTTAACACCATATCATGTAGTTCTCCTGTATTGGATTAGAGCTAGGAATGGTGATGAATGACCAAAAAAATAAAACATAAAAAGGCGGGGACCACTGGTGGCTGCAGGGTTCTGCGTCGCCATCTTAGAGAGGTGCTGACAGTTCAAAATATCAAAAAAGAAAAAAAAATAGTCACTGTTTTTTAAAAATGGTTTCTGGCACCACACTATAATTGCTAATATTTTCAAGATAAAACTGCTAATCTGATAAGATTTGCAAATGATTAATACAATTTTACATTTTCAGTTTATCTCACTGTTTTTATCCTTGTTCTCGTAGAAACTTCAACAAGACAGAACTGGTCCCAGAGGGAAATCAGTGCTGTGGAAGAGACAGTAATGGAGGTCATACTGTCTGGTAAAGTACCTGGAAAATCACAATGTGATGCCTGCATCATGGCTACACCAGAGGCACATAAAAAAACAGATTGGAAAGCCATCAAATTTTATGTCAAAAACTGCATCACTGCTTTTCAGCGGGAAAGTGCTGTAGGAAAGAAGTAATGATAAACACTATTTTCTTCACATTTATTTGTTTTTGGCTCTAAAAAGTCTGTCAGTTTAATTTTGACACAGGAGTTGTATGGCAAGTTTGTTTCATTGCTCCTGGGGTCCGTTCTTTGGACGTCGCTAACTCAGTTAGCTGGATTTGATTGTTGATGATTTGGCATGATCTTGGATTCTTTTGTTCTTCGAAACATGTGCGCTAACTTAAGCCTGCTCGCGAGCAGGCTTATTTCATGAAAACAGGATTAGATCGCAGCTTTATAAGCTGAGGAGATAGGGAAGTCTGTCGTAGCCATGTCTTGTTCATTTTTATGACAGCAACCTGTTGTGGAAGGTGCAAGAATAATTCGCAGAGCTTTTGGAATTAATCACGTATTGTGAGACAGGATCCTTTAGCGCAATGCGACAGTGTAATTGTAGAGAGATACGGTTTTTCTCTTGAGGCTGTTATTTACATAATTAATTTGTTGGAACCACACATTAAGTGTTCAACACGGAGGAGTTACTTTATGTTCACCCAAAGAGTTTTTTTGAGTGCATTTAAAAGTGGCTTTTAAAAAGAGGAAAAAGTTTTTTTTAATAGAGTATTATAATTAAAGGCTACCATTTTGTAGAATATTCTTGTACTTCACTTTTGTTTCTCCTCATGTTCTAGTGGGTCCCGTAGAGACTCTGACATAAAAGAACAAAGTAAATATGAATTTATTAAAATGCAAAAATACATACTGTACAAAGTGAAACATCTAGCATGGATAGTACTTATGCATTTAATTTGTCTGCCAGCCCTCTCTCTTGGCTTTAGCAGACTTTGAGGTGTTCCCTGTCGTTTTTTTTTTTTAATACTTTATTTTTGTCATTTTAGTAGTTTTAGAAATACACATACATACATTGAAAAATTGGACCCCCCTCCAACCAAATTTACAAAGCAACTAGTTTGACAGGAGCAATTGAATAATAATCCAAAAAAATGAAAAAAGTAATTACATTACTTATACAGTTGGTGTCAAGTTTTGATGAATGTTCCAGTATTTATTGTATTTATAAGTAGCAAGTCTTAATGAAAAAGTCATGCATTGTGTGAATTTCCTTAATTATGTCCTTCCAGTCCAAAGATTTTGGTGGTTCCGCATCAAGCCACCTGCGAGTTATAGCTTTCTTTGCACCTGCTATTAATATTAGTAGGAGATATCTATTGGATTTCCTCAGCTCTTGGGGTAAACTACCCAGGAAAACTGTAGTAAAATCACAGCGTAAATTTAAGTCCATTTTAGTATTGATTTCTTTTATCACTCATGACCAGTAGGATGCGATCTTAGTACATTCCCAGAAAACATGAAAATGTCCTGCAGACACATTCCCACAGTTCCTCCAACATTTTGCATTCTCAGTGTCGTTACAATGTTTACTTTTAATGTTAGGGTTAGGGTGTAACAAAAAAAATGCACCATGCATGTCCAGGAAAATTCCCTCCATAGGTCAGAACTTGACATGTGGATCACAGGTTTACAAATTTTTAACCAAAGATCATCAGTTATTGTTATTTTAGTTTATTTTTACCATTTAACCTTAAGATATGTTGTAGCACATTTTCTCTTTTTGTTGATATGAGTATAGTTTTGATATTTTTCTTTGGGAGGTCTTCCGTTGCTGGAACCTAATAAGATTTTAAGTATACCTGTCTGATCCTCCTCCAAAAATGTGATATTTTTATTGTAATGGTATCTTGGCTGAAGGTGTCTATAGAAATCACATTCTTCCACGTTATAGTTATCTTCAAGTTCTTTAAAACTCGTTAATTTAGTATTGCTTGTAATCTTCCAGTAACTTGTTATACCCTTTTGTGACTACTGTGTAAATCCCATGTCGTTTTAATTAATGACTCAAATTAGGCACAACCTTCCATTAAAAGCTCTTGTTCTGCTTGGGAGAAAAACTGTGTGCGTTCTTTGGCCATGCTGAACAGCCAATAGCAGTGTTGCTGATCATTGTTTCTACTATCGACACATTTTCTCTATCAACACAGGGGGAGTGTTGGCCTAGTGGTTAAAGCAGCATGCTTGAACTCAGAGGATACAAGTACCCGGTTCGATCCCCAGCGCCGTCACTCTGGGTCCCTGAGCAAGACCCTTAACCTCCGATTGCTCCCCGGGCGCCGCACATGGCAGCCCACTGCTCCCCAAGGGTGATGGGTTAAAAGCAGAGAACAAATTTTGTTGTAATGTATGGATCAATGTATGTTTCAATGACAATAAAGATGATATTACTATTACTATTTTCCCTTTTAAACCGACGCATGAACGCGCAGTTATCTCAGATAACTCAATCCAGCGATACTAATCATAAACAAGTGTGTTCGAAGAACCCAATTAGCTGGAACATGGTTAGCACGATGAAATTATATTGGGTGTCTCATTTGATCTCTGATGTTTTAAGCAACGTACGAAGAATGGGCCCCTGGTTTTAGGTTTTCATTGCAAACATAAACGTTAGTTGATAATTTTGCTTATGCCAAAACATTTTGCTTTTGCAGAATTCAATGTTGATTTACAATTTTGTTGTTCAGAGAAGAGTGCATATGTATTGTACATTTAAACATTTCTGTTAAAAATCCAAACATTTCAAAATGATGCACTTTTATGCACCATTTTGAATGACTAGCATTATTTTTTGTTACTGTGGAGTTGATTCTAAATTTCTACCAAGTGATTGTAAAAAGAAAGCTTCCTTGTGCTTCTACTTTGATCTATAAAAGATTTTGTGAAGAGATATGCTTTGCTTTGTCAGTTTTTTTATATTTTCTCCAGTGATAAGTGTCTTTCTTTATGCCACACTCAAGTGCTATTGGAAGACATGAGCGGTCCCTAGGAGAACACAAAATATCAGGTTAAAATTTAAAAATGAGTGTTTTTACAATTTAAACCCAGGGATTTTTTGATAATTATATAAAAAAAATTTAGCAATTGAAATTAAATTTTTAAACCTTTTAGAAATAGTGGTTCCCACCAGGCGTTGGTATATCAGTGGTCCCCACGGTGTAGTAAAAACGTGTATGTGTGTGTGTGTGTGTGTGTGTGTGTGTGTGTGTGTGTGTGTGTGTGTGTGTGAAGCCTCAGAGAGGATTTGGTTCACAGCGTCTCGACGTCCCGTCCGTCGGTGATGATGTCATGGGAAACTCTTCAGCCCACCTTGGGGGCTGAAGAGTGTTTATTTGTAAACTCTCTGTTTCCCTGCAGGAGTCTGTTGGCCACATTAGAGGGCCGGGTTTAAGGTCCTGAATAAAAGCCCCGTCTCGTCTGAAGGGAGCACGCTGTAACCTTACCGCGCTGAAGCAAGCGAGTGAAAATGTACTCCAGCTTGGACAAGATGTAAATCATTACTCTCTCCTTTGATGCTCTTCCCATCTCTTCCTCTCGCTTTCCCGTCTCCCTCTTGTCTACAGTACGTATCGTTTCTCTCGACCATAAACTCTGGGAACGGATCCCTGCTGCTGTCCTGCTGGAGCACAGCCCCCCCCCCCCCCATCCCATTTTTTTGGTGTGGCGTACTGAAAAACAGATCGACTTGGAGGAGCTGGAAACATGAAAAGAGCGAACTAACTACAGGGGATAAACGCATTCCTGTGCAACTCGACCTGCTGCTGCTGCTACTGGCCGGTGGCAGGGGAGGGGGAGCGCGCCGCGAGACACACGGATGGCTCAAAGTAAGGTGGAAAACGGGAGGGGTGGCTCCAAATCTGAGCTCCCTCAGATCTAGCATGCAAGCGAGCAGCACTTGACCTTTCCAGCACTAAAGGAATATGACAGCCGTGAAGCCGGCAGAGAGAGAACGTGGTGGGGGCAAAAGGAGGGGAGACGTGAGCGAGAGACAAAAGCCACACAAAGTGCAGGCTGCCACCAAAACAGTTGGTTTGCAATCAACGTCAGTCATCCCCCCTGTCGGGACAGTTTGATTTTCACTTTTCAAATGAGGCGTTTATTTTTGGCCTGATAACAGGGCCGGCTAAATTGAAATTGGCAGCTCGACAATCTACAGATAATAGTCAGCTACGCAGAAGATCATGTGACAAGCCCTTTCTTTCACGTCGCCGGAGCCCCCGCCCTCTCTCTCTCCCGTCAAAGAGGAGAAAAAGGGGATAATCTTAGCAACAATCAGAGGAGGCTGAGAAGGCAAAAAAAAAAAAAAAAAAGGATCTTAAACTGATGGGAAGAGGAGCGAAAGGACGGGGGGGGGGGGGGGAATTGTGGTTTGGGTAATTTGCTGATGATCAGGAGAGGGGTGGGGGGGCTGGCGAGGTAGGCTGGGTGAGGGGTGTACAGGAGAGGTGAGGATAGAAAGAGAAAAGAAGGGAATTACTTTAATGTTTCTGGCAGCATACCAGCTGAGGTCTCAAGGTTATCCCGGCTTTCCAAACTCCCACGGGAAAGGTGGAGTGCTGAGGGCCGATGGGAGGGAGGGGGGGTTGATGGCTGGAGGTGAAACGGAGGAGGGAGAGAAAGATGCCCTTTTCTACACAAGGGAGGCTGTTGCTCGGGGGGGGGGGGGGGAGTAATCCTCAGACCCTCTTGTATGATAAGGTTGGCCCTGGCCCAGGTAGGCGGAGGAGGTGAAGAAATGGCTCTGGGGCTTCCCAGGGCATCTCTGCAGCACAGCAGCAAAACCGAGAGATTTCATAGATGTTAACTGGAGTTGTTACAAGCAAAACAGGGAGATAAAAATATGTTCAGCTCATTCCCACAGTGACATTTCAGACTAATGCTGTATCTAAGCAGCAGCTGCAAAAAGTATTAATACCTATTCAAATATTTCACAACTTGTTAAACTTTAGTTTGGTCTGTGATAGACAAACATAAAGTGGTACAACATTGAGAAGTGGTAGAAAATGATAGATGTTTACCAAAAAAATAAATAAATCTGAAAAGTTTGGCAAGCTTTTGCAGTCTTTTCTAATCAATTTTCACTGGAACGATTGCTGCAAATCTTTTAGGTTTGTCTCCATCACCTTCTATTTGTCTCTGGCAGATTAGATGAAGAGTATCTGTGAACTAGGTTTTAAGTCTTGCCACAGGTTACTGTTAGGTCTGTACTTTGACTAGGCCGTTCTAACACATGAATATGTTCTGATTAAATGATGCCATTGCAGCTCTTGCTGTATATTTAGGGTTGTAATTCCTGCCTCACCCAGTAGGACCTTTTGCAGCCTATATCGGCTTTTCTTCCAGGAATAAAAGCCTAATATTTAGCTGCATCCCACATCCCATAACTCTGACCAGCCTCCCCGTGCTGTGGGGGAAAAACACACCCCCTTAGCATGATGATACTACCACCGTGTGTGACTGTGGGGACAGTATATTCAGCACGATGTGTGCTGTTTCAATCCCGTGCCGAATTAAGCATTTTGGTATGAAGGCAAAATAATGTGTTTTGGTCTCGTCTGACCAGGGCGCCTTCTTCTACGATGTGTGAGTTTTTTCTGGCTTTCTATCAACAATGTCTTTCTCCTTGTCACTTTTTTAGAAAGGTCACATTTGCAAAGTGCACACTTAGTTCTCCTGATTCTATCACATGAGCTGTGGATCTCTGCAGCTCCTCCAGAGTTACCATGGGCCTTTTGACTGTTCCTCTAATTATTGGTCTCGTTGTTGTCGGTTTAGGCCATGTTCCAGTGACGGGTTGAACGGTGCTTTGCGGGATGTTTACTGCTGGGGATGTTGTTTTCTAACCTAACCCTGATTTAAACGTCAAATAAAGTTTCTCCCTGACCTGTGTGCTCTGTCTCTTGTTCTCGCCTATGCTGTTTGTTCACTATTGCTCTCCAACAAACCTCTGAGGCCTTCGCGGGACAGCTGTATTCATGCTGATTAACTGGCCCACTTTTTTTTGCCTGTCACTGTTTACAGGATGAGGTGAGAGTTCATTTCCTTGCTCAGTAGTAGAGCAACAAGTCAAATGTCTCCACAAATCTGAAAAATTGATTTCCATGACTCTGTTTTTTGATTGATTAACTTTGAGCTTTCCAAGATTTTTAATTTAAAAAAGTGCAATTAAACATGAATTACGGTTGCACTTTTTCCTGTTTATCACGCATCATCTCCCGTCTTTTACTGTCGGGGTAGATCTAAAATAATAAATAAACCAGGTTGAGGTTAACGCTGTCTCTTTACGTTCAAACATTTGTTGGGAAAGCATTAACCCCACATCTCTTCATTCTCCATCAAAGTAACAAAACTCTGAGTGAACCGTCAGCTTTTTCATCTGGATGTGACGCTGGGGTGTCAAGAAGAGATTGTCTGTATCTGTTTACTCCAAAGCAGGCTTATTAGAGATAATTGACTCACAGCGCCAAGCCAGTCAGTTGTGAGTGTGCGAGCTGACTCTTCAAAGGCTGGCCCTCTTATCATCTGTCATCAAACTGTCTCCTCAGAAGAAAACTGGGAAAGCCTCGTTCACCTGCAATTCAAATGTTACAGTGCTTACTGAGCGTAAACAGAAGGAAACTCTTCTGTCTGGCTCCATTTAATGTGGATCCAATCATAATTGATGGGATAACGGATAAACTGTTAAGTGTTTGATTGATTAACAAAAGGTTTAAGCAGTCTGCCCCCCCCCCTTTTCTTGTGTGGCTACAGACTTTGAGACAAGTCAACATTATTTCTTTTGAAGACACACAAATACATCAGTCCTGACTAACCAGTGATTTGGCTCCAGGTAATAAATCTGGGGAAGCAATTGTTGTGTTTAAAAGCATTTTAAGGGGAATAGGAGCAAAAGTGAAAGATCCTGTGTAACGGTAAAGTAAAAAAGCAGTGCCTTGCAAAAGTATTCATACCTGTTGAACATTTTCAGATTCATCAGTTTACAACCACAAACTTTATCGTATTCTGTGGGATTTTAGGTGATAGTATCACAGAACGTTGTGCATAATTACTAAAATGAGGGAAAAGATTTTCTAAAATCTTTACAAGTAAAAACCTGAACTTTCTATAACAATAAATAACAGTACAGGTATGGCACAATAGCAAACTTACCAAGACATGAGTGTCCATCTAAAATGACACGCTGGGCCAGAACAGCATCAATCAGAGAGGTGGCCAAGAGGCAGACGGTAACGCTGGAGGAGAGGAGGAGAACCACAGCTCAGGTCGGATGATGTATTTACAGGACAACTATAAGCTGTGTGTTCTTCAAATCTAGTCTTTATGGAAAGGGTGCAAGAAAACAGCAGCTGTTGAAAGAAAGCCCTGCTTGCCGTCTGCCACGACCCAGGTTGGGGACACTGCACACATGTGAAAGAAGCTGCTCTGCTCAGATGAGACCAAAACTGAATTTTCTGGTCTATGTGCAAAATAGTGAAAACTAACCTTGCACATTACCTTGAACACACTATCAAAATGATAACACATAGTGGTGGTAGCATCATGCTGTGGGGTTGGATGTTTTTGATGGGAAGATTGATGCATCTAAATATAGGCTGATAATGAAGGAAAGCCTGTTAGATGCTGCAAAAGACTTGTGATCGGGAGGGAGGTTGCCCCTCCAGCAGGACGAAAACCCTAAACATACAGTCAGAGCTACAATAAAATGGTTTAAATCGAAGCATATTAATGTGGAAGGATGTCCTAGTCAAAGTCCATATCTAAATCAAACAAGAATCTGTGGTGAGGCTTGGGAAACGTGGTTCACTGATGCCCTCCGTCCTCTCTGACAAAAAAGAATGAATACAAATGCAAGCAACACTTTTCAGGTATTTAATTGAAAAATATTTTAAGACTATGTTTTCAAATTTGCTTCCATTTAACAATTTTGTGCTATTTTGCGTGAAGGTGAAGTCCCAATAAAATACACTGAGGTCTGCAGGCTGTTGTGTGTCAAAATAAAACAAAGTTCAAGAATGATTTTTGATTTTTTTTTTTAAGACAGGACACGTTAAGCTATGTTTCTGACCAGGAGAAAAAAATTAGAAAACATTAGAAAAAAATATGTAACTCTGGGAACAGACACTGTGGAAGGAAGTGTAAACCTCATTTTAAGTGGGCACTATGTAGGTAACAAACTACTAGATGACAACCGAAGCACACTAGAAACACACTAGATGAGCATTAATAATCCTACTTCATTTATAGCTTTACTTATGCAGCGCTGCATCACTGGCCCAGAAACCTTTTTATAAATGAAGAAAACTGCAACGGTGAAAATCTACACTAAATCCTTTATCTTTAATCTTTCCTTTAGCTCGACTGTTCAAAAATATGTCCATGGCCAGAGCATCCAGTAAACTGCGGTTCATTTGCATGAGTGGCCCTCACCCCCACCCTCACATCACAAAGAAGCAACAGAAGATATATTCCCAGCTTGCTCCCGCCTCAGGCATGCTAACCAGAGACTCAGGCCAACTCACTGGTGCTCTCCCTAACCACTTCCTCCTCACTGCTGCTGGGTTTGACTCACCATGACCTCTCACCTTTCGGCGCTGCACCGACTCCCCCACACATGCAAATAGCGCTGGTCTGCTCCAGGAGGCATTAAAAAAAAGAAAAAAAGAAAAGGAAACGATGGAGGGAAAGAAAAGAGAAGAAATAGAAGGAGCGATGTGGATGGATGGAAGCTCGGGGAGCTGATGTTGGTGAGGAGAAACGAGACCCCTAAAGGAAGCTTCTCGGTCTCTGAAGTGGAAGGAGGCCATGGCAGCTGTCTGGGGAACCTCTGCTCTGCAGCCCTGCGCCGAGGCCTTAAAACATCTCCCTGTTTGAGGCAGCCAAAACGCATCCCAGCTCCTGTGTCTGCGAGGCTTACAGTGACCCGTGCTGATCTCTCTCTCTCTGTGGTGTTGTTGTTGGTGCCTGCGCGGGCTCGTACGGGGGAAAACGAGCACCTTTACTGTACTTAATGTTTTCCTTGCTCCCAGGCTGCTCCGGGCTCTTCGGTCTGTGTGTCTGAGGGGAGGCAGGCAATGTGCGCTGCTGCATCTGGAGAGTCTCCAAAAAGAAGGGAGAAAAAAAAAAAAAAAAAAACCCTCATCTCCTCCCGTCTCTCCTCCTTCTGTTCTCTCTGCTCGGAGGATCTGTCAGTTCTCCTCCTCTCTCTTTGTCCCTGCTTTGATCCTGCTCTCCAAGCCTTGGCTGGCCTCGCTAACAGCAGCTGAGCACAGGTCCTGCTTCACTCCCACTATAACAACACATATTCATTCCGCACTGGGATGAAGCACCAGAGCACACACACACACACACACTTTCGCTCGCCAGTTCACTTAGCCCTCGGTAGCGCACTCCAGAATCAGTAATAACAGACTCTGCTATCGTCTTGTGCAACTTGTCGGAGCTAATTGCTTTCGCACGGCGTTCTGTAAACTGTTACACGGCATTCGCACCGCGAGCACCCTGGGTGATGGGTCACTCTGCCTGATTGTGGGTGACGCTTCTGCTGGGAAATGCTAGACTTGGGCATTTTGTTTAGACGTAGCATGCTGCAGAGGTGGGACCCAGGCATTACTTCCCAAGTCATAGGTAAGTTTCAAGTAAAGACTGCTAAGTCCAAAGGCAAGTCCAGGTCCTATGGTTTAAATTTAAAGCCATTAACAAGTCAGAATGAGCTATGTTGTCTGTCCCACTTTACACAAAAAAATAAAACGTAAAATGTTTGTTTAAATGTCACAAAGCCTCTAAACAAATGATTTCATAAATGTTTAACTTCTTTCTTGAGGGCATTCAGCCCTGCAATGGACTGACAACTTGTTTAGGGTGTGCCCTAACTTTTGCTTATTGGCAGCCAGGATCGACTCCCTAACCCGACCGCCTTACAAGACCCTAAATATGACGCTGCAGAGGAAAATGAATGGATGGACGAAAGCAAGCATAAAACAATTACTATTAAAAAGATAATTTACGCGATAAAGTCATAGTTCCAAACAATGTTAACTAGTTAAAAAAGCAAGAAAACTCCTTCTCAGTGCTTTTGTCTATTGTTATTAAACTTAAAATAGATAAAACATATTTTATTTATAAAACTATTCTTCTTTAAACCTGTCAGCACAAAAGAAAAAACATGCTTCGGCACTGCAAGAAAGCAAGAGGCATCTCTGAAGTTCTGAAATATAGCTCAACACTATTTGTCCCTGCAATTATCACAGTGTATGGATGACGCACAAAACACCTTTTACGTTTAATGTAGTCAAGTTAAAGATTCACTAAACTGCAAGCTTGTGTTTTTAGAGGAGCTACAGATGCATTTAATTTACAGAACAATAAATTACTCAATTGGGGCTTCAGAATGATGCCGCCATAGCTAAAAACTCACTCAACTGGGGCACAGGAGGCTGGCACTCCTAAGACGCTGAACAGAAAAAAGTTTTGTTTAAATTCAATCCCCTGTAATATACTCTATATTATATTATTACTATATTCTGATGACAGATGTAACTGTGAGACGCTCACTGGACTAAAAATGAGATAAGAAGCAGGTAAAGTGTGAAAAAAAAACACCCCTGCAAGACCTTCAGAGAGCCATGGGAATATTTTATCAAGATGACTTTCAAAGACTCCAAAAAGTCGGACTCCATAGAAGAAAAGTATAAAGAAAATAGGTGGATTTGGGCTGGCACAATATTGCACTAAATAAAGTTAAGTTTTTATTTTCTCTGCTATCAGCCAATTGTTGCTGTATGAGAAGGTAAATTGGATGTCTTGAATAGCCGTGTTTCCATCAACTTTTTATGTGTGCATTTTGAAGTATTGCATTAGAAAAGTTTGATGGAAACTCAAAATTTGAAGTAGCCTTCTCAATTTTGCAAAAAAAATTAATGTTTTTACACTCACCTGAAATGGTTTTTGGCTTTTCCGAATACGCTTTAATGCGCTAAACGGAAGAAGGAAACACATTTGCCGAATAAGTTCTGACGTAGCGAACGTTTTCCTCACGTGACTGATCGACTGTCTCCGCTGTCGGCCTCTTTCCAGGTCTTCCGATAACGCGCCAGAACACGGCTGGAAGTCTCCAGGACAGCAAGTGACATCGCCAGTACTGGTTTGACATGACAAAACAATTCCAGCTTGCCCGATACGGTCACATTCCTGAAAACCTCTCCCCATTGGTCTCAGATGTGTGGTCCATGCTAGTTTGCAACCTCTGCTCCCTGTTTATTACAGCCATGCAATGCGTAACGTCAACTTCTGAAGAAGTTATGCTCTACCTAGCCTGATAAATCCGTTCTAAACCAATGGATGGAAACACGCCTGATTTGCTGCTTTTTTTTTTTTTTAAATCTTCTTTTTTGTTTGTGACATTTTAAAAGTCACCCCCACCCCATACCCCCACCACCACCCACCACCCATCATTGGAGCTTTACGTTTTTGCATTATTAGAATGAAACTTCAGAATCCAGTCGGCAGCCGCCTGTGCTGCACATACACATCGCTGCTCACTTCTTCTGGAAATGTAAGCAGTTCTGGTGACTTGTTGACTGTGTTAATCACAGTGTAGGCTCTTGGATAAGTCAGGTCAAACACTGTGCTACAGGCATCCGGCTTGGGGCGGCAGTCTGTTTTCACACAGTGCCATCCTCAGTTTATATGCAGCATCCACATTTAACACTAGACTTCTTCTGCATAGACGCTCTGAACCCACCTCTCCCAGTTGCCAAGAGTCCCCTCTGGCAGCAGCTCCTTTCACCAATAGCTTACACATTAGTGCGCCGGGTGGCAGAGAGACAACATTCTTTCTCCTGTATACACCCAGAAAGTCCTTGGTTAAACTACAATATTGCAGTGTGCGGCGGTCCATAGACAGGGGAGGCCAATAAAGATATGAGTCCTGGGAAAATATGAGCAGAGGTATGAAAAGCGGAAGAGGGCAGATAAAAGGAGAGAGGGCTGATATAAAACGGCAGATAAGAGCAGGAACGATAAGAAGGATCAGGGTAGGCGAAAGCCATTCGCGTTTTTATCCTCTTTGTTGTTCTGTCTGCTCCTTGTCAGAAAGCCGCCCGTGTTTTTTTTTTATCGGCCAATTGTCTCTAAGCAATACGCTCTCAAAGGTTTTCACAAAACAGAGCCGCGCTCCGCTGAGATCTCGTGCGTTTCCCACAGATCTGCGCGCAGGTAACACTCCGGGGACCGACGCGACGGCCAGGTGCGCCGGATAAGACTTCCACCTTGCAAGGGGGACAAGGGGGGAGGGGAGGGGCCGACAGAGCCAGGGCTCCTTGACTCAGTTCACTGCCGGAGACCTCTTGCAACATGAGCGTGAGAAAGTCATTCAGGCGGAGAGTGTTTCAAAACCTACCTTGTCTGCCAAAGCTCCGAGACGTTTGTTTAGGAGCTCTGTCAGTGCCCTTGTGTGCGAGGGGAGCAAAAGAATGAGTCAGGTGCGCAGCGCGCCACAATAGGACATGTCGGTGATGTGTCGGACAGAGGCTGCGCACGGTGGGCAGCCTCCGTGTAGGATTATAGCTGCTTCACGGGAGCATGTACGGAGCACTCTCACTTCTGCCAGTTACGCACACAGGACGCGTGTGCCTCGGCAGTGGCAGTTCACAATAAATGATCATCACTTTTCATCGTAACCACGTTGCTTTTAGGCTAAAGTCTGGCAGGGGGCGCCTCTAGAAAGTTTTAACAGGGGTGGTCAGATGAGGGAAACGGGTCATCTTTCATCTATTGCTTTAAATAAAACTTTAAAGCAATAGAAGATTTATAGAGTTTCATGACATAACACTTTGTTCATATGGGTGGGGTGGAGGGGGGGGGGGGACCAGCTCGCCAAGGGACCAACAGAATGACATGGGTAAGCAAGAAGTTTGTCTGAGTACAATTTAGTAACATTTTACGCTGGAAAATTAACTGTGTAAATAAACAAATAAATGTTGCAAATCATTCAAACTTGACCCAATCGACACTTAATAATGGGGAACCACTATTTAGGGATCATTAGGGAGCCAGTGAAGTTGTGCCAGAAACTTTGGATGAAATCATTATCATTCATTATAACCTGCCTTATTCCTCTTATTCCTCTGACAAATTCATATTCATTAAACAGTTCTGTGATTTTGCAGCCCGGTGCAACTTATTTATATATGGCCAGCGTGACTTTCCGCCAACAGTGCCTGACAATGCAGAAAACAAGGCATTTTCATGTTTTTTTTCTTGACTAGTCTGGTTTGCGTTTTATAATTTCTATCTATCTATCTATCTATCTATCTATCTATCTATCTATCTATCTATCTATCTATCTATCTATCTATCTATCTATCTATCTATCTATCTATCTATCTATCTATCTATCTATCTATCTATCTATCTATAGTTGCGCACATCACCACTGGGTTTAAATGGGTCTGAAGCAAAAACTTACTTATCACATAACAGGCAAGTGTTACAAGAATCTAAAAAAAGGGTTAAATAGCGTCCCTCCTGCTTAGTAGAGAGGCTGAAGACCCGCGCAGCCCCCTCCTGGTTGTCCTTCAAATCCAGCATCTTGCGGCGAACCGCTGGCGACGCCCCGCAGATCCAGGCGGCAAGCCGGCGAGAGGAGCGCCTTCCCCCGGTCGCCTGTGCGCCACGTGTCGCGGTCTGCGCACCAGCTGGAAGTGTGTGAGCGCTCAGTTTAACCTGTGCGCGTCATTCTGACTGTTTCTATGTTGATTCAATCACTTTTCATCGTTTTCAAACATCAAGCGTGGCTTGCTTTTCGAATCTTTTGTTAAAAAAAACACAATGCGATTTATGGGGTTACTTTCTACGCATTTGATCAACTAACAGGTGGGTTTGAGGCTCAGGAATAACATGTTTAATAGATAACGGACAAAACTTTTAGCGTAGGCGATGACAGACAGCTCAAGTTTATAAGCGTCCCCGTTTGTTGAGGTTGCACAACCTAAAGAATGCAGCAGAGCTGCTGCTCCTCCATAAACTCCCAGGAGGCGATAGTTGGCATCATTTTTCCTCCCTTTATGTCCGTCTGCTCTTTCACCTATCTAACTGCAGTAAAGATAAGGAAATGAAATTATGACCCGATATCTACAAAAGCCTTGAACGCTGTGGGGCGGCCACAGGCGGGAAGGAGGAGGAGGAGGATGAGGAAGAGGAGGGGGGAGGCATCGGTGTGAGCTCTGCAGGCTCAGAAATATCTCTGCTCTGGCTCACATTCCGATAAGGGAGCCCGATCCAGCTCGCTCTGTGGGCGTGGTTTTCCCAGGCTTTTAAAACAGCAGCTGCTATTTACCTTCCCCTCTAATGTAAACCACCGCCGCCGCCACATACCCTCCCCTCGCCGCGCACGCGCCCTCCTCCTCCTGCTCTCTTCTTGCAGCCCGGCGGCCAAAACCTCCAACCAGCGCGCGCTCATAAAACATCCTGGCACGTGCTCCACATTCACAGCACCGACGGATGATTAAGTGGCAGATTCTGCAGCGCAGACCGGTAGGAGCTGCGGTGAGATGCGGAAATGCGGAGTGACGTGCGCGCCCAGGGTCACGTTGGTCTGAGAAAGCCGGGCTCGGGACTGGAGCTCAGCCTCTCATGTGCTCCCCTCATGAGGCTTTGAGCTCGTCATGCTGTCATCCCAAGTTGTTTCCTTTACAAATGTAATTATTCCAGTTGGTTGGAAAGACAGCAAAACTCACCTCCCCATCCTGTTCCGATGCAAAGGGTTGGCCCGAGGAAAAAGCGGGCTGTGTGGCTATCCCTAAGGGAATCTAGTTCACTAACGCACATGACAAACACTCTAGAGAAAACCTTCAAGGTTGTTTGAGAGGTAACTTACTGTTGTCCCCTCAGACTATATATATATATATATATATATATATATATATATATATATATATATATATATATATATATATATATATATATATATATATATATATATCAGTGGTGCTCAGCATTCTCTCAGCACCACTGAGAGATTGCTGAGGTTGGGCAATGGCTGCCCCTACAACTGTGAAACATTTATTATTCAGTACCTAATCTATATTTTTGTGCTTTAAAGTTAACATTTTTGAACGCTCGCCCTCAACTCCCTCCATGACGGCAGTATAATAAACTCTATGACTTTTAATATTGCTGTGCCAAAGAATGCCTGTTGCCTTTATGTGGCCACCCATGTGGACACTTTCTGAATGCCCCCCTGGGTTAACAGTCTTAACAAATGTGGTTATTCCACTGTTGTGAACACAGAACAAAATCTCGAAATAAAAAAAGTATATGTGCAGCTTTCTATATAATGTTTTTCTGATAATGCAATATATTGCAGTTCTTCTGAGATGAGCAAGTTCTTGCTGATTGCATTACATTCTGACAACTTTTTAGCAAATGATCCAGTCTTACAGCCTTTTCCCTTCTCTGCACTGCTCTTCAACTTAGATGGAGGGCTAACAATAACATCAACAACAACAATAAAAAATAGATAAATACAAACCGTTTCAAAAGCTGATGAAAAAATATTACCAGATCCCAAATTCTTAGAAGTTTTTGTTGACTTAAAAAACAAGGTGTGAATAAAGGAGTATCCTTATCCCCCGAGCTCTGTGAAGCTTTGTCAAATCACAACTACATTTAGGAGAAATTCAAACTAAAATGTGTCAAATGAGCACTGTAACCCAAGTGCTTTTCATTCATTCATTCATTCATTAAATAATAGAAAGAGGTCCCGACAGATTGCAGGATCACACATTTAGGTCAAAATTGGAGGTTACAGTATTTGAACACTGAATTTAGCCACTTTTTAAACAAAACTTCTGTTATGGCCTTTGCTTGTTGTGGTCCACCTCAAGATTATTGGTGGGGCCCCCATCTGGTCGCCCCATATAAAACCTTCCGGAGGGGCCCTAGAGATTCATTCTGAACGGGACCTAAAAAGTTGCTACATTTAACGAAAGAAGGGAAAAAAAACATGGAAATGTGTGGCAACAGAGTTGTTGTGTTGAGGCTCCTGTTATTTTAATTATTTGCCGCTAACTCGTGCCTGGTAGATAGGAGGTCCTCGTGCCTCTCTCGGTCGGCGGCTCCGCTGTTAATATGTAAACGCTACGATGATTGAAGACTGCAGACAGTTTCCCCGGCTGCGCCCTCAGCCCGGGCCGCGCGCCATTGGCCGCTAGCTCCAGCGGGGCCAGACAGCCAATGGGAGGACGCCGACCACGAGCCGTCCTCCCTCGGGCCTCGTGTCCCTCGCCCTGATTGGTGGAAAGTTACTGTGGGAAAGAAAGTTTGGGAAGTTTCACACGAGCCGTTCGCGTGCAGCGAGAGATATAAATACAAGGCACACGCGGAGAGCCCGTCAGAGAGAGACCGCGTCCGCTGCTGCATCTGCGCGTCACTCTGACGGATTCTAACTCATCGCGGGATTTGTTTCCGACACAGACGGACTTTAAACCCTAGCTGACGACATTCGTTTCCGTTTTCTACGCCGGTGGATGGGAATTTGCTGTCATTTTCTTGGATTTTTCTAATAAAAGAAAGAAAAGAAAAAGAAAAGAAAAGATGCCTGCCGATATGATGGAAAAATCCTCTTCCTCCCCGGTCGCTGCGACACCGGCGAGCATGAACACAACTCCGGATAAACCCAAGACAGCGTCCGAACATAGAAAGGTTGGTATTAGCGAGTAAACCTAACGACAATAACAACAATTTGGGTCGCAGAACGGGCGCTGTGCTCAAAGCGACGATTTTTTTTAACAGCTTGCTTTCACTTTTTAGTCATCAAAGCCGATCATGGAGAAGAGGAGACGAGCCAGAATAAACGAGAGCTTGGGTCAGCTGAAGACTCTCATCCTGGATGCGCTTAAAAAAGATGTAAGTACTCAGCCCTCGTCCTGGTTATTAATAGACGTCCAAACAGTCGGTGTCAGGCATTGGGGGAAAGTGTGCGCCAAACGCTAACCAGGTGCGCTTTGCGCCCCCGCAGAGCTCCAGACACTCCAAACTGGAGAAGGCAGACATCCTGGAGATGACAGTGAAGCACCTCCGGAACCTGCAGAGAGCTCAGATGACCGGTAAGTTCAACATCCCGAAATGATGGATCCCTGCGCGCCGTGAACGCATCTGTTAAAGTCGCTCTTGTTTGCAACGTCTCCAGACGTTCTTATAACACGATCCTCACGCGTTTCCTCCGCCTGCCGCCTGTGTCTCCACAGCTGCTCTCAACACCGACCCCACCGTTCTGGGGAAATACCGCGCAGGATTCAGCGAATGCATGAACGAAGTGACCCGGTTCCTGTCCACCTGCGAGGGCGTCAACACCGAAGTCAGGACGCGGCTCCTGGGCCACCTGGCCAGCTGCATGACGCAGATCAACGCCATGAACTACCCGAGCCAGCATCAGCACCAGCACCAGCACCCCTCGGCCGCCGGGGCGACGCACCCCTCCTTCGGCCAGTCCATGGTGCAGATCCCCAGCTCCTCCCCGCAGGTGCTGCCCATGAACCCCGCGTCCTGCAAAGGGGGCTCCCCGCCGGCCAGCTTACCGTCAGACGCCACCAAAGTGTACGGCGGCTTCCAGATCGTGCCTGCCACGGACGGACAGTTCGCTTTCCTCATACCCAACGCGGCGTTCGCGCCCAACGGCCCCGTCATCCCCGTGTACGCGAACAATGTGAGCACGCCGGTGCCCGTTCCCGCCGCGGTGTCGCCCGGAGCCCCGTCAGCCAACACAGACTCGGTGTGGCGACCCTGGTGAAACGGAATGACCGGCAGAAAAAAAGAAAAGAAAAGAAAAAGACTTTAAAAGACACTTACTAGTTTTAGATCTTTGGTTAGTAGAAAGCTGTTTCCAACCTGTTTTATTTTTCTTGTAAAATGGAAGAGTATGCACTATATTTGTACAGCTAACAGGAAAGTAAAGTTCATATTGAAATGAGATTTGTATTGTGGAAGTCCGTTCACTGCATTTTATATATATATATATTTGGATTGTCTGTTTTTTTTACTGTGTGGCGCCAAAGATATGTTCAATGCTCTTATGCTGTTCTTCGTTTTGGAAGACAAATAAATTTGTAAAGAAATGAAAACGAGTTATTGTCCCAGCGTTGCTTGTTGTAGAAAAGGGGCAAGTTCCCCTTGTCACATTTAACATTTCAGCATAAGTTATTTCCGTTTGCATAACGCAGTTCATGTGCGTTAAAAGCTCATTTCAGTCGTCACTAATAGTTTGCTTTATAAAAACGTAGTTTTGAGAGCCAGAAGTTGGCTTCTCAAAATTAGACCAAATTGAAGCCGCAGCATCTGTGGCGCTAATTTAACCACAGTTCTAACCTAACACAGCTCAGATTGTACAAACGTTTGATTTTTATTGAACTGCACCAAACATGTTCTATTAAACTCCCACTCAAAATAGGCAGTGGTAGAAAAGTTATCGTTCAGCGAAGGTCCACTTGGAGCGCAGTAATCTGAACAAGTTAGTGGGGTAGCAGCATCTGTTTGTGGTGTTACGCACTTGGCTCTCCAGCTGTTTGGGCTTTCTTAAGGGAGCTTTGGGGCTTTGCAGAGGTCACTTACGCCATCTAGCAGCGGAAACCGACACTGCAACCTGATTGGCTCAAGAGAATCAGTATGTGTGTGTGTGTGCGTGTGTGTGTGTGTGTGTGTGTGTTAAGGTTAAAGAGACTCAGCTGTTAGACTGACTGCACTTTGAATCGTCCTGTTACTGAAAAGCACTAAATAAACAAAGTCGCCTTGATTGGGGACTATTTTACAAATTAAAGATGGGAGCTTTTTCATCATTATATGTGATATTAAAAGTATTCTTGAAAATTGGAGACAGACTGACATTCGCGACATACTAGCACAAAGTAGAGCGGCTGGCATTTATTCAAACATTTTTCTTTTCACCGTTGAGATCAATGGAACCACGGTTCACTTCTGTCACAGCCACGAGTCTTTGTGGCCACGCCTCTACCTGCTTTGTCCCTTCTGTTTTTTTTGTTTTTTTTGCAGAACAGTTCAAGCTCAGTCAGACCGGATCATTTCTCTTAAATCTGCCAGAGATTAGGAGTGCACATTCGACTCAGGCGTTCCAACGGCTGAATTTTCTTTATTCTATATTGGGTGCCCTGCTGGAAGGTTGAACCTCATGCTAACACAGGTTTTCTTCTCTGATTCGCACTCCCGTTCCCTCTGACCGGCTCCCCTGCTCGTCGCTGCTGAAGTGAGGCATTCCCACAGCATGATGCTGCCACCACCACAGAGGACACGAGGATTGTTTTGCATGTTAAATTCATTCTTGGTGTCATTTGAGCACAGCATCTTTGTCCCTCTATGTCTTTTGGAAAACCTCAAACGTCTTTATGACCTGCTTTCAATATTTGGCTTTCCTCTTGCCTCTCTTGCCATAAAGGACAAATTTGTGGAGCGCATCACTTCTAGTTCCCCCCCCCCCCCCCCCCAACTGAGCTGTTGCTTGCCGCGCTTCTTGATACCAAACACTCGGTCGGTGTGAATGCGTTTTGTAGGGTACCCCATTGACCTTTTTTGGATGTTTTTGTGTTCGGCAAACGCGCAAAGATTTTCTTCAGCAATCTTACACAAGATCAAGCGCCGATAAAACCTCATCATTACGGGGATCTCTGCAGCCCGTCGCTCGAGCAGCAACATCAATCTGATGGTGGGAAAGCACAGAGAGGAGCCTCGGGCTGTGCCTTTAATCAGGGCTCAGTTCCTCGATGCCAGGGGGCCCGTCGGAGGAATGACACGATAAACACATTGTCAGTGAGCATGTGGTAGCGCTCTGCTCTGCCCAGGTGTGTGTGCCCCCTCCAGCTATCCGAGTGTGGCCCGTCTTTGAAGGGGGTGTGTATAGGGGAAAGGGGGAGGGGGGGGGGGGGGGTGCAGGTGTTTGCAATTATCACTGTGCTAAGAGGCACAAAGTGTGGATAAGTGCCATCATTTTGAATTTCCATCACACCTTTTTACAAGAGGGGGGGCATGCATCCATGTGTGATTGAAGCCATGTGTTCGTTCATGTCAGTGTGCACATGCTTTCTGTGTGTGTGTTATAGGGTGTGGACATGCCTGGCTAAAGGGCACGAGGGGGGGGGGGGGGTGAGACACCGGGGAGTTAAATGGGACGGGGGGAGTTCAAGGAGAGGCCTGCTGCGGAGGCTAACCGTCAGCATCCTGTGTTTTTAGGCCCTCTCTGAACAGGCTCTCACACACACGCCTGCACACAGCGTTCCCACAGCATTCCAGCTGTGCTCGCGCTGGTGTCGAGCTTCCTGCCCCGAGCCCCCGGGGCCACAGCTGGACACGGGACGTCTGGGAGGCATGTGGTGTGACCTGGACAACACCCAGCTGCTGAGCCCTCCCACCCTGCGCCGCTGCCTTTCGACCACTACCCCCCCCCCCCCCCCAACACACACCCCTACCCGCCATCGACATCTTCAGTGGTCGCTCTCCCCCCTCCTTACGGCAGCTTTACGAGCCTCTCCAATTACCCAGTGCAGTGGCCGAGCTGCCGGAGTGACCGCACACATGTCACAACACGACCAGGAGGTTAGCTGCCATGCGTGTCCATTAACTTTTCCCACACTCCGCGTGCATTCAGGGAGCAAAAAATAGGGGGTGAAAAAAACCCTCTGCTTCCTCCTTGGCTCCGTAAGTGCTACCATATGGTCCACTCTCCTTCTCTTTCTTACACAGTCCTCCTTTCTGTCTCTACATCTCTCTCCCAACCCATCACTGGGGCTGGCTTTGATTGCAGCCCAGACAAGCGAGAGCTTTATGATTTAAGCCCAGAGCTTGCTGTACCAAGCCCTGGACTCGCATTCAAGCCAAACTCTTTTCCCTCCCCTCTCTTTCCCAGTTCCCTTGCAGCCCCCGCCTTCTCCTGCAGTTGCAGGGGAAGGCTGTTTTCTGGCAGGAAATGAATAGCTCCCAGATGAGCGCAGGAACCTGAGAGGTCGTGAGAAAGAGGCGAACCCCCCTCCGCAGGCCCGGCTTGCTGCCAGCCGCCGGGGGAATGTGGGAGAGCGCCTCTCTGACACACGCATCAACCCCTCTGCCCTCCACCACACCGCCTGACTGACTGCCTGCCCGCCTGCCTCAGCGCTGGGCCCCGAGCCTGGAAATAGACTGACAGACGGGGCAACCGCCACCGAGGCAGGCGGCGCGGTTTCGTCAGCCAGCCAGGCAGGGAAAGGGAAAGCTGTGGGAGGGGAGGACGGAGTGTTGGACTTGTGTGGGCAGAAGTAGATCGACTTGTGCGTTTGCACTCATAATCCTGACCCAAGCACGCATCACACTGCATAGTTCGAGCTAGAGCTTTATTTTCCTTCGATTCAACTCATGTATGACCAATTTATACAAATTTTGTTTGCAGACAGACACACATGTCCATACTTGATAACAACTCCCCACCCCTCTCTCTCTTTCTCTCTCTCAGACAGGTGTTCTCTGTCAGTGGAAAATGGTTCTCCCTTTACTTTAGGTCTCTGACATTTACCCCTCCTGGGGGCCACCGCTGTTATTGGATGTGGTCAGATGTTTAATTATAGTTGTGCAGACCTATTCCAGGATCTTTTTTTTAAATCATTGTTCTGCATCTGCATGTCATGCTCCGATGAACTCATAGTGGAGAGAAGATCAGATGTTTAGTGGCCAAGTGGAACAGATTGCAGTTCATGATCCTGTCTGTCGGCCCGGCCCAAGAGTGTAATAGTGGTTAGCAATGTTTTTGATAGGCGGCCTAAAAACGAAGCCGCATTTAGCCTCCGCGTAATGCCGTATCATCCGTTTAGACAGGAAGTCAGAAATAAACGGTACACAGAAGTATAGTACCTTACAGAAATGCTAAGAATTAGCATGTTTTATCAGAATATAACAAAATATTAATGTATTTTGGTGCAACTTTATGCGATAAATCTACACAAAGTAAGAAATAATTGTACAGCGGAAAGAAAAAGATTCATAATTCTTTGAACACATGAAAATCCGACTGCGATTTTTACCAGTTTTTCTTCACAAATCATCTCAAGCTCAGTCAGACTGGATGAAGAGCATCTATGAACATCAATTTCTAAAACCATACCACAAAAACACACGGATCTGCTTTGATCTGTTCGCTCTGGCTCTATGTTCACTAATGTCCTGCTGGAAGGGGATCCTCCACCTGAGTCTCAAGTCTTTTTTTGCAGCCTCTAACAGATTTCTTTCCTGGTTTGTCCTGCTCCATCCGTCCTACAATCCACTCTGTTTAGCTTCCTTGTACCTGCTGAAGAAAAGAAGCCCTACAGCCGCCACCATAGTTCACTATAGGGATGGTGTGTTCATGGTGATCTGGAATGTCAGTTTTGCCCATAGGTCAAAATGTTCGATTTTGTTCTCGACTGACCAGAGCCCCTTTTTCTGCCTGTTGGCTGTGTCCCTTACTATTAGTAGTCTCTCCCATAGAAAGTACTCATGGTTCAGTGCTTCCCTGTTTAACTGCATTTCTCTCCTGAATGATGTTATGGATGGCGTTACTGCCGTATCTATCTTTGTTTTATTTCCAAATAGTCATTTTTTGTTCTCTTTTTGTTGAAAGGAAAGGTTAGGAATTTTCAAATGTGTCCATTTACTGGGCTGCAATCTCTCTGCCGTCTGAGTATGAAAATGTACATAGAAACAAGAGCCCACACATGCGTAGGCTAATTTCATCTGTTCTGTGAAGGCTTTGGAGGTTTGTTAGAGGACATTATAGAAACAGCATTATGAAGACCGAGGACCATAGCAGACATGCCAGAGAAGTTGTGGTGGAGTTTAAAGCTGAGTTGGGTTATGAACAATGTCCCACACGTTGAGCATCTTATGAAACACACAGAGTGAACCATATTAAAAAATAGAAATAGGACAACTGCAGCAGTACCAATACATGGCTGCCCACCTAACGTTGCAGACCAGACAGGAAGAGCACCCAGGAGGTCCAACTCTGGTCTTACAAGACAAGCATGAAAAAGAAAGGTATAAGAGTGATATAAAACACCCCTTTTAAAGTTTGTCGTAAGCCATGTAAGCTCCAAACTTCAACCACACACAAAACTTTTTTTATGCACTGAGTAGCAGCCACCCATCATACCAGTGAAGCTAAATGAACACGTGTGTCTTTGTGTTCTCTGTGAACCAGCCAAGACAGTGTCCATCTGTGTCAGTGTCAATCAGGCTGCTTTTCACAAGCATTTTGTTTTTAGAATTAGCATTTGGAAAATGAGAACCATAAAAGTCTGGAAGCACAAAGGATTTTTGTACTTTAGCTTTTGTTCCAGCACTTGTTTAGGCTACACAAGAACTTTGGTACCCTGAAAAAATTAAATTAAGGGTTTGACGTTTGACTTATTTTCCACTAAATGCAGGACTTCTTGATTTTACACTGGAAATCTATGCGCTTACATATGGCTAATAATAAATAGCATATTCCATTTGGCTCATGTTGACTCAGATAGAGGGAGCTTGAGATGATGTCTGGTTGCTTAGAGAAGGGCACCCAGATCACATGGATTTAATATTCACTCCACTATTATTAGTGAATCGGTCATAAAAGTTATTTTGTCCCATTGGTTGTGCACCTAATGACTCAGACCCTGTTTAACTCCAGACAGCATGCCCCCCCCCCCCCCCCCTTCATGCTGCTGTTTCCCAGAGTTCCTGTCGTTCTTTCCCATACTGTCTTTGTCTCCTACGAGCCCGGTTGGTGCCGGGCTCCTATGGTAACCTGTGGGCCCAGTAAACAGGACGAGCTGTGTGCCCACTCCTCTTGGCTCACCCTGTGTGACAACAAAATCCCCACCAGAGGCTCCCACTGCCAGCCAATTCAAATGTCAGCCATGCCGTTTGAAGTTGCAGGCCACTATGTAAATCCACGGTGTTTCTCACCACTCACATGCCAGAACAAGAGCGTCGGCGAAAGGTGGTCCTGTGATGCTAGATGATAGCGCCTTTCATGTTATCCAGTCTTTTGAAGGCTTTATTTTATCCCTCTAGCCTGTCTACACAGTTTTAATTTGTAAATATCCCTTTTTTTTACTGTTTGTGGTGTGTAGTTTTGCAGCAGATTGACTTGACGAGAGCAGGACATGGCAACCATATGTGGATGTCAGTGGAAAAGTTGGCACATCCTTCAGCTCTGAGCGGTGACAGTGATGACCCTATCAAACTGCGCCATTGTTTGACCTGTCCTCCAGCTACTCTGAGACCCAAGGCAAATTGAGTGGGAGGTCTCACTCCCTCAAGAGACCAACACAACAAACAAACAGAACAGGCAAACAAGTTCCCACCACACTACAGTCCAGACAACTGCCAACAGTGACAGTTGGGTTGGTGGTGATAATGCACAAAGAGGTTCTTCACGGAGCACTTGGGGAGACCCGCTTTGATCTCTCAAAGCCAAGTTTTTTTCTATAGTGGACTGAGACCCTCAAAATGTTTTCCCAGGTTTAGAAATGCACACATTATAAAATGCATAAGATAGAAGTGAAATTTTTAGTCCACACGAGTGCTTATACCGTTGCTTTGGGTTAGCCTGCCTTATCCATTAAAAAACCCGTTCTTGTGTGTTTAGGTTCCCTGTCAGTCGTCAGCCCCCAATTACATTTAATTATCTATAAAGTAATGTCAATAAAAACGCTGTCTACAAATTTCCACTGTCATATTCTGCATGTTAGGGTAATTTTTATGCAAGTATTAATCTAAAAGCTGTGAGTCCAAAGTCTTGTGAATGCAACTCTAATTTCGACGACTATGAAGTCTTCACTGGCACGGACACAAATTCAAGTTTGTGGGTGCAACTAGACAAATGTTGAAATGACGTCACAGAGGAGCATAATTGGACACAACGGAAGTCTCTGCAATGAGAATTTCAATCCGGGATTGGGATTGTCCATTTTGGCTGTAGTTGTATATCTGAAGCTGTCTGGTTGACATTTGGGGACTGTTTGTAAGCAGTAGCCAGATTTAGAATGATTGTTAATTGCTAGGCTAGTGAGCAAAAGCAACTGCTCTTGGTGCTTGTGAGTGTGTTGAGAGTCAAGATGCTTATCGCCATGCTGTGTGACGGCAGCAGAGTCAAAGTGAGCGGTGTTAACTTAATAAAATCAATATATTATGTCAGTCATACCAAAAAAAGCATCTTAGCCTTATGGAGCATGTTAGCTAATGCTAGTTTGTGGCTGTGCTGAAGCTCATTGGGAGCGGGGGAAGAAAGTAATGAAATCTGACCACCATGGCTTCTTCAAATCCCACCAAAAATTGTCAATCCGACCAATTGTGTTTACACACACTCCTCCTATACCACAAGAAACTCATTGCAGAGACGCCTGTCTTGCTCAATCACAACCTGTGACGTCATTTCAACACTTGACCCCTATATTTGAATTTTTATCCACAGCAGTGAAGACTTTGTAGTTGTTGAAATTAGAGTTGTACACACAAGACTTTGCACTTACAGCTTTTAGATTGATACCCACAACGTTTCTCTGACTCACATACAGTATATGACAGCAGAATTTTGTCTACAGTTATTTCATTGACAAACAAATAAAAATATGAATGTTTAGAATCATCAATACATCTTCTTGACAGCTGTCTCACTTTACACACAGACCATGAGGCACTGAAACGGACATGGAACAGTATAACGGAAGGAACCAGTGACGAGAGGAGAAAACCAGGAATATCATATACAGGGGAGAGTGAGGAGAAAAGGCATGGAGAACAGGTGTGAGTAGCAACAGCTGAGATCCTTGAATGGAGTCACAGGTAACAGAACGCCAGACCAGGTGTACCTATTATGAAGAGAAAAAAGACGGAGAGAACAAAAAGTTAAAAATTGAAAAAACATCAAAAATGCAAATAGGAGAACAGTAGGAGAACTCAGCAGAGTGAGAAAAATAGACCCTGATGTCCTCCAGCAGCCTAAGCCTATAGCAGCATAACTATATAAATAGCTCATGGTAACCTGAGCCACTTTTGTCAAAAAGGAAAGTTTTAAGCCTAGTTTTAAAGGTAGACAGGGTGTCTGCATCATGGACCAAAACTGGGAGTTGGTTCCACAGGAGAGGAGCCTGATAGCTAAAGGATCTGCCTCCCATTCTACTTTTAGAGACTCTAGGAACCACCAGCAGACCTGCAGTCTGAAAGCGAAGTGCTCTGGTAGGAACATACGGGGTAATCAGAGCTCTGATATATGATGGAGCTTGATTATTAAGGGCTTTATACGTTAGAAGAAGAATTTTAAATTCTATTCTTGATTTAACAGGAAGCCAATGAAGGGAAGCTAAAATTGGAGACATATGATCCCTCTTGTTGATTTTCATCTCAACTCAATAGGACACTGGTCTATCATAAACATGAAAACAAGCTCCCTGTCCACAGTAAAGTGAGTTTTTCATTACCATCACTATGGACTAAGAATGTATTAATCAAGAATGATGCCCCTGCTCCAAGACTGCCACCTCCGAACTTGACTCAAAGTTGCAGCTGCCCACATGGATAACCCAGATGCTGTATATGGAGAAGTTTTATAGTCAGATAAGAAAAGAGGTTAAGCTAAGAGTTATGCTCAGAGGAGTCCAATCTAGGTTTTGTAGACCTAAGAACAACAAGTTCAGCTTTAGTGCTGTTTCTTTGAAATGACGGGAAATTAAGTAGGAGGACAACATCCAAATTCACATACTTCCAATCAAATCAAAAATGGGAAGTTACTGCCACACCTGCAAACTTGTTGGCCACCTCACTGCTTCATTCAGTCAGAGAGCCTACATATATATTTGTTATTCATACAAATTTAAGGTAGGAGAGAATGTGCTTTAGTAGGTATTATTTATTTATTTTGTCATTTATTCATACTCATGTCTGAGCAGGATATAGCTGAGTGTTTAAAACAGAGCAGTGGTCTGAAACACACACAGGTTTAGCGATAGGCGAAGTCAGCCGAGCAAAGCCCCCGAGCTCAATGCTGTACAAATTATGTGGGCTGTGTTCATTATTAAAGGGACAGAAAAACAATCAATTTCAATAGTTCTACAAATTCTGTCAAGAACATCAAATATCTGACCAGAATCATCTCAGAACCTTACCTACTTAGTTACTTACTAACTTGTTTAATTTTCTACTTTCTCTTACTTGTGTAGATTTAGTCATATATACAGCATGGGCTGCACAGAGGAGCAGGTGGTAACTCTGTTGCTTTGCAGTAAGAGGGTTGTTGGTTCCAATTCCCACCCTGAGGTCTTCCAGCAGGGAGATTACACGTTCTCTGAGTACCCTCACTTCCTCACATTAAAAAAACATGACCTGTTGGCTAGCTGTTCTCTCCAAGTGTGAATGGCTGTTTTTCCAGTGTGTCTTTGTGGTGACCTGTCCAGAGTAAGCTTTTAACACACCTTTATCAGGAGCACATATTAGTGCTTGGGCTGCTGCTAGGAAACCCTTATTGCATATGTTTGCATCTAGGGCTCCTTGTGTGATATTACCTGGAGTGTGATTCATGAGGAGCTGCCCGGTGACAACAGTAGTTCACACCCTGCATTATCAGATGGTCAACGTGCGAGTTGTTCTGGAATCTTTTAATCACTGGATGCAGAACAGGTCCTAGGACTTTTTGAAAATAGTAAATTCTAGATATACAGTGCTTTGCCAAAGTATTCATGCACCTATTGCATTTTTACAGTGACAAACAATTATTTTTTTATTGGGATTTTATGAAGTAGACCAATACAGCAGTCCATAATTGCGAGGGGAAGAAATGTGACGGGGTTTTTGCAGGTTGCATTGTGAAAGGTGTAGCTGGTTCTGTGTTGGGCCCCCGTATTCTGATGCCCCAACTCAAATACAGCACAACCCGATGCTGATACCTTAGTAAACAGATTTCACCTGTGTGTAGTTTTTATTATAAATGTAGGGGTGCTGTGAAAACCTCACAAGTTTGCTGGAGAATATGGGTAAATAAAAAGCATCGTGAAAAGGAACGCAGCAGACAGGTCAGGGATGAAGTTTAAAGGAGAGTTAGGTAGTTTTCCATATGTTCCTAAAGCCTTTTGAACTCAAATTTGTCCAAATTCTTACCGATTGCCACCCGATTCTTCTTTTACGTTCCCTAAAACTTGACTTGTTTTGTTTTCTGTTTGTTTCAGTTTGGTAGCTGATTGTTCGGTGTGTGTTTGCCACCATTGAGGTTTATTGCATCATGGCGGTATTCAGAGACATGAAATGGCATTATCCCACTTCCTCCTTTTCCATCTGTACAAAAGCAGCATAAATTATGACGTGGACCAGAGCTTAATCCTCTTTCCCATTTTGGATGCAGTGGCAGGAACCACAGAGGAGCTGGTCGCAGAGATATGACCACAAGACGCAGCGTAAACAAAGGAGCCCAGTGTGCGTGTGAGTGTTTGAAGGTCTGCACAATAAAGAGTAAGTCCATGTCATTTAGAGGGTGTGAGCGGATGATGCACAGAGTGTTTGGGTGTTGATCTTTTTTCTAAATACACTAAAGAAGCCAGAGTGTGAATCTCTCAGAGACAGAGGGTGTTTTTCCTTCATGTGTGTGTGCTCTTTACCTCCCACCTCATTTGTCTGTGCAACTTCACCTCTGCAGAGCGTGCTTCCAAACACTCCTACAAGAGGCTGTTATCTCGGCTTCAGTTCGCATCATGAATGAGACTAATGTTTGTGCGTATGTGGTCGCGGTGTTGAACTTTTGTTTCCTGCAAGTTGTCCATGGAGTCTTCCCTTGTAAATCCTGGCTTCTCTGGTGTCCGAAGTGTTTATTCCAGAAGCTGTACTGAAGCCACCGAGCGTGGGCACAGGAAATAAAACCTCAGAAGTAACATCTATGAGTGATGGCGCTGCATCGAAAGGTCGAATGGATGAATCTTCGATTTGAAGGTTTTTAAAGTTTTCTAATGTTTTTATTTTTGGCTGTAGGAGCTTTTCTTGGACGCTCCTTGTGTTTATCTTAAAGATAATTTTACAAATCGACAAGATGCGACAGCCTCCTGTCTGTGCTACAACAGCTACTCTCCCCTCAGCTCTTATGGTGCCTTCCAGCTTGAACTCTAAACATTTTAACAAGTCATAACGGCTGACCGCATTTCATTTTATTGGGATTTTATGTGATAGACCAACACTAAGTTGTGCACAGTTGTGAAGTCAAAGGAAAATGAAAGAACTACAAATTCATTCATACCTCTACCAGATTTAGATTTTAAATCATTTTCCTTCAACACAGCAGCTTATTTCTGATGGGAAGTGAGACATGAATCTCTCAAAAGATAATCAAACAACCTAAAAGGAAGTGCATGTTTGAGGGAAAACATTTACATTTTACAAAAAATGGCATGTTGAAAAATCGTCATATCCTTCTCAATAATCAATAGAAAATTACGGCTGGCAGATTAGGATCTATGGCCCAGACTTGATTCTGACAGAGAATCTGTGGAGGGAGCTGAATATTAGGGTGATGGCAGAGAGGCCTCCCAACCTCAAAGACTTGCAGCTCATGGCCAAAATAAATGGTCAAAATACCAGTGAAAACATGCAAAAAACAAAAAACAGTTAGCAATAACAAGAGCTTGATGCTGTTCTGTCAGTTCCGCTGATTGTCGAGAGGTATACATCATTTTGACATGCCAGTTCTAAATTAAATGTAAATAAAAATGGACACTCTTTGTAAATTTTTTCATTATTATTTTTGAGAGACCAGTTTCTCATTTCCTATCAGAAACAAACTTCTTGTTTAAATGAAAATAATTTAAACATCCAAGTCTGCCAGGTGTGTGAATAATTTAGGGCTTGACTGTAATTAAGTTTAAATTAAAGCGGAACAATAAAAACTGCAAAGTTTCAGCTTTTCTTCTGCCGCTCTGTATCTCAGGACGCCCGTGTTGAGTTTAAGCTTCTTTCAAAGATGGTCCGTTGTAGCTAAGCAGTGAAAACAGTTTATCTCCTCTTGATTTATTTTATCATGTGTTCAAAAAAAATCCAAGATGAAACATTTACAACTGTCCTTATTATCTCATCACACATAATAGGATGATTTGATCAGCTATTCTTGAAAAAGAACATTTCCTACTTCCTTAACTAAGCCAGCAGACTGTGGTTATCGGACTATGTGATCCTTTGCTGGCATTTTGCTGTGGAACAACAAACTCTCTCTCTCTCTCTCATGCACACACAGTTGCACCTCTGATTTTTCCCACATCCTCCACGGATCCAGTGGTGAGCACCCTCCCTCTTCTCCTGTGGCGCAGGCTGCATGCGACCCTCCACAGACCATATCAGGGTAATTGACAGTGACTGGAAATATGCAGCATCATTGAGCCTCGACCCGTGGAACTAACAGGGTTAGAGCCTCCCCCTTTTGGAAACCAGCCCCTCCTATGGAGCCATCAGTGATATTCAGTTTGTGTTAAAGTTCCCTTTTGCAGGCCCCCGGGGGCCAGATTTTATTAACATATTTTATGGCTAGCCCTTGGATGTGGCTGGGAGAGCTTCAAGCTCTGTATTAATAATAGTCAGAGCCCATAATGGCTCTCAAGGTGATGACAGTGACAGCGAGGCCTGACTGCAGCTGACAAACGCCTCTGCGGGGAGACAGAGAAGTGACTGGCGCTCAATAGGATGAGGAGTCCTGCTTTCTGCGGGACCTCGGCGCGATTGGCTCAGCTGTGCCGCCTTGAAGCTAATCAGAAGGGATTCATGCACTGGATTGAATTTGTCTCATCTACGGTTCTCTCCATCACTTACCGCTCTCCAAATAAATAGCAGGCAGACAATGGGAGCTGTTTGTAAGGACATTTTTCCCACAGTCCCGTTTGTCATGAAAATGGACACACACTGACTCGCGGACAAAGCCACAGACAGACGTGCACTCGAACCCGACTTCCGAGAGTGTCTACAGTAAGGACATTCCTGCACTCCGCACGCCTCGATCATTGTCTGCAGCGGCCTTTCTGCAGACAAAAGAGGCGTCCTCTCTTCCTGCTCGGCCTCGGTGCCACAGCGCAGTTAAATGTAACCATGTTACCTCATAAATGAGACTCTTCTTCCCTCAGTTTTTACAGCTCGCAGACGGCATCTGAACGCATGAGGAGCCCCTTTCACTGTCTGCTATTAAACTGCTGACGTTCTTCAGTAAATGCTACCTTGGCTCCGTTCATTTGACTTATCCAGCCACTAAGGAGAGCCCCTATAAATCTTCACTTTTGTGTGAAGAACATACTCCTTCCAACATCATCCAGCAGCAGTGACTACTGTAAGAAACATTCAAGATGACCTTTGCTGTTGGTTAATTTCCCTCAGACGGAGACAGGCGCGTAAGGAGCCTTTGAAAGTGGACCGTGTGGGTTCCCATACATGAAGGCAGAGGGGGAGAAATTAGGTAAAAGCTTAAGTTTCTTCCTGAACTTGGCGTAGTTTTAAAAGAATGTGAAGCCCGTGACAAAAGCGCCTAAAGAAGAAACGGAGAACAGGTGGTCATCGTTGCACCCCCAGCCCCCAGCCTCGACCCACGGACATGAAATCAACCAAGGGGGTTTAGATTTCAGCGATAAAGACCCCAAGGTTTGTTTGCTCTTTATGTCTACAAAGATGTGTGAAAAGATGGTGGACCTCTAACCCCCACATTTGCAAGTCCCCTTCCTGCCTTGGTGCTGAGAATTCGACGTTCAGGATTTCAGCTCGCAGGAAGTCATCCGTCGACGCTCAGCTGAGAAGGACAGCTTGGATCTGTGGCCTCGGCCACGGCCTGTGTTCCTCAGAAGGGTCTCAGCCGCATGAAAGCCCATATCTGTTTTGTTCAAGGAAATCTTAAGTCTGGAATGAAGCAGACTCAATTAATGTGTTCAAAATGTTAAAATGATAAAATAACCAAAAAGGCAAAAGTTGGTGTCCAAACGTTTTGTACCTGGGGTCAAAATTGCCACATTCGAAGCATTCAGGGGATTTTTTTTCCCCCTATTAAAATCACAAAATAATTTTATAGTGTATTCTGTTGGTTTTTTTTATCTGCAGTAAAGGAAGTTAATGAAGTCGTATTAAATAAACTGATCTTAGATTTAGGTTTCCTTAACTTTCCCTCGGTCTCCGCATGTTGTAATGTCCAAAACTTCTGATGTGAACTTCCGGCATGGATTGTAAAAATGGCGGTGCCCTGTTTCTCTCCAGTTTAATGAATGGATGTGCCCTAATCAGTTTATGAGTAAAAGGTTGCTGGACGTTTTCAGCCCTACTCGCTATGATATTAGAAAGAAAGCACGAGAAAACATGACTGTTAAAGGAAAAGTAAGTTATGTCGTTACTGCCACTTTCCATTTAAGAACAGAATAATTTGTCATGGAAAATGTCATGATAAAAAAATAAAGTTTCCATCTACATTAGCTCATTTTGCTGTGGGGCCGACTTGGTACCATTCCTGTAGTACAGCTGGGGGCCACTCAAAATTATTAAGAACCCCAGGCCTCACTTTGTACACCCCTGGTCTAAAGGATCTGTTACAGGGCTTTTTCCATATTTAGTAATGTTCCAACCACAGCCATACATGTATTTAATTGAGATTTTATGGTATAGACAAATGATTAAGTGAATAGGAGAAGAAAATTCTACGTAATTTTACATTTTTTATACAACAAAATATTTTATTCAGTGCCCTTTACACTGAAACCTTATAAAATCATGTGCAACAAATTGCCGTTTAATTTATAAACATGATTTACCCAAATGTAAATTAATCTGAGGACAAAAATTACTGTTCTGTAAAGGCCTCTGATTGTTGTGTGAGTGATAAAACTGTGGAGAAGTTTAGAGCAGCGTTCAGGTGTAAAACAATATCTAGAGCTTTGGAAATCTCATGCAGCTTCGTTCAACCCACAATATTTAAATGGAAAGATTATGATAAACCGTAAAGCAACCTAAACTGTAAGAGAAGCAGCCAACAGAATCATGGTATCACCGGCATAACTGGAGACATGACAAATGCTTTGTTTGATGTAAAAGTAAACTGCGCACCTCCCTGAACATCACCTCTCTGGAACATGGTGGTGGCAGCATCATGCTTTGTGGTGGCTGGATGTGGAGACCGGGAAACTGTCCGGAGATGGTGAAAAGATTTATGGAGCTAAACTAAACGCAATCCTGTTAGAGGCGACGAAAGACCTGAGACAATGGCGGAGCTTCATCTTCCTGCAGGACGACCACTCAAAATATAAAAATGAAATTACAAAAGCATGGAAGATCACAACACATTCATCTATAAGAATGGCCCAGTCAAAGTCCGGACGTAAACCAAAATGATATTCAAAGGCAAGAACTGACAACTGATGTTCTTTGATATTTTGTCCAGTTTGATTGAGTTTGAGCTATTGTGCAATAAAAGATTTCAGTCTGTAGATGTGCAAATTAGAGGCACACCCCAAAAACACCTACACCTGTCATTGAAGCCTTAGTTTAACAAAGTAGTGACTGGGGACGGCTGAATACAAATGCAGGCTGCGTTTTTCATATGTTTTTATTAGTAATTATATGTTGAAGCATATAAAAACCCATTGAAGTTTGTAGTTGGAACCTGACAAATGCGTTAAAGTTCGATGGTAATTAAGGGTAAGGTTTAACGATATACTGCCAGGTTTGTTGACAAGAAAGGAGGTGGGGGGAAAAAGAGGATTTTGATATTTTCAAAACTGCAAAAAAAATTCATATGTCGTATTTTTCAAAGGTAAAAAGGGCAGCAAACATTTTAGAAAGCAAAAGTATGCAAAATAGTTTCAAAACGTTTTCTATATGAACGGTGGTTGCATTCTTTGATTTGTTATTTACTGGAGTGTTTCAGTGATACATTTTTGTTTCTATTTAAATATTTCTGTTTCACTTTTGAACTCCTTCTGTTCAGGCCTGAATCAAGTTAAGAATTTTGAACATAAAGGGAATTTTGCTGGTTCTTATAGGATAATTCGTCTATGATTTCAGCTCCCATAGTGACGTGTTTGCAGTACAATTGCGACTCCAAAAACATTAGGGTGTTCCTTTACAAAAGCAAAAACTAAATACGAGTGAAATTGAAAAAGAGCACCGTATAAAGAAGCGAATCCTTTGTGATACCTGCGCATGCAGGCTGAGACGAGCTGCCACCCTGAGTGCAGGCATGCAGTGTTTAACTAACTGGGCATGTGTTGGATTTTCAGTGTGTTTAACCATTTGTGTCCCCTTGCCTAACAGTTCCCACCAATGTGTGTGTGTGTGTGTGTGTGTGTGTGTGGTTTAGGGTTGTTGTAACTGTAGGAGTGTGTTGACAGACAGGCAGAGTGGAGGGTGGTTTGGTTAATGGGGCAGCCGGCAGGCAGAGCTTCAGGTGTGTGATAAAGTCGATGGAAAGGATGCAGTGGGGCATAAGTGAACTTTATGCAAGTGGGTGGGGTGTGTGTGTGTGTGTGTGTGTGTGTGTGTGTGTGTGTGTGTGTGTGTGTGTGTGTGTGTGTGTGTGTGTGTGTGTGTGTGTGTAGTTCTGCTTGGCTGAGCTTGAAGAATGCCCATGTAGATCCTGGCAGGGAAAGAAGGAGCTCCTTTCATCACATGTATCTCAGCGTTCCTAACTCCACCCCAGATTTTTCTGCTCCATATACCTGTGACCCCGCTCTCCCTCCTGTGGACCTTCTTCCATCAGTGCAGAATAAGTGTTTAGTACAGATGAGTTTTCCCTTTTTACCTTCTCTCTAATCCCCCCCCCCCGCCCCTCCCCTCATCCTCTCTGTAGCGTGGGAGCTGTCGGCAGCGTTCACTCCGACACGCAGAGCTCCAGCAGCAGGCAGGTCCTTGTGCTTTAAAAGGGCAGTGGCTAATTAGCCATAATGGCTTCCATTTTGTTCTGGCCTTGCGTCACGTCTTTGATGCTGTGATTGGGAGCACCCAAGGGGGAATACCAGACAATTTTCCACGTCTGATTTGTTTGAAGGGCTGCTGTGTGTGATAATGATGTAAGGGCAAACAGAAACAATGGTGATGTTTTTCCCAGTAAGTAAAATGGACTGTGTTTTTATACCCTTGGAGGAGTTCATTACTGCTCACACAGTTTTATGGTGGATGTGTCTTGCGCGTCCGAGTTGAGAATAAGCAGGGGTGGCGCTGCGATGGAGTTAACCTTTCCTTCATCACAAATGCATCGCCGCTTTGATTATGATCTTTCTGGTTGTTTCTAAATTCGAAACATATGCATTGAAATAAAGAGTAAAACTTGATCAACCTTACCCCAACGTCACAATTGTGTTCACAGAGTGAACTTAGCATAAAGTTTTCACAGATTTGTTATTGTACCTGATTGCATGAACGTTTTAATCACAGATTACATTTTTTGGGAATAATGCACTGCCTCTGGAGAGACTCTATTGCAGACGCTTTGCTGAAATGTCTGAATATGTTATGAAAAATAGTTTCATTTAAAACAGCTCCTTACACATTTTGTGCTTCCTCTAGCTTAAGTTTTAACCACCTCACCATACTGGAAAGCATGGTTTTGCACAATAAATGGCCTTTTGGGCTTGTATTCAATCTATAACACCGATTTGCGTATTAAATTATAGTAAAACATCAGCAATGGGCGGCTCGGTGACTCAGTGCTTGTTTGTCCCATGTGTCTTTGTGTTGTCCTTTGATGGACCCCACCTCTCACCCAATGACTGCTGGAGATGAGCACCAGGCCCCGCAACCCTGCGAGAATAAGTAATTGTGGATGGATGGATGGATGGACTTCTTGTAATGAGCCAGACTTTTTTGAAGTCTTTTAAAGTGGTCTTGAAAAGCATTTCTCTAGATTTTCTGAAGCTTTTCTTTTTAATTTCCTGTCCAGTCCTTGTACCTGTTCATGGCATTATTGTGCCGTTTGTGCTGATTAACAAACCTGAGAAGCGTAACGAATACGCAGCAAAAGAAGTATATGTCTAAAATAACTATCCACAGCAAAGACAAACAGTATTTGAGGTGGTATCTTTAGAAAACAGGAGAAAATCAAGCAATAATCTGACAGAAGAGAGCAGCATTAATCAATTCAACTGATCCATTAGGGAATGTTTCATCACTGGTAGAGACCTTGTTGGTGCAAAAGTATTATTTCATGGGTTTCCAACCAGGATATTTTGGTTGATTAAACCATCCGTCCATCCATGCATACATTGTCTATACCTGTTTATCCTTGCATGGTTGTGGGGGGACTGGTGTTTATCTCCAGCATTGTTTGGTGGAGATGAAGAGCACCCTCTGGGCAGGTCGACAATCCATCAACAGAGAGAGACTCAGAACAAACAACCACGCATGCACACCCTAGCACCTGAGGGCAATTTGGAGAGACCCATTAACCTGACAGTCATGTTTTTACTGGACTGTGGTTGGGTGGTGGAGTACCCGGGACGAATCCCTGGGAGAATCTAAGCTATGTAGTGTGTATAATTAGCATTAACTGGCCTGTGGGTCAGAGTTTAAGAAGAAAACTAAAAACTTTCCGAAAAATCGTCCTGCACACGACTGAAATTTTTGTGACCTAGACAACAAGAACATCGGCTACTTTGTTATCAAAGTATAAAGAACCGTTCTGTATTTTCCTTAGCATTTACTGAAGTTTCAAAATCTGTTTCAGGAGGGAATCATTTCCAGACAACAAACTCTGGCCTACTGTATGCAGACCAACTTATAGTAGAGAGATGTGACTTTGTTTAACTTAAACCCAGAAACTGCCCCCCCCCCCTTAAATTTCCTATGGTATAGGTTCAGTAGCCACTATAGAGGCAGAACCCTTTGATCTGTCGTGACGTACACAGAAAAGACAAACATACACGAACATAAAAATACATCATTGTGGCGTTAATGGTGCTTGAAGCCCAGAGCACCTCAGTTCTCCCTCGGAGCAAGAGAGCAAGAGGTGATGGAGAAAAGGAGGGAGGGGAGCATCAGCCCTGCCCAACACAACCCACCCGCACCCCCCTCAGCATCTCTGAAATAGGTTTATCTCCACCAAGGAGGTGTCTCATTGTGTCGCCATCCTGAGGGCTGAAGAGGGAGAAGATGCAGGCAGCCAGGAGACACAAGAAGAAGCAGCCAGCGAGAGAGAGAGAAAGCGTGGTAAAGGATGGAGGGGGGGGGGGGTGGTGAACCCTCACTGAGACGGGACCACCTGCGTTGCCTCCTTTGCTCGGAGATTATGCGGGTGCACAAAGCGGTGCCGAGAGGAGGGCAGGGGCACGGGGTGAGGGCTGCATCAGGAGAGTGAGCAGCGTGGAAAGTGGAGGTGGCGTGTGTGCCAGGGGTCTGCCAGATACCGTGCAACATCCCCACAACTGCCCCTCATAATGTGTTTATTGGACCTCCTTGTCCTTCCTCTGGCTTCTCCACTCATCTGCAGTATAGATGAAACAACAGAGCCCATGTACACGTTGATTCAAACCGCTGCTCAGCCACGTAGAAATGAGAGGAGAAGAAAAACCGAGGCACAACGTGATAAAATGTGAATTTTGATCAAATATGGACTTAGCTCAGTACAAAGCCATGTCTTTTTTGTTTAAAACACATGGATTTTTGTTTGTACATTTTATTAAAATGTATTGTTTTGTTTGTTTTTTGAAGTATTTGCATGAATATCTAAATTCTTATTCTGGCTGTCCGTCTTTCTATTAATGGATGTTGTTGGGAAAAAAAGGTATGAAGCAGTGCCACAACCTTCAATTGTCTTGCTCCCACCGTTTCTTTTCTGTACTGGATTCCCAAAGTAATGGTTTAAATAAAGCATATGCATGAGTTAGAATTGCCCAGACGAGATCCAAACGTTAATCCAGCTAACAATCTGTAACAAGACTTGCAAAAACTGACGTTGGCTGATATTTTCAATCAAAGCTAACTGAACTTGAGCTGCTTTCCAATAAAGATTTCCGCCTCTAGAGCGAATATTTCCCACTCTAGATGTGGAAAGCTAGTAGAGATGTCGTCCAAATGAGTTGCAGCTGTAATTGCAAAAGATTGCAGGGGCATCAAGTAACTAAGTACAGATACTTCGTAACCTTACTTAAGTAGAAATTTTGGTTATTTATACTTTAGTGGAGTAATTATTTTTTAGCCTGCGTTTTACTTTTACTACTTACATTTTCATGCAATTATCTGTACTTTCTGCTCCTTACATTTTGAAAATAGTCTAATTACTTCTATTTTATATTCAGCTTGTTTTCGTTATAGCTTGTGAATATTAAGTCAGCATTAAGTTCCTGGGCATCCACATCTCCTCTGACCTCTCCTGGTCTGTAAACACCTCCCACCTGATGAAGAGGGCCCAACAACAGCTCTTCTTCCTCAGGAAACTGAAACGGAGGGGACTTTCCACTACGCTGCTAAAAAACTTTTAAATTGCTACAACAGAACGTGTCCTATGTCTTACCATAACTGTGTGGTATGGGAACTGCACAATGAAGGAGAAGAGGGACTTAGCTTCGGTGGTGAAGACAGCACAGGGAATTGTGGGATGCCGTCTGCAAGAACTGGACTCAGTTTATGCTCCAGAGAGGGGCCAGACGCATTGCCATAGATCCTACCCTCCTGGGCTATGCACTGTTTGCCCCTCTTCCATCAGGAAAACGTTTCAGGAACATCAAATCCAAAACGAACAGACTTAGAAACAGCTTCTTCGCAAAACCTGTAAGGGCTATTGCACCCTGCTGAGAAGACTGAGTCTGTACACATTACAATATCAGTACTGTGAATGCATACTTTTTGCACATTCTTAAACATCAGGAAGCTTTCATTGCACAGTTTCATGCACAATTCTGTATATTAAGGTTTAAGAATATTGCACATTAACTATCAGGAATGTTCATTACACAGCTTCAACCCGTGTTATCACCTGTACCCATTGTTTATTTAATACTGGTTGTTTATCGTGTGTATCCTAAGCCGGAGTATGTCCCAGAAAAAATTTCACCACGGTGACAATAAAGGTTTCTCGATTCTGTATTCCTGTAGCTACGCTTAGATATTGATTTACATTCCAATAATGATAATAAAGAGGTTATTGATAATATGTCTCTGAAGTTTGACTTTTTGTATCAGTACTTATAGATAACCAGACGTCAGATTTCTGCTCCATGAAACCCATGCTGATGCTCAGTATTGCACCTACATGGACTTTTAATATATTTGCATTGTTCTACTTTAATACTTTAAGTAGTTTTATATCCGGTACTTTTATACTTTTACTTGAGTAAAAGGTTTGAGTTGATACTCCTCCTTCTACAGAAGTATTTTCTCTATACTTGTACTTGAGTAATAGATGTGAATACTTTTGATACCTCTGAATGATTGTTTAGCAAATTATTGACTCGGGGTCACCAAACACAAATGCACACCGTAATTGAAAAAATGTAATTGTGAAATATTCGAAAACCAAATATCTATTTGCTGTCCATCTGTCAATTTACACCATACTAAAAATTATTGAAAAAAATAAATGAAAGTACACTTTGCTAGGCTCAGTTATATTGTCTATACCTGTAACAAATAGCAGGATTGACACATTTTGGTGACTACATTTCCTTTTATTTATGGTATGTTTGTTACTTGATATTGAGATTTTTGTGAGGTTTAAATAAACTGCACTGTCAGCAAAGAGCTGAAGTTAATTTGTCCTTTTGGCTTTTCAGTCAGTGTCATCCATCACTGTACACTGTAGTCAGTGAAGATGATTCATTGTGGTTTAATCACTTTGGTGTCTGCTCCCCAGTGTCATGGATGGCCACAAAGCTGTTGGTCCAGGTCTTCCAATGTGGACCTGAGCTCAATGATTGAACTATCTCCATTATTTTAGGTAGACTAAAAGCTTTTTCTGGTTAATTATTTCAGGCATGGGTATTCGCCTGTTGGTGAACCTCAGCTAACCCCCAACCCCTCCATCTGCTTAGGCCTCGTAATTCACAACAGCCAGCCCTTCAATCGAATCAGCGCAGAGTTGCTTTTGTCTTTTCGCTGATCCCGGCTATTAGCGAAGCAGCTCAAGCATCTTGGGCCAGGTCTGGGTCGCGCCAGTTTTGACAAAGCCTTTCTGTAGAAGTTAGCCCCCCGTCTTGTCGTCCTTCTTTCCATTTCAAAGGGATCTCTGGAAGCTGCAGATCTCGGCAAAATTCTCAGCCCAAGGTGAAGAAGAGAACAGAAGGAGCGAGAGAAGAGAGGAGGACCGACCACCGAGGCAACCTGCGCTTCTCAAGGTCTCCCTGAATGGGGGTTCTTTGGTATTCATTGTTGCCCTCTCTTTCACCCACTCTCTATTCTTCAAAGTACCGTCGGGGCCCTGGCTTGGCGTGGGTCTAATCTTGCGTCCTTCCCAGCGAGAGCTCGGCAGGCCGCACTGATGTTCTTATCATAACGCTGTGGCAGTGGCTTTGTGTGTAGCACTGGGAGAACCAAGGACTGGCATCCTGCCGCTCAGTATCCCATTGTCCCCACTGGAAGGTGCCACAGCTAGGATTAAAACCAGCCACAATGAAGGTCTCCCCAAAAGTCTCTCCACCCTCACATTTGGGCGGTAACAGGCTAGCAATGTTTGCTATGTGTTTTAAATTTCATTCAAATCAGTTTAGTTGACCTTTTTACCCTTAAATGAGATGACAGGTGGTTCATTTTCCTCTTTCTGAAATGTTCTGAATCTAAAATATCAAAGATAAGTGGTATGTAGTCATAGAGGACTTTTTGATACGGTAATGTGTCCTCTATGCCTGTCAGTTTGAATTGCTATGATTGCTCACATTTTGGTGGGGATGTACCAATGGGTCGATTTTACTGCAGAATGCAAATGTTGTTTTTATCCCAACTTTGACAACCTGACGAATATTAATGCCTTTGACGAAATGTAGATAAAAGAATTATGATTTGGACCCCCTTTTTTCACCTGTTCTGAACCATACTTAGAATCTGTGGGACCTTCTTAATCTAGAGATTTACGGTGAAGGAAAAGAAAACATCTTTCTGAACAGTGACTGTGAGGCTGTGGTTGTGGCAACACAAGAGGATGATTATCAGAATATCAAGATACTGGCAGACTTCATGAATAGAAGGCAATTACTGAAAAGAAGGCCAGCTATAGCAGTGACTGATTTAAAAAATATTAATAATATTTTCTGTTTTGTGCTACGGTTGCACAGTGTTGCTATAGACAGTGGAAGTATAGCTTCGGATGGGGGTCTGAAATATACAAAAATTGTTTTTGCAGTAAAATGGGAAATCAATAAATCATTGTGGACTATTTTCAGCGTGTATTATCAAAGCATGTGCCATAGTTTCATGATGTGGGTCGGCAAACAACATCCCATCATGACAAAAGAGGGTTAAATACGCATAGTGCTTCAACAGTATTACTTTTACTGGCATGGTCACTGGATTGTTGTGTTTTGTTAGTCAATTTAGTTTCATATTATATTTATTTTTGCTTTCATTTTAATCTTTGGTTTTGTCCAGTGGTGGGGACAGCTAACCCAAAAGTTAGCTTCACTAACCTCACTAACCTCACTAACTTCACTAACGTTAAACCGATGATAAAGAAAGAAATTTGAGGATGCTAATGCTTACCGATAACCTACAGCTGTGCCCACCACTGGTTTTGTTATGCTGTTCCAAACAAGGTTCACTATCTTATTTTGAAGATCCTTGGGTCCTAGTCGAGTGCTGTTGTTTGAATATTGGTTTAGATTATTTAGTGTTCAGTGTTAGTCTTTAGCTTTTGTCCAGTTAGTTGTATCCTTCCATTACCTTTATTCGTGTTCATTTATTTTCCCTTAAATTCTCTATTTCAGTTGTCACTCAGCTGTGCTGCAATCTGTTGATTGGACTTATATGATTCCATGTCATTGTTCCAATCCTTAGACATTATAAGCTAATTTTCTTCATTCCTCGTTCCTTCATGTTCTCCTTTTACTTTACTGTCTGTCTAACTAGGTTGTTTTGATCCCCAGATTTTCACCTGTTCACCTTGTGTCTCTTCCAAAGTTGTAATTCTTTAAAATAAATTACAACCTTCAGTATGAGGCTTCTGTTCTCCAGTGTGTATTATGGTCCAACTCCACCGGAGCAAAACTGAATATTTACTGTGTTTTAAAAGCTTGTCCGTAACATTTAGTGTTAGCTGCAGTTGGTCATCATTTATGCTGCACCTGAGGAAGGTACACTGAAACATTTTGGAAGAAATTAAAGCATTGTATAACTTTTCTGACTCTGCAACAGAAAGAAATATTCAATCACAACATCTGAACCAAAAGCAATTATAGCATTTATAGCATTGCATTAGTCCCAATGTGCTACTCTTAGCTTTTGGGGGACTTTACTGCTGTGTTGTCAGCAGTAAATTAGGTCGGGGGGGGGGGGGGGTTGTGTGGACTCTGGAAGTAACCTGAAACATCTTCAATATCCACTTTGATGAATCTCAGTGGGATAGACGAAGTTTGAAGCTGATATGAGCTTCTTTAGTTCTTCGTTGTGTTCATTTAGCCATTCTTGACCCACCTCTGTTTTGAGGAGGGTCTTGTTGCCATGGAGCCACAGGGTTTGGTTGGATGGGACAGTCATGGTAATCTGGGCCGGATTTTAGCAGGGGCTTACCGGGTCTGCAGCCCGGGGCCCCGGCATTTCGGGGGCCCCGAAGGATGTTTTCTATTTTTGTGAATGGATAGTGTCAGAATTTAATCAATGACTACGATGATTTTGACAGCACCGATGAAAAATGTTCCACCAATGAAAAATGGCGGGGAAAATGCGTGACAGCATCTGCGGTGGCGGCCGGCCGGTGGTGCGAGAACCTCGCCGGCCGGTCGGCGGTGCCCGAACCCCGCCCGCCGGCCGGTGGTGCACGAACCCCGCCCGCCGGCGCCACCTCAGAGGTTGACTTATCAGCTCATCCAAAAGTTCTCCACCAGTGTTTTTTTGGTGGTTGTTGACAGATTGCTTTCTGAAATCAATCGCAGGTATATTGCATATGATAACCTCAACAACACTTTTGGCTTCCTGAACAATTTTTCTGGTGTTACTGTTCCAGAGCTAAGAAACAAAGCATCTCATCTCCAAAGTAAATATTCAGCTGACTTGGAGATGGACTTTGTGGAGGAAGATTTTATTCGTGTTAAAGGCATCACATCTGCTCCATTGCTTTTACAACTCATTAGGGAAAAGAAACTGCAGGACATCTTCCCAAATGTGGATATTGCTTTCAGGCTTTACCTGACATTTCCTGTCACAAATGCAAGTGGTGAGCGATCATTCTCCAAGCGTAAAATAGTTAAAAATAGACTCAGATCCACAATGGGACAAGAAAGACTGAACCATTTGACTCTCATGTCTATTGAGAGTGATCTAGTGAGAAAGCTGGACTTCAGTGATCTTGTCAAGGAATTTGCAGCAAAAAAATCCAGAAAAGTGGGCAACTTTTCAAATTTCATATCAGACTAAGGCTTAAATGTCTGATAACCCTTTCACTCATTATTAAAAGGGTGGTGGAGTTACTGCTTAGGGCAGTGGTGTCCAAACTTTTTGACATGAGGGTTAATAAATAAACTTCTTAATCAATCACTTAATCTGGATGGCATTAACTTGGCCTCTGGTAATAAAGTTAAAAACCTTGGTGTTGTTTTCGACCAAGACATGTCATTTAAATCCCATATTAAACAGGTTTCCAGAGTTTCCTTTTTTCACCTCCGGAATATCGCCAAAATTAGAAACATTCTGTCCAGGGGTGATGCTGAAAAACTAGTCCATGCATTTGTTACTTCAAGGCTGGACTATTGTAATTCTTTACTATCAGGAAGTCCACAAAATGCAGTTCGAAGTCTTCAGCTGATCCAAAATGCTGCGGCAAGAGTCCTGATGAAAATCAACAAGAGGGATCATATTTCTCCAATTTTAGCTTCCCTTCATTGGCTTCCTGTTAAATCAAGAATAGAATTTAAAATTCTTCTTCTAACGTATAAAGCCCTTAATAACCAAGCTCCATCATATATCAGAGCTCTGATTACCCCGTATGTTCCTAACAGAGCACTTCGCTCTCAGACTGCAGGTCTGCTGGTGGTTCCTAGAGTCTCTAAAAGTAGAATGGTGCTTCTATGCTGCTTGTCGGGACTTTGATTGCATCAAAGTCCCGACAAGCAGCATTCACTCCTGGGGAACCGTAGAGCCACAGGGAGAGTCGTCTGCATTGTACATGGCTTTGCTGCAATCCCTCATACTGAGCAAGCATGAAGCGACAGTGGGAAGAAAAACCACCCATTAACGGGAAAAAAAAAACCTCCGGCAGAACCGGGCTCAGTATGAACGGTCATCTGCCTCGACCGACTGGGGTTACAGAAGACAGAGCAGAGACACAACAAGAGAGACAAAAAGCACAGAAGCACACATTGATCTAGTAATCTGTTCTACATTAGATGGTAGTAACGGGTGAGCCGTCTTCTCTGGATGATGTCAAAGTTAACAGAACGCCAGACCAGGTGTACCTACTCTGAAGAAAAAGAGAGAGAGCAAAAAGTTAAAAGCTGAAATGACGACAGTCATTTCAATGTAATACAATGCAAAACTGGAGAACCGTAGAATGAAGAACAGTAGAAATCAGTAGAGTGAGAAAATTAGACCCTGATGTCCTCCAGCAGCCTAAGCCTATAGCAGCATAACTATAGAGGTAGCTCAGGGTAACATGAGCCACTTTAACTATAAGCTTTGTCAAAAAGGAAAGTTTTAAGATTAGTCTTAAAAGTAGACAGGGTGTCTGCCTCACGGACCAAAACTGGGAGTTGGTTCCACAGGAGAGGAGCCTGATAGCTAAAGGATCTGCCTCCCATTCTACTTTTAGAGACTCTAGGAACCACCAGCAGACCTGCAGTCTGAGAGCAAAGTGCTCTGTTAGGAACATACGGGGTAATCAGAGCTCTGATATATGATGGAGCTTGATTATTAAGGGCTTTATACGTTAGAAGAAGAATTTTAAATTCTATTCTTGATTTAACAGGAAGCCAATGAAGGGAAGCTAAAATTGGAGAAATATGATCCCTTTTGTTGATTTTTTCATCAGAACTCTTGCTGCAGCATTTTGGATCAGCTGAAGGCTTTGAACTGCATTTTGTGGACTTCCTGATAGTAAAGAATTACAATAGTCCAGCCTTGAAGTAACAAATGCATGGACTAGTTTTTCAGCATCACCCCTGGACAGAATGTTTCTAATTTTGGCGATATTCCTGAGGTGAAAAAAGGAAACTCTGGAAACCTGTTTAATATGGGATTTAAATGACATGTCTTGGTCTAAAATAACACCAAGATTTTTTACTTTATTACCAGAGGCCAAGTTAATGCCATCCAGATTCAGTGATTGAATCTGGTTTAGTTGAGTTTATGATGATGTTTTCATGACAGTTCAAAGGGCTTTTTATTGCAAAAACATGTATTCATCAATTATTTGGGGATTATACATGTTTTGTGTCATTATATGGCACAGTTGTGTTTAAATGACTTAAACTCTGCATTTATCACCAGATTTAACTGAGTAATGTAGTGTTTTCATCAATCTAGTTAGTCCTGAAACATGTTCTGACTTAAAAATTATAATTCAGCCTGGAATCCTCTCTTGTCTAGTTGTTAGGGGTGTAGAGATACATTCAGCTCATGAGACAAGACAATAGATGACATTTGATTCTTGAGAACAAGGTGCAATAAGAAAAAAAACAATAAAAATAAGAGGAATCGTAATTTTACCTATTGACAGGGTAACCGTTTTATAAACTACAAGCTTTGTTTGAAATAATGTGTAATCAGTGAAGAATAAGGGCTCAGTAGTCCATATACTTCATGCTTATTCAAATCTAAGATGCTAAATGTAAAAGAGCAATAAATTCTCTTACTGTGTTGTAATAAACAGAAATCATCTTATGTAAATCTAAAATTCAGTTTCCTTTCTCTATTTCTCACTCTCTCAAGATAAAATTCACTCCAAATAAAAACAGGTTTGTGCAATCCAAGCAAAACTATTTTTTGTTCACCCTGGTGTTGGTGATTGAACACTTGGACGTTTCACTCCAAGGTCCTGATGCTTTCAGACCTTGAAGATGCTGCCTCGTTCAGCGCACAGTGCTTCGGTTGCTCAGGATGCTCTGCATGATCCAGCACAACATTTTGGTTATGGTGTTCTTCTTAAGTTAAACTTAATCACTCTTGTTAAAACTGTTGGTCCTCTCTGCTTTAGCCCTCTAAAACTAAGGCGTAGTTTTGTGCTCCACGTCTTCCTGTCTGAAATTCTCCTCCTGGCTTCAGGATGTTAAAGTATTTGTAGCAGTCACGCCATGTCATCAGACTCTCCTTTGTGTATGTTTTCATCAGAAATAAGTGAGTTATTTCAACTACAACTTAATACATTTGAAACCAGAAGTTTACATGCGCTATATATAAAGACATATTACTTTTTTTCCTGTTTTAGGTCAGTTAGGATATTTGAGAATTTCTTTAGCTCTTCAAATTCAATTAGGAAAAGTCTAGGTGGTGATTCTATGGGTTTTATACGTTTATGATTGGTTGATTAATGATATTTGAAATAAATGGGCATACACTTGTTGATGAACTCCAGGAACCACCAAACACACTTCTTCTTTGTATGACTTCATGGAAGAATCAAAAGAAATCTGCCAACATATAAAGGAGACAATCATGAACCTAGACAAGCCTGTTTCATCCTTGGGTACAATTTCCAGCAGCCTGTGCCGCATTGATCTGCAACATAAAAACTAAATTACAGTTTGCAAATGCTTCAAGGGACTAAAACCTTAATGTTTGGATATTTGGTAGAATGGGAATGGACTTTGCAAGCCTGAAAACACCATCCCAACTGTGAAGCATGCTGGAGGCAGCATCATGTGTGGATTTTTCTCCTGCAGGAGGGACTAGTGCTCTTCACAAAATAGACGGTATCACAGGGAAAGGATATTATCTTATATTGAAGCAACTTTTCCAAATATCAGCTTTAAAGTTAATTGTTGGTACAAATGTGGATTTTCCAACCAAATAAAGATATATTGGTGTAATGAGTGGGAGCTCTGAGAAACCGATATTCGAGCCAGATAATGTTTGCATTTTTAATTTCTTTTTATTTTGTAGGTGGCAGGAAAGACAGGCAAGCAGGAATGGCTGACCAGACGATGCAGGCAGAGACAGACTTGACCAGAAGCAGCCGACGTGTTCCCAGTGTGGGCAGAGCGAGACACAGAATCCCCAGGAGTAACTTTAACCACACAATTGCACACAAGCACCAGTTAAACCAACTAGCAAGGGCAGGGTGAGAACAGGTCCACAGGATCAACAGGCTGAGCGATAAAAACACCGGGGAAAACCACATGTAGGCAGCGAGACAGGACAAGACGTCCCGGCAGAGTGGATGACTGAGGCAGGTATGTGTCCCAGGTGGAATGGATTGGCCTAATTAGCAGCGGCAGGTGAAAGTGATTATGGAGCGTGACAAACATGAGCATGGACGCGGGAAAGATGGATCGGTCCAAAACACAAAACATAAGCCCAAATCATAACATATCGGTATTAATCTCTAGTGTTGAATAAAGAAGAGCAGGTTGTTCAAATGTTTTCATACACAGTTTTTGACTGAATTTTTTTTATTTTATTTTTTTTATTTTATTTCATAAAAATCAATGGGTTTCAGAAACGTCACTGAGCGCACTTGCAAACCCAAATTCACTCCAAACAGCTCTCAAACGTTGGCACCTCTGGTGTTTTCCCACATTTCTGCTCAGTTTGACCCGTGATAAACAGTTATTGTTGGCAGAATAGGTTTTATTGTGAAAGTAGGTGTTCTATTTCTATTTAGCACCTTGTATTTTAAAAGTGCTCGTTAAGTGCTCATGAATAAAGTTGGTTTGGCTCGACAGGTAGTCTTTATTTGCCAACTCTGTCAACTCAACGTGTCATGTCTTACTTTTCAGATAGTTTGAAGCGCTGACCGTATCAGGGGACACGCGTTCATTTCGCCATCTTCACCGAGCAAAACCACATTCTCATAGAAACTGAATAGCAGTACTGCGCCCCTTGTGTAGCGGTATTGCATTGATGGCGACAGGATGAGACATGGGTGTGTGTAAATCGTTTTGTCTAGATTTTTTTTACTGCCTGCTCCGCAGAGTGCAGTCATCAGCTGTGATGCTGATAAAGCGTGGGATCATACTGATGACCCTGTGGGTGAGCTCACATTCCTCTCCTGAGCACGCTCCCCCTCTCGTGCATCTCTCGCCGGCAGACCCCCAGCTGTCATGTAATAAATGTTCAGTGCTTTAATCAATTTGCAATGCTTAGGGGGCATCTCTCCTGATTATGCCTGTAAAAAAAATGAATGAGAGAGAGAAAGGGATGAGACACAACACAGAAGATGAGAAGGGGTCCTCTGAATGTAGTGATGGTGGTGGGGTGGTGGGGTGGGGGGTGGGGGTCTATTGGAGGAAAGGCTTCCTGTGGCGCAAACGGTATTCATGGATGACAGAGTGGTCATGGAGGATAGACGAGGGTCTTCTTTGCGTAGCTCGAGCTGACTCATTCTTTGGCTCGCAGAGGAGCTCCTTTGTGCTGTAGCAGCAGGTAGCAGCGAAGTGGCAGGTCAACTCCAGGCCCACAACCAAAAACCCCCTTTTTTCTCGCCGACCCCTGCTGAGATTTTCTCTCTGCATGAGGGAAAGTGTGATATTGTGTACGGAAGTGTGACAAAAGTATACGAAATTTATATAACCCCCCAAAAAAGGGGGGGGGGGGCAGGGGGGGAGACAATTGTGCTTATTTTTGTTTTTTATATATTTCTTTATCTTGTGTCATAACATTCTGGGTTGTCTAAATAAAAAAAAAGCTAAACGGAGGATCAATTTTAATTGTCATTAAAATGTACTACTGTTCCTCCATAAAGCATAACAAAGCTGTATTTATTGTCCGCTGTACATCTTCAGTCACAGTCACCGTCCGCTCCACATTATACTTCTAGCAATTTGATGCTTTTTCTTCCCGGAGTGTTTTCTTTCTTTCCCCCCATGGAAACTGGAACACTTTTCCCAGTGGGTGGTTCACGCCGCCACAGGGCTGCAGAATGGAGTTGCCCGTATAGCACTCGGCCTAATCGAATAACTGCCTCAGCATGGCGTCCAGTGTGAGTGCCTTCCCCAGAGGGGAGTTTGACCGGAGACTGCAGGTACTTTTCATTCCTCTCTGGCGAGCCAGCTCCTCTCCACAGAGTCCCGCTGCTAGAAATTTGTCGGCCCCCTCTGGTTCTCTTTCTCGCGGTGTCATCCGTGGGGCCCCTGATGGGAGATTTGTTGATATGATAACTCGATTAGACTACAGGATGGATGACACGGTGGCAGCAAGCCAGTCAGCAGCACACAGGGAAGGCAACGACTCCTCTCTTTAACCTCTCCTCAGGAGCCCGGCGCTCGGCACCTGCCCTTGGCTAATAAGCCTCCCTGCCCGGATCAGAACCTTGAAGGACAAGTTGAAGTGAAGGCCTGCTTTAACATGAGGCATAATGAAACCCGACAGAAAGGCGGTGTCACTTAGCACTTTTTTTTTTTAAATGAACGGAAATACTTCAAAATGATGTTGGCCCATCACTCTTAATCTAGGGCCCTGAAAAGAAATAATGCATAAACTGGGGTACAGGTTTGAGAACTGGTCCAGGGCCATTTTTCTTCAAAATTCAAAATGATGGATTAATGGATTGAACTTTAAGACATGGGGAATGAAATAATGTCTGGAAATGATAATATTTCCCCATATGTCATTCTTTCATACTTTTCAACACCTGGGAAATACTTAAATCAAAGCCCAGACGTTTTTTAGACTATGAAGGAACACTGTCAAAAATTGTCAGACAGAAAGCAGATGAGACACTCTGGAGGTTCTTTGCATTTCAGCATCCTTCAGACGTAAAACAGCACTTGATTTAAAGATGTTGACAAGTGCTTGTCAAAGTATTTATATTTGTTTGACCCATATATTTCCAGCTTCAAGGGCATGAAATACCCTCACTGTGATGACGGATTAATCACTGTTAAACTGATTCATTACCTCAAAAACATAACCTGGAGAAAGCTCGTGAAGGTACCAGTGAGGGGATTTCCAGGATTGTTCCAAAGTTCTCACTTTCTCCATATTTTCACTCTGTTATTGCCTGGAATATTTCTTAAGAGTGGCACGTACTGAAAGCATCCGAAGAATCGGATGTGTCCCTTGACATGACCTCCATTAAAAGGGCGATACATAACCCCTTGTTTAGTTAAGTAATTTCTTTTGTCTGTTATAAAACTGGAAGATACTGTAACTGTTCATCACATAAGGTCATTTTATGGGGGTAATTATGAGCGAAGCTTAAACTAAGAACTCAAGAACATGTAATCATGTCATCTCCTCTAAAAGGCTGTCGTCGACTGCTGTTTAGCTACATTTTCCAGCTCAAATCAGGTGGCATAAAACTCTCCAGGGTTTCATTAGCTGGAACCACAGAGGCCATAAAACTTTCATCACTTGTAGAGCAGCTGAAGATAGTTGCAGATGCACAATACCTTCTCTGTATCTCCTCCAGGTTATTCGCGACACAGTGTGCAGGGGCCACTCAAGTCAATTAAGTTCACATCTCCACTTTGGCCAAACAAGGGATTGTGGTGAAATGAGGAGCGCTAAAGACCAACAGGAGCCTCCCCTTTCCAGCCCAGGCATTGAGGAGCAGCAAAAAGGACACCAAACAAAGGGCGGCCCCTCTGTGTCTCAATGACTCCTCTCTTTGTTGCCTCCTCAGGCCCCATAAAGGAAGAGGGACGCTCTTGTTTGCCCAGGAGGTGGTTTAATGGCCCCGGGTAGAACAATGCCTCCACATTCAAGCCATCCAGAGGGGCTCATTATATGGGGCCGTCCTAAAACGCCCGATCTCTGGACGTTCCCACTGGAGTGCTGGGTGAATGGTTCTGATGGGCGTGGTGGGCCACAGAGGGCATACAGGGGGAGAATGGAGACCATTGAGGTGACAAGCAGGTTCCATCTGCCCCCAGTGCCTCCTCACCTTGCATCACTGCAGCTAGGGGCCTCCTCGTGCACAAAGGGCAAATTTAGTGTGTCGAGGTGGTTTAAAACATTCACTTTAGAGAGACCATAAAGGGAAATATCAACACTGTGGACCAAGGAATGGAGCATTCAGCCTTCGGTGTCCCCTTTCCATTCACCCAATTCCTTCTCCTTTTGGTTCCTTTCTCCTTTCTGCTCCATTCAAGCCCCTCTTCTCTCATCTCCCAAGTTCTTCAGTTCAGGCCATTTTTCCCATACCTTGCAAAGGGGCGGATGACAAGAATTAAGTTAGTTCTGGCCCAGCCCATTGGTTTTGTTCTCTCCAAACAGTGGCAGGTAACTGAGATGAAATGGACCATCAATCTCCAGCCGAACCTCACGAGAGATGCGACGCAAACTCTAAAATCTTACAAATGTTACAACTAGTTTACGGACCCTCACCTTCAATGAATTCAACAATAAACATACAAGGCTAAAAATATAAATGCACCCTCTTAGATTAACGATCGCCGATCGGCATGAAGTTTCAAAGTTGAACCCATAAATTTCAAAACGTGTCCTTCGCATCTAGAATCTGTTAGAAAGTCAAAAAATTGTCACGCACTCTGGAAAGTGGCATTTCTGGAAAAGTGACCAAAAAGTATTTGTAGTGAGAAAGTCAAAGGAGTTCCTGTTTACAATTTTCTACAACCAATCTGAGCTGAATAAATAGCTGAAGAAGGTACCCTGGACAAATGAGACGACATATGTGTTGGCCTGCATGGAGGACACTACGTGTCAGTAGAAAACTAACACTACACACCCCCAAACTCACCATCCCTACTGTGAAACCTGGTAGTGGTAGCAACATGCTATGGGAATACTTCCCTTCAGATCCATGTTGGTGGAATGATGGAACAACTACAACAGAGTGTATTCCTGGGGGAAAAGAGGAGGAAAACCCCCTTGATACTGGGGCAGATGTCAACCTTTCTAGAGGGTCTATGACCCTAAAGACAGAACCAAAGCGACATTAGAAAGGTTTCAACCAAAGCATACATACAAAGCTAGACTTGAAAACTGTTGCTCCCCAGATGTTCTCCATCCAATCTGAGATATCTTGCTAAGAAGAATGAGAAAAAATATTCAAAGCTGGTGGTGATATACCCAGCAAAAGACTGCAGCTATAACTTCAGTGGATTCAATGAGTTTTATTGACATTTAACTTGTGTTAGAACGAGGCGGAATAAAATTTGTTACCTTATCCCGGTACAGCCCAATAACAGAATCAAGTAAAAGAAAAATTAGTTAAAATAGAAATAAAAGTCTATAGCATTCGTCCTGCAATCAGCAGTCTCAGAAGCTGTCCCTCAGTCTGGTGGTCCGGCTCTTAATGCTCCACAGCCTCCTGCCTGAGGGGAGGAAAACAAACGGTTTATGCGCTGGGTGAGTGGGGTTCTTCATGATGCGGGGGGCTCATTTCCTGCATCTGAGGGTATAGACGTCCGTGGTTGTGGATAGGAAGCATCCCACAATCCTCTGTGCAGCCTTCACCACCCTCTGCAGTGCCTTTTTCTCTGCCACCAAGCAGCTGCTGGGTCACACGGTGATGCAGAAGCAGACGATGCTCTCCGTCACACATTTGATGAATGCAGTCAATTCGAAGTCCTCATTGACATATACACCTGGGTATTTATAGTTGGAGACCACTTCCATTGCTGTCCCTCTGATGTGCAGGTAGGGGCGTTCACACCGAACGCTAACGAGTCCTTTGGAGCGAGTAATTTACACACTCTCCCTATGTAAAGGTGCTTTCAGGAAGGGATTACTGGTCTGCGATGTGAAGGACACGTTTTGAGAAATACAAACAGCATCATTTGGGCAAATAGAGCGAAGCAAAACTACGAATAGAGTTTCTTTAATGTAGAACAGATTCCTGGATCAATGTGTGCTTCTGTGCTTGTTTGTCTCTCTTGTTGTGTCTCTGCTCTGTCTTCTCTAACCCCCAGTCGGTCGAGGCAGATGACCGTTCATACTGAGCCCGGTTCTGCTAGAGGTTTTCCTTCCCGTTAATGGGGAGTCTTTCTGTCCACTGTCGCTTCATGCTTGCTCAGTATGAGGGATTGCTGCAAAGCCATGGACAATGCAGACGACTCTCCCTGTGGCTCTACGCTCCTTCAGGAGGAGTGAATGCTGCTTGTCAAGACTTGATGCAATCTACTGGGTTTCCTTAGATAGGATTTTTTTTTTACCAATCTATATAATCTGACCCGTTCTGTATGATATGATTGAATTTGACTTTGGAAAGTGCCTTGAGATGACATGTTTCATGAATTGGCGCTATATAAATAAAATTGAATTGAAATTAATTGAAAGGGAAATTTTGATGGAGTTCAAAAATCTGTACTTTTCAGTCGGTTTATGGGTGTCCATATATTTGAGCACAAAAATGTTTTTTATGTGTTACACATTTAGATAGGACAATTAGGCTATATGCCCTATTGAGCAATGATGGGTTTACTGACTGAAAACAGCTGAGAGATGTATCCCAGCTCCTCATGCTGGGTCCTGGAAAGATGGAAGTACAGCTGGAAGCGATCGTCACCCACATGCATCTCTAGGTGGTGGTACTCGCCAAACTGGGTGCGTCTCTGGTGGACCCAGGGGCGCCGAACACCATTGTTCAGCTTTCCACATTACATATAGCACCATGAATCGCTCGGTAAAATCCATCGTCCCTGCTCCATTAGTTGAACAGACAGGAGGAACCAGCAAGCGGATAGACGCTCCTCCTATTTGATGACGTGGTGAAGTGGGCTGGGGGAAATGGCGGATTTTTCATCTGGATCTTAGACTTGGGCCTTAATAAGGACCTAACATGACCTCAACAGATTGGTTCATATCAATTTAATTGAAGTTGCACTGTAAAATGGTAGCTTTTAAAATATTTTGTCATCTTTTTCATTGTTTAGCCACTTGTTCTATTCAGACCGGGAACTGTTTACCCGAAAATGGGAATCTTTGTGCAAAACCGAGAGAAGCCAGTGTATCTGAAGGATACCATGAGCACCAATAAAGCCTCTGCCTTTTTCAGCATGTTCACCACTTTTAAATACAACACCAGGTAATCAGTCACAATCATGGCAGGCTGTCATCTTTTTTAATTATTATCTCAGGCATGAATGTTGTAAAATATTCAAACTTTGGGCCTACAAGCTTAAATCCTAAAAAAATTGCTTTGATAGGAGTGCTTCTTCTTAACATGATTGATAACATGAATAAACATATTCCAATTAAAGATGAGATTTTTCTTTTTTTCTCAGATTGTGCAACTACAGTAGAAACAAAGATAAATTTTGCACATCTTTATCAGGCTTGCCAGCAAATGTAGCCAGTACAGCAAACTCCTGTTATAAAGCATCAAAATGAGGAATGTAATATGGCAAATAAGTGTGTGTGTGTGGGGGGGGGGGGGCTGTTTTATGATAAAATGAAGACTATTTGTTTTACTTTAAGTAAGAGATACATTTTTACTCTACATTTCAGCTGTTTGCAATATAAGCTTGCTATCCATATCTACATGCCTCTTAGTCCTCCATCTTGGTTCTGATGTTTTAGGGTTAATTTTGGGCCTCTTTTGTGATTTATGATTATAATGATATTGTTACATGCCAAATCGTTGTTACATCCAAAGACCTAATCCAATCAGAGTGCTCTTTGCAACCCCCTTCCTTTAAAAACACTGTGACTGTGGATTGAAACATATTGTCCAAACTCTCATCAGAGACGACACAGCTATGACACATGGGAAGTCTGTTGGGTGTTGATTCTGTTTTTTAAATTTTATTCATGGACTTCTAAAGATGAAAATCGTGATTAACAGCTCTGAAATCATTTCTCAGGACCCTTCGGTATAAGGCCATGGGAACAGCAGGCGCACAAACGTCGACACAATCGTTCACGTCTAAGAATATATGTCTGTTTCTGAGAAAGGTTCAGCTTAAAAGACAGGCCCTTCATGGTCACAACACCACTCCTAGGCTTTTAGTCTCCAGGATACCATCTCCGGGACACCCCACTGTGCGTTTCGCAGCAAGCTACGGAGCTCCCACTGGGCAAGCTCAGCAGGGGCCATGGGCAGCGGGCGGGCTCCCGGGGGGCCACGTTGCACCCATTTTGCACCCGGCTTTTGTCTATGTGTCTACATATTTTATGTATGTATGCGTTCCTAAATTAAGATCTCAGCGGACACACGTAAGAATCATTGTGTCTGCGTGACAGGAAGGCGTTTTCCACCAGATGCCTTCACTCCCAGAACTCCTAGCAGGGTGCCAGTTAGGCCCCGCTGGGCTGCCACAGTAGGAACATACATCTTCGCTGCGGGGGAAGGCCATCGGCCACAGCGATGAGACGCATCCGTCTTCCTCTCAGCCCGGCCCGACATGCCCAGGCGTCTTGTTCATGGTGGCATATCCTTGGTAGAAGAATGCGAGTGGTAGGAGTGCTTTATGAAGCACTGTGGGAACCTGTGTTCGCTCTCAGCGGTGGAAGGCATTTAAACACTGATCAGCGCAGTTGGCGCCGTTTACTCGCCTGGCGGGAGGTTGAGATCTTATTTCGCTCTACATTGTTTCCCTTCTATGCATGTGCAGTTGCTCATTTGTCTTCTTTACTCCTAATCAGTTCACTGAAACCATTTGGTTAGGGCTGCGTTAAGCGTTTCGTGGTCCGAGCTGCAGTGGGTTAGCCTCAGCTGAGTTTGAGGGCTTTGTTCGAGAGTGAGAAGAGATGAAACAGCCTGGAGTACTCAAATTCGGTTTTGGTTTCAGAGAGACAGAGCAGGCAAAAAGCAGGGTGGCAGGTGTGCTTTGAAAATGGCTATGAAGGCGTTCTTCAAGCCCTCAAACTTGGCTGTTTTTGGTTTTTGTTTTTTTGGGAGGGTGTTGCAAAGATGATACCAGTGAGACTCTGCTTCCATCCAAAAAGTAGAGGAGCGCAGTAGAGGTCACTCTTTTCTGTTTCACTGCTGTCTCCCTCCCCCTCGCTGCTTTCAACAGATCCATCACTTGGAGCAATCCGCTGCTGAACATTATATAATGATAAGCATTTCACTTCTGGTGCAAAAGCACATCAGAAAATGTAAGTAAGATGCAAAAGCAGCCGGGGAAAAAAAAACTGAGCCCTATGCGTGGCTGAGAATGACTCCAGAGGTTTTTTTTTTTTTTGGTTTTTTTTGCATGAAAGAATGTTTTTTCACTCTCTTCCTTTGTGTCCATCTCTCCCTCTTTTTTGTTTCGAACGGTGCTTCTCTTGCCTCCAGCCAAGAGGTAAAACTGAACTGCAGAGCCAAGCTGCCAAATGATGAAAGAGTCTGGCATCCAGGGATGCTCAGCGCCTGGACCAAGAGCTCTGAGCGAGAGAAAAATGTTCGCTTTTCAACTTAACACTTTTTTCCATCTTCATTTCTTTTCACTTGCTTTTTTTTTAATCCTTTTTTATATCAGTTTTCTATCGTCAGGGAGAGCACTTTTTTTCATAGGCACCACAGCCTAGGAGCAAGAGTTCCTCGTGGGAGACGGGTGGACGGATGGAAGTGCTGAAGAGTAGGAGGGCACATATATGTGGGTCTGAGTGCCTGTTTGTTAATGTTGAAGGGATGCAGTCTGAACGTGGGTGTGAAGTCATTTTTTTATACTGTTAGGCCATCATGCCAAACTCGGTGTTTAAAGAATTTAAATGTTTTCATTCAATGATAGTTCTTTCCTCCGATTCAATTACTGCAGTTTTCACTGAATAAAAGTCGGTTATAAATGTATTTATACAAATTGAACAGAAATATAATTTTAAGAAGTACTTCTTTTCTCCTGTACACAAGACAAGGTCACTTAAATACTTATTAAATGATCAATATTGTATCAGTCAGCACCCACAGCCTCAAACTCCACATAAACCCGGGAGGCTTTTAACATTGTTGTACTGAATGCTTGACTTTAAAAGTAAGTAGACTTTAAAGGTATCCATACCCTTTGAAGATTTTTACAAACTTTAGTGTATTTTTTGGGATTTTATGTAATAGATAAACTCAAAGTAGTACATAAGTGTAAAGTAGAAGTTTCCTCTATTATTTCAAGTTCAATGCACACAGAAATGGAATGGTAAAAGAGAAACAAAGGAAGAGAAAAAGATGAGACAAAATGTTGAAAGGGGGAAAGGGTGACAGAGCAGAGGAAAAAAAGAACAATATAACATCCTCGGAGTCTGCTTCTACACATGCAGAGTGAAATATAAAAAGAACAACAGAATGAATAGAAAACGTATCACAGGTACAAACAACCAACGCCTTGATAACAAATATGCAGTATTGTTTAATACAAGATTTAATGGCAACCAGAGCTAATGATAGGGCTTATCTGTATAGAAGTGTCATTGTAAACACCTGGACCCAAGCACCTCTAGGTGTTTGTGAGAGTGCACATAAATGCTCAGTAGTGGCTGTGGGGACCTAAAGACCCCCCCCCCCCCCCCCAGAACGCCGTGTTATGCCTGAAAGTGCCCCCAGAGCACTGGAGCCCAAGAAGGACCCCAACATAGGAATAGTTGAATCCCCCATCCCAGGGAAGAGCAGAGGAGAGCCCCAGGAAACCCCCCAGCAGCCACAATGCCAAAGCTCATTGGCTCCACTGGCAGCCTGTTACACCAGAGCAGATCCAGCCATTGGCCCAGAGACCCAAGGCCCAGGGGCACACCACCCCCAAGGGTTGGGCAATGGGCTCCATACTTAGTGGAGACCTGAGATGTCCCAGGAGAGGGGGAAGTCCAAAACAGAAAACCACATACACATTCACACCATCCAACTCTAATGCCCCCACATGCAAACGCTTATAACCACACACGAGAAAAGACACTGTGCACACACTCACCACCCACATCCTATACTCCCAGGTCCAGGTACTGATAGCCCAGAGGGGCATCCAGACCCGGGATGTGATACCCATCCTCAGGATGGGGGTCACTATACTATACTTTCTGGGATCATTTCTATAGTTACTGAGAGGTATTAAAGTGTAAAAGTGCTATCATTCCAGCAGACCAGATTACTGCACAGAACTGACTGGAGATTTAAGAAAATGGGAACGTATTTGTTCGTGTTTAATGTGTGTTCTTTTTGCTATTTTTGTGTCATTCATGTAGATGGGTATGTTTGTAGAGAGGATGACAAAGGATACGAGAGAGTGGCTTGTGGTTCCTGCAGCAATCAGTTCACAGGTGTATTTAAGTATATTGGAGAGGGCTCCTATTATTCTCAGCCAGTGGTGGGCACAGTTTTCTGCTTACCTTTCTACTTCTTGTTATGATGTGGTTGGCTCCCATTGTTCAAAAACAGAGATGCTGGTATCTGCTTTTTTTATCATCCATAAACAGTGCGCTGCTGTGTGACCCTAACCCTTTAATTAGTAGGGTATCCAAGCTTTCTGGGTTCATTACAAGCACCGCATGATGTGGAAGGAGACTGTACTCGGAGCTGTGCTTTTGGAATCGGCGTGTGGCTCAGTGGGACTCTTTTATTTTTTTAACACTTCCATTCAAGACAACTGGCCAGCTTACTGCCTTCCCTATGGCAATCCTCAAGGGAAATTTAACCAGCATGTTTAGAATAGGAAAATACAGTAATTCTACACAGTAATAATAAAAATAATGTATTTATGTTTCCAATTAAAAAATTCAATATAACAAAATGATGTTAATGATTTTACAATAAGTAACCCAAAAAGTCATGATTTCTCATACGTTTGTCAAAGCGACTCATGACATAGGGGAAAAGGGATCTCTGGGAAACGCTCATATTATGTTTCAGGCTTCCAGCAGTGTTGCCATGTCTGCTTATTATGAGAGACTTTGGGCTTGTTCATTTATTCTGTTAACAAGGTAGAAGTAATAGAGCTGGTTGTTTGTTTCTCTGGCAAGAACTGGCAACACTGACTTGCAACCCACACAAGCACTGTTTTTCCTAAAATGCAGCTGCCTGCCTGGGCACAGAGAGATTCTTCTCAAATGCTTCCACTGCTATACAAAAGTTAAAATTTTAAAGTAAATTTTGTTAACTAAAACAAATATCTCCTCAAACATGCAGTGATGTGCACATTCATCGTGTTCCGTGTGTGCATGCAGCATCTTTTGTCTGAAGATGTGTGACACAGTCTGAGTGACAGCCGTTGGTTAGCGGTTAGCGTAAGGTGACCAGATTTCTGAAATCAAATCTGGGGACATTTCTTGCTCGTACATAAAAATGAATACATCTCATCAAGATGAAATTAGGAAACGGGGACAGTAATGGCTTCATTTGTTTTTACATATTTATTCATATTTAAGGAAACAAATGAACCGCTGAGGTTCAGGAAGAGGTGGCGCTGTGCTTATAGCCTGTTTGGGACAAGAAAATAGGTTTTGGTGATGTGAGGTGAAAAGGTGTTAAACTGTTCAAAAAAAGCACAGACTTGGAAATCCCCTTGACATGAATGCAAGTGATTGAGTGTGTAGTGCAGCATGAGCATGTATAAACTTACATAAAGTGTGTATAGCTACATTATGTGTATGTTAGTAGCTGATGTCTGAACTCCGGTCAGTGAGTCAGCTGACATGAGATCATCTCTGGTTTCTTCCAGGCCTTCTGTGTCTGAAGAGCCATCAGCCATGATATCCAGAGGTCTGGATAAAATAAGAGGAAAAGAAGATGTATTATGTGCAGAACAGAAATTTTTAAAACACAAGAAAAAAATACAACTAAACTGCCTCTCCATTCTGCCACAGCTAGGGAAGTGCAGTGAAACTCATGTTCAGTGCAGAGACTCAGAGAGAGGTTATATCCTCAGACAATTGGGCTTCTAAACTCAAACCTGAGTATATAGCCACTCTGTTTTATATAGCATACTTCACACACTATATTACTCAATATGTTAGTTTATCACTTAAATCATGTCAACGCTTTATCACTTGAACTTTATCAATACTCTAAGTAAATTTTTCTCCCTTCTTGTCAACCGTTCTTTCCATCAGTGTTCCTATTTTCCTCCACTGTCATTTAATCCCCTTTCTGTCTTCCTATCTTCTTCCTCTCTCCTCTTGTATCAATCTTACATTATATAATTAAAATCCCTTCCAAAAACATTAGAATGTACAACATGAAAACTTCCTATTATTATTATTATTATTATTATTATTATTATTATTATTATTATTATTATTATTATTTAATCTGATTAAATACAAAAAATGCTAATTACCACAATATTTGGAGCTACAAGCAAAAACAACATAAATGAACATTAAACAGGTGGTTTTCTCTTACTCCATCATTCTCAGATCATGCAGATCTTGTCTCATTCAGTTTTTCTGTTACTGACTCCTATTTTTCACGAGGAACTTTCATATATCCAAACTGAGTAGTAGAAAAGTACACCTAAGCCTGGAGGTCTATGCTCATAAATCACAACCATAAATCAGCAAAACAGCTTGTAATAACTCTACTTATAACTAACTATTTGAAATATAAAGTAAAGGTCACCAATCAGTTCTAAAACATCTTTAGACGAACCCTTGTTGATCCCTGGAGAACCACCGTACCAGATTAGCGCCTTACAAAGAGTTTTCAATCATTCTGTTACATTTTATCTAAGTGTCTTTTACTCATGTGATCAGCAACTCGTGGTCTTGTCTTACTTTTTATTGATTATTTTTTAACCTGGACACGAACCAAACATTTATCACAGGATCAGCCCGATCCAAATAAAATTAATCGATTAACACACTTACCATAACAAAGCAGCTCCCCATCAGTTGCCACCGGTTGACAACGAACTTCCACTTCTTCTTCTTCTGTTTAAAAAGTGGTGCGCTCTTCTTCTTCTTCCTGTTGGTGTTTTAATGGCAGCTGACATCCAAAAGCATCATTACCGCCCATCTAGTGGGCGGTAATGATGCCCACTGTTCCTCGTCAGGAGCGCAGCCAGCTACCGTAACCCCTGTTTCTGCGCGCAACAGCTCTACCGTAATAACAGTCTACACGCAACATTTTCCCCTCGGTAAAATCGGGGACATTTCCGGGGACTGCTTTAGCCGGGGACAGGTGGTGTAAAACGGGGACAGTCCCCGGAAATCGGGGACATCTGGTCACCCTAGGTTAGCGGCTTATGTTAGCTTACGCAAACGTCCTCATTTATCATCAATTTAACGGCAGTGAAGCTAATATTTTTGTTTGCGGAATATGAGTTTGTGAAGCTAACTATTTGGTTAGCTGTGCCCACCATTTCTCTCAGCCTATCAGAGGGGAGGGATGTGAATAGAGCGTCCTGGATGAACTTAGGTCATTCTGGATATTTTTGGCCCGTCAAAGAAGGCAGCTTGAGTAGACTTCATACAGGCGCTGAAGCGGGCAGCCGACGACCCACTAATCCATCTTAATTACCTGCTGCAGCTGTTTCTTTTCTGCTGGTGCAGCTGGCATTACCAGACTGCATCCGTTTGTCAGGAGACTCTCAGTTATGCAGCGATAGAAGTTCTTCAACAGAGTTAAAGGAGAAGCTTGCTCCTCCTTTCAAGAGTTACTATCTAATGAATCTGAGCTTTCTGTAACAATCTAAGATCATTAGAAACCTTGTGTTACGCCAATAAGTTTTGCGTTTGCCAGAATCTTTGAACTCTTAAATGAGAATTCAGGCCTGTCCACCAGTAATTTAGCTTTGTTGTTTTAAATGAAATTTGTGTTTTTGTTTTCCTACATATCTGTATTGATATGAAAGCATTTATAACTCACATAATTTGAGCATATTTTTAAAGCATTTTGTTTAAAACAACTCTAGACCTACTCCCTGATTCTCTGCCTTACCCTGACAACCATTTGGCCACAAAAAACAAGCAACAATGGGGTCTGTTGTGAAAGAAGTAAATGCCGTGTGTTTAAGCCACCTTAAATTTTTCCACCAGTATTTCTGTTTGCCTCTGTTTTTCTGTTGCGCTGAGCTCAGCAGAGCCACAAACTGTCCCCTGCTCTTGGTTTAGAATGGCCATAGGCTTTAATGCAATCATTCTTTTGGTCAGCACCGTTTCACAACTCCTTCAGCTTCAGCTTTATTTATTTATATTGCACGTTTTAAAAGCCGCAGGGATGACCAAAGTGCCGCACATTTAAGCAAGAAAAGGTTAAAAAGCAAGTAAAAAACATACACACACACACACACATCATCAAAAGCTAAAAACCAGGTTCACGGCGACAGTATTTTTAAAATGCCATATGCGACACAGTGTATTATAAGCCAGTAAATAAAAGTGCGTTTTTAAAAGAGATTCAAAAACAGGAAAAGAGGATGCCTGTCTTTTACAAACCCCTGTTTTTAAAAGCTAACTAAAAATGAGGAAAAAGGGAATAAAAGTCACTCAATATTATAAATGACCCAGCAATTATTCAAGTAGTTGATTGAATGTCTATATATGTGTTTAAATGAAGGCTAAATTCAGTCTCGTTCTTGGGTCAGGCTGTGTGCGCCCTGCAAAGACTCCGGTTCCCCAACATAATCCTTTCTCAAACAGGGAAAAAATGTGATGCAAGGTGTCGGCAACACCATCAAGATTGCATTTTTCAGCCTTTACTGTAAAGCTACTCCCTTCAAAATTCCATCCAGGGGTGTAATCCTCCTGCTTACACAACTCCCTCTATTCATCACACCTCATTTTTCATCCCTGTGCGAAGAAAGGAAGGTGAGGAAACTGGGGGAAAGTCTTCAGTGTCTGTGTGAGGCACAAAGAGGATGTCGCCAGCCATACATCTGTGGAGGGGGCTCAAAGTGAGCTTGGGTCTATATCTGCCAATATAATATAGATATTTAGTCTGTGCAGCTTGGAGAAGTGCTATATGCAGCTCCAACAATACACCCTACAACACTTCTGTTAGCTTAACTTCATATGCACAGGCTATTCAATATCTCTGTCTGTCTGTGTGTGTGTATGTATGTCTATTTATCTTTAGTATATTGTGTAGGCACAAAGGGGGAAAACAGATCCAAAAGAAAATGAGTTTCATATGTGAATACAGTGAGAGGTGGTGGTGATATGGATTCTCCTTCCTGTATATTTGTGTGTATATGAGATGGTTTGCCTGTATATATGTGCTGTGTGCCTGAGAATTTATCCAGTGTGCTGTGTTGACATTAAGATCTTAAAGGTACATATTCACGTTATTTGACATTTTTCAAATGTATACACCAGTAACCCACTCTGGTTGCATACAACGTTTTTTCTGAAAGATTATCATGTCCCGCTGGTGTAGTATTTGTTATTTTTGTCTTTTAAGCGTTGTTTTTGCTCAGTTTGTTAGTAAATATCGCCTTTTCTGTGTATATTTACCATTACAACATCATGTGACCGGTATTACGTCACTGCACATGTGCACAATTATGTTATGTTCATGGAATAAAACAATTTACACCCGTTTTGGCTAAAAGCTGTAATTCTGCCAACATTGAAATTGCATTCAAAGTGACATTGTTTTTGTCGATTGTCAAAGCACATGTAACAACATATTTGACTCACCTTGCAGTACTACTTAGTCATACTAGACTAGTAGAATAGTGCACAGAAAGACATGTTCACTTCTCAGTGTAACTAAAAGCTACATTACACGTTGACTGATGCAAGGTGAGGGATGGACGGGGGGATCAGAAACAATTTACTTATCGGGAAATAGCATTCTAATGCGTTTAATTTGCTTTCGTCCCAATGAAAAGGTTTAAACCTTATGTAATTGAAAATACTCTTAAAGTGATGCTGTGTCCTCTTTTGCATTTGGTAGGAGCTGTAATTTTCCTCAATTTTGTGGAAGGAGGCCCTGGGAAGGACTCACTGGAATTTTAAACAGGAGTAGGTCGGGTTGGTATTCGACCACGCCAAGCTAATGGTTTTCGGCGAGGCATTACAGTATGGCTCGGTTTGGTAAGGACTTATTTAGTAGCTGCATCAATGGCGACCATCTGGCTTTCTAATGGTTCTGCGGTACTGCCGGTAGATGGCGCCACATCTGTTTATGTCAGCTCATTGCGCCCTTTGCTGGGGTACCATTTAGGTTCAAAAAGGACAATCAAAACACTATCTGTACAGATATAGCCTTATTTTGTCATAATCAATTGGATTTTGGTCTTTTCGGCATGGCCATATAACGTGGCTCTATACCTTTAAAGAAAACTTGAAAAGTGTTTTTCAGTTAACATCACTTAAAAGTAAAAGCATGAAATATACTTATCGTAATAGACGTGAATTAAAAAAACAATTGTACTGACTTGATTTAAATTTTTACATATTTGTGTGTATTCACCATTTTCCATGACCACTCGGATGTTTGACGTAAATTGTGCCACCGAGGATTAAAAGCGTACAGCAATTGAAAGTGGATGGCTACAGACATGGTTAACTGTGTTGCAATTAATTGTTCAAACAGACCAAAAGTTTCATTTTTTTTCAATTTCCTGAAGGAAAAAAACTGCTGCAGCTTTGGATATCAAACCTTCAACGTGAGATTACTATTCAAACACCTGTGCCAAATTGCTCCACAGTCCCTTCTGTTTCCTCCTCTATTTAGTCAGCCAGTCTAGCCATACTCAGTGTCAGGTCCTCTGTTATGCAACACCTGTTCTGGTCCCAATCGTGTTCGTGGTCCCTGTCAGAGATGGGTAGTAACTAGTTACACTTACTCAGTTACATTTACTTGAGTAACCTTTTGAGAAAAACTTACTTTTAGGAGTAGCTTTACACCGCTGTACTTTCTACTTTTACTTAATAATGTGACTCAACTATCAGTATTCTTACTTGTGTAAAATTTCTGGCTACTCCACCCACTGTGAGTAGAGTATATGAACAAAGAACAAACTTGTTTTAACCAAAAATGCACCAGAGACAAAAACCTAGACTTTATGTTAAAGTGAGACTTGTACACAAGCTTTGTTATTTTAAAGTTATTTTCTATCTGCTGAGCTCATTGAGCGATTTGGAGGTCAGTAAACAGTAAATGTTGTCATTTGAATTACTTTGCACTGTTATAACATACTGCATATACATTAACTGCTGTAAGTATTCCTTTCAAGTCTTATGTTGAAAAAAAATCATTTAGAAAAGTGTTTCCTTTGTCTTTAGTGTTTTTAGTATATTTTAGTAGACTTTGCAAATAACCTTATATTTTTGTGTGTCTGATCACATAATTTTTAAATATTAAATCATCATGCTGTTGTGATTAGTTACTCAGTACTTGAGCAGCCTTATTACTGCTAACAAAACCTGACAGATGTTGGATTTGTAAGTCATGTGTACATCTGCTGTGCTGGCATATCACATAATTGATCCAGTTGATACCAGCAGAATATGGCATTCACGACTAGCAAAACTTCAACAAGGAATATAAATAAATACATCTAGATCCATACCAGTTCAGGTTCAAGCATTGACATTATCCCTGTCAATGCTTGCTTCAGTCTTGGCTTCTTGTCTAAGGTTAGGCGAGATGAAAATGCTTCAGAATCCATGATGGAATCTGTTAAAAGTTGCTTGTCAGGCTTAGTGTCTACCACATTCAACAGGTCTCCCCAAACACGCTTCCTTGGATTTGCGCTCCTTTCGTAGAATGAGGCACTGGGATACATGGAAAAGTGCAAGACTCAAATGATGTGTTGATTGGGAAACAAGCAACCAGTCCCACAGTCAGTTTCCCAACCAGCCAGCAAGCCCAGGAGGCCAAGAAACATCACCGCAGTCCTCCATGTGCAGCGGATGTTTTCCACAGGCTGAACAGCCAGCTTGGCCACAGCTGTCCAAACCGCAGGCCCTGGGAGAAGATGAGGACGAGGCGGAGGGGGAGAGTGGGGAAGGAGGAAGAAAGCTCGGGTGGGAAGCAGGGAGGGTGGCGGGCTTGGCAAAGGTCAGACAGGCTGAGGCGGCCGGAGTGTGGGAACTGTCCGGGAAAGCATGTGCGAAATGCTTTGGGACGAAGTATCATCTTACAACCAGACCGCCTGAGGCAGCGGAGTGCAGCGTGTGTGTGTGTGTGTGTATTTGTGCATGTGCCAATGTCTTCTGCATACCTCTGTGCATTAAAGTGTGTGTGTTCACTTACGAATGAAAGGCCACGGTGATTCTTGAGAATGGAGCGTGAGTATTTTTATATGAAAAGATAAATGACTGAAGATGCACTGAACGGTGGAGAGTGGAGGAAATGACTCTTGTGTTTGTGCGATATTAGACACACACGCGCGCACGCACACACACAAAAAGCGTGGAACATTCCCGCTCCCGAACAGCGTTCTGGGTGCACGTCATGTCTGTATTATAGACTGTGCACAAAGGTATGCAGCGCATGTGTGGAACAGGATCTCACGGCGCTGCAAACAGCTCCATCACAGGGAAATTAGCCTGCTGCATCATTAATACTGTTGTGGTTTCAAATAATCCATTGCGTGTGCTGATAAACTGTGTGTACATTATAAATTGCTGGGAGCAGCCACAGTAAGCTCCTAAAAGTCTCAGCAGTCAAATTCCCTCACGTTTCAGGGGGTGGGGACCAGCTTTACAATCATCAGTGTTTGTCAGCGGTGGAGGTGCGTTCGTGGTCCTAATGAAAGACAGATATCCTTTGCTGAACCTTTGCTGCCCTCAGAAGGGATGCAAAGTTTCCATACACAGAGCTGCACGTGCACAAACACCATGGCAGGGGTAATCTGCTAAGCATGGCTTGGCTCGGCTGAGCGTAAGACCAACACGTCAGGCAAGTGAGGGGAAGCCTCAACATGTAGTCCTCATCTTACCACCATCATCTCCACCCAGAACCTTTACACACACACACACAAACACACGAACACACGCTAATGTCCCTAATAGTTATTTGTTTTCCATACAAATAAACCAAATAAACCCACACCTATGCTGGAGGAGTTCCAATGCACATCCTCACCTTCATGCGAGTGTACAGCTAACCCCGACCTTTGTCTTCTCCTCCTACTCCCATTTTTCACAGGACCAGGCCTTTAAAGAAGACTAATCCAGGTTATTTGCTTTCCCATGCTTGTGTCAGCTCCCAGTCTGAAAGGACCGTGGAGAATATGCTCAGGTCTGCAGACCTCTCCTTCTGTCACTGATTTATCCGTATAGGATGTGTATGATGGGCATACATGGAGCAGGCTGAACGATGCGTAAATATGATCTCTCCACCACTCCTTTTCATCCACATTCTCACAGCAGCTCAGAAACCTTTATGCAGCCTGACAGCCATTCAGGAAGTATTCGTATTCAGCTTTCTTCAATGCAGAGTGCCAGAAGCGACCCACACTCAGCTCATTACTGCTAATAACGGCGGCATTGTTTCCGCAACTCAAGTTTGTTTAGGCCATGTAAACAAATGAATGTTTGAGGCCCTCTTAAAGCTTTAGTTGGTAATCCTGTTCAGAAACACTTTTTATTATACTGGGTGAAATGGTCCTTCCATCCTGACAGTAGTCAATACGTTATGTAGTCAGAAAAAGGAGGTTAAAATAATCTGACGAATCTCTGCCATTCATACCGAAGAGCTGGGATTTGTCAGAGTTTTGGTTCTGCCCTCACCCCCCTCTGTACGTCTAGTTCTAGGGTATCACCTTATCTATCGGTTGTCCCACATGCTAATCATTCTGACGCGCTCACGTAACGTCAATGCGTGTGCTCTTTCCGCGTTAGTTTCCGCTTGCTGGCCGCACACTTCTAGTGTTTATGTATCTGGTTAGCTTCAGTGTTAGCCGTTCATTGTAGCTCCGCTGCTCTCGCTGTATACTTTGAACATGGCTGAGAGTCACAAGAAGTGAACCGCGTTCATGTTTATGAGAAGAAGAGGAAGAGAAGGAGAAGAGAAAGAAACAAGACCAGAGTGGATTTGGGAGATTTTTTTCACGCAATTCCCCTGAGGAGCGGAAGAGCAGGTAAGACTTTCATCAGGTTTGCAGTTATTCAAAATGGGACTTGGGGAAACTTCAGGAAAATTCACAGACTCTACCTTTAAGTTTAAGAATATAAACCCATTCTGGAGCACGTTTATTATTTCAAATGGGAAAATGCTCAATACATATAGGGATTAAGGGAACAGCGCTAATATGGCTTGGATTACATTTGACAGATTTCCATAATTTATCATAGAGTACCACAGGCCTCAGTGATTGGTCAAATTCTCTTATATACATACATATGTCCACTTGGTAAAATTATCAGACAAGGGAGATTTTTTCAATAGTTATGCTGATGGTGTTTACTTTTTGAAGTTTGTTGATGTGAGAGAGAAAGTGAACATCTAAACCATAACTTCAGAAAACAAAAATAAAAAAACATCTTCCATTTTAATGTTAATTCAGACTGTTTGGTGGATCAAGAGAGATGATTCTCAAATGAAAACAAAAAAAGACAAACTTTGTATAGCCTAATATTTTGTATTTGTATAATCTTGCTTGTTTATTTGTTGTATGTAACCTAAACCCTAATAGGGACTGGTACTGCAAATTAGCTTAGGTTACAAATGTTGAAATATTCAGCCTCTCTGGACACCAAACACTAACAAGTCCAATTCATATCCAGAAATATACAATCAGATCAATACAATACATTAAAATCATATAGACTCAATCCAACTCAGTTTCATATATTTGAGATTGATCCTTGTTATAGTGCAGTTCGTTGAGAGAAAGCAATATCTGTGCAGTGTAAAAAGACTGAAGCCTTAAGGGACACCCATTGGGCATTCGAGACAAGAAAATTTAACCCCACCAACACAAAAACATTGTTTTATTGGTGATAAATATATCCCAAAGAAACCTGTTTAAAAAAGTCAAAGTGCTTCCACTTGGATTAATCAAGAATATTTATATTTCTATAATTCAAGAGCTAACTTTTTAAGACTTTTTAAAGAAAGATTACCACCATCGTAAGGCTCTTAATTGCTGGCCTTTTCTCATGGAAAGGGTACTGATAAAGAAGTGCGGTTTTATTGTGATTAAAATGAAAAGGGTGAGGCATGATGTGGAGAAGAGGAATAGAAGACATACATTTGGTGACTAACATGAACTATGTCAATTATTGAAAACAGGAACATTTAGGAGTAACACCATATAGGAACAATTCCTATTATGTTTGCAGAAAAATAATTGCAAAGGACATCGCATTTAAGCCATTCACAGAGCTGAAATGTTCACAATGGGGAGCCTCTGGGATGCACTCTACTGTAGAGTAATTTCTCAACCACATGCATGTAGCGACCATGACTGCCAGAGTCCACAGAGCTGGTTCCCAGTGGCCCTTGGAGCTCCAATTTTTCCTGTTCCATTCTGGCACAATGTGCTCATGTCCTGTGTAATTGCAGACCTCAGTTTATGCAGGAGACCAGCCACTGTTAGAAAAGCTCCATGGTTCCTTCAGGATAGGCCTATATAAACTCCTGCAGTCTGGCAATGTTTCCCACAACCCCCTGCACAGCTAAAGTGGTGCCCGCAAGACGCCTGGGGCTCCTGATTGGATAAAGAGGAAATTGCATGAAAATTCCTCTGTGAAACACACAAATAGATCTACTGTACTCCAAAAAAAAAACCTGAGCTACAGTACTCACATAAGTCAGAACAGTTGACACGTACACAAATGTCATGTATAGAAATACACACTATTCTTCTGTCATAACTCCGGCCAAGCCTGGGGCCCACGCTGGGTCACACACCTTGAGCCGGCAGGCATGAAATGGGGGCCCTGTCTGGGAAAAGCTGCCGGCTGCCTGGTGAAAATGGAAAAAGCGTGGTCCTTGTTAGCACCAATGACGTTAACTCGCTAAGGAGTGTGCTTGTCTGCTGCTGCTGCCGCTGCCAGGAGGCTGGAAATGTAACAGGCAAACATAACCAAGCAGGAGGTCAGTGGCTGAAGCTAATTTGCTGATTATTGGTTATTTATTTCTCATTGTATCAGAAGCCATGGCAGACTAACACTGACCTGGACTGACCAGGGAGGGCTGGACATATAGTTCGTTTCACCTCCATCGCATCCCTCCTCGCAACCTTTTATTTTTTCTCACCTGCTGTTGGGAAACAGAGGCGGATCAAGGGATGGGTGGGGTGATGTTTTGGGTGATGACAGGAAGAGCACAAGGAGAAGAAGAAAATTCCTGAGTGCTTAACCCCCCCCCCTTCACATTTATCCTGGAATCAGAGAATCTTACTTTCTGCCCACACAAACCCAGCCCCATCTGACACTCCTGGAATGCTGGAGGCTTTTTCTCCTCCTTCTTCTTCTCCAATTTAGGTAATTACCATGGTGGTCACGGTGCTCAGAGCAGAGACCGTGACCCTGGGCGGTACGAAGTGACAGCCTCAGCGTATCTGAGGCGGCACCCTGCATTGTGCTGCCGAAACCAGACCTGCCGACAAATTCATCACTGACTCCTCTATGCAGGCCATATTTGGCGGGTATAATGCCTGCTGACTGGTGTATTGTGTCAGATCGGGGATACCAAACATTCCCATGGAGTCTACGTCATTCCCTGTGTTCAATCTGAAATGTTTTTGTTTTATTGATCGTTTATTTGACCTTGGTTCTTGTTACAGGAAGTTTTTTTTTTCTCCATCTTTGATTTAATGTTCTGGTAAGTTGTCGATCCAAACGGCACCAATGTCTGTCATAAAATGATAAAAGTAATTTTCTTTATTATGAGCACAGGTTTCAGATCTGTCGAACCAGACAGGTTTATAGTTTAGTGTGTCACCGGCACTAAATTACTTTATTTAACTGCGTTTAACTGTTTTAAAAAAATCAGTATGGAGCGATTAATCAATGTCTATCACAGAAAAATTGTGATACAAATCTGTTTTTCTGCAGATTTAACATTTATTACATTTCAACAAAAGTATAAAAGTAAAATCAACAACACAAAAAGACCGATTTAATAAGAATTAAATTAATTATTAATGCATCCATCCATCCATCCATTTTCTAACACGTCTATCCCCTGTGGGGTCGCGAGGGGTGCTGGTGCCTTTCTCCAGCAGTCAATGGGTAAGAGGCGGGGTACTTCCTGGACAGGTCGCTAGTCTATTGCAGAATTATTAATCTATTTACTTATTATTAATCAAACAAAACAAATGAACACAACTATAAGAATGACCATTCAAAATGTTTCCTAAACTGATTCATGTCATGGTTTAGTTTTAGTCTGGCCTTTTTTGTTAGTTTTCAGTTCCTCCTCCTCTTCTCACTCAGCTTACCCTTCACTCCCTCTGCAATCAGTCTCACCTGTTGGACATTAATTAGTCAGAACTCACTCCACCTGCCAGCCTCCCTACTTAAGCCTCCCTCAGTCTTCACTTCCCTGCCGGTCCGTCATCAGACTCCACTTACTTCTCACCTGTCAACCTGGTTTGCCCCTGCTTGCTTTTGAAATCCTGCCTCCTCTGAATCTCAAGTTAAGTCTCTTCCTGCTGCTGGACTATCTGCCACCTCTCTGGTTCAAGCCTCTGCTTAGCTGTTGGATTTACCTGCCTCATCTGTGCTTCAGCTACAGGATTATTCTGCCACCTCTCTGCTTCAAGCCTCTGTTGGATTTGCCTGCCTTGTCGCCTGGATCTCCTACTGCCTCTGTTCTCCAGTAGTCCTGCTCCCAAGAACTCGCTCCGGTCTGTCAGCTCCTGCTCACATCTACAGTACATCCCTCTTCCAGTTCAGTCCTGCCTCTCTGGTTTCATCCTCCACAAACCATCCTTCTTCAATAAAACTCACAATAAACCAAGCTCTGTGTGTGTGTGGTGTGTTCGGGTCATCAGAACAAATTCTGACAATTCAAGGTTTAACATCTAAAAAGAGTTCTCTCAGGTTTTATATCTTAACCCCTAATTTAATCTGAGAAAAATGGTAGAGGAACAAGACTTAGAACTAGTTTTATGTCATCCTTCAGCACCAGAACCACCACAATAGAACAGGTACGGACACCAGGTCTGAAATCAAGCGGTTTCGCTACTCGCTGATCCAAATCCAAATGGATCTCTGAAGGTTTCTGGTTTCGACCACATCTTGCCTGATGGGGAAAGTTTCGCAGAAACGGCTGTTCGAATCACCCAGGAGGTTTCTCCAGATACTGGCAGCCGCTCAGTTCTGGCCCAGCTTGTTGGATAGGATAGATTGATCTAATCTTTGGAAGTGAATAGATTTTTATTATTACAAAGGGGAACACATCCCCAAAGGCGCTTACTAAGATGAAGGATTCTCCACAGTGTGAATGGAGTGAAACAAAACAACATATTCACACCAAGAGGAGTTTAATGTGACACAGCGGAGAACGTAATAAAACCCACACACACATTAATAACACCAGTGAATCAAAAGGAAGAATATTTCTCTAACTCTGCTAACCAAAACCTTCCGGCTGAATTTTAAAGTTTAGGCCAAACCAATCAGATCTCTGGGAGCCAGAGCTTCCAGTGGAGGAGACATCGCTAGGTATTGGGAAACCAATCGTAACATGAGGTTTATGTCGCATTAGAAATCCACTGAAACATTTATTATACTACTGGTTTTCTAAAACACTTCTTTTAGACTTCAGATTGACCTACAAAATGTTAACAATGAATTTCTTTAGATGAAATACGCTGAGGCTGACTGGTAATCATCCAGTAAAGAAATAAATGATAGGTTCACATTTAAGGTTTGATAACATCAACGATAATCAGGGTTCAAAGGTCCAATTAAACATGCATTAATTCCAATATTTCTATAGTTTTATGACTAAACAAAATAAAATTATCCATTTATAAAGACTTGACATGTAGTACTAGGCACTCAGACAAAACAATTTTCTGCATGACAACTTAGCTAGCGCCTGTATTTTTCATATTTTGGAGTTCCTGGGACATCTAACCCAGGAATAAGAAAAACTAGGTCTTGTGGGTGAAAGTTTAAATATTAGGACAGAACTTGCTACAATATTTTCAGTCGCCATATGTTTTTAATGTCCTTTTCAAGGCCTTTGTGACTGATTTTGTTTCTAATATGCAACCAACGTCCTATAAAACTGTAAAAACTTTTGTGTCAGTTATTTTTTTAGCCTAGAGTCTGTCTGCCAGACCTCGTACAGTATAATAGAAATAGAAAATGCTAAATTCACAAAGCTCGACCATCCTGTTTGTTTTTGCCTCCGGGTATGAACCGTCGTACTAGTTAGAGGTATCTTTTGCATCTTTGCTGGGTCATCAGGATCTAAATAAACCAGCCTGTTTTTTTTTTTGTTTGAAGCTGATGTCTTGTTTTTCGAGCAGTGGGTCCAGCTCATATCTGGATCCTCCATAAACACTTTATGGAAGATGTGGGTTCATTGTTTTACATGTGTGCAGAGGTTGCCCCGGGGATTAAACGGTTAATAAACTACGTTAACAGAATTTGTTTAAAATGCTAGGATGATGAAAATGGCCTTTGACAGCAGTAACTTAAGTGATCAAATAAAATAAAATCATTGCCGAGCTACTAGTGGATTTTTGTTTAAACTAGAATAGCAACAACATTGGTCATTTTTCAGTCCGTTACCAGGGCTCAAACTCAGGACTCCTGGCTGGAAGGGCTTATACTGAAACTGTGAAAGGGGCTGGGGTTGACCAGGTTGTCTTTTTTATTTTTTATTTCTATTTGCCATCAGACTTTACAATGCTGCACTATAACTGCAATAACTTGTGCAATAACTAATGTGCAATTACTATCGAATACTCTGTGCAATAACCTGTGCAATAATCCTGTTAAATAAGAGACTTCAGCTGTTATAGTTATCTCACTATTTGTAAGAGCAAGTAGGTCAACACTAAGGTTGATTCTTCCTCACCCATCGATCAAACAATGTTTTGCTGATCAAATGCTTTATTGCGAAACCATTGTTTCTTGCAAAATGTTTCGTTTCTCCGCAGAATCTTAACTTCAAGGGCCTGAACTACATAAGGCTGAGCAACAAGTACCACCACAAGCAGTTTCAGCAGCAAGACCACCGAGGCGACTGTGGGTGTTGGTCGTGTGGAAGACAGAAGTTTCTGGGGTAGCAAAATGTTTCACCATGTTCTTTATTTTTATGTACCCTCTGTCAGTAGAAAAATATCTAGTGATGTCTATTCCCACTGCATGGATTCAAGGACGATAATTAGCTGCAGCAGCAAGTCTTTTTTTTTCTGAGTGTATGAGCCACATGAATGAGAGACTGACTGCAAGATGTCTTCTGACTGTACTGCAGTTTTTTTTACTTTTTTTCCATCCAACAGATGTGTAGCTTTCCTTTCTTCGCACTTTTTCGCTAAATGCATTTGCCATTACAGTGTTTCAGATCATCGGACAAATTTTGATTCAGACAACGATGCGTAGCGAGGAACAAAGTGCAGTCATTTGTTAAAGGAAGACAGCTATCCAAACTAACTGAAATCCAGAAACACCAAACAATACACCACCAAGTCCACCTCTAAATGGCTCGCAATAATTGAAGACGAGCTTTGATCAGATTGAGATGATGTGATAAACTCAAACATGCTAATTTATGCTCTGAAACCTGACTGAGTTAAAACAATTCTGCAAATAAAGGAGAAAATATACCAGAGGCGTTACAACACATACGTGTAGGTTAACTTTCTCTTTTGATCAGTCCAGATATTTACAACTAGATGCACAATACGCGTGTTCAACGACATGCATAAATTAAGTCAAAGTTCTAATTTCAAACTCGTATACGCTCCTGATTGGCGAGGAAAAAATAGGAAAACAACATCCTGTGTCAAAGTTCACGTCTAAAAGTGTCCCACAATCATAGTCGAGTCTCAGTTCGGCCACAAGGTGGTAGAAGCCACCTTGTTGATGCTGCTGATTGACAGGATGCGTACATTGTCGCCGAGCTCTCTCCTCTCGCAACACCTCGTCAACTAGCAAAAGGAAGGCCAAGATGCGCCTTCTGCTTGGTGCTCTTTCCATTTCAAAACACGTAGCTGTGGAGCCCACTGTGCAGCGTCTGGTGCAAATTTTCGCTTTTAAAAACACGCATAAGCCATGCCGCTTACGTTACGCGGCCAGTGTATTTGCTGTTTCAGGGCCAACATTCCCCCACAGGGACTTCAAAGACTCATCGGCAGTTGTCACAAACGCTTGATAGCAGCCCTTCGTCCCCATAGGTGGGCACAACCGGTTATTATGTTTGGAGGTAGTTGCTTTTGTTACGTTGAGTATGACAAATAGCTGTCAACAGAACAAATCAGTAAGAGGGCAAATACTTCTTCACAGCACTGTGTATCTAGATTTCGGACACAGAAATGAACTTTAACCTAAACCTGACCACAAGTGAAAAGGAAAAAGGTGTCCAAATCAATGGATGTGCCCACTGGAAATGTTCCATGTAACATGCAGCCCAATGGTCTCTGACTGAGAGTGGCGTGAGCTAGGGGTGAACATATTTTTACTTGATCACACTTTGCACTGTGTTTTTGTAGATCTTGCATTGTTGTTCTGCATCAGTTTTTAAATATGTGCTAAATGAGAACCTGTGTCTCAGTGAGGGTAGCTGTATATAAAAAAAGGTTTAATCATAACAGACTAACTCTCTCAGACACAGCCAGATATTACATAGAGTCAGTCGTTGAGCCAGATATAGTGGTGACTCTCAGGGTGCGGGTATGCAAAGCAGCACTGTGTCACAAGTTTCTGATGTCACCCTTGTATTGAGCGGCGCCGACGTCAGCATTATATCACTCTTACGTTACAACAGCCACCTGTGATCGTCTTCAAAACCATCGGCCACGCTGCCGCAGAGTCCAAAGGATCTGAGACTTTGAACCTTTGCCTGCTTCTTTAAACCATACATCTGCGTGAAGCTCGGGTTTCAATCTGTCCACTAAAGATCCTGGTTCACTGCAGGTTTTCCATCAAACTGCTGGCAAGTGTGCACCTCTGGGCTTCGTTAAATGCCTCACTGGTTGCAGAAAGCCAGCCAGTGATTAAAATGCTCTTGTGTGCCAAGCCGTGTTGGTGGGGCCTTTCTCTGCAGCGCATCTAAGTCAAAGGGCCAGAGGTGTCTTCCAAAGCAGTCTCTTGGATGCTTCGGGGCTCTTCACCTTCCTCTCCTCCTTTTTCTCTGTTTTGTTGCCCAGTGCTCATAATTGAAAATGTATTTATTGCAGCGCCGGAGGCTGCACCAGCCCATGAAGATGTGGATGAGGTGGTGGCCCAGGGGCTTAGCGCCTCCTTTGCGCCACCAACTCACTCACACAATGAGGTTTTCTTTTCCACCCTGTCTTTGTTTACTTCTCCCTGACATTCGTCGACATCTTTTCCCTTTGCCGTCCCTTCTTTCAGCATTTTGCCTTTCTTGTTGGCCCTCCTGCTCCTTTTATCCTTTGTCTGTTTTTTTTATTGATCTTGATTAGGCGTGTACAGGGTCTGTTTCAAATGCAAATGGCGGCGCCCAGATTGTTACAAGTTCTGTGCTGCCAAGAGCGATTTCTTCAAAGGAAAGGGAATTTTTAAATCCTGTTTTTATTTGCCTCTGAATGCCCATAAACCGATATTCAAACCGCAAAGCTAAAATTTGAGATGTAGCATTTTATTGAGTTGGAAAGGAAATTAATTTGCAGGTGTTTCACGTTTCTGCGTCAAGAACTTTTAAATGAATAATAGGTTAAAGATTTGTGCCACTGTAAGAACTTTGCACAGAAATTAAAAAAAAAGCTGTCCACAAAATAAGTTATGAGTAAAACTGTATAATGACACTGGAAATAACATAAGTGTATTAAACCCTATATTTTAAGACACCATGTCATGTAAGACAGCCCTACATTATGACCTTCTCACCTCCACACTTAACGCATCTTTTGGGGTGGAGTACGGAGCCTTTTCTCCTCCATCCAGGAGTTCAGTTTTGATCTCCCAAATCAAACTCACCCCAATTTGTGATTGATTTGTCCCAAAAGTTGCGTCACAGATGTTAAACATCCTTTAACATGTTTGTTTTTTTTCGGCAGTGGAGTCTTGCGCAGTTGGTGTGCATGAAATCAGCAAAACACTTGTTTGCTCTCACATGCTACTTACCTAGTAGGTTTTCACAAACCAGATTAATGAACACTACACAGTATCAAAAAATATCCTACATTTCTATCAGTATTGATCCAGAGGTACAATGTTGCTGCTCAAACCTACGTAAAATGAGACTTTTTACTTTATGTTTCCGTAAATGTCTTTAACTTTATAATGCAGAGACCTAGAAGAAATGAAATTGAGCTGGGCAAATGCAAAAGGTCACACGCCCTTAAATCCTGGAAGAAACGAAACAGGTGTAAAAATTACCCGTTGGTTTAAATAGAAAACATGTTCCCTGCTGTCATCTTCAATACCAGGTTTGCGTGCGCTCTAATCACCATCTCCGCATCAGATCAGGGCTAAACAGCCAGTTCAGAAATAGCCGTCCCTTCAACAGACCTCTTGAAGGGCCCTCATAAAGCGCAATTATGTTTTACGAGTTCCCCTCTCATTCCCACGTCTAGTAGCGCACAGCCACGGGGGCCTCCGGACTTTATCAGACCTGCGGATTAGCAAGCCGGAGGGGAGCAGGAGGTAAATGAGGTGCTGGGAACTTTCTCTCCCTAAAACCTCTCTTGGTGTTATTTTGCAGGCACTGGAGAGAAACACATAATTTGAAGCATATGGCAAATGCGTGTTGCTTCTATGCACACTTTGTCGATTATTCTTAGAGTAAAGTTTTTTTTTTTTCATATTTTCAGAGATTTTATGTAACATGGCTATCCACTGCAATATATTGTTTAAAAATATGAATTAATGACATTTTTCAGTGTTTGGTGTATACGGTAAGTAGAACGTTGAGCTCATCTTGCAGTTTTGTGATTACCAATCAGAGATGCAGCCAAGAGGCCTCCGGTAGGTCTAAAGGAGCTCCAGAGACTCTCTGCTCACAAATCTGCCCTTTAGTAAGAAAAAAAATCTACCATAAGTCTCTTTTTTGTTTTGTTTGCCACATGTGATTTAGCAGACAGGGAAAACAAGTGGAAGAAGTTGCTCTGGTCAGATGAGACCAAACTACCAAACTTTTTGTCTGACAAGTTCTGTGTGTAGCAGAAACCTGACACCGCCCTGGTGGTGGCAGCATCAAGCTGTAAGATGCCTTTGTTCAGCAGAGACAGAAAAGCTGGTTAGGCACCGTTAAATACAGGGAAGTACTGGAAAATAACGTGTTAGTCTGGACAAACCCTTCCAGCTTGATGACAAGTCCAGGCCTAGGTCCTGTTAAGGGTCTGTGGTTATAATTGAAACTGGATTGACGTAGATGCTATCCTTTTAAAGACTGAGCTATTTTGGAAGACGAATGTCCACCCGTCGTCATGTCTAGATGTGCAAAGCCGGCAGAGACAAATCCGAGGCTCGCAGCTATAATTCTAATTAAAGCTATTACGTATTGACTCAGATGAGTATAAACGCACTCCAAATTTTTAAGATCTTTTTTGTAAGATACATTTTGAAAAAAACAACCTTCTTCACAACTATGCAAACCTTGTGTTGGTCAGTATAATAAAAAAAAAAAAAAAAAAAAATACGTTAAAGTAAGTGATTGTAACATGTCAAAATTTGAAGTTTGTTAAGCATGCATACTTTTGAAAGGCGCTAATTATCTAAAAAGCGCACCTTCTTCCAAGAAAGCCCAAACTATGTTCTCTTCAATCTGCACTTGTGTGGTTGGCACCAGGAAGGGCTACAGGGCATCTTTCTTCTGCCCCTCATTACCTCTCCTTACCTCCATCTGTTTCTGCTTTGACCCAGTCTATCACTAAACACGTGAAAATCATCCGCAGGTCGTCTTTCATGCTCCTCTTTCATGAAAGTGTTGGCACATCTGCGCCGAAGGTTGCAAAAGGCGTCCCTTTTTGTCGAGCTGGTGGATGGTACAACATCGCGTGCTTTGAAATAAGCCACAAAGGGATTGAAAGCGGAGCAGTAGCCCTTGGCTGTGGATGGCTATCGCTTGCCACCACAGCCTTTGTGGCCACATGGGCCTTAAAAAAAAAAAAAAAGACCTCCTGGAACCTGTCAAATTGTTGATGAAGATGAGGTAATAGTTAAGGACTTTAAATACACAACGACAAACTGGGAAAATAAATCATTCTGTAGATGGCTGATTGGTAGCTGGCAAAGCGATGAAAATCTGGCAGGCAGCGACATGATAGTGGTGTTTCTGAACCAATATGGAGAGACCGCACTATGAAGAGAAGAGATGGCCGCTAGCATTGTCTACGCAGCAATTCTTTGACTTCCCTATGACGAATCCCAGTAACACAGACACTTGGCAGACCAAAGTGGGGTGCTTTGCACACGAGGAGCCAAAGGGAACCTTTAAAAATGAAGCAAGATGTAATGCAGCTTTTTTATGCTCATTCTGGGCCTCTGATAGCTGCGGCAGCGTGGATTTGTATCCCGGCTACACTGAAAGGACTGCCGAACTGGATGGAGCTTTAAAGTGAAGCAAGAAAGCTCTGGAAAATCGGTCCTCAAAGGCACATTTCAACTGGAAAGCATTTCTTTTAAGCTGTCACTCCTTGGTAGTTGACAATCCTATTATGGCACCAACTTATTGTAATTAAGAAGGGAAGGAGATATATGGGCACAGAGGCATTCATCACACCATCTGAGGTACAAAGAGCCTTGTTGATGGCCTCTGTGTTTCAGGTTTAAAACAAAGTGCCGAGCGACCAGATCAACTTATTTGCATTGACATGTGAATGATGTAAACTGTATCTGGAAGCCAATTTTCTTTTCTCTCTGTTCCTTCATCCCCTCACTGGCGGGCACCGCTTTAAAGGGACGTAATGGAAAATAGGTTTTATGGCTTTTCTTCTTTCCCATTTTTTAGAGGTCAGGGAAATGGAGGCTTCAAAAGAGCGAGGAAAAAAAAAAAATAAAACCTTAGGAGGTAACGATCCCTCACCTCATCAACCCCTCTGCTAAAGTCTAAATACGTTTTGCTCTAAAACTGCCCCCAAAGCCAGTTATAAAGAAGCTAGGAACGGATTGTGAGTGGCAAGTCCATATGCTGCTGTTTATTTGGGCCATTATAAAAGGATTGTGGTTCTTTCTTCCTCCCTTTCTCCACAACAGGGCAGCTTTTGAAGCAAGGACAGATGATAGTCCTCTAGAGGGCCATCGGCTGCCATGAGAGATGTCCTAAAATTTAGGACCGATGACAGATAGAACAAAGCTCCACATGCATTATGTGTAAGAAGTCTGCACATTTTGCCAAGCCTCACCACTGAACTGTCTTTCCCTGACATGCTCTTTCACAGCGGGGATTGTGTTGTCTAAAAAAAAATTTAACCAAACAAATCTGCGCCTGCAAACTTTGTTGAAGATTATCGTCTCTTTGTTTAACATGTAAAAGTGCAGTCCAAGTAGGGTCAAAGGTCACGGTCTTGCAGGCTGCTCGCGTATCCTTGCATCCGACACTCTGTTATGTCTCTTTGATCTTTATTCTCTGCTCTTTCCTCTGTGTGGACCTGTCCTGTGTTACAAATGAAGGTGGTGAGAGGGTCAGATTATCAAGGGCCATATTACTGACTCACACAGATAGACGGAGATACTCCCTGAGTGATTCTGCTCACCTCCAGCTGCTGCATTTTAGGAGCTTGTCCACTGAGACGGAGAAGCCACGTCCTAAAAGATAAATTACCTCACAACTGGTCGGCGGGAGCACTTCTTTGTTGTCTCCATTTAGGGACTTTGTTTGCATTTTTTCTCTCAGCTTTCAGTTTTTATGTTGTTGCTTATTATTACATGCTTGTATTCTGTCCTAAATGCATTTACATGAGTCATTCAATTTGTATTTTACATTCTTACTCTTGCAATGGCAGATGTTGTCTTGTTCTCTGCAGGGTCTGCATCTAAAAAGAAAAGTGTGGGTTTAAAGCTGCTCCTATGGTTTAAAATCTTTTCAGTGACATTCCAGAGAAATTCTCAGCCTGACTTGATTTTTCAAGGCTCTTGGACTTATCGAGTACTGCAGTGCTGCCTTTACCCTATTTGCTGCTGCACAATGTTGGTCAGCTGGCTGAAATTAGGCTTCTACAATTTTCCATTGTAAACAAGAAGGACAAGTTTGCCTGTTTGGAAACATTTCTTTTTGTAAAAAATATTGACTGTCATGGCTACCCATCAGTCTTAAGCCTGGTTTACACTTGATGCATCTGCGAATTCCGCACGGCCATATTACATAATTTTGGCTACCATGCGAGAAGTTTCCGCTCTGCGCACCTCGGGAAAATTTCTAACTACGCGGACCGTCCAGTGTAGAAAAACATGGCGGACGAGCAAGAGCTCCTTCTACAGGAGGTTCGTAAACTCTTGGAAGAAATGAAGAGTCTTTAAAATGTCGGAAACAACTGTATTTTCTACATGTAAGTGTTGAGGGGTATAGTACGCTTGGCATAGGAGCACAACGCTGCCCTCTAGAGTCTAGGAGAATAGTGCTACTTTGGAGGGAAAGCCCTTCAGAGCATAGATGCTGCAGACCTTTTTGTCCGCACATCTCATTTCCTCGCACAACGGACGTGCATCAAGCATAAACCATCCCTTTACTGAGGAAATACTGTTAAAACTACCTACTCCATGCTGGCTATCTAAGGAAATAGGCTACACCTCTGATGGAACATTCACACCGAATGCTTTTTCGGCGAGAAAGTCGCCACATTGGCGTGCTTTCACTGGCCTGACATATCACCAGCAGTTATCATGGCAGGTGACAGCGATTCACAGCGAGCGAAAAGCTAGAAATTCACTAGTACAATGGTGCTATCTAGTGACATTTTCACTTTAAACGTTTTACCCGCAACTGTAGTCTCCTCACTCACTCTTCTCCATGTTTGATCCTTATTGGACTTGTCTCCGTAGTAATAATTGGTTGGGTCATACAACTCAGGCCGACCACAGACCGCCACTATCAGCTTTTCTTCTGTGTTGAATGAAAACAGCTTTGTCTCTGCTGCAGTCCTTCACCCCACGTCACAGCCACATCACGTGTCTGATTGGTTGTTGCAACAGAAGACACAAAAGTTCCGATTTTTCAACTCCAGCGAATGTCGCGTCACATCCGTCGCAGGTGTTGTGTCGCTGCGGCTTCACATAATCACCAAAATCGCTGCAAACACACATGTGGGAAAGTACATACGTAGCTGGCTTTGATTCCAACCCTTTACTGCTGAGTTAGGTCTCAGTGATTTACATCGTGTGTGGAAAAATGGTGGCAAACTGTGTCTCCCTGCAGAACACCAGGAGGGAAACTGAAATGAATCGGCGTTAATGAGCTGTTAACTCTGCAGCAGCACGAAAGACTCTCAAGTAACCTCTGCTGTTCGGCTTCCAAGAAAACACAAATACTTGCAATCTCTGACTCCCAGAGGAATGCATGCATCTGTTGAGGAGGAAAACAGTCCAAGTGCACATACAGATGTCACATCATCAGCAGACTCCCCAATACTCATGTTCTCTGTCTAAAAAGCACATCCACGAACGCACCCACACACTCATCCTCTTTTGCAGCACATACTTACTCAATCAGCATCTCACTCCCAGGCGCGGCGCCCCCCCCCCCCCTCCCCCCCAGCTCAGAGGCAGTAAATCTTCCTGATGATGACTTGCACTTGTGGATGGCGTACACCCAACTGAGCTGCTGAGAAGATCAGAGTCGAATAACATTTGCAAACGCTTCTTATTGTTTGTTTTTCCCTAATGGAGAGGCAGGTGCAGGGGGTTTACCGCATTTCAGTTGAGGTCAAGTGTCAGACAGCAGCAGAAAAGTTTTTAGACCTTATTTTTGAAGTTATTTCCTTCCCATGTGTAGTACATGGGGAAGTGCCAGGTTTTGACATACTGAATTTTTGCATTATACAAAGTCTTTTCAAAGGTATTTACTAACTTTTTCAGATTTTTTAACGTTACCTCCACAAATGTTTATCTGTTTTAGGAGGATTTTCTGCATTTGTATTTAGCCCCTCTCCCAACTCAATTATTTTTCACTGCAATAACAGCTGGTCTTTTGTGTCTACCAGCTTTGCACAATTAGACACAGAAATGTTGTCCGATTCTTCAAGCTCAATCGGGTTCATTGGAGAGTGTTTGACGACATTGGTTTTTGCCACAGATTCTTAGGTGGATTTAGGTCTGGACTTTGACTGGGTCATTCTAATACATAAGCATCCTCTGGTCTAAACTATTCCTTTATAGGTCTGGTCATGTTTTAAATGATGCTTGTCCTGCTGTGAACGTTTGCCCAGTCTCAGATATTTTGCAGCCGCTAGCAGGTTTTCTTCCAGGATGGCCCCACAGCCTCCATCTGCCTCCATCGCAGACTTGTTATCGGTGTATCAACCATCCAGACCACTCAGGTCCTCTGGCTCCAGCCTACTCTGCATACCTAGAACACGAACCAAACACGGAGAAGCAGCATTTAGTTCCTATGCTCCACTTATCTGGAACAAACTTCCAGAAAACTGTAAAAGTGCTGAAAGCCTGAGTTCCTTTAAATCGAGATTAAAAACACATTTGTTTAAAATTGCCTTTGAATGTTCAAGTTAAACTGTTTTAAAATTACTTTTTTTTTTCTTTTTTTTTCCTACATTCTGTCCCTACTTGCTTTTATTCCTATATTTTAATCACGTAAAGCACTTTGCATTGTCTCTGTACTGAATTGTGCTATATAAATAAATTTGCCTTGCCTTGCCTTCCTGTCAACTCCGACCAACTTGTATGTCCCTGTTGAATAAAAACATCCCAGAGGCATGATGCTGCCACCACCAAAGATATTGTATTATGTTTCTCCAACTAATATAATTGCTAAAAAGTTTAATTCCGTTTCACCTGACCACATCACCTTCTTTCAGGTGTGTGCTGTGACCCCTACATGGCTTGGGTTAAACTTTAAATAGGACTTCTTAAGGCTCCGGTATAGCCATCTTCTCATCCATCTATCATAAAGACCAGATTTGTTCAATGAACAACAAATTGTTGTCAGGTTATCTATCTCCTCCCCCTGAGCTGTAGATCTTTGCAGCTCGTCCAGAGTCCCAAATGTCCTATTAGCTGCTTCTCACCGTCTCAGTTTAGGTGGACAGCCAGGTCTTGGTAGGTTTGTGGTTGTGTCATACTCTTTCCATTTTCAGAGGATCAGTTGAACAGTGCTTGGTAAGATGTTTAAAGCCCCAGTGTGTAAGATTTACTTCCATCCAGGGGTGCGCTAAATGAATTACAAATGGCCAAGAAGCACTCTCAGGTGCCTTGCCGTTAAAAGCACGTAATAACTAACATGGAAGCCATGGAGTGTCATAAATGTGACAATGTCAACATCCTGCACAAGTTCAAGTGTCAAAATAAATGATGAAACACATGGAAAATGTCTCGGAAAATACGTCTGAAAGAAACGTATGGTCGCCTGCTGTTACGACTTCTGTGAAGAATAACAGCAGCTGATAACATTTCAACAGAGCTTGTCTAGTGTTAGCTAACAAACAAACGAGCCATCTCTGCCAGGAGGACAGAGTAGAGGCTGGCCTACACTGCCCTGTTTCTACCATAACAGCAAAAATAAACTTTGCTGTTACATTGAATTAACTTACCTGCTGTCCAGCAGAAAGCCTGCAACCTCCGCATCCGTTTTGAAGCCCCGCTCCCTCATGAATTATCTCCACTTGATAAAAGCTACGCCAATATAGACTCTCGTTTTCTCCCGGTTATTACTTCTTCCTCTTTTCTTGGTTACTTTCTCCTCCCTCTCGCTGGGCAAAGAGGATGGATGGTCCTCCATTTCAACAGAAAGCGGTAAATAGAATGATCTACGGTCGTCTTTGCTTGTTTTATACTCCTCCACTGACAGCACGTCTTCATGTAGGTAAAACGCATAAGGCTAACAAGTTTGTCCCCTTTTCGGTCTCTGTAATCAAATATGGCGATGCAACATGGCACTGCTACCTAGGTATTTATAAACTTCTCATTCTAAGCTATGAAAACGCTTTCCTTTTTGATGCGATTGTTATTAGACTTTGGCAGGATATGTATTTATGAAAGCAATACTTGATTTTTGCTAATAAAAACCCAAAATTAGTTACACACTGTCCCTTCAAGGCTTACTGAATTCTGCTATAAACTTCTCCACAACTGTCTCCCTGACCTGTGTGCCATGTTTGTTGTTCTTCATGATACCATTTGTTCTCTGATGTTCTCCAACAAACCTCTGAGGCCTTCAGAGAACAGCTGGAATTCTCTGTAAATATTAAACTCAAGTGGACTTTACCAATTAGATTAATCCTGGAGATAAGTAGTTCCACCATATTTTAATTAGTGGTATTAGATTAATGGGAGCTAAATGAAACACATGGCATACTTTTTTAGATTTTTATTAATAAAATTGAAGATAAAGCATATTTTGTTTCCATTTCTTAATTCTGGGCTGCCTTGCTGACGGCGTATCTGCAGCACATTTAATGGCTGCCGTCAGCTCTGAAACGAGGACAAATAAAGTCCTCTGATCATTGTCTTTTCACACCTGTGCAAACACAGTCAAGGCTAATTCCTTGACATTATTCTGGGTAATGAGATAATTTTGTTTCTGGGAGCTGGTGGCTGTTGAGGCACGATCCAGCCCGCCCTTTTTTCCAGGAGCACAAAGGCTCTATCTCTGCACCCGCACCAGGCAGGCTGTGAACAAATCATCCTAGTGCTGATGCTGAGCCAGATAAGTCTGCTTCCTCGCCCTGTCTTCAACACACACATCCACACGGCCATGGAGAGGGAGAAGCACCCGCTGCCTGCTTCTGCTGTGAAAAGCTATAAATGGAAAAAAAAACTGTCGGCCTCTGTGAGCTTTGACTCACCTGAGGTTGTGTGCGTGAGAGCGTGTGGTTTCGTATGACAATGTGCGAGAAGTCTTTCACTGTGCATGCACATGTTTATGTTAAAATGCTAGAGCCATTAGCGGAGGATGCTGTTAAGTGATTTTAGAGGCTTTGCTGGAGATTGAGAGGAAGGAAGAACGAAGGCTGCCAACGAGGTGCTTTAATAGTCCCTGACAGCGCTGCGGCTGGACCAGGTGTTAGCTCCTGCAAAACACACATGTGCACTCATACCTCCAGCCTCATTAAGGTTAATCAGAGCAGCTCTGCGGTTTGGACCTGCGGGTTGCATGAACACACATTAAGGACAGGGGGCACGGAAATAGCTGGATGTCTTGTTCAGGCATTTAAATTGCCGTTTATTGTTGCGTGTATATATAAAATATAAAAAAAAAACGTTCCAGAAATAACTTCCCAAGTTTATGGTTTGAAGTCCTAACGCAAAATCTTCCTTTGCTGTTTGAAATCAGCGAAGGAAGCAATTTCGTGTTCTTTAGCTTGTGGCGTTTCACCCACACTTTGTTTTTTTTGTTTTTTTTTATCTCTTTCAAAACAGGATCCATTATGTTGGCATGTGCGAAGATCATTTTTTCAGAATGTGTTTAACTCGATCATTTGTGAAATACCTTTGAAAAGCTTACTGCTACAAACTTCAGTGGCTAATTTTGAAAGTAGCATTTCAATATTTGGTTTTTCAAAAATTGTACAAACTGATATTCTGAGAAGGATTTGTACAGCTGCATGTCTTTTGGAGAACAGTTTTGCACATCAGAAAGACAAAGTTTTTCCCCATTCTTCCTCATCAGATTGGATGGAGAGAATCAGTGAACCTCAATGTTCAAGTCCTGCCACAGATTCTCAATTCTCGCTTTAGGTCTAGACTTTCTAACACAAGAAGATGTTTAGGTCTCGGCCAATCCACTGTAACACTGGATTAATTTTTTAATCAGCTGAAGGTCAGCCATCCAAGCCAAGCCAAGACTGATGCTGCCACCACAGTAGTGATGTGTTTTTCAGTCTTCTGCAACATAAAGCATTGGCACAAAAAGCAAATACTTTATTTTTGGTCCCATTGGATTCAGAGCTCATTCTTTTGTATGACTGCTGTAAAGGGGATTTCTTCATTCTTTCTTTCAGTATTGCTTTCGTTATGTTTTTTGCCACTATTCAATAAAGGTCAGATTTGTGAAGTACACAACTTATAGTTGTCCAGTCAACAGCTGATGCTACCAAAGTTGTGAACAGCTGCATTCATGCTGAGTTCAAATTACTTATAGGTGGACTTTTTTTATTTTTATTAATTGATTTTTGTTTTTTTGTTAATTTATTGTTCCACGAGTGAGTGGCCTTTATTTTACATTAGGTTAACAGGAAATGGGGTTGAGAGAGAAGGGAAGACATGCAGCAAGAGTCCATGAGTGGGGTCTTGAACCCGGGACCCATTGAGGACTCAGGCCGTCATGGGTTGTAATTAGGGCCCCTAATTAGGTGATTTTTTTTTACGCTAAATGGTTACCCTGAACTTTAGTTATGTGCATCAGTAAAGGGGACTGAAATACAAATTTACACCACACAGATTTTTGTCTTAACAATATCTTTCAACCCGCATACCTTTGCTTTCACATCACATTAACGCTCCACTTTCTGCTGGTTCTCCACATAAAGTCCCAATAAAATACACTGAAGTCTACATTTGAGAAATCTATATCATTGAATTCTTGGATAATTAGAGGAGGAGGATGTTGCTGTGTCATGTTGGCACACTGTTTTTTTTCTGTCTTTCTTTTTTTTTCAGATAATCTCCTAATTCTGTGACCCACAGTGAAAAAAATAAAAATTCAAGTGAGTCACTTTGGTGAATCATAGTTGATGCAGACGATAAACAAACGACTGATTAGAGTCAGACTTTTTTCCAACTGGATCTTGTGATGGTGAGAACGTTGGTTTGGGAGACCACCTCCTCATGCAATAATTGTAATTTGGCCTTAAGTAGCTTAACCGGCAAGGAGATGGAAAGGGAGCGGCGTGCTGGAAATAAGGAGCAGCAAGGGGGAACGAATACAAGAGATTATCAGTTTGGAGTGTGCACCCTCTCCTTCTCTCTTCGCCCCCTGCTTTGGCACTCTCTCCTCCAAACCAAAAGCCAACATTCACTTCAGGTCAGCCATACCTAAAAGAACCAGACCCTTTCTGGCACCGAGTTACACAATAAAGGTGCACCTCTCCATTCATGCTGCCTGCACGCTCTCTAGGTGTGCTAATGAACATTACCAACTGGTTCACCGAAAGGCTGAAGACACTAGCTGTTGGCATTCATCCATCCTCGCCCCCTGCGGTTTCCCTGTGGGCTGAAAAACCTCATGGAAAGTGTTTTCTTTTACGGGCCTTTCACTTTTTAAACGTGCGCTCGTTTCGCTTAAGAAACAGGAAGTAACTCTGTTCATAATGTGTGTGTTTCTGTACCCATGTTCGTGTTGGACATTTTATCAGAAAATTTAGGCGATATAGACCAGCACAAAGCAGCGCTACATTTTCAAGTGGAAGGAACGTCACAAATAGTTTTGATTATATTAACTGTCTGAAAGTGTTGGTGTGCATTTGCTTTCAGCCTCATTTACTCTGACACCTCTAAAAAGAAAATACAGCGCAATCAATTGCCTTCAGACGTCTAAATAGTAGATGGAGTCCACCATATGAAATATGATCTCAGTATAAATAATGTTAATTTCACTCTTGAACTCTGAAGGAGCTGCACAGATCCACAGCTCTAGTGTGAAAATCTGTTGACAGCACTACCATTAGTCAGGCACCCCACAAATCCGGCCAAAATGGCCTCTAAACCTTTTTGGCTGTTCTTTTTTCTATCCAGTTCAGAAAACCCCAAAAGAGTGTTGATCTAGACCACTTTAAAAGATGGCAAGGACCCCTCTTAAGTAAAACCTACAGAAATCAAGCACAAAGCTGTATGTCTGTGATTTGATTGTGTAGGAATCCAAGCTGTGGAAAGTCGCCCCACCATGAAGATGCTGAATGTACAAGAAAAGCTAAAAAATTCCTCCGCCTGCTCAGACATTCATACAACTGCAGCTTTGATCTCAGCATGAATGTGTCTAGTTGTGTCACTTCTAAAACTTCCTGCAGGAAATCTAACCCGGGTTATACATTTGTTGCGGCCGTGACTTTTCAGGATGTGGCTTTTCTGGGAGATTTGGATCTCAGATGAGACAGCAAGCCAAAAGCCTCTCTTTGTTTGTCATTAGGCCCGGTGGCTTTGATGGGTTTCAAAAGTTGCACTTTTTTTTTTCTTTTCTTTTCTTTCCTTTTTTTTTCCCCCCATTTCGTTGTGAAACTATTCGGTTATCCCGGTAACTTTAAAAGCAGCTATTGGTATAACATTATTACCAGAAGCTGAGCAAAAGCACATGTGCGTGATGCAGGAGCGATACGGATCAGAACACAGAGGAAGTGTAAGTCACACACTCCAAAGATATTTCAGATAATGTGCTACTGGGTGCTCCGACTTGAAGGCAGTCTGCAGAAGATCCACCGCAGGCATGTCTATATGCATCTGCGTGTGTGGGCGTGTGTGTCTGATGCTGTGTCTCCGTGGGAAGCACGGTTTGACGAAGCCACCCCCCATCGCCGTCATGCAGGAACATGACACACAGTTCCTGCAGCGTATCCTTCGCAAACCACAAAGACGCAGCATTAATGATAAGCACCTGGATTCCCACAAGCTCCCGGTTAGCTCCAATTGGCAGTAACTGATAAATTGGGATGAGTGGGAATTAGACCGCGGGGCCTCAGTGAAAGAACCCTTTTCACTTCAGGATGGGAGAGAGAGACTGCAAAGAGAGATGAAGAGACCCTTTATGCTGGCTGTGTGTTCACATGAGAGCAGACCGCACGCTTCAGAAGGAAGCAGATAGAAGAGCAGAGAGAGGGACAGTGTCTTTCCCAGACAGCGCATAAGAATCCAATCCACTCCCACGCGTCTCTGCTGGTGTGTGGCCTCCACACACACACACACACACACACACACACACACACACACACACACACACACACACACACACACACTACATGTGTCCATGTTCTCCTCCTCATAACATCAACCCTTCACTTTCCCAATCCGGGCCACGCTCCCCGCCGACTTTGATGCATTTCATAGCCCGATGTGTTCGACAATAATCTTTTTCACCCCTCCAAAGGAGAGGGCCATGGGAAGAAAGGCCCCTGCTCTCGAGGCTTTCGCTTCATCTTCTGCCCCGGCTCTCCACCGAGACCAAATTGCCTCGTCGGCACCACGGCGTGGTTCAACTCCGGCTGAAAGGAGATGGGGGAACCAAATCCCTCTTATGCGCAACGACAACAACAAAAAAAAAACAAAAAAAAACACTGTAGCCTTTTCACTTTGGCTGCCCACAAGGAAAGGCCTTTTTCTTGGCCGTGTTGGACACAGGGTCCATCTATCCATGGGTTTCCCCACAGATGTTGACACTGTTTGCTGCGGGTTAAGATGCCCCTCTAAAGGCCTTTGTTTCCTTGTGTCTTCTCTGTTATTGAGTTTTTTCCTCTCCTCATAGATGGCAGCCAGACCCGGAGAAGGGGGAAAGCGGTGAAAGACCTCCGGAAAGCAGTCAGCGCTCCAGGGGGCCTTTCTGCCCAGAGAGACCCCAGCAAAGGACTTAATTGTGGGTAGCAGCAGGCAGCCACAGAGGGCTATACGCTGAAAGTATTGTGTGGCTGGATAGACCCGAGTTCCTCTACCAAACAGGGTCATAGGTTAGCCCCCCTGTGGTTGCTCCATACCTGCCCTGGACACCCCCCCCCCCCCCTCTACCTTCCACTTTCACAGGCCTGGAGAGACAGAGGCCCAAACAATGGAAACCAGTCATCATGCTACCGTGGAGAGTCTTAGGGACGAGAGGTAGCCGAGTGAAGAGACTAATTCAGCGCACTCTCCACTTGTCGATGAATAGGTAATTCGATTAATGAGCACATGAGGGAGAGTAACAAGCGAAGCAAGTCAGGTCGATTAGAGGCACCGCTCTGTGCTTCACAGGGGCACATCTCACCACTCAAGTTTGATAAGAACTTTATCGCACGCTCAAAACAAAAACCCTTTAGATTACATCTCAACTATCAGCACTGGGAAGGCGGGTGAGGTGGCGTACGTGTGTGCGGGCGGCTGTGCGTTCAGAGAGTCCGCTGAGCCAGGCATCACCCCCATTGCCTTGTTTTAAAATCCTTGTGGATTCAGGAAATGTTCAGGCCTGTATGCTCCGTCAGCACACAGGTGTCCAGTTCTGCCAAATGCCAACACCCAGTCTGACTTTTTTCCACGTTTTGTGACATTGCAGCTATAAACTTCTGTGTGTTTTATTGGGACTTTATTTGACAAACCAACATAAAGAAGTACACAATTGTGAACTAAGTAAAAAAAACTTGTTAAGCCACCTATTGATGCATTATGTTTGTGCTCTGAATAACTGTTAATGCACATAAACACGAACACGCCAGTCCCACCGAGCTTTGGGAATGCTTTTCATGGGCCGGAACTAGGAGGCTGAGGTTATGGGAAGATGCATGGAGCTAATATAAGGCAATCTTGCAAAAAAACAGCAAAATACTGAAAGGTGAGGTGGAAGTTCATCTTCCAGAGCTACAATAGGATGATATTCCATAGCTTGGCCAGGAAGACTGACTTTCGCTGTGTGTGTTCAATACACAGATTGTCAGTATGGACAAACTCAGACTCTCCGATCTAAAACCAGACCAGTTACAGAAGGAGGGAGTTTATGATCCATCACTCTTTACCCATAATGCAGCAGTGCTTTTCTGTAACCATAACGCAGCAATGTTTTCATGATGCCCTTTATTATGTCCTGAATGAGCCGGATATATCTTTAAAAACTCAACGACCGGCTGCTCTAACAGCTACAACAGAGCGTGTTGTTTGGCGTTTGTGTCACATTTGTTCTTATCTGATTGGTTCTACTCTGTTTGCGCTGATTCTGTTAGTCCCGCCTTTAAAACCGCGTTCTAACGGAGGCTTTCCAGACTGAAATGCGACGTAAGTCAGTCTGGCTGGCCAGGCTATCCAAGCTTTTTCAAATTGTGGGACAAGCACAACTCGTAGCATTTGGATTGCTTTTAGTCGTAATCCAAGAAAAATCAACCATTGACAAGGTAAACACAAACTGAAGTGACGGTTTTTGTAGAGCTATTAAACAAAAACAAGCCAGCAGGAAGAGTTTTTCAAACATTTATTTCAAGAACTCTAAGTACAAACTGAAGCAGACAACATTGACCCAAGAACCAGAGCTAGTAGTCGCCAAATTACATGTATCTCTGAATGACACTAGATTTAATGTCACTGTCTGTTGCACGTGGGAAAACAGTATTTGAGTTGCAAGCTAACGGCTCTTAGCAATACAGGCTAATATCAATGTTTATCTGTATGTTAGCACTGAAGAAGCATTTTGACTAGCACGGGTTGTAATGCACTATGTTTCTGAAAGTTTTCATGAGATACAAACATCAGAAGTGCAAATATAAATAAAACACTTTAGCCATGACTACAGTGTAAAAAAGCAGCAGCCATATTGGATTTTGAGATCAATTAGATGAAAAGTCTTTCCCACTTGAAATTTTGACTTAAGCCCATTTCCTGATTTCTTTTTAAATGCACCATTCAACCCGACATGTAGTTCCAATAGATAAGAATGGCGTTTATTTTGATTTTTGTGTTTTTAAAAACACAAATTAAAACTGTAAAAGTCATAATTTACTGTGGCAGTGTTTGTTGTTAAACTCTGAGAACAAGTGGTTTAGGTCAAAGCATGTTCACATGTTAAAGTGGCCCAGTCAAAGCCCAGACCTACATCCCATTAAGAACCTGTAGCAAGATTTAAAAACTCACAGGTACTTTTCATCCAATCTGACTTAGGCCGCGCTATATGGCAAAGGACAATGTGCAGAAATCAGAGTCTACATGTCCACAGGTAGTAGAGTTATAAAAAGACATGCAGTTGGAAATGTAGTAAAAGTTGGTTTTAAAATGTATGGACTCAGAAGGCAGGATGAATGCATGCCACAAATTGTGTGAGTTTTAACCGTCAAATCATAACCATTTTATGTCACAATTGTGCACTTTTTAGTGATGCTCTATCACATATAATCTTGATAAAAGGCCTTTTTGTATTTTAATGGGACAAAACGTGAAAAATTCCAGGGGGTTTTGAATCTTGACGCACTGTTTGTGGGACTCTTCCATCAACGTTGAACATAATACAATTAATGATTCAGACGAATGAAGCTGGTTTTATACTGCCACAGATTTTATAAGCAGGCACCAAGGTAACATAAACCAAGTTAATCCAACTTCTTTATTTCACATGATGCCTCCCTGTTGAACTGTATACACGTTCTCAATATAAACAGCAATTACTATTGTTGAAAGTCAACCAAAATCCTCTCCTCTATGTCAATGGGTAATTAATTTCAATTTTTATGACAAGTTAGATCCCCACTGTAACTCCAAAATGAGACGAAAAGTGTAAACAGATGGAGGAAACCCCTCCTTTGATATTGAAACACCTGCCTGACTCAGTGAGGGCGGAGACGTGCTCTGCCCTGGACAGAGCGAGTGTGCTGCGTTTCTGACAGAGAAGATTGGTGCTGTCAGGGGTGATGTATGAGAGGAGAGGGGCAGCTCTGACCCCACGTTAACAGTAGATTAACCCACTCCCCGGGCAAGGCCGGACTGGCTCTTAAAGTCTGACCCCTGTCCTCCGGCACCACCACATGGGGCCTCTTTCACCTCTAAACTCTGCAACACGCCACAGTGCATCCACCCCCCACCCCTTCACTACATTTTATGCATTCTCTATCCCCTTGTTCTCCGGGCCAGAGTGTCTGGTTAGAGTGTCCTCTCAGAGGGGAGGCTGATCTGGGGCTGACGGTAGCTTTCACCGCCGCAGGGCCGCCTCCTCCAGCATCCTACTGCTGGAAATTTGTAGCCTCCCTCCGAGTGTCTCTTTGGGAGTGTCAGCTGTGGGGCCCCTGATGGGAGATTTGTTGATATGATAACTCGATTAGGCCTCAGGATGGATGACGTTTTGGCAGAAAGCCAGTCAGCCGCACCCAGGGAGCCACTGGCTCGTCTCCTTAACCTCTCCTCAGGAGGCAGCAATTATAGGTAGTAATTGGTGAATTAGCGACAATGCTAGATGTTTTGCCTGCTTCCTCTCACTTTCTGCGGCTTGTGGGAGGAACTGAAGCCAAGACGATGAAGACTTGCACCTTAGTGTATTACTATTGCTTTTGTTGAAACCTTTCTGCCCACTGTGAAAACACGGTTACTCACGGAAGAGAAGCTCGACCATGGTTGCTGCCTTCTCTTGTTTCTTTCTGTTGCTTTCTTTTATGTGACTGCGTGCCTGGTGTTCAGAGGGGATAATTCAATTAATGTGGCCAAGGCCAGCAATTCAAAACCTGGCCTTTTCATCCCCAACATTTGCATCATAAAACGTCACCAGATAGCCGAAGGTCTTCTGATGTTTTAGACGTTTAAAAATATTAGGACTGAAGTATTTTCAGACAAGGCCATTACCTTGACAACACAGCGTTGTCTTTGTGTTCTTGTGGAGACGGTGCATGACAACTCAATGTCAGATAATCGCAAAATGCAAGCTGAGTCTGTCAGGGTTTCTAAAATGTGTTTCCACTTCTGGAACTTGGTCTCACAGGAAGAGCTTACAGAATTGATCTGATGATAATCATCTTTTTCTTAACATCCAGTTTTCTATTCTACTAATTATTTATTTATTTATTTAAATATATTTATTTACTTACTTATTTTCTCTGCTTTCAAGAGTTGCTATTTTTTAAATTGCATTGTGCATTCTTGCACAATGACAATAAAGGATTCTGATTCTGATGTGAGGTCGTTTGCTTATATGTAAGATGGGAGAAATTTCATACCAATTATAAAATAAAGGATGTGTGACTCTCGTTATGTTGTTTTTAGACCACATAAAACTCACCCAGCATCAAAATGCATACAATAAGGTAAGGTTGTGTACTTTGGGGGTAGATTTCCATTCTTCCTTTTTCTATATCCGCAACTTACGTGATGGAACAAATAAAGAGAAAACTCAAACCAATAACAAATGAAACAATGCAGTGACATTGGTGTGAATATAAGCAGCAAGGTTTGTTTTAAGGTATTTTGAATGAAGCCAAATTAGCTTTGAAAGCTAAAAAAAGACACCACTAGCTAAGCGCTCAAACAGTTCACAATTCAAAGCCAAAGGGAAAATAAAACACTATTTTAACAAAATTATGTTTCAAAAATCATTTTCTATATTAAAAATCTGTGATATCTTGGACAATTGATTCTTAATGTTGTACTAATTTGCCATCAGAGTGACTAAATGGAGTGATGGACTACCATGATGGGAGCGGCGAAAAAGATTTATGAACTCACAAGTTGGTGAACAAAAGGACAGACGGTGCTGTGACATCACATCCAGAATTAGCGGCTCAATTAACAGCAAAGAAAATAGTGGCTGTGGAGCTATTTAGAAACATAGCAGAACTGATAGCAGCTTTAGCATTGGCAGCCGGGATAACAGAGGCACAATCTAGTATGTTTGTTTTAATAGTGAAAATTTCCTTTAATTTTTTTTGGAGAGATGATAAACTTGATATTTCTGAAGAGCAATTTTTGAGAGCCATATAGTGTATTTAATAATTATACTAACAGTGATGTCAATCGTTAGAATTCACCACTGAAACTTCAACAGAGGTTGATTATTAGTATCTGAATCAGAACTGGGATATAGCCAATCTGATAACACCTATCGCGTGAACAAACTTATTCGCGTGTGATTTTAGTTGCATTTGCATACATGGAAACACCGCAATTGCAAAATTGTGTTGTTGTTTTTTACATTAGCAGAATATGGACAAAGTTTTGTTCACATTTGCGATGGAAACGCAGCTACTGAGCGGTGCATCTCGAGCCTTTTCTCTTATTCTTAATGAGCTATCTCTATTTGCCTCATGTTCTACCTGCTCCTCATTCCACGGAGATCTTTCTTGGTCTCTTCCGGTTCTGCAGTTATCTTCCACCACTTGACTCCACAGAGCTTGTCGTCCCCGCTGACCCCTGACCCTTCACGCACTGTGGGTTTACTCTTACTATTCAAGGTGTAACCATCTGTGCCCCCGCCTCTGTCCCCAACCCTTCGTCTCTTAACGAACAAGCTGTCCGTGTCCGAGCCCGCCGGGCTGGAAAAGTTGCTTACAGTGGACTGTTTGTTTTGCTTTGTAAACATCAAACCCCGGGAGAAATGTTAGAAGGGAGGGACTCCTGGAGGACACTGTTTCTTTTTCTTTCCTTCTTTCTCTTGTGATGAAGATTGCTCTAGTGAGCTGCAGTTCTGTGCTCTTACAACGTTTAACACAATGAGCTCTGAGGCTGTGTGTGTCTTAACAAAACAACCTCTGTTTAAGGGGTTTAGGTGTCTTTTGTACTATGAAAATTAAAGCCGCATAAAAATGACATGCTTCCATTCACTAGATGGGAAACTCGACGTTTCTTTGAAAACATTACAAGATGAAATTTGAAAATACTTCAGATTGTAATCTTTGGTTTTGTTTTGACCAAAAAGACGCTCGTGTTAAGATTGGAACATCAGTTGGGGAAGTCGCCTCTTTAGTTTACCAGCGTGATTAATTTAGGGATTGAGGTGATTTGTTTTGTTTTTCATGGCTTGTCATTTTGTGACACTTTAAAGGAGGCTTTAATGAGATGCCAGAGAAAGTGACAGAGTGACCAGAGTTTTCTCCTTTGCTGTTTGGAGAAAACTTTGATTTAGAGAAGCATTCTATTAGAGTTTACATTTTATTCTTTCCTGTATTGTATAGTAATTTTAATTGTCTGGTGATACAGACTCAGTGCTTTGTGAGCTCTTCAGTGTTTATTTTAACACATTAAAGGTTTGACTCGTGGGGATGGATCTCTCCGCTCTATGGCACCCATTGGAATGCCTTATTCTGTTTATTCACTACAAAGATCTTATTTCAGCCCCCCCCCCCCTTAAAACCCGCCTGAAGGTGCTTTTATGTAGATAAACGTTACTTTCAAGCTTTAACTTTTCATTTTTGCTTCCATATTTGATCTTTTTATTCATTTCTATGTTGTTGTTTTTATCATTTGGCTATGTGCTTTAGTTGTTGTCTTTCTCATAAGCACTTTGGGATTACTTATTATTTTTTACATTAATTACTATATCTCCCTTTTTACCATAACACTGTAAAAAACTATACTCTGCTGACAATGAGTTGATGAAAACTACTAAATTCAGCTGGTGTTTTGTTATTTATGAACCTTATGTATTAACATCAAAACGACAATAAACAAATCTTATAGATAACATTATGTACATTTGTAATAATCAATATGTTTAATGTTTTCCTTAATTTTTATATTAAATACTGTGAATTTGATATATTTATCAAACTGTGAGATTGTCATACTGGGGGGTTTTTTCTGCATCTTTAGACGTTGCCAAGTGAAGTTTCAGGGCGGCGGTGGCTGAGTGGGCAATCTAGCAATCGGAAGGTTGTTGGTTCAATTTAAGCTTTCCCCTGTCACACGTTGACGTTCCCCTGGGCAAGGCCACAAGTTATCAACTTATCTCCATGTATGAATGAGTGTGATTGGGTGAACGTGGCTATTTGAGGGCTCACTAATGTGACTAGTGCTCCTCCAGGCATCAGCAGCTCAGTATTGTCCATTCATGATTTTCCCCCCTATTAATTGTTTCCTGTGTGTGTGTGTGGAGAGTCAGTTCTCTGGTGCAGCTGATGCGCAGCACAACTAATAAACTTCTATGCGCACTTGACAAAGACATCTCAGCAGCTTCATCCCAGAGAGCCACGTGGACATGGGAAGTTCCCTCCGTCAGCCTGCAGGCATTTCACCAACACTCGAGGTAGACCATTAAACTGAGGAAGATCTTTTGAGGGGAATTCAGTGACGTCTGTGCGGTTTGAATCCCGTCTGGCGATCAGTGAACAAATCAACAGCTTGGCCCCGCTAACGCATGTCCCAAAGCCTTCACAGATGGTGCTGTGGTGTCCTCACGCTCAGGATGTTCTCTGACATCTCATGACTCAGTCTGTAGTAATGACAGCACATTTAAAAAAAAAAAAAAAAAGAGATGAGCCCGGCCCACACTCTCATTGGGAGTCCGTATCGGACAGATTTGATATCTCCTCTTCAAAAGGGAGCGGTTTTGGTTTAAAGGGCTTAAGGTGAGTCAGTGGTTTTGTCGGTTCCACTTTTCCATTCACTGAGAACCACAGTGGGCTGAAATGTTTTGAGATTAAGGCAGCAACCTGTAGTGCATAATTCTCATCTGTCAAGGACTTTGCTTGGCAGGCATAAAACTACCAGAGTAGTAGAGAAATGCTTCCACCTAGTGGATTATCTGTGCTCAAATTTCAAGTGCTATTTAGATTGCAGCTTTAATCCTGTCGTCTGATTTCTATAACTGCTCCCGAGGCATGCAGAGTTTAAAAAAACAAGCATATTTTAAATGTTTGTTTGTGTATTACGCAGAAAAGAAATAAAACATAATGTGGGTTTCAAAATATATAAAACAAAAAGTCTTAAAACCAAATTTAAAAATCAATAGTTGTAATCTTTAGTGTTTTACTGGCAGGATAATATTATGATATTAACTGGTTAAAGAGAATTTAACACTTAACCTAAAACACGGGTGCGGGTGGGTAGACAAAGGGGAACAGGGTATTAATGTTTTAAAAGGATGGAAGAAGACATTTGTTTTCCTTCTGCTTTAAAGTTGAGCAGCACAGAGTCCTTGACTTTCTTTAAAAAAAAACAACGTGCCCCATTTTCCCACATTTTTGCTGCTACAGAAAACGTCAAAGTATTTCATTGGAAAATACAAAATGGAGTATAACTGAAAGAATACTAGTGTGATTTTCATTTCAGTGTAAAATACCTCAGGTTGAGTCAGATTAAAGGAGAGCGTCTTTGAACATCAGTTTTCAAGTGTTGACACAGATTGAATCACTTCAGTTTATGCCTTGGCTCCGACTGGGTCATTCTAACACATAAGTGCACTTTGATTTAAACCATTACGTCACAGTTCTGGCTTTATGTTTAGATTCATCATCCTGTTGGAAGGTTAACCTTTGCCCCGGTCTCAAGTTTTTTTTTTTTTATCTGTGAGTTTCTTTCAGGTTCGCCTTAAAGCTCCACTGAGATCCATCCATCTCCCCGTCAGCGACCAGCCTCCCTGTCCCTACTGAAGAAAAGCCTCCCCACAGCGTGATGATGCTGCCAGCGCCATGTTTCACTCTGAGGGTGCCGTATTCTTGGTTATGTGTAGTGTTAGTTTAGTGCTGCATGTGCCATTTTGCATGTACAGTATATAATTTTATTTAGGGATTAAATGACACATAGAAGGACAATATTCAATAATTACATGACTTCTGAAGCTTGCATTAATTTTATTTTATTTAGAGCAATCAGAGAAAGAGTAAAGGGGGCAAAACATGAATCCACAAAAACACTTTGTTTGTTTTGATTTGTATAAAATTTAAAACCATAATTTTCCCTCCATTTTCTGTCTACCAAAAAATAAGTAAATCTCAATAAAATATATTTGAGATTTAAGCGAGATAAAATATGATCAACAGCAGCAGGTTTGGACGCCTTTTGCAAGCTGCTGTAGCTGAGAGTGAAAGAAAAGATTGATAGATGGAACCGAAAATAATTGTTATTGAAACCTGAAAAAATGAAATGAAAAAAATTAACACGAGCTGCACAGTGGAGCAGTGGGTAGCACTGTTGCCATGCAGCAAGAAAGTCCTGGGTTCAAGTCCTACCCTTGCCCTGGGTCTTTCTGCATGGAGTTTGCATGTTCTCCCTGTGCATGCGTGGGTTCTCTCCGGGTACTCCGGCTTCCTCCCAGAGTCCAAAAACATGACTGCTATGTTACCCTTAGGTGTGAGTGTGTGCGAGAATGGTTGTTTGTCCTGTTTGTCTCTGTGTTGCCCTGCGACAGACTGGCGACCTGTCCAGGGTGGTCCAGGGTGTACCCCGCCTCTTGCCCATTGACAGCTGGAGAGGGATAGACGTGTTAGAAAATGGATTGATGGGCGGACTTTGAAACACATGAGGTTTTAATTTGTCCTCTGGTGTACCAAAAAAGATTAAGTGGTTGTGTTACCAAACCCAACATCTGTGCCCCTCCTAAAAAGGTTTGGCTGGGCTGTTGCTTCTGTTATTATTCTTAAACTAGTTTTATGTTTAAAATCTTGGAAGGCCTGGCCATTATTAAGAATAAAAATACTTTAGGAGGGGGGGGGGGAGGCTTTTTACTGTTCTAACCCTCCCTCCAATCAGTATTCCGTTAAAAAAGACAGAAAAGGAGATTGCATTCTGTTTAACCAACGTCCAAACTTTTCAACGTCCAACGTCCGTTGAAAAGTTGTCAGGGTTAGCAAACCCAGCCTGGCTTTTTTCTATTTTACAGGACATATGGACCAGGAAAGTTTTTTATTAAAGATGTTTCTATGTTAAATAAAGAGAAAGACAGCTCCATCTAAAATTACCCTAATAAATATTTATTAATGGATGTTGGATGTTTAATGTTTGCGGGGGGCTGCTCCAGATAGCTCTAGTCCTATATTCAAATGTTTCAGATAGTTTTTGGAGTACGCTTTACTGTATCAATGTGAACCTTTGTGAAAAGTCAAAACCTGTTTGAAATGGTACACCCAGTATTCTCGGTCAGTGTTTTGTCTGAAAGTGGAGCACTAACACAATGTTTCTTCCCAGAAACACCTTCCCCAGTGTTGCATTAGCGTTTCTCAGTATGACAATAGCACATTTTGCTTCAGCGATTTAAAGAACTGGCTGTTTATGCTGCTTTTTGGATCCATGTTTATGAGTGAGTACAAATCAACTAAACATTATCAGAAAAATCATGTCAGCAAATGTTACAGTGATTTATTTAGGTCCATCCTGTCTGAGTGAATAAAACAAGGGAATGATGTCCTGTTTTCTAGAAGACAGGAATGTAAAAACTATATTTTGGGTGATAAAAGTTGTATCATGATTTTATTTTGACAGTTTTATCAAATAAAGGACACTCAAGCACTCGGTTACTGCAATATCTCCTTTTTTTGCACGTCTACTACGTGATCCTCAGAAGTTTGCATCAGTTTTTCTGATACTTAACAGTAAACAGTTAATGATCATCTGACATTGTAAGGATTCCCTCTTAAGGTTATACAAAGAAAAGAGAGAATACCCAAATCATGCTTAAAATAAAACAAAACCGTCATGTGAATCAGAGAATGAAGCATCTACTACTCCTACTAAAAGCTTCTGAAAGCCACGTCATGTTGTGATGTGAAAACGTCTATTTGTTCTCCGCAGCCATTTACTGTAATGAGCGCAACAACACCCAGTGGAAATAAACCAAGCATACGTTTATAACATGGGATATGTCTTCTGACTGAGCTCAGAGACCTGCTTTGATCCTTAGCTGCTAAGACCAGCTTTAGCTTTTTACTGACACCTTCATTGGGGAAATTCATTCATTATCAGAACGGTTCAGCAAATATCCAGATATGCTAATGCAGATTTATTTATCAGAAATTAAAGAAAATAATAATTTGAAATATTTCAATAATGTCACTTCCGTTTTCTTGCAGCTCTTTCAATGGTCCACCTGTAATTGATTGTTAGGTAAAGCATATAATTTAAGCTCTCTGTGGGAATCTGTGCCGGGCAGAGGAATTAGTTCTTGGCCATTAAGTCATATTCTCTCCACCACAGATTTTTTTTCCCTCTTTTTTTTCTTATTCTGAAATTAACACATTGCAAGTGTAAAATATTAGTATTTACATTTTGTGTTGGTAGATCGCAACCAAATAAAGCTTCAAAGTGTAGAGAAACAGGAGCAAGACACAACACAAATAGGAGAGGCAAATTGTTGGCTAAGGTTTTAAACGTTTTAAAAAGAGCTCTAAAAAGTCTAAATCTGGGGATACATTTCTTCTCAAAAATGTATAGTGTATGACCCTGATAAGAAAGAAAAACAGGCTTTTATATCTTCCAAGGTGGCAAGATTCAAAGGACTGTGTGCCATTGCTGGTGAGGTTGGATAAAGAAAAACGGTCATTTTAAATTTGCTAAAAGATCCTGAAGGTTATGGGACAAAAAAGTCAAACGTAAACCCAAATTATTTAGCTACTGCAGAGCCAGAGGATCTAATATTAAGATTTTGATCAGGACTGTAAGTCAGTCAGAGTAATATTTCAGTAGTCTATGTCCGACATTTAACCTTGTAAAGAAAAAAGCACGACTAAACAACCTTTCTCCTTCTTTATGCACTTACAGCAAGGCTCGCACCTCTTCAGGTTCCCCCAGACAACGTTATGGAGAATAACGCTCAGAGAACAGGAAGGATCTCTGCAGATGCTGGAGACTCAGTCAGGGTGCTGACAGCCTCTCATCTCTCCGCTCTCAGAGATCTGCTGTCAGACAAAAAAATCACAGGTGATGCCCCCAAAAAAAATCCTCCCTCAACCTCTGCTTCCTCACTAAAAGCAGGATAAATCCAGATTAACCTGCATTGATTAAAGCTAATCAAAATAATGACAAATGAAATTGAATTCAATTTTATTTATATAGCGCCATTTCATGATACATGTAATCTCAAAGCACTTTCCAAAGTGTATTTTTGGGTAGAGTCACACATTGTGAAACTGTATTATCTGTGTGAATATCTCCCACTTGGCTGAGGGTTTAATTAGATAAGCAGTAGTGATTCTCGTTTCCTGTCTGGCTGGTGTAAAAGTACCCAGCCACAAGGTGGCAGTGAAACACAACATTTCAGGAATATTTCTTAACAAGGCCAGCAAATGTAGTTTTCAAAGCTTCTGTTAAAGTTTTTGTTGGTAATTTGAAACCCACACAATGGAAATTATATAGTTTGGTAGAGTTTTTTAATCTTTTTGTTTTCTTTTTTTAGGGGTGGGGGGGTCAGGATCTTTTCCTCGTTTAAACTTGTTTAAAGGCTTTTATTGTTTCTTTCAGTCAGAAATATGCAAACTCCGAATGTTCAGATTTGCCTCCTTGCAAAAGTATTCAAACCACTTGAGCTTTTTTTTCACATTTGTTACATAACAACAGCAAACATGCATGTATTTGATGGGGATGATTGATTTTATGTGATTGCCCAACACAAAACAGCCCATAACTGTCGAGTGGAGAGAGAAGTTTATACTTGGTTTGACCTTTTCTGTTTGCTTGTTTAGTGTTTTGCAAAAACGAATGTTGTGTGCACCTGTGTTTCTGTCACTGCCACCTTTATATATCAATAGACTGAAATATTTACCCACTGTTCTTAGTTATCTTCATCTCAGTCAGTTTGGATGGAAACCGCAGGTGGCGATCGGGTTCTCAAATGAACCTTTCCATTGTAGCTCTGGCTCTATGCCTAGAGTTGTTGTGCTGTGGGAATTTGAACCGCAGTCAGTCTGTTGACCCTAACATGTTTTCTTCCAAGATTGACCTTTATTTAGTTCCATCCACCTTCACATCAAGATGGATTAGCTTCCCTGTCCGTACTGAAGAAAAGCATCCTCTCAGATGATAGACATGGTATTCTCAGGGTTTTTATGCAAACATAGCACTCATGCATTTAAAATAAAGCATTCAGTTTTGGTCTCATCTGACCAGAGAACTATTTTCCACATGTTTGCTGTGTTTTCTACATGGCTTGTTGCAAACTGCAAATCCTGACTTTCCTTCAGTCATTGCTTTCTCTTTGCCCCTCTTTTATAAAGGCCACGTTTGGAGAGGGCTCGATAACAATTGGTTCAGTTGTTGACAGATTCTCCCACCAGTGGAGCTCTACAGCTCCACCAAAGATACTGTGGACCTCTGCTACTTTACTTATTAAGTCTCCTTACTTCACCATTCAATTTAGGTACATGGCACATCAGTTTTGCTTCTGTGCCATACTCTTTCCATTCTCAGATGACGGATTACAGTGTTCACAGTGATGTTCAAACCTTGGGGTATTGTTCTATAACCAAACCCTGCTTTAAACTCCTCCACAACTTTCTCCCAGACCTGTCTGCGGTGTTCCTTGGCCTTAATGACACTGTTTGTTCATTAATGTTCTTTGCATATCACACTTTTTAGGTTTTTATATTAGTAAAAATTTGCTTTGTATCATTTTAATACATTTAATCCTAATCCAATTCGTGGCTTTAGCATGACAAATGTGAAAAGTTCAAGGAGTATAAATACTTTTGCAAGACATTAAAAGCTATCAAATACAAAAGGCAGTGATTCTTTCCAGCTAACTTTCACTCTGGTTTTGTTTCCCCACATTTCCCATTTACCTGTACAGTCTTTAACCACAAGCAGCAAAGTGTAAAAAAGACTAATGCATAATATAATTTATTAAAATGGTTTTAACAAAGGTTTATTTATTTATTTGCATATCTATTATACTATTTGTATGTATCCTTCATAAGGTTCCACTTACATATTGCTGCTGTCCAGCAAAAATCTTGTTTCTCCCAAAAGGGAACTTGCTTCCAAATGTAAATTCATCCTGTTTGGTCAAAGTTACATGCAATTGTTGATACTTTTAACGATAAGTCTCTCAATGATACCCCAGACAAATGTGAAGGGTGATCGAAGGAGCTGATGGAATGACAAGGTTTTTGCCAGACTGAGGCAATATTTGAGTGGCACCCCCACACTCCTGCAGTGGCATTATAAAAGTACTGAAATTTAATTCCGTTCAGTTAATTTACATAGCACCAATTCACAACATATTTACAAAGTCAGTTCTATCAAATCATTCGGACAGTTTTTTGTATAAGGAAAACCTGCAGATTGCATTGAGTCATTGACTTGCAGCATTCCCTCATCATGAAAGAGCGTAGAGCCACAGTGGACAGTCGTCTGCATTGTCGATGGCTTTGCAGCAATCCCTCATACTGAGCATGCATGTAGCGACAGTGGGGAGGAAAACTCCCCTTTAACAGAAAGAAACCTCCGGCAGAACCAGGCTCTGTGTGAACAGTCATCTGCCATGGCTGACTGGGGGGGTTGAGAAGATGGAGCTTACATACAAAAAAAAACACAGACACTCTGAACTAGGAGTACTTTCGATTTGAGAGAAAAATAAAGAGATAATGGCAGTATTAGCTCCATTGGAGCCTTCATCTAGGAGAAAAATCACTCTGAGACAGTTTTGAAATGTAAAGGATTAAAGAGAGAACATGGTAGTTGCAGTAAAATTAAGCCAATAGCTGTGTCAAGGAGAGAGGCAGTGGTAAACCATGAAATACAGGACCAATCGTATCTGTTACAGAAGTAGAAAATCCAGTTGTTAGCTCAGACTATTCCACCCCTCCAGTACTCTTTCCCAGCTAAATAGAACACCAGGCCAGATTAAGCTACTATAAAGAGAAAAACTGAGAAAATATAGACTTGAAAGGTGAAAAAAAACAACAAATAATGCAAAATTGAAGAGTAGTACAAGAATGTAGCAGAGTGAGGGCTCTTTATGTCCTCCAGTAGCCTAAGCCTATAGCAGCTGCTTTGTCAAACAGGAAAGTTTTAAGCCTATTCTTAAAAGTAGACAGGGTGTCTGCCTCACGGACCAAAACTGTGAGTTGGTCAACCTTGAGAGGAGCCTGATAACTAAAAGATCTGCCTATTATTTTACTTTTACAGACTCTAGGAACCACCAATAGACCTGCAGTCTGAGAGTGAAGTGCTCTGTTAGGAGGTAATCGGGGTAATCAGAGCTCTGATGTATAATGGAGCTTGATTATTAAGGGCTTTATACGTTAGAAGGAGACTTTTAAATTCTATTCTTTATTTAACAGGAAGCCAATGAAGGGAAGCTAAAATAGGAGAAATGTGATCTTTCTTTTTAATCTTCACCAGAACTCTTGCTGCAGCGCTTTGGATCAGCTGAAGGATTTGAACTGCATTATGTGGACTTCCTGATAGTAAAGAATTACATCAGTCTAGCATTAAAATAAAAAATGCATAGATTAGTATTTCAGCGTCACTCATGGGCAGTTTTTTTCTTATTTTGGCAATATTCCAGAGGTGAAGGAAAGAAATTCTGGAAACCTTTAATATTGGATTTAAATCATCATCATTTCCTGGTCAAAAATAACACCAAGTTGTTTTATTTGCAGAGGCCAATTTATTGCCATTCAGATTGAGTGACTGATTAAGGAGTTTCTTTTTCAAAGATGTTGGTCCTAAAATGACAACTTCTGTCAAGTCTGAATTGAATTTAAAAGCAGAGATTGTAGATTTTTAATTCTTCAAGACATGCCTGGAGTGTACATACGTGATTGGATTCGTCAGGATTTAAGGGACACATATAGCTGAGTATCATCAGCATAACAGTGGTAACGTATCCTATGCTGTCTCATAATGTGTCTATTGGAAGCATTTGTATAGTGAAGAGCATTGGCCCAAGGATTTAATCCTGTGGTACTCCACAAGGAAGCTTTGGAGTTTGAAGATTTATTATTTACCTGAACAAACTGGAATCTGTCAGACAACTAGGATTCTCTTCTGTCTGGAATTTGTTTTGTAATTTATGCAGTATTTGCTTTTTGCTTCAGGTAGAGTAAAAATGCTTTCAACGTATTACTTCAAATTTGGATTATTATGATAACATTTTCAAGATACTATTCTCAAAAAGTTTACTTAATCAAGATAATTTGCTGTCATAATTACTTTTCAGCGACAGAACATTACTGTATTTCCTATTCTTTTTTTTAAACAGCCATCCTTCATCACATTCGAGATGAAAAAAATTATTGTAAATGTTTAATGTTTGATAAAGTCCTGTAAAAGCAGATGTCAGTTCAGTATGACCAAGCTTTATTTGGGCTTGACAAAGTCAAAAGTTAAAACGTCATCTCAATTGTTTGTCTTCTTTTCTAATATTGTGACTAAAATAACACACAGATAGAAGATCTCATGATAACTTGAATGCACATCTTTGCAGTTCGCTTAGGCCTCAGCGTTTCTTTAATTGGACCAAGTGAGATTATGGAGTCTCAGATGCTTCTTCTTCTCAAAGAGGTTAGTATGTTGAAGGTTATGTGCCTTTCACCAAACCATGAAAATTCAAATTAATATTAATTGTGCTCTAATTGATCATTTTTTACACTGAATTTAACTAAGCAACCTTTATATACCTTTTATAAAGCGGGCATTGTATTATATTGCATAGTAATTATGAAAATAATGTGTTTTAAATGTAATTTTACCCATTTTTTACTGTTGCCTTTTTTAAGGATTAGCGGATGAAATAATGTGGTAAAAAGTATTTGTCTCCTGACACATTTCTTCTGCTTTTGCCACACTTGTTAATGTCAATGTTAATATTCAAACCCAGGCCTGAATACCACCAGGCATCTTAAAAAAAAATCCAACAAACAGAACCTGTCTGACAACATGATGTAAGCAAAAAAAATCTCAAAGAGCAAGACAACAGAAGATGAGAAACTTTAGAAAGCTATGGGACACATACAGTGGTAAGTCATTATCCCCAATTGGACAAAAACACGGAACCGGAACGGACGACTAACTCAAATTACCTCAAGAGCACAGCTACAACTCATCCTAGTTGAGACTAAAAACCAGGATCCACTGGAGAGTGCCAGTGTTTGCCCAAACGATGCCCAGTAAATTTGGTAAAATGTTTTGTAAACTGAAAAGACAACAGTGGACGTTTTTGAAGACATGTGTCAAGTTACATCTGAGACAGCATTTCAGAAAAAGAACATGTTACCGACCGTTAAACATGGTGGGCGGACTGTGATCGTCTGGGGCTGCTTTGCTGCCTCAGGACCTGGAGAATTTGTCATAACTGATGAAACCATGAATTTTGCCCTCTAGCAGAAAATCGTGAGGGAGAACAACCAGACATCAGTTAATGACCTTAAACTCAATCACATTTTCTTTGTGCAGCAGGACAATAACCCAAAGCACACCAGGAAGTCCACCTGCAAATGGTTAAAAAAAAAAAACAAGATAAAGGTTTTCAAATGCTTTAATCAGACTAGATTTAAGTCCAATTCAGATAAGGTGGCATAACTGTTAAAGAAATGTGAATAGAATCATTTTCTTTTTATTAAGGACTGTTCTACTGTTTTAACTTCACACAGGAGAAACAGATGTTTCTCCTAGACAAGGAATCTCTTGCTGTATATGTTAACCTTACACCTCTTTGTGTGCCAACCCCATGTTGTAATACCCCCCTTATCTTTTCTTTTGTTTCTTAACCCCCATGTTGTGAACATCCTGCCCCTTTCTTTGATGTCTGATAGTAAAGGCAAAGAGACAGAGGTAGCCAGCGCAGATGGAGCCGAGACTGTGATGAGAACGGCCTCACGCTTCTGGCCCTTCTGCCCTCTTTCTCATGGAAGAGTATAAATGTGTGTTTTGTGCTGGTTTTCTTTCCAGGATAAAAGGGTTATTAAACTTAACTCTATCAATAACCTTAACTTAGCCACCTTCCATGTTGCTGAATGAAAAGATTTCTGCAAATAAGAGTGAGTCAGTACTTCTCCAATCCAATTAAAACCCTCATCGGCACCTATTTCAAACACTTGATGGACTTTTCTGCCGACAAGTGTGGCAAAACCAGTTATTCTGTTCAGTCAACACTTACATTTCCACATACAGTGAGTTCACTTTGGATAGCATTTTCCCCTTAATAATTGAAACCCACATTTAAAACTGCATTTTATATTTACTCGGGTAATTTTTGTCTGATATAAAAATTTGCCTGACGATCTGAAACATTTAAGAGTGACCAAAACGTATGAGCAAAAGAAATCTGTAAGGGGCAATTTTTTTTTTCTCACAACACTGTAGTTGCTATATTCTGTTGTGTCAGTATAATAAAACAAGTACATTAAGATTTTGTTGAATGAACTGTGAAAGCACCCTTGCAGCGCCCAACCACTCAATGTTTGACTGGTCCAAAGGCCAAAGAACGGCACCTTTGTATTAGTTCAAGTCAAACTCTGCAGTTTATCATTTGTTCATTAGTAAACAATTACGAAAGAGACACGTGAACCTTGAAGCCGCATCTGTTTTTTCACATAAAGAACTCAGCAGTATTTTAGAGTGAAGTGGCCATTTGATTACAGGTCTGGCATGAGTGGATTAAAGGATTAGAGTCAGGAGAACTCGGCAAGCTTTTCAGGTTGAATGGCTTTTTGATCTCAAAGGAAAGCGAAAGATTTCAGAGGCCGTTTTACCCAAAAGCAGGTTAAAGTCCCTGCATTGTGTGCTCACGATGACTGCTCATGTTTGTGTGTCTCTTCTTTCTTTGGAGAACGCTGATATCTTCAACACAGGACAGAAATCAGGACTCTTCACCATGAGAGTTGTGAGACTAAAGAAAATGAGTGGCAAGAGATTTCATCATTCGCCACCGGCCGTCCCTCAAGATTAAAGAATTTGCCAGAAATTCATGTGAACATAACTGGATTCTTTTTTCTTTTTATTCCTTTTGGACGGTGTTAGTATCACCTAGAGCCAAGGCTCCCAAATTCCAATCACTGGTGGTTCTTGGCTGCTTTTAGACGTGCTTAGAATGTTTTAATTACTTCTAAACTAAAATCAAATGTAAGTACTGTGTGTGGTTGTGGAAGCTTTTGCCATGTTCCAATTACCTCTGATGACCAAGATTTGATCTGGTAAACTTAATTAAACAATGTTCCATTCCCAAGTTGAGAAACCAGTGGGACTGGCCTAACTGCTTTAGACAATACAAGAAATAAAGTATTTCACTGAAGTTGATACTGTCAAACACTGTAGCAATGTGTTCACCAAGGGAGGTTGTTAATTTGGCTGTAATTAAGGCTTTTTAAAGAAATGTGTCCCCCTTGGATTTTAAGATGATACTTCATGATTCCCTCGGTCTCCATCTCCTGGAGATCTTTATGTTAATTTTTACCACTTTATCCTTGGAAATATTTGAATAAATACAAGTTCTGTTGTACTTCTGTTTTACAAAGTGTGATGAAAATAGTGGTTGTTGAAAATCCTACATCTGCAGATGAATGTTGATTTTTACTGTTATTCCATTCAAAAAGTAAAATTTAAATGGATTTATTACATGGAATGACATATCTGAAGCATTTTTCTTCCTTAATTCAAAACGATTAGGTTACATAAGTCCAATAAAGGCTTTTTTTGTTCAGAAATGTTATGTTATGGTCAACTCTATTATGGGGAAGACTAACAATCTGTGCTTAAATAACACCTCATCAGAGCAAGACCCTAATCATTTGATGCTCTAACTTGGTTAAAAGGAGCCCAAACATAATGCATGCACTTTACATTACATTTTTATGAAATGTAAGCCATAAAAACTAACTGAAATAGGCACAGAAAATTGCCATTCCTATGTTTAATGAATCTACGTAACATGAGCTTCATCTTTAAAGTAGAATTAAGGAAATAAAATAACTGATATTACAATTTATTGAAACGCCTTTTAGGTTATGAATAAAATATGAGAATTACAGCCATAGAGGTGATTTTATGTATATGTAACTTAAAAACAATTGTGTTTGGCCTTCCGTTAAAGATTAACCTCGTCACTTTCGAACAAGCCCTTTTACTATTAGTCCCGCCCACTGATTGCATCAACCAATAGGAAGGTGCAGCGACCCTTCACCCTCCTCATTGGGGTTTGATGTGAACGTGAGGGAAGTTTCTCCTGACGTCCGGAGCAGCAGGCTTACGTGGATTAAATGCCTTACTTTATTTAAAAAAATAAATAAAAAATAATCCGCGCAGCCGTGATTGCGCGTAAAATGTCCGATTTGGAGTCGCTGCCCGAGGAGGAGAGGGAGTTTCAAAAGGCCGTGGCTCAGATCGGAGGAAGGGAGAAGATCCATCTGGTCAGCGATATCAGTGGAAGTAAGGAGGTGGACGGAGATGACGTTGGGATATTTCAGGAGTTCATGCATGACATGTTTCACAACAGCAGCCCTGCGATGAGCGAAGGGCAGCTTCTTCCATGCTGTGCACCAAACGATCGCCAAGGCGACACTGAGAGCGAGGCAGAGACCGGGAAAAGCAACGAGATACCTTTAACAGAGCAGAGCGGCGATTTGCTGGAGAACGGCGAGACGGCGACGCGGCCCAAGAGCCAACCGCAGAGAACCGCAACCAGGAGGGCCAATATTTACAGCTCCAAGTGGGCCATAGACTCCCCGGTCATCGTGTTCCTCTTCAGACACACGTTCGTCAGCAAAGCCTCCAACGAGCTGCTGGAGATCCTGAAGGACGTGAAGGCGCGCACGAAGCGCGGCTCTGTCCCCCGGCCTGCTCTAATTGGATTAATACGCGCCACGCAGGAGAGCGCAGAGGCGCAGCGGTGTGCCGAAGTCCTAGAGGTTGCGATACGCTCCGTGTTCCGCAAACACTCACCGGAGACGATATGGGTCGGCTGCTTTATCCCCAAGACGGAAGACAGAATCCTCAGCGTGAAGAAAAACGCCTGCAGAGCCTTTTACGCTGCATCCCAGACAGCAGGTAAGATAAGATAAGATAAGATAAGATAAGATAAGATAAGATAAGATACGATACGATAAGATAGGCTTTATTGATCTCACATTGGAGAACTTCACTTGTCACATCGGCTCAGTAATCAATAATCAAAAGAAGGTGCCAAAAGGAGGAAAAGGTGCATCAGGTAGGCTATATACAGAGTGTCCATATATATACAGTGGATCAAAAAAAATAAGAAAAATAAAAATACAGAAAGGAAATAAAGCAGAGATTTAGGATGTCTTATGAACATTCGGTGACTATATACATATGTATTGACATACATTAAAAATAACAGCAGAAGTCACTTCTTTTCAGGATTATTGCACAGGTTATTGCACAGTGTATTAAATAGAATTGCACATTGGTTATTGCACATTAGCTGTTACAGTTATAGTTACAATTATAGTGCAGCATTGTAAAGTCTGGTAGCAGCAGGAATGAATGACCTGCGGTAGCGCTCCTTTTTACAGACAGGATGTCTAAGTCTGTCACTAAAGGAGCTGCTCAGCTCCTCTACAGTCTGGTGCAGGGGGTGGAAGGTGTTGTCTATGATGGATGTGAGCTTGGCCAACAACCTCCTCTTAGCTACTTCCTCCACAGAGTCCAGAGCGCAGCCCAGGACAGAAGTGGCCTTCCTCACCAGCTTATTCAGCCTCTTTCTGTCCCGCTCTGTGCTACCTGGGGCCCAGCAGACGACAGCATAGAGGAGGGCTGAGGCCACCACAGAGTCATAAAAAGTCTTAAGCAGGGGCCTGCTCACCCCAAAGGACCTCAGCCTCCTCAGGAGGTGGAGGCGGCTCTGGCGCTTCTTGTATTGAGCGTCTGTGTTATGAGTCCAGTCCAGTTTATTGTTGACGTGAAAACCCAGGTATTTGAAACTCTTCACAGTTTCTATGTCCTGCCCCTGGATGTTCACAGGTGAGTGAGGTGGGGGTCTTCTCCTGAAGTCGATCACCATCTCCTTGGTTTTACTGGTGTTTAGGCACAGATCGTTCTTCTCACACCAGTCCCCAAAGTCCATGATGACTGACCAGTACTCCAGCTCGTTCCCCTCAGACACACAGCCCACGATGGCCGAGTCGTCGGAGAACTTCTGAAGATGGCAGCTGTCCGTGTTGTAAGTGAAGTCCGAGGTGTAAAGAGTGAAGAGAAACGGAGACAGGACGGTGCTGAGGGCGGTCAGTGAGGTAGTCCATGGTCCAGTCAGCTAGATGTTTGTGCACCCCAGCGTCCTCCAGCTTCCCCCTCAGCAGCACCGGTCTGATGGTGTTGAAAGCGCTGGAGAAGTCAAAGAACATGACTCTCACAGCGCTCCCGGTGGTCTCCAGGTGGGTGAGCGCCCGCTGCAGCAGGTAGATGATGGCATCCTCTACTCCGATGTTGGGCCGGTAGGCAAACTGCAGCGGATTCAGGGTGGGGCTCACCACGGTGCGCAGGTGAGCTAGGATGAGGCGCTCCATGGTCTTCATCAGGTGGGAGGTCAGGGTGACTGGTCTGAAGTGGGCCGGTTCCCTGGCGTGCGGCGTTTTGGGAACCGGTACCACACAGGAGGTCTTCCACAGGGTGGGCACCACCCCCAGGCTGAGGCTCAAGTTGTAGATGTAGCTGAGGACCTCACAGAGCTCATCACAGGTCCTCAGCAGCCTTGGGGGGATGCCGTCCGGTCCTGAGGACCGAAGGTGTGGATGGGTCGGGGGTTGGTGAGAGTGGCGGTGTAACAACTGTCAGTGTTTGTGTTCATCTACATGTAATATATATATATATATATATATATATATATATATATATATATATATATATATATATATATATATATATATATATATATATATATATATATATATTATATATTTTCTAACTATAGAGATATATTACATGTAGATGTAATGTATATATATGCTTTTTATTTTTTTCTAACTATATATATATATATATATATATATATATACATATATATATATATATATATATATATATGTGTATATATATATATGTATATATATATGTGTATATATATATATACGTATATATATATACGTATATATATACACATATATATATATATATACACATATATATATATATATATATATATATATATATATATATATATATATATATATATATATATATATATATTACATTGGTGGCCTACCTGCACAGTTTATATTTTCCTTTTTTATGGATCTAGGTAACAACATATAACTAGCTACGTCCATGTCAACTTCAAGGTTATTAGGCATTGCTCATATAAAAGAGTTTTTCTTTAAAAAAAATTATTTATTGGTATGTTCATTTTTGTCCTTAGAAGCAAGACACTCACTCCCGCCCCATATTGTATTCTCTTTATATTCTGCTCTTGCTTTTGGTTTTAGAGTGCAGTCCTATTATCTTTCGCCCCGACCTGGCCACACTTGTGGAAAACCCAAAAGGCACCCACGATTACAGCTACATAACGTTTGATAAATGTTTCACTCGAGATTTAAAAACTGGGTAAAGATCTGAGGACAAGAGTGAAACATTCCTGCTGTGTTCCCTGGGCAGGACTTTAGGAGTGCTTCCCGGGGCGGTAGTTCAGGACCATGAGGTGTTGTCGAGTCACAAAGTAGTTTTTCTTCTCTTTTTTTAATGGATATTTCAGAAACACAGGGGTTTCCAAAGAAAACCTATAGGCCCATATCCTTTGATGTGTCATACGTCTATGTAGAAATGATCATAGCAAGATATGACAGGCAAAAAACAATCTTGAAGCTCATGTGTGCCTAACAATTTATATTAGCCTATTGTAATTTGCTTGTGTGAAAGAAACTTGTGTGAGTAGGGATCAGCATGAGCTCCAGCCCAAGGGGCCTAACATCCTCCAGAATAAGCGCCATAGCGCACTGTAACACCCGGGTGACATTCACAAGACCTCACATTTTTGTATACATTCTTTTCCCCTCCCAGGCATAGTTGCAAAGTCCACGGAACAAAGGAATGGATTCATAAAACAATCAGGCTCTTAGATGGGCTGCCAGATCTTTAAACGCTTATTATTGCTTTTCAGATAATGCCGGGGACAGAGGGAGCCAGCCTTTGTGGCCGATCCAGTGTTGTTTCAGGCCTCGGAGGGGAGAAGCCACAAGGCAGACCAACAACAAACCTTCAAACTGCAGACAGAAAGGTAGCAGCAACCGTTTCCACGCTTCCGTCGGATAGAGTTACGCCAGCATTACTTTTTATCATAGGGTGTTTTATTTCTAATCTTTTTTCCTGTCAGCTTATGCTATTCAGGCTAGTCTTGACTCTTAGATTTCAAAAGCAGACATGCGTAGTGATCAACTTTTTAATATTTTGTCACATGACAACCACAAACCTTCGTCTGTTTTGTTGGGATTCGTGACATAGAGCAACAGAAATTGTGAAAGGGGAAAATTTCATAGTTTAAGAATAAAAACCCAAAAGGTGGGAGATGCATTATTATTGGCCGTCATTATGTCCACTAATAATGTTTCTCTCCAGTGACAGCTGAACGTCTTTAGAGATTTGTCTCTCTAGCAGCTGAGATGGAAATGTTTCTTGTTTTTTATTAAAGCTCAAGCTCAGCCAGATTGGATTGGGGGCTTTTGTGAACATAAATGTTCCATTTTTGGCTGATAGAGTGATCTGAAAGCACTAAAGGACATGAAGAATAGAGCTTTATTAGCCGTAACTGCTTTTGAGTTAGACCATGATTTTATTAGTTGATTTTATTAATTAAGCTCTTAAGATGATATGAGCGTGCAGGATGTCCCTGTATGAATCCAATTGTTGAAACTTTCAAATGGTGCCGCTATATTACCAGGTCCCTCTTTGAAAAGGAATATAAAATTTCATTGAGGTTTTATCTGGATAAATAAAGCTTTGTAAAGCTATTCTCAAGCAGTGTTTGCTTTAGACTTTGACTGGGCTGTTGTAAATCGCTAACATACTTTGATATAAACAATCTCTATAGTAGCTCTGCTGGTCAGGGGTGTTGTTCTGCTGGAAGGTGAACCTCCGCCACAGACTCAGATCTTTTGCAGCCTCCAGCTGGTTTTCTTCCTGGCTTGCATTATATTTAGCTCCACCTTTCCAACAGCTCTGGCCAACTTCCCTGTCTCTGCTGAAGAGTGATATGCACAACAAGCCCAGCGCTACCTCAGAATGTGCTGGGGACGTGTTTCCACACATAGTGTTTTGCATGGCTTGCAGCAATCTAAAAATAGGACTACTTGTTGTTTTTTGTTCTTTCTTTTACGGCGGTGTTGTTTTTGCCACTCCTTCATAAATGCCAGATTCGTGAGGTGCTCATGTATGAGCTTTGTTGTTTTTTTTGTTTTTTTTCTTGAGCTATTATGACCCTCTTCAAGAATCAAGAATCTGTGATGTCACCATGTGTGACCCTGTATGTGAGTCTTAAAGTCTGGACACATGAGCAAATTGGACCATTTCAACTTAACTGTAAAAATGCGCTTCGTGTTTGTTTCTAGCATGGAGTGAAACTGAATTAGATAAAATGAGTGGAAACTACAATGGAGCCACTTAATCTGAACACTCACAACTAAACTTTTAAAAGCACAAATGCTGACGTTTTTGTTTTTTCCCCTCTAAGTCTAATAGCAAATCTTGTTTGGTGTAAATATTCCAGGTGATGACGGAAGCCCAGAGGAAGGACTCCCTCTGAAAGAAGGCGTCTTGTCTGGTGAACCTCAGGTGAAAGCTGGAGTGGACCACTGATGTCAGAACACGTGGCCAGCTGTGGACCTATCACTGTGGACACTCACACCCTCTCTGTTCTTTTAAAAAACATGCTGGGTATCAGGGTGGTTATTACATGGTGCTGAAAATCTCTCCTCTGAGAAATCCAGATTTCTAACCTGAAAGCTGCTGCCTGACACCTTGTTCTTAATACTTTGCCATAAGATGGTTTACTGTATCTGTGTAGTATTACTGTAACACAACTTTAACAGGGTATTATGATTAGATTAACTGAAGTATGATGCATAATTAAGCACAGAGGAGTGAAAAAAGAGCAACAGAATAGCTGCTTGTTGGTTTAATAGTGTTGGCTCTTTCTTTATCAGCCTTGAACTGAAGTGAGCTTTCTTTATGAAGTCTTTTTTATGTGATACTAAAAACTCATAATATAGGGCCATATATTATTCCATATTTCTTTTTTTCTTTTAGTTTGTTGCACTATCTGAGGTGTTACTGTGACCCAGAATAGCTCTAGTTGCTGCACAAAAACTACATTGCCCACAAATTTGAAAGAGCTTGTATTATAATTCTGTGAAGCAACATGATTTTGTTTGTACTTTTACTTTATTTTTAGCTGAATTCTGTGCCTTAGACAAGTACGTTTGGGGCTATTGTTTATCACAGTAATATAATGTAACTGTTTAAAGTTTTTAGGTATTTATTTAGATTGCAGGTATGACCATCTGTATGAATAAACACACTTTAACATACATTTTGTTGTTGTTGTACAATTGAGTTATTGTACCAAAATTAATATATATTATGGAACAATTTGTGAGAAAAGTTAATAAACCAGGAATTCACTTTGATTAAACTACACATTTAACAAAAGCTCAGCTTGATCACTGACTCAAGCCTGGCTTGTGTCGGTGATCATAACAATGTGTGTGTGCCATATTCAATCATGTTTGGACTGTTATTGAGAAGTTCATTTAATTCAGTAATTCAACAAACTATAAGAGATTATATAGATTAATTACACAGAGACTTGGTATTTCTCCACTTTCTCAGGATCCTTTTTCCTGATTTTTCCATTAAAAGGGATAGCCTCTTATTGTTAATCAGTTGTCTCAGTTTCCAGTTGGTTGACCATTACCACATTTTCAGTTTGTACCTGGAAGTCCTACAAGGTTTTAGCTCGATTATTTTCCACCACCTTGACAGGTGATTCCTAGTTTTATTTAGAAGCCTCAGTACATAACCTGCACGTATGTTTCTGTACTATGCTTGCTACTTTTTTATGGTGTTCTATGTATTCCATCCCTGGCAGTATCTTACATCCTGCTGTGAGATGTGGGAATTATTCTTTACATTTTGCTGGTGTGGGGTGGATCTCAGCCTTTTTTGCTCAGATCATGTGCTGACAAACTCGCAATGGGTTTTTCTAGACATCTTCAACCTCTCTGCAGCTCTCCATGGTCCCTGCCTGCCTGAAATCCTCCATTATCGTGCCTGTTCCCAAGAAAACACCTGTCTCAGTGACTGCTGTCCTTTTGCTCTTACCCATCATCATGAAGTGCTTCAAGAGGATCCTTTTGAAATAGATCATTCATTCTACAGAGGATGGCGTTTCGTTGGCACTTCACACGGCTCTGACTCATCTGCAGCATCCCAACACCTACTGTATGTTAGGATGCTATTCGTGGATTTCAGCTCAGCCTTCAACACCATGCTCCCAGACATGCTGGCCCTGAAGCTCCAAAGCCAGAGATTATCTTCACCGCTCTGCTCCTAGATCAGTGACTTCCTCATCAACAGGCGGTGGTGAGGATTGGAAAACACACATCTACCCCACTGATCCTCAACACTGGAACGCCGCAGGGTTATGTTCTCAGTCCTGCTCTCTTCACCCACGACTGCTCTGCTATCCACCTCACAAACATGGTAGGGAAGTTGGAGGACGACACCACTGTGGTGGGTCTAATGTCCAACAATGATTAAATCATCACAGAGATGAGGTCCATTAATTGACGGGGTGGTGCTCCAGGAACAACCTTATCCTGAACACCAACAAGACCAAGGAGGTCATAGTGGACTACAGGAGGTCCAGGAAAACTGAACACCCTCCACTCTGCATACAGAGGGAGGTGGTGGAGCGTGTGGACAGCATAAAGTTCCTGGGCATTCACATCTCCTCCTCCATTTCCATCTCTCCTGGACTTAAAATAGAAAGTATTTATGTCTCAGCGTAACACTGTGGTGTGGGAGCTGCACAGTGCAGGAGAGGAAGGATTTAGCGCAGGTGATGAGGACAGCACAGGGGATTCTGGGATGCTGTCTACAAGATCTGGAGACGGTTCACGCTGCATGACATGGCTGACTCAACGCATGAATGAGCTGAGTAATTCATATCATTCGCAAAGGGACTTCTATCAGACTTTTTGGACTCAAATATAAGTCTCATCAGACCCTAAAGACTATTTGCACGCTTTAAGCTTCTCAGGAAGCGTGTTGGTCGGTGCAATCAACTGATTTCACTTATAGAAATAAATAAACTGTGTGGAAATATTATATCTTGTTGTTGTGTCTGCTTGTTATATGTAATCTGTGCATCCTGAGCCTGTCTGTCTAAAATAATTTTCACTATGTTAACATATGGTGACAATAAGATTCTTGATTCTCTTTGTTGCAAGGCCTGCTCCTGTATTGCCATGATCAGTGCTTATGTGCAGTCCTTCGGACCTGAACTGTCTAGTCTTTGGTATGATTTGGTCAAGATCAGCAACTTCTGCTGTCTTTCCACGAACTGTTTTTTCTTCCATGGTGGTTTCACCAACTCATGCTCTGCCAGTTTCCATTTGCTGACATTCAGCAAGTGGTTAATCCATTGGAGCTATTTGTCTGGTGTATTCTTGGATGATTCAATAGAATTGAGTTTGTAAAGTGCCTTGAGATGACATGTGTTGTGAATTAGCGTTATCTAAATATACTGAATTGAACTGGAAGTTTCACTTGTTCCCTGCCTCCTTGCTTAGTGTCTCGCCTGTGAATACTATAGGTTTGGATCCACCAGACATGGTGAGTAGCTTTCGTGTGCTCATTCCTGCTTCGGAAAATTAACATCTTTTATCTACTGTGGAAGAGAGGAGGAGCGTTGTCAAAAAAAAATAGGTTGCCTTCAAAATGCCTTTCCACAAATGATTTACGCTAAATGCAATACAGTATAATTAAATGAATAAAAAGCAACTGTGACTGCTTTTTTTGTATCTTTTATTTATTTTTACAATGTTTATATGTTTCAGGCATATGCTGAATAATGTAATATTTCTGTCAGGATTTATAATCAGGCAAAAGAAAGGACAGCTAACCCAAAGGTCTTTCACAAAGGGGTCCTGCGGTATTATTGGAAGAAAAAAAAAGAACTTTAGCTGGTGCTGAGCGTTTCCACATACAGTAACTCTTATATCGTCTCCTCGGGAAAAAGTCAAAAAGTCTACTATTTGAATCTGAATATTGGAGTCGGTGAATTATTAGAGGAGCAGCCATGATAACGTCTGCCGGTGAGTCTCAGAAGAGGTTTTATCTGTAGGTTTAACTTCAGCTAGCTGCCATTGAATTAGCTGAGTCACACAGTGCTAACAACCGGCGACAGCGGACAAAACAAACCGCCTGTAGGGCTTTGTAGGGTTTTATTGTAACTAAATATAATATTCACAACTATAGCTAAAACTACTCATGCATCAAACGCGCAAATAAACTATAGAATTGTCAAAAGTAATATAGAATATATATAGAATGGAATTGGCAGAAGTCGAAATATCACTCCGTCGTCTTCAGTCTGACTGCGTTTGGTTATGAACCAAATGTCATCCGTTTTTCTTTCTTTTCTTTTTTTTCCACTTTGAATTGGTTTACAGTTTGGGCTTGGTTGTATGTCATGGCGTATCAATTTATAGACCTAACATGTTATCAATTTAAACCGGTAACGTGTTTCCATCACCGGATACGTAACAACTAATTCGCCCATATTCACTTTTTTGGGTCATTACATCTTGCGCAACCTTTATTCCCCTTTTTAAACTCCAGTTGTAAGTGTTGTACTACTAATACTCTATATTTATGCTTCTCATACTTTGTTACAACACTAAAGTGGATAAATATTAATATCTGCAGGTACCATAACGCTATGAAGGCATTTTTAAACAGTGCTACAACAGGACTTGAGCTTTTTCCAATTGTTGTGTTTTGTCACAAGAGAAGAATCATTCTTTATGTAGTTTACTGCCTTTTTAAAGTAAACATTTCCACATTTGAATTTGGAAAAACTGAATAGGAAAGTCTCCTAAAATCAGTATACTAGGAGGCAGAAGACCTCAGCTCTTGCGTTGTGTTGATTTTTGCATTTACAAAAGACTGTTAGTAAGTTTTCTTTGTGTTTGTCCTTTATAAAGCTGGGATCATTTCCCTTCTTGACGAGGAGGAGCCGCAGCTTAAGGTAAATATTATTTGTACAGAAATGTGTCTGTTGTATTAAGATGGTAAAACACTTCAAATGCATATTTTAGGGCATAACCTTTTCAAAGTAAAGTAAATAAGGTACTATTTTTTCCAATTATTGTTAAGAGATTTATGTAAAGCACTTTGTAAGCAACGCTTTGCTTGACTTGCAGGAGTTTGCTCTACATAAACTAGACTCCATTGTGAACGACTTCTGGGCTGAGATTTCAGGATCTGTAGATAAAATGTAAGTATAGTCCAATAGCTTTGATTTGAAAATTGGACAGTGAGTTTATATTTGGAGTAAACTTTCACAGAGCAACATATAAGAGAATTTCCAGTGCATTTAATTTCAGTGGAGTTTAACTAGTTCTCTTATATTTCCAGTGAGGTCTTGTATGAGGATGAAACATTTTGTAGCCGAGAATTTGCTGCCCTGGTGGCCTCGAAGGTTTTCTACCACCTGGGGGCATTTGAAGAGTCTCTGAACTATGCTCTTGGAGCTGGGGATCTCTTCAGTGTGACAGATGACTCAGAATATGTGGAGACCATCATCGGTGAGCCAAACAAGATTACGGCTGTTATTACTGCAAAAAAGTTAATATTTAATCACCATTGTGTTTTGGTAGAAATGAAAATCATATTCATATCAGCCAGACTTAACAGGGTTTTTTCCCCTTTTCTGATTTCAGCCAAGTGCATCGATCACTACACCAAGCTGCGGGTGGAGAATGCCGAAATGTCTGAGGATGAGGAGAAGAAGAGCATCGACCCTCGTCTCGAGGGCATCGTCAACAAGATGTTCCTGCGTTGCTTAGACGATCACAAGTACAAACAGGCCATTGGCATCGCCTTGGAAACCCGGCGTCTGGACATTTTTGAGAAGACCATCCTTGTATCAGTCAGTGTCCTCTAATTCACTAAAATAGTTGGTCATATGTATTGGAAACATTTAATACCCTTCTGGATATCTCCAGATGTTAGTCAAATATATCGCATTTTTAGAATGCAAGTATGGGTCAGATTTATTCTGCAAATATTGTCAGAGTTTATCAAACTTTTTATTCTTTTTCCATTTGGATTTAGAATATAGTTGTTTTTGTTGGTCATTGTTTCTCGTTTCTAAACTTCCTGGTCATTTTTGTTCGTTATTTTGGTTCTCTTCCCAGAATGATGTGAGCGGCCTCCTCGCTTACAGCCTGAAGGTCTGCATGTCCCTAATGCAGAACAAGAAGTTCCGTAACGACGTGCTGCGAGTGCTGGTCAAACTGTACATGAACCTGGAGAAGCCAGATTTCATCAACGTTTGTCAGGTAATTGCTGTGAAACTCTCTGAACATCAACTGAATAAGACGGCTCTTGAATTGAGTGTCCCCTATACAGGAGATTTTAGACTTTGTCATTCATTTCGATTATGTTAAAAACCCGTTACCTTTAGTAGCACATATGGCAATCGGGGTTAGTGTGTATAAACAACCTGTTTCATTTCAGAACTGTTGAATCAATTAGCAATATGAGAACTTATCCTGGTCTGGTGAGCTGTGTTTTCTTTTGTCATGTTGATTGTTGGATGTGTGTGCACCCCTTCCCTGAGGGGCTCCAGGTAGATGTGTGATGCTTTTTGTGTTGTCCTGCTGGGAAGCATTGGGTCTCCCATCCTTGTAGATGTCTCTTTGACATATTACACCTAGCTCAGCATTGTTGCAGAAGATTCAGTACCTCATGGTAGTGAGTACACACCTCACAGCTTTGTAATTGTTTTATCTTTTCATGAGACAATGAACAAATGCCTTTTTTGATACAATGTAAAGTAGATCGTGTACAGCTTGCATAACAGTGTAAATTTGTTGTCCCCTCAAAATGAGCACGGCCACTAATGTCTAAACAGCTGGCAACAAAAGTGAATACATCTCTAAGTGAAAACCCACAGATGCTCCACGGGGGTTCGGTCTGGAGACATGCTTGGCCAGTCCAGCACTTTTATCAATTTCTTTAGCACGGCAGTTTTCTTTTCTTTCTTTTTTTTATGTTTGGGGTCCTTATGCTGGATACTGCCCTGTGGCCCAGTTTCTGAAGGGACAGGATCATGATCTGCTTCAGTATGTCACAGTACGTGTTGGCATTCATGGTTCCCTCGATGAACTGTAGCTCCTCACAGCCGGCAGCAGCAGCACTCATGTGGCCCCAGACCATGACACTCCCACCACCATGCTCGACTGTAGGCAAAGCACGCTTGTCTTTGTACTTCTCGCCTAATTGCCCCCTCACACGCTTCACGGCATCAGAACCTACTAAATTCATCTTGGTCACATCAAACCACATCACATGGTTCCAGTAATCTATGTCCTGCAGACTTTCTTGTGCATCACCTTTCGGAGAGGCTTCCTTCTGGGACGGCAGCCATGCAGGCCAATTTGATTTCCTGTGTGGGGTATGGTGTGAGCGTTGACAGGCTGACCTCCCACCTCTTCAATCTCTGCAGCAATGCTGGTAGTGCTCATTTGTCTATTGTCATCAGACAACCTCTGGATATGAAAAGGAGGACATGCGCTCTAATTGTTTGGTTGACCACGGCGGAGCTTGTCCAGAGTGGAACCCATCCTGTTGCACGACTGCATGATCTTGGCCACCGTGCTGCGGGTCAGATTAAGACCAGACCTAGTGAATGTGCGGCTGATCTGCCTGTCCTGTGCAGCCTGCAGGAGGTTGACTGATCTGTGAAGGTTCTCGTTTCAACTGCAGCTTGTGGGGTATTTTATTTTTAAAAAATATTAACTTCCAGCTGCGTTTGACTTCTTTATCCAGCGAAGCTTTACACTCGTCTGCCGTCCCGCCATCTTTATTGCAGGTACCTCAACTGATCCACTAGGGGGAGCCCTGTTAAAACCAGAAAGCTGCATCACTGCATAACACAAGTCCTCTTCACTTATTGGCACAGCAAACACACACGTCTACATCTTGGTGCCAGATGTCACAGGACACCTCCAGTGGTCCTGTAGAGTAATTGGGTCGAGGTTTTGGGGTTTTTTGGACTACAATGTTATGCCTGACTTTCTACAAAACACAGTCGGCATATATTTAAAACAGTGTACTTTTAACAGGGAAATATCAGGTTTTTTAATGCCTTACTTTTCGCATTGAAATCATCAAGTTGTGGTCCATATAAAGTGGAACAGTGATGCTTTGGTCTGAATTCCCTGTTAATTTAGCTCCACAGCCCCTCTTATACCCCCGTTTTAAGACTCATCTGAGAGCTTCTCGTTTCGGTCTGTCTCTTTAAATCCAAAGGAGGCACTTCACCCCTTTCCGCCTCACAGGTCGCACAGCGTTCAACTTCACCCGGTTTGGCCATTTTTGTAGTATGCTGGATGGCGGTGTAATGAGTTGTGTGAGTTAATACACTCACCAAGCAAATTTTGTATTTTCCAAGCATTGGACTACAAAATGGCAGTGGAAAGAAAAAAGGTGGATTCACGAAACTGGTTAGCCAGAAGTCAGTTACCTTGTTTAGCCGCTCTGCAGCAAATGTTGTGATGTAACTGTTCAAAAAATGTAATAGTCGAGAAAACTGAGTGGCTTGAAAAATACTGCCCATCAGAAACATAAAGATATCTATGCAGCTCCTGGACAGACTACATTTAAAGTTTTCTGCAATCCAAGAGACTCCAAGTACACAACAAAACGTATTTAAGTATAAAAAAAGTGTATTATGCATAATATGTCCCCTTTTATCTATAAAATATCAGATGCATTTGGCAGAATTGTAGAAACTGACTTACAGTTTTTCCAGGAATAATCTTTGGCCTACATATATAGTTATTTTAAAGTACCGTTTTTACACAATTATACATCTGTGATTTTGCTGTTTTTTTTAACAAAACAAACAAAAAACATCCCATACCATCTCTTAATAAAACTCTAAACAGATTTTGAGTCTCTAAACGTTTCTGAAGCTTACCAACGTAGGTTTAATTTTTTTGCTTTCTCTCTTCCAACTGTAGTGCCTGATTTTCCTGGATGACCCTCAGGCTGTAAGCGACATCCTGGAGAAGCTAGTTAAAGAGGACAACCTGCTGATGGCCTACCAGATCTGCTTTGACCTCTACGAAAGCGCCAGCCAACAGTTCCTCTCCTCCGTCATTCAGAACCTGCACACCGTAGGAACACCCATCCCCGCGGTGCCTGGCTCCACCAACACAGGCACCGTTCCCACAGCAGATAAAGACAGGTACAAAGGACTAAAAGATATTTTGATTCACGTTTTCTTGCCAGCTTGACCGATCAGTTGTGAACCGAAGACGATTAACTAAACTAAACCCTCACCTCTAATTCAATTGTTGTTTGATGGTGTTGCAGTGAAGCAATGGAGACTGACGAAAAGGCCGGAAGCTCACCAGCTGGAAAGGCTGCAGAAACCGTAAGTAGTTTAGGTGATTTAGCATTGTTGTTTCTTTTCTCTGTTTAAATATCAAAAATCTTTGCTTTGGTTCTCCTCATGGTCTCTGTTTTTGCAGAAGGAAGAACCCAAAGACCAGAACGCCAAAATGATCAAAATCCTTAGCGGGGAGATGTCCATAGAGCTGCACCTGCAGTTCCTCATCCGAAATAACAACACAGACCTGATGATTCTGAAAAACACAAAGGTAGTTTAAGCTAGCACTGAGATGAAAAGCCAAACCTGCTTCTTAGATGAGGCGTTAAAGTTGCTCAATGTTTGGTTCTTCGGTGTTTCAGGACGCGGTCCGAAACTCGGTGTGTCACACGGCCACCGTGATCGCCAACTCCTTTATGCACACAGGAACCACAAGTGATCAGTTCCTCAGGTAAAAACAATGAATTAAAACACACAAACAGTTGGTGTATACACCACAGATCATTTTGAACAAGTTTGGTGTGTTTTTTTGTCTTACAGAGAAAACTTGGAATGGTTAGCAAGAGCTACTAACTGGGCAAAGTTTACAGCCACAGCGAGTCTGGGGGTCATTCATAAGGTGAGACTTTAACCCTGCGTAGCTAAAGTTGAACCACTGACTAATATAAAACCGTTATTACGTTTGTGATTTGTTTTTTATGTTAGGGTCACGAGAAAGAGGCGCTCCAGTTAATGGCCACCTATCTGCCTAAAGACACCTCCCCCGGCTCTGCCTACCAGGAAGGAGGAGGCCTGTATGCTCTGGGCCTTATTCATGCCAATCATGGTGGCGACATCATCGATTATCTGCTCGGCCAACTCAAGAATGCCAGCAACGATGTAAGTTTTTCCCTTTTTCGGAGACACGCGTGGGAATTTTGTGTCAAAACTAATGTGTACATTAAGCTCAGAAAACAAAGTCTAATTGTCTGCGTTTATGTCTTCATTTGTAGATTGTCCGTCACGGCGGAGCCCTTGGGCTGGGTTTAGCTGCTCTGGGAACAGCCAGACAGGATGTTTATGACCTGCTGAAGTCCAACCTTTACCAGGACGACGCCGTCACTGGTAAGCCTCTGAAATCACCAAACGGGCTTCCTGGTCTCTGCAATAGGCATCCAGTCTTTCCTTGTCACTGTTTACAAAGCAGTACCACGCAAACCTGCCATGTCTGCCACTAATTTATTATTATTATTACTAATCTACATCACAGATTTTACTCAAAAATCCAAACTTTTATCCTATTTAGTGTTTTAGCAACTAAATTAGGGAGTTAATGCTTTCTACCAAGACTAGCGTACTAACTCCATAATTGATGTATATGAAAATAAAAAGATAAAATATTGACGATGTTAAATATGATGAGATTGAACAGAAACTGTCTGCATTTTAGTCATTGCAATTTAATTTTTATGTTGGATCTTGATTTAAATTGTATTTTATTATTATTTTATTAATATCATCTGCACACTTTAATGTGGTTTAAAGGGACAGAGGTAAACGGACGAGGTAGCCAGGTTACGTTTTTTAGGGCTGGCTAATCTGTCTCACAGGTAAATGCTTAAGACACTAGGATTGTTTTTAAAGTGCAGTTCAGAGGCAGCCAATGACTGAAGCCGACCTCCACAGGATGCATGCAGACCATTGTAATGGGGCAGTGGGGAAAAAAAACAGGAGCTTTTGATTTAAAAATTGGATCTGTAGATAAAATGTTGACTAAAAATACTGATTTCAACAGATTAATATTCTCTACCTCACTGATTAGTGAGACAGCAGCCCTAAAACATGTCTATTTTTCATACAGATAGCTACTTTACGTTGTTCAGTGATGAAACGTTCAAATGGCAGCGTGCTGATGGTTTAATGTGGACCCCCAGGTGAAGCTGCGGGCTTGGCTCTGGGTCTGGTCATGCTGGGCTCCAAGTCGGCCCAGGCCATCGAGGACATGGTGGGCTACGCTCAGGAGACGCAGCACGAGAAGATCTTACGCGGCCTCGCCGTGGGGATTGCCATGGTCATGTATGGACGCATGGAGGAGGCCGACGCCCTCATCGAGAGCCTCTGCAGAGACAAGGTCTGACTAGAGCCATGCGTGTACGCTGAGAGGATAACAAACTTTTGTCCTTTTTAAGAAAATAAAACGTATATCCCCGGTAGATTAAAACCAAAACAGGCTTGATTTATCACCAGAGGGTGCAAAGCTATTTCAAAATAACCTTAAAGCCATTGTTCTTTATTAGACCGTTGTAGTGCACTATGTTTGATGCATTGAGCACTCTGTAGCGAACTGTTTATTTTACATCACGTTAGGCTTGTCTGTACTCGGTGCCAGGATTCATTCTGTTAAAGTTAGCTGTGGGAAACGACTCAAACCCAAACAAACACGGCTCGACTCTCTGCTTTCTCTCACTGTTTATGGTAGGACCCCATCTTGAGGCGATCTGGCATGTACACTGTTGGAATGGCATACTGCGGCTCTGGGAACAACAAGGCCATCCGTCGCCTGCTGCATGTCGCCGTGAGTTTTGACCTCCTGTCTGGGAAGCGGTTCATCCACCAGGCTGTGGCGCAGAAGCAAAGGGCCTGTAGCTTTTTAAAATTAATGCTTTGTATGTTTTCATTTCTGCTAGATGTAAACCTTTTCTATCGGGTTTCCATGATTTCTTTTTGATGGTTTGAAAATAGAACACGGTAGCAGAAAACAGGTTTGCTCCTTCGGCTATGTTTCTGTGGTGCATCGCTGATGTTTTGATGACCCCCTTGTCCTGTAGGGGGCGGTATCTGCAAGCTAAATTTACATTAGGGGGAATACTGAAAAAGCCACATCACCAAAAACAATTCAAGATGAGTTTTAGCTCTTCATCTGACTGCTTGTTCTTGTTAAGGTGAGCGACGTGAACGATGACGTCAGAAGAGCTGCCGTCGAGTCCATTGGCTTCATTCTGTTCAGGTAGGATCCAGAGCTAATGCCTTCACCTTTGACCTCTTGGCTTTTTTGTCTTTCACAGAGGATTTCACCGTAATTTAACCGATGCATTGCAAACTTAAAACTAAATCAGGTGTCGTTTTAATTAAAAGTGCGTTTGGTATAATGATTGGTACCAAAATGAGAATAAGTGACTTATGATAGAGAAATGCTTTTTTTTTTCTTTTTTTTTTTTATAACAATATGCATAAAGTGGATATATTTTTAATTATACCACATTTATACTCCTTCAGCTTTGTTCTTGCAGCTGAATCATGGAGATGAATACTTATGCAAGGCTCACTTTTCACATACACATTTGAAAGAAACTGATAACAATGGATCCTTTTCTTTCCACTTTACGATCATGAACTTCTTTACTTTTAGTTTATCAAACGAAATCCATCAAAGTTAGTTTTGTGACGATCACAACAAAAGGTTAAGAATGCTGAGGGGGTGTGAATACTTTATCAAGGCGCTGTATTTACTTTTCTCTCTCTTACATTAATATGAATTTAATCGTTTAATCCAAGCGTTGTTTGATGGCTTGTCAAATAATAATCAGCGTGTACACATTGAAGTCCAAAAAAGGCTCTGAATGGTTATGTGATCAATTGGCTGCTAGAAAAACCCTCCCTAAATCTCCGTTGTTTAGAAAGACTCGTGAACCGCAGGATTAAACTTTGTCCGCGCTTTTCCAACCCCCGATGACTCACTTAGTGCATGCGCACAGGTCAGGTCCAAGTTTGAGTCTACCGTGTTTCTCTTTTTCATTATAAATAAATAGAGCTCTTGTAAGGAGTCAGTGGCCGAGGCTAAAATAAACCTTCCTCACACTTTGATGGCAAAGCTTCCTCAGCTCCGTGCAATTCTGCTTTTTCTTGCTCCTTTTAATCATATTTTTTTTGATTAGGCTGACTTAAATCTAAGCTAGAACTGGTGTGTTTTGCATCGTGTCTGTCCTTGAAAAATACCCTGATCTGTTGCATAAACACAAATGAGTCGCAGTTGAATACAATGCTAATGTTAAGGCTGCACAGTATCAATGTGCGGCTTATTTATATCGCAAAGTACCGTTTGGAGTGCAATAATTGTTGGTCAATATACTCCAAGTGTTATAGACTTGCATTGTACCTGCTAATGTAAGGTTTAGCGGGTTGGACTGAGGCTCATGGCGAACACAAACGGCACTGGGTCACAGAGTGAGGGAAGCACAGATGAGAAAGAGAGGAGAGACAGAAAAATCATAGTTTTTAGGCCGGCCTAATGCCAGTGCACTTCTCCGTTAGCAGCTTGAGGCTACAGGCCCAGAAGTTGTTGCATTCCTCTCAAAATTAGTTTTAGTCATTTTCTTTTAAGGTAAATATCTTGCCGTCCCGTTGTGCTTTTGCCAGGTTCTGGTTCTCTAAAAGGATGAAGCACAAGATGATATTCTGCAAGAATAAAATGACATCACAGCTTAGATTTGCCCTGTTCAGCAAAACAAAGGATTTTATTCAGAACATTTAGCATTTTATCTCGTTGTTCCTTCATATGTACATACCTCAGGCTGCAGGACACATGCAGGAGAACTTCCCATTCACTCAGCAAAATAAAAATACAAAAACATCTTTTCAGGAGTGCAAGAAATTTGCCCTTTACATACGTTTTTTTTTTTGTGTTCTTTAGTTTTTTTTTAAAGGACTCGTGTGTTTTGAATCTAAGGTGGTGTGAGAGTGTTTAGGGCGTATTTAGACGGTCCAAATTTAAGGATCAGCATAAGAATATGTTTTTATAACGCAACATTGAGAGATTTTCCAGGTTGTCTTGAGTTTTGGCCTGAATTGGGAGGATTGGGTTTCCATCCAGCACCTTCTGTTCATTTAGTGAAACCGTCGCTCCTCATTTTTAGCTGTTTCCTGACTACAGCCGGGAAACTGAAGCTCCCTCTTCACGAATGTCAACAAACCACATTATAAATATTCCCTGTGTTTAAAGGCCTGCTGAGGATAACGCACACATTGTTCTATGGATCAAAAGTAGGAAACAGATTCGATGAGAGTTAAATCTGCAGCTTTACACATCAAGGTACATTGGTCTGCAAAAACTTTCAAACCCTTTGAGATTGTTTTTCTTCTAACCTTTTTGTCAAGTTACAACCTCAACATTCAATAAACTGTACTGGGATTTTTATTGTAAAGCTGAAGGAAATGATGCCCCACATAATAAAATTAAATCAAACCATTTGCTTTCCGAACTCGCTTAGTGTAATTTAGTATAAATCCAGCTGTTCTCTGAAGGCCTCAGTGGTTTGTTGGAGGACATCAGTGAAGAAACAGCATCATGGAGACCAGAAATGTTGGGCAGAGAGTTGTGGAGATGTTTAAAGGAGGGTTGGGCTGTAAAATAATATTCTAAGTTATAAAAATCTCGCCCCGGTCAATCCATCGTCTGAGAAGTGATGGCACAGCTGCAATATTACCAAACCCTGGCCGTCCAACTTAACGTTAGTCTTATGGTTACTCTGGAGGAGCTACAGATATCAACAGCTCATCTGTTGCTCTTATACACCATAAATCTGACCTTCTGACGCAGCATGAACATGCAGCCGGAGCCGCAGGAGTTTACAGCAAAGCCTTTTCAGGCTTAAACGGCCCAGTCCAGGTTTTTTTTTTTTAGATTTTTATTTGTAAAATACTCTCAAATATCTTTCCTGTCGCTTTATAACTACGCACCCCTTTGAGATGGTCGCTTATATGATATCCAAACAAAACACCTTAAAGTTTGTGGTTGTAACATGACGAAACGTTAAAGGGGCAGGAACCCTTCTGCGAGGCACCGTAGGTTTGTTTCCTCGTGGACTCGTCCGCCGTCCGCCCGGGCATCATCACTAATGCAGCGTTTGTTACAGGCGGCCTTTGAGATCGAACACGCACCATAAAACCGAGCCGTGTCGTGTTTCACAGGGGTCGTCTTTGCATTTATACGCAGCTTACGTGCTCTTCCTGCCTGAAGTCCTCGCTTTCAGCCAAAAGGATGGTGTTTAACAGAACGCCCCCTGGTGGCTGGGCCGCCTGCTGGCACCTCAGAGGACTCTGGTAGCTCACTCGTCCGATGCCGTTCCTCATTCCCCGCTTCATGAACAGTTTGGAGTTCTCTGCCATGGAGGATTTAAAAGAGAGGCTGGTGAGGGTCCAGTCGGCGGTGTTTGGGCCGAGCTGCCGTCCCTGCCTGTCTCTCGTGCAGCTCTTGTAGTTGCAGGTGATGTAACGCGTGAACGCCTCCCTGAAGGTTTTATTGAAAAGCGTGTAGACCAGGGGATTAATCCCCGACGACACGTAACCGACCCACACGAAGATCTCCATCAGACGGGAAATGACTGTCTCCACGCAGCCGGAGCACAGAGCAGAGGTGATGTTTGTTATGAAAAACGGGCACCACATGACGACAAACAGCAGGAAGACGATGCCCAGCACCTTTGAGGCGCGCTGCTCGTTGCTCAGCGTCTGCATGGACTTCTTGCCCATCGTCGACATCCTGCGGAAGGATATTTCCTTCTCCGTGGGAGCGCTCGTCATCCCCACGCTTGGTTTGTCCTGAAGCCGCGAGAGCCGGATATCCAGCATGTTCATCTGCTCGGCGTGAGGGGAAGTTAAGGCCGGGTCGCTTTGGAAAACCGTGGAGATCGGCGAGGAGCTGAAGCGCTGGGATACCTTGGAGCGGAGCAGATAGACCTTTTTGCGCAGCACTTGCACAGTGAGAAGGTAGATGATCATCATGATGGCCAGAGGGATGAAGAACGCCGTCAGGGAGCCGAAGATGATGAACTCTGAGAAGGTGTCTGGTTTCAGCAGGCACGTGTGGTTACCGTTGAAGGTGATGTTGTTGTGAAGGTTCCTCAGCCCCTTTATTGGGATTGGGATCGCGATACCTGGGAGGCAGAAAATGCAGTTACGACTGGCGGAAAGCATCGACAATTACTCTGCTTCTACCTATGCTTAAAATGAGTAAAACCATCATTTAAGGCGTGATTTCAAAGGTTAATGATCCATTTCACATGGGTAAATGTCTTTTAGACAAAACAGCTAGCTTTCTCTGAAGTGATTTTATTTCAAAGCCTATAATAAGCTTTTTAAGTCGAGGACATTATGGTATGTTCATGGTCAGCTGCAACACTGTTGGTTTTCGTTGGCGGTCCTTTTTAATAACCAGTAAGTCATAGGAAAACTCCAACCTCCCAGGATAAATTGGCCTCGACACAACCTTCCATCACATTCCCTCCTCTACCCCACGTCTTACCCATTTATGTAAGGTTTCTTTTTCTTTCTTTTTTTTACAGCTGCCGGCAAATATTTGGGTCTTGACCTCAGCTGCCAAAAGCCTTAAATCTAAAGCTTTGTTCTTAAAGGGGAAAAATTACTGACCAAAAAAATTGAGACGACTACTTCAGAGACGTTGTGTGACTAATAGTCGGTGGAGGGATGAGCCGTTCATTTTCCCAAAAGGCCAGATGAGTAACAATGACTATGGGATCATGATCTGAACTCAATTATTCCCAGAATATACCAGATATCAAAGCCTAAAACTAATGTGACGAGCTTTTCTGACAGCTTAAAGAAAGAAAGCTGTAATCCCAGAGAACAGCGGTCTGTTCCGCTTTACGTTTGCCTCGAGCGGTACCTGGTTTGGACTGAACCGTATAAGGAGTTCTGGATTATTTCCCAAGGTGACTTTAACCACCTTGGGCTCATTAAGGATCCATCCATCAGGCTGAGTATCTTTATTGGGATGCAAAGCTAGAGTCCCATCGTTCAAGTGGGGCAAACAAAGCAAAGAGAAGAAATCTGTAAGGGGGGTAAATACTTTTTCTCAGCGCTGTACGTGCAGCAATGTTGACTCCTGTTCAAATGGAGAGACGATGCAGAATGTAGTTTTAAACAAGGCTGCAGGATGTGTCGATATCTGTTCTTGTGTTGCTGTTGTTTTGTTGGTCTTTTAGCCTACTTCGTGTTGTCAGACAGGTCTTATTACAGGATCTTTATTCTATCGGTCGGGTAGTTATCATGGGTGGGCGTGGCTAGTGAATATGAGCCAATTAAATGTGGCTAATCATAGTTAATTCATAGCCTAAAAATATGTGTTCACATGTTGGTGTGGGTACGTTTTGTATTTACTCAGGTTTGATGTTACAAGTTTTTCATAATCTGACCAATGGACACAGGAGAGATCTGTAAGAGAGCAAATCCTTTGCCAGTACCTCTTCAGCGAGTCAGTCTGGGACGTCTAAGAGGCAGAATGCGATCCGGAGGTCGTGAAACACCCGGATATGTTTACTTGGAGGGAGGATAAGTCATGTGCTTACCAATCGATATGATCCAAACGAGTGCGATCTTGGCCAGCGCTTTGGCTCTGGATTTGTATTGGCTGTGTTGGATGGGCCTCTTGATGGCGATGTAGCGATCCAAGGAGATGGCGCAGAGGTGCATGATGGACGCTGTAGAAAAGAGCACATCTAGGAAGAGCCAGATGGGGCAGAGGAAATCCGGAAGGGGCCATCTAGAGTCTGAGGAGAAGACGACGGTGATGAATATGAAGCATTTTCTGGTACAGTAGTCATCACTGGGTGGACTAGGGCTTTAAAGTTAGCAGCTAAATTAATGAGCTCGTTTAGTTTTCTAATTTGCTTGCCCAGAAAAAACTTCTTCTCATTATTATGGGAGATTTAATGCTGCTGAAGAGATTGGACATTTTACATGTATCACATTTTAAAAAAATAAATAAATAAAAATCTGATGTTTGTTTATTCTTGTGAGGAATGTCTTTACTGGAAACTGAGGGTCGGCTGCCTGTTTATGGAGCTGGAAGCTCTTCATGTAGATTGCGGCTCAGCCTCAGCTCAACAGTAGTGTTTATTTTGACTTCCAGGCGTAAAACTGGCAAGAAATCTGTTCTGGCTTTTGTCTCCCACTCTATTAACTCTACAGAATACTGAAATATTTCCTATTTTGTTTCTTATTATGATCGTTTCCACTTCGTTTATGTTTCTGGGGGGTGACTCACAGTTTGGGTCAGTTTGGAAAGCTTTTCATTGACAAACACGGCGCTCTCTCCGTCTCTCTCTGGCGGTTTTTGTGAAATGTTAATTCAAGGATCAGCAGAACGGGACTGTGAAAATCATCAAGCTACAGCAGAGCTTTTCACTGTTGTTCAACTGAGTCTTAAAGGTCTGGTGCAATATTTTCATTTTTTCCAACAACTTCTTGTTTATCTGGACTTAATGTTAATCCTAACAAAAGCAGCGAAGCTACACATGCACACAGGCTCTGTGGAAGGCCTTTAAAAAGTCAGAGAGGGTCTTAAATGTTTTTATTTTAATATTAAAAAATCCCAAATACACACAGATAAGTTCTCAAATTCCATTTAAACATCAAGCTGCAAGTTTGTTTATTCGTTTTATTTTATTAACTTGTTTTGAGAAAATGCCTGGCAGCATTATGCTGTGGCTAAACTACAAGCCCCATGATGCATTGGGGCAAGAAGTCCTGACGAAAGGGACGGCAATAGCTTGCTAAAATCCTTCTTCATTAAACGTTTTAGTGTTTATTAGAAGTATTTTGGACGTTAGGTGCTCTTGTTTTAGTAACCTATATGTAAAATCAGCCAAAAAAAATAGCTATTTAGCTTAATAAAGTTAGATTTAACTTAGTTAATTGAATTTAGACCCGTGGGTGGGTAAGGGTTTCACTTTTCATTTAAGTCATAAACACATGCAGAAACTCTGATGTAATGAATTAAGTATCCAGTGTCAAATGGATATCTAAACGATTTACCCTCTGGGTTAAATGTATAAACGGAGCTAAGAAGCGTTTATGGTTTTAGCACAAAGGTAAAGAACATTTCTAGGATAGCTGTCTGGATTTCTAGTGCGCACACACCAAGTAACCGCCGCCCCATGCGTGTTTATTTTTACCCCTTGGCCAGCGTTGCTTTTAGCGTTGTTCACATATTCGAAGGACGCGTTCGTCCCACTTAAAACCAGCTTTGATTTACAGCGATTCTCCTGTTCCATGTCGTTTGTAAAAGACGTTTGTTACCAAACGACAGGTCGTCGCTGGCTGTAGGGGTACGGGGTCCTGTGCTGAATGTCTGAAGGTTTCTACCCCCCCCCCCCCCCCCCCCCCCTTCCCTGCTTTGGTATGAGGTGCTGATCCTCCTCCTGGCAGTTTCACATTGTTCAGTCGGCTCTGTTATGCCTCACTCCAGCCTCATGTACACATTGTATGTCCCTGTTTATGTCTCCTTGACCTCCGCCTGCACACTCCAGCTCTCTGTGCTGCATCTGGTCTGAATGGAGGCTAAAGACGGCTGCGCAGGTCTGCAGAGACGCCCTCCTCGTTATAGTCACGCCGAGGGTGAACAAACCCCCTCACCGGCAGGAAGAAAGTAAAAGTCATTACCACGCGAAACAAAATACTGAAACTAGACTTTTTTACTTTGACATAGTTGCACTTTTTTTTACCTGTTTTCTTTTAGGGCTCATACTCCCCCCCCCCTTTTTTGTTTCAACATGTCTTGAACCTTTTCTACCTTCAGCTTGTTTTTCCCTTTCTTTTGAAAGGGAAAAACAAATGTGAGGTTTTTCACAAAAATGTGCGCCGCTACGTCTTCGCTTCAAGGCTGTCGTGGCTTACGATGGAGGAAATGGAGCCACGGCGGCAGAAGCATTCAGCTCTTGTGAAAACCATTGTGACGGAGGAAGCCTGCTGTTGCGCCATGGTCTGTGTGAGACGCCTAATGACTATCTGGCCCATTACCTTCCAATTGAATTAATGAAGAACAGCCTCGCCGCAGCGCCGTCGCCCTGGATCGAGGTGTTGCGTTGGAATAGAGGCGTGAATCAGCCGGCATGAAGCCGTTTTTATTCAGGATAGTAAAACGAATTTAAATGGAAGCTGCATTGTTTCGTATTTTTCCTAATAATCCACTAGGAAGCGGTGCAGCTTAAACCACGCAGGAAACTGGATTCATTGTTCATAATCTTTTGCTTCTGCTCATCTGAACTTTTACGTGTAATACTTCCCAAACACTCTTTGGTGGTCGACTCGTAGTTTCCGGGTTTTATTCAAATGTTAGGACTTGTTTTCTTCCACCACAGCTAAGCAGTCGTTGCTCCTACTTTTACTGTCAGCTTCTCTGAGTCATAACAATTTTTAGCTTTATCAAAAAGAGTTCGCTTTAAACAGTTTTTGTTGGGCTCTCCTTTTAATTTGGTAAATCACTGTTCGGTCCATACAGGTTGGATTGGAAAAGGGAAAATCCGAGTGGAAAACTTGCCTTTTCGGTCTATAAAATATTGCTGCTTCGGTGCGGCAGACGTTCTTCCGGGATGAAACAACAGATCCTCCCGTAATACTTACTGTAAAGGATTGTGACGAGTGCGATGGGCATCACCAGGAGTCCCACCAGCAGATCGGCGACGGCGAGCGACATCAGAAAGTAGTTGGTGGCGTTCTGCAGCTTCCTCTCGAGCGACACGGCCAGAATGACCAGTATGTTTCCTCCGATGGTGGGGACGATGACCAAGACGATGAGCAGCGCGGCCCATCTCAGCTGGGCCTCAGGCGGCTCGCTCGCATGCGAACCGTTGCCGAGCTGCTGGGACATGTTGCGGCTGACACCACGGCGGGCCTGAGCGTGGGCGGTGGCTCTGATCTCTCTGCTCTCGGACGCTCGGTCAGCATGGTCACTGGGTCCCACGAGCAAAGGCGCAGGGTCTGCTGGAGCCGCTCAGGGTCGGAGCACGAGGCGCATCGTCACCCTGAGCAGAATAAAAGGTCTCTGAAAGGACGCCGCCAGATGGGTTCGGGGTGCGGAGTTAGCGGCGCGGCTGCAGGGACCTCCGGCGCTGGAATAATCCCATCACGAGCAGAACGTTCACAGCCAGACGTTCACAGAGGTCCTCCCTTTCCCACGCAGCCGATTCTCCCCGTCTTCCACTTTTAAAAGGAGAAAAAAGTTTCACCTTCTGCTCTTATCCCGAAGTTAATAGAAAACTTTACTCATTTAGATGATTATGGCTCTCCTAGTTTTGTATCTAGTTTCTCGTAGTTTCTGCCTATTACAACATCTCCGTCTTTCTAAAATGTCCAGCAGATGTTCGTTGTTGGAAACTGTTTATTTTTAGAGGTGCCGGTCCGTATCAGAAACTCACCTTTTTTTTTTCCCGGTGTGGCGCTCGATGAGCCGCGTTTGCATTTCAGTCCCTTAAGCGTCGTCCCCAGCCGAGCCTGGAAAGTAGCGCGGCTCGGTGCCAGATGATGCGTTCGGGTCTTCAGTACGTTCCTCCACGGCGTTTATCGCTCCCCTTTACCTCGACGCTTTTCCACAGCGGAATGAAGCCGCGCGCCCTGCCGCAGCAGTTAAATGTGTCCCAGGCTGTAGCCATCCATGATGTGAGCTTGGCTCTCCCTCCACGCGTTGGAAGAAACCTAAAGCGATCACAGGTTTAAAACTTTCAGATGTTGCGGCCCCGCTGCCTCCCTCCCTCCCTCGCTGGTTCTGGTCTGGAGTGTGTAAGCGGCTCGCGCTCTCTCCTGTCTCATTCGCTGTCTCCCCCCCCCCCCCCCCCCCCCCCCCTTCGCCTCGTGAGCCAGACTCTATACGAAACAGATGAATGTCTCCTCATTGGCCACGTGCCAGCGGTTCAGGGAGGTAATTTCCCTCAACACAGCCGTCCCACTGTTTATATTTGCCACTCTATTTCCACCCCCATTCGAAATGAGCAGTGACCCGGGGGGGGGGGGGGGGGGGGGTAGCAGTGGTCTGTTGTGGTTATACTGTAAAGCCTTTTTTTTTATCACCCCCACTGATTGTTAGTCATGAATGATGAGAGAAGCACAGAAGATGTGAGGACCTTCAGTGCATTTCTCTTAACTGAGATCAGTAAATAGCAGCTTTTATTCTGAACATTTAACATGGAAAATGGAAAAAAGACACATCATTATAGCAAGAGGAAAAGGAAAAATTCTTGTGTAATAAATTAAGACGGCTTTGCTAACGGTCATCTAGTTACTTTTTTGTATTTACCGTCCCTCCAAGGACGCTTTGTGGCATGAATAGTTTCAGGAAAAAACGTATTTCAAACATATTATGTACAGTTTTTTACATTCTGGCATTACTTCTGTTGTTATGAGGTCATACTAACCAAGATATATCACTCCATGTTTTTATTTCCCTAATTTGTTTTTGACTTACTGGACATGGTCTAAACTTTAATTAAATGCAAGTGTCAACAAGGAAATCCTCCCTGGTTTATTGGCTTTCTATTACAACCCAGGTTCTTTTCTTGTGCATTTAGATAAGTGCTGGTAATGGACACAAGCGAGTAAACGAGATCTGCTCTTTTACTCTTTGTTACACGGCGAGATGTTGATGATTTCTGCAGCTTTTATGAGTTAGAAGAGCGGCTGCCTCTAACGGCGCGTTAGCAAGACCAAAACATTTACTGGACTAAATAAAAAGTTCAATTCAATAAGAATTGAAGGATGTTTTTTTTTTTTTTTGGGTGTTTTCAGGTTTAGGCCAACATTTTATCAGATTTTTAGAAACATTACATTAAATACCTTGTTGTAATGTTATCCTAAAGGTATTTGATGACTGCAGTCGTAAAATTACTGAAGCTTATGTAACTTTTAGCACCAAGTTTTTCTCCCATGTTTTCTAACATTTTGAAGCTCAGGCCTCCTTGAAGTGTTTTCCTTATAATCATAAGGTCAGGGTCAGTGACGGGAGGCCAGTGAGGCTGAGATGTCTTGTTGTTGCTGGGTGTTCGGTGCAGGTCAGGATGGAGAACGCACCGTCACTCGGGTCCTCAAGTCCAAATGGAAGCCGGGTGTCCGTCCAGAAACTAACCAATAAATTACAAAAAAAGAAATCAATCATCTCCATTGTGTCAAGCACGGGGTTTTCCCCTGGAGGCGGCGTTCATCGTCCTTATCTATTGTTCCGTCATTGTCTCAGCGCCTCTGATATGTTGTAATCCCGTCTCATTTTGCGTGGGGCCCATGTTGTGGTGTGGGTTGGGAACCACTTGGAGCTTTAAACAAGTGAACTTCAGCTGCTTCCCCTTTAATTATTCCTCTCCTCTGTGTTTTCCCACACTAGGACTCCGGAGCAGTGTCCCAGTGTGGTGTCTCTCCTGTCGGAAAGCTACAATCCACACGTGCGCTGCGGTGCCGCCATGGCGCTGGGCATCTGCTGTGCCGGGTCGGGCAACAAAGTGAGTACTTGTGAAATGTCTGGTCCTTCAGGTCAAACGGTCCTGCTTCACGTCCTCTTCACCGGTTCTGATTAGCTGCTGTCCGCAGATTAAAAATGTCCCTTTAAGAAGCGGTATTATGTTTGGAGTCATCGCCGCCCATTTCCACAGCACCAGTCCAGCATGTCCGCCTTGCCGTCCTTGTGTTTCCACTCCATCTTCCTTCCCTCCTGGCACAACGTGTGCGTCAGCGATGTGAAGATAATCCCCGCTGAACGAGGACTTCATTAAAGCAGCTGGTCGATGCCTCGTTTATGAAAGTTACGCAACAGAAGACTTCAGGCTCTTCTCTCCTTCTGTGACCCCTGCGAAACATCCCGACACACTTTTACCTTTGCTTTGTGCACTTTGGTTACCGTGTGAAAACTGCTCTTTTATTTTAGATTCACTGACTTGTCCTGTAGTTTAAGGAGAATCGAGGCGGGGGGGTGGGGGTCGGGACTCAGATGTGGAAAGTTCATGGCAGATTAGCTGCTAAAATGATCCGAGTTGGCACTCTGTCGTCGGGCCTTACTCTGTCCTTGTGATCGGGTTCTCTGAAGTCCAAAAAGGAGAGCGGGGAAGGCGGGTGTTGGGGTGCCGTTTAATTATGTGGGCTGATCGGTCTCAGGTAGCAGCAGCTGGAGCGCCACGGTCAATGTTTTTCACCACATCAGCTGTTTTGTCTTTCTGGATGTAGAGAAAACCGGTTCACTCATTTATTTTTCAACGTATGTTGCATTTTGAGTTTGCTTGTTTCCACCTCGGTATCAAAGGAAAAGAGGAAAGAAATCACGAAAAAAGGCTGATTTTTTTTTTGTGCCATTAAGACTTTTTCTGCTCGCCTTGCAGATGGGAGGGAAAAGATTTCATTGTTTTCGTGCTCCGTCACAAGATACTGTTTTCACACATTTATATAAATAGGGAAATAATTTTGCGGTGGAATGAGTTATGCTCCGATCCGTTGGGCTTAACAGCTTCTAGGCAGCTTTTACAAATACTGAAGTTGTTTAAAGGACCAAAAGCTGAAGGAAACGGCCCAGCAGCAGCAGCAGCGTGCATCAATTAATGCATCCTTTAGCTGCCTACCGGGGTTGCTGATTAGCTAGGACACTAATTACCCCCCCTCCCCCCTCCCATAATGCAACATGGGCAGGATGTGGTAGACGAGTGCCGGCTTTACGCTCTGACTTATCGGCCCGCAGCGCGGCCGTCTCAGCCTGTTAGGCCGACAGCACCGGTGAAACGCCGTTTATTTTACCTCCGCTGTCATCGTCCTGGTTTGTTTTTCTTTCCTCTGCGGGCCCGACACCTCCCTCCGAGCCCGCTGGTGTTGGTTACGGCCATAAGTGCTGAAGAGAAATAAAAGCTGCAGTGATGGACTGGCCGCAGAGCGGAGGAGGAGTGAAAGGAGAGGCTGGCCTCCCTCCTTCGCAGCGCTCATGGGAAGAGAGTAATTGTTAACTGTGTTGTCCAGGGAAACCAGATATGGATGACACTAATGTCATTAATTTGTGAGGTCTGTTTGCCTCTGCTGATAATGTCTTTTCCTGTATTTAACCAAACAAAAGCGCCACTGGTGGAGTGATCTGTTCGTCGGGAAGGAGAAAGATTGAAAACATAATTCTAGTGAAAACCAAAAATTGATTCATAGTTTCGTTTTTACACATCAAAAAAAAAAAAATGGATTCCTGCAAAAGTTCAGTGCCAGAAATGACAGAAAGCACTGTTTGGACAAGTTAAAGACGTGGTAAATACATAAAGTTAGCATGTTTGTGCTTAAAAAAAGGATCTTTCATAAGAAAATACTTTCATTTATTCTCATTTCCTTCACTTTCAATCACTGGTTTAACAAAGGGAAAAAAAATCAACCTAAAAACCAAACAGTATTTAAACTTCCCGTTGGATTGCGAGTGTTCGCTCTCGTTTCGGTCTCGGATGTGTCGGACTGCCTTCAAATGCAATAAAGCTTTTCCCTTTGAGGACAATGTCGACACGGCCATGCGTGCCCCCCATGTGCCGCCGACGAGGAGACGAGAAACAAAAGGGGAGATCGTTCGCGCTCTTCAGAGCCGTCTGGCTTCCCTCTGCCTTCTTACCCGCTTGTCGGATTTATTGGACCAGCGGCAAGTCGTTGACGGCCTGCTTTACGTCCAAGTTTGGTTTCACCTAAATGTTGTTGCCGTGTAGCTAACTAAAAAAAAAAAAGTTAGGCCAGTGCATCCAGTCAGTCTGGAGTCCTGTTATAGGTGAGCTGCAAAAAGTGTTATAATTACAGCTGGTCTGGGGATGTCTTGGTCTGACTTAACCTTAGCTGTTTTATGTCTTAAAAACTTGACGTAATTGGGGTTTATATGTGAAATTTAAAGCAACCTGCACAGCTCTGCTTGTGTGACGATGCTCCTACTTTCTGGGGGGGAATAAACGTGTATAAATAAATTGCATCAAATGATCCTTGATTTGCTTTGCCTCCAACTCCTTCATAAAAAATGCCATTAAGGTGATATTGATTATTAATCATTCAGTGCATTAAGCCCCTTAATTACAGTCTGGAAGTGTATTTGATTATAGATTTACAATCCCTCCTTCCCCCTGAAGGTTTATGACGGGCAGCTGAACTCACTCCTCTGTTTTCTGCTCCTCTATTTTCACAGGAGGCGATCAATCTGCTGGAGCCCATGACCAACGATCCAGTGAATTATGTGCGACAGGGTGCCCTCATTGCCTCTGCCCTCATTATGATCCAGCAGACCGAAGTCACCTGCCCCAAGGTGAGCGTGCAGGAGAACTGGCTTCCTTCTCTGCAGCCAGCATCAGGGATGTTTGTCTGGATGTTTGCGTCCCTCTTGAGGAGCACAGAGGTTAACCTTTGAACTTAAATCGGTCCATAAGAAAATAAAAGTTCCTAAACCAAACCAGAGGGTGGGTGAAATGCAGGGGGGGATGAAAAACTGGAGAAAAATGAATGAGCGTTGTGCCGAGGAGAGGCTTAAAGGGAGACTATTGCTGGCACAGCGGCCTTGAGGCAGATCGTCCTTCTGTCACCGACTGGTAAGAAATGCCAGACACATTTTCAAAGGCTTCTCCTCGGCACAGCAACAGATCTAAAAGCCTGAGCTGGTATGCGCTGCGCTGCAGGGAACACGTTTCTACGTTTCAGACGGCTAAACATCAGAGGGTGTTACATTTATTATGTTTCCTCCAGCCTTCCTGTTTTACAGCTGTCCTCTACGTTAATAGGCGTCTGATTTACAGTTTATTAGGACTAGCTGTTAATGGAAAACTAAGATCTGGACACAATTGTAATTTTTTTCCCCCAGTTGGTTGAATATCCAGCCCAGCGTTTGATCGCTTTCAGTCCCCACAGGCGCCACACTGGTTGGTTAAAATGCCCTGAAAATGGCGCTAAATGCTCGTGTTTTTTGTTTTTTTTTTTTGCCACGTGACAACTTCAAATCGCAAACACCTTGCAGTTTGATGCGTTCACGTTTAGAAATATGAATAACATGCATACATCGTCATTTATTTGATGACACGATCCTTGCTTTGGTTTAGGTGAACCAGTTCAGGCAGCTTTACGCCAAAGTGATCAACGACAAACACGACGACGTCATGGCGAAGTTCGGCGCCATCCTGGCCCAGGGAATCCTCGACGCAGGTCAGTCCTCCAGACAGAGCGGCTGAGGGTTTACCCTCGTCTCTCACTGAGCGGCGGATTAAACGGGTCGGCGGTTGCCTGAGCCTCATGCGGTCTCTCCCCGCCGACGAGAAGGCCTGCGCGGCTTAATTACACGATACGCCAAACAAACTGCTCCAAAGGTTCTGCGGTTTCTGTTCCCCTCTCGGCGCTGACCACCCGTGCACTCTGCCTCTGGAACAGATCAGGCTAAGGTGCGTTAGCGCCCGGGGGTCCTACCTCTGCTCCGCTCTGCTCCCCGCCATGTGGCCCGTCGGCCTCCACCTGCTGATTGCTGTTTGCCTCTTGGTCTCGGTGTTTGTATGTCTGTGCGAGTGTTTGTGGACACGAGCAGTCAGTGTAAGTGTGTGTGAGGTCCGTGGGAGCTGTGCGTCATCATATAGAGAGCCTCAAACAACGCCTCGCTGTAGGAAAGGGCAGCCTGAACGACAGCAGCACTCTGTAGGACAGCGTCTAGTTATTTTATTTGAAATAAATGTGTTTGTTGAAGAGCACAATAAGCTCTTCTTTTTTTTCTTTTTCTTTTTTTTTTTTCATTTCAGTTTTTAAGGTATTTTGTTCCCCCCACAGATTAAAGTCTTTCCCTTCCAAAGCAATCATGAGAAAACAGACATTTGAAATGGAAAACTTTTTTTTAAATAAAAGCCAAATAGAGACATTCTGTTAACGGAATAAGTAAAAACAGAATGAAAAGGCATTCTTTACTCGGCCTCAGACACATCAAACAAGCAGTGCTGCCTGCTTTGTCCAGATGACCGTAGATTACGTCGTCTCTCACTCCAAAACCCCGACAGAGGAGCCAGCTATAGTTGTAGGCGGGCATTTAGAGTTAACGCCCCTCACGTCGAGGCTTTCCTCTGATTTGGCCAACAGATGTAAGGACCAGATACCGGGGTTTAGTTTTCAGAGGTCCGTAGTGACTAAAACCACATATGGGCATTTTTCCTGTTTTATGGAGGTTTCCTCGCACAGAGATTAGGAGACGGGTAAACGGTTTCTGAGCCAAATGCGTGAATGCAGCCTTCACGCTCTAGTCCAGAATATTTTATCTACAGTCTGTGGCGGATGTATCCATGCTGTGTGGATTTCCACACTTTATCACATTGCAGCTCTACTCTGATTAGCTGTTCTGTGGAGGTTTGTTGGAGAACAAACAGCATCATGAAGATGAGGCAAGTTTATCTGTAAAGCACTTTTCAGTAACAAGACCATTCAAACATTACATAAGAAAAGACAAACATTACAGTAACAAAGGAATAATATAAGCAAATGTTTGACTAGACTTCCTTCATACATTAACAAACATAAAATCGCAGAACTTAATTGTTTGTATTAATAAACGTTGATAGTGATGGGACGTTGTCAGGCGGTCCAGTAGCGCTCTGTTCCAGGTCCCAGATGTCAGAGCGTCTTTTTTAGGGACGCAAATGACGCGTCAGGGAGGAAAATGTGGCATTCTAGGCTTTGATCATCGCACTGATTTATTAATAATCTGAAAAAGGAACTTGCCACGGTACGGTCATTCCCCTAAAGCAGGGGTCTTCAATTCCAGGCCTCCAGGTCCGGTGTGTGCCTGGTCCTACACACCTGAATCAAATGGTTGAATTACCTCCTTAGGATGCAGTCAAGTTCTCTAGAGTCCTGCTAATGACCTGATTATTACACTCAGGTGTGTTCGAGCAGAGACACGTATACAAAACGCAGGACGCTGGACCTCTAGGACTGGAGCTGAAGATCCCTGACCTAAAGGGACGACTGGCTGGAAAGTTCAGTAGAGAAGCCAACTCTCTAAAAGTCATCATTGTGAAGTGGGAGTAAAATGAGCTACTCTGTGCTGCTCCGTCACATAAAATCCCAATTACGTTTATAGTTGTAGCGCGACCAACTGTGGATAGTTTAGTGAGACACTACAGCTACAGTCTGGATTAGAGCTGGGCGATAAATCAATTTAATCGATTCATTCAAATTTATAGTTTTTTAAGATTTCATTTTTGAAAAATTGAGATTTTATTTTGCAAATGCACTCATTGGGCTTCCATGAGGAGAATAGCATCTAATGCTGAATATATAGTCAGGAAATTATATTGTCAAAATGCTGCAAAGAGGAAACATTTTTTTTTACTATTAGACAAGACACTTTAATTTACTCATTTACTTGTTTTTTAAGTTAGTTTGAAGTTTCCAAGTAAAGGGAAGCCTGTTCTTAGCTCACTGCGTAAGACCGCTAGCAGCAAACATTTTGTTATATTTTCATTGTTTACCATCACAGGGCCGGCGTCTTGTTTCACAAACATGTTTCACGGCTTGTATTTAGTTGCACTTTCAGTTCAGGTCAACTCCCAGACGAAATGCTTGAAATAAAAGCAAGTTTTAAAAATGTCTTTTTGTGAAATGAAAAGGAGCGAGGGAAAATGTATTAATCGGATTTGGTGTGTTAAAACAAGGAGATTTTATTTTTAAGCCATACCGCCCAGCTCTACTCTGGATGAAGCGTCCCACTGTTGAAGCTAGATGTTCACATTTGGACGTTTCATCTTGTCATGTTTAACTAGAGTCAAACAGTTTATTGATTCTGCTAAGAAAGAAATAAACGACTTCTGCCTCCCTCATAAACGTTGCTGAAGCTGTTGATTGTTTGTATTCTTTTTTTTTTTTTTCCTTTTCGAATCCCTCCAGCTTTCTAGTTTTAGTCCGTGAGTTGTTTTTTTTTCTTTTTTCCTCCCAGCGAATCAGGACCTAAATAATTTAGTCAAATCGGAGCAATAAACCCAGTGCAGACCCTGATCGCTGGTATTTCTTGATGGGGTTTCCATCGCTGCAGCCAAAGTTCAACTCTGAGAGCTCGTCGTTGCGTTCAGCTGAATAACATCAGAAATCCATTCAGAGAGGGAACATGAGCTCCAGCAGGTCCTGTTTGGATGTCAGGCATGTTCAGGCTCATGTGGTGTAAATGTTTAAGTGTTCTGGGTCTTGCAGGTCGTTAGTAGTGTTTGAGGTGCAGGGTAATTGTATTTAATTTGACTGGCGGAAGCGATTAGAGCTCAGTTTCATGATCACTGGTCCTCATTAGGCAGGAAATGTCGGCCTCCAGCTCGTCCTCCCTCACTCTCCGTATCCAAGTCGTCCTCTCCTTCTCGCCTCAACGGTTCGAGCCTCTTCAGTGCTATTCATATAGTCTATTAATCCGCTGTTTTTACTTATTCGTACGCCTCTTGCATATGTTCGTACGGTCACGCTGCACCGCTGAACTCCCTGGACTGTGAATTGGCTCTGCAGACTGAGAGTTGGCAAAAAACAGCGGGGGGGGGCGGCCGGGTCCCCTCGTCAAGTGCGCTCATACTCTTAAGTATTTTAAGAGACTTTAAAGAACGGGCTTGTGGCACGGTGAACAGAGCTCGTTAGCGATTCTGGCCATCGTTCAATCAGCTGCGCGGGAAGGAGTCTGGTTCAGATGTCAAGATAAGGCTCTTGTGTTGAAGTCATGCCGACGACCTCAGACCAGAGCGGGCGGGAGACGACAGCTCATGAATTAAGCGCCATTGTTCAAGACGGCGCTCGCTTTTAGTTGAAAGAGCTGCTCCCTTGTGGGTTTCGCTTTGGGAAGAGATGAAGAGTTCATCCTCATGTTCCTCCCCTCCCTCTTAGTCTTCTGGCCTCCTCCTGTTTGTTCTGGACACGAACGCACATGTTGCAGCTTTGACTAGTGTCGTTCACCTTTTTCTCAGGGAGTTGTGCTTTTATGGAAAGTGTCTCCTTTTTTTAGCATTACAAGATAGTTTGTCACGATAAGCAAAATCGCAGGACCACAATGAATTGAGACGTTTCTGGCTTAAAGGAGCAACAAAATTGGCTGAAACATGAAGCTCATACTGACCTAAACTGGTAGAAAAAAAATACACCTCAATAAAAATATGCAATAGCATTATTGCAGCTTAAACCTACTGTGTATATAAGATTAAAAAGTATACATATGTTGCTTTAATCCAACCATCCAAATGTTGGATGTCTGGAAAACTAAGTGGATTTTTACCTATAGTTCATTGTCTGGATAATAGAGGAAGATTAATATGAAGAAAATCCTTGAATTTCCTGATTTCTTTCATCTGCCCCATGGCCAATATGATATCTAAATAGGTTTTATTTTTAAAAGCTTGACCAGTGTAATAATATCTAAAATGCACAGTAAAAGGCTGCACAATATATCACTAATTTACAACCATTGCAATATCAGTTAGCTCAGTACTGATGTCGGAGAGAGAAATAATTGTTGGCAATTTTATTCTAAGTGTCATGAATCCACACTTTGCATGCCACGAAGTAATCAGCCTGATGGATTTGGTGTCATTGCGGTAAAACCCCACACACCAGCGCAGATGAGAATAACACAAGTCAGGAAATTGCGGATTTATTCGTCATTAATATTATGGCAGGATTTTCTAATGTGGTGCAGCCAAAGTGCAGGCTGTGAAAGGTTGTCCTAAAAGTAACAAAGACGAGGCTCGTTAATCAGTGTTGCTAAAATTAAGAGGATGAATCTGGTCTAATATGTACATTTAAATGCAGGACACTGCAGACAATGCGTGTCTGGGTGTACTTGGCTTGTCACGCTGTCTTTTGTTAATTATGACCAAACATAACAGAGGTTGGAGCCAAACGACGGCTATCTCTGGGCGGTGAACATCCTGGACCGAGCCCCAGTTAACCTCACAGTCAATCATGTCATCGTTTACAACACAATCGGCATTCAGTGCATCAGATGAAAGCTGCTTTCACAAGTTAACCTTTTTATTTGGTTCACCATCATCCATCCACCCATTGTCTACACCCGCTTGTCTGAGCCGGGTCGTGTGGGGCTGTGTCTAGGGGTACACCCTGTACAGGTCACCAATCCTTCACAAAGGGACAAATAACCACACACACACACACACACACACACACACACACACACACACACACACACACACACACACACACACACACACACACACACACACCTCAGGGCAAATCATTTCACTAATTGTCTAATTGGTTACTGACTACTAATTAGTCCCCACTGTGGTTGACTAATATTCCTACAATTGCTGTTGAACACAGTATCTGTTCAACAAGAAACCTTGATCAGAAATCTTACTTCCTGCTTAGCATTGTAACCATTAAAGCACACAGATGGCAAGTGTGATGTTTTACCCTATTTCTTAACCCTCTATGGTTCACATTATGATGCAAGTCAAGGAAGACTGTCTAAACAAATATAATCTAAAGAAACTGCACTTTTTTTAGGGTTTGTGTCGTGTTTTTAGCAGCATTGTACCATATCGTTGCCAAAGTGTAAAACAGTTTTCTGTTTTTCAATCTCAAAACCGTTCATTTATTTCAGAAATGTGTGTGAAATAATGAAGAACCCCATCAGGTTACAGAATATTCTGTTTTCAAATGTAAAAGCATTGCAAAAGGTGCTGCATAAAAAGGTTTGTTGTCTGAAAGCTGCAACGTTGAACCGCTGCAGATAAACCTACTGGAAATATAGCTGTTTTTTTTTTTCTTTTACTTTTTATTGAAGATACATTTGGTGTTGAAAGGTAAAGTTAAGGCTATTGTATTATAAAACTAGGTCCGTCTGTTTTACAGCCATTATATTACATTATTATGTCAGATAAGACTATCACACAGCTTCTCATTATTCTTTGTTGCATAATCAACCCGACAAACTTTTATTTTCTTCTCGGTCTTGTTGATAATGTAACGCCGCCCAGCCTGAAACCTCTCCGTCTTCCTCTGCCCAGGCGGACGCAACGTCAGCATCTCTCTGCAGTCCAGGACCGGCCACACTCACATGCCGTCGGTCGTCGGCCTGCTGGTCTTCACTCAGTTCTGGTTCTGGTTCCCTCTGTCGCACTTCCTGTCCTTGGCCTTCACGCCGACCGCCATAATCGGCCTCAACAAGGACCTCAAGGTACCAAAGCGTTGGCTGTGGTCGCCGCCTCTGACAGATGTTTGAAGTGAAGCATCGGTCAAAAACTCTAGTTTCTGTGGGTCTATGACGAAAAGATCCAAATACTCTGTAAACATAGTTTGTAATTCTGAAAATATAATGAAATCTGGTGCATTTATTGTCACCCCTTAAACTCTGATGCCCGTTAATTGAATCCTATTGCATTCAGAGGTTTCTATAGTAACTCTGTCACATTCAAGAAATTAGTAAACCGACTTACTGAAATAAATTAACATTTCAATAATATTCTTAGTAAAATTCATTATATAAATTAAATACACACAGACTGATGTTTTTAAGCCTTTATTTCAGTTAATCATAATGATTTCCTGCTTGGAGGCCAATAAAAACATGTTTAATACAGAAATATGGGCTTAATTAGAAGTGTGTTTAACACCTACTTTAAGGTTATTTTCAGAAAGATGCTTTTAATCTGCCAAACGAGTAGTTTGCTGAATATGACCGTAGTTATATTTTAATGTTATGGATATTTCATAAGGCACTACGGTGCAAATGGTTTAATTTAGGAGTATTGGATTAAAGAGACCAAAATCAAGATGCTGGCCACACTTTTCAGATTTTTATTATTATTATTATTAAAAAATGTAGAAAATTATAATTTCCTTTCCACTTGACAATTATGCACTACTTTATGTTGCAGTTTATAATTATATTTAACAAAATTCTGCAGATGATTTAGTATTTGGTGCAGAACATGTGCCGCCATCTTTCTGCCGTGGGCCTGATTTGGCCTCCTGCCCCTCGGACAACGGTGCCAAAGGATCAGTGTGACATCCAGTAGCTTTAAGCTGACATTAAATAGGCTTTATCTCCTCTTTGCCTCTCAAATCAGGAGCACCTGACATATCAGGGCCACTTTATGAGCTGTTTGTACGCAGCACATGAACCAGAATCTGCCCGATTAAAAAGCTTTTAAATAACACAGAGCGAACGTAGGAGGGCAGAGAGCTTTGGACCCTCTGTTTGGCTTCAGATTGCTGCATCCTGCAGCACGGCGCAGTTGGAGACGCTTCAATCACCTAATGTTGGTGAACTGTTCCTAACCTGAAAGCTTACACCAAACAGAAGCACCTGGTGCTGCCGTGGCCTCGGATCTTCTATCATGTCTGGCGAGGTGGATTTGCCTGAACGCCGGCTCGGTTTAGCAGAACGTAAAGTCTGCTGCTGTAAGAAGAAAAGAAGAACAGGGAGCGGTCCGAGCTATCTTCAGACACTCAGAAATAGATCTAACTCTGACTAAAACAGCATTACTAATTTCAGTCATCTCCATACAAACAAATATTTGTTGATTCTCTCTAGTTTTAACCCCTCTATGGCACTTTTATTTATTAAAGGGGGGTTTCTTATTACTATATACAAATTGGATTTTTCCCAAACATATTTTAGATCATTCTTTAAGGTTTGGTAGCGTCATTGATTCAAATTGATTATGCAGTTTAGTCTCTAAACAAATCTCCTGGATGCTTCAGACTCTTGAAATAATGCTTGTTAGAGAAGAAAATGTGTATCAAAAGTTTTTTCCTGTTTATTTTCATTAAAATGCTGGTATTAACATAATTTCTGAAAAAAAATTTAACAAGTCTTTTAGTGGATCAGGTGTCTTTGTGCAGCGCTATGATAAAGATTTTCTCTTAAAGGTGCCATGACATCACTGGATAAACCGTTTCATGTAGTTGATATTGCTGCATACATAAGTACTCAAAAGAATTTCATGAAAGAATAACGTCAGCGTATTATTTTATCAGGCTAAAAGTCCCTCCCCAGTAACAGGGCTGGTTGAGTTAATGATATGCAGCTCCACCAAGTTTACTTCACTCTGATTGGCTACAACCATATTTGGAAAACTGGTGAACTGGATTTTTCAGTTATAATCACACCTTCTTTACATTTGACGGCATTTAGAAATGAAATAAACTTACAGGTCATGAAAACGTTGTGGTCGGCACCTTCCGACTTTGAATTCCCCCCAAAGGAAACAGTCTTCAGTAAAGTCCCCATAAATTAACTTCAGCCACTCTCCTGTGTTTCTCTCGTCCTTCGGGAGGGAGCTGAACCTTCATGCGTTTTTTTTCAGCTCCCCTTTTTAGTAACCGCTGTGAAGTTAGTTTGAAGTCGAACATGTGATATTCGTGCCTTGCGGCTTCAGCTGCATCTGCTTCCTGTTTGAGCCGATACAGGGAGGCTGGTGTGGGGCCTCCGTCTGCTAGCTCCTCCTCCTTCCTCCTCTCCAGTGGAGCAGTCAGACATGTTGGCGCGTCTCACAGCAGGTGCATCAGCTGGAGGGAGGAGGGGAGGGGTAAGGCTGTTTGCTTGATGCTGTGCTCTGATTGGAGAATATGAAATGCGTAGAAAGAAAACCTGTTTTCTGATCTGACCGTTTTCTAGCAAAGCCCCTGAGCTGTAACCTGACAACAGCCAGCTGTATGTCGCTCCGCCTAGCTCCACTCACATACATCTGGGACACCTCCATAGGAATTGCCTTTACAGAAGGCTGGGCCTTATCAAAAATTCTTGCATATGATTGGATAAGCCACTTGTCTGTCATCTTTATTGACGTGCTATTTCAACCACTCACACCGAAGCTAACCCGTGACGCTGATGAGAGCGACGCAGAAAAAAAAATAATAATAATAATGTGTTTGCGGCTCTAGTGGCACGCGTTTTATTGACAGTGAGCTGACAGGAAGAGGGGGGAAGACAGGCGGCAAAGCGCCGCGGGTCGGAGTCGATTCCGGGCCGACCGCGTTGAGGACTAAAGGCCTCCTAACATAGTTAGCGCTAACCGCTAACCGCTCCGGGGCGCGTCCGCGTCTGCGCGTCCGCTGCAGACGCGGACGTGCCGACGCGGACGCGCCCCGGAAAACAAAACTTGCCAAATCCGGTCGGGAGAAGGGCGAAAACATCGTTTCCACCAACAAAAGCCTTCAGAGGCGTTCTCTGATGTTCTTTTAATGAAACAATATTAGGTAGATTGGACAACACGGAAGAAATAGCAGCATCAATGTCTTGCTTCCTCGACGAGCCGCCATTGCTATCAAAACAGTCTCACGTCATGGTCACGTCTCCACTACGTCACATATATGAAACTCCGGCCCTGCGTCCTGATTGGCCAGACCATAAAATTGGTTGGAGAAATCACTCTCTACCGGCGGTGTCCCAGATGTATGTGAGTGGAGCTAGGCGGAACGAGACATACATCTGGCTTTTGTCAGGTTACCTGAGCTGGTCCTTTGGTGTTCACTTTCGACATTGACACGGCCTCATCAGTGAACAACAGACCATATTATAGCCCCAAAACCTCAAAAGAAATTTGTTGTCATGGCCCCTTTAAGGAACCCCATGTAAATATTACATATCAATCAAATTTTCTTAATCGTTTCTTTTAATGAGCGCCATTTAGTTGTGTCCATATAAAAAAAATTCATGAATATCTTCGTGAACAAAAACGTATCAGGTGACCCAAGGATTAAAAAACTTGAATAAGGTGCACCTGTTTACACTTCCTGATTAAAGCAGTAATGCTCCACTTGGGAAAGTCCCTCTGTTGGGCTCTCTGAGACATTAAGAGAGCAGTTCTTAATGCTACCCTGCCAGACAGGACACGTAAAAAAAAAAAAAAAAAGATTAAAGCTCAATCTTTGTAATCTGATCGTTTCCAGGCTCGACTGCTGCCTTTGTTTTTGACCAAAACTCTCGTCACATTATCTTGATTTGAGCTGAAATAAACGTGCCTCAGTCTGGTGCTTGTTATTGGGATCAGGACGAATATCTTTGCATATATATGAACTTGGACATGATCGGTGTTATTACAACAGCATAACTTGATGCTCTGGTCGTAGTTATGGTGGCTTACAAAAACTAAACCATTTTTTTTATGGAAGTGTGTCCATTAAGACACGGCTGCCCCTCCTCCCGTTGCTGCACACTGCCAGCCAGCTGGCTGATAGAAGGCTACTATAATGCATTACCTCATTTGAGAAAGATCAGTTAAGTTGTTTGGTTGGGACGCCGTCTTGAACCTTGTAGTTCTTTGGAGCTGCCTGCAAGTCAGATCAGATAGATGTACTTGTGTTGCTTTAGAAAAGTGGAGAAAACCCAAAATGTGCAGAAAAGCTCTTAAAAAGTATGCATGAATGAAGTGGATGCAGTCTGGTTATCTGGGGTCTAGGGGCGCTGCAGCTTTCAGCCGTCTCTCTGCTTCACCTCACCTGGATTGAATGATCAGGTGTTTATGTTACATGTGTCACATGGCTGTAAAAACCCGGCTGCTATCTCTGAAAAGTCCCGCTTGTCCTGTTCTGTTCAGATGCCAAAGGTGCAGTACCGCTCCAACTGCAAGCCGTCCACCTTCGCCTACCCTCCGGCTCTGGAGGTTCCCAAGGAGAAGGAGAAGGAGAAGGTGAGAACTTCAGGCGCCACGGTGCATTTCTGACATTTTTTTATTCTGGGGGGAAAAACAATCTCACTTTATATTGATTAGTTCATAATTTCACACGCCCACCTTCAGGACTCATCATGTTCTTCCCCCCGAATGTTTATTTTCCTAGCATTTCTCCGTTGTTCTGAGATGCTCTCGCGGAGAAAGTAACGACAGATGTTTATTTTATGGTCAGCCAGCTTTTGTGCGTTTTTTAAAGCGATGTTTGTAGAAGAGCTGTCTCTGGTGTTGTCTTACCTCGTGGAAATGTCTGCGTGTGTGTTTGCGTGGCAGGTTTCCACCGCCGTTCTCTCCATCACGGCCAAAGCCAAGAAGAAGGAGAAGGAGAAGAAGGAGAAGGAGGAGGAGAAGATGGAAGTGGTGAGTGGAAAGCTCTCCAAACACCTTCGTCTTCACCGGTCCGCCGTTTCTTGCTTTGTTTTTAAAGGAGAGATTCTTCTATTGCTTTTCTGTGATGAACACCAGCCGTTTGGGAGGGAACATGTAAACAAACCTAATTGTGTTTACTGTTTACAGGCCTTTTTTGATATAGCACAGATTTCTAACTCTGCGGGGAGGTACTGACTAAATGTTCACATGCATCGGCTGATGGGGAAACTTTATTACTGCCTTTACTGAATGCCCCTGGTATTCTAATAAAATAACTGTTTAAATGGGATTTTATTGGAGTCTCTGAAGCATGAATTCATTTTGCCGCCACTTAAGCTCTTTGAGTCTGAACCCACACCGAGCTTCATTCCTTGACCTTCGCCCTGAGGCGGGCCAGAGCCAGGCTGGACTTTCACCGGGGTTTTCTTTGGGCGTGTGCTGCATGTTTGATTTAACCTGACTCTCGCCAGACGTATGTCGCTCCGCCTAGCTTCACTCACATACATCTGGGACATCTCCCATAGAGAGTGATTTCTCCAACCAATTTTATGGTCTGGCCAATCAGGACGCAGGGCGGGAGTTTCATGGATGTGACGTAGTGGTAGCCTGACATGGTCATACTCAATTCTAGTCAGAATTTGAGTCTGATACTGCTCCATAGAGCTGTGATTATGGGGCGTGTTTTGAACGAACCCGGAAAAAAAATTCCTCTGCACTCAATTGGATAGACCTACAACCAATAAGAGCAACGGGGTGTGCGCCGTATGTTAAACGACGCATAGTTGAATAGTCTGAATTAGCGAACGTACAACGTTACCTACTATGTTTACAACATGGGATTCATATCACGACATTGCGAGTTATTTACTAAGTCAGACAGTCAGATGATCTCTTACCATTTGTAAGTTAGATGAACTTCGTCCACGACGATACCCATAACGTTGGCTTGAAAAACATCGGAGCCTAGCATGTCCCTCCACTTGTTGTTCAGCAGCCAGGCTTCCGGGCTTCCGAAAAGGAGCTGGCAACGACCGCTGGCTATATCCACCTCGTCGTTCACGCCGAGTTGCATCGCCGTGATGCCTATTTCAGTTGCTTCTTTCACGAAACGAATTCAACCCAAGCGCGCTTTGGTGACGTGGTTGATTACGTTACTGTTGATCATCTGTCCATCATCGTATAAAGCCCGCCCTGACAATTTGATTGGCCCGCCAGATATTGGGCGAGCATACTCGCGCTAGTATTGAGCAATGCCAGACCGAACTTCCCCACCAAAAACATTGTGGGCGGGACTAAGTTCAGAATGGCACCCAGGCTGACGTAGTGGAGGAGCGACCGTGAGATTCCAACAACAATGGCGGCTCGCATTGAGGAAGCAAGCGTTAACATTGATGCTGCTATTTCTTCCGTGTTGTCCAATCTACCTAATATTGTTTCATTAAAAGAACATCAGAGAACGGCTCTGAAGGCTTTTGTTGGTGGAAATTATGTTTTCGCCCTTCTCCCGACCGGATTTGGCAAGTTTTGTCGCGCCCCGGAGCAGTTAGCGGTTAGCGCGAACCATGTTAGGAGGCCTTTAGTCCTCGACGCGGTCGGCCCGGGATCGACTCCGACCCGCGGCGCTTTGCCGCCTGTCTTCCCCCCTCTTCCTGTCAGCTCACTGTCAATAAAACGCATGCCACTAGAGCCGCAAACACATTAAAAAAAAAAAAAAAAAAGTTTTGTATTTTCCTGCATTGCTCTCATCAGCGTCACGGGTTAGCTTCGGTGTGAGTGGTTGAAATAGCACGTCAATAAAGATGACAGACAAGTGGCTTATCCAATCATATGCAAGAATTTTTGATAAGGCCCAGCCTTCTGTAAAGGCAATTCCTGTGGAGGTGTCCCAGATGTATGCGAGTGGAGCTAGGCGGAGCGACATACAGCTGGCACAACGGCAATCATATATAAGGCGCACCAGGAATTTTTGAGAAAATTAAAGATTTTAAGTGTCCCGTAAAGTCTGGAAAATATGGTTCTCTCACTTATTCTAGCCAGGAGAATTGTTGCTACTTCCGCAAGCTAGCAGACAACCGTATGGCTGGGAACGAGCTCCCGGTGACAGAGCTGTAGACCCGGTCTTTAGACAGTTTAGCTACGCGCCCAGTGGTGCAGTTGTCTGTAGGCTCCTGAGAGACACGAGGAGATGTTTTTGAACGGCATTGGCGCTACGGCGGCCCTATTTATAGGCTGGGGGATTGAACCCTCCCTGGCATAATGGCATTTAAGCTTTTGATGAAGTCACGCAGGAGGCGTTCCCCATAGTGAGACTGTAAGACTGTGATCCAACAAGTAATGCTCTATGTGTGCTGTCAGGTCCAGTAACACTTGCTTACAATCTGATTGGTCCGTTCTTCATTAACACCTGTTTAGGGTTTGGTTATCGGTCCGGTGTCGGGCCCGTGATTTCACATTCGGTACCGGCGGCAGTGGCAGTACCTTCCTGATTTAAAAGGGCTCCCGGTGTTGCCTGTCTGATGGTTCTCTCGGCGTCTTTTTGCTCACAAGGCGGCGGGGTTTAGGCGCAGCAGTTGGTTTTAGCTAGCGAGGGTGACGTCCTCCTGTTAGCCCCTTCATCAGCTTTGTTGGTAAAAATTATTAATAAAATTCTCCTGGAGAGAAGTGTTGAGAGCACAAATGTGGCTCCTTGGAAGTTGTGTTCTTCCAGCGGCTTTTTCCTATTGCGCTTTTCTTTCTTTTTCATGAGGGAAGCGATGATGACTCACTTTTTCTGCTGTTTATTGTTTTGAAATTACAGCCAATAGCGGCACAGTGTCTAAATTTACACCAGTCAACAACTCTGATGTTACAGTAGGACCTGACGCGTCATTAACCCAGCATGCATTGCGCAGGTGAAAAAATGGGTGAAAAATATAACTAAGGATATACACAATTTATGAAGTAATTGAGTTTTTATGCATCACAAGCAGCAATTTTTAGGTTAATAGGAAGACTACAACATATTTAGGCCAACATGTTCAACTAATCGTGGATCCCTTTAAATACGACTCATGGCTTTCATCAGGGATGTAAAGATGTAAAGATATCTGATCAGAATCTTATTGTTATAGCCAGTAACTCTTATTTTATGGATATTATTTCACAAATGGGAGCAATAAAGAAGCAAACATTGGTCATTAATGTTAAAGGTCAAAGGGTGTGAATACTTTCTCAAGGCATTTGAATAAAAGAAAAGCGGGAAAAAAGCTAGAGACTGTGCTGCAGTTTAGTCATTTCTTTTGTTTGTTTTTTCCTGCTACAGGAAGTCCAGGAGGGTGAGAAGGAGAAGAAGGATGAGGAGAAGGAGAAGGAGAAGGAAAAGGAAAAGGAGAAGGAGAAGGAGAAGGAGAAGAAGAAAGAGGTCGAGCCAAACTTCCAGCTCCTGGAGAACCCGGCCAGAGTGATGTCGGCCCAGCTCAAAGTCCTGACCATGCCGGAGTCGTGCCGCTACCAGCCATTCAAACCGGTACCCACAGCATCCGTGTTCACCTGTGAAAAGCCTCAGTACTCTAAGCTCAGAGAGGACATTTCCCTTTAGAAAAGAACTGCTCACATCACGCTTAAGTTTGTTTGGGATTTTAACCTTTTGCTTGGTTTCTAAAAGTCTAGAAACTTCCTCTGCGTGGCTATAAAGCAGAGAGGCCTGCGGTCCTGCTGTAAACGCTGACATGCCTCTGCAGTAAATGGCAGGGCAGCGCGAAGTCACCCAATAGGCGCTCGCCCCGGCCCCATAAAGAGCAAGCTCTGTTTGATTCTCGGGTCCGGCCGGCGGAGCTTCAGAGCTTCACGCTGTACGCGGCGCTGCGTCACGTGCCAAAAGGTTGTCTGTGCTCGTCTGAAGTTCGATCATGCCGCCTTCCTTTTAAGGGTTTGTTTTCCATTCAGCGGTCGGCTTTAGGAAGTGGAGAGGTTTTACAGACTTATCTCGAAATCTGTTCAGTGTAACGGCATTTATTAAAAGCAGGGTTCAAAGGGAGGATCTTCCTGTTTAATTAGGCTATTTCTCTCCAGTTTTGTTCTGATCAAACTGGCTTCCAGCCACCATCTTTCTGAGGCACCGAGTTAAAAATATATGGATCGCTCAACCTGAAGCACGTCAGTCCACCTGGTTACGAACTCTTCTTCTCTTTCTGTTACCAGCTTCACACGGGCGGCATCATCATCCTGAAGGACACCAGCGAGGAGGAAGAGGAGCTGGTGGAACCCGTCTCAGCCCACGGACCCAAAATAGAGGAGGAAGAGCAGGAGCCCGAGCCTCCTGAGCCTTTTGAGTACATTGACGAGTAGAAAGGCTCCCCCAGTTATGGTGCGTTCAGGTGCATGCATGAGCCTTGTGATTATTATTGAGCACCATCAGACTCGGGTGTTTTGGCTTCTCCTCTAGGCCCAAACCTCTGTTAAAGATGTGCAAAAAGCTTAAAAACAAATAAATATTTTGCCACAACACTTTTAACGGCAATTCTTTAATTCTAATTGATTTATTTTTCTACATCGGTTTATCGATGAACGAACCAGTTTCACATTTTTACTTTTAACAGTCGATGAAAATGTAATTGTGGGGTTTATAGCCACTAAATGACGGAGCGGTCCGTTCCTCTCAGCCGCGCTTCACAAATGGGGAACATCAGAGAACAAGACATTCGCTTGAAGCCCCGAAAACGGGGGAGGTTTCCGTGGCAACAGTAGGAAATACAGGAGTAGGAGCTGCCCTTGCGAATTTTCTGACAAATTTAAATAGTTTTACAATTAAAACACATTTTTAAAGGCTTTAAAACAAGCTTAATGTCAAATTGAAAGTGTCCTGAGGTGTATTTTGTTCAGTAGCGCTAGGATAAATAAAAATGGCAAAGATTAACTGAATTGACTTCAGTTTTAAGAAAATCCTTACCAGGAGTTTTGGATTATCAATAAACAGTGTTTCCACAGAGTCTTAACCTTCAAAATCAAAATTTAATGCCTTAAAAAGTCTTAAATTCAGAGAATTATCATCTATCTAGATCAGTGGTGTCCAAACTTGCTGACGAGCTAAAATCGGCAAGTTGAAGCTACTCTGGGGGCCATAAATTTTATCAATTAAACATCCAAAATAATTTAATATTGAATTATTCAATCAGAAAATAAAGGGTCTCAGATGTTTGTCTTAAAAAGTGTACAATTTCCCTAATTTCTGCCATTTTTTTAACTCACTTTGGACACCTGGGATCTGGATAGATGGAGCGATCTTTTAGTCAATTTGATTAAATTCACCTATTTTGTGAGTAATTTTTATGACTGCAATGATTCTAGATGTTTCTGTATGTCGGGATAAAAGTCTTAAATTTCATTCATAATGGTCTTAAAAAGTCTTAAATGTGAGCTGGAGACAGCTGCAGAAACCCTGTATAAAGACCGTGTCAGCGGTCCCTCCCTCTGAACGGTGCCAGAGGGATTTCTCTAAAATCAGCGTGGGGAATAAAATCCCACTGATCGTTGACGCTCCTACATCAGTTGAGGCGTCTTCATGGGAACCAATGAAGCCCGATGCCCAGGTTGCCTCAGAGCCTGAGCGGCTGTCATCGAGCACCAGAGGAACGTGGACTCCTACCGTGTTCTGATGGAACCTCCTGAACTGGTCTTCAGCGCCATGACGTGCCCTGGCTGCTTGATTGTGTTTGTGTTGGAGCGCCCACCCCGACCCCCACGCGGGAGTTCACTGTTGCGTGCGTTCAAGACGTGATGAGGTGTCGATGACCAAATCGGGTTGAAGCCGTGTGGCGGATTAACGGCCGCAGAGAGGATGGTCTGGCTTGATCTCGTGGGTTTGGTTTGGATGGCCCTGGAGCTTAAACGCCCAGAACGTGCGGTCCTGACCGCTGCCTGATCTAAAAGGTGATGATGCTTCTCTTTTGGGCCGTAGCTGAGAGCAGCAAAGTTCCTGCTGATCCTCGCTTTTAACGATGGACGTAGTTTCCCTAAATTCAGCCGACATTGTGTTTATGTCCTGATGTTTGTTCTGATCTAGGAGTTTAATCTGATTGACGTTTGTGTTTCTCTCCTCAGATACAAAGAAGACGTCTGACGGCAGCCCTCCGCCCCCCTCTGTGTGTCTTCACATCCCTGCTTCTTTTACACGTTTCTTTCCCATTCTGGCTGCTCAACGAATGCGCCGCATTGTCATTTTGTATCATTTTTTTTCTGGTCCGTTGAATAAAAGAGAAAAGAAAAAAAAATCATAATGAAGACTGAAGAGAGTGAGTGTTTATTTGACCGGCCGTGCGCTGCGGGAGTTTCTCTGATGCCATACATTTGATCTGGTTGATGTTTGGAGCTGCAGGGATGTTGACCCAGCAGTCCGTCTGCCTCACATCTGTCTGACTGATAGAGTCATAGAGCAGGCTGTCTACGGTGTCTATAGAAGGGTTAGGTCATGTAACTAAATAAATACTTGTTATATGATACATGGATACTACAAGTCAAGTTGATTTAACTTTAATTAAGAATGCAGGGAGAATATGAGATTATCTCACCAGAGCTGGTGATCTGTGCAGCTCCTCCAGAGATCCTCTTTGTTCAACCAGTTACGGTAAGGGGTGTCCAAACTTTTTGTCACCAAAATTGTCAAGTGAAAAGCACTCGAGGGCCAAAAAAAATACAATAAAAAGCTAAACTCCATCCATCATCTGTACTTGGTTATGCGTGTAGGGTCGTTGGGGGGGCTGGTGGGGATCTCCAGCGGTCATCGGGTGACCCTGGAGTCTAGGGTTAAAGATCTCCTAAATGAGAGAGCAAACAACAGATTTGGTTCCGTTTAGACTTTTTACTCAAGGTTTTAAACTGAAGCTGCTCTCAGCCAATGAAAAGTGACAGTCGGGACATTAGCCAATCAGAAAGAGAGTAAGGCGGGTCTTTGCAAAGCGTTCATCTTCTAGTGTGTTTGTCGGTGTTCCATCATTTTAAGTTTTGGAAGAACATGTCAAACTGGCCACAGATGGCATGAATGAAAGTAGTGGAGGTCAAAGGTTGCCTATGGATTCATGTGAACTAGGAAGTGCAGCAGCTCAAACATCTGAGAACAACTTCCTCTGTAAGTGTCTATCGCTGCTCTTGCAGTTAATGCGTAGTATTTCCAGCTGTTGCCATGACATCAGACAGCGTTTATTCCATCGCTTCCGGGAACTTGGCTGATAAACGCGGGCGACCAACCAGGGATCTCCTCGTGATTCGCTGTTACGTTTTTATTTAAAACAGGAAGAAGAGTAACGCGCTAGCTCAGGTAATTTAGCATGAAGGCGCTTTTTCTTAGTTTGTTCTTAATAGTTTGAGGTTGTGGCACTGACCTGCCACTTTAATTGCTCTGCAATTTTTGGAAATGTTGCCGCGATAGTTTGCCAATTCAGTGCAACTAACACTAGTTGGCGTAGGGAAGCGCTAAAACGGAAGTGCCGCACAAAAACACGGAAGTTGGACCCATATTGTCTTCCGCGTTCGAAAATAAGATGAATAGCCGAGCATGGCCGGTCCCTCACGACGTCTCAGCCTCTCGTAGACCTGATCCAGTCGGTTACTGAAGATCAGACTTTTCAGACTGTCGGCATCAAATGCGCATGCCTCCTATCGGCATTCCTGCCCAGAATAAAACAGAACTCCGTTTGAGCAAATCAGTTTTGAAATGCGGTCAGGCCTGGAAAAACAAACAAAAAAAGTCAGTCTAGGGGCCACAAATGGCCCCTCAGGCCTCACTCTGGACACCTCTGAGGCCACGTCTTGCTGAAACCTTCGTGAGATTTTCACGGCTTCTCCACAGCTCTGGATGACTGTTGCACAAGATAATAGCTTAAAATAAAACATTACTGTGAGTTGATGTAAATAAGTACATTGTAACACTGTGATTAAACACTTTTATGTCTTCATTCTACTAGAACAGTTTCTATGTAAAAACCCATCAAAGGCAGAACGTCGTAAATGCCTCAAGCTCCTGAGAGCGATTATGAAAGTATTTTCCTTTTCCTGTCACGGACATATTTATTTCCCCCAAAAATCAATCAATCAATAAAAACCCTCCAGCTCCAGCCGTCCAATCCTGTAAAAGGACTCTTTGCTGCGGAGGAATTTATATTATTTCATTGCGGTTGTTTTGGTTTTCCACACAGCATCGGGTTTATCGTCCACGAGAGGCCCAGCCTGGTCTTATTTGGTCAAAGAAGACTTCCTGTGCATGAGTGGTTTGGAGATGCTGCAGGAAACGAGCGGCACCGGCGATCGTTTCCTGCATCATGTGTTTGCCCATCAGTGCAGAGGAGAACAGGCCCCGTCTAAAGTGAGCAGACGTGATTTGCTGCTTGCAGGCTCCCTTCGTGGAACAGACGCATTCAGGTCTAATCAATTCCCGCTCTTCACATTCCTGCACCCTCTTGTCACGGCAGACGGTTTAACAGGCTTCAGAGTTTCCGGATCTCCTGGAACCGGCTGTCCAGGAACAAAGTCCTGATGCGGAGCACAGCGGGCCGCTCTGAGCTGCAGGATCAGATCCATCATCCCTGCCACCCTGCTCCTCCTCGGCTTCCTGCTTGCAGGGCCGCATTCCTGGAGGTGTGATCATCCAAACCAGAGGGAGCCTCTAGTCACGCTTCAACCCCCCTGTTTCCATCCAAGAGGAGCTGATGTCCGCCCTCACCTTCGCTTCCAGTACATCTCCATAAATCAGCGCCGGGATTAGCTGCAGATATGTGGAACATCTGCCTCAAGCCGGCATACCTCCCATGCTTCCTCTGTGACGAGGCGGGCCACCACCTCTTTCCATCAACCTCACTGCTTCGCCACCTGCCACGTCTGTGTTAGACGATTCAGAAAGGAAGGCCACGGATGCTGGTACCTGCTGCTGCCCCAACCTGGGGAGGAACGATCTCAGGATGCTGCTAAATATTTAGCTGCGACAAAACAACTGAACTGAGCTTTAAAATGCAGGAAGAAGCAGTTTTTTTCTCTCTCTCAGACAAAAAGGATCCAAGAGGAGGGGGGGGGGGAGAAGCTATTTTCAAATTACTTTTTTATTCATTTAGTGAGCGGAAAATAAATCTATTGAAATTAACCGTGAGGGAAGTAATGGGTTTTTGGCCTAAAGTAAAACCTTTAAAGCTAATCCTGCTGATTCGGCACAGTGACCCACGGCTGCAAATAACTGGGAGCGTAGCTTCCCCTGCCGTCCCGTTCGTTGTTTCCACTAAATATGATGCTTAGCAAAAAAAATATTCATACTTGTTCAACTTTTTCACATTTTTCTCGCATTAGCAGCAAACCTCCATGTATTTTACTGTTTTGTTTGTTTTTTTAAGCCACTGAGAAGACGTGCAGAGCTTTGGATGAAGACCACTTCAGGTAAACCGGAAACAAAAGTTACTTTAAGAGCTCCTGATGCTAAAACCTCTGACGGGGCTCCGCTCACCGGATGCAGCTGTTGGGTCGACCAGACGCCGGGAAGCTGCTTCCAGGAGGTCAAACGCCACAGAAAGCAGCGTCAGCTGACCACACCACGGTTCTCTGTGGACGGCCAGAACCAGGAGCCTTTCCTCTCCGTCTGTTACACCCATTTACCTCGATCGCTGCTTTACTCTGCCTCCGTTTGCTCATCGCACTCAGACAGGATGGAGAGTCTGTGCAGTCATCCAATCCGGACTCTGCCTTGACCTGAACCGTCCCGTTGCGTCTCTGACTGCATGTTCGGGGTCTTGGTCCTGCTGGAAGGTGAAGCTCCGCGTCCGTCTAAAGTCTTGTCAGGATTTCCATCCTTCCCATCAGTAGTAGCATCCCCACAGCATGATGCTGCCGCCACCATGTTCCCCCATGTGGGTGTAGTTTCCCGCCACAGACAGCATTTGGCACGTAGGCCAGAAAGTTTAGTTTTTAAAATCGTCTGACCGGAGTTAGGCAAACTACAGGAACACGTCTACCATGATGGGCCAGGGTTGTGGCGGACATCGGTCACACTGGATTTCATTGAAATGCTCACAGGTTTTGTTATTTTGGGGGCGGCAAAAAATTTCATTCAGACTAATTAAAGTTTGGGGTTGTTAGGTGAAAATGACATACATCCTGTGTGTAAAAAGGAGCGCTACCGCAGGTAATTTATCCCCGCTCCCATCAGACTTTACAATGCCACAGCACTATAACCTGGTGTAATAACACTGTAATAACTAATAACTGTAATAATCCTGTACACTGCAATAACTGTGCCATTACTATTTGATTTTTTTCTCCCATCCACTGTATATATCTGGATGTACTGTATTTTCCTCCTTTGTGCATCTCTCCATTGTGAGATCAATAAAGTTCTATCTTATCTTATGTGAAACCATTCATTGGGTAAAAATCCTTTAGTAGATTAAGAAACAGACCTCTTACTGTCATAAAGAAAAGAAAAAAACATTTCTAACCTTTGAGGCTGGTGGTTTCTAGCCTCTAACAGGAGCTCCAAATCTCCTCCTGAGCGTTGCGGCGGCTGTGGAGAGGAGCTAGAGGAGCTAGAGGAGCTAGACTCTGTGGACGAGCAGCTGCTGAGGAGACAGAGCGGGCCCAGCAGACGGAGCATGCAGTCACCGTCTGCGGACCGGGCCGATGACAGGCGGCAGGGTCGGCGGCTCGGTTAAAGCAAACAGCCCGACCCACCGGGGAGCTCGACCTGGTTCCACCAGGTCACAGGCTTCCTGGCAGGACTCCGGGCCCGGCGGCGAGTGATGTGCCGGTGGTCCATGATGGAGTTCTGGATGTTCTTGGTGGACGCGTTTAAAGAAAAAAGAAAAACAGGACCATGTGGATTTTGGCCTCCGGCAGACAGCAGCTCATAAATTAAAGATGGAGATAAAGACCTACAACGACTCCTTTTGAAGACATAAAACACTGCAGCTGTGTTTCCTTTTCCAAGCAGATGTCATTTTCTTTCCTTTTTTTTTATCAGTGATGATTTTTAGGCCATGGTGTTCTGAGCTGAAACCTTGATTAGTTCAGAAGCAACAACTTGGTGACCTGATTAAAACCTAAACAGTTTACTCATTTAACAATCAACAGAAACACCAATTAGGCTTTGGTTTATGGCTCAGCTTTCCCTCATTATATCCACACAGACGACGGCGTCCAGTGGATTCAGAGCTGCTGGTCCTGCAGGAGTCTAGACATCGTTAGATGTTCTCCTCACTTTGTCAGCGTTCAGCCACAAACTTGAATCTGCTTCTTTGGCATTGTATGCGGTAGAGCAACACTGAGTTGGTTAAATGGTTTTATTTTAAATAGTAAAAACAATGGATGTCACAAATGAAAAGTGTGGCATGAATTGATACGAGGATAAATGTGAGGAGCAGCCGTAGGACCGCCAACCGTTCCGTAGAGCAAACCTTCTTGTTCAAACCGGCGTCACACGTTTAGAGGCTGAACGTCTGGCCCGGTCTTCTGTTCGCCGTAGCTCAGGCTCAGTCACATTTCAAATCTAGTCACAGCTTCTCAACCGGATTTAAGTCTGAACTTTGGGCCGGTCTGATGCAACCTTTAGCTGAATGTTTCGGGCGGTTCTCCTGCTGGAAGGTGAAGCTCTGCTCCGGTCTGTTGCAGCCTCTAACAGCTTTTCCTCACGTGTCTAAGCTCCATCCATCTTCCCGTCGACTCTGGACAGCTTCCCCGTCCCGCCTGCAGACATTTATCCCACAGCATTGTGCTGCCACCACCGTGCTTTATGGCGGGGATTGTGTTCATTTTCCAACACGTCGAACATTTCGGTTTTTCTCTCATTTAACAAGAGGATTTTCTTCCACTTCTGCTTGTGGCAAAGCCTATTTACGACTCAAACAGGAATCGTTTTCTACTCACTGCTCTCCATGAATGCCAGATTTGTGGAGGGCTTCACTAAGAGGTCAACAGATTCCTCCTCCTGAGCTGTGGATCTCTGCAGCTCCTTCAGCGACACAACGAGCCTCTGCTACATCTCTGATAAATAATAATTTACTAGCTGTGTGACTCCTGAAGGCAATCGCTTGCTCTGGATTTACATTAAAGGGGCTGAATATTCATGCCATGCTTTTTAAAGATTTCTAAGAATAAAATGTAGAAAATCACCCTCCCTTTCCATTTCACTTCACAATAGGGCTGGACGATATAGAAAAAAACATTGATAAAATAGAAATCATGTTGATCAATATTGATAATTATCATCTAAATAAAAAAATATATATTTTAAGTGCAGCCCTGGCCATTTTATGCTGTTGCTTAGCAACCTATTTTTAGATACAGAACACACAAACACTGAAATCAAGCTCAACACTTTATTCAACCAACTTTTTACCAAAAATGCAAGTTTTTAAAAAAGAAACTGAAGGGGCGGAGCTTGGTGACGGAGCGGTCCTTGGTCTGCGTTTGTGATTGGCTGGGAGGATGTAATGACTGTGGTATTAACCTACATGGCTAGAATGCAGTAGGAAGGAAAACTGTTATTCTATTGAACTTTTTATTTACCTTTTTTCTATCATCAATATCTGTTTCAGCCTCACTCCAAGGGAAAAAAAAAGTCTGGTTTACATTTCGAAATTTAACTTGAATCACAGTTTAAAGTTACGACTAATCGTGACTTGATTTTGAATCATTTCTAAAGCTTAATGAGTTCTAAAGCAGAGGAATAAGATCACTGACTTTAAAAAGGGCCCATTTTATTGTGGCCTGACATGAATCTAAACGGGAATAACCTTTCGCGTGATTTGAGATTTTCATGAACACGATCTCCAGATTAAAAGATCATCTTAATGAAATCCAACATCATGACGAAGGTCTTCCAACAAGTTTTGATCAGACGAGTCAAAATGTGCTGAACATGTGTAGAAAGTGCAGGTTCCTGAGGGTTCGTGTCACTAGATGACGATGTGAAAATGGAGCATGAACGTAGTGTGAATGAGACCCTTCAGAGGCAGGAAGCAGCTTATGTTGCTACATCACATGCTGCTCTGACCCCAGCTCACTGTGCCGACCTGAAGCGAGGACAGGCTGCTGGTGTCAAAACATTTTAAAGAGTTATTCGGCGCTGGCAGCCGTGGGCTGCAGCAGCTGTGCAGGACGAGTGGCCTGAGCTCCGTGTTTGATCTCTGAGCAGCTCCTCGCTGATTAACGACCTTCTTCAAGCTTCTGTGTCCCCGGCCTGAATTCCTCAGGCGAGGAGGAGGAGGAGGAGGAGGAGGAGGAGAGCCGTGTGAAGCCCGGCCGGCTTCTGGGTCCTCCAGGGAGACAAGATGGGATTCCTCCCAGCGTCGACCATGTGACACGATTCAACATGGCTACAGCTGCTGAGATGAAAATTCCTCAAACGTCTGGCGTTAAAAATGCGTATTTGATTCTTCAGGAGATCTACGCCTGAAAATGTAGTTCTCATTAAACTGTGACGGACCGGCTCGGGTTTCAGGACGATGAAAGCAGCGGTGGGACTTTCTCAGAGGAATACATGAACTCTTCTTTGAAGATGTTTGAATTCAGCCACATCGGAGGGTTTTGCAGTCTGAGCGGCCCGTAGGAGGCCGGAGGTGACGCCACAGGAGGACTTTAATGCAGACTAGACTAGGACATGCTGAAACCATAATTTAGCACAGAGTTTACTGTGGACCATTGTCCTGCTGTGTAAACCAAGCGAGCTTAAGGTCACAGCAGATGTCCTCGGTTCCATCGAAAACATCACGGATGAGTTGTTGTTCGCCTTCATTGACATTTTAAGTCTCCCTCCAGTAGATGCTGACAAAGCTGGGAGGCTAATTCACTCTTCCACTTGTTCACAGCTGGTTTGGCTCTGAGCAGATGACCCCACCGCCAGCGGAGGGGGGGTTTAGACCCTCGGTTGGCTGAGCGGGGGACCTCCGTCCTCCTGGATGTCTCAATGATCTCTTTTCACATAAAGACCCACGACTCTCTCAGACTCAGCTTTTCTCAGCCCTCAGCTCTTTGCATCGAAACTCCAACACTAAACTACATTCAATATTTCTACTGGAAGGAAGGAGAAAGAAGGAGACGAGGAGGAAAGGACGGAAGGAGACGAGGATTTTAGAGGAACGAAGAGGATAGTGGCAAGGAAGACACGAGGTACAAAAGGGAAAGGAAGAAGGAAACAAAGGCGCGGAGAGGGGAAGGGAGACAGGTAGGACACAATGAAGGATGGACACAACAAAGGAAGGAAGGAGGTGAACAGTAGGACGCAAGGTAAGAAGGAAGGACTCAGGGAAGGAAGGAAGAAGGGACACCTGGAAATAAACATTTTCTCTCTCCACGCTTTTCTCAGCCCTGGAAAATATTGCAATCATTCTCAGCCTTTTCCAGTCTGTGTGCCGCTGGCGTCTCACAGCTGGAGGACAGACCTGCTGCAGGAACAGCAGCTGAACGGGCCCGCTTCGCCCCTCGGTTGGGGAAACATCTGACCCCTCACTGCTCTCCGGGGGAAGCTGCATTCTGGGAAAAAGCACCGCGGCAGAGACGTGAACTGAAGCAGAGCACACAGGCTGGACGGGCAGGCCGGGCCAAGGCGGCCCGCGGTGCCGCACGTCGCCCCGTCAAGCCCAACATGTGCTGTTAACACTGGGCCCATTCATGCCGCCCGTCCATTCATCACCGGCATTTGGAGAACGCGGGCGGGACTGTTTGGATTCTCGGCACCAGGCCGCTGCAGAATATGAAAAGCACAAAACAGCACAAACGTCGTGCAGCGTTTCTGACAGGATGATGGCTCTTCTGCGGCGCCGTGGAGGCTGGGAGGCTGGAGCCGGCTCTGCGGCGCCGTTTGTGTCAGACGCTGGTCCTCCAGGTGTTGTGGTCCAGGCTTTGACCCCTTTGAGAATCTGTGGGATGTGCTGGAGAAGGCTTTGCACAGCAATCAATGCAAGATCTTGGTGAAAAATGAACGCAACACTGGGTGGAAATAAATCTCATCACATTGCAGAAGCGTATCGAAACGATGCCACAGCGAAGGTGAGCCGGAATCAAAGCTAAAGGCGGCCCAATTACTTATTAGAGTGTGTGACCTTTTATTTTTTGGCCAGGCAGTGTACAGTAGTACACAGATATTTATACACGTCAACATCCTGATCATGGATTAAACTGGGTTTAGGTTTTCTAAAGTCCACAACCAGTTCTTTTGTCTTTGAAGCATTGAGGTCAAGAAGATTTCTGTCGCCCCAGTCCACCAAGGCAGAAAGAGTCTTTCCGTGGTCTGACTGCAAACAACGAAGAAGCAAAATAAGGGCTGCGTCATCAGAAAACCTGAGCAAGTAGCTGCCTTCTCTGACCCACCTGCAGCTGTTTGGGTTTCTATCCACTAAAGGAGAGGTGAGGGAACACAGCCCTGAGGCGTCCCTCTGTCTGTCATCAGGACATCGACATGCAGAGCTGGACGATACAGGAAAGAAAGCATATAGATAAAATAGAAATCATATTGATCGATATCGATAATTATCAGCAAATTAACACGTATTTTAAGTGCAGCCCTCGACATGCTACCATTAACGCAAACCTTTTGTCTCCTGTCAGATAGAAAATATAAAAGCAAGACGGCGTGCAAGTCCAGGCGCAAAGCTGATAGAGATCTAAAGGAAAGCAGGTATCATTTTTCCTTCCTTCTGGGCTGGTCTCTCACCTACAATCAAAACAAACCGCACCGGAGATTGTTATCATAAAACGATGAGAGAAGACTTTTTCACAGACAGTACAAGGCTGACCTTAAAGATTTAAAGTTTGCGCTTTTGTTCACTTACTTGAACCTCTGAGTCAACTTGGGAGAAGTAGGAAAAAATCCTGGACAGAGGAGGAGGAGGAGGATGAGGAGGAGGAGGGAGGGGGAGCAATGACTAAACCTGCGGTTCAAACTGAACTGCATTAATATGTCGGCATGTTGACATTAGGCGATCCAAAGCGTGGCGCTTAATTTAAGACATTGCTGGTTTTTGGATGTAAAGTTGGTGAAATGATCTAATCCCCCAAACACCTGCACGCTCCCTCTGCTTAAAGAAAACAAGCCTTCAGTCATCACTGGATGCGGGGACTTGTTAACATGACTGCGCTGCGCGCTTCGGGCCCTTGGCAGCCGCAGCAGGATTAATGGGAGCCTGGCCCTCTGAGCGTTTGTTCACGTGGGGTTTTTTATGGGAGGGAAACATCTCCTTCGTTTCTCCACAGGCGAGCCGACCGCAGACTTCCTGGAAGAGGCGCAGAGGGGAAGGGAGCCTTCAGGCAGGAAGGGACAGGTAGGAGGAGTTTGAAACCCGACTCATCCTGGAGGGCAGAGACGAACGTCTGGACAAGTCAGACGGCTTTTCAAGACCGCCGACTCCTGGGAAGAACAGGCCGGGCCTCTGGAGGCAGCGCTCTGCCCCAAAAGGCCACATCTGACCTGCACACTTCCTCCTGCCCCCTTTCTTTAGGCCGCAGCACGGAGGACCATCAGGGAGCAGCGACCGACCTCTGCTTGGTGCTCAAGGTGAAGCACGACTGTCCCGTTTGTTGAGAGGCGCGTTAGTTAGCAGCAGACTAAACACATTTTGTTGGCCGGCTCGGTGCAGCTTGTGGTGGCCACTGCTGGCCTCCCGTTCAAACAGCTGCAGAAATAAACACCAAGTGATCATTAAAGCAGGAAGACATACTAATGGGCTCAGGGTTAGGCTTTCATGAGCAGACCCCTTCGTTTTGGTTATTAGCTTAATGATGCAGTCGTGCAGATCTGGTTCATCTGGAGAGACGGCGTATAAAACAGAAACAGAAGCAAGAAGTCATGAGTGCAATCAGTCAAAGGAGGGATCATCTTAGAATAACCCCGATTTTAAAACACCCGTCTGTCTACTTCATCTTATTAAGCTCACAGGAGATCTTTGTTTCTGTCCTAGTAAAACATGTCGAATGGCCCACCTGTTAGGGCTGGGGGCGATAAGGACCAAAACTGACGTCTCCAGATTTTAGGACGAATGCCGATATTTATCTTATGTTTTTCTTTTCGTAAAGTAATTCTAAAAAGGCGTCTCTGAATCAAAGCTGTATCCCAAATGTCTCACAGGCACTTTTTTTTAACAAACAGCTGTAGATAAATATGAGAAACAGCTGAAAATAACCTACTGGAATACATAAAAGTCTAATTATAACGCACTGCAGACCATCTCGATCTACACGATAGTCTTATTTTACATCTCTTTTGAAAAATCTGGATATATTGCTGCTGTAAAAACTGTTAAATTGTCAGCTCTTTCTCTCTAGTCTGACAATTTCTTCTGACACTTTTTTTTCGCAGACGGAGACACATAACATACATACGGATAAATAATAATAAAAAAGGTTTAGGCAGGATAAAAATGGCAGTAAAAAAATTAAAGAGGACAGAGCTGGATTCTCAGGTTGTATAGAGGGAGCGACAGTGGTGCTCCCCCTGCTGGACAAATTGCAGAATGCAGTTTACTGTGAAGGCAAAGCAAAAACGACCTGATCAAGCCTGGGGAGAACCATTAGAAATAACCTGCAATTAAATTTATCCAGTGTTTGAAACCCAGAAGATTAACAAACGCAAATTTTACTTTATATTTTTATGATAGTATACAGACGACGCTCACGACTTAAAGCACATTGATTAACAGGAAGAATTAGGATTCAAGGATTTTTTACTCTTTACCCTGGTGAAATTTCTTTTGGCCACTCCGGCTAAGAGTACACATAGTAAAGACAATTAAACAGACAGACAGGGGTTACAGTTGTTTTTTTCCCATAGTGGCGTTCAAGAGAGATTAAAGACAAAAAGATGAAGATTATATGAACTAGTTGTCCTTCATGAGTCACAGATAATGAGGTAATAAGGTGCTTTTGTGCAATGATGAGTTTAGGCTTCATTTACAGCAGTGTGCATTTAGATATTCTGGGATGATCGTGTGCAGTAGGCAGTAACGTTAAGGTGATTGTAACTTATGACAGTGTTAGTAGCTGTGGGGGTGATTTTAAGGCGTTGGACTGCAGTCTCCCATCAGGGGGCGATTGCCCTCACAGCTCTTGGGAAGAAGCCGTTTCTAAGTTTATTTGTTTTGGCTTTGAGGCTTTTGAAGCTGATGGGAGAGGGGGGCAAACAGTGCATTGCCTGGGCGGGTGGGGTCAGTGGACATACGTCTGGCCCTTCTCTGGACTCGTTCAGTGCATCTATTCTGCTAAAAGCTGCTCTGGAGAAGAGGAAAGGCAAGTTATGTTTGAGATTTAAAGAACTTTGGGAAACAATAGTTATTTTTAAGACAATGGAAAAGCTCCTGACTTGATAAAAAAAAATACCTTTAGCATGAGAACAGCTGCCGCTGAGGGTTTAGCCCCTCCCAGCCCTAAAATACCACCGTCAGAGCAGCGCAGCGTTGGAGCAACATGGCGGAGAGCATCCCCAGCAGATCAAAATGTTCTCCTGCTAACAGCATTATCAAGTTATGGGTTACTTCTTCGCGTGAAATGTTCCTCTGATGCTGTTTTGCTGTGTTTTTATCCTTGACAAATATGCATATAGGAGGCGAGGCCTGAGAAGAGAGGCACACATCTTGTTTTGGTCTACAGTCTGAAGCACCGCCTCATGGTGAAATATCGCTTATTGCTCCTTTAACGGTGGTTGAGCAAAACGAGCTAACCTAAGAAGTGCTGTCTGTCGCCACTAAACACAATCAAGACACACTGAGCTGCCTTTTACACATTTCCATGCAAAAGCATGAAAGCTAGCAGTAACGTGCAGTAACGTGCAGTTCAGTGCGAGTCAAGGATCTGACACTAAAACTGTTCAGCACGTTTGTTTGGTGTAAAATGGTAGAAAACAATGCAACAGTTTGCATTGTTCACCAGATCCAAATCTGTAAACATGTGGAAATAAAAAGAACCATTTTTCTTTGGTCGTGTTGTTTTCAGCGTCCAACCACCACCAAACCAACCCTCCATGATCTTCCCCGTGTGTTTTCAACCCTGGCTTCATAAACCAGTTAACGTCCTGCTGTCGTCCACGCAGCCATGCTCACTCAAACCAAAGACAGAGCAACAGTCAGAGGTTAATCATCTGTTTCTGTGTATTTAAGACCTTGCAGATATCATGTGTGATAAAGTACACGTATACAGGCAAACAGACGGGACTCATTAAAAAAACAAACAGGATATGATTATCAAAGGATACAAAGAACAGCATATGTAAAAGCTTATTTAAATCATTCAAGTACCTCTAACTTCAGTCTTGAGAATCTGAAAATTATCTTTACAAAATGTACAAGAGCTGTATCCCATGTTGCACAGGACAGAGATCCGTCCTCTGTTCAGAAAATCTACAGACGACGTCTGGGAGGAAAGCAGAACGAAAACCCTTTATAATCAATGTTTAACTTTCTCATTTTGAACCGATTTCAGCGCAAAGCTTTGGCTCCACAACCCGAATCAGTTTAGAAAAGAATGTCCGCGTTTGGGAACACATTTTCTTGAATTAGGTTCCTGAAACGTCTGATTTTGTTCAACCCTTACAAGTCGCTTCTCCTCTTATGAAAAACAGAAATGCAGACATTAACGAAAACGCCTTCATGCTGAGACTTTTCTCTGCACCAAATGAATCCACCGCCGACAGTCTGCCCGTGGAAGTCAGGAGGCATCCATCCCCCTCTGGATGGTAACGACAGTCATCAGCTGAGCTTTTGTCAAAATGGACATTTTTGCTCCGATTATCGGGCTGGTCTCTGTTTTCTCCTGCAGGACGAGCCACAGAGGAGCCACGGGGAGATGTTTTGAGTCGAATGCAGCCCGAAGAGGAGCGCCGACTCCTCCGCTAAACGTTACGCTGTAGAAAACCTAACACTGAATGAAAATCATGAATGAAAGGCGGCACTAAAGGCCAATGGCCTCTGAGGTAAAAGTGAGGAAAAAGCTGAGGAAAAAGTATTTTTCCTCTTTACAGATTTTTCTGTTTCTGTCACACTTAAAATGTCTCAGACCAATAATCGAATGTTAACTCCAGACAAAGATTAGCCGATTAAACACAAAAATCAGATTTCTACTGATAACCTGTTACAGGACAAAAGCTATGCAAGCCAACCCGGCCCTATGTGAATATAGGAATGAGTCACCTGTTACAGATCATGTCTGACAACATAAACCAGACTAAAACAGCAACATCTCACGCCCCCATCTCTGTGAACATGAGAACCGATGGGAACCAAAGGTAATTGACGTCTATCAGGCTGGCAAGGGTTGCGAAGCCGTTTTAAGGCTTCGGCAGCGAGAACAATTATCCACAAAAGGAGAAAACAGAGAAGAGGCGAACCCACCTGGGAGAGCAGCGACGACTCGTCAAAACAACAACAGAACAACGAGCCCTGCAGACCCCATGTGCCTCAGTTAAGACCAGCGTTCAATAATTAACCGAGAGAGACTGATCATAAAAAGGAGTGAGAGCCTGTCTCACATTTGCCCAAAAACATCTCGACGGTCCCAGAAAAGCTTTTGGGACATTATCCTGTACTTTTTGCCACTTAGAGGCTTTAGGAGGGGCTAATACTTTTTACTTTATGCCCTAGGTGATTACCTTTTTACTCTAAGAAATCATTTGAAAACGGCCCTTTGCATTTCCTCCTCTCATCTGACAGTTAAGTTTGATGATTTGAAACTTTTAAGTGTGACAAAAAGAAGAAAAACGACAACAGAAATGTGAACGGCAGAACATTTTTCACACCTACGTATCTTTGTCTGCTCTTATTTATGGGGTACTATTGATGTGGAAGCTCATCACTTAACTTTAACTTCAGAACAAAAATACTTCCTCGAAGGATTTCAGTAAACATCGGGTTTGGCTGAGGTTCACACAAGAAAGAAATGAAAGATGATCAATTAAAAAAATAAACAAACGTAAAAGCCCTCTGATGTTTTCCTACCGCTGTGCAACCTTTAGCTCGCGAGTCTCAACGTAAAAGAATGACACAATCTGCAGGCACCAAAACATTAAAAACCTCCAGCATTTACAAATCTACTGGAAACCAATGTTTTAAAATTCCCGATCATCAGCAGGTTCGCTTCCTGTACATTAACAGACCTGTGAAAATGAAGCGAAAGCATGTACAGGACCAACCTTTCATGGGAAAACATGCTGATATTAAAGGACAGGAACAAGGCTTTTGTTTTCCTTTTGTCTAAGTCAGAACTCGTCTTTTACGGGTCGGGATGCATGTTTCTGACAAAAACTGCAAGTTTAGACGTGTGCGAACGAGGCTCTGCAGCGTCAGGGTCTCTGCGGGTCGTACTGCTGGTAGCGGTTGAGCTTGTCCGGGTCGTTGGAGGCCATCTGGGTGAAATCCTGGAAGATGTCCTGGTAGGTTTCGTCGCCTGTCAGGAAGAGAGACAAGAAATACAAAACACAAGCGCATCAAACATAAACGTAAAAGGAAAATAAAAAAAAAAAGAGGCGCAACTGTTTCTAATCCGCCGCTCCTTTGAACCGGTCGGGTGTTTTCCACAATCGACTGCAGGTTTCGCAAAAAAAAAAAAAAAAAAAAAAAAAAAAAAAGGAGCGGACATACTTTCCTAGACTTAGTTCTCCAAAGTGTCGACTTCTTATTTTAAGCTTGTTTAGAAGAAGAAAACATTCATTTATGGCAGATATTTCTAGTGGTTAGGATGGATGGACAGATAGGGTGGACGAATGGATTAATGGACTTTTTTTTTTTTAAAACACAATGTAGCAGGGAATAAAGTCTGAAAACACGGAATAACTGCGGACACTGGTCCAGACCTAGAAACTCCCAGCATTCAGATCCCAGACTTCTCCAAACTGTGAGGGAGACGCGCTCCTGGTGGAGCAGGGCGGCAGCAGGACAGGTCAGAGCGGAGAGGCTCATGCAGGGAAGGTTTGATCAGCGTCGACGGGGAATAATGACGGAGGAATAAAAGTTGCCCCTACCTGTTCGGAGGGCCGGCGTGGCTCGAGAAAACGAAACAGAGCGACAGAGAGGAGTAAAGGAGAGCGGCGGCGGCGACGGCGGCTCTGCTTGGGGAGAGCAGATCCACTCAGGAGAGAAAGAAATGAAGCCCACAGACATTTGTTTGTTTTCCTCAACAACTGTATTGTGATTAAAGTGCAGGAGTTTATAATACAAAAATACAGTTGTGATGGCCTCGGTAACCCCCGGAGGAACAGAGAGGAACAGAAGGAAGGCACAAACTCTGGGGGCGGAGAGCGAGAAAAATGAAAAGCAAAATACAGAACAGAAAGAGAGGCGAGATGAGAAGCAGGCCCCTGAAGCCAGGAGAGTGGTTCTCCATCTGACTGAGCTTCCATTACAGCAAACACTATCTCAATTTGGAGGGTTTTAAGAGGATTGCTCTAAAGCTGCGAGAGCGTTTCACTTTAACACCAATCCTGAGATCAAAGAACCACTCTTCTGCCTTTTAGCCCTGCTCCTTGAACCACAGAGCAAGATGAGCCGAACCAGAGAACAACACGGTGGGGAGGATCCCCGTCACAGTCCTTCCACCTAATCCTCAATCAGCCTTCCCATTGGTTCACCAGCTGATCGGAGGCTGTTTAGAAAGCAAAGCAAAAACCTGATTGGTCTAAACACTCCCTGCTGCTGCCGCTAATTCACCTGCTGCACGTCTTTAAAAAGGAAAACATTAAACAGAACAGTACAGTGCCTTGCTAAAGTACTCACACCAGCTGAAGGTTATAACTGCTAAGCTGCGTGTATTTTGTCGTGATTGACCCACACAGAGTAGTGCATGCTTGTGAAGTGGAAGAAGAAGCTGCATGGAGCTAAACTAAGAAAAACCCTGTGAGAAAACCTGCCAGAGGCTCTTCAAAGCAGGACAATGAGCACCCAGAGCTAAGATGGCACGGTTTACATCCAAGCACGTGCAAAAAGGGTCTAGTCAAAGCCCAGAGCTAAAATCCATCTGAAAATCTGTGACAGCACTCGCAGATTAATGTCCTCAGATGTGCTCCTTGCAATCCGTCTGAGGTTGAATCATTTTGAGAACACTATAGTGATGGCTGAGGAGGGGTGAATACAAATGCAAATGATGAATACAAGTGTTTTAAACATGTTTAAACCTGCAGGCTTTTCTTTCCTCCTCATCGTTATGCTCTACTTATTATTGCTTTGTCACATTGAAATCCCCATAAATATATCAAGCTTTGCAATTTTGATGTAACAAAATGTGAAAAAGTAAGAGGAATGAGTACTTTTTCAAGGCACTTTACTTTAGGTATATTAGGATTTTTCTGCCACTCAGTTTAAAAACAATAAAAACAAAACAAAACAGCTTCTTGGGTAAAAGCAGCTCTGTAGAGCTCCCTCTTGTGGTCAGCATCTTCACTCGCCTCTCGTTTTAAAAATACATGCCCATCTGGTGATGCAGCACCTTTCGCTGACGTTCCTTTCATTTTAAAACATCACACGTTGCACAGCAGGGGGCGCTGCTTCACTTCCCATCAATTCAAAGTGCTTTAGGAGCCCTCTGATGATTTCATAGAGCATCAACCGGGTCACATTTCAATTAGCAAACCCAAACTGAGCCTTTCTGAAGACCTTGATAGAAGTTGCTGTTTTAGAGCCCCCCCCCCTCCCCCTTAAAAAGCTTAACACTGACATATATTCATCTTTTTTTAGGACATTGCACTTGACGAAACATTATCCCTACGTGGGTAAATCCACTAACATTCTAGACGATCGCTGCAACGGCACCAAAAGGCCTTTCGTCTTACAATTTTAGATCTCCTGTGATTTTATGCAACAAGGGCACCTAATCTTCATGAGTGAATACCTTTCAATGGAAAAGAAAAAAATAATATATATGGGTATGAATACAGCATCCTCATGGCACTCATCCCCCTACGGCTACAGACATACTTCTGTTATTCACAAACCGTAAACATGAATTATTTACAACATTTACAGTGAAAATAGCTCTAACATGCTTCCTAGAGGTACTTTGTAAAACAAAATTGTCCTAAAATAGACGTCATTCTATCCAGGCATGTAAAAGCAGCACGATGCATCTTTACATTTAAAGCATAAAAACAAGTAAACAAGCCCTGAACGTAATTAAGACCTCAGATTAAAACCAGACAGTCACAAGTAGGAAGGTACAGTAGTTGCATATAACCAACACCTGGAATGTGCATAATTTCTAAAGGTCGATGTTTGTAGTTTACAGACGCACGGCGTGCGAGCTTACACCGAGTTTCACTCAACAGTCTTGATTATTGCCACATCTTGTGTTAAAGTCTGATTTTAAAGTAGTTCTGCAGACGCTTACTTGGCTTTGCTTTCATGAAATACTTTCATTTCCTGACAAATTCCCTCTAAAACAGAGGAAACCATAGCGTCTTAGACAGAGACAGAGATGAAAAAAGGGACATTTCATTGCAGTTTGCTGTCATCCCACATGATGACAGTCACTTAAAGGAGAAGTCGCTCGGTTTTGGAAGCATAACTCTTGCTTAGGAGTGCAGATCTGATGGCTTTACGCTGCTACCCCCTGTCCAACACCTGGCGACACATGCCAACATGGTGCAGCAGCTGGCTCAGCTCCCAGTAGGGGATGCAGAGTTGGGCTGAGTTAAGCCTTCCCTAGAGTTCGGTAAAGATCGTGGCACAGCTCAGAGCGCCGGTTTTGCTCCTCTGCTGCTTTAACTGAACCCAACTCTGAGCTTTCACACCTCTACTCAGACTCATCAAGCTGCAGGCTAATGAACTCCTGCATGCACTTCCTGTACTGCATCTCGGTGGGGCTGTTGGAGTTATATTGACCTGACGGGTTGTAGGGCCCCTCCGCCTCCCGCATCTCTTCGTTCATCTTGGCCAACCGCAACCTGACGAGGACAGCAGAGCAGAAAATGAGAAACCTATGAAAGGCTTAACATTATTTCTCCTCTAACATTTAAGTATCATTACAACTCAGTGCTTTGTGAAAGTATTCACACCTTTTAACCTTATTGGCTAGAGCTACTTTGTGGTGTATAACTGTAAAGTGAGAGGGAGGTGATGTATGTTTTTGTTTTTAGCAGTTTTCTACAAATCAACACTCTAAAGCAGTCGTTCTCAAACTTTCTCTGTTGCGCTCCCTTTTGAAGAAGGAAAAGATTTCACCCCCCATCCCAACTAAATGGGTAAAGAAATTTAACTTTTATCGTTTTCTGTTTTAATGAATTAAAGCAGTCGTTCTGAAGATTACCCAGAATTCTATTTAATTCAATTCAATTCAGTTTTATTTATATAGCGCCAATTAATGAAACATGTCATCTCAAGGCACTTTCCAAAGTCAAATTCAACCAGATTATACAGATTGGTAAAAAAAAAAGTCCTATCTAAGGGAACCAGTTGATTGCATCAAGTCTTGAGAAGCAGCATTCACTCCTGGAGAAGCATAGAGCTACAGGGAGAGTCGTCTGCATTGTCCATGGCTTTGCAGCAATCCCTCATACTGAGCAAGCATGAAGCAACAGTGGAAAGAAACACTCCCCATTAACGGGAAGGAAAACCTCCGGCAGAACCGGGCTCAGTATGAACAGTCATCTGCCTCGACTACTGGGGGTTTATTTATTTTGTTATAAATTTAAAATTTAAAAGAAAATATGGGTTTGTTTATAACATATAACAATAGTTTCTAACAACTAGAATGTTTCAACATTGTCACACCTTTTAAACTAGATAATATCAACAACAACAATATAAAAGGCTTTTAGCCTGAGTCGTACCTGCAGTCAACCTTTAACTAGCTATGAAGCTCATATGGAAAAAATAATATAAAGCCATTAATATCAAATACAAACTTCAGCTACATTAAGCTTTGTACTATTTTAGGAGTTTATTAATAGTATTCATCGTACTACTGACCAGTAGCCTGGCCAGCCAGACTAACTTTTTCCTCTCTTCGATACGGCTGAAGTTAGTCTGGAACTGCCCCCATAGGGGGCTTTTTCTGGGGCGGGGTTAACAGGCGCAAAATAAACCAATCAGAGAAACTGCAGACGTGGCGTAAAAAAAAGGCGCAATCAGACTTCCGCTGTCAACATTTCACAATATAATTCAACATGGCCGAGCAGAGACTACGGTGAATGATTATTTTAAAACAGAAGAAAGCGCACTAGCAAACGGACGCTCCGTAGCGGCGGCCATCTTGTTTGTTTTGGCCGAGGGATTCTCGGACGCTGCAAGTCACTCAGCATATAAAGCCCGCCCACGGCTGTGATTGGTCGGTATCAGGAAAGAGGGCTCTATGGGAGCAGTTCCAGGCTCAGTTTGCTGTATGGCAAAGCAAAAGCCCAGAGTCGCCATGAGCCTCCTGGCTGCTTCTCTGTATAACAGCCTGATTGCTTGGCCCGCAGTTGTCCCATACGCACGCCATGCGCTTGGTGAGACATTCATAGCTTGGGAAATTGCTTTACAACCTTATCCTGGTGGACTCTTTTTACTAAATAGGTGACTTTGAAAGGCAGAGGGCTGGAGTGTACTTTATTTAGGGGTATCAGAGTAACGGGAGCTGAGATAAATGTACTCCACACTTTACAGATTTTAATTTATTTCTAAAATTTTGAAAACTGTGCATCACCGTCCCATTACTTCATAGTTATACTCTAGTCTGAACTGGTCTATATAGTTACATTCAATAAATTAGAATATTATTGAAAATGTTCATTTATTTCAGTAACTGAATTGACTACAGGAAAACAGATTAACCCAGACTGATGATGTCTTAAAGTTGTTTTCTCTGTTAATTATTGCTTTTTTCCCCACCTCTAGCTAATAAAAACACAGCATTTAAGATAAAAATTTATAATAATACATTTTATTCTGATTAAATGATGGTAATTTACGAAAAGGATATGTTACAGATTAGTTAATGCAATTAATGTAAATGTCATAAATATTTAAAAATGAGAAAATACAAGATGCAGTTTTTTTGTTGAATGGTTAGAGAATTTGAATCCAGCTTAACGTCCTAATCAGAGCTTCTGGGTAGGAAGGTCGACTCAATCATCTTTAACGAATCAACACTCACAATGTGACGATATCTGCGTTTGCTGCGTCCACAGCGATGCTCAGAGGCGTCTTCTCGTCGATGTCGGCGGCGTTTTGATTTGCTCCTCTTTTCAGGAACAAACAAACTTGCCTGTAACAGAGAGAGACGTTCGTCATCTTTGATGTTTTCAGAAATGGCCGTGGCAGAGTGATGAGCCACTGAAGCAAAGCGTGTGAGCAGACCCCGTGTGTCCCAGCATGGTGGCGTGGTGCAGCGGTCCTCGGCCCTGAGCGTCCAGCTGGTTCACATTCGCTGCATTCTGGAGCAGAAACTCACAGGTGACCATCGAGCCCTGGGGAGCACACGATAAAATGCATTTCCCCAACTTTCTGAGTTGTACCGATATGTTCTGGATTCGTTACGCTTTAATCATTCACATCCGATGAATCAATCCAGGAAAAAAACCTGCAGTAAAACTGACAGGATGTCTTATTTTCACACTGACCCCGTGCACAGCCATGATAAGCGGCGTCCTCTTGTCCTCCTCGGTGTTGACCCAGTTGACCTCGGCGCCGTGGGCCAGCGCCTCGGCCATGTCCGGCAGGCTGCGGGCGAAGGACGCCCAGTAGAGCTGCAGACCCGGGCTGTACTCCTTCGGCTCAAAGAAAACCACCTCCTTACAGGGCGACGCCGCCGGGAGCGTGGCGGGCAAGGGCGGAGCCTCTGTGGGCAAGGGCGGAGCCTCTGCTGCCTCTGGAGACAGAAAGGAAATATTTGGGTCTTGTGTACCCCTTAGATTGGTTTTCTGTTTTTACTTTTTTTCCCTCACACTATGATGATTAGGATCAACCAAACTGGTAACCTGAGTAAAGGTAAAAAGCCTTTAAACAACGGTTTCATTTATTAAAGAAAGTTATCCAGACCTGCATGGCTCTAGATGGAAAAGCAATTGTCACAACATGTTTCAATCAAGGATGATGTGTGATTAAACCTGAACGCTCAGTTGAATCTCTAGCGACACAAAGGCCTGGCCTCATTCATAAAGCTTGTGTGCTTTGTAAATTACACACAAAATGGGACCTGAAACGTGCGTACGTCACTTTCCACGCAATAGTTGGGATCTATAAAAAAACTAAACAAAAAAACTTGACTAGAAAATGTGCGGCCCTCACTGCGACTCTGACCCAGGCGTACGCTCCTTTTGGAGACGGGGGTCTGCTTATAATAATAAACTTTATTATAAGCATTCTAAACCCCAGTGTTATTCATGTCTGTGCTGGTGACACTAAAGTATACATAAAGACAACATTTTACCAGGGTTTTCACATTCCTCTCCCCAATGATCACCAGGGTTCACCTTGCCTGCAAGATGAATTCTCGCAGTATTTCTACGTTCACAAACACACGAGGATCCATCCTGTACCGCTCCAGCTTCAACCGTTTTGTGTCCCAAACAAAAACGGTTCGGGCCAATCACGTCGCAGTATTGAGGTTTAAGGCGGGACATACCGGTGCGACGAAAGCCAGAGTGGCTGAGCCCACATAAACATGGCGGCGCAGGAGGACGGTGCGTAGCTGCTGCTATTACCTCGGTCTAGCTTAACTTCTTCTGGTTTCTAATGATGCGTGCTGCTTACATTTTAATTTGACACCGTGATTGGCTGAAACCAATTTTTGGTGGGCGGGCACTAGGTGTCGCTTCGCCCAATCAGCTCAGAAGGTTCTGCTGAAGGTCCCTCCTTTCCCCAAATGGATTCAGTGGAAGCAGACCCAGATTGATAATGTGCAGAACGTAGAGTGCTACACGTTATCAATCTGGCTGGCCAGGTTACACCAGGGTGGCGTGTATCACAGATGAACAGATTATTGTGACAATGTGAGGGGCAATTACTTTAATTGCTGTAAAGAGTCAGATCCGTGCTTAATGCTGCGCAGTGGATGCATTGGCACAGCTGGAGGACCTTGTAAATGGGAGAATTAGGTGGGAACGAAGTGTCGGCGATCAAAGATTTCCTGACCAATGATGATGACCGGCCAATATGCCGCTTTAGACTCCAAGCATTGCATTCTGCTATAACCTACAGGGGACAGCGGCTACAACCTCCGAGCGTTCAGCCGAGTGTCCGTCAGCTTTTTATTTGTATAGAAAAACCTCTCATTCCTCCTGGTCTCTCTGATTCTCAATCTGAACACTTGACCTCAGGAGTTTCAATATGGCGCTCCGTTCCGTGTGAGGCCGTCATCCGGCGTTTAAGACTGCAATACAGTTTACTGTTTGACAAGTTCTTTTAATGTGGACAATATAGGTGCTTTTACCTCTCATTTAGACATTCAGTAAACTTCAGATTTTTTGTTCTTTCTCATCATGAAAAAAACGATCAGCTGACCCATATTTAACACACATTAACATCCATGAGGTGCTTTGCGTTGACCATTTATGGTTGAATCTGGGCGTGTAGAGGGCAGAACCTGAGGCGGTACAGATGTGATCTATAAAGGGAAATTGCGTGCTGGTGTGCGTGCATGATCTTATAAATCAGATTTTTTTTTTTTTTTTACAGTACGCCATTTCCTTTTTCTTGCCGTATGTGCGCTTTTAGCATGGATTCCACGCAAAGTTTTATAAATGAGACCCCTGGTTGCTGTCAGACCTGGAAAAATCAAGAATCGCTTAAACAGAAGCAGGGTGACAGTGTGAAGCAGGCAAAAACAAGAAGCGCTTTTAATTTGTAGTCGCACTCAAAGCACTTGGCACCAGCCTGACTCCCTAAAACCTGCATTTTGCAGCAAATCAGGTTATTTTTTACAAATATTAAAATTAGTCTGAAGGTCTGAAGATACAGTGAGGCTAAAAAAACGGAAGGGAGGCAAATACAGATTCTTGCCTTATAATCTGATCAATGGAAAATGTTTTAGCTTCATTTCAGAGGCAGACATTTAGTCAAAGTAGCAAGTGTCCTGAACGCTGATTTCTTCTTCTTCTTCTTCTACAGGAAAACAAAGCTGTGAGGAGAGGCGCGTCTGACCTGCATCTGCCAGGCTGTTACTGGACGCGGCGGTGGCCAGCCTCTCCCTGCTCCCGTCGGCGCTGTTCTGAATGCCGCTGTCTGCGCTCTTCACTGTGAAACAAACAGTCTGCTTCACTATATGTGGAACAACATGAGGATGTTGTTGCCAAAGAGTAAAACAAATAAAAGGAACACCTTCCAGCTCATGGGATTTTGCTTGTATGATGATAAAATACTCCAAATGCTCCTGAATGGCAGCTTTTTAATTAAAAAGAAAACGTTTTTTTTATGTACTTTTCTGAAAACGTATTATCGTTTTAGCCGGGTTTCTGCAGTCTGGTTAGGAAGTTGCACCTAGTATTTCTCTTGGCAACAACTAAACGAAAAAACACAAAACAGAGCCCTTGGATGACAGACTCCCTCCATCACCTTAAGATCCCGGTTCCCTATATAAAAGAAAAAGAAAAAAAAAAAAGAACAATGACAGACAAGTGCAAATACCAGTGTGAGTGAGAGAAATCCTGCCCTCCTCCTTAGTAAACACAGTAGCATGTCATGTTCTGCAAAGCTTACAGGACAGCATGACTTGATGAGGGAGAAAGAGAAGAGAGGACAAAGAGGCGGCTACTCCCAAAACTGGAAAATTCAAAAGAACAGCAGAGGAAGGGTGGGTGGGTGCGAAGCAGGCCAAATACTCAGCTTTTATTACTTACTGCTCCTGAGCTTGGAGGAGGTGTCAAAGTAGGAGAAGAGCGAGTCAAGCTCGTCGGGACAGAAGAGAGAGTCGCGGCGGGCCTCTCCGCCGCGGGCAGCAGCTACGCAAGGGATGATGGGAGGCGCGGGTTAAAGTGGCGAGGTTGGGTTGGAGAGTTTTGAGGTCGGAAACGTGAAAGGAGGTTAGTCCAGAAGCACAGAACAGCCAGGGGAGGAATGAAGGGTGTGAAAGGGAGGAGAGGAGGAGGAGAGACGGAAGAAAGCAAGGTAGGGGAACAGATGGTTAGACTACAGGCTCAGCTAACGCTGGAAGAGACAAAGAGTGCAAAAAGCAATGCGAAGCAAAGAGGCGGCAGACGTGTGCTGCTCACAGAGGACAAACATTACGCCGCCGGCTGGACTACAAACACCGCACAGCCGTCAGTCCACATGTTGTGGTTCTGCTAACGAGTCTGGGGAAGAAAAATCCTCTAAAATCCAGTGCTATAACCAGGCAAACCAGAGGATAAGAGTTCACGCTATAGCTTCTAAGAAACTCCAAAACTGGCAGTCGTGGTGCGTTTGTTTCTGCTCGGCACTGACCTGACTGTCCCGAGGCATGAGAGCCCGGCCGCAGTTTGGGAGTGGGCGGAGGCGCTTTGGGTGGCAGATGGTCTGAGCTGCTGCTCAGCCGCTTCTCCTGTTTGCTCAGAGAAACCACTTTGGTTCGGAGCTCCTCGTCCGACGGCCGGCGCACGAAGCGTCGGTCCACGTATTTGGCTTTGATGTAAGCCTCCACCTCGTGTCTGTCGGCAGAGCGCACAGGAGGAGGTGGGTCACATATTCATCCTCCTGTTACTTTAGCCCGTTTTCTCAACTCCAAACTCCAATGTCATTTCTGAGGATTTATATATGGTAGACCAACACGGTGCATACAGTAGTTGCCAAGTGGAAGAAAATGCATCTGTTTTTTTAATAAACTGTATTGCTTTAGCCTTCTGTTGCTGCGTCAATATTTCGTCGAGTCAACATTTAATACAACTGTGAAAGTCTTTTGGGGGGGATTCGGCTACCAGGTTTGCACATCAAGAGACTGAAATATTTGCCCATTCTTCCTTGGAAAGCAGCTCAAATTCATTTAGGTTAAATAGATTACCACTGTGAACTTCAATCTTTAAATCTTGCACAGACTCAATAGTGGGCTTTGACTAGGCCATTCTGACACAGGTATGCTTTAATCTAGCTTTACGTTTAGGGTTGCTCTCCTGCTGGACAGTCCGCCCCGGTCTCTTAGAGCCTCTCTAACAGGATTGTCCTGTATTTAGCTCCACCCATCTTCCCTGTCCCTGCTGAAGAACACAGCATCATGCTGCCACCATCATCAACCAGGGATGCTGTACTCAGTACGACGAGCAGTGTTAGATTTCCTCCAGACATCTTGTTCCTTTTTTCACAATTCTTCACTACTTTGAGTTGGTCTACCAGGTAAAATCCCAGTAAAATACATTCAAGTTTTTCTAAGTAATGAGACAAGATGTGGGAAGTTTGAAGAGATACTTTTTCCGGGGCGTTTTTCAGTAAAATAAAATAACTAGCAGTAAATAGAGCTTGTTAAATACCTGGGGTCTCCCGGCTGTGGCTTCCTGGCCCCTAGTTCTTCTCGTCGGGCTTCATATATCTGGTTGATCACTTTGTTTCCCAGCTCACACATTAACTGGGAAATTTACAAAAGAATATATTTACTGAACCTGGCATAAATCTAAATAAAAATACTGTTTGAGACACGAGTTTAAAGAGAGATTATATCAATCTGAGCGATGACACTGACGTACCTTAAGCAGTTCTGGCTCCCAGGTATCCAAGGTCAAAGACCGAACCTTGGAGAAATGCACTCCCAGACTCCTGCAGGGAGAACAAGCAAATAATTATCACTTTATATGCTTTTTATTACAGCAAAATAAACAAAATAAACTCTGAAAAACAAAGAGATCTTGAGGAGCATTAAAGTTCTGAGGATTTATTGGCACTGCAGCATTAACTACAGAAACTCCTTACTTTGTATGAGACTCTTGTATTTGTTGAATAACTGACTTAGGACAGAGAAAATACTGACATAAATAGTAATATTTTACTAAATAATGGGCCTGTTTCTTCCATTTTTAAGTTTGGATTTCATGGAAAGCTGCTTTCATGCCAACCAATGTTGCATCCTTCTTATTTTAATTAGGCTAAAACGAAAGTGTCACTACAGAAATTGAGCTGCCCTATTATTCACAATTATCTACTAAAACATGTAACGTTTTTTTTTTCTAATCGAAATAATTGTACAATGAAACCTGAGAAGATCAAAGAAAATAGATGATGAATCGTTTCTACTTTCAATTATTCTGCAAAAATTAGAAAGTTATTCCAGCGTTTATGTGAAATAATAAACACGATGAGTTATTTATACATATAAAATTATAAAGGGTTATAGAGCTGTAGTAAAACGTTTTAATCTCTCTCTAAGGCAAACAAAGCATATGTGACTCATTATTACTGTTTCTTGTACTTTGAAGTTCCACTATTTTATACAGTATATTTACTATTTATTAATTTCACTCACACAGGTTTGTGTAGTGAATTATATTCTATAACCACAGAGATGGCATTAGATTATGGCTCTTTAATGCAGAGTGTGGGAACAAACCTATTCACCTATCTTTTTTTCATTAATCTTCAGTTAGCATTACCCCGAAAAGTAATTAAAGGTTGTGACAACATCCCACACACAAAGTTTATGTAACAGCAAGTTTACATTTCACAATGTCCTTCATGCCATAACAGGAAACATCTCACAAAAACAAACAGTTTTTAATTATTCCTAGTTTTTAGAGCTAAACTGACCTCCACATGAACTGTGCTAATGTACAACCTTTGAGAGATAAATAAAATATTCCCCAAGTGTTTATTAGTTTTGCTGATTTTTTCCCCCATCTTGTGTAAAACCCATGTTGCCATTTGAGAGTATTTATATATAGACTGATTTCATCCTTAACGCTTCCCTCTAGTTTCCGCCGTCATGTGGTTGTAAAACCTGATTATCCAGCAGGAAGGGAGCAGGCTGTGGAAACGTGTTGCTACCTGTGGATGCCAGAACACTGTATACAGAGAGTGATGCCCAGGTTGATGCTGGCCCAGCGGGGATCTGGCTGCCCACAGTCGCAGCAGCAGGCGTTGCCGGGAATGGCCAGGACCTTCTGCAGGGCGCTCTCGCCTTTCAGCGACCTCTCCTTGGGTTCCCCACCGGAGTCCAGACTCCCTGTTGACGTGGATGACTTCCTGTCCAGCTTCTGGCAGCAGAATGTAGGAGAAAAATGCTCAGAATAGACAAAACAACTCCAGAAGGCTAAAATTAGACCCTGTTTGATTATAGCGTTGAAAGATTTAATATCTGAATCTTGCTGCCAGCAGAGTGACTGATCGTGTTCTTATACTTCAAAAGATCCGTGGGCTCAGTTTCTGTGGGTTTTAGCTCATTTTCTGTGTTTCTTTTACCTCGCAGTTGTCTCCCTTGTCACGGAAGGCGGTGGCGATGCTGTTCTGGACAGCTTTGATCCAAGCCTGCCGCAGCTTCTCCGAGTCGGCCTGCATCATGCAGCTCCTTCACGGGGGAACAAAAGCATCAAACGGCAGCTGTGCTTGTGTGTATTAAATGAAAGATACGCTGCTCCTCCATGTTCCCAGCTCTCATTTCCATATTTCTTTCTTTTCCATTTTAGTGTTTCTGGGACTGCTTGTGGTGTTCGTGCGCCTCAGACTTACTTTGTGGGTGAAACGACTTCGAAACAGAAGCGGCGCTCTATGTCCTCGCAGTGTTTGACCGTACAGAGCCTCAGGTCTTCCACCACTACTGTTGGGTTGTCCTGCGGGGGGGGGACAGCAGAAGCTCGTTGGTCAAACAAATTACCACAGAACACATCTAAGGCACATACAAAATAATAAAAATGTATTGCTCAACAGTTTTAACAAAGCTGTCCAATCCAGACCAACTTTATTTATGAAGCGCTTCAGAAGCAAACGGCTTGACCAAAGTGTTGCACAGAATAAAAGAAAATAAAAAAAGAGTAAAATACAAATAAATACACAAAACCAATGCACTATTTGATATAAAAAGACTGCAAAAAAAGGGTGTATTTAAAAAATAACTGATCACAGAGGAAGCCCGCCTAATGTGCGGCGGTGGGCTATTTTAGAGCATGTCAAAATGAATCCAAAAAAATAATAGACAACCAGTGCAATGAGCCCAAAACCAGGGTTATGTGAGCAAATCTGTGTGATCTGGTTAAGAGACAATTCAAATCGGTTTATTTATATGGTACCAATTCACAACAGATGTCATCTCAGGTCACTTTACAAAGTCCATTCAATCAAATCATACAGACAGATTGCTCACAAGTTTTGTGCTGTGTTTACATTCACATACATTAATAAACTCAGCTAAGCTTAAGCAAATATAAGTATTCAATAAAAGGAGTGATTACTTCAACTTTGTGGAAATGTGTAACTGTAATAAACACTGAATAAATAACGCAGATGCAGATAAGACTTTTGTCTCCGCTTAGAGCTTCGGTCAGGGTTACAACGCGCTGTTGTAAATGTAAAACTTGTGACCGTTTAACGGCGGTCGGACTCTGAAACGTTTAAATCACGTCTGAACGACAGAACAAATGTAACATTCACAGGTTTTGAAGAGTAAAGCCAGCATTACGTATCCCAAAGGAAGCATCGACCAGAAACACTCACCAACATCTTTTTATGATACACATTCGTTAATGTGTAACAGAGCTTATCGCCCTTTTGCTTCCATGGAAAGTGAAATTCACAAGTCATTTAAATTTATTCAAGGCTAGGGGAATTTCTCAAACCGTTTGAATCTAAGCCCTGATACACAAGTGACTATGTATTCAACAAGTAGGAGATGCTTGGCAGCCTCCCGTAACAAGGGTACATCCTAAGGTGGTACCAACATAACTGGGCTGCTTTCTGGAGCGAATCTTTCACCCAGGTCCTCTGTGCTTTACTCCACACAGTAGAGCCGTTTCAAATAGATGCCCTAAAGACGTGAGCTAAATATATCCACAAGGATATTTGGTCTGGAACCAAAATGGAAGCATATTTCCCTGTGGTTGCTACAGGGAGAGTCATTTGACATACCTTAAATTTCTTCTGGTAAACTAGCTGATTGTTTTGGATGGAGAACCAGCGTCTGAAAGGAAATCACATGTTTAGGAGGAAAAATCAGTCGCATGCAATGACCAGAAATGCTGCTAAATACATTACACACTAACATCCAGAGCAACAAAGCCCAAGACTAAATAGATTAGTTTATTTAAAAAAAAACATTCAAGCAAGCAACAGAAAATATAAGATTACATTCAGGGGACTTTAAAGCAATATTGTTGAAACGTCTACAACTTTAGCAGAAAAGTGTTTGGATTCCAAGTCATTTATGACTTAACTCCCTATATAAAAGGGAAGAATCACAGGGAAGAAATTTGATCTTTAGAGTTTCTAAATTGGATAACACATCATCAACTCGGATGGAAAAAGCACTTTTCCGAACACGCTTGCCAAAAATGGCAGGATAAATGTCAATATTTGAAAACAAATCCTTTTGAGGTATAAAGCTTAGGGTTAATGAGCCTGAAAATCATTTGAGTTTCTTCACTCAAGATGCTTGAGAAGCGTTTAAAGCAGCTTCTTTCAACCATTTCTTTTTGGAGCACTTCAAAGAAGCACAAACACGCTCAGTTGGATTGAAGTCAGATTGTTGTTGCTTTTTTTTAGTTCTAATACCATCTGAGCTATAAAGTGTCCTATTATCCCGGCTGCAGGATCAGACTGAAGGTCAGAAGGGGGCTAAAAGTTAACACCTTTAATTCAGCCTACAAGTCTTAAGAGTCTTAAGAGTTCTTATTAATAACAATATTTAAAAATCAACTCAATACCCCAGGAATAAAACATGCTACCTTGAAGCAAAACACCTTGTATATTTCTGGAACTTCTGGAAAACTATTATTTCTTAATACCATTAAACGTTATATCAGGTCAAGCTTACTTTGAAGTATTCATAAAGCTGCCAAACAAGCAGAGTTATCACCTGTTCCAAGTCTTGAAAGCATTACTGGCCCTCTTGAAAAGATAACCTTCCATTGCGATGCCATTATCTGCATCCACATTGTATTCCAGCTTCGTGTCATCATTTGAGAAATCCTGGAGATCACATGAAAAAAAGGAAACGTGCAGATATAAACAAAGGAAGTAACAGAACAATTATTAGACAGCTTAATGTGATAAAGCCTTTGATGATGTTTATTTTCTACAGAGTTATGAAACCAATTTGGAGCCTTACTGTAAAAAGTGTCTTTCACAGGGCAGCTGCTGCACAGTCTGACCCCAAAATGTATCCAAAACCAAGCAACACTGAGACGACATGCCTTACTAACAGAATTAAAATACCTTATCATCACTGTATGCAACATATGCAATAGGTTAAAACAAAGAGAAAGACATTTACCGTTTGTCACCTAAATAATAATAAAACAACTTATTGCACTAAAGACAATACATAGAGATATCAAGAGGTATCAAGAGATAATTAAAATCCAAATGGATTTTTTGATGTTTATAATAAACCAAATAATAAAGAAAATACAACAATGGTAAATGGTGGGATTGATTTTTAAGTCAAACATGCAAAGGTTGAATTTACACATTCCCTAGTTTAAAAAGAAAAAACAAAACGGCCACGTGCCTGAGCAAATTCTCAGTTATCTGGGTCATCGCAACTGCAAATGAGCTTAAATCGGAGGAAACTGGACTTTCTCTCAGGGAAAGTTGCCAGCAAAAGTCTGGCTGCCTCCAATTTAAGTCTGTTTGCTGTAAATACTGTTGTGGGGAAATCACTGCGAAGCATAAACTATGGAGATACACCAATGATCCGACTGAAGGCTGGAAACCAGCAATATTTCCTCAACTGGCTGTGATCAATGACTGGCAGGTCAAATACTCCAAAAAAAATCAGATTATTTACTGTTGAATAAAAGCATCAAAACGAAGAACTCCTACAATTTTGTATCTACAAGCACAGAGCCATCGCATAGGCTGTGTGAACTATGCAACCACACAGGACCTCGCTATACAAGGGGGCCTCACGCCTGCAATAAAAAAAAAAAAATCCTTTTATTCAATAAATGCATCTGTTATATATGATTGTGTCGGTTTCTGTCAAGGACAAATAAAAAAATCGAAAAGAAAATCTGACAATTTTTTTATTGTTGCTATCATTGATGTATCAATGATTGCTATACATTACGCCTCCCCGAGGAGGGAAGAGGGGGGACCCCAACATGCCAGCTGCAACAGAACCTGACCAATTTGGCAAGCACCAATCTGGTTCAGAGTCAAAGGAAAAAAAAGAAAAAGGAGGAATTCAATAGGCCACTACGGGGATCGCTGGATAAATTTATCAACACTTCCAGAGATAGAGATAGATTAAGGTAATGTGCAATCTCTATGCATCCATATTAAAGAGCAGGGCCTCGCATCCTACCTGTGACAGTCCTGGATAAGCAAATCAATCAACGGTTTGTACTAGGGCTGTCAAACGATTACAAATTTTAATGGTGATTGAGCGCAAAATTGCAATAGTTAACTCAAGATTAATCGCAAATTAATCGCATATTTTATCTTTTTATTTCTGAATGTGTAAAAGCCTGTTTGGGCATTTTAATATGCAATGTTGCAATAAATGACACTAGTAAAAACATGCTTGTACAAAAAATATGTTTATTTTTTATTTTCAAGCACTTTTCAGAATTGGAATGAAAACATCTAGGTGCCATAAAATGACTAATCATGACGCCCTGATGTTTTTCACAATGTGTTAACAAATGTGTAAATAAATAAATATTTCATGTAACTTAAACAAAGATAGACATGGCATTAAGCCTTTACATATAAATTAATACTAATTTTACATTTGAATAAAGTTGCAAGTTTTATTGTTCATTTTTTCCACTCTCTCACACACATCTAATCCTGAGATTTCAAACCAACAACAATAATTTCTTCGTATATTTTTGCATGCTGTTTATATCCACAGTCATACAGTTTAAAGCCTGGAAAAGGGTTTAAAATTTCCAGGTCATTCCAGAGTCTTACACTTTGTTTGCAACTAGGCAGGAGCTTAATACCCTTGAAAGAGACTGTTTAGCACAACTTCATGTGCTGACACTGTAACTCCAGGCTACTTCGTTTGGCAATGTGATTCAACCTTAGTTTGTCAAATACAAAGACAACAAATGAATACGTATGGTTTATGGGTTGGGTTTCTGCAATGTTATCAGGATGTAAAAACTCATCTCCAGAACTATCTCTGCAGCTGCTCCATCTGCCTTTACTCCCGTCGGCTCCTATGGCGGAGGGATATTTCAGCTGGTTAGACTCAAAGTGTCTGTAGTGCAAGCAGGTCTCTAGAACTCCTGTTTATCGTCACTTGTTTTAGAGCCCAAATAAGCGACTTCACTTTCAGAAACAAGCCCAAAAAAAACGCAAACCGCGACTCATGAAATTTACAAGCGATTTTAGAAAAAAAGAAGCTCAAAGTTGCATAAAATAAGCGGATTTGGCAACAGTGAGCGCGGGTCTGTTTCGCTACAGTCTCTAGCGTTCTTGGAACTACGGAAAGCGCTGCGGGGAAAAAAACAAACAGGGAACGGTGTGTGTGTGTTGATGCGCAATTAACGCGCGTCCAAAAAAAAAAAATTGCCGGCGTTATGGTCTGATAAAGTTAACGCGTTAATGTGTTAAAACGGTCAGCACTACTTTGTACTGTGTATAAATCAGATGTTGGTTAAAAACATACGCTTGTCTGCACAAATGTGGATCATGATGTAATTCCTTCAGTTGGTGTTGCATCTAAAAGCGCTTCTCCTAAGAACCTGCAGCCCATTGCTCATTTTGATGCGTCATCGTTCTTACATTAAAACTTTGGAATAGGTCAAAATCAGAGACGGCAGCCCAGAGATTCATGGGTGTTTCTCGACAATGCACTGTGAAGCATTTTGTTTAGTTTTTTCCACTTTTGTTTGGAGTTGGCACAGTGAAAAGGGCCGTTTAAGAGCCGTCAGCGAGTCTCTCTCTGAATGACTCTGCATCTCTGCTATAACCGAGTCTCACGTGTCGTTATGAGACTGCTCAGCTTTAACTACCAGACGTGCTGCCACACTCTCTCAGCTTCAGGTGACACTAGGCCCCAGACTGTGCAAGAACACAAGAGAGTGTGTGTGTGTGTGTCCTTGAAGAGTCAATTTCCACCAAACATCAGCGTCTCTATAAGCAATTACAGCTCCAAGTCTTCAGATCTGTTCCTGTTGCAAGCAGGGGCATCATCTTATCCGTTGTCCTCCTAGAAACAACCTTCCACCTAACTACTCTGATTAGAAGAGCCAGCAAGCCAGTATCTACACACAGGACTCTCCTTACTGAACTTTAACGTGGACGAACCAAATGTCCTCGTTTGTTCTCGACTACTCTGCATGTGGAACAAGTACTGACCGTGTTGTAGAAGCAGCAATAAAACAACTATTTCAACAATGCACTACAAATAGCCCACCTCCCCAAGGAGCCTCGGTTTGGACCCAAAACATTATACGGTCGTGAACAAAGCAAACATTTACAGATCCCTGTAGGTTTATGTTCCAAAGCCGATAATTGTGCTTGTCGACTGGAAGCGAGTTCAGTGATGCAGCAGGCGGTGACAATGGCCACCACTTCCTGTTTCACCGTCTGGACATCAGCATGCTAATAGAATCAATTTTACAATTGTAGACGACCACAGTGCCTCGCACAACTATTCAGACCTATTGAAAGCCCCCCAATGCAATACTTTGTAACCTCGGCCTCCGTCTCTTGAGGCCTTTAACGGGTTTTGTTTCTGTATTGTCCTGCATTTAAAAGGTACATAGCCACGTTATATGCTTATAAAAAAATGACCAAAACCCATCTGACAAAATAAGGTTATATACACCAAGCGTCCATCCTGATAGTGTATTGATAGTCCTTTTTGTGGCTAAATAGAACCCAACACCGGGGGCAATGAGCAAATATTAACAAACATGGCGCCCTCTACTGGCAGTACTGCAGAACTATCAGAAAGTCAGATGAAGACTGTGGAGGCTAAGAAAAGCATTGCAATTACCCATATCACCGTTTAAATCAGAACATGTATATCAATCAACTCTGCAGTCTCTGAGCCTCGGCAGCTTTAGCTTCCACTTCAGTGAACACCAACATTCATACTTTATTCCCACCGCTAATCGAGTCTTTTCTCTCTTGGAATCATATTTCTTTGCATTTTTTTCCCCACTGGATCTTGAACCTTTCTTCTTTGTTTCCATTACTCCGCTGGGAGATGCCAATAGCTGTTCGCCGATTCCCTGTTTATGCCCTGCTGCACATGAGCAGTGTCGTACTTATTATAAACAAACACAAAGGGCTTTATTTACTAACAAATTGAGCAAAAACAAAACAATCTAATGACAAAATAACTAATACGGCAGCAGGACGTGATAATCTTTCATAAAACACTTTGTATGCCACCTAGAGTGAGCTACTGACACATAAATTAAAAACAAAATGTCAAATAATTTGGCTATATACCTTTAAATCCGTACTCCCAACAACTGACCAGCTAACCAGCCTCTGCAGAATAAATCCCACACCATGACACTGCCACCACCATGTTTGGTTGGTGGGATTGTGGAATACTACACATAGTATTTTATGTGTAGTTCCTCAGATTTTTATTTGTATATGTAACTCCTCGAAAGCCATTTATCTCCTTTCAAATTCACAATTGTGTGCTGATTGTGTTGGCTTATCATATACAATCCTGGTTAAGTGTGTTAGTGTCTGTGGTGATGTGACACAACTGGATAAAATTCTATGGGTATAAATACAAAATACATGAAAATATATTGAATGTTTTTGGTTATAACTGTATAACTGAGAAAATCTACTGCTATTTATGATTTATGATAAAAAAAAAAATCTGATTTTTACAAAATTAAACATCTGCATCCCGTCTCAAGGTCTATTCACCTCTACAGAGTGACAGAATAATGTCCAAGACATAAAAACGCCAAAACAAAACAAACATACAAAAAAAAAGTTTTAAGATACCTTTTGTAGAAACACTACAGAGTCACACAGCACATTACTCCGAAACAAGTTATTTTAAATGCACATAGGAAAAAGCTGTTGGTTTTTGGATAGAAAAAAGAAAGAATGGAGAAGTTCAACATGTCCTTGATGTAAGCAGACAGCTTGCAGTCAAACAACTACAGTTAACTACATACATAACGATAAAAAACTAATTTAAGACTCCTTCTTAAACCAATGACGCATCTTGTTTTTTGTTTTAATTTTTACCTTACAGGTTCAGAACTGTGTTACTTTTAGGGCTTAATAAAGTATCTCAATCTATAAGTAAAGATCTAGAACAAAGTTCCCACTGAAGCACTTCGAAGCTGTGGATTCTTGGTCCTGGTTTTAGCCATCGCATATCCAAAAGACTAAAATGTGACAATAGCAAACAATAAACCCCTCTGACATCAAACCAGCAACCCAAACTCCCCATAGCAGACACTGACAAGGATAAAAACGAGGCTTTCAAGGAATGTTACATGCTGTATTATGAGGGCAACAACACTGATGCATGTGTCGGCGCTGTAAAAACGAGGAAACAGACAAAGATGCAAACATCCACACGAACACTGCAATGCAGTTTCCAAGCATGTGGTGGCGAGGGGATGAAGGGCTGAGGCAGGTGGGGTTACAGCACAGACACCACGTGGAAGTCAGCGCATCGACTACGTACAGAGGTCGACCTCCAGGCACAAAAGCTGCGATGGTCTGGTAAAAAGTCAAGCTCTGCCACCTCCTAAAATTTCACACAAACAGCAAGAGAACCACACAGAGAAAAGACATGTTGCAGTTCCATGTGCTCAAACCCAGGAATCCATCACGGAAGAAAAAACAAAACAAAAAACAAAACAAAAACAAGACAGTCCACATAAGAGGAAACTTGATGTGAAGAAGCAAAATAAAAAACACCCGAGTGGACACTGGCAGTGGGACACCGTCACACGTACAACATGCACTCACCAGATACCACACATAATGAAAACGGCTGAAAATCTTCATCTTTCTCAGCTTCTGCTTGTAAGCTAACTTGTGCGAGTCCTCCCCGTGAGGCCGACAACAGGTCAGCGTCTCACAGTCTGTGTGGCATCTCAGTGACTGAAGTCACCTGAAGCCTCGTGGCTCGTCACGTCTACAAACCATCGCCTCCCCGCCTCTCCTGCGGCTGCGTCTATCCAACCACCGTCACAGCCTCAGCTGCCGCTCCTCCTCCAGGGGACTCAGGATCCCAGCCAAAGTCACCTGTCTGTGTGTGTTTGTGTGTCTTACAGCATTAAACATTTATAAATGACTTCATTTTAAGAGTAGTACGCTCAGCCCCCACACCTCACCACTCTGAAATCCTTTAACATGGACACAAAAAGCTAATTATTAGGCATTTGTGTCATAGTGGAGTCCAGATTATCCTTATATTAAAAACTAATGTCAAACTAGAGATTTCTGTGCATTTTCTGTAGATCAGATGGAGATCCAATGCCCCCCCCCCAGCATGTAATTACGTTTCTTAAAGCCGTTTTGGTTGTGTCATGGTCTGAGCTCAGGGTTTCTGCTGATCAATGCATGCAGGCACCGAGATGGCATACTAAACACAACCTCAGGACCCGTTTAAACTCCCATGAGGATGTTAAGCGTTGTCACTACCCGATCTGTACCAGTAGCACGATCCGTACCATCAGCTCATTTGCGCACGCGCGAACAGAATAACTTCCGGTAGGCAATATTTCGTTTTTCTTACTTTTTTATTCTTTGGTATTTTTTCGAGGCGGGGGTTTCTTTATGTATATCTTTGTATTTGCGTAAATACTGCATATTTTACAAATAAATACAGAAATATATATATATATATATATATATATATATATATATATATATATATATATATATATATATATATATATATATATATATATATATATATATATATATATTTAGTTTTTTTTTTAAGTTTTTTTAATAGCAAAAATGTTTCCCAGTTGTGGTTAGGGAAATAAGAATATATACACCATTTCTTAAAGTACATAAAAAAAACCCAGCTATAAACGTGTTTAGGAGTATAGAAACGTATTTTATTTTGAATATTCTTCAGGTTTTTTTTATCATTTATTTGATTTGCATATGTATTTGTGTATTTTGAACTTAATTAATGCATTTTTAACAAGTATGCCTTGGCTTTGTTATGTTTTCTTTGTTCTATTCCCTGTTCGGTTTTTGTAAAAAAATACATAATGCGGCTACTTTAATGACGGGGTCTTCTCTTGTTCATGATTTGTACACCAGAGGGCGCTAAACTCTTAATCGATAGTTTTAACTTTCTAATAAAACTAATTTTTAGTACAAGATTATTTATATAACAAAATTCACCTTATAATTAAGGATGGAAATATTTCCCCAGTCCTATTTGAACAAATAATAAAACTAATAGAGTACATTCAGACAAAACGTTATGCAATGATATATTCCCGGACTTCTGAGCATATCCGATGATGACGTCAAGCAATACAATGGAGAATGTAAAACGCATCAATTTCTTCCAGAAAAATCTTAAATATTTTCTATACAATATAGTTTAGCATTATTTAATGATTTAATATATAGAAATAAGTATTTTCAGTACCGTAATTACATTTTTTTTTTGGCGACCCGGAAGTTATTCTGTTCGCGCGTGCGCAAATGAGCTGATGGTATGGATCGTGCTACCGGTACGGATCGGGTAGTGACAAGCGTCTGCAGCAGAATCACGATGGCTGATATTTTTATTCTGCACAAAAATAAACATTCTGGATCCGGCAGACTTCCTTTTTGCATTATGGGGAAATGACATGATAAATGACAACGTGCATAAAAGAGGTTCCTTGTATTGCTTTTATAGATCTAACACACACTTTCAGACAAATTATTTCCAAACACATGCAGGATCCTTCGGCTTGGCGTTGAAAAACTAATCGTACGGTCAGGGTGCAACAACAAACTAGTTTTCTTATTCTGAATTATGTGATGGGGCAATACAAAGCAGTGCAAAATAGTAAAGTGGAAGGAAAACAATACATTGTTTTCAAAATTGGTGTTTAGGACAAATACATCTGAAAAATGTGGCATTTTAGAAGCACCTGCTGCTGCAACTTTAGCTGCAAATCTTTTGGAGTCTCAACCAGCTTCGCACAACTAAAGACTGAAGTGTCTGATCGTTCTGCTTTACAGAATAGCTCCAGCAGAGTCAGACTGGATGGAGAGTGCATGTGGACAGGAAATTTCCAGCCGTAGATCCTAGATTAGGGCTTTTGGAGCCTCCAACAGGATTGTATTCCAGTTTTAAGATCCATCCATAATTCTGTCTACTCTGAGCATCTTAAACATCTCTGCAACTTTCTCCCCGACCTGTCTGCTGCGTTCCTTCATCTTCGTAACGCTGTTTTTTTCTCCAACAAACCTTTAACACCTTCGCACAGAACTTAATAATGCGCAGTAAATTTAACGCAGGTGGACTGTTTAATGATGAGGTAATTTAGGTGTTTGTACTTAATTTGTATCTGAATGCCACACTTTTCAGATTTTCCTTTGCAAAACATGTTGAAACCCATGTTTCATTCTCACTACAATTATGTAATAAAACATTGTAAGGCTTGAGGTTTTAAAGTCAAAACGTGAACAAAATCAAGAGTAATGAATACTTTTCAAGGCCTTTTATATCTGATTTGAAGTGTGATAATTTGGCATTAAGGATAGTCAGCAGATGAGCCTTGTTTTAACAAGGCTATGGACTATTTTAGGAGCCAGACCCTTAAACTAGAAAAAGAATTTTTTTAACGTTAACAACAAACTGACAGATTTATGCTAGATAAATTGAAACTAAAGACTGAATAACGTCTGTGAATAACCAAACCTGCCTGGGGATGAGTAGGCCACGTGAAGTCATGTGCAGTTAGGGATTAAAAGTGTCAAAAACATTTTTAACTTCTTCAGTAAACTGAGTGAACTAATAAAGGTATCAATGAGGCAAAGCACAGAAGCATGCATGGCAACTTAAAGCAAACATGGCGTCCCATCATCCGGGCTGCCCATCAAACGTCAGGGTCTTTTAGCTCACCGCGGACTTTCTAAATAGCGAGACCAGCAGAAATCACGTCTGACCTCTCTGAGATCACACGGCAGAATGTACGGTACATTTGTGCAGACGTTGCATGGAGGGGGCAGATAGGGAAAAAAAGGAAAAGAAACATGACTTACCTGCAAAGCAGCCTGGAGAGATCAGAACAAAAAGATGAGAGACAAGCGCGAAGGCAGAAGGAAGGAGAAGACAACAGGTTAGAAGTGTGCAGGTAGATGCAGCCAGCCAGACAGAGCAAGAACACATAAAAACAGCATCCGGCTAAACTGAGGGAGGACAGGCGGAGGACTGGCCCTCGAGGACGGGCGGACATGGGCAGAGATAACATGGTAGAGCTACAAAGAAGAGAGGACAGGAGGGAGGAAATAATACATGTAGGAGACAGAAAACCGTAAGGCTGGGATAACAGGCACGAGAAAAAAAAATCTCAATAAGAGAACAACGGTTTCCTGTGTGAGAAGTGGAGCTAAATCTGGACCGGATAACTTCCACAATAACAACCAACATCCGGCTCCATTTCTAACCTACAAGAAGATCATCAAACTGAGCAGATGTAGCACTGATCTGTTTGCCTCAGAAATCAGAATCAGGTTAATCGCCACGTTGCTTCAGACAACAAGGAATCTGACTTCCGTTACACTTTGCTCTCAAGCAAGACGTTTTAAGCGCAGCATAAAAAGGGTAAATAGAAATATTTTTAACGCGAATATGAATATATATACATTTTGAGAAAAGACAACTAGACTGGTGTCAATAAAAGGCGGAGAAACCGAACGGTGAAATCGGCGCGCACTAATCAGGAGATCTCAAAAACACGCTGAAACCTAACCGAGCTCGTTTAGAAACGGATTCCCGGCCGCCGTCAATAATGCATGGATGTGTAGCTGAGATCATCCTCAGGGCTCACCTGACACCCCGGGGTGGACTACTACCTCTGTTTCCTTAATGACAAATACACATTCACCCGAAGAAGCTAATACCTCAGCACTCCATTGTTTTCCTTTGTTGCCGACTCATTTTTCAAAGTTTTACCAGATTCATGATGAAATTCAACAGCTCAAACGCTGCTAAATAATTTTAATGTTCATTTAAACAGTAAATTACTGTTTCGGCCTTCAGATTTTAAACGAGGTGCTTTTCGGTTCCAGCCGCTAAGATTTTTTTTAAAAAGCCAAACACCAACATTTTCAAAACGTTTGTTACGAAAAGTTAAAAGGAGAGATTTTAATCATGGGAAACTAACAGTATCAATATTAAAGTTACTAAATATGCAAAATGCAACTTTATTCTGATGACTACACATTAAGTGTTTCTGTGTTCTTGAAGGGACCGCTCAAAAGAAACCACCAGTCATGCTTTCTCCACACATTTGTGCCACTAATCATTACACACAGTGCATTGCAAAGATATTTATACGTCTTGAACTTTGGCAGACTTTGGCATGTGACAACCACAAACCCTAACAGCTTTATTTCAGCTTGATGCGACAGATGAACACAGATTAGTGTGTAACGCTAAAGTGGGAGGAAAAGGATACAGTGATTTCAATGTTTTGTACAAATAAAGTAACTTATATTTAGACTCTCTTCAGTCTAAAATCAAGACAAATCTGGTCTCTATAGGTGTGTGTGAGGACAAAAAGTCATAGTCATGTTTGCAGTTTAGCACAAGCCAAGGTGGGGACACAGCAAACATGCGGAGGGGAAAAAAACACCATCACCTCTGTGACACAGTGGTGGCAGAATCATGCTGTGGGTACATGTTTCTTCAGCTGGGGGACAGGGATGCTGGATTCAGAACATTTGCCAAGTTCTCAAGAATGGATCCCAACAAAATACGCTGAAGTTTATTGTTTTAATGTGCCAAAATGTGAAAAAGCTCCAGGGATGTAAATCATTTTGCAAGGGAAGAAAGCGTACGTGCCAAATGCTAATTGCGTTTATGCGGTTTTGGTTCGGAAGCCATCTGACCGTGTTTGATTCAAACCCAGAAGACGATAAGTCGACAGCGGCCACTTGCATTTACCTTTTGTTGGATGGTGGAGTGCTTCTGCTCCATGTCCCTCTTCTCTTTGGCAGCGTCGACCACCAGCTGGTCCAACTGTAGGAGACAGAACAACAAGCTTAGCGAACCAACCAGTAAAGAGGAAAATGTAACGGGGACACAGTTTAAAAGAAACTGAGCTCAGAGTTTGAGTCATGACAACCATGTTGGGATTTTAGATCATTAGAATGTGAGGTTTATCTATAGACCTGAAATGTGTTTTAAAGGCCAATTATCAGCTTTTATACTGACCAAATTTAAACAGAGCAAGTTTTTCCTTCTAAACAAATCGGGCTGTGTGGAGCTAGCTTGATCATGAGGGAAATAAATGAGAAATGATTGATTCTTTTCATTCTTTACAGTAATAAATGCATGCAGAGGGGGAAACAAGGGCTCCTTTGAGAAAAGGAGAAAACAGCCCGCTAAAAAAAGCCCTCGAAATGAAGCTCAGGCTCATATGCTGTTGCTGAAAATGTGCCAGTTTACCTTAAAGCAGTGAAATCTTAACTAGGTCTCCCAATGGTATGTTGCTGCAGCATGACCTAAATGATCCTGTCCGCAGCCTCTAACACAAAAGCGTCAGTGTCTGATTCAAGGTCAGTGTTTGGAGGGGCTGCAGAAGGCATGCAGGATGGTGGTGATGAGGGGGGCCAACGTTTCATCAGCAAACCACTGATTCAGATACTGAGTAATGTTGGAGGTTTAAAGTAGTTTGAACAATTTGTGGCTCATCTGCATGCCCACAATTCAAAATGTTGTATTTATTTAACAGGAAAACTTAAAATCACATCATGAAGCGCTTTCTCTATGCATTATATATATATATATATATATATATATATATATATGGAATGAGTATTTTTACCTCTAAAATAAGATAATTATATATACTGCACTTGCAATAAGATGGAGAAGAGCTGTTCCTGTTTTATGTGCAAAAATCTTATTCCATTGGCAGGTCATCTTATTTACCTGCTCAAACCTAGGACAAATACACTCATTTCAAGTATATTTTACTTTTAGTTCCCTTTTTCTCTGTGTGGGCGTTGCTGTTTCTTGTTGTACTATTATCAGCATTACCTACAGCATATCTCTGTCATTCAAACATTGGAGGTAACCTGTTTGCAGAAAGATTTACGGTACAATGAGTGCCACTTAATTTAGATTCAAAAGTTAAAAGGTGCAAAAAAAAAACCATTGTATTCCTTCTACTTGCAATTTCTTTTTATGTGCACAGCAGTACAGAAAACAATACATTAATTAAGGTTTGCCTTTGTTCCAACTTCATGGGGCCTCCTATTTGCATTTTCCAATAACTGAGTGAAAACGAATGAAATAATGAATTTATTTCAAGCATTTTGGACACAAGAGAAAAAAGAAAAATGCAAATATCAAACAGAAAAGAAATGACCTGATTTAATCAAAAAGTTTTGTTTTTGTTCAACTCTAGTCAGAAGAAAAAAAGTACATTTAATCATTTTAGGAAGTTAAGCAACAATATACCAAGTTTAAAAAGTTACAGAGTAGAAACACATTGTGTCTTTCAAAAAAAACAAACCATATTTTACTACTGAAACACTTAAAACTGTTCCTCTGATTGTGCCTTTTATCTCTCAGCATAGATCCAGCTGAGCAGACATAGGAGCAAACAAAACGAACAGATTAACACTTTAATCTCAAATTTATATACAACAAATAAAATCATTTTAATATGATCTTTACTGGCCTATATAATGTTTTTAAAGATTTTTATGTAGCGTTAGTGACCTTTATTGATGCATTCTGACAGGAAATAGGCAGCGAAGGTCCCAAGGTGAGGAACTGAACCCCGGACAGCTGCGTCGAGGACCACAGCCTCGGTGTTTGGGGCTCTTCCAGCAGCAGCTCACCTGAACCTGTTATAGTCTGACCACGGGTCATTTCCTGCCATATTACAGAAGATTAGACGGGCCAAACAGGGATCAGAACCAAAGGAGTCTGAGAATAGGGAGTAATAGGAGTCTTAATTTACAGTTCCAGTTTATTGTATGTCACATGTAACTATTTTTAGGATTATTTATCTCCATAATTCATGAAAATGCTTAAGAGAAATAAACTGATCCCTGAAGGTTTAATTTAGTGGCATGACGTGGTTTACCTGTTGTCATAGTAATAGTAATTTACGAGGATAAAACGGGTCTAAAACTGGGGAAGAACAGAATTGATGTGGAGATTATTTTGAAAAGATTATTTTGAAGGATAAAAACAATAGAGGTGAACAGAAGTCAGTGAGCTGCATCAACTCTTGTTGCGTCTGAATTTGCATGGTAACCTTTTTTTTCCCCCTAATTGTGTAACATTTTTAAATGTGGACTTCAATGGATATATGTTTTTCTTTCCCCATTTATAGTAAGTGAAGACTAAATAAAGACAAAACTCAAAACGCTATCATCCCTGAAGCACAGAGGCAGACATCGCTGCTACCCGACTCTTTTAGAGAGGACCGTTCTCTGGAGCGGGGATTTGTTTTGCCTCGACCGGAAATGGGTGGACGCGAGTGCTGCCGGCTGATAACATCAGGATGGGAAACATTTTTCGCTGTTGTGTTTTGATAACCGGTTCAGTCAGAGCCATACAGTCTCTGCTGCCTTTTATAAAGCAGGTTTACGTTCGATAAAAGGCCGTTTTAATTTCATATCCACCTCTCCTACTTTGCCTCCCGTGACAGCGTCCGGCTGTCGGCGCAGACGCTTCGTGTCTGCCTGACCTCAGAGCTCTGCTGGCAGGAAAACTACAACGACAGGCTTTATGACTCACGGAAAAGAGACAGAAAAATCACTGCGACTGAACCCAGCTGGTAAATTCATCCAGTCATGAGGCTGTTTGTCACTGAAAGATACAATCCGAAGATTTCACATCTAGAACTAGTTGAACGTGTGAATGAAGGGAAAGTCTAAAAAAAAGCAGCAGATCAGAAGCCTCGACAGTAAAGCCAGAAGTCATCTGCTAACTTCTAACTCTTACGACTCCGCATTTCTCAAAGTTTACCTTTAAATGTTTGAAATGTCTTTAAATGTTGCCTGACTACTTTCCTATTAGGACAGTTATCAGATGGTATCACCAGACCTGTTGACAGCTCCTCCACACCTCCCTGCACAGCCTCTCCACCTTCTTCAGCTTCATGACGAGAGACGACAGAAAGCACGACCCCGTCGCTGCGGCTTCCCACGGCCCGCTCCCTGATCTCCCGCTCCTCTCTGCTCTCCTTCAGATTCGGTGCGACAGGCTCGTAATCCACAGCAGGCTTGTACTCCAGTTGTTGGTCGGGTTCAATTCAGAGCCTCTTGGCTTTTGTTTTCCTCCCTCTTCAGGGTTTGGATCTCTTTCAATCTTTACTCATTGTTCCCTTTTTTTTTTCAGTGCATTACTAGTGCAGCCTTGCAGCTCTGAGCAATCCGTTTATTCCTTAAAAAAAAAAAAAACATGCCTTTGAAAGTTTCTTCTGTCTTTAGCTTCTTTTTCTTCTTATTTTTTCCTCCTGCTGTCTTTACATCACAACATCACATGTTCAGAGGGCAAACGGCATGCTCTTCCCTCCAATCCCCCAGATTTTACTGCCCATAGTTTCAACGCTGGCTCCCAAAGACGTCATCTTTGAAAAATATAAAAAAAGAGATGCTTTTTCTAAATAGTGGAAGCATGACAAAAATCTCTGTCTCTCTCTTTCTCTCGCCGCTTTTCCTTCCAGGTCTATCTCACGCTGTTGATGATCCCAGCCTGGTCGACGGTTTTAGCGCTCAGATTCCACACGCTCCATGTGCTCCAACCTTGAGCATCGTCCTAGAGTTTCTGTGCTGGCGTTCGCTCAGCTGACGAGCAACGCTGCGCGTCTGCCTGTGGGAAAACCCTTTTCCAGCCTCCTGGCGGCATCCTTCCTCATTCCTGCTAAGTGGAGCAGCAGCACCACTGAGATAATAATCTTAAAGTCAAATTTGGGCTGTGTTCTGCCTCAGAGGGCAGGCTCTGTTTATTGGCCGAAAATTAAGCTAAGGCGCGCGCGCACACACACTGATGAGATGTGAACATAAACAGTGTGTAGGGGTGGGTCGTCCTGGGGTGAAAACCTCTCTATGGACACCGCCTTTTTGCTAACAGGACAGCACTAAGCATTTCAGAGTTGGACAATACAGAGGGAGGAATCTTTGATCATTCCCATTTGCACAATCTTTCTGGATCGACCAGAGTCCTTTTTTATTAGTCTTTTCTCTCATGGAAGAAGCATTTTATATCTGGTGAACCATTTCTGTGTTGACCTAGCCGTGTGTTTTGGATCTTTGTCCTGTTTGTGAACCAGGTGACGACCCATTTTCAGTTTTCCGACAAAGGCTACCAGATTTGAATTTACACCATAGGGACCATAATAAAACAAACTTCAACAAGGTTCCCATGGTCTTTGTAAAAGAAACAGGCCCACAGTGTCACAGATCTTCCACAATACCCAACAGTGTCAGTGAGTTGCCTTTCTGAATATTCATTCCTTGTTTGATGATAATATTCGTTGCCAAAAACGTCAATCTTATACAGTCTTATTTAAATAAAACACATGTTTAATTAAAGTCCCAGGAGAGATGAGCAAACTCCACATGTTTACATTTGCAACGGTAGGATTCAAACAGGCTTTCTTATTTAATGCCATGCCTCATGAACCACCAGCTGGCATGCAGATGCTACCTAATAGTTGTTCTGGATTAATTTGATTTTTAACTGTATGGAAGATGCGATTGAAGAGCCTGGGAGGAAATAAATGGATCAACATATAGAACAGTTCTTTTGACTCCGTGTTGATTTAGTTAGAAGCACAAGACCAGATCTATTTCAGGCGAGTTCAATAATGGCCAAGCAAAGGTTATAAATGGCAGCTTGGTGACTCCAAGATGCTGATCTGTGCTGCAGCTCTCTAACAATGGCTTTTGGAAATGTTTTTCCTCCCTGAACATCCTGCTCACTCCGTGTAGTGGCAAGATGCATACATGTGGTTCCCCGTCCAGTCTAGTGGCCAGCAGCTCAAAGAAATGGGTCTTCATGGCATATGATACTGTATTTATACACTACTGGAACAGAAGGTTATGGATCACTAATAAAAAGTTCATAGAAACTCTTTAAAAATTAAAATATAAATAAAATTGATGCATTAGTTGCATTCATTTAAAAGTGATTCTTAAAGGTACAAATACTTCAGTCACCAGGACAAAAACCAAAAAACACTTTACCGCTTAAAAATGTACTCAAATTAAAGGTTTAATCTTTCACAGTTTTTCAGTATGAGATTATGCTGCTGTCCTAAAACATATTTTCTTTTCATCATTTGGCCCAATAAACGAATAAAAACTGAAAAAGCTCCTAGAAAACCTAAATATGTTCAGCAAGTAACACGAATGACCAAATTCTGCACAGATTATTTTTTTCTATGGCAATAAATACAAAAGATAGAAGGTTACCAAAACATAAAAGCAACAGAATTCGCACTAAAATATCACAGCATCATACTTCAGCGCATTAAAGCTTCATGAGGATGTTTGCAAAAAGCGGCGCATACCTGTCCCCCCAGCTGCTTCATGAGAGGCTGCAGTTCACTGAAGAGGTCGTAACCTTGATGGAAGAATGTCAGATGGGCGTACATGAAGGACAGCATCTATTAAAAAAAAAAAAACAAGAAAAAAAGCACAGAGAGATTGTTCAAGCAGTTATAAAACCCAACAAACAGCTGGTGTCATGGCGATTAGGAGGTAGAGTTACCGATTTCAGGATTTCTGATCTTCTCTTAGACTGTAGAACATTTATCTGCAAGTCAGAAAAGTGAAACGTTGAGAAGCAGCAACATAACGTGAAACAAAAAAACCAACAAGACTTATTCAAAATATTGATAATACGCAATTAGAATTTAAAAAAATGGAACAAGAAATTCCCAATTTATGTTGTCCTTTTTTGCATTTGTTATCTGTAGCATTAAAATGGACCGACTTAAACTGAAACAGGCAGTAAGGTTCATATTGAGGCTACAAATAAATATAAAAAAAAAAAAAAACAGGCTTAAAAATACATTCAGACAAAGATGAAAACAGAGACTGAACTGAAAAAAAAAAAGATTTGCCAACTGGCTGACAAGCATGAAAAGAAATGCATTATGCCAATGCCCCCAGCTTTTATAGACAGTGCTTCGTTTGCTGAACACCAGGGGGCGCCCAATGTCACACATTTAACAGGCAAGGAGCTAAAGTCCCTCTCCCCCTGCCAGGCTGCACTACAGCCTCCTGTCTTCCTACTTATGAGCGTGTCTGTGTGCAGCAGACTGTGCCAAATGATAGTAAGCCTCTCAGGAGGAGTTCATCTGAGGTTAATGTTGCAGAGGAGAGGTATTTGATGGAGAAAATGAAATGCAGAGTTATTAAATACTTGCCAGTCTATATTAATTGGCAAGGAACCAATAACGGCATGCATGACGGAACAGTCGATAGCACGGTTCGGTTGGTAGAAGCAAGAAGGTCCAGGATTGAAATCCCAATTTTCTGCAGGGAGTTTGAACCCACAAAGCGTCATTGCTAAAGAAGCTAGCTGTTCCCAGTGTTATATCAAAGCATACGAACGGAAAGTCAAGTGGAAGGGAAAAGTGCGGCAGAAAATGGTGAACAAACGACAGGGACAGCGGCAGAAATGACAGACTTGTGAATCAAAGCCCAGCGAAGAGTTAAGAGATTATCTAAAGCAACCAGGGATGCTGCAACGCCGCAGCAGTGCCACCAGCTGGTTGCCTGCATGCCATGCCACACTGATGCAGTAAACCACGAAAAGAAGCTACAACCCAGTAATGAGAGCACATACTGCACAATACAAGTCAATAGTTTCCACCAGCCGAGCGTTTCTACATTAAAATAGCTTTTAACAAAAATACACACTCAAAAAATATCCTGTTGTGTGCAGTGAATCTCCCCCTCTATAAATGACGATTTAAACTTTTCAGTGATACTTTCATTTATCGAGATGAATTTTATTGAGACGTTACGGTCACTGCTGGGCGTAGAGATGCCTTTGGCTGCTAGAACAGACAGGAGAGCCTGTGAACACTCATTTTGTATTTAAAGGTCAGGAAAGCTCCCAAAACAAAAGATCTGATCCCTTTTTGTGGCCGGCAACAATTTCATGGTCGTAAGGCAACGCCGACCACAGTTGTGCCCCTAAAAAGATCTTAACTTCCATCCTGGAAAGGACAATTATTTTGCCATCTGAAAGCCACAGCAGCTGATGCATGTCAGCTTTTACAAGCACCCCTCTCTCTCCCCCCACACCCGTTTCTCTTTTGATTGCATGCAGTTTGTAATTGTGCCTAAAGTAGCATGTCAAAGCGACGGTGATTTAGTTGGACCGGTGCAGCACGGGGTCGAGACAACAGCCGCAGGCAAAAAGCTACGGGCAATTAGAGCTGGTTGTTCAGTTGTGGTAAATCTCCAGTGGTACGGTGGAGGGCAGACAAAATTTGAGAACAATTAGGCCTAAATCTGTCCGTCTGCAAGTACTTTTCAGAAGCTTTAAGAGTTAAAACAGCCCTCGTGTGTTTTCTGTATTCAAATGTTAAGAGCTGGTCTTTGTTTCCAGGGTGTCTGAAAGACATCAATGCCACTGAAAACTAATTCTGAAGGAAAAACAATACAGAGGCAAATCTTTCTATTGTTTTAAACGAGTAATTTTCCTTCAAAAAAAAATACTGTTTTACGTTACATTTCCATTCTAATTGTGTCCTACAAATCAAAAAAACAAAGATTAAAGCAAAAAAAATACATGAAGTGTCAAGTCCAGCATAAAACGGATAAATAAAACCAACCCTTATTTATGTTTACTATATAAATAAAAACCCCTGAAGCATTCAACCATAGCTGAGATGGAGCTGAACACAACTGAAACCAGATATTTACATGCACCATGTTTATAAAGGGAAATGTTCCCCCCCCCCCCTTTCTCATTGTCTGACATCAAATCAAACTTAAACTTTTGCTGCTTTAGGCTTATTTGGGATTTCCTTTAACCAATCTGAGAAAGACCAGATGGTGACGTCATGGCTGGGTAAGCTTCTGAATGAAACTGAAAGCACACCTGTGGATGTGTTTAAAGACACCGCCTCAAACACACAACTTCCTGTGAGATCATAGGAAAATAAATGGGGATCAGGTCAGATTCCATAATGAGAACTGTGGACCTAAACAGGACTGGTTAATCTCAACTTAAGTTAATTTTCAGAAGTTTGCACGTAATTGATTCTTCTGTTCAAACAAATATGTGCAAATATCAAACAGCAAGTTTACGGCCATTACACAGTTCAGGCAGAAGACGGGTTCTCTCCCAGACATCAACATGTTTAGGGGGAAAATGTTTGTGTGACCCCAGAACGAACGCTAAAGAACTTTCAAAGATGCTGGCTGAAGTTGGGACAGCCGGGCGTACACTGTACGAGTTTTTGCCCTTTTCGGGACGATTCTTCAGTCGTGTGAGAATTTTTTGGATCGGGCGGAGTTTCGTGCGTCCTGCGTCGTGTAGTATACGGAGGGTAACGAGGGTCGCCTCTCACGACCTCCTCCCGATCAGGAATCAGACGGCCGGATAAATATCAAACATGTTTGAAATGCAGTCGGCCCTTGTGAGGTGATCGTGAGCGCGTCCTGCTGTTGAAGCAGAGCTGCGAGCCGATTTCCCCCAACCTCGAGCACTGCGCATGTGCAAAGAAGGGATTTCTTCTTCTTCTTCTTGTTCTCAGACGAAAACATAGGAGTGGAGAGAAGCATGGCGGCGGTAAGAGACAGCATCTAAAAGCTGGTTTCAACCGTACGTTTGTTAAACATCTTTTACTTTACTGTGTCTTCTGCAGTCAAACTTTCTGAACTGGTTTCCGTCTCACGGGGTGAAAACAAAAGTGATCAGGACATTTTTCATGCATCAGTACTAGAATCCAAAACCCTTCAAGTTTAAAATGTTGTCAGCCAGCTTTACTCGTCACATTCTGGTACATGTAACTAAACCAGTCCACAAATGTCATGGTTTAACCAACCGCGTTCAGATTTTATTCCCATTGCCACCACGTCAATGTCAATAACCTAACATGTAACCAGGCAAAGACAATCCTAAAGAAAAGAAGAAGAAGAAAATCAAGTGGAAATCTTTGAATTTTCCAGAAAGGGAGAGATTTTAAAATGCAGACAGCACTAACTAGATCTGAGGTGTTAAAACGAGGCCCTTTGAAATCAGCTGAGCTAGCTGCTCACTTAAAGATTTCCTGAAAGCAAACTAAACTGGACGGTAAAAACTCAACTAATTCCCCACAGTCAGGCCTCATTTAAAAGGCAGCGATTATGCAGAGAGCTGAAGCAGGGCGTTGAGCCAACGTAAAAACCTGCTTTCTGTGGGGGGGGGGGGGGGGGGGGGACAGTAGACTAGTGGAGCACCGTACGTTCCTTTGAAGAGCGAAACTGCTGGCCAGCTGCTTTATCAGAAACCACAAACTAATAGAAACTGCTGATGTGACCATGTGCAAGTTACTCTGCAGAGAGAAACGCTTGTTCAGCCTGTAAAAAACAAAAAAGGCAACACTTCTCCTGCCTCGTGATACTTCTTGGAATGAAGTGTTAAATCCAGAGCCATGATGATTTATTTCTCATGAAACCTAATGGGCAATTTGTATTAAACATGAAAGGTTTCAGCTGTTTTCTTGCAAGCTTCCTGTTTTTCCATTTCCCCTTCAGCTTATTTTTGATGAATAGGTTGAAGAAGAAGAGAGTAATTTCTCACAGAGTGAAAAAATGTGACGACTGGTGGATCTTTGTGCAGCCGTCACTCCAAGCAGAGAGCTTGATTAAAATCAAATCAACACAATTGAGCAGACAGATGTCAGCCATACATATAGGAGTATTTGAAAGCAGCCGCTGCTACTGGTTTAATAAACCATTTACCTGAGAGGAAGTATAGAATTGCAATTGATGTTGGTTCAAGGGACATAATTGATTTTTTTAATCTACTATATAGGGCTGGCCGATAAATCGATTAATTCAAATGTAAAATGCTTAAATGTTTCTGGATTTTATTTTGCCACTGCACTCTTTGTGCTTCCATGAAGAGAATAGCACGCAATGCTGATATATATTTTGTCAAAATATTGTAAAGAGGAATCTTTTTTTTACCACAAGACAAGAGGCACTTTAATTTACTAATTTACTCTTTTTCTAATCAGTTTTGAGATTACACAAGTGAAGCCTGTTCTTAGCTCATTGTGTAATACCACCAGCAGCAAACATCTTGTTATATTTTCATTGTTTTCAACGACAGAGCCGCCATCTTGTTTTACAAGCATGTTTCACAGCTTGTATTTAGTTCCACTTCCAATTCAGATCAACTCCCAGACAAAATGCTTGACATAAAAGCAAGTTTTGAAATGACTTCTTTCATTTTTTTGTGAAACGAAAAGGAGAAAAACATCTTTTGTATAATAAAATCTGAGATTTTATTTTTAAGACAGCCCTCCTACTAGACACAGAGCAATACAAAAGTATTAATACTGCTAACATTTTGTCACATTACTATAAAATTTGACATCCTGTTTTGGGAATTTATGCGATAGACCAACAAAACAAAGGGCATCATTTTGACATGGAAGGTAAATGATACATGGTTTTAAAAAGGTTCTACAAGTCAAAATCTGGTAAGTTTGGCATCTATTCGTATTCAGCCTTCAATACTTTGACCTCTTTTTGCAGCGAAAGATGGTTCTACAAAGTATTTTATAGAGTTTCACACATCAAGAGACAGAAACATTTATCCAGCCATCTTTGCTATCAGTCAGACTGGATGGAGATCAACCATAAACATCACATTCCAAGTTTTACCGTAGATTATAAAATAGCTTTACGTCTGGACTTTGACTAGGCCACTTTAAAAATGCTTTGATCAAAATCATTCCACAATTAATGGGCTGAGTTTTTTTTTTTTTCTGTATTAGCTTCATCCCATCAACTCTGACCCAACTTCCTGTCCTTGATAAAGGAAAACTTCCGCACAGCGTGACGCTGCCACCAACAGGTTTTAGAAAAAGGTGGCACTATTAATTCCTTATTTCATATAATCATTAACTACACCTTTTTATCTGTACGTTTACTTGATCATTTAATTTTGTGTCTCTCTAGTGGTTAAATGCCTGACTTCCTGTTTTAAACGTGTGTAAATCACTTTCTGTTACACTTGACTGCATGAAAAATGCGCTATAAATTAACTTGGACTGCAAGATTTGTGGAGTTCACATATAATGCTTTGTTTAAATCCCACAGAGGCAGCAATACCTGTAAGACGTAGTCGAGGACAATATGTCGGAAGCATTTGCGTGTGGCGGTGAGGATGTTGGTGGCCTCCTCCACTTCATGCTGCTTGTTGCGAGGAGCCTGAGCATTCTTGATAAGCGCAGCCTCCTTTTCCTCGCTAACTTTGTCAAAGTGTTTCTTGGCTTCCTTGAACTTTCGCAGGTCACTGCAGAGGAGGAGCACGGGGGAAAAAAAATCTAAGCTTTTCATCCCAGTTTATTTCAAAGGTGGCAGATTTTTAAAGAAAAATATCACAGTTTAAGATGTTGGAAGCAAAGGTGTTAAAACCAAGTTGTTTTAAAAGACTTGTTGCAGATGAAGAAACATATTTAGGAAGTAAAATTGAGAATTAAATCATTTAATTATAAAACAAACTTTCTTAAAACAATATAAAAAAAGAGCACTAGATGGTGATGGCACAATTAAATAGTAATTAAGCTTAAATTCTTACAACAGTCACTCAGCTGTTATAAGTAAGCCTGTGCAGACAATTTATTAGTGAGAAATGTATAAATTCATTCTGAAAATAATCCAATTATGAATCCTGCTTGCTTTTTTCAAAAATCTCATGGTGTCAATCAAACAACATATTAATGATATGACTGATATCAAATTGAAAAATCAATTGGGTCTAGAAAACATAAGACTTTTATTTATATATAGAAGTCATTCTCTTTTAAACAACAATTTTTTATCTCTAAAATGACAACTTAAAACTCATCTTTAGACTCTTTTTAAATGTCATCTTGTCTGAAATAATATTTCAGGCTGCTAAATTAAAACTATGAAGATTATTGCACCAAAGATCCATGAAAAAATTTAATCTTTAAGTAAACGTGGGGGGAAAAAAGCCCCATAAATAAGTAATTTATAAAATTTCCCTTTATCTTCAATGGCCTCATAGGGGTAAAGGTGACTTGTTAAAGAAAGAAACATTTATCTTTCAGCGAGGTCATACAAAAACAAACTCAGTGGTAGCTGAAGGTCAAAACAGATAAAACTTGCTTAAAATATCTCCACAGCTATTGTTAAAGCTCTCAGAAAGGTGCCTAGTTTTTCCGCTTCATGGTGTTTATCTCACATTTAGGTTCTCCAAGGTCTTTTTAAGGAGCAACTGTAAATGAAAACATGCTCTAGTTTTCCCTTAAACGTGTTGGAGCTGATATTGTGGGTGTTCAGCCTTGGTGTGCCTGGGGCTAAAACTGTTAATCCTGCTAATGATTTAATCCTGCGACTACTTCCTGAAACTATGCCAACGGTCTGAATTTCCAAGCAGAGACTTAAAAGCAGACAGATATGATGAAGTCAGTTGAAAACGTGTTCACACAGCTTGACCTCTTTCCATATTTAGTCGTGTTGCAACCAAGAACTTCAGTTCATTGGGATTTTATTTCCTAGACCAGCACCTAGTAGTGGAGAATTGTGAAATGGAAAAAGGAGATTTAATTTGCTCTGTGTGTGTTTTTACTACTCTTAATACTCACTCTTTCACAAATGTTTGCAGCTGAGTCTTGATTGATCTCTGCGCCTGATCAAACAATATCTGTGGAAAAAGAAAAAAATGCTCGCTGACAAATTATGAATAAAGTTTTTAAACATGGAATGAACCTGAGAGGTGTACAAAAACAACAATACGTTATCCTTTTCATGCCTCTATTTATTCATATAGTCCTTCACTACAGCCAACCAGACAGCCAAAGTGCTTTACAATAAAATCATGAATATTAAAACAACAGATAAAACAAATACAAATAAAAAAAATAAAATAATAATAGTTAGGAATCTGGAATAAAACACCATTGCACTATTACGAATTAAAGCCTTCCTGAATAAAGTTAGGGTTATACACGAGGGCGTCCTGCTCAATGTTTTCTCCAGCCATAATGTATTTTCTACTGAACATTTCATCTAGTATAGCAAAAAGTGTTTCTGAACAGGATTACCAAGTACAGCTTTAAATAGAGAGTGATGGATGTGACTGATACCTGGTTTTAAAGACGGTAATCTAAAATCATATGTATAACCATGGAACGACAGGAGGTGCTGAGTTATAATCGCCTTGAGTGGAACCAGATAGAGGGAAAAAGGAGGAGACCAATTATGGGACCCTGTGAAACCCCACCTGACTGGAGGAAGATGCATTATTATTTATAGCTGCAAAAGACCAGTCTGTTGGATGGGATGTAAACCATTTAAGCGCTGAGCCATGGATACCAACATAGTGGCTTAAGTGAGACAGAAGGAAAGAATCAAGGGCTCTACCATCAACGGGGCATTGCATGTCACTGGGTACTTTTAAATCACGGCAGACTCTGTGCTGTGTCGCAGTCTGAAGCCGGACTGAAAATTTCAAACCATTCGGCATCTCAGATTTGGAGAGATTTCGCTAACATCACAGGCTGTAATTAGGAAACTAAATTTACCCAAACACTGTAACTGCAACTCTGTAAACTCCCCTCATAAAGATATAAACACAAGGAATGACGCAAACGGTTTGTTTTTGTTGGTGAGTCACACTCTCATTAACCTGCATGCTTCCTAAGGAAAAAAAAAATCCCTACAAGCACTTAAAGTGGGGTCTGAAGACAATATGAGCAGTGTGGCGGGGAAAGGCCATCACTGACAAACAGATTGAGCTCTGTGTTTGAGCGGATCATGCGCTGAAAGGTCGCTGAGTGGTAAAAACCAATCAGTCAGCTGATATGGTCACAGTCGCCTCAGATGAGTAACAGTCGCAGGCTCGCAGTGCGACTCCTGGAGGCCTATAGGGGACCAGGCTGGAGTCTTTATGGACGTCTAATGTTGTATTTAACGTTTTTAAATACAACAGGGTCTGAGCAGGTTTCTTTGTTACTATGCATCTCTTCCAAATGGTTTAGTGCCAGATAACATATCTAATCAGCATAGGACTCTGACTTCAACGGTGCTGGCTGTTCTACTCCTGCTTTCTCACGTTTTTATCTCCCTGTGAATATGATGAATGTGCAATTCCCAGTACTCCATCGGTCTAAAGATCCATCATTTCTTAGCACCTTTCACATAGATGGTTACTTTTTCTTTGACAGTTATGCAGATTTGGGATTTTTAATTCAACCAATCAATCGCTGTTGAGTTTCAGGGTTTCCCCGGCGTATTATAAACCTGGCGGCCCGCCAGGCTTAACTCGGCCCCCCACAAGGTTAAGCATCTTCTGCTTATTTTAAATCTGTCGATGTTTGAGAGCGACATAAAACGGTGAGTAAAGTTCCCTTCTGGGAGAAAACCTCTCAGTCGAAATAGGCAACACGCTAACTGTTCTTAGCTCAACGCACACCACGTCGCGCCCCTCCTTCTAGCCGCATGATGCAGCGCCGCTACACCGTAGCCTTTCAGGATCAGCTCATATCCTGGGGGAAAAACCCTGAGTTTAATTACCATTGTCTGCCAACTTTAAAGCAATCTAGAACATCAAAGTATGCTTGGATGTGGCATTTACAGAAGCTACTCAAGTCTAAAATGTATTTCTTGCTTTATTTCCACTTTGGCTTAAAACTGCAAAGTTTGAGCAAACAGCACCATTTTAGGGAAAATCTAGGTTCCCCAAAAAGATTATCCCTGAGACACACCAAGAAATTGGCTGGTCACTGAAATTAAACAGCTTTTAACTTGATCAGCCCTGATCGGTGGCTGGTTGTTCAAAAACGTGAAAGTATGACAAGTGGACGTGCCACACGTTACCTCCGCCAGGTCGCACTGACAACAACGGTCTTCGTTGCGGCTGTTCTTACTGAGTGAAGTTAGCTATTTCAGTACCAGTGAGGTGATTTAAACTGAAGTCAGAGGAATAACAGAGGTGTATAGTTTTCTATGAAATGTTGAGACATTTCAGAGTTTTATTTGGGCCGTGATAAAGTGTGAGAGATTGAAACTTTCAGTAGATAACAGGAAGGCTCGACATAACAGGCAAAGCTGCCTCGTTTTTCCTGTTTTAGCCTTTCCAGCTTTTGGCTTATCTGCAATAGAACAAAATGAGTTTGGAAACCTTTAGTAAATCTCAGAATTATGGTGGAAATTATTAATGCTAACCATGCTAATCACTAGTATAAGACGGTGAAGACATTTTAAAATATCTCTCTTTAATCACTTCGTTTTTGTTTATTATGAAAACGGTGTGTTCCAGTAACTGTTTCCTCACACGACGCAGCTTCTGGTCAGTTCATCAGCAAATTGACTGCTAACAGCAGGAAGTTTTCTTTTTTTAATTGTTTCTTATATCTTCTTATATTCACATAGTTCTGAAAAAGAAATTTTAATTGGCTAAATATCAATATAAAAACAGGACATCAGAAATTGACATAATTCTGTGGCCAACTGCAAGATAAATCTGTAATTTGTCTTCAAGTTAAAAACCTAAAGAAACCTAAAGAATTTTGTTTCTCAGTAGAAGCAGCCCAGGATTTCATAGTTTGGTTGACTTGAGTAGTGAGAGTGACAGCGTAATGCTGTCTAGAAACTAACTGTGGACGTGATACACGGCGCTAACAGAGACGAGACATGACAAGGAGGACCAACAGAGGAACAGACACTGCAGAAAAAAAGAGCCTCTAGCTCCACTTGTGCTTCCTCCCTGTGGCTAAATTAGCATTAATATCTTTCAACGCCGTGCCGTCTCCTTTAAATGTCACTAAAATCCTAGCCAGAGTTTGACAAATAAGGAGTCTTGGGTTGGGACTCTAAAGCAAAGCCGTCACAAAATTAAATTTGACTAGCCGGGGCGCATAAAACGTTCGAAAACCTGGAAATCATTGCTAAATCGCACATTTGAAATATTATATTACAGCAATATGACACTTAAGCTGTAATAGGAACAGAAAGCCCCATCTAAAGTCTTAAACTCTTCTTCTAAAGTGTTGAATTGTTATGAAGGATGACAACCACATCATAAAAAATTGACCATGACCATGCTGACTCCACTGACGCATAATTTATTCCAACAGATAAGATTCCAGCGCTCCACAGCATGCAGTCTACCCAAATAGTTCTCAGCAAACCACTTTTTAAAGGCGGGTGGTGTTAACCACTTCGACATGTCTTCAGCAACGCTGGGCTTTAGGGTGGTTATCTATGACATTAAATCTTTGCATCACCTTTACCAAAAAGCGATGCTAAGAAAATGCATTTCGTTTAAAAAGATACATTTTCTGGCCTTCTGCACGGAAATATTTTCTTTCTGGTGGTTTACTGCTGTGTTTCCCAACAGTGAATACAAACTGACAGCTGTGGGGAACTATCTACCCATCTGGGTTTGTCATCAGCCCACAGCTGAAAGAAAAAGAGAAACTCTTGAGAACACATCCGCTTTTCCTCAGAGCAGCATACCGTGTGATAGTTGATCATCTCCTGCAGACTCTCTGCAAACTTAGTGAGGCTGGACTGTGAAGAAAGAGAGATAAAAGGGAATGATTTAGGCAAAAACACAGTCTAGTGAGAGTTATCTGATAAGATCTAAAGGAAATCCTTAATCTGGGTGTGAAAAAAAAACATCAAACTCATTGGTTTTTCTTAATTTAAGTCAAAGTCTACAGTGTCTGCTGAGGTTGAATTTCCCATTTCAGGGTGAGGCAGTGACAACTGCACACAGCCAGAGGGAAAGCACGCGCACAATTATGAAAACTCACATGAGAAAAGCAAACATCTGGCCTCTACAACATGCAGAGGACAATACAGGCTTTTATGAGCCATGTTTTTCCAGAGCTTTATCTAATCCAAAACATTTAAGAGAGGAAAAAAGGTGTTGAGTAAAAACCAAGAACCAGGGCCGTTTATTTGTGGGGAAAATAAAGATCTAAACAAGAAGACCCTTGAAGCGAGGTACTTTCTTCGGTCTAGATCAAGTTGGATTATTATACTGTTTACCTCAATGACTTCATCTTTGGCCGACTGCTGGGCTAGTTCCCGGATCCCGCTGACAAACTGTTTGTTGGCTGAGTTGTAAGCTTTTCCAGCATCAATCATCCCAATACACAACTTCACCAGCTGGCGAAAGAAAGGACATGAGTTAATGAGGGTCGTTACAAAATCATTTAAAAAGAGAAACAAAAAGCAATGCAGGTCATTGCTTCAGGCCATATTCTTTAATATTAAAAAAGTATTCAATTCAATTTTATTTATATAGCGCCAATTCATGATACATGTCATCTCACTTTCCAAAGTCAAATTCAATCAAATCAGACAGATTGGTCAAAAGGTTTCCTATTTAAGGAAACCCAGTACATTTCATCAAGTCTTGACAAGCAGCATTCACTCCTGAAGGAGCGTAGAGCCACAGGGACAGTCGTCACTGTCCATGGCGTTGCAGCAATCCCTCATACTGAGCAAGCATGGAGCGACAGTGGAGAGGAAAACTCCCCATTAACGGGAAGAAAAAACCTCCAGCAGAACCAGGCTCAGTGTGAACGGTCATCTGCCTTAACCGACTGGGGGTTAGAGAAGACAGAGCAGAGACACAAAAAGCACAGAAGCACACATTGATCCAGGAAATCTTTTCTATGTTATATGGTAATAGCAGATGATCTGTCTTCCCTGGATGATGTCACAGCTGACAGAACGCCAGACCAGATGTACCTACTATGAAGAAAAAAAAGACAGAGAGAACAAAAAGTTAAAAGTTATAACAAAAAATAGCAAAAAATGCAAATTGGAGAACAGTAGGAGAACTCAGCAGAGTGAGATAGGCCCTGATGTCCTCCAGCAGCCTAAGCCTATAGCAGCATAACTACAGAGATAGCTCAAGGTAACATGAGCCACTCTAACTATAAGCTTTGTCAAAAAGGAAAGTTTTAAGATTAGTCTTAAAAGTAGACAGGGTGTCTGCCTCACGGACCAAAACTGGGAGTTGGTTCCACAGGAGAGGAGCCTGATAGCTAAAGGATCTGCCTCCCATTCTACTTTTAGAGACTCTAGGAACCACCAGTAGAAAAAAAGGTAATATCCTGATTTATTTCTTGTTATTCTTTTCTGAATAAGAACAGCAAGAAAGAGTGTGAGGCTTGTTAGAAAGAAGCTTTTTTTTCTGTCCTACCATCCCAAACACAAACATGTAGAGTTTGCTAAAAACACTCGGGGAGGTGGGTTGAGCACAAAATACAGAATAGCACCGTATGGCCACGGTTAAGTATGGTGGAGGTTCTGAGACATAATGGGCCTGTTTCAAATCTTAATGCTCTGGGACCCTTGTTCGAGCACATCAATTTAAAGTTTTAAAGAGCCAGAACATTTTAAAGAGGAATCTGGGGGCTATATAGACCCAGAAATGGTATACAAGACACAAGATCAACCGTCCTGTATTGCCATCTCAGTCCTGTTGGAACTTTCGACCTGTTCTCGGCCTCCCCTGGTTCTTTTATCTGATAATGTGGTGTTTGCATTGTAGACTTCTGTAGTAATAAAAAGACTCTTCAAACCGTATCTATATTTTACCATATTTAATCTAAAAGGCAAAGGAATGTTTACAGACAGAACGGGTCCCTGAGAACCTTGTTAGTTACATTAAATACCAAACATGTGTCCACCAATTTAGGGCATTCCCAGTATGATATCAGCGTTCCTATTATCCCATTGGTGGAGAAGATCTGTAATGGAGACGTCCTTGCTGACACATATTACCCATAACAGTCATTCTGTCCAGTATGTCAGACACTTTGCCTTCAGAGTCCGTTTATCTGTAATTTCCATGGCAACCAACTTTGCAGTCCAGTCTCTGTAATCTCGTACAATCTCCAGACCTAAATCATATAGAAAAACCTGTGAGATGACCTAAAGAGGGCATATAAGAGACAATCTGCATCCACCAACCCTTTCAATTGTTCTGGGAGAAGACCGAGCTGTCATACTGATTGGTTGTACAAAGTATTAACAGCAGGACTACCAGTAGTTGTGGTACATGTGACTTAAAGGTTAAAAAAAATAAATAATAATTTGAGTTTGTTTTACCCACTAAGTAAATGTTCTCAAATTACACTGTCTGGCAGTATAAACATGATATTATGATGTTAAAAAAAGACGAGGGGTTGTGGCTCATTCTGTCTTCCGGTTGATTAACAACAGACTTCATCTTTTAACAGATTGAGAACAAACCAAATTCCAGGTTTTGTAATCTCACCAAAAGAAATTTGACAATTCTGATTGTACAGACTCCAGTGTCAGACTTGACCCAGAAAACAAGAGTGCTTCTGTATCCAAAGTAGCTAAACACCTCAAGGAAAATGCAAATAAAGATCTAATTGCTTAATTATAATCCAGGCTCACTGGCGGCTCGAGCCTATCCACGCTGTAAACAGGCGTTAGAGCCGAAGGGTAAACCGTGGAGAGGTTGCCAGCGCATCACGGTGCCAGAGACACGCAGAACCAGCAGACATTCCCACTTACACGCCAAAGGGCCATTTAAAGTCGCCAGCTAACCAGACATGCATGTTTTTGGATGGTGGGAAGAAGGCAGAGAGAACATCCAAATGTCCCCGTCACGATCTGAACTAGTGTCCTTTTAGCTGTGAAGTGTGAACAACGGCAGCCACAGTGCAGCTGCTTAATTAACTGGCAAAAAGGTCAATCACATTTTCATTTAACTGCATAATTTAATTTGACAGCACAAAAACACAAACGGTTCTGGCAGACTAATGTCATTCACTGTTAGATGGTTTTATATTAAAGAGTTTAAAGAAAATCAACTGCAGCTAAGTCATATTTAAACACCACTACGGCTCAGGTCTTTCGTCTAATCGACACTGAAACAAAGCCTTTTCTTTGCCGGTCTGAAACGCTTGTTTACTTCTTGTTCAATATGCCCGTGTGTGCGTCGGCCGAGCAAACAGCGAGCTCCAAATAGAGAAAAGTAGAACTTCGGTCGGTCTGAGCAGGACTCCACCCTGGACAGGGGTGACATTACACCCTGTCAGAGCCACACTCATGCATGCAAACACACCCACTCTCGGGCCGAGTCTTCCTCTCCACAGCAGGAGGGGAAGCGAGGCCGGGGCTGAGTCACAGAGGTGGGGCTCTAAGACCGTAGGTCCAGGAACAATGAAGCGGGTTCTCCCAGACGCTCACCGTCAGGCTCTCCCTTAGTAAACAGAGCGACTGAACTATTTACAGAGATTTAAATACAAGTTCCTAATGTCAGATACTAGCCGTCATAAGATGTTGAAGAAACAATTACATATGGCAACATTAACGGGAATAAATTACCGTTAAAAAAATTATTGACATTTACGATGATACGGTTGCTAAGGCACCTCGTAGCTGGCATGTAAACCACGGATAAAATGAAACGTTGAGTGGGCAAAATTTGCCTTGAATACCCGACCGGTCGCTCAGAGCCTAAAGAAATCTCACCGATTTTCGGTCGGTGATCAGACCAGGCTTAACACCGAAAACACTCTTTCCCACGGGAGTTGAAGCCTCAATGTTTACCGGGTGATTAAAATGAGGGAGAGGGGGCAAAAAAGGGGTAAGGATTACAGCTGAGCGATTTTGGAAAGTAATCTAATTGCGATTTTTTCACCTCAATGTTTTTGCAACTTAATTAGGGCTCTGCTGTATTGCCAAAAGTCAGAACAGTGACTTACTTCAACCATAATTGCAATTGTAACTTTTCTCTTCAGCAACAAAAATGCCCCGTCGATAAAGATGTTTGCAAACAAGGAGGATTTAAAACAAGAACTTGATCCGTTTCTTATCAATCAGAATATTATTGTTCAAGAGAAATTGCTTGTTGAGCTACTTGGATAAAATAGCAGACCTCTGCGATTTGGCAACAGTGTTTTTTAAAATTGTGCTTATATTGTAAATGCGATTCATTGTCCAACCCTAGTAAGAAGCTTTCAAAAAGGAAAGAAAATAAAGTTTGTATCTTCTCTAGCATTCAGCCTGCGAGACCATAAGAAAGAGAGACTTTTCAGCGGATAACAGGAAGGGTATATATTATAGCACAGATGTTGCTCTGTCATCTCTTTGAGTTTTCCACCTCTGTTTGCTGGATTCAGAAATGTTTGGGACCTTTTTGGAAATCTCAGGCTATTTTAGGATCAGTAATCTGAAGGAAGGCACATGGGGTTGTTTTAGTTATAATAGCCGAGCTAACAACGCTAATCGCTAACATATAATGCTAAAGGCAGTTTAAAATGTCAACTCAAAGTCCTTTTGGCTTTGCTTTTGAATAACACTAAAACCTCTCCATCTGCTCTCTCACACAAAAGTGTGACACATCCTATACTAGGGATATAAAAAAAAAAAAAAAAAAAAAAAAATGAGGAGTGCCCAATGGCAGGAAGACTAAACAAAACATACGTCAAATGCTGTCCTTATGACGGCTTATATTACTGGTCTAGTTATAACGGAGGATTTTAATTTCTTCACTCTCTCAGTTTTGATTGACAAAGGTGTTAGAATAAAGAGAGAGACTTTTTTGGCTTTAATAGTCAAACAAATACAGATAAGTCAGCATTTTGCCAGCCGTTTGTGTTCACCTACATAGAGACGACATATGATATTTCTTTATGTGAAGCATCTTGTCCTTACTATGCAAAAGTTTACAATAGTTCAGTTTAATTGCACTATGCACTTTAACTTATAGATTTGCCTAGACATAATGCAAACTAGGCGCTTAGTTAGGTTGTCTAAATTTAACCATCTCTCCAAAGGTATTCTGCCAGAGAATACGCGGCGGCGCACGAGCGCTGGGACAAGCCTGCACCTTCCCACTCACAGAATGTCCGTTAGCAGCTGCCAGCTCTCGCAGTGCGGCAAACGAACAATTAAAACAAATGTTTTTCATGGGTGGTGGTACTCACTTTGTCGAGCTTGGACTCCAACTCGCACACATCCCCCTCCACTTCCTCTATGGTTGCTCTGTGAGGAGGAAAAAAAAAGAAAAAGAAAAGAGGTTTGAACTTGAGCCCCTCTCAAAAACGCAGCACATGGCGTTATGGTTGTGAAGACTATTGACAGGAGCAGACGTAGAAGCTGGTGGAGGCGGCCGAAGTGTGAGCTGCCGTTTCGGGTCAGGCCTCTCCCAGCAGAAATCGGGTCTGGCGTCCTGTGACAAAGCACAGATTGGTTCTCTGCGGGATCAGCGGAGTAAAAGCCGCAGAACGCCATGAAGGGAATGAGCCACTTCAATGACCCATGGCAGCTCGATCGGAGCTAATCTCTGCGCTCCTTAATCTGTACCTGCACGGCTACCGCATCACTAACATCTCACTTAAATGTTAGAAACCTGAGATTAAAATATATATAAAAACAACTGAACATCTATAAATGTAAAATAGTTTAAAAAAAGAGAGCAATTAAGCCAATCAGAACCAACACCTACGTTTCATTAACCGACTTGTTTATATGAAGTCTGCTTTTCGATAATAATAAATCCCTTTTTATACATTCAGTGCTGAAATGATAAGACTGTCAAAGACGCCGAGAAAGAGAAGAGGAACGCATGTAGGAGGGTTAAAGCTGTATGATTGTTTATCTGGAGCGGTGTCGAACTGGAAGGGGGAGCAAAGAAATAAATAAAAAGTTGTTGTGAAACTAAAAAGAGACACATTCAGCTCAAGTGTTCTGCACCAAAGCAGCAAATGACTGTTGAAGGCTGACTCAGCAGAATAATCCCACCGTTTAGAAAAAAAAAACAACAACTTTCCCCCATTTGTCACTGCAAAGTGGAGATAGATTATAGTTTCACAAAGAGTATAGTTGGAGTCTTTTAAATTATTTTCTATTTCTTTGACTGAAATGAAATATAAGTGAAAGGACAATAAAACACCATCTCGTCCGTCTACGTGTGCATCACCACATGCGAACAAAATCCATCTGACAGCTGTCAGTGTCTTACCTTTTAGTTCACCATCTTCACAATAACCTAGGGCTGCACATAATGTTTCAAATATATCAATGTGAGTAATATTATTACAACGGATTGCTTGAAATGCAATAATTGTTGGCTATAATATTCCAGCTGTGGCGAGTTAACGTTTTGCTTGACAATCTGATATTCAGACTGTTGGATGGCCTCTCAGTGAAGTAGATGTTTACACCTGATGCAGGTCAGATCACCCCAGATGCTAAAGGTCACAAGGACTCCTGAAAGCCCAGATGAGAAATACGGCAGTGAGGACAATTTGGATTTATTGCAATGGTCATTGTCAATATTTACTAATAATATCACCATTGGTTGATTTTCCGAAACTGTAGTCCCCTGTAATAGTCCATCAATCAATTATTCAGGGACTGAAATCAGCCATTTTTTTTTTCTTGAGCGACGATCACTGGGTTAAGAAGAAATCTGATAAGGAATGAGGACAAATCCACCGAGGCATTACAGGGAAATATTGGTATCATATCAGTTTCTGAAAGATTCAAAACTTCTACCTCTGTCAAGGAACCTGCAGTGGACTTTATAGTGAGTGTTTGTCACTTGGGCTGCAAATAAATAATCGACTTACGATTAAATGTCAAATTATGATTTACTAGATTAAAATTTGTTCCATCCAATTAACTTATAATGTACAATGAGACGGGCCTTCTTTCAGTGCCCTCTCCACCATTTCCTATCTTGCAATGTATGATGTGGGGAAAAAAGTGTTTTCTTGGTTTAATCCTATTGTTTAAGTGAGTGTTTACTGAGATCAGTAGCGTAGAAGTCCCAGCAGTCTGCCTGCTCTTCTTCTTGTTTTAATTTTTTGCTTTAAAACGATCAGCTGATGGACCTGGGATTTGAATTCCAATGGTCTATGAGGGCCCCAAGTGATCAAATGATTATTTACTGAATTAATCAGACAGTAGCCTGGTGATGTCCAGCAGCACTGAAAAAAAGGCTGAAATGCAACAAGGGGTTATTAGTCCAAACTGCAATATCTCTGGTGACCGTCATACTCTCCCAACTTTCATTTAAAAAGCATAAAACACATCAAAAAGCAATGCATGTTTTTCTCCTGCAAAATAATGTATATATTGTTAATTTATAGGGCTGGGTATCATCTAGGATGAGCCGATTCGATACAATTCTCGATACATAGCTCACGATACAATACGATTCTTGATATATCGCTCAGCTTGATTTGACTCCGATATCGATATTTACTACTTTAAAATTAATGCTCAAAGTCATTCAATCAACAAAACCAGCCAAATATTATATTTATGTTCAGTTTATTGAGCACTGATATATTAACTGTAAAATAAAGTGCATTTGGTTCAATGCATTTAACGTATCACAGAAACCCAAAATGTGCCCAAACATCTGATTTTAGGGACGAAGACACTTCTAAAATCCTGTCGGCCATTCTGCAAATATGTTTCCCTTGCACTTCCTCACTGTGAACAGTTATGCCGCGCTGTAATAACGCCCCCTAGGGGTTGGGAGGTATATCGATATTGAAAGCGAGAACATCGATATTAAATTGTTTTTAAAAACATCAATATTAATCTTTGTATCAATTTTTATACACAGCCCTATTGATTTATCAAAAGATTAGCTAATGTTTTGTTATCTGGTATTACAAATATGGCACCCAGTAAGAACTAACCAGCATAGTTTTCAGTTATGATTTTAAGATTTGTTCTTTAACTAGCTGTAGCTCTTCATACTTTCCTAACTCACAGCACAGCTGCTACTCTCGCTGATGGCGACAACATGCGACATAAACAAAAAACTCATCTTCTACTCTCCAAACATACAACCTGAACAAGATTGAAAAGTAGGCTCAAACTTGAAAGAGGTAGTAGCTTTTCAGCTTGGAGAGAGTCCACTGCTTCTTTTTATGACATTCTGAGAGTGACCCAAACGAAGACGGATGAACTTTGGGTCGAAAATAGACTCGAAGGCCAGAAACGGGGTCAAAAGCAATAAAGAGCACGCCACTCATACGCAGACATGAACATTTAAGTGCTTTTCCCTTTATCTGATGGAGCAGGGAAAGAATTTCTTTAATGAATCACACAGGATTAGTAGGTCAACATAGTCTACCTCTTTAAAAGCATATGTGCTCCTAGAAATTTAATGAAGTAACGGTGCAGAAAAGCTTGCCACAAAACGTAACTAAACACCATTACACGATGGTTCCCCCCCTAATCTTGAAGCGTGAGTCGGTGTGGTGGAGTTGTGAAAGTGCTGACAGAGGATAAGACAAGGAGGGGCCGGTTCAAAATGAAAACTTGGGCCGTTGCCTCACAGATCTGGCCTTGGAGCGAGAGCAAAAGGCGGAAGAGAACAAGGGTGGCAGGGTGTTCATTGTAACACACACAGTGCAGCCTCTTTTAATTAGGAAACGCTGTTCATCGGGAAGCAGAAAGTATATCAAGAATACGTGGACAAAAACAAAAGTCTTCAGAGAAACCCTGATAGTCCCTAACCTGGAAACCTCCACTTACTCTGATACCACCAACAAGTTGACTAGTTGGTTTCAGCAGATGGAAAGAAGGAATGAGGACAACAGATAAATGTCGCCTTCTGACGAGACACAAACTACTGGAAACAGCAGTTGGCGCCACAATAATCCGAGCTCTGGTTTCTGAATCTGATCGATCGCACCACCATTAAGGTTTTCCCAATAATTAGTAGAGTAAATGGCAGCAAAACACCGGTTAAACACTCTGATTAACTGAGCATCAGCGAGCATGAGCTTGGAACAGCTTTCAGGTGTGTTTTAATATAAAGCTAATGAGGAACTGCCCTTGTAAGGCTCTCAATTGTTGCTTCCCATCTAGGAACAGCCAAAAAATATCCAAGAAAGACTAAGCACGGGTCAATATGATCCCATTCATCCACCAAGTCCATTCAATAGAGAATATCACGGTTTAAAGGTTTGCCTGTACGCAAAAACTGTAATGAGGAATGTAAATGAACTTGTTACCGTTTATGATATATATATATATTAACCATATCAAACTGCTGATGAATGTAGTAGTGACTTTTCTAATGGTTACTTGTACAGAACATTATGCCTTTTTAGGGATGCACAGTATATCGGCATTAACATCAGTATCTCCCAATGTTAGACTTCTTTTTTTTTTTTCACATCTTATCTGTCCAATATGCTGGCCCGATATTAAAAACCGATGTCCATTTCCATCTAGTTGTCCTTTGTGTCAGTGTTTCGGGGGGGAGGGGATGGTCAGGTTTTTTTTAAATGAAGCTAAGATGCAACGTCACCAGTGGGGTCATTTTTCATGTTGTCGAGAGATGGTGTGCGAAAAGCAGCGTACAAGCCTAGACTATAGCCACCAATCAAAAACTCAGCTTAAAAAAAACTCAAAATAGTACAAAATTTGATCCTTCAAAAAACGTGAATGTGTGTAAATTTACACACACACACGCACCTGTAAATAGCTCAAAATCAAATAATCCGAACATGACGTGCGTTTACTCGTGCCAAGCTTTATTAAAGGAAGAATCTTTCCGACATTAAAAGTTGTTGAATTTCCATAAACCGCAGAAGTTTTGTAGTTTTTCATGTAAAAAAAACCCAACAATAAACGTGGAGGTGTGTTGGTTCTGGCGGTTCTGAGCGCATAGAATGGACCCACAACAGGTTCTGACATGATTGAGAACTCGTGCTGTTGAGAGAACGGGAGGAAATGATGATCATCCCAAAATGTTGTGTGCTGCACAGCGCTGCGGCTCCATCCTCCACACGCAGGCGCTGTAAGGTCATTAGTTAATCGGTACAAGTGTTGGATGGACGCTGATCGGATTATGGATCATAAACCAGTCCTCTCAACCAGAATGCAATTTCATTCTGATGGTAACAATTTGTTTATTAAACTTTACGTTTTAGTGAAGTCTTAGTGAAGGTACTGTATGGGAGAGAGGTGCATATATCTAAACTAAGCTTTCAAGAATCAAGAGTCTTTATTGTTATTCTGTGACCATAATGAAATTTAGTGAGACACTCAGAATGATAACAGCCAGACTTAAATTTAAAACACTTGCAGAAAAACAAGACATAAGCATCCCTAAAGGATTCCCTCAAAAATGTAAAACCCCAAGAGGAAATAAATAATAGATTTTTTGACTCTTCGTAGAAATTTTTGAAAAACTTATGGAATAAACATCTGTGGAAGAAAAATATGCATTAGGACAAATTTAGCATGCAGTGTTTACATAAAATGCAGCTTGTGCTGAAACAGTCTCTGAAATGGGCTGAAGGCTTATTATTTCATTGTCAGAAGTGGTGTTTCTGCACTGGTTGCATTGTTATGCCCAATTATTTCCCTAGGTGACTTAATCTAGACAACACAAACTTCTTTATTTGAAGCAAAAACATTACCTAATACTGTAACGGAACACCTAATTAGCAACTTTTATTTTGGGCGCTTATGTGCTCTTTCAGTCTAAATGTTCCATTTTGGAAAAAAGAAATGGAAATAAAAGTTTTTTTTCTCCAATTCATCGATTAATCGTAAAAATAATCGTTCCGATTAATCGATTATTAAAATGATCATTAGTTGCGGCCCTACTCTCATCTAAGTAACAGTTGAACAACAATTCGAACGGTTGGAACGAGAGCGGGCAGCGGGTCAAACGCACGCCCAGAGGATCGGCCTGAATCGCTCTCTCATAAACTGACTAATAGGGCCTATAGAGGACACCGCGGTAAATAGAGAATAACTCATTTTTAATTTTTCGGCCAATTATAAAGGGCTCATATGAGAAAGAAAATAAATATTTAACTTAAAAACTTGCACAATGCACCTTTAAGCGAGTTATGCATAAATGTGAAAGCCTTTGAGCTGTAACAACGCTGCAGAGAAGGGTGGGTGAAAGGTCCAGTACAATGCTATCAGGGACCGATAAGGTTAGGCAGACCCAATTACTAAGATAAGCTGCTCACAGGTGGCTGGAAATACCCTGCAAATCAACGGGTGGACTTCAGCTACAAAATATTTTGAAAAAGACGGGATTAAGAATGGGAGTCTGTGTTTCCTACAGACGCTCATTCGCGTCCTCTCCTCAGTGAATTATCGTCACTTCAAAGGTAGATTACTTCAACAATTAGCTCTAATCTCTTGAGAGCCAAACTGTCTCACAACTGAAAAAGTAGGAGATAAGAAGCTAATCTGGATGATGCAGGCAGTCAGCTTGTAGGTGTGGGAAAAGAAAAAGTCAGCAGAGGCTGCAGCCAGAGCAGGAAAGCAGCTGGACTGACGTGTAGAGAAAGCAATCAGGGGATCATCCAATCAGAAAAAAGTCTGAGACCATTGGAGCAATTATTCTCATTTTTGTCATTTATTAGAGTTTGTTTTTCTTTTGAAACATTGTTTTGTGTCTAAGTTTGTGCGTTAAAGGTTATCCAAACAGGTAAAAGATTAGTTTCTAGAAATATTTGCTCTGTGATTTCAGAAATGACTGTATGTAAATGTATCTGAGGTAAAGGAGAATAAAACACAATTGTAAAATGTTATTTTTAAAAATGTGTCACAATTCTTATTTTAATCCACATCAGTCCAGACTACGGAATGCAATATTATTTTTGGACACACAACAAGGGGCTGACATTACAGAAAGGTATTTCAAATAATACGGCTGTATATAATCTTAAATAATTAGCAATGCACTGAAAAAAAAAATTGGTCTTGTGACCGATTTTAGAAATGAAAAAAAAATTAGATTTCTGATCAGTGAAAACACCATACCTAGCTGCTCTCAGATCGTGCTAATAAAATTTTTCTGTGTGTTACTGAGTGAAGAAAACACAAAGTTATATTAAGGATTATGGGATCACATCACTTATCTATTTCCACTATCATTCAGGTGTTTAAAGGGAAAATCAGAAAAAGCACAAAGATGCAGCAGCTATTTAAAAGGGAACCTATAAATCCAGTCCATGCAGTCTGGGAGCGAGAGCAAGGCTTTCAGTAGATAACAGGAAGGCTTTAAACACAGTAGAGAAACATTGCTCTGTTTTATCCAGGCGTGTAACAAGACCTGATTGTACGAGATCTTGAGATCATAAAACATCATAATGTTTCTCTTTCATAATGTTACGATCTCACCAACATTAGCCAGCTGGGTTCAGCAATTCTTCGCCTAATGAAGTTATAAAAGAAGATGCCCCAACTACCCTTAAAATTGCTCTTGTGGGTTTCCAGTAGAGATGACAAATTGCGACTAACCAGCAGGCAATGCAAAAAAGTCCGACTTAATTTCATGAATGCTTGAAATAAGACAAATACTCAGATTTTTTTGTATTTTATTCTAGCATCTTAAGAGAGTCATTCATAGAAAAAAAATATTGCTATATGCGCCGTTTTTACCATTTAAATGTCATAGAAACTAGAAAAAAATACCCAGAAATCAGGTCAGCTTTTCCGAGTTTATTTATGCAGACTCTAAAAGAGTCTAGTTGGCGGAGTCTATTACAGCAGCGAGAAAATAAAGCCAACCGAACTGGAAACGATTGCGAAACAAAGCAAAAACTGCAACGTATGATCATTAGCTTTTAACTTGCATTAAGTAAAACACGTTGAGGAAATGAGACGTCCTGAGCCGAGTGTTTGACCGTGTGGGCGAAGATAAATAAAGGGAAACATGTGGTGCAAAAGAAAGACTGGAGGCCATGAAAAGAGGAATTAAAAAAAGCTTGCCATGTGAAGCACATTAGTTTAAAAACAGTCACGTCAACATCCCTGAGGAAATGTTTAGCCCTGGCTCTTTATGATGACCAAGAGTTTGTAAAAGGATGCTGATTAACACAACTTGCCAGACAGAGAAGTTGATTGATTTAAAAATACTTTTTTTTTTATTTAGAATAATTGTATGCAGATGTTGGAAATTATTAAAGGCTTTGCCATTTTTTTTTGATTCTGCTACTTGTTCTGTAAGACAGTATCTCACCAAAATCTTCATGGCGGGATGATCTTCAACATCCTTTGAAAGCATAAGTGAAGTTAAACTGGTTTTGGGGTCAACATCCACATAAAACTGCAATATTTTTAGTAGGCGGCCACAGCTCTCTCAACGTCAATGGCCACGAACAAAAATCAGACGAGGCTTTGGATTATTAATAAAATAAATTACTTGGCTACAAAAACCAGAGCAAACACAGAAACGATACATTATTCTACAACAGTGACTTAATGACTTGCCTTACAGCAGAAGGTGCCTCTGCTGGAGCTTTGTTGGCAGCTAGCTACCGACCGGTTTGCTCTGCGTTCAGAGGTTGGGTCGTCGAACCGGTTTGTGACTCACTCTGCTGGCCTGATGGAGGCTTCAAGGCTCTACAAACTAATGCTCCAAAGCCAGCTGATCTCCAATAATGAGAATCGGGCGGAAAAGGTCTGCCTTCCATTAGGAAAACAAATGTACAGCAGATTTTTAAATTGTCTATTTACTAGCACACTAAATAAGAACTTATAGTTGGAGAGAAAAGTTGTCTTGGCGGGAAACGAGCCTCCGGAACGAGAAAAAACCGATGTCATCAGCAACTGAAATGTTTTGTGTTGTCTAAATTATTTAGTTTGTTTTATACAAAGACAAATTAGTTTAAATCCCCAATAGAGATGTGCAAAAGGCAGTAGCATAATCCCACATAATCTCTAAGCATATTCATTAAATTTGGAGAAAAAAAAAGTCACATTTGGATATACCCCTGACAATCCCTTAAAACCGACGACATTGAAGCCGTTTTATCTTTATTTTACCATTTTAAGTTGATCAGAGTTTCTAGGAGCCTCCAAGAAAGCGTGACTTTCTGTTGTACAGGCGCGTTCAGGAGAGAAGTGACGTGACGCGAACGGCACCAACTGGCCGAATAGAGCCAAGCAAAATATTGTGGCTGGTAAAATGTTTGAGTGGCTGCCACTGCGGCAGGTGGGGGGGGGGGGGGGGTAATTTCCTCCCCAGACAAGGACATTTTAAAAATAAATGTGGTGACCTCAATCAGTGAAGTACAAATGGGTTCTCACTGGGTTATTCCAGCAGGATATTGGTCTAAAACAAATGACCAAATCAACACAGAAGTTCAACAGATGAAAGAAAATGTAATTGAACCTTCTCCCATGACCATCTCAGTGGCCAGACCTACATCCTACAGAGAAGCTGCAGGATGAGAGGAAAGGAAAAGAGCAGAAGAGAGGACACGGTTGTATGCCCCAACCTTGTGAAATATTATAATGTGTATTAAAAGCAGGGGCACCGACAACTGCGACATCCTTATGTTAACTTTACTATAACAAATACTAAAAAAATTTATTATTAACGATTGACAAAAGGAGTCACTTGAGCTCCGATGCTGTTCCATTCTTTCCCACATTTCTTTGGGACCTCTCCGCCCCAACATACGCTGTGATCCGCGGGGGAGAAATCCACAATTGCTTTTTGTTCTTTTGCCTTCTTCAAATAAGGTTCCGCGCAAATGAGGGTATGAAGGGGGGGGGGGGTCTGAAACAACAGAGCTGGAGGATGCAAACCACTTCCACTGAGTGAAACGACCGAGCTCTGGTGCCGTGACGTAGATCCTGTAATTGTTAAAAAACTAACAGTGGCAGTGTGCAGGGATCATTGGGGGGGGGGGGGGGGGACCCACCGTGGTAACAACCGTCCGTTAAGTCCCACGGTAACGTCATCAGCATCCAGAAGATGAAGTCATTACTTCAACATAGACGCTTGCGAGGGAAATTCTCTTTGCTGTAGTAATGACCGAACATTAGGGATAATCTCACAGAGGGCGTCGCTCCCCCATTGATCCGACGTCACTGACATGCCGCGGGAAGGAAACACCGAGGGGCGGGGGGGGGGGCACGTTGTCAGGATCTACGACAACAATGGGAGAGTGAAGGATTCTGAAAAGCTTTTGTGTTTTCAGCTAAAACCCAACATTAGGTCTGTTGAACATGAGATCCGTCAAAAGGTCCCCCATAAGGGCCTAAAGTACACGCCAGCTTCAAGTCATAACTATTCAACCAGAACGGCGTAGGACATGTTCTGGTGCGGGTCGGAGCTGAAACGTAATGAAATCGTCACGGAGCGCTGAGGAGTTCGGCTTTCAGTAGGTCACGTCTGCTCGATTTACGGCCGTCTATTCTGCTCTAATGTCTCGGTGTTACAATTTCCTCCGATACTTTTTTTATTTAAATCAGAGTATAATCTGAAGTCAGCTACGCTTGTGTAATATTGATCTGGTCGGTTCAGTGATGAAGGGCTGTTCTGGTGTCAATGAACAACAGGATCACTAAAGGGGCAACTATGATAGGAGTGACATCTTCCCCATCCTCGTTTTTTGGCCAGGGTCAGTGTCCCTACTGGTAGCGTGACGCGACACCTGGACCCTGAGAGGTACCTCCGGTAGTCCACCAGGGTGGCTCATCTATACGAGCCGTTGCCAGAAGGTTTGCTGTGTCTCCTGCTACAGTCTCAGGAGCATGGAGGAGATTCTAGGAGACAGGCATTTGCCCAAGGAGAGCTGGAGAGGACCGTCAGAGGTCGGTAACCCATCAGCAGGACTGCTATCTGCTCCTTTGTGCACGGAGGAACAGGATATGCCCTGCCAGAGCCCTACAAAGGGACCTCCAGGGGCCAAACGGACTTCATGAAGGTGCTCTGAGGGCTTGGCATCCTCTAGTAGGCCCTGTGTTCACTGCCAGGCACCGTGGAGCTTGACTGCCATTCACCAGAGAACACCAGGTTGGCAGGTCCAGCACTAGAGCCCTGTTCTTTTCAGGGCTGGTTCACTCTGAGCTCTTCTGAAAGGATCTGGAGAAGCTGGGGTGAACGTTATGCTGCCTGCAACATTGTTCAGGGAGGATGGGTTTGGTGGTGGGTCGGCGTAGATCTTGGGGAGGCGTCTCCCTTGAGGGACGCACAGACCCCCAGAGGATACATGATGGAACCCTGACAGCCATTTGGTATCTGGATGAGATCCTTACACCCATTGTTGGACCCTGCGCTGGTGCAGCGGGTCCTGGGTTCCTCCAGATGCACAATAATGTGAGAAGCAGGCAGTTCCCAGAGAATGGAGGAATTGAAACCACTGACTGGCCTCCATGTTCCTCTGACCTAGATCCTACAGAACATCATGTTTAGGTCCTCCTCACGCCACCAGGCTCTCCAGGAGCTCAGTGATGCCCTGGTCAGGATCTGGGAGGAGATGCATAGGGACACCATCCATCATCTCATAAGGAGCACGCCCTGATGTTGCTAGACATGCATGCAGCATGTGAAGGCCGTACCATCTACTGAGAACCATTTTAAGTTGCTGTAATCACATGTCAGCAAATTCAGCCAGCCTGCTGCATCAGTTCTTCAGTTTCACTTTGCTTGTGACTTCAGAGTAAGTTCTTCTGTGGGTTGATCATTTTTATTTTCATCAACTAATGCAGCATCCTTTTGATGCAGGGATCAATGAAAAGGGTGGCAGAATGAAGGAGAAAAAAGGAAAAACTGATGGAAAGATGAATGGACAGACAGATGAAAGGAGGGAAAGATGGAGAGGTGGATGATTAAAAGACAGGAGCTAAGATGCAAGTACTGAGTGGATGGTTGGAGTGACCTAAGAAGAGATAAATTAAAGCATGCTGGACAGGTTAGAGGAGATGCATGGACAGACTGATGGATGGATGAACAAATGGAAAGACGAACAAGAGGATGGATGGGAAGAGAGAGAGAGAGAGAGACAGAGAGAGAATGTGGAGGATGAAGAAGGGATATTATTGTAATTAAATGCATCTTTTTTTTTTTTAAATAAAAACTAACATAAAAGCTGCTGATGGGAGAATCTTATTCAGAAAAGAAAAAGAAATCGCCAAACAGACAAAGCAGGGAATTAAATCTGGGAAACCAAACCTTTTCCATCCCTCCCAGACTTGGACAATACACTTTTACAGACGTCTCAGTCCGGTAGAAACCCAGTTGTTAGCTGGATGAGAATGATTTCACGGGATCGGTCACCGCTGGAGTTCCTGAGCTTCACATCCACACAGCATCAGTTGTACGTGAGAACTATGTTGTGGACATACTGGCTTCAGTTGGGATGGAAAGTTGTCAAATATGTCGAACGTTTGCTCCTATATATGTGGAGAGCGAAGCCGCAGCGCTCTGGAAAACGTTTCAGCTATCATACTTGAAGGGGAGCCAACGGCGCTCATGAGCCTCAAGTGGGAAACTAGGCTACAAGAGTTTACTGCCAAAAGTGCTGATCTTCTTTTCTTTTCTTTTTTCGGATGAGAGCACGATCTATGACCGAAGAAAGCTTCTCCGCTAAAGTAATGATGAGAGTCTGTTAAAAAAGGAGAAAAAAGAGAGAAAAAGACAGATGCGGGTGTGCCAAATTACCACTTAAAAAAAAAACATCCACATTTCAGGGCTCCATATTCTCTCTGGCACAAAGTTGAAAGTAAACACCAAAATGGAAACAGATGTTAAACTAGCCGGAGTCGCTCTACGCTGCTTCTATCATCCATGTTTGTCATCCATCCTCTTCGTCTCTGCCACGCTCTTCTTTCCAGGCCAAACGTAACTAGTTTGGGGGGGGGGGGATGCTGGAAAAAAATGGGAGGAAAGCAGCAGGAGTCGAAGCTAAAAACTGTGTTGTCTGATAGCTACAGAACTAGTTTATGTTGACAGACGGCTCCTAAAAAGATCAAAGGGTAATGAAAACACATGGAGGTTAGCAGGACCTCAAGGGAATAATAATAATAATAATATTACTAATAATAATTTCATACTGCAAAGTGTCCAAATTATTCCAATTGTGGGTATGAAGAGCTTCTACGACCAATAGATCTAACAGGAAATCGTTATTGGATACTTTGTCCATAATTAAGCATCCTGATGAGAACACCGCAAATCACAATCTACAGATGAAGCTTTGATACAAACAAGTACACGTGTAGACTTGCTCCGACATAAAATCTAAAAAAGAAACAGCAATAAAACAAACTAAAAAAAAAAAATATATATATATATATAGATGTGATACAGAAGCAGGCATAGTATGCCAGGACAAGGTTTTGGGTAAACAGGCTTATTTTAAAGTGAAAGTAGAAACTATTGTATCCATTTTTATTTTATTTTTTTATTTGGACAGAATTGATTGTGTGGTCGAAAAGTTTTAGTGTGATCAAAGTAACAGTAGAAATATAAAGTCTAGCAATGCAATTCAGGTCCAATTAAGACTAAATACAAGGGTCCAGAAGTAGTCACACCTCTGGCATCATTAGAATTTAACATTTCATTTAATCAAGAACTTTATTTCTGCCAGGAAATATAACTGGTATATCTCAATACGTAATAATAAAAAAAAATTAAAAAACGATTTTGAAAATTAAATAAAAAAATCATTACATTTATCTGCGTTTTTATTTACATCTTATTCAAACTGGCATGTTGAAAATTATTTATGGCATTCTCAATAATCAATAGGAAAGTCTTTATTTTCATTATAGCAGTCATAAACTTAATTTTTTTATGCTTCTGCTGCCATTTTGATAATTTATCTTTGGTAATGAGCTCCAACTCTTTGAGGCTGGAAGGCCTCGTTGCCATCACCCTAATCTTTAGTTCCCTCCACTGATCCAAGCCAGGACTCTCGCTGGGCCACTTTGAAACCTTAATATTACTTCCAGTCAGAGGAAAAGCTGGTAAAATCAAAAGATTAAATTAAACCTAAATCTACGGGGGATGAGGGGTGGGCAATATGGACTTTAAATTGTATCGTGATATATTGTGGTTTTGTTGTGATAACGATAAAAGTGATGATAAAAGACTGTTTACAGCTTCTTGTAGTCTTTTTCAGGTAACTGTGTGGCTTTGACTGCAGGTCAATTATGGCCCAATAAGCACAAGTCCTTAAAAAAAAAAAACATTTGAAAATGTAATATTGAAACAAAATTCAAAATATGTTTCATCCGGACACTGATCGCATAAAGAAGTGTGATTTTTTTATTACCCACCTGCACACAGTAATTGTTTTTTATTATATTTTTGGATTTATTGATATTAATTGATACTCTCTATAAACCAACAGTGGATAAAATAGCAGAAATAACAATCCAAAGCAGTTTTGGGGGTTTTCAGAAAACACTAGTTGGAATTTAGCGTCATCAAGATAAACCCAAATTCGTATAATGATAAGACGTTTTTCACGATAACGATAAAACGATCCGATAAAGGCCCAGCCCTACCGCGGATATTAATAATTCTGAGCTTAGCTGTACCTTTAAACAACAGGGCCAGCATAAAGCAATCAGCCTGATCTTAAGGACAATGATTGGTCAGTATATTTTAACAGAAAGCCTTTGTATCCGACTCTACATCCATGGTGGTTGAACAGATATTGAACCTTAGTCACGCGTACTAGGACACGATCATGGAGGCTGGCTCTTTAAAGAACGGAAACATGTCATCTTTCCAGTATGCGCGGATGAATCCATTCCAATGCAATTTAACTTTATTTGTCCCTGAGGGGTAATTTGAAGGCACAGCGGAGCAGCACAAACATAACATGCACAGTGATTTTTAACACAACTGACAGTGACGAGAGACCTAAACGATTAGCTGTTAGATTCCTAAATAAAACATTTGAATATTAGGTTTTTTTTTTTTTATAGAACTGCTTTAATTTGGCGTGCTCCGATGGCGCAGGGGTAATGGGGACGACTCGTCTACGGAGACATGGCTGATACGGGTTCGATTCCGGCATGTCCTTCCCCCTTATCCTGTCAGCATACTTAGAAAAAAAAGAAATTAGCCAGTAGTGCCACAAAAACCCAGAAACAGAATATTTTTTTTAAAAAAAAGAGCTGTTTTAATTGTAAGGTTTACATAGCTGAGGGTGTCATTTCTTAAAGCTAAAACTAATGTTTGGAGGCGTCCTGGAAAGTGATAACTATAGTTATTTTTTTATTCTTATTATCCTTTGATCTCGTAACCAAAAAGTTAGATTTTATTAAAATAATCAGATTTTTCAGACTACTGCATCAGAAATTTAACTAAACATTCATTTCTAGCTTAGGCGCCGACTCTGCAAAACAGAGTTCCTATTTTAATAATCGCAAGATCAGTGGTGCGGTTTCCCCGTTTCCTAAAAGTGGCCAAATTCCCCCCCACACTGCTCATCTGTGTGTTACGGCAGAGCAAACCCAGCGCTTGTTCGTTACTTGTGCACGCCGGTCTTAACGGGATCCAGGGATGCTGCAGAAGTGTGGATCGTTATCGAGCGTCCTTGCCTTGTTTTCTGAAACGGCAGCCGGCTCTCCAGGCGGGTTCTGCTCTGACTCAGCTCCTCTGGTGCTCAGAACGGATCTAAAATTAGCTCCGTGTGTTGATGTTAAGAAGACACGGGCTTTAAAGGCACCATCTTGCGCTAACAGCACAACCATCTGTCCCAGTTTAGCGAGTTTTGGCTACATCATATCGCTTATTATATGCACTGCATTATGTTCTGCTCAGTTTTAAGGCAACACAACGGTGTGGGAAGTCCCCCCCCCTCCCCAACCTATTTTCCAGCCCCCTGACATGATCTTCTGATTTAAAAAAAAGAAAGAAAGGAAACTTTCTAACATCTGTTCCTCGTTTGGTTGGGGGAGGATGCTCCAGCGATGGAGTGTGAGAGACAGGAAGAAGGGAGATGCTTTCTCAAAACACTGAGGAACCCAAAGCAACCCAGGGGGGCTGAGGGGGAAGGGTTGGGCGAGGACAAACACTAAATCGACACCTTGTATAGGGCTGACAAAGCGAAAGGTGATATTTGAGATACAGTGTGGTTTGGAAAGATAAAAATAAATAAATAAATAAAAAACCAACAAAAACACCTAACCAGCATAGGAGTTCAAAATCAGTCTCTAAAATGACCCACAGATGTCTTTGATAAACAAGTTTGATATTATTATTATTAAACTAAAACTGGACAGATTACTTGAGCTGAAATACCATTACCACTGATATCTCCAATGAACCGATCAGGCTGATCCAGGCCAATGCAAATTTCCGATTTTTTTTCCCTTTCAGGTCTGGCTTGCCAAGTCTAACCTGGACTAATTCCAGTTTTTCTTCACTCGTTCTATGGGTGGACAGAGACACGATGTTGTTGTTTCAGGAAAATGATGTGACTGACGGTCTTTAGCAGACTGAGTCCAAAAAAAAACTCCACGATTATCCTCATTAGAGCATCACATGCCAAGTGCCTATCTAAAAAAAAAAAAAAAAAAAAAAAAAAGTAGAGGTATGCCAATTAATCAGCTGGAGATCCCAGTTTTCAATTGATCAGAATGATGATCAGCAGGTCAACATTTGGAAACTAAAAAAAAAAAACTGAACAGCTTTGAACTTGGATTGCCTTTTTAAGGTTTAATTAAAAGAATATGATTAAACGTTCAGCGCTTATGATGCATAACTGTAATCCTTCTACTAATGAACCTGCAGAACATGTGGCATGGGCCACTCTGGGCCCTTGTTGATTGAAGCTGCACTTTTCTGAAAAGGATAACATTGACTGTTTAACTCTTTCAATTGAAAATGTCTTCTAAATGTTTTAAAAGTCAAAAGGCAGCATCAGGGAATGGCTTTAAAGGTGGGACTGCGCACATTATTAAACTATAATAAACAGCTCCTTAACTTGTGGTCTTTCTGATCAAAGTGGGTGAAACTGTGCCAGATCATCATGAATTTATAGTGCAGTGTAGTGTCATGGCTGTTGATGCAGAGTCACGTTTAATGTTAATGTTCCCAGTCTCTACATAATTTAGGCAGAGGACCATTCAGCCCATTGGGTTCCTCTGCCCCACCAGCAGCCATCCCAGTCTGGATCCGGCTTTCTTAAGGGACAAAAATAGCAGCGCAGCAGGCAACAAACAGCAATCTCCTTACTGCTGATCGCCCCCCCCCCCCCTGCGTAAACCCATTTTTAAAACGGAAACGATCGTCACTCACCTAAAGCGTGGGGAGTCCTTCAGACATTCCTCAAAGTCCACGGTGATTTTCATGTTTGCCGCGGTGAAGTGAGCCCCGCAGACCCGCTCTTTGTGTTCGGTTCACAGGCGGCAATCCAAGCCAAGCGTTTCCGGCTAATTAGCTTGTTCGCTAGCGTCTCTGTTCCTCGGTCGGACCAGCTGGCTCCACTCGGTCACCGCTCCGCTAAGCCAGCTAGCCTCAGAGGCCAGCAGCTACCACCAAGAAGTGGCTGGACGGCGCTCATAAACGGCGCTTTTCCTTGTGTATGAGTCCACCCAAAAGAAGAAGACAGAAACAAAAAAATCGTCCCTAAGCTGTCCCGGAGGCAGAAGTCAGCACTGGAAGCGGAAAGTGTCGTCCAGTGCCTCTATCATAGCAGTCAGCGGGGGGAGAGGAACGTTTCTCCAACAGATCCACACACAAAGATCGTCTATATGTGAGAGACTGCTCACCGACCGGGGAAATGGGCCAACAACACACAACAGGGACACTATCAACCCTATGTCATTAAAAACTAAAATTGTTAATGTTAATCTACATTGTGCCATTTTTAAATAAACATAATTCAGGTGCAATGTGGTCAATGTGAAAGATTTCTAGCAATATTTATATTTAGTTTTTCGTGTGTCGGCGTGACAATCGTTTACGTTCGTTACGCAAAGCAGTAAGATTCCTGTGTTGATATAATCTTTGAAATGCAACATAACCGCCGGTACTCTTGTATAAAGCTGTGTTTGCACAAACGGGAAGGCAAAATTCAAACATCGCATAGAGAGAGAGAACTATTTATTTCTTGGACCAGCGATTAAGAATTAAAGTTAGAGTCATACGTCTTTCTGTAAATGCACAATCTTTGTGTCAGTTGACAGGAGCTTCCTGATCCTTAAGAATGGACCCAGGACCCGCTATCAAGATACTCCTAATCTGCGTTTGTGTGCTTCTGTGCTCTGACAAACGATAAAACCACAGCATAAATATTTTTGGACGTTCTGGCTAAAACTAAGTGCCACGTCGTTTGTGTTTAATAGGACGCTTTCGTTCTTGGATGTAATCAAGTTCACGCTTATCCCATGTTGGACCAGAAGGAACCCTGGGACGAGACAGTGTAAGAGCGCCATCTGGTGGTAAAGGCTACATTAGCAACAGCGCAGTAAACGCTGCTGAACTACTTCCAGTAAAAACTACACAACTGTCAATAAAAATTGTGGGATTTTCTATGTTTTTAAACTTCTGTTTCAACAGGCCAGATCTTCTGGGGGTGGGTGGGTCATAATTTCATACAAAAACAACATGCCTTTAAGAATAGATGTTTTGCTCATTTATATATTGTCTCTGATCAATTCAAAACAGGCATTTATTTCCTTCAAACCTCCAAAAGGAAACGCATATCACAAAAGTTTTTTTTTTTAACAATGTTTAATGATGAGGGGAAAAAAACAAAAACAGTATACACAATATGATGATTAAGAACATGCAGACAGGAAGAAAAGAAAAAAAAACATGGCTACAATACCATTTTTGAGAGGCAGCACAGCCATAAGGAGACACACCAATCAGATGGTCAAAGATTTTAATTTTCCCTTTTAAGCTATTTTTGTAAACATTTTTTTTTAAACTTTTTGCCAATTTAGTAAATGCATCACAACGAAGAAATCTCGTTTCCGGTCCAATAATGCAAACTAAAAGTATTTTGATGCATTTGCTAGAGTGTATTAAAAATCAGATAAAGGTTCGTGACATTTGCTATGGCGTATAAATGGGGATAATTTTGCAATTTGTTTATTTTCTTCCTTTTGCCGGAACCAGCAGGGGGAAAAAAAATCGGATTGGCGCATCCCTAGGTTAGAGGGCTGCATAAACATCTGCCAACCTTAGAAAACAAACAGTAGGGTGCAAGTAATGCCAAATAAAAGAAATGAACGAGGCAAAAAAAAAAAAATTAACATTGAGAGAAAAGTATCATGGAGCTTGTTCACTGAACACGCATGTATATTAAGTCATTAGAGGCACGTTTGTCAGATAACCACCTTCGGGGTGATCCCTGTCAGTTGTTTTTCTCCTTTTTCGGAAACGAGAAAAAAAAAAAAAAAAGTCATCTCCGCTTCTCTAAGATTCACATTTTCACCCCACAAGTTTAGTAATCAAAACAACAATATTGTCAAAAATCTCCAAAGACAATCCAGCTTTGATAATTCAGTCCACGCGCTTTAAGTGTGTTTGTTGGTTTGGTTCAAAACACGGGGAGAACATTTTTAATTATGAACACAGACTTTGGCAGGAGTCACGCTTTTAGCTACGACATACTGTATTTGCACAACACAAAGCTCAAGATGTCGGGTCGCAGTGGGGCGTTTAAGGGCAACAGGAAAATAAAAGAGATCAACGTAAGATATCCTCGTAATTCCTGCATGCTTCCCCCCCCCCGTTCCACACACTTCGTTTCTGTGATTAAGTGAAATCGCAGCATGCGCGGCCTACAATCCTACAGTCAACATCGGCGTGACTGGCTTTTCTCTTTAAGACTATAAAGCAGTAACACCGTCAACACGTGGCTGAACCCCGAAATAAGCTGTAGTGGTTTGAACTCCACCTCCAACATCCTCCGACGTGAGTCAGTAGCATGGAAAACATTTCTCGCCACGACGATCCTGAGCGGACCAAACGCTGAAGCATTAAAAACCGAACCGCAGAGCGAAAGCCAGGTTAAAAACAAACGCTTCACAACATTGCCGTGACTTCACTTCAAATAACTTACTAACTTTGTTTGGCCCAGCTCAGACAGTCCACCTAAGAAAGCGCTGTTCTCTTCAGCTCCATCAGTAGCACATCCCATAGTAGCAGCCCTTTCATACTGTCGGAAAAAAAAACAAATACTGGGCGATCTTACAGGGAGCCGAGAAACACACGGATAAACTGATCAGCTTCTCCTGTCTTATTTAAGAAAACTATCTTGAAAGGATGAAAAAAAAAAAAAAAAAAAAAGACGATTCCAGTGAATGAAAAATGTACCTCGAGATGTTCGGTTCTGCGACAGATGAATGTAAACGTGAACCGAGGTTGTGCGCGTGTGTGATGATTCCTCACACCCAAGTAAATAAGAGTTTTTAAAAAGATGAGAATCAAAGAGAGACAATCAAGAAGCTAAATAAGTAAAATATTTCTCCTTGTAGGGTGCTTATTATTTTTGGTGATACAATTTGGACTAATATATTCCCCAAACTTTTAATTCTAACATGCCAATACTGTCTGAGGAGCAGCCTGGTTATGTCAGCGGTTGAACTACTTCTAAAGACACGAACTGATGGGAATCGAACGCAGCAGTGTGATCGGTCACAAAGGGGAACGGGACCCGAGTTACGGCCGGTGAAACCTCCGTCGTGTCCCAGAGAACGCTTCAGAGAGGCGGCCGGGTTTCCCCTGGCCTCTTCCACAACCAACAGGCTGTTTGTGCCAGAATAACCTCCAGCTTGTGTGTTTGTTGTTTTTTTTTGTTTTTTTGTTTTTATTCTTATTTTTAAAAAGGCCTTGATCCTCCTTTTCGGGCCTGAGTCATATATTCTTCAGTGCGACGTCAGTCCAAGAGAGATGTGAGGAGAGCATTCTTGGCAACAGGAGAGGGAGGAAGGAAAAGCAACAGTCCTCATATAAGTGCTGGATTTATTCCTGGAGCTGAGAAACCATTTTTTTTTTTTATTAAGAAAAAAAAAAGAGGCTATATTGCACAGTTTTATGGACTAGTGGAGACGAAGAGGTGACCGGTACTCTTATTGGCTGTTGGGAGATGTTACACAGGTAGTGAAGCGGTGTTTGCTGCATGTCTCGGCTTTCGGTCACAGATCTGATCGGCGGCGTCTCGCTGGGCCTCGATCTGACGCGGCGCTGACGGCGGGAGACGTCCTCTATGACTCCAGGGAACCGGCTGGAGGGGAGACAGGCAGAGCAATGGGAGATGCTTGATTGAAACGTACATTATTTAGTAGGGATTCACTAAACGATTGCCCGCTACAGAAGCAACGCAGGGATGCTTTTATCAGGGCGCTCGGCGGGCCGCGTGCATTTTAATTCACACTCGCTGACCACGGCACGCCGGAGTCATGATGGCAATGACTTATCGCTCTAATGGGCCGAGAATATAATCCACGGGAGGCATAAACGGACCGTAATGAAATCTACACTGATGAAGATGAGCAAACCCATTATGTCCGATCAGTTTTACTCAGCCCTCACACGCTTTGTTTTAAAGAATTGATCTAATGTGTAAAGGAACCAAGCATCCCTCTCCTTACCTTCCTGTGGCGGGTCTACAGTGATCTCCTCCGTCTCCTCCCTTGGGTCCTCTGTCGCATCCCTCATCTCTTCGTCCTCATCTTCGTCTTCCTCCTCTTCCTCTTCCAGCTCATTGGCAATGAGCTGGCGAGCCAGCTTTATGTTCAGGCCCTCATTATAGTGCATCTTCCTCATCATCTGAAAATGCTTCTTCTTGGCTGAAAAAAATAAAAATAAAAAGGTGAAAATATTTTCAAACAAGTGCGTCGTAATAGTACCGCTTGAGCAATTTCCCATTTTGTCACCTTGCACCACTAAGGTGGGGATGGGGCTTTCCTCGCATTTTGCCTGCAGGCCAAACAGTTGAGTTTTGGTCGCATGTGACCGGGACACCTTCTTACATGTTTGCTGTCCGGCAAACTTAAAATGGAAATTCTTTCTTTTTGCCACTCTTCCTCATCAAGGCCAGATTAGTGGAGCGCAGGACAAATCCCTAAACCATACCACCATACTTTTTTCTTAGGTTTTGTTATTTGAAAAAAATAAAAATAAAAATTGCTTCTGGCTGACATCTGCTGTTTCGGCAGTGAAAGAGAAAAGACTTTCCAACTTACCCCCTCTTTACCTTCTACAACTGTTTAAGCTGCATTAAACAACACGTTTAATGCAGCATCAAATATATTGCAGGCACTGAGAGACTGAACGCATGGTATTTAAATAATCAGCCAACCTTTATAGCAGTCCACTTGGTTTCCTGGGATATGCACAGTGCGTACAATCAATCTGCAAGAAGGATAAAGCTGCCATATATTGTGCAGCCCTTGTAGCCGGTGTATTGCAGATGCTTGTTTGATAAAACATAAGCTTTATTGTTGAAGCAGTGTTTATATTTGTTGGGATCTGGCCGTATGCAGTGATAGATTTATACATTTTAAAACACCATTTTCACTTTTATCTTTCTCGAAACACGTAAAAGCTTACCATGATAATTAGTTTCAAATCCATCGCCCATCCCAGTTGCAAATATGATATTTAGCCAGCTGGATGGTCTTTACCTGTCCTAAATGCACACTGTATGTATATTTTAGTTGCCAACATGCTAAAGCTCATAGAAAGCAAAGAAAGCTCCTGGAAGGGATATTATGATGGGACAATAGCCAGGAAAAAGCACGTTAATCATCACTGATGTTGGCATTGCAACACTCAACAATAGTAGCGCTGTTACATATTTTCCTGACATTCTGCAGCTGTTTTCCCAGGTGTTTGATTCACGCAGGGTAACTTATGTTGTGGTCAACCTAACCTCAGGTTGGAGCTATGCAGCAACGTACAAACAAAGACTATATGAGAAAACTGAGGCAGCACATCGATGCAGTTGTTACGTCCGGTTTTTACAACAGCCTAGTTTGTTGCGCCATGGAGCTTGCATGTTCTCCCTGTGCATATGTGGAGTTCACAGTCCAAAAACATGATTAATTGGTGTCTCTAAATTGCCCTTTAAGTGTGAGAGAGTGTGGATGGTTGTTTTTCCTGTGTGTTTACTGTGATGATCAGAGAGCAGGCTGACACCCGGACCCGCCGTCTGCGCTGCGGGTTCAGGCGTAGTAATCTGTGTCACCGCTCGCATGTGGAATCTAGTTAAGGTGATTAAAGCCGCTCAGTTAGTCTGTGTTGGTAACAGACAGACTGAGTAAATCACCGTCTAAATACCTGACAGTAATCACACAATAGCTAGGCATTATTTGACGACTCTTTCATAAAAGGCATTAAATGGATCAGGGAAAACAGATGCTGCCAACAAATGAATCGAAATCAAACTGGGTGAAGAAATCCAGCAATCCCCTAAACCGCCCGCACTGCCATCTCCCTCCAGCAGGTGGCATTAGCTGGTCCAGCATGTACTGAAGCTGCAGCTGTGATGCTGAGTGATATCGACTTGATTTGCAGAGCTTCCAGGTTAACACCCCCCCCCCTCTCTTCCAGATATAAATCTGAAACACAGGCGAGCGATCTGAGAGGATTATTTCTGTGAAAGTACAGCGAGGGAGAATGCCGGCACCCTATCCACCCCCCACCACCACACACAGTAAGCTTCATCATGAGTTCGAGAGATGCGCGTCTGCGAGCACGCACGCAGATGGACTGGTTAAAATCCTGCTGACACAGCGCGGCTGTACAATGGCTGCGTCTTCGTCAGGACAGCACAGGAAAGGTCAAAGGGAGCACAGAGGACACTTGGGGACTTCTGCGATGGAGTCCTTTCCTGCTAACACTCCGCTGGGCCACCCTCACAGCTGTAGAGGACGCTTTTTATTGAGACCGTGGGTATAAATAGAAAGGTGAACTGTGTGGGCGCCCTTGATAAGATGGAAAATGAAACCAGTAACTACAGATACTGATCCAGGTTTTTATCATTTACCAGCAATATGGTGCAAAACCATTTATTCCCCCCTAAACTTTTCCCCATTATGTCACCGGGATAGGCATGCACCGTTGAACTCTAGATACAACATATAGTCCAGTAAGTATATTACTATAGATGCATTGCAGTACATAGACAAAAGGCATAAATGTTATTTTACAAAGCTACAAAGCAGTGCATCAATGTGAAGAGGCGGCAGACTTGTACATAGTTTGCAGTTTTAAGGAAGAAATGCAATCGGGACATGCGTTTGATTTAATCGCCTTCAAGTCTGGTACCCATACATAATCTCAGTTTACAAATGTCTTCCTTTTCTGTCAATGAATCCCAAAATGGATCCGACATATAAAGACTACAGAACTTATGACGCGTCCAAAACGTTATCTGTAAAAAAAAACAACAACACTGCACTTCACCCTGAACACACCGTCCCCATAATGAAACACGGTGGGGCGCCGTCATAGATGGAGGTAAATGCAGCGCAATTCTTTAAGGAAACCTGTGATAGGCAGCAAAATATTCAACACAGAAGCAGTCAGTCAAAGTGCCGATTGAAATCCAACTTGAGAATCTCTGACAGGACTAGAAGACCCTTTTTCACAAACGCTTTCCATTCAATTTAGCTAAGATCAAGCTAATTTGTCAAGAAAACTTGATGTTTGGGTAGCAGCATCAGTGACTTCAAAACGCTCAACATACAGATAAAAAAGAAGGCTAGCTCTGATCTGGGGGCTGCGCTGAAACCTCTAGAGACGATTGTCCAAACAAGGAGGGCTGCACGATATTAGATAACCGTTCGATGGAGATAATATTGGCAAATACTGCAACAACGATCTCGGTCAGGATCTCTGCTTTCTTCTCTCTTTCTCATCTGTGCTTCCATCGCTCTGTGGTCTTCGGCATTTGGGCCGATGGCATTTGTTTCACGCAAACTAGCATTAGCATTATCACGTTAGCATGCCACAAATGCAAGTTCCTAACACTAAGAGGATGTCAGCCAACGATTATTGCACTATCCAGGAGACTGTAATACAACAACGGAGGGCTTTCAGTCAGAGGTTTCATCAGATCCGCTGTAACACTACACCAGCTATAATCCTGCCCGCACCCATCGCCATCTATTATGACTCTTTGTAGAAAGATTGATGGGTCATGTTTCCACAACACTTCATTCCCTCTTTGGGATAAGTCATTTTTTTTTTTTTTTAAATCAAACTGAACGTACAAAGCTTGTAAACATATACTCCAAAAGATATGAAGCTTAAATGTAACAAAATGTAGTTTAAAAAGCATTTTTGGGGAGAAAATACAAATGCATACTACACTTTTCAGATCTTTATTTATAAACAGAAAAAAAAAAGAAAAAGAAAATGAGGCATCCTTTTGCTCTCACTTCACAACTTGTTGGTCTACACCAAAAAAAAAATAAAATCGCTTTATTACGAAAAAAATTACCGCATTGACTGAAATTCAAAACAAATGAGACCATGATCTCATTGTGCGTGTGACCAATTAGAGAAAGAAAGCTCACCTTGCTCTGCTGGAGTCAGCTCCTCTTCCTCCTCCTCCTCCTCCTCGCTGCTCTCTTCCTCTCCTTTCATGAAGCGTGGCTCCGTCCCCTCCGCTGCCTCCAGCCTGAAGAACAAAGTTAGAGGAGCCTTAAACGTGTCCTTGAAGCACGTCGACGCTAACCTCCAACATCAATGCAGAGAGATCAAAGCACTCACAGCTTACTACAGAAACGCGCGTTGGAGCCGGACCTTAGAGAATAAACGTCAGCGTAGACAGTGGAAATGTGTGCGATGACGACTCAAACAAGGGATAAGAATAACACGGGCCACTATTCTCACCTCTAAGACCCACTAAGAACATTAATTAAATGAATAATGGTTTATGGCTGAGTGGATGGTAGTGAAGCGCCTCAGGGAAGCTCCTCTTTGCTGCTGCTCTCCCAACCAGCTGCCACGAGTCCCTCAGGGTGGCGAGTGTACATTTCACTGGAGTTCCAGCGCACACCGATAATTGCGTCTGACGGGGTTAAAACTGGACGGGGGGGAAAAGTGTAGACAAGACGTAGAAGCGGAGCGGGAGAGACGAACGATGGGAGAGGAGCAGCAGTCGTACGGGACCGTCTGATGAGTTTAGCGTAAAACAAGAGAGGGCATTCATTACAAAAGCAAACAAAAGCAGCTAATTGACTTGCAGGCCGGAGGCTAATCACTACGCTCTGTGTAACATACATACTGCCTCGTCCAATCCAAGCTTTAATGCACTTATATAATAAGCACGATGGCCCAGAGCAAAAACACTCCTCAGGCTCCCATTTACATCCTGATGGGCTGCTTGGAGTGACAGATGAATGTTTCTTGGATTATTAGGATCTAAACTTTCAGAACTGATTATAAAAATTATGACCAAAAAAAAAAAAAAAAAAAAAAACAAGATTCTTTGTAGGGTAGAAGTAGAGTTGTTAAATCTGTAAAAAAAATCTGTTCTGAAGGTCTTTTTGATCATGGCAGCAAAAGAAAAAGGGAAATAGAAACATCTAAACTGTTTTAACATTTAAATCAACATCAACACAGTCCAGCATGTAAAACATGTTCAGGACCGTTTTTGTTTTTCTCACATCGCTGGAATGCAGGCAAACATTTATTGATCTGCACTCATTTTGGCTCCATGCAGAAACAGAAAAAACACGTTTAAAAAATATAATAATACAGAGCAGTCACACCGAAAAAGAGATAACATGGAATCTCAAAAATGTGACAAGTATTTGCCCTGATATCCTCAAATAAAATCCAGCGCAATCAACTGGCTCCAGAAGTCGCTTAATAAACAGAGTTCATTCTTGCAATGTCGATTATCAAGAAGTGGAGTATGACAAAACTACCAACCTACAAACATGGCTGTCTACCTAAACTAACAGGTCAATCAAAGGGAGCACCAAGAGGGCCGTGGTAACTCTGGAGGAGCTGCGGAGATCTGGAGCTCTGGTCGAAGAGTCTGTCAGCAGGACAACTAGGAGTTAAGCACAAACCCAGCGGCATCATACTTGTTCTCCAGGAAGGAAAGGTGGGGCTGGTCAGAGTTGATAGATGAATGTGGCTAAATTCAAGGCAACCCTAGAAAGAAAAGCTGTGCTATGCTGCAAAACAATTAAAAACTGGGTTGTAGGTTCACCTTCCAGGGGAACAACGATCCCAGAGCTATAAATTAACTTTAGATCAAAGCATGTCGATACGCTAGAATGTCCCAGTAAAAGCTCAGACCTAAGTTCTTTTGAGAATCTGCCGCAACACGACAAAATTACTTTCACATACTCTCTGGCTGAGCTTCAACCGTTTTGAAAAGAAAAATTTGTCCAAATTTTACTCACTAGATTTGGAAAGCTTGTAAAGAGCTACCCGAAAAGACTTAAAGCTGTAACTGCACCAAAATGCCTGGACCTCTTTTCTGCTGCTTCTCCTCTTTGGTGCATTGCTCGTCTTTGTTTTGGACCTGTGACATATTCCTACCAAGCCACCCCCTCTGCCCACCTGGCTCATCACTGCGGCTCCTTGACGAGTCGCTGCTGACTCAGTTACTGCGCACCTCTGGGATTTCACAGGAGAACGTCCCAACTCTGTCTGCTTTTGCATTACTTGTGAAGCTTCTCGTCTACTTGCCTTTCAGCGTGCACTAGTACGAGAGCTGTTTCTCTACAGTTTATAAGGAGTCATACCTTAATTTATAAGTGAATGCTTTAATAAAAAGACAGATGTTTTGATGTACTGCAGTATCACAGCATTCCTGCATCCCTGTTCTCACAGCCTTTTCAATGAATACAGAGGAGTGTTTTTTTATTTTTTTAGAAAGACTGATATGCCCAGACCAAAGCAAGCAATTTGTAAAAGAGATATTGATTAAAGAAATTATTGGGGCCATAATTCTTCTGAAATCCAGCAAAGACCGAGGCCTGAACGGGTTTTTAATCAGAATTTTATGCAGTAACCCCGATTTTTACAACACATTTTTAACTAGGTTTTAACAAGAGCAAGACACTCCCCTCCTGGAGAGAAGCAGTAATTTCCCTCAATCCAAAATTTTACGGAAGGTAATGATAGCCTTGAATGTGGCGATTTTAGACCAATAAGCGATTTAAATCAAGGCTATACAAGTGTTACTCATAATAACCAAACGTATGGAACTGTTTATAAAACGACTGATCAGCAGAAATCTGACAGGACTTTTTTTTGCCAGCGCCAAAAAGCATCCACATAAATCCACACACATGACATGTAGCTGATCATATTGTGAATATTAATAATCATAATATACAGGACCCGTTAGTTGGATTGGGTGTCAAACCAGCCTTTGATTGTGTCTTTTGGTCATTTTTAAATCAGGTATTGGAAAGACTCAACTCTGATGGAAAGACTAATTAAAGCAGTTGTAGATTTATGATAATCCGAAGGCAGGAGTTGATTAGGCTAGAAAGAGACATAAGGCAGGGCTGTCCTATCAACCCTATTTATTTGGCCCTTTAGCCAATGACTTATCCAAAATCAACATAAAGAGAGGAAGAAGTCAAAAAATGTCATTATTTGCAGACGACATTTTGCTGTTTATCTGACCCGGGACACTGTTTTGAGTATTTAGTTTTACTATTGAAATAATACGGTTGTTCCACCGGGTATCAATTAAACATTTCAAAAACTAAAGTATTGTGTTTTGGGTACAGTCCATCCAAACAAATTACAAAAAAAATTAAATAAATACTTTAAATCCCTTTACAGTGGGAGGCAGAATCTATTAGATATTTGCTGGTAAACACACCAAAACTAACAAATCTGTAGTCTATAAACTTCCTTCCTCTTTAAGACTATCAAAGACAATGATATAGAGATGGGAGGCCATCTCTCTCCTTCATTTTGGTCATGTGGATTCATTCAGTCAAAATGAATATCTTACAATAAAGACCGCTTATTTCAGTCTCTGTCAGTAGATTTATCTTAACCAATTTCAGGGGTGGGATAGACTTCTTTCAAGATACATTTTGCAGGGCAGGAGATCTAGAATTAAATATAATGAATAAATACAAAAGTGTTGTCACGACACCAACATTTTGGTATTGGTGCCAACATGTATTTCGATACTTTTCAATACTTTTTCAAATAAAAAAAGAAAACACAAAATATCATTACTGAGTCAAAAGTGCATGGATCGGGCCACACTTAGGCAATTTTTAATTAATTAGGGGATTAAAGTCATAATATTACCAGAATAAAGCGGTTATGATGTGAGAGTAAAGCTGTGATATTACCAGAAAAAAAGCTTCTATTATGAGAAGAAAGCTTCGATCAAGATCTGAGGTGACTTGATCAGCTCAAACAAACTACAGACACAGCCTGAGACAAGCATTTTAATGCAGGGTAACGACTGCTCTCTCTTCAAGCAGACATTCTTTTCAGTGAAAAAATAATTGTATTAACATCCCGCTTTGGAGACCAGGGCAGGATCAGCGGCAGCTTTGCACGTGTGATTCATTCGCAATGTGGACACGCAGTGGAACGGGTCTCCTTCGCCAGGCGGGCTGCAGGCTGCAGCAGGACGAAGCTCTGAGGAAGGTGGGAGGGGCGGGGCTCACAGCAGCAGCACTTACTGCCCACTAAAAACAGTGAACTGCAGACCGGTCGATACTTTTACGTGTTGTCAACAAAGTCTCCAACAACACAGAGAAAAGTTGCTAGATTTGTTGCTAGTCGCTTTTCTGAAAAAGTTACTAGAGGGGTCTGAAAACTCACTAGAACTAGCGACAACATTTTGACACCTACCCAGAAGTCTTTGTCAATTCTGGTGGCTCACACATAGGCAACCTATAGTTGGAGCACTAAACACTCAACTCAGTGGACAGCAACATCAAGTTTACCAGAGGGGATGCCAAGATTAACATGTTGCTCTTTCTGGACTGTAAACTGAGGTTTACCGGAAGCCCCCCACACACAGACATCACCCACTGGAACACAAACTCTCTGTTATCAGATTTCTGATTTTATCGGGTGGACAACATTCTCTCTGCTACAGAAAAACAAAAACAACACAAGTACGTCAGGAAACCACTGCAAGCTTGTGGTTATCAAAACAGGTCATCTGTCAAGTTGGCTGTCAAAACTGTCTGAAAAAAAAAAAAAAAACGACGCCCTGCGTCTAACGCAAAGGAAAAGACAAAGACGCAAGACCATTGTTATTCCATATGTGTCAGCAGGTTCTGAGAAACCCAAGAGAATTTTCTCAAAATACCCGTAAATTTCAAACCTAATAACACGGTCAGACAAAAAAATGGTTCGCCCCGAAGACAGAAGACCCAAACCACAGCTTCCAGCCATTTCTACACCGGTCAAAACACGAGTAAAGTTAGCCCGAGCGGGGAGGAGCCGAGGCGGGCGAGCCAAAGGAAGTACGGTCGGTGGAACTGGGGCTAAAAACTCCTGGATAGGTGTCAAAACGTTTTCAGAAAAACTGAGCGAATGTTCAACTGCCTCTGATATAAGCTACAAGTTTGTTGTCTTTATTTTTACTACTTCCTCTGGGGACTCAAGACCATTGAAAATACTACATTTCAGGTTACTAACCCTGACCAAAGCAGTAATCAAAGCGGCCTAACTATCCAGATATCGGATACAGCAGTCCTTTGTGATTTTGATCAAACTGACATTGTGATGACAATTACCATTTGATTTTTATCCTTCAAAACCAGGATAATGTATTACTCTAATGTGTTATAAAATTGACTGAGTTAAATTTTTACCTAAAGGAAATAGCGAATCTGTGACTTTAGAGAAAAGCCATCCTTCTTACTCATTTAATATTTTCTTTCAAGTAGTGGAGTGTTACCGCAAGTCATCAGCTCATCTGGGCTACCTGAGAACAGAACCCATTTTTCTTAATACTAGATTACCTTGAAACAACTTTGTGGTTCTGTTTCCATTGCCCGAGCATTTTCGCATATGATTTCTTTTTTCTGTCTCCATGGGTCACTGTTTTCATCCTTACTTTGAGGCCAGGTCATCAGGTGCGAGCCCTCCGGCGTGGCCGTCTGAGTCACTTAGTGCCCCCTCGTCATCGTCATCCCCAACCATCCTGAGGACAGAAAGACAAAAAGCGGAGAAAGGCACCCAGAGAGGTCAAAAAGAAGAACGGAGAAAGCCGAGGGACAGGTGAAAAAGATAAAACTAATATGGCACAAATTTACAAGAAAAGCAAGCCAAGGCCAATTCAGAGAGGAAGTAAATGTGTTTAGTTTAAATCTCATGGAAGAAATTCCAATTAAATCTAATTAGAATTCAATTCAACATATTGTGATCTGAGTTGGCCGGTAGACATAAAAATCAACCGGCCAAAGTAAGTCTGACTGACTCCCGCTAAATATCTCCACATAATCCCGCTACGTAATTAGCCTGAGCTACATGCTAGTTGTTAGCATACGGACATGACGTAGTTGCTGTAGTTCTCGCGTCACGTGTGCGAGTGTTCGTGTACGTGAACGTTTGTTGTCATACGAGCTGACAGCGGAGGACCATAAAGAAGCATCCGCCCAAATGATGACTGGAAAACACAATTTATTTGGTACATTTACTTGCCTTGTGGCAGCTAGCCCTCTGAAATGTACTCGCCAAACGGAAAACGCGTGGGTTGTTGAACCTTCGCTAAGCTAATCTGCCTCAAAGACAACCTGGATGGACCCTGGTGCTTCATAGTGGGAGGATGCTAAATGTTTTCCCCTTGCTGGACACCCCCAGCGTTTTGTTTCAGTCATCACTTTCTCTGCCAGTCATATTTTCTGTTAACTTTAAATTAGACGGCAGAAGTTCTCCATTTTTGTTTGCTTTTTTTTTTGTCTACAACAGTTTTCAGTAATAATCATCAAAAGCAAAAGAAACAAACACTTGAAATATATCAGTCTGTGTGTAATGAATGAATGTAAATATACCAGTTTAACTTTTTGAATGGAATTACTGAAAAAAAGTAACCTTTTCACGATATTCTAATTAGAGGACTAGCACCTGTATTATTTGACGTTAACAAAAGCTGAAAACATAAAACATGTCCTAGATATTAAAATAAAGAAGACACTGTGACGGGTGCTCAGACATTAGGCTGGATATTATGAATACATCAGAAAGCTTTGAACCTGTTATAAGGTGTGCTGGGTTCGTCTATCTTCATCAGGCCGTAGTCCTTGTCAGGAGGATGGTACGTCGCCAGGATGTTCATCTCATCCCATTTGGCCGACTTCTTTCTGTCAAGAGATCAGAGACGAAAAGTGGAAGCGGTGGTTAGAAAAGAAGGGCCGACACAGACGGCCACCATCCGCTGCACAGAAACCTCCGGGGCCAAACAGAGTCCAGATATAATCTAGAGCAGAACGTGGCCCAGTTTTGAATAAGACTGCGTAAATTTAGGAACACAGATATGTCACTGGCACAAAAAAGTAACAACTTACAGGGTGAAATACTTATTTATGTTTCTGGTTAAAGGTCAAACAACAATCAAAATAAATCGTATTTTTCCAATATTCAGCACATTTATATTCTTTTTTTTTTTCCTTACCATCGAGTTGAATTGTTTTTTACGGCTTAGGACAGCATCTCTGCCCTCTTAAATCTCTTCAAGCTAAGCTACAGCAGCTACTACCCCCCCCCCCCTCCCTCCCCGACGCGGTCCATGGAAAAGGTTGCGAGAGTCACGGGAAACAGGAAGGCAGTGGGGGACGGGAGAAGGTGCCAAATCCACCGCCTGCTGCCTGTAAGCCCTGAGCGAGCGTCCTCTCAGCATCCCGGCTGATCAGGCCAGGATGAATAAAGCTAAAACTCTGTCGGCAGCAGCTCAAAGAAGAGCTTCGAGCTGAGAAAAGACCCCTTATATATATATATATATATATATATATATATATATATATATATATATATATATATATATATATATATATATATATATATATATATTCCAGTCATGTATATTTGGCACTTGTAAACCAGAATCTGTAGTTGTACAGACATTTTTTCCCCACATTGTAATCCACAATGTCTGAGAATTTTATCCATTAAGAATTTATGTGCAGGTAAAAAAAAAAAAGTATCTTTTTTCTAAACAATTACACAAGTTACAAGCTTTTTGTAACTTTTAGGACATTTCTTCCAGCTGTATGACTTTCTGATTAGCACAGTTATTTTATTTAGACGAAAAGATATCTGGTGGTCCGTTCCGAGTTTCGACACCTTTGGTTGAAATCGAAGCATATCCACGTGTTCGAATGGCCCAGTTAAAGTCCAGGCCTAAATCCATCTTAGAAACTGTGGCAATAATTCACACAGCCTCAGCGTCTCTACATGGGCAAAACTGGTGGACACAAACCAAAAATGACTATAAAGGCGGCTCGACAAAGTAGAGAGACAAAGCTCAGGGGATATCAATACTAGAGCAAGGCGCTGTTAAAAAGGCACGCTAGGCCTCACTTGTGTTTGCTGCCATTGTTTTTGGTTAAACATCATGAACCAGAAACCTCTTTTCCAGTTAAACTGCTGCTGCCCCTTTAATGCTATTCACCATAGCAGCGAAAACACAATGACGGGGCATCTGCAACACAAAAAAATAACAATCCTGCCCAACTACTCGTAGACACTAAATATAGAGCTTACTCTCTTACGTGATGAGGTCTGCCTCTCCAGGGTGGTCAACGGCTGGTGACATAACACTACAGGAAAACTCATTAACTAGAGTGAGTCCTCTCTGAGAGCTGAGCTGCACTATCGGGTAGCATTGTCGGCGTACGGCGAAGAAAGGTCAAGCCCTGCGCCCGGCACAAAAAAAAAAAAAAAAAAAAAAAAAAAACACTGCACCCGCACAGGAGCAAGCTGCTTATCATAATGCACAAAATATGCTGTTTCCAAAATACTGCGACCAGCCAGGGGAGAACTGGAGCCAGGCCGAGCCAGAGGGAAGAGCTCATCAATTTCACATTTCAGCCTCCCGTCTCGCTGCAAGACTCTGGTTAACTGGCACAGATTCCATCAAATATGAAGTATTTCTTGGTCCGCTTTAAATATTTTAAAGGAAGCTCATTTTTCTGACATATCGGCAACTCTAATTCACAAAATATCAGCGATTTTATTATATTTAGTAACAGACGATTACTAAGATCAGTCTAAGGTCTGTTGAAGTGCATTTGTTCAGGGTGTTTTGGGATTTTCTTTTTTTTTTTTTAGAAGCTGCTCTAAGAAAAACCCATTTGTGAAAGAAACTGCTATATTTCTGTTATTACAAAAATTATCTTCTATAGCAAAGTAATCACATACTTTTTACTTTCTGTCCAAATTTCCTTTGTTTCTCGTCAAAACAGAAACTATGTTGCCCACCTCAAATAACCTTTGTAAAGTAAGCCGTAAACGCTGCCTTTCTTGGTCAGATTATGGAAATTCGCTCATACTGCTCACCGCAGAGAGGAGCGGTTCGGTTTCATGGAGGCAGACATAAAAAATGCATCACTAAGTGTGACACTTACAGTTCACCATTAAATAAATAAGAGCAGACAGCTTAATTCATGGAACGTGAAATAAACCCGACTTGGCCCTGAACCGTCGCCGGGGTGTGGAGTATTAACGCGCCACTGATTTGACGAACATGAGATGCAACTCCTGCAGTTTGATGCACTCGCATCCATTCACAATACGGCCTTTACTGTTTTGGGCGGCTGCTTGAAATCAGTCGCCCAAAACACTTTACATTTACTCACCAACTCGGCTCCGTGACAACCCGTGGTGTTTAAAACTTAAGTCAGACAAAACACAGAGGTTTAAGAAGGTATTTCAAAGAAAAGTATATTTTCTACGACATTTTGGTTCACTCAGGCTGCCAGAGATTATGGCGAAGTGGATAAAATAAGGCTGAACCGAGTACAGCGAAGTTGCCTTGCTGGGTGGGCGATATTTTTAGGCTGAATGCTGATATACCATATTTATCTGGATATGTTTTTCTTTTCATAAATTAATTATAAAAAGGCATCTCTGAATCAAAGCTTTATTCCAAATGCCTCACAGGCACATTTTTTAATAAAGAGCTGTAGATAAATATGAGGAACGGCTGTGAAATAACTTAACTGGAATACAGAAAGGTATAATTCTAACTCAACATAGACCATAAACGTATAGTCTCATCTCTTTAACATAAATCTCAATATTTTTTAAATCGCGATACATTGCCCAGCCTTATGCTTCATCCTTTTGAGCTTTCAACCAGAGACTGCATTAGAAACCATGGTGGTTTGTAAATGTGTGTCTGTTGGGGTCTGTTCTCATGTAATCCTGGATTATAGGAAAATAATTCAGTTAAAATCTCACAAAGACTGGAGTTTGACAACAAAATTTTGAACGGTGGTTCCCTGGTAGTTCGATTTAATGCCACATCAGCAACGGCGGCTATGGCTGTGTCATCAAGGTATAATGAACAAACCCAGGTATTTTTAAAATAAATAAATGAACCAAAATTTAAAGATCATTAAAAAAGGCTGTTTAAATCAATTTATTTTCGCATTTTTGATTAACTTTGCCAATGAACTTCATCTACAAGCCTGGTTTAGTTTACAGGTCACACGTCATCGTTGGCTGGATCAGCAGGTTCTTCCCAGACAAAATGAAACTATCTGGACCGGCTCATCCCTTATTAAAAATCTACATAACAAAAAGCTCAAGAATATTGCTTATGAATTGCTAAATAAACAACAGAAACAAGCTAACTAAACTTAAATTGTGAATAATTAACCTCATGCTTTCTTCATGCACACGTCAATCTCTCTCACACAACAAGTGGATAAGACGCCACACAACAGAAGACCAGAGAAAAGGAAACAACAAAAACTGTTTCCATGCATCGTTTCTCTGGGTCAAAGTACTGCAACGATGCAGCTTTTAGGAGATCTAAAAATGTGCCTTTGTTTTTTCACTCCCGGCTGTCCTGTCATGCTGCGCCTCTGATAAGAGCCAGAAACATGCACTGCAAAGCTGCAGTCTGTGTTACAACAAGTTACCCTTTCCTCTCCAGTAAAGCGTTACATTAGTGTCATTCAGGTGTAGAAACGTCTACGTGTCGTAGCTAGGATTAGAGTAGACCAAATAATATGACACCGCTAATATGGCGTCACTCACATTAAGGTGATCAGGTAATGTTTACAATGAGAATTATTTATAAGGTAAGGGTGGGCGATACGACAATGAGAATCACGGTTTTATCACTACTTCCCTGCATGAAAGCACAGCGAGCGCAGCACTTTGGACAATCAGCATTTCCAACTATAACTTAACAAGTTTCCAACTAACTTGTGAAAAGCACAGTTGCAATTTTAGTCTAGAAATAATGATGTTGTTCTTAAAAACAGTGATTTTATCTATTTTGTCCAACTCAAAACTATTCCTGTTCATTTCAACACAAAACCACACAACTCAGCTTGTATTTAGTTTGCAGAAGTTCATCACATTTATCAATTTAACTTTTAGCATCAATGTTCCCCGTATTACTGGTAGAAATTAGTAGTTGTATTATTTTACATCCTTTGATCACATTCACATATCCAACACTTTCTTTAACCAACTAGGCTAATGTTATACTGCTACCATGGTAATCTTTTAAACAAGTAAATTTCATCCCAGCTACGTTTTTTATGTTGAAGGTAAAGGAGTAAAACCTGCTGCTGAGCGAGCTTAAAACCGCATTGTGGAGAACGTTCTTCATAGACATTTTCTAATCCCTCACCACCGACTGTCACATCGTCCTCAATTCTAACAGTTCTGCCAATTTGAACATAAACTAAAATGGATCTAATAGACGCTACATCTAACCAAGGAGATGCGGTTTGACGGAGGACGTCACTGCATCCATTTTTAGAAAAAAACCTTCACGTTAGAAGGTGAAAAACACAAACACAACGACAGGACAGTGTCGCCTGCAGAAGAGGTTACTAGTAAGATGTCAGGGGTCGGCAACCTTTACCGCCCAGAGAACCATTTCCGCCAAATGAATTTTGTCCAGAGCCCCAAAGTTACACTGCCCTTTGAAAAAGCACAAATACTTACTATAGACAACTATTTATTCTATCATTAAATCAGGATTTCGCAAATTCTATGTATGTTGACCTCTTGGAATAAAGAAAAGAAAATTTTACTTTTAGAAAAAAAGAATAATGGGTATCTCTTCCACACAACTGATGGGTGTAGCGTACGGATTACTGCAGCGGCTGCATCATCTGTCAATATCCCGCTCCATTCTCCCCTCACTTGTGGGCAAGACCCAAGATACTTAAAGCTATATTGGTAATCCATTTCAGAAACACTTTGTTACTCTGGGTAAAATCGTCCTTCCACCTTGAAAGTAATTATATATTAAAAAAAGGGAGGTTAAAAAAAGAAAAGCGATTTCTGTGGGAGCTATGGGCCTGTAAAAACTCCCTTTTGGTCTAAAGAGCAGAGATTTGTCATTTGTTTTGGTCCTGCTCTCGCTCTCCTCTGTCCCCCTAGTTCTGGGGTATCACCTTATCTACTGGTTGTCCCACATGCCGATCATTCAGACGCGCTCACTTAACGCCAGTGTGCGTGCACGTTCCTTTTTAGTTTCCGCTTGCTGGCTAAGAAATATCTATTGCAACACCAGTTCAGTTGTAGAAATATTGAGCACAAATTGCCAAAACACAGAAAAACTGCCAGGACAAGTTCATTTCATGAGCTTTTTATTTAAAAACATTGCTCAATCTGTTACTATTTTGGCCAAAGTTATAAAGGGCCATTAAGGGAGCAACATATTCCAGGCTCCTGACTAATCCTGAATCCTACATCTGCCACAAGGCAAGAACCTCACATTAAATGCAGTTACAGTACCTAAGAAATAAGTACGTTGTCTTTGCTATTCTTTATGTATTGTGGTTCAATATTACACTTTATTATAATTTTGAACTCCTTCAGTTAAAACAAGGTCTACTGCAGGGGTCACCAACATGGTGCCTGCGGGCACCAAGTAGCCCCCCCGAGGACCACAGTGACGCCCACGAGCCTGTTCTAAAGAAAAGCACCACCTGCCAGTGAGCTGCATCTAAAACTCTGTTTTATTCCGTTACTCTTCCTGTTTATTCACACTTGCATTTATATAAATTTCAAAATGACAATATTTATAACAACGCAAGAAAAATATGTTTATTTCACATAAAGTTAAGGTGAACTCTGACTCTTCTTGTTCAAAGGTCAGTACTGGTAGCCCTTCATATGACACTACAGCAATTAAGTAGCTCTCAGTTTCAAAAAGGTTGGTGACCCCTGGTCTACTGGAAAAAAAATAAAGCCATATACATCCATAGAAAATGTGATATTTTACTGTCCGAGTGCTTTTAGACCGATCAGCACCAGCTCACTAACTACAATGCTGCTGCCAATCTATGTTCACATCAACCCTGGGAGCAGCATTCAATATAAATAGCACATGGCTACTTATCATATCAAGGTACCACAGCGGTCGGTATTCTCACCACACAGCTAGAAGGTCAATAGTTTGAATTATGACCATCGCCTATCCATCCTGAGATGGTGTATCCTCCTTGTGCATGACTTGGTTTTGTTATTGAACTCCAGCATCTTCCTTGTGGACCTCCCTGTGACTCTGCGTTGGTCCCTTGTAGGACAGGGACCCTGTCCACAGTTTCATTTTTACAGCTGGCATAGAGTCCAACCACACCCCAAAACGCTGAATTGAACAAAGAGGTGTGGAAAATAAATGGATAAATCAACACGGGTGAGGCTTTTTTATATTTTTTTCATGTCTATTCTAGACTTATGTCCATATACCAAAAAACAGCACATGAAAACCTTCAACTTGTCCATCCTTCACTGCTTTGTTCCCACCTAGCTAAATAATTCCAGTACCGACAAAGAGCACCGTTAGCTGTCTGAACGTCTATCGCCCGGCTGCTCTCACCACAGTCGTCACCAAACATGTTAAAACTGCTCTCCCTGCTGACCACAACCCACAGCATACAGAGCAAAGAGCAAGAGGACGCAGAAATAACAGCTCTCCCCACAGCCCTGACCCACCTGGAGAAGGACAACACCTATGTCCACAGGGACACCCCAGGGACGTGTCCTCAGCCCCGTTCTCTATTCAGTGTTGGATTATGACTGCTCCCATAGTCAGGTTTGCTGACTACGCTGTCGTAGGTCTGTGACCTGTATTCACAAAGATTATCAGCCTTAAAACTCCTCCCAAGGAGTTTTAGCTTTAGAGCAAATCAGATCGCTGCTGAGATCGCTCCTCTGAGTAAGGAGACAGAAATTTCTATCTTAGCGAGGAGGTGTGGTTGACCCTGTTGTTAGGTGTGACGCTGTCTTCCAAGAGCTGCGATTGGTTGCTGTGTCACGATGACAAAAAAAATTAGCAAAATTAAATAATAGTCATTCAGCATCACAATGTTTGAACGTAGCATGCCTTATTTATACCATCATCGTTATTTTGATTTGATTTCCATCATGTTTACTTGCCATACTGGTTCTTTTACTACGTCATCTATTTAATATTAATGTGCACTCACCTGTCAGGCTGTCAGCAACTAACAATGATCGCCTGCTTGTTCAAAGCAAGAGGATGGATCACCTCTGGCAACCCTAGACGGGTCGTAACACACCCCCATTCACAAAAATTAAACACACCCCTGAGTGTTTAATTCACATTAGTTAAAACTCCTAGACAAAGCATCAGCTAGGACGTTATCCTTCCCCTTTTTGTAACTAATCTGCAAGTTAAAGGCTTTTTTTAGACAAAAGGACAAAAATAAAAGAGAAGAAAAGGGTATTTCATTTTAAACTTGGATAACGCATTTGCTCTGGAAGCAATCTACGGACGTTAGTAATGAAAAACTGCATTTCAGGCCCTGCAGGAGCATTCGCGAGGCAGCATCACTGAAATGACTGTAGACCGCAGCGAGAGACTTTAGGCCACCAGGTTCTGAGAGGAAATCTATGGCGTGAAACCGGAGTGTATAAACAGACAGGTGGTCAAATAAATCCCCTCCGAGGGGTTCACATTGGAAGAGGCAGTCCCGGATATCCTCCAGGAACACAGCAGGAGGATTTAGGAGGGCATTGTGCTACGTTCTAAACAATTAAGGCAAAACAAAAGGGGAAACAGTTTGTGCTGCTGTTAGGCTTGTAGGGAATGCTGCAACTTTAAGGCAACAGCAGAAAGAAAGGCTGCAGATTTCTGCGAGCAACTCTTGGGAATAAAGTCTGAATAAAACAAGCTGTGATTGGACACACGTTAAACATTGAAGTTTCTGAAATTCAGCTTTATTTTTGCATTGGTAATAACCAGACAGGTACATGAGAACGCAGACTTAACCCTAAAACAACAAATTAAAGAAGCACCAATCACCTGGCTAGACATCCCCATTATCCAATTTCCCATTAAATGGCCGTGGTCGGTAATTAGCAGGTTTCATTTTAAAAAAATGTATTTCTTGTTATTGTTATTCCTTTCATTGTAAAAAATCTGCAGCACATTTTTGCGCTCTCAGCTCTTGCTGCTAAGAAAACGACAAAAATCAGAATCTGTCACAATCGGCAGGTCAGATTTCAAGGTAACGAGGAATTCGGCATCAGCCAGAAAAGGCCTGATCGCCGTGTCTTTAAAAAAAAAAAAAGCATAAAAGGTTGTTTTGAAGCATCCAACCTCACCATGATTTTCAATTTGTTTATAACTATAAGAGTTTACTCAGGAGGAAAACTCTTGGATGTTGTCACTTTATGCAAACTTTGTCATCTCAATCTCATTTTAGTAATCATGCATTTAATGCATTCTATTAATTACAGAGCTAAAGTCCAACAAATGATAATAAAGGTAAATCATGAAAGAATAGAGAACAGAACAAGACACAATGGCACAAAAAATATGATGATGATAAATCTTAGGAATAATGTCTTAGCTGTGATAGTGCAAACAAAACTAACCCTCCCCTGCATCTACAGCCTTGTTGTTGTTTTGGGGTTTTCTTTTCGTTTGAACTGAAAGCTGACAGCAGCAGCAGAGTACAGCGGTCAGCCTCCATTCCCTTTTGAGGATTTGCCACTTGGCCACACACACAATCCTTCCAAAATCTCCTTTTTCTCCACCTCCTTGCCGCTCAAAAAGTGACTATTTTTGTAGCAACACTGAAAACGTTTGATTCATTGCTGGAGGGGGGGGGGGGAGGAAATCATAACCGTTATCCTTGTATGGCCTAATTTCTCATGCAGCAACTGGGAATGTGAACAACTTCCAAATTACACTTCAGTTGTTTTCGTTTGTTTGTTTGCGTTAAAGAGAATTTTGAAGGGATTAAAATCTACAGAAGAAGCTGAACCTCCAACCAGCATCGAACGTTTAGCAGCAGTTGGCATGTGGGTGGTGTTAATTCGTCCCCTTTAGTGTAACGCCGGTACTAAACAGCTTGTATAAGGCCTTAAAAGGCCTTAAAAGCCCTCCAACGAGTTGGATTATTTTTAGAACCCAAACACTGACGTATTGGAAGCTTCTTGATTGAAACATGATTGCATTTCACGGCCTGTTGCGCATCCTGCGCTGAGAAGCAACCAAGAGGAAAGGCTTTGCTTTGTTCCAAACTTGCTCAAGGGCAGAGACTTCCAAAAGTGCAAACTGTGGCGTAACTGGAAACAAAGAGACAATAACCTTGAGAAAACGTAGAGGATGGACCAATAACTGTTGTTTCTTTGGGGGCAGATTCCCCCACTTGCACAGAACCGTTAGTTCAGCTCTCAAGTGACACAGAAAACTAAAAATATCCATCCTAATCTCATTTTATATAAATAATGACGTCAAAGACGCACATACAGGTAGCCTTTCCTCAATATGTCAGGTTATTCAGTTCTAACTATACTAATTTGGCCACTTTGTTATATTTGGCTGAATAATAAAGTTAATTCCTTTCTATTTGAATCTAACAGCCATGGCACTGGGAATCCTGCATGTCGCCTGAGCGAAGAGAGAAATGAGAGGCGGTTGCAACAGAGAAGCCAAGCAAAGAAACATCTTTACGAGTTCGGCGATTTACGGCGTTGCACCTCGCTGCAACAGTAAAAGTGTCCCTGGCAGAGACACCGACGTGCAAGAGGTGGCAGGGCAAGAGAGAGAGCAGAAGCCTTATCAGCCCATCCCTGAGGCAAAGTGCCCATCCGGTCAACAGAACCGCTGACTTGGCAAAAACCAGAGCTGCTTTTCACAATCTTCGTGGCGTTAAGGGGGGAAAACGTACCCAACCCGACAGGCTCTTAATCCCGGGCCATGCTTCTTTTGGACCAATCCTCAATTGTCCCTGTGACATTTGCAGAGCATCTCCTTCTACTGCAGCTGCATCAACCAGCAGCCTCCCTCGCCAAGCAGTCAGCGAGGAAGTCCAGGCTGTAGCAATAGAGGATGCCGGGCAGCAAAACTGGAGACTCCCCCCCCCCCCCACCAGATAATATTTGATGCAAATGTGCCAAATGTTTGTCTTCCAACTCAAACAGCTGATGTGATACAATATGACAAATACAGACTAATTTTTTCACAAACTAGCTCTTCAAAACTGGTGCAGGTCCATAATGAAGGTGTGTGAACAATACAGATTTGATTTTAATTCGACTTCCAGCACCACCCTGCGTGTCGCATGAAATACAGAAAATATTTGCATTTTGTTCAATAATCTTCATATATTTATGAGGCTGGGAGGTTGTCCCGTTTCTCTGCTCGCATAAACGGGGGAGGGGGGGTCGCTGGGGTCACCACCACCCGGTTTAGGGGTGTTAGTTTCAGGGAAGTTCATTAGTTGTTCGCTACTTTGTTTTTATTCTGTCACATAAAAAATTAATAAATGAACATCTACGGCTGTAATGTGGCAACATTACAGACTCGAAGGGTCTGAAAACTAGTTAAACTCCTAAGGGTTACCGGGTTGTTTGACGAGTCGTAAATTAACGGTCACGTCAAGTGACGTGACTAACTTCTTCTAAGCTAACGACTAAGCTAACCAGGAAAAAAAGGCGCCTTTTTCCCCTGAAATCAACCCGAGCTCCCACGGACACGCAAACACACACATATTATATCAGCGTTTGATACTGTGAAGAAAGACACAGAAAAGAAAGCGCTTAGAATCAGACTGGATACTGCTGGTTCGCCGCCAAACAAACGTCAGAGAGAGGCTAACAAGTGTTTAGCTACCAGGGTGACACCCTCAGCGCGGCTGCGGGGTAAACTTACTGCTGGTCATCCTCCGAGAGTCCCGGGCCGTGCTCGGCGTTCTCTCCCGGCGCCTCGTCGGACAGAGATTTCAGATTCCTGCCGCTGTTCTTGTTTTTCAGGATGCCTTTAATCGGCCGGGGAGCTGCCATTCCCACGCAGGCTGACAGAGAGCCAGCCCCTCCGGTTGGTTGCTGCTAACTACCTCGGTCTCCCTCAGTCCCTAGATTCCGTGATGCTTGCGAGGGGTCTCCTCTATGCAGGTTATGACTGGAAGGTGCAGTCTTTCATAACTCAAATGACAACAATAATAATAACAGACAGAATCCTGCATGCACGGACTACTTTGGCATGCCTGCTCTCCAGGTCGCTGACTGCCCACTACTGCTGCTGCTGCTGCCAGGCACAGGAGAGAGCTCTGCTAGCGGGTTGGTTCCGCTCAAAACATCGCGAGGTTTCCGATGTGCGGTTCTACAGCGTCATCTTGTGGCCTTCATAGTTAACTTCATATTAAAACTTTATGTTTTTCGTTTTTATCAAAGCAAAATGTGATAAACACGCGTTTGAATGTATACAGGTGATTCATGTTTTAAAAATTAATTTTAGTTTGTGATAACCCTGGGGAAGAAAGAGCTTATGTTTAAAAAAATGTAACTTTAAAAATTACTGCAAGGCAAATATGCTTAAATTCGTTGTACGTGCAGGTATTCTATAAGCAATCCTAAAAAGAAGCTATGATAATAATATGTGTTTACCCTATGACTAATTCGAAATTTAAGAGTGTTCCTTGATTTAATTATTAATTAGATTAGTTAGATATTTTATAATTTCCAATATATATATATATATATATATATATATATATATATATATATATATATATATATGTGTGTGTGTGTGTGTGTGTAAATAAAAGCACAGATGATGTTTTTTTATTTTGAGGAAGTTTTTCCCATGTAATTTTACCATCCCTTTGGAAAATATCAATTTAATTACCTAATTATTTCACTCTTGCAGTTTCATACATGTGATACATGTGTTTCCACCTTCGTTGTTTTGCATTGTGTAATGACATCCCTTGTTCAAAGGGACATTTATGATCCATTGAAGTTCTTGCAGGTAAACTACATGCACTACAGGTAAATTACATTTCCCATCAATATTTTTAAAATAGATTTCTCATATTGTTTTTATGTCATTTTGTATTTATACAAAAATAAATAAGCACAACACTCCATGTAAAATCTATTAAAATGTCACATTCAGCCAAACAACCTTCATACCGTTTGTAGTAGCTATTTCAGCAGAGTACAGATATTAAAGACTAGTCGGTTTTTTTAAATCCTGACAGAATTGCGTTGGCAGGACATGTAACCATGAAAACAACTACAAATCTGCTTCCAAAATCATAAAGATAATAGAAAGACCCAAGAATAATGTAAACAGAACCATATGTTCCCAACATTGTAATGTTAATACATGTAGGACCTCCAACCCTTATATTATCAGTCCTTCAACTGTTCACGGCTTCGTTGAAAGTATGAGTAGGATAGCTGGGGTTAACTTTAGAAAACATGCACATTTTAAATAAATTCTATATTATGCTTGGGCACCTATAGAATTAAATATTATTGTATCCAAATTATTTTTAATTGTTATCAAAGATAACCTTTTTGATACTATAAAGATGTCCACATATATTCTCTCCAAATATCACTGAGGTATTCATAAAGTTCACTAAAAATATGAATATTTGTTATTCTGAAAAACAGCAAATCTAAAATATGCTCCTTGGTTGATATTGGAGGTCTGCTAAGTTGGACTGATGTACAGAGCCTGGATCCAAAAGCACTGGACCATACCTGAGTTCCCTTTCTGACATGGGTCTATGCTGGTTCAACCAGTTTTTAGTGAAATCTAAAAGATAAATAACAATATCAAACCTGTATATAATCAGAAATGTCTAATTCAAAAAACATTCATAAAACAACAAGAATATGCAGTACAATTGCTTAATTATTCTTCCACTATTCCAGATAGAAGTTAAATCTTGCATTAATTTAGGTTTCTATTGAGGTAATTGAACATCTGTTTTCATAGGGTGGCTATTTCATACAACAAATAACTTGAGACAACAACTTTGTGAAAACATTTAATTTATGGTTAAGTTTCTCTAATGCATGCAACTTCAAAAATAAACACACAGGCCAAATAAATACAAACACCCGCACTAATATTTGCACAAATGTCTCATTGCAAGTTGCAGAGACACCACTCGCTTTCTTAGCAATCAACATTGTTCTGGCATAATTCTGGCTGAGTATTAGGCCACTTCTCATCAGTAATAAAGCTTGTTAAAGTAAACCTCAGCCCCTTTTCCAGAGAATCAAGTCTAAGACCATTCCTATGGATAACAGCCGATGTGAATGAAGATGTGAGTTGTGCAAAATACTTAATGAGATGATTTTATGGTAACTAATGTTTTTTATCACTTGTGTCTTAATTATTTGTAGATTTTTATATTACAACATTAAATAGCTTGGCTATGATCCAGGAGACCACTGAATTTGCGCTTAACGCTTGTTCACAGTGACGAGAATACTTCCAAATTCTATCCAAAAAAATGTCACTGATTTGAGATGAAAAGGCCATAAAACATTTTTGTAGCACACACAGATAAAGTGATGATGTCAGCATTTCAGCTCAGTGTGATAGCACAGACAAGATGTCAAAAAAACTGGAGCCACATATAGTCTTACATCAGCTTTAGACTTGACCTGTTTTTGTTTTTACAGCAGCAATAACACTTTCTGGCTTTTAACCTTGTGACAAAGTTCAGTGACTCATCTTTATGAAAAAAAACTTTACACACTTATACAGTACCTTACAAGCAATGAAAATAAAATCATTGTTTTAAAACTGGATTTGTAATTACTATGGTTATCTTTTCCTGATATTGATTATTTTTAATTTTTTTTTAAAACGTTTTAATGTGACAAACAAGCAAAAACACTTTTCATGGCACTGAATGTGCAATCTAAAAAACAAAAATTAAGTTTATGAGTTATAGCCGGAAAAAATTAACTCTCTCATGTGGTTCTCCTTCTCGTGAGAAGATTATAAAATTTGACTTTCATAAAATCCCTGATCTCTGTTTTTGTGGTAAAGGAAAGCAAAGAGAGAGGTTTTTTTTACAGGCTACAGAGCATAAGGAAAGAAAATTTAAAAAATGGAGATAGCTTATGCAAAAGACTAAGAACAATATGTGCAGTTTCACTCATCTTTGTTTATATAATTTTCAGTCTTTTTTTAATTTAAATCTGGTTCTCTTTTTAGGTACCAGTATGTCTTTCTATAGAGAGCCTACTCTTATAAGAACAGGCTCTTTGTACAAAAACGATTGTAAAATGTGTACAGTCATGGCAAAAATAAGTCACGCCTCTTTTAAATTCCTTTCCATAGCGGTTTTAGTTAGAGCATCGGTTTACAGTAACAATTCATTTGCTTTTATGGTACAATATACATTCAACTGAGTTATTTTGTATTTAGTGGCGGCATGACTGTGCTACTAAATGTAACTGTAGTGCAGTACACTGTATGAAAAAAGGATATGGCAACAGTGGTTTCGTTAAGCTATGATTGTATGGAATGAAATATTATTTTAGCTTTTTGGATTGTCATTTCACTAAACACACTCTGTTTTTCCCCATACCTACTATGGAACAGAAGAGAACATGTACAGCGCCGACAAAAGTATTCATATGTCTTGAACCTTTGCACATTTCGTCACAAACACAGATGTGACAAAAAGTCACTCATAGTTTGAAAATGGATGGAAAACTTCACAGTTTGGACTTCTTTTATTACATTTTCTAACTTGGTGACTTCTGAAAGTAATTGGTAGTATATAGCATTTTATTTAGGGGTATCATAGTAAAAGGGTCTGAATGCAGAGCTGATAATTGTCCCCCTTTCACTTGTTATGTTGGAACTACCTTTCCATCCCAAATCAGATAAGTGAGGGAAAATTCAAGAAGTGTACGTCACTCATCGAGGATGTCCTTGTTTCTGTTTGCCTTTAGTTTTTGTCATTATAATCTAATAATGATAACAGAATTTAATTTGGAGAAAACTCGAAGCTGCGTCTTTTTATACGGATTCAAAGATTCAAAACCTACTGTTCACCATTCCATCGTTTATTGTTGTAGTTTAGGTTCTGACACCACGTAAAACTATAAGGCAGTCACTTCTTTTAGCAAAGATAAATACATAATTTGAACGATCCATTCTACAGCTCAAAACCGATTTTACACTCCGCTCATGAGACCGTAAAGGGCTGCGGGTGGTTGGTTGTTTGGCCGGTCGGGTCTGTCACGTGGACCTGTTTTTGTCCGGAGTCGCTTCCGGAACGTGATGATTGACGGAAACCTCGTCCAATCAGAGGCGGAGGACGGATCGCCGCAGGGGGCGGAAGTTGCCGCTCTCACACGAGACGCGAAAAGCAGCTATCGGTGCGGAGGGGGGATTTAACTGTAACGTTTATGGTCGCACTCATCGACCCCCCTCGCGTCCAAACGGAATGAATTGCACCCGTCGTCGTCGTTTTTGGGTTTATTCCTTAACGCGATGCGCAGTAAAGGAGGGTGATGTCGCAGACAGCTGCTAGTTTCTCGGAGAAGGCAAAGCTACGAGCAGAAATAGAGGTAAACATCCTGAGGGAGGTTAGCTGCCCGTGCTAGCCTCATGCTAACTCGCTCTGTTTTGGTCGCTAGCGGCAAGAATTCAAGAGGGTCTAAATTGATGTCCCCCCCCCCCCCCCCCTTTGCTCGAGTACTGTCCTAAACATGTACACATTTAAACCTGCTTGGCACTATTGTCACGGTTTTAATTGCATTTACATTGTTACGTGTGCAGCAATTAACAATTGGTTTAGTTTAACAAGAGCTAAGATCTCTTTCTGGCATGTTGAGTGTAGGTTTTTTTTGTCATTTGCAGCCCCCTCTCCATTTAGCATGTTTCTTCAGAAAATGTGATCGCTGTCACTTGATGTGTAGTCATCATCTGACCTCTGCTCTTATGAAAGATGTGTTGACTTCCCCATTATAGGGCTTTTGTTGTGGTGAAAAAAAAATGGTTCAACCATGATCTTGCATATTTTGCCCTTCACATTAGAAAATCAATCTGCAAAAAACGGCTATTATGATTATAGTGCTTTCTTGAATCACTGTCTGATTATTTTTTTTATTTTTAGTTCCCCATTTGCCAAGAGATTGTGATAACGCTTTATATCTTCTGACAAGAACGTCAGCAAGTTCATCATCGCCACAGATTGTCACACAAGTGGTCAAACTTTCCTAAAAGTGATCATGTGTTTGGGTATCTTGGCAAGATTTTCACAAGAGTTAAAAATCTGAAAGAATGGCAAAAGTCACCACGATCAAGTATGTTGTTTTGACATGAAGACAGTTACTGGGTTATTTTGTTAGTTTGTCTGTTTTTTAGCTTGTATCCTGGAGAAATCTAAGTGTCCCACTTTACTTTGAACTCTGGGTAAAGCTGTGACCCTCAATCACAAGAAAACATTAATTTATTGTTTTAGATACTGCTATGCAATAATAAACGATTTTTGATGAATGTAATACATACCTAGTGATAAAAATGTATGTTATTTAATTTATTTGCAATAACCTTTTTCCCCCCGAACAAAAAGTTGTTTGTTATATTTTGGCAACAGAATACCCTCTCTACAAACAAGAAAGCCATTCATCTATTTCAAATGATGCATCACAGTTAAATCCCGAAATTAAGTAATGAAGATGGACTTTGGAAATTCTAATTAAATAGCTGCTGACATATCAGATCAGTTGGTTTAGGTTGGCTTATAAAGAACCAACATGTCTGTCTTCAAGACCGAGACTTCAGCATAAGGCTATGTTGACAGCAGGGATTTAGAAAAAAAGACAGTTACTGATATTCTAGGTATTTTTATTTTCTTAGCGAATGAAACCAAAATGGCAGCTGTAGACTGGATGATCGTAACATAACTGCTAAACAATGGTTTTCAAATGTCTGTCTTGGATTGATTCAAACATCGCTTTATAAGTTTTCCTTGCAGTTCTGGTAAATCGTGTGCAGGTGAAACTTACAGAAAATGCATCGTTTCAATTAATAGATGCAGCGCTTCTCTTGGAATGCCATTGTTTTTAGTTTGTACTGTTTCAGCAGCGCCTCGCCTCGCTGCGCTCTCAGACCTCGGCGCTCCAGTTAAGTAGGTCGCCTGGCAGACGGACAGGAAGCCGCGGCAGCCAACTCGGTCTCTCGCTTTCATTGTGATGTTTTTGGAGGTGAAATCCCGGATTCGTTGGACCACATTCAATTGATTAACAAATCCCACAATCTTCTGCTTCTTAAGCACCGGCTATGCTTTTCGGACCTGGGAGTCCATCTTACACGTAGAGTTTGTGATGTTCAACGGTTTAAAAATGTCATCAACGCCTTACTTACGCAAACGCTACGCTTTGTGTCTTTTTGTTTTTAGGTGCGACGACCACGGCGAGCGTGAAGGAGCCCTGCTGCAGGGCGTTCTGCGTGGCCATTTGTGTATGTGTGTTTCCGGTTTTGTGTGTTTATGAGCGAGGGGCATAGAAGCTGGGGGTTTTAACGTGATGCCAAAATGCTGCTGTCTCTGGGAATGCTGATGCTCTCCGCCACGCAGATCTACACCATCTTCACCGTCCAGCTTTTCGCCTTCCTCAACCTGCTGCCGGTGGAGGCCGACATCGCTGCTGTGAGACATTACAACACACAAAAATAACGCACAAATTGACATTATTTTTGGTCAGATTTGAAGGAATTACTCTTTGTTGCGTTTCAGGACTTTGGACGGTCACTGTGCCGCGCTTCTGACTGCTGATTTTATTCTGCTTTATTTCAGTACTCGTTTGATAACAAAACTGAGACCTTTGACGACATGCCTGCACGGTTTGGCTACCGGCTCCCCAGCGATGGGCTGAAGGTGAGTGTCCGAGGGCCAGGCGCTGTTCTCGTCAGTTCTAGGTTACGGAGTTCCCATGCAGTCTGGAAAAAAATGTTTAATTGTATTTGATCATTTTCTAAGTCTGGATACGTATGAAGCAAGAAATACTGACTGAATACAGCGAGACTTATTGTTTAGTCTATGGTTTAATTGGTTAAAAAATACTATTATGAAACAATTAACACCTGTCTTTAATTGATCTGAACCAACAGATACATGCACACACATTTAAAATCACTAAAGGGTCATTTCAAAGCTTTTTTTTTTTTTTTTTTTTTTTTTTAATCTTCCTAAACTGGATCTGATGGGTACTCCTGTATTTTGGAATTTTTACCCAGAATAGTGTCACAGATCACAGGCTATAAAAATCTTGGATTAAACAGTCATGATTTTACGTGTGGTTTTTATAATAGTGCTGATCTAAACCTTTTTCAGATGCAAGAAAAGCTGTGAAAAGGGTCCGTTGTCATGCCTACCAACTGGAAACTTGTCATATTGTTGTCAGATAACAAAAAGCTAACAAGGTTATGGATTTATCCTCCAAGGTCCTGAATGTTACAAAAACATCTAGAAAAGGCTAGGATTTTGTGTCTGGACAAGTTTGGGATTAAGAAATTTTAAATTTGTCAGAACCGCGTGAATCTGTGGTGTATTGGCAAATGCTTTACCCTAATGGCCTTCCTGACCAAGTTTAAGCACACACAGAGGTACTCGATACAGTTAAAGGTGGGTATGTAAATCTCTATTATGTGAAATTCATGAATATTTTCTGGTGCCATTTCAAAAAAGGGTAAAAATATCCATATTCTCCCTAACGAAGCTTCATAGAGTTAAAACAATTTCATTTCAATGTGTTGCTTTTGAGACCTCTGCCGTAATTAGCAGCCCTCACAGAAGTTGATCCACAAAGCTCCCAAACAGAGGGGATGATTCATGTCTGCCGTCTAAACTGGCCATTGTTGTGTTTGCCACAGGCAAGGGCTTGTTGATGCTGCACAAAACGGCTTTTCACTCATATAGACAAGATGATAGAGCCACATGTAATGCCCTGTTTTGGGTTTGTTCCTGTTTGGACCGGTATGTGTGGGACAATCATAGTTTGTAACACTTAGTCGCATTAGTGTGTGCAATGTTTATCATGATTACACCATTGTGAGTGAGTGTAATCATTTTAGCAATGACACCAAGGTATAATTTTAGATTTTGAAAGTCACGTGTTGTTGGATTTTTGTACATTTGTACAGATATAGTGGATCCTTGCCCTGTGAAGTGGTAATATATTTATGACCAGACGGATGATTATGATTACAGATGCACTTATAAGAATTTCATGGCGAATTTTGTAAAGCTTTGAACTGCCTGTTCCAATTAAATTTTTAGAACGACAATATAAAGTAAGGGCAACATAAAAAAAATGAAAAATAGGTTTACATGTGAGGCCATGCTAGTGCTGGGTGATATAGAAAAAAAAAGCATATCGATAAAATAGAAATCATATTGATCGATAATTATCAACAAATTCAAAACGTATATTTTAAGCGCAGCCCTGGTTATTTTATGCTTTTGCTTGGCAACCTATTAGATACGGAACACACAAACACTGAATTCTAACTCATCCCTTTATTCAACCAAGTTGTTGCCAAAACTACAAGTTTTTAAAAAAAAAACGAAAAAGAAAGCTTGCGCTCTGAACTCCAGGAAGGGGGCGGGGCTTGGTTCCTGGGTCTGCATTGTTATTGGCTGGGAGGATGTAATGGCTGTAATATTAACCTGCATGGCTGAAATGCAAAAGAAAGGAAAACTGTTATTCTATTGAACTTTTTATTTACCCTTTTTTTTCTATCATCGATATACGTCTATCGATCGATTTTATATTGTTATTGAATTATCATCCAGCCCTAGGCCAAACTACCTATGGGAGAGAGTAGTTCTTGTAAAACAGTTTTATTGAGATTGTAAAGCAAGGACAAAGTGATTATGTTGTTAATTTTCTTTTGCATCTTATATTAGGGATTAGTTGGTTAGCACAGCTAGCATAAAAACAAAAACATGCAGTCCCTGAGTCTATCCCTTACATAATATAGATCCTAACCCTAACAAAGAGTTAAAAAAGGCTGCCAACATTTCCAAATTCAGTGTGTTTCAAGAAGCGGGTAAAATCTTTAAAAGAATAAAAAGAAGCCCCTTTGCTGCACAACATTCAGCCTTCATGCTACTTGCTGGAAGTCTTGCTCTCTCTTGCTTTGTTACAGCCTGAATGAACATGTCTCTCGACATCTTGTAGGAAATAAAATTTAATTTTAAATAAATTCTCACATCTTTTTTTTATTCCTCTGACTTAATTCTAAACACCTAAGAGGTATCAACACTATCTAAATTTCCCTCAGTAACAACTTGCACTCTGTAAAATGTTCTCTGTGCGTTTTTTATTTGAAATATAAAAAGCCCATCTGAAGAATGTCTAAATGAGTCAACACACGTATCTAACGTGGATGACATAAACCATCCGGTTGCCAGTTTTTTTTTTTTCAAGGCAGGAATGCACATTGACATTTTTTTTCTTTAATCAGTTAGGAGTTTACATGCTTCCTCACATGAATCCAGAGAAATAAAAGGGATTATCATAGTCAATGCACTTTGTTTATGTGTGCCAGAATGTTGGTATAGTCTGCAAGAACAGGATTAATCTCTCTGTCTTCCATTTTGCTTTTAATTTACATCTAATCTCTGTGCTTTATTAATCTACTTTCATGACCTCTGGCCTCATTTTGCTGTTCAGAGGGGACATAAAGCTGTAGTGCCATACATACTTCCTGCCCAGGTGTTTAAATGCTCCCGAAATTACTCCATTGCCTATATTTGTCTCTGTCTGGTTAGTCACAGTCTGTGGTTTTTACAGCTGCACAAAGTAACATTTTGTTGACAAATGTTGCCCAGTAATCAACCACATCACCACAGGTTAGGACGGGGGGGGGGGGGGGGGGGGGGGAGCTCTTTTCTCATCATAGAGGGCAGGTATTTTCATCATTATGCAAAAAGAAAGGGAACTGAGGCAGGATTTTTAAATACTTGGCTTAAATTGTGTTTGTATGTTACAATATGATCTGGAGGGTTTGCAAGCACGGCGTATTTACATGACAGATAAACAAATCGGAAAAATATAAGACCTTAACTTGACACATTTTATGCGACAGAGCAAATTAGTGAAAAATTATGATGTGGAAGAAAGCTTTTTGTTTTTTTTCTAGAAATGATTATTGTGGTTTGCATATATCAGAGTGCCCAAGTCCTTGAGAGCTTCCATCCTCCAAGCTCTAGATGTATCTCATGAATCAAAGTGAAGAATTTCCACACCAGCATTTCATTAAGGTCTGAACTCTGACTAGGCCTTTCTAACACATAAATACACCTTGCCTTTGGTTAGGTTACTGTACATCTGGCTGCATGTTTAGGGACATTGTCCTTCCAGAAGGTGAACCTCAGCACCGTTGTCAAATCTGCAGCCTCCAGAAGGTTTCCTTCCCAGATTGAGTTGTGTTTAGCTGCATCTTTCTTCCTGTCAACCCTAACCAGCTTCCTATTTCCTGCTGAAGAAAACCATCTCCCAGTCACAATTCTGCCATTAAAGTGTTTCTCCATTAGGGATAGTGCGTTTAGGGTTACGGTCAGCAAGCTTTACAATCCAGGGAGATTTTAAATGAAATTATAGATCCAAAATGTTTATCCAAGTTTTTGGTTTTAGAACAAAAAAAGTAAAAAAAAAAAAAAAATTACTAGCAGACAGACAGTAAAACCATTTTCTTGACAAGTTTGCAGCCTTAATTGGATTTGATTTGATTAATTGATTTCTAAAGCTCTTTAAAACATCCTACCAGTGAGACCACAGCACGCAACAACAAAAAGATCACCGTTAAAAAGGAGTGTGATAGGGAACATTAAAAGCCTTTCTGAACAAATGCATCTTTAAAGATGAAAGAACTAAACAAAAATTAATAATAATAATTCTTTGTGTCTTTCAGGCTGTTCTGTTGTTGACAGCCTATGCAAGTATTGCATGAAAAACACAGAAAAACAGCTAGAACTAGCCTTCCCCCTTTTTACATTTATATTTCAAAGAATTTAACGTCTTTGTCCAAAGTTATGCAGAGCCATTGCAGAGAACCTATAGACCTGTGGCTCCTGGGCCCTGGCTTAGGGGGATCCTGGGTACACATAATGTACTATTTTCCTTCAATTTCACAATTATGCTCCGCTTTGTGTGATGCTTTATTACATACAATCCCAGCAAAACATAGAAATGTATTCTCGCAATGTGGAAAAAGTTCAGCTGCTATGATGCTTTTTTTTAAGGCAAAATATAGAACATTGACTTTCATTACTAAGAGCCACTTCCAGTTTCTTAGACTGATAAGTTATGCGTTAGTTTGCCGTTTTATAATCTCCTGAGAAACATCTGGCATCACAAGACGACACAAGCCTGTTTATTTCCTGATGATTCCCCACAGGGAGAGGGAGGCTCCACACAGAGCTGTTCCTGTCTCTAGTTGCACAACTCTGTGTTTACAGTCGCCTCAGCCTCTGCACCAGACACCTGGAAGCCTCTGTTCACCAACTCTATGCACCATATGAAACTTTTTTTTTTTTTTGTCCTGGCATAAATAACTTCAGGTGCAAAATGTGTTTTTTATGAAATGGCTGTAAGAATGTTTCGCTTTTGTTTGCAAAATAAAACTCTTATTGTGTGCAGAAAACCTTCTAGAGCACCAGGGAGATCATAAATTGATTTGTTTGCAAATATTTCCCTTCGAAATGAGATTTTTGGAAGTTGCTGGCTGGGAATAAAAGCAAACACAAAATCTTGCTCGGAAAAACTAAAATCAGGCTCGCCCCTAGTTTTTATTTGGGCTATTTTTCCAATAGCCTTGGAAGCAATACCACAATTTAACAATAATCCTGTTCCCTTTACGCAGAAATGTTTTTCATCCTACATTTCTTTTTGACTTCCTGTGCTTTCGTTCAGTTCTGTAAATATGTGAACTGTTGACTGTCTGACGGGCGAGTCTTTGGTTTCAAAAGACTCTGTGGATTGTTTTTGGTGCAACACTGCTTTCTTAAAACAGATGCTTACCAGTAGGAAAACCAGAAGTATGCATTTTTGAAACAAAAATCTAAAAGTCACATTTCTCTTTGAATGCGTTTTCACAAAGGCTATGAAGGCTGGATGAGGACGGCTGAATGCAGCAGCTACCACATGTGTTGCCACTATTTCTGTCATTCCCAATAGCTCAATGGGTTACTGCCAATAAGTGAATCGCCTGCAGTTACATAAATGCTTTTACAGTTGGTTTCACTTCTTCGTTACTGAATTGGTTTTTTTTGTTTTTCTGCAACCTAAAAATAGTTGTATGCTCTTCTCCTAGAATCCAGAGTTATCAGACGAAGGGCTATAGATTTGGTGAGGTAAAAGTACAAACAGCAAAGCATTCGTGCAAACAATGATGCAAACTGTTGACTTGCTCCTTAGCGTTGAACCCTCCTCTGTTTTTAATTTTTAGCTCAGGCTACTTTTACAGTGCACATTTTGTCCAAATGTGGGAATTTTCAACTAAACAAAGAATAAAAAAAAATTTTTTTTTGGGGGGGGGGGGGGGGTACTGGCTGGAGACCCATTCAGTATCTTCCAAAACATGCTAATAAAAGTTTTGTGGCAAGACAAAAGCTAAAGATGTATGAAAAAATGCAGAATGTGCAGATATTGTGCTGTAACCTTAAATTAAAGTAGATTTTAACTTTTTCCTTCAAACTAAGTGGTAATTCGGCTTGTAATACATTACAGAGGCTCCATGACTTCTACGGTTTCTATTAAATATATATTACTGTTGTAGATCATTGTTGTTCTATTAATTACAATTAACTGATCATTCTGAATAGAAGTAGAAAATGTTGCAGCTCACAAAACTAAAACTACAAAAAACATTTCTGAATTTTAAACAATTATAATACAAATAAATCTACATTCTAGATATCGTGACTGTTTAAAGGGATTATTTGTAGGCTTATGCCAAGAAGTTCTTGCCAGACTGACGCTGGGCATTCAGTACACAGCTTGTCGGTCTGGACAGACTCTGACTGGACCAATCACAGCGCGGGAGGTGGAAGTTTACGATGCGTCACTCGTTACCCATAATGCAGCAGCGCTTTTTTGTAACCATAACTGTCCAGATGGCGGCCCCAACGGAGCAATGTTTTAATGATGCCCTTTAGTCTGGCTTGTCAGGCTTGATGGAGGGATGAAATTTGCAGCGAGGCATTTTACTCTCTGCAAGGAGCTAAAACGTTCAGATCAGGTGTAACAACACTCGGGAGTTTCTCATTAGTATGATTTCAAGTTATGTCCTCTAAGTTTAACCTTTTGCTTTTGTCCATTTTGAGATCTGATCGTGTTTCTCTCCTCAGCATAACAGCTCGTTGGTCATAGATTCAAAGCTTGCGGGTTCCTTTGTGATCTCCTGGATGACTCGGCCATGTGCTCTTGGAGTAGGCCGGCCTGGGAAGATTTACTACTAGTAGATTGTTTTTCTTTCTCCATCTCTCACTGTGGTTCACTAAAGGATTGGAAACTGGTTAATAACCCTTCTCCAAACTGATACATGTGAGGTTGTGCCGTGTTTGAGACACGAAAACATTTGGGTGTGGGGGGGGGAAGCAGAAGACATCTGTAAGGGGGAAAATACTTTTTCATGGCAGTGTAATTCTGGCAGCCAGTTCTGTTCAGGGACCGACGGCTTTTCTTGCTCAATTATATTTAAACGATGGCGTGAAATCTCAAAAAGCCTCAAGGGTATCATGGGTTTTTATGTAGTTTTCTGCTTAAGTGTGCAAATATGTGCGTTCGTTTTAATCGAAGAAGAAAGGTCAAATGTTCAAACTGTAAAAGCGCTTGAACAGTTTTGTGAGTTATTACTAATACAGTTATATACCTGCAGCAGGCGCTTGCCTTTTTTTTGTTGTTGTTCTGGTAAATGCACAGTAATGAACCAATCACTGCAGGCTCTAGCCACTTAAGCAGTCTTTGTACCCCTGCTAAGCTCTTGAAAGGATTTTCCAGCCTGAAAACCCCTTTCTTTCAACCTTTTGATGTTTGAAGATATTTTTGCTATTTGACCTTTCTGGAAGTAAGAATCTGACACATAAGCTTCATGGTGCAATTAACCGTGTGTTGGAGAGAAGCAGGGCAGTATTTTAAAAGCTCTCAGTTCTTCTCTCCTATTCTTTATCAGATTTAGAAGAATGTCTTCCTTGAGTAAAAATGAAAAGATTTAAAATCGTCTGGCTTATTTGTGTGGTCCCAGTAGTTTCTTAGCTTTTGTCTTTTAGCTGGAGAAAACATGGCTGATATTAGTGACAGGTTCAGATAGGTTTTAGGCTACAGCAGGCAAATGCGACCCATATCCGATCTTTTTGCCCATATGTGACCCAGACTTCTAGTAACAATTACATCCGCCATTGTTTCTGAAAACAACAGTGTGCTGCTGTGTGACGTCGTCTGCCGTTATCTGGGCACGCAGGCCGCTTTCAGACAGACGTCTGATGCCAGTCGCTTTTAAATAATAGTATGAACAACCACCCACGATTAATCCACTTTCAGCAAAATAAATAAATAAATAAATCGGATAGGAGCATCAAGACATGCAGTGTAAACGTACCCAATGCGACAAAAGCAAAGTCCAAGCACAGCAGTTTTAAGTTTACAAGTGAGGAGGCGGAGAAGTAAAAAGCTGCCATTTATTAGCCCTTACTGTTGTCTCAACAGTGGCATTTGGCATTTCCTGTTTCTGTGGGTCTCACCCAGAGCTGGTCGGCCCATTAGAAAAGAATAAAGTAGAATACAATACCTTTATTGTCCCACAATAAGGAAATTCAGGTGTGACAGTGGCAAAAACACAGACCGGATACACCAGAGTTACACACTAGATTAAAGTCACTCTAGGTAATATTTAAGGAGTGTTTACGACAGTGCTATTTTAAAAAGGTCCTGTAGAGGGAGCGCCTCTCAAAAATTACTTAGTAGGGCTTTAAGTCATTTGAATAGAATTTAATGTTAAGTTCTAAAGCAAACGAGAATTAATTTATCAGCAAGGGCAAAAAAAGAAAAGAAAAAACAGCTATTTATTGATAATATGCCATGTGAAAATGAATACATCAAGCAAAAAAAGATAGCAAAATTCCACTTAAATGGAGGAAAGATGGCAGCCGATTTACAGAACAATATGAGAAAAACTATGAAATATGCAATGACCGTACAAGCAACCACCTAAGCGTAGCTTAAGTGTGTGCAAATAGGCGTTAGCGTCTGAGAGGCAGTGTAAATGCTCCTTGATCAGAACCCGTATTGAGTTTGCTGTGAGCAGCAAAGATTATAAAGTCTAGCTTCAGTCGGGATGAAGGACCTGCGGAAGCGCTTCTGAGAGCATCTGGGCTGATCCAGCTCTGCAGCAGCTCCTCGCATGGGGTGGGAGACATTGTCCATCAGTGATGTGATTTTTCTGACAGTCCTTTTGTCTCCCACCACCTCCACTGGGTCCAGAGGTCATCCCAGGACAGAGCTGGCCCTCCTAATGAGTTTATCCAGCCGATTCCTCTCAGCGACAGATATGCTGCTGCTCCAACAGACCACACCATAAAAGATGGCTGATGCCACCTCAGAGTTAAAGAAGGTCTTCGGGAGCGCCCCCTGCACTCCAAAAGACCTCAGCCTGCTCAGCAGGTAGAGTCTGCTCTGACCCTTCCTGTAAAGAGTGTCAGTATTATGAGTCCAGTCCAGCTTATTGTTCAGGTGAACACCCAGGTAATTATAAGAGTCCACTATCTCCACATCAGTTCCCTGGATGTTGGAGAAATTAGGCAATATAGGCAGATGCTAGGGACACCCTGGCCTCCAGGGGGCGACACAAATTTGGGAAAAACTTTCACCTTCAATAAAGGAGGTGCAGTAATGAAGTGAAGTACTGGGTCAGTTTTTTAGCACAGGGTGTTAATTTAATAACTTGTATTTCTTTAGCTTGGCAGCATGGAGGAGTCTTAAGACTCGACTGCTATGGATCATTTATAGAGATTAAACCTACTCAGCAGGTGTCTACATTGGCCTTATCTACCCCTTTATTACCCTTAATTTTATACGCTTATGTTTTACCTACTTTTAATAGTCAGAATGCTGTTCCCTTTTCACCTCTTTATATTATCAGATTAACTCTAGTTGTTCATTGTGTTACAGCTCAAATTCTCTAAAACACGTTTTAAACTTTAAGAATTAAAGCATTAATTATTATTAATACTTCATAACTTAGCATTTCCACATCCCATATTAAACAACAGTTTACTGCTTCTTTGCATCAACTTCTCACTGTAAAGATAATAAAGTTGTATCTAATCTAATCAGAAAAGTCAGAAAAAAAACATTATATCCCAACTGATGATTACAGGGAATTTTCTATAACTCTTTCAAAGTTCGCTGTAAGAAAGCGCCTTCATGTGGGGTTTGCACTAGATTCTGGAGACCAACTCTAGCCTGCTCATGTGATCGTCTTATTTCCGTTCCTACAGGATTTTTGTTCCTCCTTTGAGGCATTACCAGGGGAAAGGGTTCTTGTTCCCCAGCCATCTTTTCTCACCCAGACACCAAACGCTTGAGGTTACATTTATTCCCGTCATCTCAAACAGGTGTTCATTACGATGACTAACAGTCAGCACCACAGCATACTGGTCATATAGACACCATGCAGTTAGGGAATTATTGTTGGTTAAAAAAACATAGGCCAAATGCTCGAGCTCGTTAGCTGCAGCCACATCCTGCTGAAGGCATGCACGCGCACTCCTTTTGGTCCGGACATCAACAAATTGGAGTCCGGTTAAGAGCGTGACCAGGTTTTACCTCAACTGTTTTTTTGTTCTCTCAGCTAGAAGCAAAGCTTCAAACAAGCCCTATAGAGAGCATCACTCTGACGGGATTAGATATAATCCTTGTGAAATCATTTTCACAGGGATTACACCCCCGCCCCCCCCCCCCCACCCTTCCTCATTATGGAGTCCTGTAGCAACATGACGTTGCTTGTTTGTCAGCGCCATAAGCAGCTATAGTACCTTCTGTGTGTAATGAGTTACAGGTAAAGTGGATAATTTTGCTCGTCAACTGCTTGCCGTTTTCTAATGTACATCTATGGCCAGAGTGGCGCGAAGAAAACTGGTGTTGGAAGAATGTCATAAAGAATTGCGTTTCCGTGTTTCAGCAGGATCATGGGGGTTGATCAGAGCCGGTGGGAAGGAGCTGAATGCAGCACAATCCTAGAAAAAAAACTGTTTTGTAGCAATTGTAGTTGAATTTTGGCCTCACTTTAAAACAAAATGAGTCGACAGAATTCAACTATGTGTTAAAGCGTCTCTGCAAAGCACAGTTGAGCTTTACTTAGGAAAAAACGCTTGTAAAAAAAGAAAAATTGGAAGAACCGTCCTGAGTTCTCAACCAAATAGGAAACATTTCCTGATAAAATAACAAAAATCTGGGGTTTTAAAGTCTAAAGTTATTTTAATCGCAGCTGATCTTAGGGAAAGTCCAGAGCCTCCCTTTCCTCTGCGGTGCTTGTCTCTCAAGATCTTACAGAAACAATTATAGTTAATGTCATCCTTGAAGATTGGATTCATGGCTCCATCAGACCGTTCACAACAGAAATGTGATCCCAGATAAGAACCTGGCACGCTGAGACTGAGCCGTTTATTCTCAAATAGTTGAGCCTTTCTGCTTCTTAGACGTGGTTTTATGCTTCCTCCCTCGGACACGGTACTGTCACGAGTCATACATCCGTCACTTATCTGCCGCTTAATCTCTGCACTTCAGTGCTGCATTGATTTGTTCGTTTGAAGCTACCATGGAAAGCTTGCTTCATTGAGCTTTTGTCTTATAAAATGTTAAACGCTCTTTTTTTTTTTCTCCGTTACCTTTATAAATACATGGAAGTTGCACAGTTTGCTTTAGCAGATTATCTCTAACTCATCTGAGATGTCTTCATAGTAGTTCTGCCCACCGTTTCATGGGGATTCATGTGCCATTTTTTTTTTAACCCAGCTTTAAATGAGTGGTGTCTGAAGTTATATCTTCACTGAGAAAAGAAGAAGAGTCCTCCGTCTGTTTCCAGGATGCCACCTCCTTCCTTCCCCTTTCATTTCCTGTTACTCAGCCCGGTGCTGTCCCTGTATCCTGCGGCGCTTGCATGTGCAGTTCCTTCTTTGTTTTCCCTCATCAGAGGGCGCTCTTGCTTTTGGTTTGTTTGGAGGAGGAATGTAAGGCAGTGGCACAGTGAGATCATTCAGCAGCAGGCTGCGGCTGCACTGGAGGCACCCAGAGGTGCTGTCGGTCTAGGCACCGGGTGATTCCTCACATTCCTACCTCTTCGTCGGTGTAATTTCCTGCAGATAATTTCAATTTCTACATTACAACACAATGGCGGTGCATTCGGCCAGCAGTTTTCATTCCCCTGATGTGTTACAGCTGTTTTTTTTTTTTTTTTCAACTGTGATGCTTCGCTTCGGTCATTTTTCAAGCGCTTCTCGTTGCTACGTCAGTGTGGCATCCAGCCAGATGTGCTCGGAGGAAGTGGGTTTGCAGCAAGCTGACGCAGGCCTTATGTGCGCGAGGGAAAGAGCTGACTCTTCAGTATGTGGTGCCAGGTTTGAAAGCCCCGGCTTTCCAAGAGACAGAGGTAGATGCAGAGTCCCACCGCGAGCCACACTTCCTGTCTTCCACTGGTGTTAGTTACACTTACATAACAGGAGCTGAGGTTTTGAAATGCTAACAACACTAGGTCACACCCTCTTCACCTCTTGTTTATTTTTCAACATCCCTCCCATTTTTATTTTATTATTGTAAAGAGATTTTTTTTGTTATTAATTTGACTATTTTTATCTATTTTCCCCCCCCTTCTGTCGTTACAGAAGTGTCTCATTTGTATCTCTTTGCTGTTTCCCCTTGTTGTTTTTGATCGCGCTATCACGCTGTGAGCGCACTCTTCTCTCATCTTCTCCCAATCTCCCCATCAGTCTCTTCAAAGCTGCAGCTTGAAATGGGACCAAAACAGGAAGCAGCCGTGATAGGGAAATGCAAGAGTCTGAATTTTTTCAGGAAAAACCGTGAACAATGGCGTCATTGACATCAAGCTGACTATAATGCACATGTGCAGTTTGTGTGTTTCTGTTGCGTTTCTAATTTGGTTTAAAAATCGTGTACATGCATGCATCCATTGGCAGGTTTATTTGTATTTGGTTCAACCAAGTTGAAGATTAAAACCTTAAAACCCACCATTCTATCTGAGGGACATTAATGGTTGTGTGTTTTTTGATAACTTTTAAGAGCTGCGTGGGCCGGGATCAGATTCTCACAGTATGATAGTATTGAGTAAAAAATAGTTTCAACACAAAGGCTTACAACAAAAACTATATAACAGTGACACAAACGCTTTCATTCAAAACGGGAAACTAAAAATATCCATGCTGCTGCTGCTGCTGCTAAAAATATGAAAACTCATTGATTATTACCAACACAGTAATAGTATTTTGTAAACTAGAATATTTCAGGTCTGCTTGCAAAGAAAATAGACTTTTACTTTCCTTTTTGTCCACACCTGATAGAGATCTTATAAAACTAAAATCTCTAATGCTCAGGGATAGTAGTGGGATGATTGTGGGCAAGTTTTTTATGATTGAAAACCTTTCCAAATAGGTGAATTTGTCTTTCATGTCAGTGTGAGAAAAGTGTAGGAGGCTTCCTTTGGTTAACTAACCTCCAGTAATTTACGACAAATAGCCGCTCACACTGAGGCATGTTCTGTTGGAGGTTTTCTCCTGTTTAAAGGGGAATTTTCCTGCCCACTGTCGCCACATGCTTGTCTGTGAGGACGGATTGCTGCGAAGAAAGTGACTTGGTGCAGTCTGCTAGGTTTCCTTAGATGGAGAACGTTTTACCCAATGGAATATTAATAAACTGAGCATTGTTGTACAGCGCTGATCAAGTCGGTATATGTATTTTAAGTTTGACTGAATTGACTAAATATCTGTATGTGGGATCTGTTTGTTTAGGTAAGTGCCTTGAGATGGTATTTGTTATGAATCTGCACTATATAAATGAATTGAAATGTTGGAACCGAGTGGGGGAGGGGCAGTGCGTCTTTATGCTTTATATTGTAGAGAAAACTCTGGCCACTTTGGCACTTTTTTTCTGAGTCTTCATTAAAAAGGACATTTAGCCTTGGCAGTAGTATGTAACTATGCCTAGTTGCAATTAGGTTCTGGTCTGTATTGGCATTAAGTCTGGCTGATTTTATTGGGATGTATTCGATATAATTTATTATCTTTGCCTTTAAGGTTCATCCGTATTTGATTTGATCCATAAGAAAGTCTGTATTTGCTCTAATAAAGAACTGTTTGGCTTAATTTTGAATGTTGCCCTAAAACACAAATGATCCTTTATGTAAAAACAGGGTGTTTTTTTCCAATAAGGACTGCTGCACAGGTTATGCCTCTGTGAGTTTTTAAAGATTGACAGATAAACTGAAAAATGAAGTCATTTTTTTTTTCTTGATCTGCATTTCCGTTATTCCCACAGGGCTTCCTGATCGGTGCCCGACCTGAAAATGCGTGCCAGCCCATCGAACCTCCTCCCAGGGAAAACTTAACGGGGGCCTTCATCGTCCTCATCAAGCGATATGACTGCAACTTTGACATGAAGGTACCAGGTTTAGACTTGCTGGTTTACGTGAAGTCTTCTGTAATGAAACGCCGACGGCATGATTCTCAAATGTGTCATATTAAATGGAAACACAGTTTTAATATTTTATCATTCACATCCAAGCTCAACTCCCTCAAGCTGTTTATTCAAATATATCTTGCTTGACACTAAATGGAATTAAACTGACAAGATTTCTAGAAGACAAATTATTTATTCAGCTGGGAACCTATAAGGTCAGGCTGCTAAAACGTTAATACCCACACAATCGTCTACATTGTGTGTTGCATCACTGTTCACTTATAGCAGTAGGTGGTGTTTTAGAGTTAGTTTTTGCTGCACATAGATCGCTGTTGTTGAAGCAGGAAAACAGGAAGTGGCCATTTCCCTAAATACAGTTTCCTGCACGATTGTCCAGCTCATTCTGTCCACTCTCTGGCTTTTCCTGAGTTTCTTTTAATGGTGCTGTTAAAGAAGCTGGAAAGAGATGTTTTCATCAAATGTGTAGGTTCACAGAGAGGGCGGCAAAAGATGCTTCTGGCCTTCATTAGATGTTTGTTGGACGATTAAACAGAGTAAAAATAGAAGAGTAATAAAATTATGATCATAAAAGTGATCAAGCAATAAAATGGGAGCGATCATTGCGTCAGTGTTGCTTGGTCCCACGAAGGAACTCTATTATTCAGCCCCTGGTGTGATTTACACGAGTCGCTTTCAAGGGAATTTTGTCATTAGTTGTTGATTTGCATATAGGTTCTTATTGCCTCCTAAGCCAAAATATGCACTCCATTCAAAGTGAGGAGCCTTTTCTTTAATAGACACATTTAAATGGCACATATACTTGTTTTTCACTGAAGATCCAAGTACTTGAGAATTTGTTGTCTCTTACCTGCAGTGGTAAAAAATAGTACTTCTCCATAACTTGAGTTAACCAATTATTTTAAGATGCAAACTTCAAAATGTATGACATTTCACAACATTTTGATTGTTGGTCTCCATTAGCCTGCCTCCAGCTCACCGTGAAATTGACTCTTTCCTCTGGCCCAGCAAAAAACTGGTGCTGAGACTGCACCATTTTTTTAGTTCTTCCAGCTCTGGTAGAAATTGTAAAACTGGTCCTAAGCAAGATTACCAGTTCAGAGCTGGAACTGGGTTGGTGGAAAGGATTTCCCCTGTCTTGTGAATGTGACGACTGCTTCCTCACAATTGCTTTAAAATACCTGTGAAAAAGGATCAGTTTTAGGTGCTTTGCTCAAAAGAAGAACAGTTCAAAGCTGTTGTTTTTAGAGCTCCAGAATCAGAGTACCACAGAAAGGTAGAAAATTGTTGAGCGTTAACTATGTTTACATGTGCAAACTTCCTTTTAAAATGTACTTGACTTAAAAAGACAAAATAATCACAATAGACCGTTTATATGGGCACAATATTAGTTAATCTGATCATGGCCTATGTTTACATGCACCAGGCTTTATTCAGAATCCAGCACTGCGACATGTGTAGAGTCTTCAAATTTCCCTAAAAACAAAAGAAGTTGTATTTCCGTGTGTGCCGAAGAAAAATTTGTTTTTTATTTTAAAAAAACTTTAACATTCATACACAAACAAGTATGGCAGTGACTTTGCTCTGTGTCTTCTGAGCGTCCAGAATGGACCCGTGCCAGGTTCTCAGAACAGTTGAGATGTTACTGCACTCGCTAATTAAGCTACAGGCTAAGCAACACACGCTGTTGGTCTTCCTGCAAGGCAAGGTTATTTGTATAGTAAATTTCAGTAACAAGACAATTCAAAGTGGTGTACATGAACAGAATGCAGGAAAAGAAAACATTACAGGGGAAAGCACATTGCAGTAGAATAGTAGCAGTAGGTCACAATATCAGACAAGTTAGACTACAAACTGAAACATTAACATTCAGAGGTGACTCTAAACAAATGTGGTTTTTAACCTTGATTTAAAGAAACCGAGGTTTTCAGCACTTTTACAGTTTTCTGTAAGTTTGTTCCAGATTAATGGTGCATAAGAAGTAAATGTTGCTTCTCCATGTTTGGTTCTGGCTGTGTATGTAGCGTAGATTCGCGCCAGAAGACCTGAGCGGTCTGGAGGGTTGATAGACCGATAAAAGGCGAACCTTGTAATTGTCTTTAGATGCCTTTGGAGGTTCAGGTCTGAGTCCATCACTACCAGTGTTGGGCAAGTTACTTTGAAAAAGTAATTAGTTATAGTTACTAGTTACTTCTCCCAAAAAGTAACTGAGTTACTAACTGAGTTACTCCACTATAAAAGTAACTAGTTACTAGTAAAAGTAACTATTGCGTTACTTTTTCGTTTCTGGCTTTTTTATTTATTTTTTTACAAATTTTTTGCTGACATGTCCATTCAATGCACCCCCCCCCACACACACACTCCCCCTTTTGTGTTGAACAGTGAAGTGTGGTGAAAGCAGCTTTAATTCTCCATCACATAACTTTCATATCACGCATGCATTGACTTTTTCAACAATTTTCTCTTGCGGTTTTCAGCAACAACTGCGTTGTTTCTTATGGTTTAATATTGTCCATATGCCTTCTTTAAATATTTCTAATTCTACTCGCAGGACATGCGCAATTCCAAACTTATTTCCTGTCATTGCCATGGTGAATCACGTTATTTGCGTTCCAGTGATCGGGATTTTTTTCATGCTCACGTTCAAAGGTCGGTCGGGCGCTGTGTTTAGTTACCTGACTAATATCATCTGTTCTGAAATCGGACATGCTGAGAACAGGGCCGGATTTTCCATAAGGGCCAGTGGGCCAGTGACCAGGGGCACCAACCATGGGGGGGCACCACATGACACATGCTTTAAAAATATATTTTTCAATTGAAATTGTTGAAAGACCATGCATTATTCGTTTTGTGAACACTGATGTCACAATAATAATAAATGATAAATAAATCAAGATTTTTTTTATTTCAAAATTTTAAATTGAGATATTTGAATATTGCTCACTGCTCATATGCCTACATGTAGTTGTGTAAGTTAGTAAATAGTAAAGAAATCCCCTTGATTATGTCTGATGCTTTTGACCGGAGCACGGGTAAGAGGGGGGGGGGGGGGCTTTGAGGTATAGTGCCCATGGGCACCACATTGTCTTAATACGGGCCTGGCTGAGAATGACAAAGGGAGGAAGAGCTGCTCAGAGTTGCAGCTTTCTACTCAGTGTAGATCAGCCGTTTTTTCTGAAACGACTGTGCAGCATAGCTTTGCTGTGTGCGCTGAATCCAGATGCTCTGCGCGAATGCACACGCGCGCAGTTTAGAAGAAACATAAACAGTTTGGCGCGTCAGTCAGTTCAAAACAGTTCCTGTATCGGTCACGTAGCGCATACGCGCGTCGACACAGGTTTACTCTACGAGCTAGACTCATGCGCCGACACATCGGTGTTGCCGGACCCATGTTCTTGTCCTTTTCGCTGTTTAACTCAAAATAACGTGCTTACCTCCAAGAATCAAACGCTGTCTTCTCGCCCATCTTGCCGGGGTACAAACACAAGTAGCTTACACACACACACACACACACACACACACACAGAGGCAAGGAGCAGGGTACAGACGCAAGCAGCCGCATCTGAATAAATGCAGAAAAGCCGGGACTTCACTTTCCTTATCGAGGGAAATTCTTAAAGTAACGGAGTAACGAGTGCTTATTTTGGAAAATAACGGGGTTACTGATTACTGAATTCGCAAAACTAACGCGTTAGATTACTCGTTACTGAAAAAAACTAATAAGAGTACTCTAATGCGTTACTTATAACGCGTTACCCCCAACACTGATCACTACACCCAGATTTTGTGCCTGATCAGTGGTTCCTAGCTGAATTACTTGAAGCTGTGAGCTAACTCTTGATCGCTCCTCTATTGGTCCAAAAATTACTTCAGTTTTGTTTTTATTTAACTGAGGAATATTTTGGCACATCCATGCATTGATTTCTTCTCAGCATTCACTCAGTGCTTGAATGGGTTCATAGTCACCTGGTGACATGGTGATGTAAAGCTGTGTGTCATCTGCATAGTTATGGTAACTTATGTTATTTGTTCAAAACTTTCTTAAAGAAAGCTGTGGGTAGAACATCGAGACAGCAGGAGGAGGCGCTTAGCTGGTGAACAATTTCTTCTAAGCTGTCGTAGTTTATTTAGCTGAATCAGAATCAGATATACTTTAATACTTTAATAATCCCACAGGGAAATTGCTGTTTCAGTACCATCACCTTTACATAAACATCACAATGGGACATTTTGTCAAGATTAGTTCTAGTTGGAGATAATTTTGGTGCTGAACTTGACATGGATGTACAGACTGCCCCTATAATCGTTGGGATTTTGTCATTATGAAGCTGACAAATTGATTACAGGACCTGGTGGAGTGGAGTTCAGATGCCACAGTCACAGGTGGATTTGTTGACCTGTCGACTGGTAAATAAGGCACAAGTATTACTAATGTTTTTGTTGATAATCTCAGAGAAGAAAGATTCCCATGCATTTTTCAGTTTTAAGTTATATCTGTAAAGTCTCTTTTTATAGTCTAGTCTTTCTCCAACTGCGTTCAGCTTTTTGACACTCCCTTTATTCACTTCTAACCACTGGAGCATTTCTCCATGGAGATTTTTTTCTTCCCAGAAACAATCTTCACTTTAATTGGAGCAATGCAGTCAATGATGTCTGAGACTTTAGGCTGAAATGTATCTACTAGTTCATCTACTGAGTTACAGCATAAGGTTGAAGTAGAAGAGTAAGCTTGGCTAAAAGTTTCTGTGGCATTGTCCTTAAAGGTGTGTTTTCTTATGATGCCCCTTTGGCTAAATGAGTCACTGGAAATTATGCTTTCTAAGGTGATAGAAAAGTGATCAGATAGGGCAACATCAGTTACATTGACGTTAGAAATCTTTAGACCCTTAGTGATGATCAGGTCTAAAATATGTCCTCGTTTGTGTGTTGGCTGTTTAACATGTTGACTTAAACCAAAGTTTCTTAGTGTGTCACACAGTTCTTTTGCACCTATGTCTTCAGGGTTGAAGTCTCCCACAATAATTAAACAGTCAAAATCAACACATATAACAGATAGGAGGTCACTAAGATCATTAAAAAAGTTTGATTTGGACTTAGGAGGCCTGTAAACATTCAGAAACATAGTTTGTACCGGGCTCTTTACCTGAAGGGCCAAATATTCAAGAGTCAACATTTCCCAGAAACACCTTTTTATACTTCAGTGAATCACAAAACAATGTTGCCACTCCTCCACCTTTCCTTTGCTGTCTGCTCTCACAAAGAAAATTGTAGTTTGGAGAAGTCGACTCCATCAGAATAGCTGCTTCATTAAATTCATGTAACCATGTTTCTGTTAAAAACATAACATCAAGATTATTGTCAATATTGAAGTCATTGATTATCAATGATTTTCCTGAGAGATATCTAATGCTTAATAAAGCCATTTTATGACTTGGTGATTGATATTGGCTCTGTGGCTTGTTGTATCTGATAATCTATGACTTTTAAGTATGATTGTTTATTACTGTTATCCTTTTAGCTTTGTTCTTTCTGCTACGCATCATCACAGATATTTCACAAATGTTGTAAAATTGATGTGATGATACGTGGCAGGATGCGACACAAAGGACACACATGCACAGTCAGGGCAGTTCACCCCGATCTGAATGACATAAAAAGTGTTTAGACGGACGCTATTCGGATTAACCACGGGCATAAACCACCCGTCTCATTCTGAACACAGTTTCATTCCGACTGAGCTTAACCTGATCACAAAATAATCCGATTGCAGTGTTTTTTACATGACGCACATTAATTCTAATCGTCACTTTATCCCGATTATTTACGTCCTGATAAACATAGCTAATGAGGAAAATATGGAAGAACAGGCAGAGGGTTAAACCAAAGGGAGCCGAGATGAGTTGTAAGAAGCTTGGAATCCGTCTTTGAGCTGCGTTCCAGCTCTTCGGCTCACTCTTTCTCTTCGAGCAACGCCTTTTCCACTTCTGTCCGTTACGCTTTATTCACCAGTCTAATGTTTTTCCTGCTTTTAGTTGCTGCGTTGCTCCTTGTTTTCTCAATCTTGCTGGGGATTTTTCACTGCGTTGCAGCCACATGGCCTTATAAGGTTGAACTGCATCACACAGAAACATGTTGACAGACTGGGCAGTGATGTGTTTCCTTGGCTGGAGTGTAACCAGACTCCACATAGCTCTGTGTCACACAGGCACACTGTACACACTCTCTGACCCGTCCCTGAATGGCTGTTTAACCTTAAGCAACTTTGATTTGATGTGATAAAGTTTATCCTCTTCCTTTCCTCTCTTTTTTCATTTTCTTTGTGGGGGCATGAACGACTCTGTTTGAGTACTTAATTGTTTTTGCTGTGTACTTTGTGCACTTTAGGATTTGGTTGTATGGTCTTGTTAGATGCTGTAAGAAAATGTCCACTTTATACACATTTAATGGGCAGTGAAGTTTATCGTTGAAAGATATTTTTAAAAGAGACCTTGACAAAAATTCTGTAAAACGACACCCGTTATAAGATAGAACGCAGACAACAGCATCTGATTGACTTTTAAGGAAGGTTTTGGCTGACTGTTTTTTTTTTCTTCAGTGTGTCATAAAAGTCCCAAACATGCAAAGAATGTCTGCTGCTTCTGTCACATGATTTGTCTTTTTGGCTTCTTGTTGAACTGTAACTCATTTTGACATACCTGCTTATTTCAGAGTGATTTTCTGCGTCCCGGCTAGTTCCAGTTTAACTAAATCACCATTTTTCGCAGATCACTGATTCTGTTGCCAATTGGATATTAGTGCACTTAGGGATGCACAATATATATCGGCTGCAACATCGGTATCAGCCGATGTTATTGATTTCCTAAAATATCAGTATAGTTCCGAATTTAACATGTGCCTTTATATATAATAATAATAATAATAATAATAATAATAATAATAATAATAATAATAATAATAATAATAATAACAATGACAGCTAGTGTTCCTAATCAGAACACCCCTCCCCCCAAAAAAGAGATCCAAAAAGGGGAAACAGCCTGCCACTTAGAACAGCCTATGTCGTTTGATCAATGGTCTGATGCTGCTGTGAAACGCGGCCAAATACACTTCCCACCAACGCCACTGAATTTTTACTTTCACAGGAAAGATATATGATGTTGTATTCTGTAGTATTTCTGGTCTGCTTGTCTTACTGGCTTCAATGTTAGCCAAGATAAAATGCCAAATGCTGCGCTCTGTTTTGGGAATTCTTGGAACTCTCATATGATTGGCTCAGGAACCAGGAAGTAAACACGGGCTACACTCTGCACCGAAGTCATTCCAGGCTGTACTTCTAGGTTTGAAAGGAGAAAAACGTGACTGAGACATTGTTGATGGAGAGGACCGATTGTTTATAGGGAATATTACTTCCATCCCAGGTGACAAATGAGAATGATTTGAGTTGATTTTACAGTAAATTTCTTACTTACTGCTCCTTTAACTGAAGCAGAGAACTTACTCCAATGTTACAGTGAAATTTATTAGGATTATCTCATGCAGGGGCACAAAGTTACAACATGATATTAGTACAGCTAGACACGTTATTATCAAGGTTGAAACACCTACAGAAAGTTTTTTTTGCTGCTGCCACAACCTTCAACTCACCCAGACTTTACATAGTCATAGTCAGAATTTACATTCAGAAGTCTTGAACTTTTACAGGCATTCCTGTTGAATTCTTCATATTGACATACATTCCAGGGTATATTATTATTATTATTATTATTATATATTTTATGTGATAAACAATATTAAAGTAGAGCATGACTGGGAATGCGATGAAAAATTATAGTTTTACATCTTGCATTGGACCCCCTTCAGTCTGATACCCCTAAATAAAGCCCAGTGCAACTAACTAGCTTAAGCCATGTGGCGGGAAACAGCAAACATGTGGAAGAAGGCGCTATGATGAGAACAAACTTTAACTTTTAGGCCAAGATGCAAACCACTATGTGTGACAGAAAAATGGCCCAGTCAAAGTCCAGACCTAAATCCAATAGACTCACTTGAAAAATGATCTTTACTGACACCGTCCATCCGGTTGGACTGAGCTGTTTAGCAGAGAGTTTGCAAACATTCCAGTTTAAAGATGTGCAAAGCGGGTAGAGACATACATGTGCATAAAACATGTGCAGCAGTAACTTTGAGGAAAATGTTACTCTACGCACGTACAAATGCACTTTTCAGACTTTCATTTTCTGTCTAACTTCACAACTATCTACTACTTTGTGTTGGTCCATCACATACATCCCAATTAACTACATTATAGTATATTTGTAATATGACATAGTCCAAGGGGTGTGAATATTTTTGTGGGGCACTGTGAGTTCAAGGTTTTCTCTGCTTTAGCTTATAAAGGAGACACAGGACTGTGGATAAAAGGTCAAGATTGTCTCTAGATTAAACGGTTTAAGCAGACGTTTTGGAATCAGGATCTGAGTTCAGTTGATTGACAATAAAGTATTTTTTAGGGAGTTTAGAAATATGAAGCGTATCGCATGATATGAAGTTATAAGGCAAAAATAAGTACATAACAGTAAAAACTCAAGGTAAATATGTGTGTGGACTGAATGGATTTAAGATAAAGTAAGAATTAGGAACTATGGACTAAGTGCAAACAGCAGGAGTTCTTTCAGTCATTATATGCTCTCCTAATGTTGTTTTCAGCCTAGTGAGTCCTTAAAAATTATCTGGCCATAAAAGTCTCCATAAACTCAAATTACAGAGACGGCAAAACTAAACGATCGTAGATTTATGGCTATTTGGGAGGTCCTTCTAATGTTTCATTATCTCTTTTCTGGTGTCTTTGTTTCTTCTTTCCTTCTACAGTATTTCTGGGAGAGCTGGCTCGAGCCTCGGCCATAATGATCATTCATATCTAGAGACATCATCATGTGGACACACAACTACAATCTAATGGCTCTTCTCTCTTAGACACACACACACATGCGCGTCTTTCTTTTTCCCCCATGGCAGGCTTTGTTTCTCCATCACTCTCGCTTTCCCTTTTTCCTCTTATCTAGGCTGTCTCTCTCCTTAACTCTTCTTGGCCATCTCTTGCTCACACATTGACGCTGCCATACCATTGTCTGCCCTCCATCCCATCCTTTCAGTCAGATACACTCCACACACAAAAAAAAACAAACCTCCCTCCCACCTCCGTCCTCCTCTCAGCCAGGATCTGCTCCCCCAGAAGCTGCAGGGAAACAAAGGGATAATAGATCCCATCTTGACAGAGAAGAGGCACTTTTCTGTGTGGGTGTTTAGTCCAGGGGTGTCCCCCCCCCCACCCCACCTCCCCAAGCCGTGTACCCTGTAACAAGCTCACCGTGTCAATCCTCTTTCTGTCCTCTCCAGCATCCGGTGAGCAACAGAGTTTCAATGGATCCGTGACCGTAGTGGCCAATAAAAACCCACTAACCCACTTAACCTTGCTGAAAGTGTTTAGCATTTCCCCCCCTGTGTGGAGGGTGGGTGCATGTGTGTGTGGGGGGGGATACATGAAAAGACGTATACAGACGATGAAGTTGAACGTTTAGAGAGAGTATTGGAGATGAAGAGGGAGCAAAAGGGATGTTAATAATCACTCGTCGTACATTCCTCCAGAGCTGGTCTTTTTGAAAAATCTCCAGAGGGTAAGGGTTTGCACTTCCTGTATGCCGGGGCTCTTTGAGGTGGTGGAGGGGAGCGCCTCATTGGTGACCTCTCTGACATGTAGGGAGGGGGGTTGAAGAGGAAACTCCAGACCTTTTTTCCTGCCAACTCCCTTAAGTCGACACCCCCTTCTACTATTCCTGCGTTTTTGCAAGTCATTGTTGACTTGTGTATTCATCTTTGTTCTCCCTTTGCTGAAAAACTTGCATCAGCACATCCGTAAATACTGACACATCTGGTTTTTAGTTGTGTGCTCAGATATTCGTGGATGTGTGATCTTTCAACTACTCTCACGTTGTTCAGCCTCAATGATCCTCGTTTTTCTTAAACAAATCACTGCTTTCCTTCATTTTAGCAGAGATGACTGGTTGGTTAAATGTTAAGAACTGCAATTCAAGAAAAAGCCTTTTATCTGTCGCTGTGTATCTGCATGATAACCGCGTCAAAAGACGAAGAAAAATCACCAGATTTCTGAGCTGGTTTTTTTTTTTTTTTTTGTCTAGTGGAAATTTCCCAACCTGTGATTCAGTCTGCAAGTGGCTTTGTGCTGATGCGACAACGTATGCAAAGAGACATGCATTTGAAAATGGGTGTCAAATGTTGTGTGGAGTGCACAGTGCAGGTATCTGCAATTGTGTCTGATAAGGGTTTGGATAGAGAGGAGAGCAACATATGATAAACTGCACATGAGCACATTACTATAGTCGCTCCTGCAGCTACTCTCAGTACAAGATGAGTTACTATAGTTGCAGGATCAGAGGAATTAGCTTAAACAAGAGGAATAACAGCCTGGTTAGGCCCACTGTTAAACCCAAAATTAGTCATACCCCTGGATTAAGTTGATTTCAATTAAGTTTATTTTAAACCTGCCTGCGGTATGAATAATTTTGGACCTAATCTTTCGTTAAAAGCACTAATTATAAGCTTTCTAAGAACCAAAAACAGTATTTATTTCTAATACATACCGGGGGGAAAAAAACATTCAGCTTTCTTTCTGGTAGGAGATCCCTCAGACTTTGAGAGTCTGAGGGATCTCCTACCAACCCCGGTGGCCACACGCTTAAAACCTGCTGACAGTGGCCGTTTTAACTGTGTATCTGCGCCTTGTGAATGATGGGTGGATCTCAACATTTTCTTTTTAGTGCTGATAAAGGCAATTAGTTAAAAAAAAGCAGCATTCTGGACCTAAATTATTTGTCTTTGCAATAAAAAGCAATATCCTCTTTATTTGCTGCTTCATTCTTACTACCATATTTTTCTGACTTTAAGTCGCACTTTTTTTGTCATACTTTAGCCAATCCTACGACTTATAGTCAGGTACGACTTAATGTATATTAATTTTAAATAGTAAATCACACTGACCAACAGGAACCAAGTAGTAAACATTACCGTCTATAGCCACAAGAGGGTGCTCTGGGCTTGTGAAAACTATATGCTGCTCCTCCACCACTTAAAGATTTAATGAAAGACTAACTTATAGACAACTAAGACTGACCACATGTTTGTGTGTTGTTTCCCAGTTTCAGTCTGCATTCACGCAGCAGAGCGTTGCGTGGTGCAGCTCGAAGGGCCCAGACAGCGACAGAACCCTGTTATTGGGCTGTCCGTGAAGCTAATAGCAGCTAGCGCTAGCTTAAAGGTCTGTTATCCGGGCGGTTCACAACTTCACTGATGCACGTGAGCTTTATGTTGCTCTGAAACATCCGTGTCATACTGTTTGCTTAACACGCAGCACCACTACGCTCACAGTCTAATTTCAGTGTAATTTTGACAACTTTAAACGTAACGGGCTGTTACGCTGAAATGCGCTGACGAGAACTTTCCGGGTTGGAGTTGGTGGCTTGTTATGCTAATTTACCCCATTTAATCTCTCAGGTATGTTCCATATTATTCAGCCTGTTGTGGATGCAGCCGTGTAATTAAAAAAGTTGCCTTACGAGATTAAATGTCAGTTTTTAGTCTTAGATATTGTGAAATAAATTTCTAAATAAATGCTACTTACATATGTTTTTTTCCTCTTTTAAGACGCATTTTTTTGACTGAAGCGACTTATATTCCGGAGCGACTTATAGTCCGAAAAATACGGTAACTGTTTATGGTTCTTTGAAACCTATGGGGGTTGTAAATAACTCCAATAACGCTAACAGCTAGTCCAACCAGTCTTGTGAGTTCAGAAATTGAGGCTGACGTGTTTCGCCTGAACTTAACGTTGCAGTGAGGCTGCTTTGGATAGTTATCTGTCACTTTCTATTAGATAGTTGAAGCCTAATCTGAGTGGGAAAAGAACAGATGAAAGGAGAAGCACTAGGCGCCGAAATACCAGCCGTCAGGAGCGGATCCATCCCCTTTCTGTCAACACAGAAGCCAAACTGAAGAATTGTCAGAAAGATAAGGGTCGAAGTTCTCTATCGCACTCGAAGGTGTTGCCCCGCGAGGCTTTTTCCCACCTTAGTTCGTCAGCAGATCTCTTCTCTGAAAAGATGTAATGTAGCCTTTACCAGTCATAAAACCGCACCTTTACATAACCGTGTAATGTGTGCATTAGGAAAAATCAGCCACTGTGTGTGATTTCACCAGCAGCAGACAAACCTTGCTGGCATTTGTCCCTGAGGTTGAAATACTTTTCATAGGAGCAGCTCGTTTTGTGGTGCGATGACCTAACGCCGCCAGCCCCCCAGCGCACACACACACACACACACACACACACACACACACACACACACACACACACACACACACACACACACACACACAGAGGCTTCTGTCTTCACTCAGACCAGGATCTGGCCTCCTGCACACACTCACAGTCTTATGACAGGGTATGACTACGGCTGACTGGACGTATGACTCGCTGCAATGTGTTTGTGAGAAAAGGTTGGAACTAGCCAAATCTCGTGTGGTGGTGCATGGCTCCTTTTTTTTTTTTTTCCTGAGCTGCCGTTATGTCTTTTCCAATGTGTTGTGGCAACAAACGACGCAGACTCGCTCCCTTTGACCTGCAGGACACACAGGCGCAAAAACGTTTAATGCTGTTCTTTGAAAATATACCTTGTTAAAATCTCCATGCTTCTTTTTTTTTTCATCAAAGCTGCTTTGTATTTGTAGCAGGGTTTTTTAACATAGACCAGTCCAAAGAAGCAAAAAAAAAGTGAAGTGGATGGAAACGGTACATGTTTTTTTTTTTTTCTAAAGTCATTAAGGAACTGTATTGCTCTGCATCAAGGTTGGTTATTTGCCCATACAGCAGCTGGAAATTTTCAATTAAAGCTTGTTGTTGGAATGGAAATGATATTTAACTTTTTTTTTTTTTTCCATGACTACCCTCTCTCTCTGGGATGTTTACAATAATCACAAAGCACAAAGATGGGATCACCGTAGACTTTAGCGTTTTGCTTTTTTTTTTTTAAGGAAACATTCACCAACATTATTACACGTCTTGTTTTTTCCTGATATCGGGTAGCCCTAGTTTAAATCAACGGCCTAGGCAAAGTTCAGACCGAAATTAAATTGGGAATCTCTGTCAAGACTCGAAACACTTGCAGTTTCATTGGAATAAAACAGTATTTTTAGTTATATTGGCTAATTATAAATGCAAACTTCATATTGGTATCTCTGATATCTTCCATTTCACCGATTTGCCCTGCTTGTGTTGGTTTATCACCAAAACGTCGGATAAAATGCAAGGAACTTTGTAGTTGGAGAATGCCAAAAATGTGATAAAGTTCGAAGGGCTCTGTCTAGTTTTTGCACAACGCCAGACGACTCTGACAGAGAGCTGGCTTTGGATACACCTGACTGTGGGAATGAATCCTCAAAGAAAGGGGCTGCAATTATCTTTACTGCACCTGTAGTTCAAACATGCGCGCCGACAAGCCGACGTGCGGCGCAGGAATGGCAGCTGTGCTTTATCAGGATCCGTGGCCCCTCCCTGCAGTTTGCAGCTTTATTGAACCCTTTATCTAATCAACCGTCTCCGGACCTTGAGAGGAAGACCCAACTCGGCTCCGTGCAGCATTCCTCTGAAGCGCTGAGGAGGGAGGGGATTGGGGCGGCAGTAGACGCCGAAGGCAGGAAGAAAAAAAAAAGGGGGCTTGGCAGATTTCTGAAGATGGTAGTTAGAACGATTTAGCATTGCTAATGAGGGAAAGGAGTTAAACTTCGGTTTCGACGAAAGGAGATAAGTGTGGAGTTTGAGGGGGTTGCTGTGAGCAGAAAGGAAAAGAGAAATTACTAAGGAAGGGTGGCATAAAGAGAGACTGGGTGAGAGGGGAGAGCTTGAGGCGACGGAGAGGGGGGTGAACCGGAAAAACCGGGAGGGCGAAAGAAGTGCAGTCGGGAAGAAAGGAGGCAGACGAGTCATGAGACGGGGTAGAACACAGAGAGAGGAGAAAATGGGTCCGACTCGATCTTTAGTCGGATCCCGATTTCTATCTGCTGAGGTGTTAAAAGGGGTTTGGTCCCAGATGCGTGCAAGATCTGCACGCGCTCCTCCAGCTCGGTCTGCTTTATGTAAAGCCTGACCAAGAGCTGCCGCCAGCTCCATGTTCTCTGAGCTGAGGAGGATGTGAGGACAGAATAAAATGGAATAAACCAAGGAAACGAAGGAAAAAAGAGGGAGGACAAATGAGAAAAAGGGAGTCGGTGTGTTTTAGCTGCAGCGCTGCATTAAGAGACTGCTGGCAGCAGATTTACACACAGCAGTGAAGTTGCTGCAAATTCACACACACACACACACACACACACACAGACACAGGGAGAGAGAGAGACAGAGTGGTGATGCAGCAGGAGTTAGTGATGCTATCAGCAGTCTGCTTCCACACAGTATTATATAGATCCTGCTTTGGGACATAAAATAGATCCGGTATAATCAAACTGTGAAGGTAATTCAACACAAATACGCAGCTTAGAAGAGCAGAGATAAACAAACGCTGATCAAAAAAACAGGGATTTGTTGGACCATGACTGGAAAGTCCTGTAAAACACCCAGATATGTCAACCAGCTGTACACAAACTCGCACATATATCCACCAAGGATCGAAGGTGCACTGACCTGCAGTAGAAACAACCGTGAAAGGCGTTTTTTTTTGCCATCATACGGCTGACTGGAGCCATTGTTTTTTTTTTTTTTTCTGTCTTCAGCAGCACTCTCCGTAAGATTTCCAAACAGTTACAGGTTATTTGACACAGACCAGTCGACTGCCTGTTGGCCTCCAGACGCACTCATCCTGAAGGACGTACAAGACCGTAAAGGCAGAGTTCTTGATTCAGAACAGTTTGAAGGACACTCTCAATGAAAAACACAGGCGTTGTTCATTCAATTAGAAGAAAATATCGGCACAATATTTGATGCCGACCAATTTCCCTTTTCCCAGCTGAGCAAAGCCTCCCCCCAGCATGATGCAGCCCCCACCGTGTTTTATGGTAGGGAGGATGTTTTCAGGGTGGTGAGCAGTGGGGTCAGAATGTTTAACGGGGGTCTCATGTGAGCAGAGCACCTTCTTCCTCGTGTTAGCGGTGTCTCCTGAGTGGGCTGTGGCAACCTGCTCTTATGGCTTTCTTTCAACTTTGGCTTTTTTTTTTTTTTTGCAAGGCACTTTATTCTTGTTAACAAAAGAGGCTTCATTTTACTGATAATCAGTCAAACTATAGCATGTATGATGCTTTAATTAGTGCAAAAAAGGGCTTTATCGTTCTTAAAAAAGTCTTTAAAATTGTATAACTATGTTCTAAAACAATAATCGCCTTCGCCATGACGGTTGGGTGGGGATATGTAAATTAATCGGTTTTCGTATCCATTCCTGGATTCTCAGGCTTTTGCGTTATTGATTTCTTTATTCCTAGTGGCCTTTACGTCTCCTTTTTGTCCTCTCTTCATTCCCCCCCCCCCTCATTCATTCGTCTCGGGAATGCCTAGAATGTGCTTATCTGTGCCCATGCAAACACAAGGTTGAGCCAGCAGGAGCGGTTGAGTTTCTCTGCAGATTTCAGGCACCAAAAACTAACATCCAGACAAGCCCGCAGCCAGGAGCAGGTCCTCGGTCTTATTGTGCAGTCCCTTAAAAGGACTGGTTATGCCGGTGTTTGGCCAAATGGGAGTAAAGCGGGAAGTAAAGCATGGCTGTGAAAGAAATAACACTCCACAGAGCAAAATTACTGCCGTTAAATGTTTATTTGAGCTATTTTCATGCGTTTGTGCCATAATGCATAGAGAAATAAAATGCCAAGAGGGTTCAGCGCGGTGTGGCGGGGGAGCTGGCGCCCCATATGCAGAGGCTTTTCATCGTTGTTGCAGCAAGAGATTGTCAGGCTGGGAGTGGGACCCCGGACACAGATCAAATATCCACAGATCTCCTGGTTTTGTTTTTCTTCATTGGTTGCTTCCTGGTGCCGTGTCAGAGCCTCAGGTCCGCATTACAACGCTGCTCACATCCTTTGAGTGAAAAAGAGCCTGTAGTGGCAGCTTAAAAACAATCAGCCCGGTGAACCGTCAAGGTTTTTCTGTTGGGTTTTGTGCACCGCTTGTCTTTTTAAAAATACCTTGATGACCTTTTTGTTTGCCTCATTAAAGAGCGAGGGACGGTGACATTCAAGATTTTGGGCTTCAGATGGTGGGTTTATCTTGGGGTTTGTTGGGTGAAACCGCTGACACTCTGTATTTATATGTTGAAGGTTGCTGGTTTGAACGTGAGCTCAGGTCTTTCTCTGTGGTGAATGTGTTGTTCTCATTGTGCATATGCAGCTACTCTTCTGGTGTGGATGGATTCAGGCAACGTTCTAGGAATGCAGATGGTAGGATATATGGAGATCCTGTAATGACTTTGCGTGTATGTGTGAGAAACCAAGATTTGAAACCAGATTTTTCCATCATACAAACTTCGCTGTTAAAGACTTAAGTCCAGAAAACATTTTTGAACAGACTTTAATCAGCTTTATGTGTACTTAATAATGTTAACCGTACTCACACACGTATTTAGGGGGGCGGGGCATTCGTTTTTCAAAAGCTAATAATATTAATTACTATTTTCCTTTGATCTGCTTAGCAATAAACTTAACATGTTACATTTAATTAAAACAAAGTAGAAAAGAAGAAATTATAGGTCCAAAACAAACCATTTTTCTGTTTTCTTGGTCTAGAAATTGTTTGTCTAGAACTTATTTTCAAAAAGCCTTGCCGTATTTAGCCAATTTTAATAAATCTGTGTCCCCAACGGTGTTTTTTAGGAAATAGGCGATTGATGTTGGAGGCCCTTCTTCCTAAGATTTTAAAACCAAAGCAAAAAAAACGTGGCTCTTGAAAGAAAATTATTTTTCGTACCCAACACTACATTTAAGAAGATATAAATTTGTCATTTAAAACCTCACCCTTCAATAATTATAAAACGTGTCCATCTGCTAATATTCGTTTTGCTGGAAGGCCAAATTTTCATTGAACTGCAGTCGGGGGTGCACACAAAACTATATTCCAAGGGCCACAAATGGCTGCACTGTGGACATGCCTGATCTAGGGCATACCTTGTCTAAAAGCAAAAGCTCATCAAAGATCTTTTTAAATTCATAGTCCTTTTTTATGCTTAAATTATTCTCCAGTGGCCGGGCTGTGCCTCTCTTAAACAGCCACACAGACATGCATCCAGACACGGCTTATTGTGTGTTTCAATTTGTCCCGGCAGCCTGCCCCGAGATGCACACTAGTAGCCATTGATACCTCCACACAATGCGTCCTCACAGGCAAACACATACGACCACAATGCCGCCACTTGCACGCACGCCGCTTCATGTATGCCTGTGCGTAAAATCAGTCTGACAAGAGGCAGACAAAAGGCCCGACTGTTTGCTGTTGGCGTCCATGAAGGCCGCGATATGCTCACACAGCGTTCACCCTCGCAGGTCTAAATGGATTTCCTTACGTTGCCGCACAGGACAATGAGTATTGTTTGAACTGCAGGGCTCGGACTCATGCAAACACACTAATGATTCCCAGGTTACAGTGAGAAACCTCGTCTTAAAGAAAAACCCCATCAGATGACACTTTTATGTATTTTACAGTGCGACTGAAACTGAACAGATTTTCCTCTTCTCTCTTTGTTCTCCTCACGGCACAGGCTCACACTGTTCTCACCTTCCCTGTCTGGTTCTGGGTGTTAATTTACATCAGGAAGGCGGCACAGGCTCTGAGAAATTATTAACATCAGCTTTGTGGCTTCAGTCACATGAGCTATGATTTAAAAAAAAAAAAAAAAAGGAAAAAAAAAGGGTCTATCTGTACTGTCATCCTTGGCTAAATATTATCGATCACTGCTTTTCATTTGTATTTTATGGTGAGCTTACACAATGCAGCTTTGTCTAAGCTTTGGCTCTGGAACAGCTCTGAGGTATAAAGATCAGTGGGTTGTTTTTTTCCCTGGTATATCTGTGTGTTACTAGAGTCATTGTAAAGATCCATTGAAGTCCTGTTGTAGTTTAACATTTAAAGTTGCCTAAACTCTGCGGTACTTTTGCAAGATTCCCAGACAATTTGCCACAACCCGGCATGTTCAACATCCGTCTTAAGGTGCCGCTTCTCTCCACATTGACCAACTCGAAATGGATTTCTCGAATGGAGTTTTAATTAAAATAAAAAGCTCACATTTCCAGTCAACGCATCATTTTAGTTAATTTCTTGTGTTTTAAAGGGTAAAGTTAAGATGTCAAAGTCTTATTAGATTCAGGCTAAATGTCAAAACCAAGGCTGGGGATCCAAGCCATTTTTTATAGCTTTGCAGGAAAGGACAGTAAAAATACAGATTTGTTGGTAACGGAAGATTTCAGCTACATTTTAGAGTTCCCCCAAATACTGCAGCCTCTCCCTGTCCAAATAAAAAGGTGTTTCAATCCTTTCTATTGCCACAGGTGTATAAAATCAAGCACCTAGTAATTCAGACTGTTTCTTCACACATTTGTGAAAGAATGGGTCACCCTCAGGAGTTGGGTGAACTCCAATGTGGTTCTGTGAAAGGATGCCACATGAGCAGCAAGTAAAAGCATGACATTTTCTCACCCATAATTAGGGCTGGACGATATGGCCTAAAATCAGTATCGCGATATGTTGAGTAGTTCACCTCAACAACGATAAATAGATGGATGCGAGTGCCCAAAACACTGCACTCGCATCCGTCTATTGAGCTCGGTAGCTTTAACTATGTTTGCGCCGTTGTCAGTAATAATAGTGATATGGGCCTCATCCTTGATCCATGCAGACAGCATCATATGTCCAACCATCTCCTCGGTATCAGCTGGACAATATATTGTCTAAAGCAGTCTGGTTGGCAGTTTCCATTCGTCATTGATATAATGTACAGTCAAACATCAGTGTCTGACCTCATACATGCGCTTCAGAAAGAATGCTCATAAATTCCCATAAACACACCAAGGATCAAAGCTGTAACATATTTAGGTGGCGTCTGCTACGCCACGTTGCTCAAGTTCGGACACTACCACTAAATGAACTGGCTGATTGTTGAGTTATTAAAACAGCTCCAACTATTTGTTTTTCCTCTCGGGGTTTTATAGAGGAAACATCTCCCTGTTAAAACACACAATGATTTATTCCTAGGTTATGCTGCCACATCCTATTTCCTTCTTCACATCTGCTGTGTGAGAACTGCTCTAACAATGACTAACAGGATACTGTAGCTGCTATACTGTGAGAGCAGCAGAAACAGCCTTACAGGTGCTAAGTTCGTCATCATGCCGGTTTCCGCTACATCCATGATGCAGCAGACTTGAAACGTGTGCTGCTGAAGAGATTTAGCTTTGCTGTTGGTTTTTCTCGTCCAAAGGGTCATTGTATCAGGCAGCCTGTAGCTGAGTCCGTACAGCTTGATTATTTGTCCTGGTCTTTCCATACGATGGAAGTACACTTTGGGACAGTGACTCCTCATTCGCTGCGTTTGTATTCAGATTAAAATGTAACATTTCATTCATCAGGTTTTAGTGTGGTATTCAGGATTCCTCATAAAATACAGAACATTAAAGTGCAACTCACCCCAAAATCAACTTTTGTATTTCAGATAAACCGTATAAAGCAGGGTTAAGAGTGCTACTTTAATGTTGCTGCGCAGTTTTTTTATTTTTAGTTTTCATGTGAACTTATTTGTGTCAGCAGTATTTGTCTTAAAAGCGTCTTAATGCAGCCCTTTTAGGGTTGAACAGTGGCTATCGCAGTTGAATTTTCCTATTGGCTCAAACGATACATGCTTTCGTCATCATAGCCTTGCATTTGGCTATTAAAGCATCTCACTCAGACACACGACGCCGTAGGGAGTCGGTAGTCGGAATCGTGACCAATGTTAGCATCGTTTTTCGGGTTAGCATTTTATCACCAATAAGTTATCATAGCATTTAATAAACAAACTAAGATTATTTATTCATATTACATTCCATAGTGATTAGCTTTATTTTTGTTGTTTTGCAGGCACTTTCCCTCGCCCTGACCACCGCTTTAACCCCCACCGCTCATCCCCACACTTAGCCCCGCCCCTCTGAGTCTCTTGGCACCGCCCACTTTGGTGGCATTTTTCTAAATTTGTCTGGGGTGGGGTTATGCTTTTACATCGGGGTGAGTTACACTTTCAGGACAAACCGTCCAACAACAGTGTCTTCAGTTATGGAGAGGAAAACTAGGAATAATACATACAATACATAATAATACAGAAACATACAGTTTCCCTTTGGGAGTAATAAAGTAGCTTTGAATTGAATTAAAACATCACAGTTGATCACTTTATTTTAAACAGATATGCAGTCCAGTCTTTTACTCTAAGTTTTTGTCACTTTTAGTTGTTTATTGTTATATGGTTGTATTTTCCAGGCTGGCGCCTGAGAGAAAACCCTAATTTATTCATGTTGATCTTAGCATGTTTTAATTGAAGACTTGTTGTAAAGTTATGTGATGTACAAAAATTGAGTAAGTTTTTGTTAATTTTGTTATTGCAATTATAGAGCTCCTATCTGTGAATTTCTATTGCTTGTTTTTTATTGCTCCTGCTTGTTACTCTGTAGACTCAAGATTGATGTTACATTGTCAGATAAGAAGAACAATTTGTTCCCATTATCTGCTACAGGACCCCTGTTATCACTTGTTTCAAATAAATGAAAAAAACAAAGTAAAAATATCTCCCCAAGATAAAATTGGCAATTTCATTACAACAGTTGCATCTGTGCTGCTTAACAGCTCACCGTGATTTCATTTAATCATATTTTAAAATGTAACATAGTATTTATTGATGTTATCATTGAACCTGTTGTTAAAAAGGTATCAAACAACAAATATCCGAATCAGAATTCTGTTCATTGACCAAGAGTTTAACATACAAGGAAGCAGAACCTGCAACATAATTAAATAAAATATGAAGTATATTTTTGAACCCAGCTTTATTGAACAATTACATCCGTTATTACTTCTGTAAACAGTGCACTGCTGTGTGATGTCTACTTTCTCCTTGTGTCGCTTTGGGTTCTTGAGTTGTATGTACAACCACGCAAAAAAAAACTATTTCAGCAAAAAAAAAATTGGAATTGAGCATCAAGGCCTGCAGTATGATGAACATAGACTTAGTTATTTTGTGTTAAGAATAAACATTTAATACAGCAGCTATCATCATGTTTTATATGTATGGCTCCCAGGGAGGCACAATTATCAAAGCTTTTATTGTTAGAAGGTTTTGGTTAAGGTCATAACTGTGATTTATCTATTAGTGTTTAGGTCATTATCGCCCATCCCTTCTTCTATTGAACCTTTTATCGTCCCTTTTTTTTTTCTATCGCACCACACATCTATCAGTCGATTAAATATTGTTTTTGGATTATTGTCCGGCCCTACCCTTATTAAACGCAACTCTTATTAGTTAGCGTTGCTCCGATTATCTCTACAAAAAGTGTGTCTTCTCTTCAGCAAATGTTTTATCTCCTTCAGGTCCTTAATGCACAAAAAGCTGGATTTAAGGCGGCCATTGTTCACAACGTGGACTCGGATGACTTAATCAGCATGGGATCCAATGACTGTAAGTTTATACACCCCCCATACGCTAACTAATGCTGAATATTCAGTATCTCTTCACCAGGTAACATTTAATAAAGGCTAAATTGAGCTGCTTTTTAAGATTTCAATCTTTTACTTTGAAGGTGTGCCACGATTAAAGCGATTGTTACTTTAACCGTCCGTTTCACTTGTCTTTTTAAATGTGGTAATCATTGTTTAAGGGTTTCTGAAACAGAGGCAAACTGGCTTTATTCTTCACTAATCCCCTGAAATAAACTACAACAATTCATATAAACGATAAACAATTTGAAAATGTCATCCATTTTATTGATTTTGCTCACATGGTATAATTTAATCATGGGCATATTGATTGGTTTTTGAGAATAGCGACAACAAACAATGTAAGCTGATTATTAATAAATGATAATCATTGATTAGAAAAGGGGCTGAATAGTAGCCCTGTTTTTGCATTGTTAGGCTGTGGTTTATTAGTCTGTTTTAACAGTTTACAGATTAATATTTAAGATTTGGCTCTGTAATTAAAAACTGTAGAAGTAACAGAAATATTACGCAGGAGTTTGATTCAGATTACCATAAAGACAACTTTAGCGATTTAATGATTGCTCAATAGGTTGAATGTATTAATCTTTCTCTGTTTTAGTGGATGTTCTGAAGCAGATAGTTATTCCCTCGGTATTTGTGAGCGAACTGACTGCCAATACTCTGAAAGACGACTACATGTATGACAAAGGGTGAGTCTGAACCCAAAGGTCCGTATAAACAGAAATCTTTTCCTTCTCCACTTCTCTCTCACTGCTCTCTGCACAGTTTCCTTTTATCATAAGGAGCTTTTTGCACATCCTGAGCGCTCCAGCTACACGTTTAATTTGAGACTAATTTCCACAATAATATGGGCACCTCACTGTCAAGGCTGCCGATGTAATATTTTCCTATAAAAAGTCTCCATGCGGGCTCGGAGGTCTCGTTTTTGCCGCTTCACATCAGCTGCTGTGTTTGTGTGTGCCATCCTTATACATGAGGGTTATTCCCACATCTTTTCCAGTCATGGGAATAAACGGCAAACATGACACTGGCTCAGTGCTGAGGACAGGTCTTAATGGAGAACAGAAGCTGAGGACGTCCTCGCTGTATTGTGTCGAACTATTGATGAATTGAATCTGTCGATGTGAACCGCTCCAATGAGAAAACAAGCCTTAGTGCTGCTGCCATTGTGTAGCTTAGAGGGATAAAAGGTTCATGTTTTTTATGTATTTCTCTACTGACGATGCTCTGCCTGTTTCCTCAGAGGCCACTTGGTCCTGATCCCAGACTTCAGCTTGCCTCTGGAATACTACCTGATCCCCTTTCTGATCATTGTGGGAATCTGCCTCATCCTCATTGTTGTTTTCATGGTGAGTCAAAGTTTTTCTTCATTAAAACTGTTATTTAAAAACTAATTTTACTTGCGTTATGCTGTTTTGAGGTCTAAAACAAACTCGTATTTTATTTAAAAAAATTTTACGCCCTTCAGGTTGAAATAAAACGTTCTCATTCTATTTAGAGGTGACCTTTTAATAATTTTGTAAAACATCCCTTATATGAATTTAATCCCATTCTGATTCCAGTTCACGAGCTGTAATATTAAAAAGATAGGAACAGTATTCAGGAATATTAGTTCCAGCCTTTTAGCTGTGAGTAATCATTAATAATTTATTCCCAGTAAAAATACAGGAAAGTCTTGCTCTCGCTCGCTCACTCGCAGTCTGAATGAACCTCCGACTTCTCATATTAAACACTTTCTGTTTAAGCAGTTCTGTGCGTGCCCTTAATCATTGTTGCCGACTAAACAGCTTTGTTGCTATATACTGAGTATTGAACCCCCTTTAGTGAGACTATTTCAAAAGAAGCATTCCTGGTGTTGTTGGAGATTTCTGTAGACTGATGTGAAAAGCGCGCGTCATTCTGGATGCAAAGTCCCAAAACACTCAAAGGCAACCCAGTCCTCAAGGAGCAGCCTCTCACAGCTGCATTAACACCTGGAGACGAACAAAGCCGTTTAGATGGAAATGTAACATTTTCTGTCGAAAATGATAACAAATCAATGCACTAAAATAAAACTGCATTCATTTACATATTTAAGGTGTTTTTACTCGCCTGTCTCCTATAATGTCACACCGGGATGACTTTGCAATGCTTAGGACAGCAGCCAGTTAACTTTGCTCCCTGATGCGTTTTCAACAATGCTTCAACTTTACTTTAAACGCCTCACCGATACCAAAGAGTTCAATTTCTTCTTTCAGTAGTCATTTCCACACCGAAGAGTGTTGTTCTTAGTTCAACCAGGTCAAAGTTTAAATCAACTTTTTTTTTTTTTTTGCTAATAAACTGTATACATGGGTGTCTAATAGCTCTGTCTACATATCCCGGTCATTATTTTGACAATTTACTGCAAATTTGTCGAAATCCTGATTTTTGTGTCCAAAACCGCCTGTGTGGTGCCCTTCTCAGGTTTAATGAGTGTCTTGCAGTGAATTTTTAATCAGTATTGCTATTGGCTCAAAAGATATTGTGATGTCACTGAGAACACCTGATCCAGCCCGCTATGGCGAGTTGGAGAGAAAAGTGAATTTTGCGGCCCTGCTATCATTTTTTTTTTTTTCAGGTTAGTGATTTACTAGCATAGCATTCAGTTAGTTTATTTAGCTTTTACTAGTAGCCCAGCCCTCACCCCTCGCATGTTTCCTGGTCCGCCGGTCACCTCCCACTCTCTGTTCGTTTTTTTAGAAAGGCTCTGGTACGGGGGTGAGTTGCACTTTAAATATGGCGCCATCCCTGCTTGGAAAAAAGATCGGTTTTCCACCAGTCAGGGCCAGTCAAGCCGAAAATCATCTGATCCGCATCACCAGCCGTATCCTCCGTGCAGTTCTAGTGACGGATGTGTTTTGCCTCCTTATTTGAAAGATTTTGAATGTTTCCTGTCTTCCCACTGAAACTAGATCACCAAGTTCGTCCAGGACCGACGCAGAGCTCGGAGGAGCCGTCTGCGGAAAGACCAGCTGAAGAAGCTTCCCATCCACAAGTTCAAGAAAGGTAAGAAGGTAGCCTCAAACATCATGGTGAGAATAACAGAGACGCGTTCATTGTTCTTGTTTAACTTGACACGATCTGAATATCCTGAAAACCTGGGCGGCATTGCATAATAGATGGAAAATTAGATTAGAGGAAAGATTTTCTTCCCCTTTGAGAAACGTCTACAACTTCCTGAGAATAACTCTTTGCCAACCCTCAACACCCCACCCTATATAGAAGCAGTCCCTCTGAGACTATTCACAGAACAACACAGTGGTCAGCCTGGTCCTGTCTCCCACCTCTGGCTCTTTAACATTTCAGTAGTGAAGCCGTTCCCCTCCGCTTCTCCGCTGCTTTTCCTCACATGATCAGAACCAGGGTGGAAATACCATCGATTCACTTGTAAGGCACATCTTTCCTCACCAGAGCTCTGCACCTTGGAGCTAATCGGATTAATGCGGCAGAGTTTTTTCTTCTTCCACAATAACCCCCCCCCCCCCCCACTGCAGTTTTGAACTTGTTTCTGTTGAAGCTTGACACATGACTGCTGATTTGGACTTTAGTCTTAAAAGTTATGTCTTTTTAAATCCAGCATTAGTTGTTATCAGAAAGTATGAGGAAGCGAAAGAAGATGTAATAAAGTGATTACTTCATCCGCGTGCAGCTTCTTCTAGGGTGTTATTAGATAAGACCACCTCTGGTTTTGAAATAAAGTATAAAGTGTAACAGCATCCTGCTATTTTTTTCATTTTAAGACTTTTTTTTCTGCTGTAGGTTCAGAGGTTTTCCCTGATTGCTCTGTTTCCTCTTGCAGCTCTGTTTTGCGGGTTGGAGAGCAGTGAGTTCAGTCAGTTATGCTGGGAAACACCGGTGGAGCAAAATAGGTGCTGCATAATAAGTCCCCCCCGCAAAACTTCAAAGCTACTAGCCCACCAGAGAGCGCAGAAGCACGTGCAGCAGTGAACCGGCTAAAAGCCTAGAGTGTTGCTCACGTTAGCCCCGTCATGGCGGCTCTGCGGGCGGACGTTGGGTTTCCACTGTCGGCTTCGGCCTCTGTTTGCAGGGAGTCATGATGTCCAGGAAGGAGCCTCTGGGGTTGTTGTTTGCACTTTCTGCCAGCTGAGTCAGAGCGCTTGGCGGCAAAGGAAGGGGACGGCAGATCTCCGCCCGATCACTTTTTAAGCCCGTTCTCTGGAGCGCCGCTAGCTTGGCACGCGACCAATTCCTCTGACTCGCACTGGGGCTCCCTGAGTTTTCTTAGGGCAGGAGTGTCTAAAGAGTGGCGGGGGGGCGGGGGGGGGGGGGGGGCAACATGCGGCCCTTTGAATGTTACACAATGAAGCGAATCTGATCTGCAAGCACAGGATGATGTAAATGGACACTGTCATTTATAAAGTTAGACTACTGTATCAATTTATCTAGCATTTTTGGTCCAACATTGAGCAGATAAAAATGAAAAAGTCAAGAAATAAAGTTTTCCATTTTTATATATATATTAAAAAAGAATTGTGACCATTGTGTTCTTAACTTTATATCATGGGGAAAAGTTTGCACCCCACTCTGCCTTAGGGGGTGTAACGTCATGCTGTGCTCCTGCAGGTAAGAGGGAAGTGTCCCGACCAGCATTAAGATCTTTGTTTCTGTAGTTAAAAATCGCAAAGCTAATCAGAGAGCCGTCTGTTACTGCCGATTTTTATTTCTGCTGCTCCTGTTGTCGCCTTCTACTTTATGGACTCACCTGGACCTTAGTGACCAACAGCAGCTTGTTCAGCATTGTGTCCGGCGGATGCTTGATCGTGGCCGGCTCGGCTTCAGCTGCAGCAGATTACTCTGAGCTCAGACTCCGCTGCAGCGTTGATGTTGCTTTTGCATTTTAATTTGGCTTTCTGTGGCGCTGACATGACAGAATACACTCTAATATTCAGTCGACATGTTTCCTGTTGAAGTCATCATGCAAAAATGTGGATGAAGGTGAAGTTTCCTAGTAGCAACTAAGTAGCTGCTTCCTTCACCTCCCCCCAAAGCCCTTTCCTGTTTGTGCCAGTGTTAGTTTTTTTTCTTTTTCTGCAGCTGGTAAAAGCTAAATATTCCTGGGCTGGCTCGCGGCGTAGCAGGAGGCTATTTTTCCTCAGCGCAGCCAGACGGGGTTTGTTTCTTGACCTCAGCACCCTTTGCTGCATTTTTTTAGGTTTAAAAATAAAGGCCAACAAACTTTGATGTTCTTGCTCCACTCTCCTCATTCTGTTGTGTGAATTATGTGCAGATATTGCGGGACAACGCAGGGAAACTGCTGCAGCTATTTTTTTAATTTTTTTTTTTTATTGGCTTTAGATATAAAACATAACGTTTGGGGTAAAATTAGAGCGCTTCTGTGGAAGATCCAAAGAGCGGTGCTGTGGCTCTGCAGCCACTCCTTGCCTTAATCTTGGTCTAATTTCTGTTAAACTCTTCAAAGAAAACGTGGCTGGTTGTTTAAAAGGCGAACATGACAGAAGTTCTTAGATTTTGCTGCATTTGATCAATCAGAGCCCACCAATGACAGATGGGATCTCTGGACGATTGGTCTGTGCGTGTCTGTCAGTAAAAACCCTAACACATTAATCCACTAAGTGAAAGTCGTCGCCATTTCTAGCCGACGAGCCTGCGGAGTTCTGAAACGCAGCATTGTGTGATGTTCTTTCTGAATAAGGGAAGGTGTTTTTATAAACACATCCGCTGCTGCTGCTGCTGCTGCGCTGGCAGGACGCCTTCCCGCTGCTGAAACGCTTCTACCCACCTTCACTCGTTTCACACGTTCCCTCCTTCTGCTTTTTCTTGACGAACCGGTTTGATTTGCAGAGAAGCAACAATGGCGATTTCTAGTTTTTCTTGGAAAAACACCGGCCCGCAGATTATTTTTAAAGGACGTCAACGTTTTGAATCCAGGGGAGGGGGTGAAAAAAAAAATCATATTTATCTGGTGTTTGACCTGCCAGTCATCAGAAAATTGTCCGATGCCAACCTCTGGGCGGATTATTAGGGCACCTTTTTGTCTTAGTTCTGAATATATCAGGCATTTATGCGGAATAGCTGGTGTGCAGCGTCCGGCCTGCATGTATGTAAACACAGGACCCCAGGCTGGCATGAGTAGCAGACAAACGGCGTCTTTCTGTGTGGATGATGCACCACGTCTTAATGCAAACCGCCCGCCCATGTAATTAGCACACAATAGCAGTTTGAGCAGCGTCCTGCAACAGAGGATCCGTGTCAGCGCGTGCTGGGTTATGTAATAGCAGCTGCCGCTCAGCCGTCGCGTTGGCTTAAGCTCCGGGTTCATTACGCCGCCTTGCGTCATCCTCGTCCGGCCGGTTTTTGGTCGTTCGGATCGGCGAGGCGCGGTCATCTAGCGGACCTGAGAAGGTTTCAGGCCGTCAGGATCTGGACCGTCCCTCTGATCCGCTCCTTGGTTAGGATGAGTCACTCCATGCCTCTCCGCAGCTTTCTGCATCCAAACAGTGGGCTGAGATCTGAAGAAGGGAAAAAAAAAAAAAAAAACCACAGAGAGAGAGCGGAGCAGCTGCAGAGTGTCTGCAGGCCTCTGTGTGTGCGGAGCATGTTGATGTCACTTCAGAGGAGCTCCCTCCGTCTCTCCGGCCTCAGTGCCAGTCGGCACGGTCTGGTTGGTCCCAGCTGTGGCGCGCGGGAGACTTTTTTTTTTTTTTTTTTCTTCCCTCTTTCTGTCTCACTCGCTTTCATTCGCTCGCTCTAACTCTCCCAGACACATTCATCGCTCATCTCAAGTTCAGTGGGCCAGCGTGGCTCCTTTGAGAGCCAGGAATGCTGACATCCTGGACGATTAATGAAAGAAGAGCAGAGGAGCTGCACGAGCTCCCAGAGCCTTTTTTTTTTTTTTAAACATGATCTGAGCGCAAAATGTTAAACGTAAGATACTCCCAGCAACCGACAAAACGACCAAAAATAAACCCTGATCTCCTTATAGGTTACATGAAATATACAGCGGTGGTCACGTTCAGCAGCTCCCCCGGGTAAAATGTGTAACAGTACTGTAAGTAATGTGTAAGTATTTATTAATTCACTGGTGGCCACAATAATTGATGCTACTTGTGATTATTAAATTAATTAAAAAAAATACTATTGCCAGACGGGAGATTTAGTGTCTGCTTAACATTTTTTTGTTGTTTTTGTGTCTGAAAGAAGAACAAATGTTGACGTTGCTGGTAGAAGCTGCCTTCAACGCAGGATGTTAGTTTTTAAATACGACTTGTCTGTTTCTACTTGTCTGCTATTTCTGCCTGTTCTCAGTGTATAGCTCCATATGCTGCTTTTAAATGGGCTTTATAGACGAACTGGATTCACAGAATCAGCGATAACCCGCAGCATCACTGATCTTCCGCCGTGCTTAACAGTGGTGATGAAGCACTTTCCCTTCGTTGACCAGAAAGCTCCGTGTAAGACAGACATTCCCAGTTAATGCGAGATCTTTCTGATGCTGCTCCTCAAAAAACCGGTCGGCGTTCTCTAACAACCTTGAGATAACGCTGGAGACCCGGTGACCCCAGGAGGCAGTTCTTTAACTGTGAGCTTTGGCTTGTGTGTTTTTTTTTTTTACCTTTGATACCACAGTCCCCACTCTGTTAGCAAGTTAAATAACACGGGTCCAGCCTGGATACTGCCTCCCATTCACCCTGATGGAGAGGGTCTGCTTGAGAAGGGAGGTGGTTAGGGTGACGGTTCTTTCTATGTTCTCTGAAAGTGCAAAAGTGGACGGAGGGCCCGGGCACGTTGCCTTCAGTTGCTGATGCTTGGAGCGAGAAGGAGGAGGGGAGGAGGTTTTGGTGCAACTCCCCTTCCTTATACGGTCACATGCAGCCCGGGCACGATCACAAAGTCCGGTCAGGGAAAACATGCTCGTTTAGAGCTTACACAAACACTCGGCCCCGCAGCCCTCCGTCCCCCAGCAGGGAAGGAAGAACCGAGAGGAATCCGAAAGGGAGGACGCAGATAAATTCCTGAACTTGGGGCGCGCGCGCAGACTTAGCGCCACTTATTACATCAGAGGCTGCTCAGCCTGCTGGCTGTGGAGCGGTCTGGATGGGTGGGATCAGCGACATATTTGGACAAAGAATGGAAGGAAATCTAAGTTGTGGCCGACGCACCATGGAGCCGCCTGACCCCGGTCCCCTTCGAGGCTTTTCAGCTGCCACAGAGGAATTTTACGGGGCCTTGTGAAAGTATCCACACCCCCTTTTTGTCTTGTTTAATCTCCAAACGTTATGACGGATGCACAGAAAGTGGGACAAAAGTGCATAAAACGATGGAGTTTTCAATACTTTTTAACAAAATATGTAAACCGTGATGTGTATTTCTATGGGCGGCTCCTAGAAAAGTCAGTGAATGCTACAAATGTCTTTATTTCAAAGTGCTAAATGGGAACTGTTTTTATTTCAGGGGATAACTATGATGTGTGTGCCATCTGCCTGGATGAATATGAGGATGGAGATAAACTCAGAGTCCTGCCGTGCTCTCACGGTGAGTAATTTAGGTTTGGATTCATCAATGAAGCGTATTTAAAAAATATATCTTGACCAAAGAGCTGCACGGACAGAACAAAACCATTAGCTCCCCTTAAATCTGAGCTGTCCTCCTCGTTCCTCCAGCCTACCACAGCAAGTGTGTGGACCCCTGGCTGACCAAGACCAAGAAGACGTGCCCCGTGTGCAAGCAGAAGGTGGTGCCCTCGCAGGGCGACTCGGATTCGGACTCGGAGGAGGGGGACAGCGGCCCCGACGACAACGAGGAGGTGTCGGAGAGCACGCCCCTGCTGCGCTCCCAGGCCTCCACCAGCGCCCACTCCTTCGGCACCATGTCGGGGGCGTCGCGCTCTGAGCAGGACCAGGACTCCTCCGAGTACGACGAGCTGGACAGCAGCGACAGCGAGGAGGAGGTGACGGTGGAGACGGTGGTGGTGCAGATGCAGCAGCCGTGCTCCGACGAGCACGAGCTGCCCCGAGCTTGAAACCCCCACCACCCTACCCCAGCCCCCCCCCCCCCCAGCTTCACACTTGCAGACTTTATAGGGGGCCTAAAGCCGATGCGTCATCTGTCCTCGTGTCACTGCTTACATCACGCTCCTAGCCTCTGTAGGAGTTCAAACACACCAATGTTTTAACCCCATTTGGAATGAAGAGTTGGAAGAGCTCCGCAGGTTTGAGGACTAAAGTACAGTAGCCTGCTATACTGTACCGTATTTATCCGTGGAAAAGAAGAGGGTCCAGACCCTCATGCCTGACAGAGAGGGCAGCATAAATATTGTCTGTATATATAAAGTATAAATCACAATAATTTGCCATATTAACCTTTGATTATCTTCGGTATGTACGTATGTATAAGCATAGCTGCACACCCACGAACGATTGACAAACTGAACCACTATGCAGCACACAACATTTCAGCTCACAGCGACACTGTGTTGCCATTTGATTTCTCGCCGGACGTTTTTGCAGCATTTTTAGACGCGGACGTGTTTTGTGCCAGGTTTTTTTTTTTTTTTTTCCTGTTACGACTGACCGACATGTAAAGTGGAGCAGAAGTACAGCCCGGATAGACTGACTCGTTTAAGGAAAATAAAAAAAAAACAAATGTGCTTTCCATGAGGCGTCACATGACGTTTTGTCTGTTCTGTGGTAGCTGCTGCTGCTTTTGTTTTTTAAAGACTTACTGCTAAATAAACCTTGTTGTCAACTCATTCTGATCCGGTTTGAAGGAAAAGTCCAGAGTTCTTCACTTTTATCCACAAAATGACAATTCCCGTTGCCTTTTTTTTGGTCTTTTCTCCCCACTCATGCATATTTGTTCTCAAAAAAAATGTGAACACCCTGAACAATGAAATAATTTAATGATTTGCTTAAATTTGGGCAAAGATCCAGTTGCCACCATCCAGCAGATTTTTTTTTTTATCTGCATTTCACCTAATATTCAATTATAGATGTAGATCAGACAGACCTCTACACATGTACACCCTTTAGTAATTCAGTTCAAAAACTCATTTGTGTAGCTTTATGTAATTATGTCAAGTGCATGTTTGTTAATTTGGGGGTTAAAGCTAATGAAAACCTAAAATTCAGTTTTCCAGAAGACTAGACGGACATCTGACCAATAAAGACTTAAATTAGAAGCTGTGTTGTATCAAAGCGTAGTAATGGAAAGTTGGGTGGAAAGAAAAAATGTACATATCACATAAGAGCAACTGCAGCTTTGGGAGGCTTGTCCATGTGTTTAGGGTTGGTACTGTACAGAACCAGGACCTACGTTTTAATCCATTTGTCTGAGAAACCAAATTTTGGGTTTTCCTGGGCTATAAGCCATAACTGATTCAAACATTTGTTTGAGTAATAAAGGAATTTCACTTTTTGAATGACTGAAATTCACTTTGTTAAGTATTGCTGTGCAAGCGCATGCTCCCACTTATTCCACTTATCTAGATTAAAAGTTATAAATTCAGGTTTCATTACATTCAGAACACAGTATTTGAAAATACTTGTGCATTAGTCAGATCTATGTTCTACAAATCACAAAACAAGGCATGACTAAAACTGGCAAGTTTAAAAAAAGAAAAAAAATGGGCCAAATCTGGAATAAAACCTAAAAGGACCAATGTTAAATTTGGTTCCCTTTACTCAGTTTTAAATTGGCCCGTCATCCTTTGGTTGCAAAGTTAAAGCAGCATTCATTTACCGACTGGTTGCCACCAAATTACTGATTGATTTTATACATCCCAGCTTGAGTCTAGCAAAGAAATTATGCAACTTTTAAAGTCAAAGGACAATTTGGATAATTATAAATTCAGTTCTCTAGCCCTCACTGATACCAGGGGAACTTCCAGACCTTTTCCCATTTTCTGTAGATCACAGTATGCCTAAAGCCTACTGAATCTTGAACTCTGACCTTACCGTTGCAAGTATGAAACACATTGAAGGTAAAAAGTTACTTAAATGAGAAACGTGGGGCACTTTTTAAAACTAGATCTACAGCCTGAGATGAGGCTGTAGATGCCTTTGGACAGATGAGGCATGTGGTCCAACCATTGATTTCTAGGGAAACGTCTCATCACGTTGTACTGAGATATTTTATAGCCAGTCTCTGCAACCTCACCATTTCAAAAGTAAAGATTTTTCACATTTTAAATCAACTTCTAACTTCCTAAGATGGTAGAGCCTTATTTTTAGGCCACAAGTGATGCCACAAATGACTGGAGTACTCAGTTTCATAGGGGCTACTTCTGCAGCATCTGGACTTCTTCGTAGCTCCATTTCAAACACACACCTGTTGGAACTTAACATTTTGCTTGGAAAGAACCTGAGAATTAGGGCTGGGCAATATGGCACAAAAATACAATCCCAGATTTTATTTTTCCAAGTTCGATTAATTGATTCTCCCCCCCCCCCCCCCCTTGTCTGGGAGTGGACCTAAACTCAGAATGCAGCTGAACAAGCTGTAAACAATGAAAATATAAGATGTTTGCAGCTAGGGGTGTTACATAATGAGCCAAGAACAGGTTTGTGCAACTTCAGACCAACTTGTGTATATATAAAAAAATAAAAAAAAAAAATTAAACTGCCTCATGATAGTTTCCTCTGCAAAATTGTGACTTTCCAAAATAAAAGCCTATTGAGTGCATCGTCAAAATAAAACCCTGACTTTCCAGAAAGTAAATCAATTTATGGCCCAGCCCTACTGAGAATAGCTGTTTGGAATTGGACCTAAAATGCTAACAATCAGGCAGCAAGAACATGTATAGAAAATAATATCAGTCCAAGTCTGTTAGGCACAAAACTGATTCGCAGTCTGCATCGTCCGCATGTGAACAAATTTTAAGCACTGATGTGGCAAATAAAGCCTTTTAGTCTGGACAAACTTAACAGGTAACCATGAGCATTTTGATAGATCTGCACTTTATTTCTGAAGTACACCCAAGTCGTATAAGATACTAAAAATTGTACTTTTCTTCCAAGTCTGACAGAGATGGTTTGTGCACATTTGCCATAAAACGCAGCACACATGCAAAGAAGAGAATAAACATTTATCTGGTTGGAATAAATTTATTTGATCTGTCTGTAAACAAGGTGATAAATCAATTTATGGCATTTCTTGGTTTATGCATACAACAGATGCATTAAAGACTGTATCCCAGATGCAAGAAAAAAAAAAAGTGGTAAGGAAAGGAAACCAACAGATCAGCAAACAGGACTTGAACAGTGTTTTTATGAGTACACGTATCCCACAAGGCCTAAACATTTGAGCTGAAGCTACAAAGAAAGTGCCGATGAAATGACTCCTTAGCCAACAGTGGGTAAACTCCATCTTACAGATCTCTACATTATGGCACAGGATACACAGGTTCTGCAGTTAAGTTTCAACAAGACAACCATGAGCATCTTTGTTCCAACCAACACCGTCTCCCATCGAGTGTCGTTCCTACTTTTAGAAGTTAGTCGTTTTTCGTTTGGACGTTACAGTTAGCGGTGCCGAGCGACGCCCACGCAGCTCAGCCGGCTAAAGGCAATTTATTCCACAGTTATGTAGTTGTCAACACAGCACAGGTTTGTACAAATGCGTCAGGTTTTTAAACAGTAGTGAGGATTTTCTTCTGATTCTCCCACCCTTCAGTTCCCTGCCTGGTTACGCTTTCCTTCAAAAAAAAAGGTTAACAATCCTTCACATGATTCAGAGCAGTTGTATAAACACCCAGCCTGCGACTACACTTGGTCCTATTAAAAAAAAAAAAAAAAAACTGGACACGCTCCAGCTTGTTATATGCTGGGATATCTATTGTCCAGAAAAAAGAAATGGCAGCCTTTCAAATAAAAACTTAAAGATGGGAAACTAAACAGTGTTAAGTGCCTGAGCCTGTTACTGTGGAATGTCCGTGGATTTAGTGTAGTTGGGAGGGTTGTGATGCCGGTGGAGGGGGGGGGGGGGGGGGCTATCTGCACCATGATGACATGAGCTGATCCCATGCAGACCAGCCCCGCTTTTATCAAAACTGATTGACAGTACAGTGACTCTGCCAGGAGAGGTGGGTGGTGTTCGGTAAAGGGTCAGAAGTGATGTAGCGTTAGTCGATTTAAGCCAAAACAACGAGGGGAGCTAAAAAAAAAAAAAAAAAAAAGAAATTTGGCAGGGGTGGGGGGGGGGGGGGGGGGGGGGGGAGGAGTTTGTAGTGGCTAACAGATATGCACAGTCTCCCCTCCTGGACGTGGAGGACATACAGGAAGACATGACGAGCTTTGTTAGAGCTCCGATGCTCCAAAAAGGCATAGACTGCTCAAGGAGGGAGTGATCTGTGAGGATTCAGTGGAGGTACCATAAAAAACACAAAGCAGGAAAAGAAAGAAAAAAAAAAAAAAAAAGAATCTACAAATTGATGCTTTAACCTCATTTTTCTAAAGCGTTCTGCCAAAATCGTTTGCATTTTTTTTTCTGCTGGTCTTGGTTAAGTACAGATTTGTCATGACATCCTGTTTAGCAACATGCTCGTCTTTGCTATGGATCAACTTAAGAGTGCTTGAAAGGAGATATAAGGATACACAGAGCAAATGTGTAGAGCAAAGGGTTCAAGGGTAAATGGGGAAGGGGGGGAGGGAGGAGAGAAGGCAGAAAAACAAACTACAAACTAGGACTGGAAGTAGTGTGAAATGCAACAAGGTGGCAAGGGTGAACTGCTAGGTAGCTGGTTACAGGTTGCTTTAGTAGCCTGACTTCCTCAGGTAATCAGCCATCTGAAAAGCTTTCTTGTTGAGCTGTCCTCCATGGATACCTTCTTTCCCCATGACAAAAACCAATGCTGGAGTACAGAAAAAAAAAAAAAAGGACAAAAATAAAGAAATGAACAAACATGATGAGCAGGGATGAAAAAATATATTATTAAAAACCAAACAAAACACTTTGTTCTACCTCAGGTAAATATGGGGCTACATTGTTGCCCTGCACCCTTAAATGCTCCTGGGGACTATTTGATGAGACTGCCTGTAGGGGCAAATGTTGGCTTGACAGAAACTTTTTTTTTGTCCTTTTTAAGTTTTGTGTTTTTTTGTTTTCCCTTTTATTTTCCCCCCCCTCCCTCTGCTACGCCACAAAAGCTACTTCTAAAACCCCGAATCCCTCAAGTATTTTGCCATCGAGTATGCCTTCTTATTCAATCCGCCTCCATGGACCCCTTCTTTGCCCATTACCAAGACCAAGACTGAAAGAAAAGAGACAGAAGGAACATTTAGAAGGGATGTGGAGATCACACAAGTGAAGAGAAGAAAAAAAAAAAAAGAGAAGAAGAGGCACAAAGCAGCAGGCAAGACGGCTACGAGGACAGACAACCAAACAAGCTGTACAGTGCCTTTGGCTTGAAGGCTGTAGGAGAGTGAAACCTTCATTTTCTTATCAGTGCTACTGGTGATGAGACGCGGCGCTGCAGGTTAGGGCGAACGCAGCAGGACTAGAGGCGTTGCAAGCAACAGATTTGACACATTAGGACAAAGACAAGCAGAAGCATAAAGCAGCAAATCCCAGTTGAACATCCTCAAGGAGGCAAAGTGCCATTCATATTTAACAGTTTGGCTAGAGACGGCGTGGTTTATCGTTACTATAAAATCTCAACACATGTTGCGCTCTAGTAAACTGCAGCCAACCCAGCCAAGGACCTCCAGGGATTTAGTCGGTCCGGGTGCCGCCCACACGGCTTCATGTTCGTTTTGGCTCATGTCTCTCAAGTCGTTATCCATTGCGTAATAGTATTATTATAATAGTATTCCGACAAACTGATTTTATGAAGCTGACATTTTGGTGGGGGGGGAGGGGGGGGGGAGTACCTGCTGGTACTGAAGCTACCAGCAGGTAAGTGAAAATATTCACAACCCACCGTCCCCCAGCATGCTCCAAAAACGGGGGAACTGGGTGGAGTGGAAGGCTGTGACCTGGAGGGGGCGGGTGTGAAGCGCCTTCTTAGCATCTAAAGAGCGTCTTAAGACGGGTTCTCAGATGCACCTCAGAACAGAGGTAGACGAGGGGCTGGATTCTTACAACCCAATGAGGATGTCAAGGCATCAGTTAAGCAAAAAAGGGGTTTTAGAAGTAATTTGTGTCTAAATAAACAATTAATCAATAGCTTCAAAGCTATAAGGGTCTAAATATTTTGGCATCTGTGTGAAAGGCATAGAATATTTTCCCAAGTGGAACCATTATTGCAACAGTTACCATGCCTTCATGATTTAAAAAAAAAAAAAAAAAAAAAAGGGGGGGTCCACGCTTTTTGCCAATCTGTTTTCTAAAAACAGAGCAAAAGACTGAAAAAGTCTTGTGAAAACCCAGGAATAGCCTCAGTCCACATCTGGACAATACTGTGGCAGAGTAGGACTGAATCAGCACATATACGTTGGTTCCACAGAGGCTATACTGGGCATTGGGCCAGACGGCGCTGAGATTGACACAATTTAGCCCAAATGCAACCCAAAAACTTTGCCAAAAGTGTTTGAGTCCACAAAGGGCATCTGGGTAAATACCCTTGACTCCTAACATTTACCCCGTGTACCATCACGGGGTGAGAGCTAAGGAATAGTGACAGCCTGGCTGCACTAAGGGATCTTATCAATAAAACATACCATTGTGCACAATAAAAATAAAATGGGCTGAATTCTATCCTTTTGTCTCCAACTACATAAATTTAATAAAAGCGTATACATTTAATTGTTAAATGAAAATATATGTCATTTCCAACTATTAAAAACTAATCTAATCAGCTGAATCAACACAGGAGGGGCAAAGCCATCCCATGAAGACCCTTTGTTCTGGATAAGGGGCGGGGGCATGGGCGCTTCAACAAAACAGTGTTTAACAAACTAAACACTCATTAATTAGCAGTCGTGTAACATTAAGTAGCTGGAAACAAGTGTCCCAAAATAAATAATTTTTTAAACTGGTATAAATGCTGTTGGCTGCGTAGATTTAACTTTAAATGGAATTTTGCCGTTTCAGGTGTGCACAGATCTTACTTCCTGGGAAATGGTGCTCCAGGACACGCTTTACATTGTTAATATTTATGCAAAACTCATTTGGCGACTTGTTTTAGAAATATTAACGCCTCTTGTGAGGCATTTGGAACAAAAACTCTACCTTATTCGATCTACTTTCCTAGTACAGGGCTCACTGGGCACCATGGATCAATCGTCCTATTGGCTCTCTCGTTTTTAAAAATGAGCAATAGACATTTGTAGTCTAAAATATTGTGGTAAAATCTTAGTTTTACTTTGAAAGTATTGAATTCTTGAAACGTAGGTGCTGGTCTCAGACCAGAACACCAGCTCCGGTACCATTAGATTCGAACCATTTCAAGACGCTGGTTCTTTAGGTGGTGTGTAGCGCCAACGACTGTCAGGTGAGAGTTTTAATTCGTCCTTTTAGAGACCAGAACAGATGTAACGTTCGCTATGCCAGCAGCAAAGAATAAGAAAGTGAAGCTTCTGACCAACATTACCAAAGGCATGCATGCACCATCATGCTCAGGGAACCTCTCCTCAATACATGTGGGCACCATGAAGCACCCAAAGCCTTGCACAGGGGAACAGGTCGTTACTTTGAAGACATGTGGGTTGTTAACCAGAAATGTGAAAGTTGCATGCGATTCAGAGAGGTGTTAAAGGAAATCCACTCCCAGTCAAGGAGATAACTGCTAAGAAAACAGGAATTTGTCCTGAACCTTTTCACCTGAAAGCTTCAGCAACAGTTGGGTAGATGGCACACATGGGCTTATGCAGACGACATAGAAACTGCCATGACCTCAGACGAGTCCATAAAAGGCATCTTAAATTAATCTAGGAGGCAACATCTCTATGCACTACATTAAGAAAGGGCAATGGAGAAGGCGTGTTCATTTTGTAATTATGTGCACTCAGTAGGTTGTAGGCTACAGACCAGATACTCTGAGTTCTAGTAAACACCCCACTACGCTAATTAGCAGCCTGTTTAGCATTACAAAAAAAGAGCTGTAGTCCAGGAGAACTTTACAAGTTCTCAGTGAAAAATAAAATCATAATTAACCTTTGTTTTGAGCAACCCCCTCCCCCCACCAACTCTAAAAAGTTGTAAAGTTTAGATTTGCAACAAAAATCTAGGATTTTAAAATTCTTCTACTTCAAAGCCAATAAGCCATTACATTGAAATACCTTGAAACACTCAACTAATGACTATGGTTAATAGTTTTGATAAGAGTTTCACAACATTTTTGTAGTTTGGCATTAGCTTTACACTCCAAGTTTATTTATTGTCCTATTTAATGTACATCTTGGTACTGTAAGCCAAGTCTTAGCCTAAATATCAACTCCTAGTGTTAAGACAAATGCCTTTCTATACCAACAACCCTAGGTTGCTGCACAAACAATGAAATCACTGCTAAAAACACTTAAATACAGTTGTTCCCCCATCATGCAATATCTGAAAGTAACAGGAATTTATACCTGCCATATATTGAGGAAAGGTGCATTCAACACCTCTACAACATGCACTCACAACACATGAGCTACAATAGATAAGCTAGAAATACATTAATGCAGACTAGAGGTTTAATGCAATAATATGTGAACTACAGTGAATGTTTTACTTACTTCTGCCCGCTTTGCCTACGGAAATATTGTATGTTGGCTCTCCTCCTTGACTCTTTGTCCGGATGTCCATTGTCCAGTCACTGTCAATGTTCAGGCTGTCTCTGATTACTGAGCACTTTTTACCACCTAGGGTCATCCCACTGGTGAAGAAGCCCTCTCGGTCCTTTCCTACTAACACATCGATTTCAGCTGGCTAAAAAAGAAAAATCATTTGTTTTAGGCAAAGTAAAGAGGGCAAACATTTATTAAATTCATTAACTGCAGATTTCTTTAGAAAAAAAAAAAAGACAAAATATGGAAAGTCCCTTTTGTAAAAATGCTTTTATTCTGATCTTGGACGGTGCAGCCAAAAGTGCAAAGTCATTGGCCAAAAGCACAGAAGACAGAAAAATGCTAGCTTAGCATCAAGGCTTGCTGTAAAGTTTTATATGCAAAACACTCAAATGTCTGAGCCATATGTTGTGAATAATAGCAATATATAAAAGTCAACATTTGAGGAATCTGACTGTTTCTTCCCCCCCCCCCATGTCTAAAACACATTTTAGTATTTAAAAAAAAGGCAGTTGGTCTTGATTTCCACATTTTAGCCTTCATGTTTTTACTCTTGACATTAACTTCAAATATTGACAATTTTAGTCATGCATATGAAAAAGAGTACTTTGATATATGGTGACAAAGCACTGACTTAATTTTAAGAGGGGAGTATGCCATAAAATGGAAAATGCTGAAAAGCTTTGGGAAAACTGCAGAGCTCTGACATCTACAACTTTTTTTTAACTTATGTTGTCCTAACTAGACGTTGGGTTGTTTTAATTTTCTCCCCACAATTAGTTGAATTATTAAATAAACTCTCTTGACTAAAATTGTTTTGTTGGTATAATGGGTTCGATTATATACTACAACGGCACACCATACCCATTCACAGACGTCTAGAAGCGATTCTAGTAGTCAGGGAAATAAAATAAAAAAAACTTATTTACAAGAGAAGAAACAGAAATTTAACCAATGAACTCCATCGCCTTACAAGTTCTCTGGTTGTCAAACGAGAGTCTTCCCCCCCCCCCCCCAATGAACGACGTATTCAACAAAGGAGAATATTACATTTTAGATCAATAGGAACTACCGGGTGGACACTCCCAGTAGCTTTAGCAAAAGGCGGAAAACACGTTCATGCGTCTAACGTGTCTAAGCGTTTTTAGTGTTACATAATGCACCTCTATGAAAGGTAACGACGTCGTCTTAATTATCGTATGGCATCCACAAATCCCAAATTAAAATTATATTTACCGAGAAAAAAAAATTACAAAATGGTGGCTCGAGAAAACGCGAAGGACAAGCGACAAACCAGAAGGATATTAAACCCAGAACTGCATTCTAGTGAAACTGACAAAAGACGTATATAACATCAGTTCAACAAAAGATGGTGTCAAAAATATCTATTAGTTCTAATGCGAAAAAAAGCGAACAAGAAACAGAGCATCCGCCATTTTGGAGAAAAGGGGCGGTAGGGAAATTCACAGAAGCCGAACAGGAAATAAGCCCGACGGCTAGCTGTTAGCATTAGCTTCCAACGGTTTTCCAATGAGGATGACCACCCCATTTGAGCTAACCCGTTAGCGGTGCAGACGTTCCGCTTTCACCGGGGGTAAATTCGCGAAAAAACGTGGTTCAATTGTAAAGCGGGTCTTTGACTGAGCTGGAACACAGTTTTAAACGTTATGCGCCGGTCACAGTTAATACTAAGACCGGTTACATTTTGTTCAGCTCAAACGACCGGTATCAGAAGCAAACATGGCTAATTTCGATAGCCCCGTTAGCCGCAGTTTACCGGACACTTCAGTCACCACTGATTACCTTAGTGTGCATTTCAAGGGTTGTTTTATGAAAGTGAAATTCGTCTAGAATAAATAAGAGAGCTACTGAATACTACTGGGAGATTAAAATGCATGGCTGCATGCCTCTCCATTTACATCTCGTGTTGGACCAGTGCACACCATGTGTACCCCAACAAGGCCAGGCTATGCAGACAAACGTCCTAAAACTTTAAGTACTCATTTTAAAATCTTCCAAAGCCAAAGATCGAGTTCATAGAAAGCACACTAACCGTTATGTTGCCAAAGGTACCGCCGGGTTGCGATCCCCAGACGTATTTGGCGTCCGTGTAGCCCACAATGGCCGCGTCCTGGCAGCTGCCATCAGCCATCAGGTTATCCACGTAGCCTTGCCAGGACATGTTAATGATATTAGTTCTAGGATGGGGAATAAAGCACGACGAGTGAAGATAAACCACGGGCGTCTCTTGAACGAAGAAGAAGCAGTGTTTTTTGGGTGGTTAACGGGCCTCCAAGCAAGCAAAACCCCCCGGCTCCGTCTCGTCCCGGCTTTCCTCTGGTCTAGGCAACGATGAGGAGCCGCGGCAACCAGACACAGGCTTGGGTGTAGTCCTTGCGAAATCACTCCGCCAGGCGTTCTTCGACCTGCTCCTTGAGTCCATAATATACTGCGGGGCGGATGAATACGACAGTGGCCATAAGTTACACAGAATTTTTTTTCCCATCCAAACTATTAAGGTCTATTTTCTTGAGTTGGACGAGAATTTATACTGTAAATTTAGGGATGCATATTGACTTATGATGTTTTATTAATATTTTCTTAAGCCACAAGGGCTACAGATGTCAATTTTTTTTAGTAAACATAAAATAACCTGTCATTTACATTAATCTTTTCCGATAAAGGGACAGTGGGTGTAGTGTAAACAAAAGCAAGATATATGGCTTAAGTTCATGTTTGAGCCGAAAGGTTACCAACATTTCACAATGCTTCAGGAACAGTATTATGTAAGATATGCACAGCAAATGCACATTATATTTTTCCCCTGAGTTGTTCATCATCTTAGTGTAAAGGATAAAACTCTGCATTTAAAGTGAGATGTAATGGAGTTAATGTGTCTCACTGTCTCTTAAATATACTAATGTTTAAACATATTTATTCACACATTTTAAAGCATATCTAAATTAAAATGTGCATTTTCTCGATGATTTTTATGAAACATAACAACATCTGAACCCTTTGACTATCATGTATAGAGCAGTAAAAAAAACATGTCTTCCAGATTTCTTCTCTTTTTTATTACACTTGACATTGTCAAGCAGGCTAAAATATCTCAAACAGCAACATCTCATGCCCCAATCTAAAGAAATTCAAGAGCAGATAAGAAGCAATTCCACTCCAATGTGAATTAATTAAAATATTTCCCCCACAGTGTTGAAAGGACCGATTGCTAGTCATAAACCCTAAATGGCTGCTATTGCTGCCATGGCTGGCACAAACAGTTCTGCAGTTTACTTTTTCACATTTTAAGGTTGCTTGAGATGACTTTCACAGTGATAGATAAAATCATAATTTGAAAACTGCTTTGCTGCGTATCGAGTATCGACTCACGTTATCTTGATTTGATGCTAACCTTTGTTGTTCTGAAACTTGGGAGTTTGATAAAAGAAAAAAGCATAAAAAAATCTGCAGGGGGCAAATACATTTTCACAGCACTCCAGATATAAAAGTCCATGGGGAAAGGAAATTATCCAACAAGATCAATGTCTTGCTTAAAAAGGATAACAAGCTAACTTATGCAAATCAAATACACTTTTACTTACGGTACTACTGAATAACCTTCTCTCTACCATTTTCACCCATAAAACAAGAGAAGCAATAACATATTGATGTCTAAAACTAGCCACAAAAGCTCCTCTTATGCATTAAACACACAACAAAATAGAACACAAAATATTTCTTGTTGGGCAAGAGAGTCATCAGGATCTCTATACCCTCATTGAAGGCCATTTTAAAGTAGAAATGCAAAACAAAGTGCATGAAATACTAAATCAAGAAAAACAGAACAAACACCAATTTTGGCCAGCCTTTCTGCATGAAAAAAGCATAATCCATAACTCAGACTAAAACCACACTTTTAGTGTAAAATAAAAGGAGCCTGACCATTCTTGTCTTAAGGCATTACAGAAGCAGGCTGCCAGATTAATCATCGATCCCACGGAAAGTGACAGATTTCCTTCACAACCTCTCTACATGTGTATTGCCCCGGGGCAAATCCCTGTACCTGACATCTCTCCAGGCGCTCACGGGTGTGGCGTTGCAAAGCAAAAACTGCTGAATGTACACTGAACATGTAGCACCTTGAAAAAGTACAAATACCCCTTGATTTGTTCCTTATTTTGTCAACGTTACAACTGGAAACTTGAATGGAATTCATTGGGATTGTAAGTCACAAAGTAGTCCATGACAGCAAAACTAAAAAAAAATGATGCAATTACAACAGCAGCAAGCTTTGACATGCTTTTCACAAACAGAATCTGGAGTCTCTTTCCAATTCTCATTGCACAACAGCCCAAGCTTGGTCAAACTGGATTTAAAGCATCTGTGAACGTTAAATCTTCCCACGGTTTCTCATTTGGATCTAGGTCTGGATTTCGACTGCACGACATGAATAAGAGTATACATCTAAACATTCCATCGTAGCCAGAGTTACTCTGATTGCCAGAGTTATTCTGGCTACAACACAACCGACAGAAGCCCATGTCTTGGTAACTGTGCACTTTGAAGCTAGGCATATGGTCTTATAACCTAATTGTGCTAGAGACCTCTCCACAACTTTCTCCGAGACCCGGCAGTTCTACTTCCTGCTCTACATGAAGCTGTAAGTTCACAGATGTTCTCTAACAGACCTCTGAGGCCTTTACAGAGCTGCAAGATATAAACTAAGATCAGATGGAGTCAAACACACGTGTTGAATCCTTTCTAATTATTAACAGCAATCAGTGATAACAGGGTTAAATTAGCTCATCAGGACATACACCCAATGATGACGTCAGCTCTGAAATTCAACCTTTGACCTCCATGGGACAACATCAAACCAGCAGGCCTCTGCGTACGTCTGTGTTTCTGTTTGCTCCATGGAAACCATTAATAACCATAGGAATCTCATGATCCAGTTGTCTTCTTCCCCTCTTCTGCTCCCTGTCAGTACGCAGACGTCGGTATTTCAGCTGAAAGATAGATGTGTGGCTAAGTTATTTTACAGGTCTGTATTCTATGTATAGAAAGTTTCCTATTGATAACTATCTTTTTATTGATGGTTTGTCAAATTAGAGGTTGAGCAAAATAGGTTCCACATCATTCAGAGCAGAGTCTGAGACTTTTATAGCCAAATAAAGTTGTAATAAACTGTAAATATTGAAGACAGAGCCCCTCAACACCAAAGAAAATGTAATTCCAGTTAAGGTTAATCAAACACTAAATTAAACGCTAAATGAGTGAATTAAAGCCTTGCAGTTGTGTCTTTTTACTTAATCCCTCCTAAAGAATTATGGCACAGAAAGTTACTCATTCACTCAGCAAAGGGATATAACCTGTCCCTCAGTCAGCGAGCCACACCCATGTCCTGCTTTGCCATTGGATGGTGACGGTTTCCATGGCCACCTGTGTTTTGAACTTCTGTTGAGTCAAAATCGTTTGACTTGCAGTTGAGTCACGCAGCGACAGAAGGCCTAACCCATTTGCTTTAGTGTGAGCCTGCTTTTGAACTCTAAGCATTGTGTAAAGTCATGATGATTGCCGCACAAAAGTGTATTCCAGCCTTTTTTTTTACCCCTCGCACTCATAAAAAAATGTGACTTGCATATGTTTTGTCACTGAAGTGACGGTATTAAAAACGTTTAACCTGGAAGCATGAAAAAATGTGATCAGTTTTTGTGTTGAAGGTAATGATATTCAATATATTTTACTTTTCCGGGTTAGGACGGGCTGCACAGTGGAGCAGTGGGTAGCACTGTTGCCATGCAGCAAGAAAGTTCTGGGTTCAAGTCCTACCCTTGCCCTGGGTCTTTCTCCCTGTGCATGCGTGGGTTCTCTCCAGGTACCCCGGCTTCCTCCCATAGTCCAAAAACATGACTTTTAGGTTAATTGGCCTCTCTAAATTCTCCTTAGGTGTGAGTGTGTACAAGAATGGTTGTTTGTCCCTGCGTTAGACTGGTGACCTGTCCAAGGTGTACCCCGTCTCTCACCCATTGACAGCTGGAGATAGGGAGCACCCCTCGCGACCCCACAAGGGATGGATGTGTTAGAAATGGATGGGTTAGGACCAACGAATGTAGCTACTATTGGAATAAACAGAAATATATGCACAACTGTCTGAAAGACAAGGCAACCTTTATCATTTCAGATGATTAAAATCAGTTGGAGTTCAAACAGTTTTATTGTCAGTCCCTTTTGGAAAACGAGAAGTAAAAACGAGAAGTAAATGTGTAAAAAGTGTTGGAAAGGACCCTTCACCGGATCAATGTCAAACCTTGGATTCAGGAAGAGGACGATGGCTTTTTTTTTTGTGGATCATATTTTTACCCACACTAAGTTTCTGAGGAGTCGGGGGAGTTTGGTTGTCTGGTCCAGGTGTGTCTTGTAGATGTGGAAAAGGCTTATTACCATGTCCTTTTATTGGTGCGTTGCTTTAAGCTGTTTGGTTCCTGTGTACACAAAACACGAGCTGTATCCAAATTCTTGGCACATTGTTGAGTTTGTTCCCAGTGCAGATTGGATTTCACCAAAGCTCGTCCTAATCACCGATCCTGGTTGTGGTGTTTATGGACAGGTTCTCAGGGCATAGTGTTGGGCGGGTGGGTTTTAGGCTTGATTTTGACAAGGCCATTCTAAAAAAAATCTTTCTTGTTTTAGTCGTTCAGAGGCATACTTATTAATATGCTTTAGAATTTGGTCCTGTGTTTTATATCAAATGTGTTCCACTTTTGTCTCATCAATCCTGAGAATATTTTCCCGAAAGTCTCCGGCATAGTAGAGATGTTTCTTGGCTGCCATTTTCTGCCAGTCTCTTTGTTATTGTTGATTAATGAATATCACCCTTAACTAAGGCAGAGCTTTAGATGTTTTTCTGGGTTCTTTTGTGACTTCTTAGGTAAGTCGTCGATTGGTTCGCGAATTAATTTTGGTAGGCCGACCACTCCTGGGAATGTTCCCCAATGATTCATAGTTTCTCCATTTCATTACAATAAATGCAACTTTGAATGAAAAGACAAGTAGAACAACTAAATGAAATGTTCAGTTATTGAACACAACATCCCTCTCTTCAAACACTCAGATTTTTTGACAGTTTTAATTTCTCTTTGGAATGAATAAAGTATTGTGGAATCGAAATGATTTATTTTGTCCCACAGAAACCTAGCCGCAGGAAAAGGAATTTGTTTCTATAAATGAGTCAACGCTCTCTAATAATTAAAATTTTCACACTCCTAAAAATACTGGCTGATGAGGAGGAGTAGCAACTATATTTCTGTCAGATTTATTGATTAGGATGTTTTTCACCATCCAGCACAGAGCTCCTATGGTAGCCTAAAAACTCCTGTCCAGGAGTCTTAGTTTGTGAGTGATTCAGATAATTGCTGAGAGCGACTCTAACCAAAGACAGACATTTTTATCTAAGTGAGGAGGTGTGGTTGACCCCGTTGCTAGGTGTGACGCTGTCCATTTATTTTCCAGAGATGCATAAAAACAAGATAAGACACTGATTTGTAAGCATTTCTTTTAAATATTTAATAGGCGGTACAATTTTTTTTTCACTTGACAGTCAGTAGAAAATAATTACAAGCTACTTGAAATAGTCGGCCTTCAGCTCTCCTTCATGGCTTTGTAAGTAGCTCTACAGTGAAGCCGGAGCCAAAGACAGGTTGGGCCATTTTCACCACAATCACATGAAATTATTTATTCATAATCCTTGTTCTCTCACTGTCCTGAGGAGGCAGAACAAAAAGATATTTATAACTAATGCAGTTGAAGGCTCGCAGGTACAGATGTACTGATGAGGATTGGAAAATATTTCTTGTTTGACATAAAGGTTGTATGTTTAACCTAATTGGAGCCAAATTATCGTGTGTGGTTGGAATTTCTTTCTCTAAATCAACTTATTTGCTATTACTAACATTTCCAGGTTTCTTCTTTTAAAATTCATCACAATACCTTGAAAGCACGAGACTTGCCACCTTAAATTTGTTTTGGAGTAATTCTCAGATGAAGCCTTTACTAAACAGCCTTTACTAAACAGATTCAGTGATCACAGTTAAAAAGAGTCTTTTAAGTCTTTTTATTGTCATTCCTTGGCAAGAACAGCTTAAGTGCAATTCTTACCACTGAACATCTTGAGGTGGAGAAAATAGAACAGTGTTGAAGCATTTCTTTCATAAAAATGCAGGTTCTGGTTGTCACGGCCAAAGGAAATCAATATTTTGGAGGGACACAGGATATACACGTCCTAGCTCCTGCAGAGAAGAAACCCGGACACTAAAGTTGCTTCAGCAGGGCACATGTGCAATCTAAAATGATGATTGTGGAAAGTTTTTAGCCATATCAGAGGAAAAAGGCCACTGTCTATAATTATCTATTAAGGTATGATAAGAAAAGAAATTCCTTTATTGTCCCAAAAGGGGGAAACTCGGGTCTGACAGTCGCAAAGACACAGACAGAGTTACACACTTTTTTAGTAATGAAAAAAGGGGAAAAAAGAACTAGCTAGTCTAATCTAAAGTTAGTCCGAAATAAACGGCAAAAATAAAAAGTAAAAAGCAAATACCAGAGTAAATATTGCACAATTATTGTTAAAATGGCATACTCAGGTTAAATAAAGATGAAATAATCAAGTTGAACAGTAAAAAAAAAATCCTTTCAAAGTAGCTAAGGCGCGTGCAAGTTTACATTAAATTAAAGTGTAAACGCTTCATGACCGGATCAGAAGCCATGTAACAATTAGCAAGATGTACACAATTATTTAGTCTGTTGTGAGCAGCAGAGATTGTAAAGTCTAGCGTAAACGTTTTAAATGTTTGCAGAGGCCGTCATCTTTGCTCCCCTAAGAAAGCTCAGAACTGGCCCGTCTACATGCCCACAGTCACTGTGTTTGTGCTCACGGCAAGGCTGTCTCTTCAGAGGCTTGCTTTCCACCCATGTGTGGAACGGCGCTACATCACTGACAACAAGGACGTCACACAGGCATGCAAATCGACCCTGAAAAGCGTGCACCCACACACACAAGGCTTCTTTTTCCTCGTACGAGCCGACTTGTTATGCAAATGCCCACGACACACACGGTTGGCACACAGATACGAAAGGTAAGTTTACATAAAGTCCCACAGAGGACAGAGGGTTATCCTGGATTTGAATAGCGAGGATGCGGCTGCAGAGCCTCACATGCATTGCATGACGGAGGAAAAACTGAAGATTTGTTTACAGTTAAAGTATCACATTTAGTTGGTTGATAGTACATAGAAGGATCAAGAATTAAGTACAGTACATTTTCTATTGGTTAAATCTTAACAATGCGCTGTTACATTGCTTCAATACCACTCACTCTGCCTCGGCTGCAACTTTGCTCTGTAAAGCCTTGGTTGGCTAGTGAGTACCTTAGTGAGTGAGTTAGTTAGCTTCTTTTAGACTTAAATGGTCATTTAAAGTCATTTGTTTTCTCACAGTCTGCATAAAACTGCTATAAAACCAGCACAATGTCATAGTTTGAGTTCTGTCTTAGTTTGGGTTTTGTTTTGAGCTCTGTTTTTGCACTTCTCTTTATTTTTCTGTTCACCTGTCAGCATCAGGCAGCTCACTTCACACCTTAGTCTCCAGCCAGTCCTGTTCTGTTCTCAGTCATCAATAGGTCAGGTCATATCGCAGCCACCAGCCACCATCCTATCAGTTTGTCTGTCACTCCCTTGTCACCAGTTCACTAACTAGTCAGATCCGTCCACCTTTCAGTCACCAGTCTCCAACCAATCAGTTTGGTCTGTCCCTAACCACCACCCTTCCTCTGATCAGTCTCACCTGTCAATTGTATCAGCACTCGACTCTGTTCACCTGCTCACTCCCCTATTTATACACGCGTCACTCCTCCGTTCCCGGCCAGATCATTTCGAACCAATTGGCGAGTCATATCCAGCGTCTTTATTCTCAATGCCTGTAGATACCGACCCGATTTGTTTCTAGACATCTGAGCCAGCCTGATCCCTGTTTACCTGTTTTTCCTGCCCAATTCTGACTGCTTTCCTGTGTTACCTTATCCGAGTTTTGTCCCCGGACTTTTTGGCTACGTTCACACTGCAGCCTGAAGTGACCATATGCGACCTGTATCTGATCTTTTTATGACAGTCTGAACGACACAGATCGGATTTTTTCAAATGCGACCCAGGCCACTTGGATATGTGGTCCTGAATCCGATGCGTATCTGATCTTTTCAAATGCGACCTGTGTGTGTACGGCCGGGTCGCATTTATCCGACCTGTACGTCACCGATACTCGACAAACGTCACTGTTCTGCGTCCTGCTATGCAGAAGCGGGAAGAAAGACGACACCCATAGCGGACTTCAATGAGAAGAGCAGTCAATGGAGGGAAAGCTCCGGTTAGAAAATAAATTAATGACCGCAAAATGCGCGCCAGCATTATAATCCATGTTTATTTCCGCAAACACTGAGGACGTTTGCTACGTGTGACGTCATCGCGTCCTCAAGTGCGCATGCGGGCCACTTAGGTTGAACGCATTCAGTTCACACACGAGATCACATACAAGTCGCATATATTGGGAAATGTGAACGACCACGCAAAAAAATCCGATTTCACGAAAAAATCGGAATTGAGCATTAAGACCTGCAGTGTGAACGTAGCCTTAGAGCCTGCCTGATCCCTGTCTGTATCCTGCCTGTTTCAGACTGCTAATTTGTGTACCGAACGAATACACTTAAAACGAATTATTTCCACACACTGTATGAAAAGACACATAACCATTTTTTCCTCACCTTCTGACATTCAATCAGACCAAACTTTTCCTGTTTGAAGTAAGTTAGGATTACCAAAAATATATTGAAATTGTTTTGTAATAATTTAATTGTAGTAATTTTTTTTTTAAATGTAGAGGTTTACATGTGCTAAGATTATTACACCTATAAAAAATTTGCCTAGATGATGATGGCATGGCTTTTTAAGCCTCTAAGTAAATTCACAATACAGAGTTAAAAGAATTTTCATGTCGTTTGATGTCCCTTTTTCGAGAGGTCAGGAAGAGAATTAAGGACCTTAACAAGTCCAATTCATCCTTGGACACAATTTCCACAAGCCTGAAGTGGCCACGTTTATACGTTAAAACTGTCATAAGCAAGTATAAACAGCATGGGAATGTCCAGCAATCATACTGTCCTGGAAGAAGATGGGTTGACATGTCCAATTGTCTGGTTAAACCTAAATGGAAGTGTTTTTACATAATGACCATCAATACATCTAGAGGAAAAACCGGGAAGCTTGCGGTCCTAAGAACACCATTTCAGCTGTGAAGTACAGTGGTGTCAGCATGATGTTATGAGGCTGTTTTGCCACAGGAGAGCCCGGGGCACTTCACAAACTAGATCATGAGGAAAGAACACTGTGTGGAAAATTCTCACGCAAAATCTCAAGGCATCAACCAGGAAGTCAAAGGTTGGTTGACATTTGGTCTTCCAAAGGGACACAAACCTTAAACATACCTCCACTTTATTTACGAAGTGGCTTAAAGACACCAAAGTCCATGTTTAGGAGTGGCCGTCAGAAAGCCCTCATCTCAGAGTTGAAAAGGTACGTTGAAACACGACCACTTACAAACTCCCCAGAGAAGAAACAGAGGCGTTTATGTGCCAAGCAGTCCCTCTATCGTGGTTGGTCTGCTCATTTCCAACTAAACTATCCAATTCGACCAAAGGATCATGCCTGCCCGTGATTCAGGGGATACTGGGGTGCACAGTACATCACAGTGAAAAACCCCGCTTTTTGCTAAAATCCATACTCTGTGTTAACTCTCATTAACCTGCCCAAACCTTGATGGACTAACCCGCAACATCCCAGTTTAGTCCATCATTTTAAGATCCCTGTTCAAGATCTTCTATCTCCCATACAGGTTACAGTTTTAGACAGCAGCTCATTAGAACCAGTCAGTAAAAAGATTATACCCATACAACTCGTAACATCTGGTGACCCTCATGAGACCATTTCTTTTCTTGTTTTTCTCACATCAGAGTCTCCTGATGTTCTGGGGTATCCCTGGTTAGTCACACATTAGCATTTTGTATAGCTTCTTGTCTCCAATCTGCCATTCCTACAAGTTCTCCCGATCCCTCCAGTTCTGAACCGGCCCCCGACTTATCCAATGTCCCTAACCAATGCCATGATCTCCAAAAGCTTTTCAGTAAAGATTTAGCCCTGTCACTCCCTTCTCATCGTCTGTATGATTGCGCCATTGACCTCCTCCATGGTGCTCCCCTTCCATCTTAGCGCCTTGACAACATCTCCACACCTGGACAAGAAGCCATGGAGAGATATATTAATGATTTCACTGGCATAGCCTTACCATCTTCCTCCTCAGTTGGTGCAGGTTTTTCTTTGTTGGGAAGAAAGATAAGACCCTGCATCGACTATTGGGGACTAAATCAGATAACAGTCAGAAATAAGTATTCACTTCCCCTCTTAGCATCTGCTTTTGAATCAGTCCAGGGAGCCACCATTTTTTTTTTCAAAATTAGATCTCCGTAATGCCTATCCTTTAGTTCGCATGATGGAGGGGGACGAGTGGAGAACAGCTTTTAAGACACCCGTCGGCCATTTTGAATAGCTGGTCATGCCATTCGGTCTCACCAGTGCCCCAGCAGTTTTTCAGGCTGTGGCCAATGATGTTTCGAGGGACTTCATTAAAGCTGCAGTACTTAACTTTTGTGTAAATGTATTTTTGATGTCACTATATCCTGATAGTAAAATATGAGACAGATAATCTGTGGGAAAAAAATAAAGCTCCTCTGACTCCACTGAGTTGTCCTACTGCCATTTGCAGAAATACACCGCTCCCAGACAGAAACAACCAATCAGAGCCAGGAAGAATGTCCACGACTGATTGCTTGTTAGCGGTTTCAACCACTCTTGTGAACGCGCTGCTCACGGCCCTCCTCCAAAAGCACTACCGTCATTCAAACTGAGGATTGCCGGTGGGCTGCAGCTGTGTGGAGAAATGGTGGAGAAACAACCTGCTTTGAAGGAGAACTGACAATTTCTCAAGCGGCACCTGCTCAGAAAACAAAGACAGGTAAACATCGGAGCAGGCTCAGCTGTGGGGGGAGGAGGGGTGGAGGGAGGGTTGCAATGCAGCAGAGAGCAAGGAGGAGGGACCTGTGTGGTGAGCTCGCTCAAATTTTCAGGCTAAGTTACAATTTTCTCGAAACTCCCTACTGCAGCTTTAATGTCTTCGTTTTCATCTACCTGGATCATATTCTCGTCTCCTCATCACGGGAGACTGGTTCTGCAAGAACTGCTCGAGGACCGATTTTTTTGTCATGGCTGAAGAGTGCAAATTTCACGTCAGGTCTATAACTTTCCTTGGTTTCATGTTTTAGGGAAGACAGGCAAAGACAGACCCCAGCAAGATCCAAGCAGTGTTTTAATGGCCCACGCCTTCCACCAGGAAGCAGGTCGAGAGGCTCCGCAAATTTCTGCTATTTCATTGATAATTTCAATCTGGTGGCTGCACCTCGCACTGCTTTCACCTCTACTAAAATGTCTTTCCTCTGGTCCACAGAAGCTGATCAAGCATTTCTCAAATTAAAGGAAATGTTCTCCATGGACCCGAGCCTCATGCATCAGGACCCCAAGATCCAGTTTTTCCTGGATCCTTTGTCACCCCTGGTCTCACACAGATGGTTACTGGTATTCCCTCTTCTAAGAACAAAACTGTCATTCTTACCATCATAGACCGATTTTCTAAAGCTTGCCATTTGGTCTTGCTAACTAGGCTTCCATCTGCTGCCAAAACTGCTTGACTCCTCGTTACCCATGTAGTGAGGCTCCATGGCATCCCCGCCAAAATTGTTTCTGACAGATTCCTCAATTCATTTCTCACGTCTAGTGTCTCTGGGAGTACTTACCTTTCCAGAATGGTTTTGACCTACCTGTCTGTCCACCCCCCTACGGTCGTCATTCCTTCTCGCTAGTCCAGCTGCGACAAGAAAGAGACAGATTCAGCGCATACAGTTCCTCCTCAGCTCTCTGTGTGTGAATTCGAACTCCTAATTTTTCCTGTTGAGAACTGTAGCTTCAGACTTGGACAGGAACCAAATAATCGGCGAGTTCATTTAGTGGAGGGGTTTGATCTCAGAGCTGATCATGAACCTATGATCATCTCAATGAATGACAGACCCTAAGGTAAAGCTTGCCAGGAAAATGGCTCTCGCCAGAAGCCTTGGCTCCTGGGGCTCAACTGGGTTGAGCCTGAAAGAGTATTAGGAAGACCCCTCCATGAGGACCATTGGGGAAGGGAGTCCTGAAAGTCAAGTGGCAGGGGTCCTGGGCATGGTTTATGTATTATCATTGTCATAATCCGGCTAAATGGTTGAAATCTGATGTTAATTTTATAGTGAATTCATAATTTATCTGACAATCTCTCTTTTATGCTGTGCAGAAGAACATAGTTGTAACTGTGCAGGATGCAGGACTGCCCATGCATTCCCACGTTCAGTGGTGCATCAGTATGATGATGCACAGACTAGATATAAAGCCTCACTGTTCCACGAGCATGAATAGTCATGATTCATATACAGGCATTAAGTGACTCTCAGTTTGAATAGAGGGTTTTATTCCCTGAGCTCAGTTCCTGTGCTTTGCAGGCTTCTTTTTCACCATGATTTAAACCTGAAGCAGCACAGGCCCAGGGTTTTGTTGATAGTACAATAAATGCAAACCACACCCTCATTTCTTGTGGATCTGAGGAAGCGTGAATCCAAAGATAATTTCAAATTCTCCTGATTTAATCAAATACAAAGAACGACAAACTATAAGTTTGACCTCGGATTGTTTTCTGTAATTTGCAAAGCAAACCCACTGCGTAACCTTGGTCTGTTTGCCGGTGAGGTTTCTAACCTCCTGTGTCTTTTAATCTGAGGTAGAGGTCACTTCTTTTTCCTCCTTAGTTTCTGTAGGTGGTGCTGCTGCCTCGGCCAGGCAACTGGGCTCATTCCTCAAACATTGTTTAAAAGCAGCACAAAACCTCAATCCGCTCCCCAGTTGCCAAAAACGATTCACTCCACACGCTGCTGCACAGACAGCAGAGGTTTATTCTCTCTTGAGCGTGTCGATTTTAGGTGTTAAAAAGCCTTTTTTTAATGCACACAAAGTGCTTTTTAAATCATACAGTTTAAGATCAGGCTTACGGATGCAAAGAGCAGGAGAGCAAGGTAAGATTTATTGCAATTTGTCATTAAAAGACATTCACTGCTAGAAATGTTAATCAGTTACGTTTTAATAAAACGTAACTGTAGCACTTGTATATTTTAGCATAAGTGTATAGACTTTTATTTTTAACTTAGTGTTATTGTTTTCTGTGTGTGTGTCTCTTTATAATCTCTATCACTGTCCTGCTGCTAAAACTGGAAATTTCCCCACAGGGGCAAAAAAAACCATTTTGTTATATTCTATTGGTTTGACTTAGAGCCGTAGAATCAAATGAAGGGATCTTCTCAAAAGCTGGCAAACCTATTAAAAAAATAAAATGTGTGTGTGTAGTTCCACTTCACTTTGTGGAGGCAATTCTAATAATTTCACCACAAAGCTAGAGAAAAATATTAAAATATCAGATCGTTCTGCTAAAAAAAGTCATCTATGATATTTAGAAGGAAAGAAAAGACAGAGGTTAACAATTAATGATGAAATTAAGGGAATGACGGATTTGCTCAAAGATGAAATTATCTATTTGATGAGTTGTTTTGTTGTTGTTTTTTTGACTAATGCATCTTTTTTTTTCAACAGGCAATCAAGACAAAATGAGGATGCGGATGAAGCCCAGTTACATCTGAAGACTGCCACAGCTTCAGGAACATCTGATCTCTTTTCTGTTTTTTAAACAACCAAAAAGGGAAGAGTCAAGACTCCGGATCATTTAAACCTGTTAAGTGAAGATCCGCTTTGGAGCTCAGAGGAGCTTTTCTTTTTTATTCATAGCATCAGCAGATAATTATGTGCCTATATATTTTTTTTGTTTTTCCATAGCAATTTCTGAAGACAATAAAAGTTGTTTTAAACGGTTGACTGGTTATTGTTAAAACATGTCCCAAATAAAAATAAGAATAAAAAACAACAGATAAATACACCAGGGTAAATATATAAACTTTGTAAAGCTGCAGATTCCAAGTATATCATACAGCAGTGAGAAGTCAAATCCCTTTTGTTGTATTAGGCATTCATACATGGTTTTCTGCCATGTGAGGCTGATCACGCGTCGTCTCTTCAACTAAATGAAATCCTAAGGTCTTTGAGGCCATTAATTGCGTTCGTGCTGGAGGTTTATGAAATAACATTGGGAGGTAAGAATAAATTATATGTTGTATTTTCACACCTGCTGACTCAGTGTTGGAGTTCTTACACAAGTAGGGAGACATTTTTTCCTGTATCAGCCAAATATAACTAAGTGGAAGCATGCATTTCCCCCTGCAAAACTAAGGCACCACTTATTTACATTTTTGTGCAAAGATAAAACTTTTTAATTTTGGTCTGTGTACTGTTGAAGTTGATTTTTAGGGAGATACATTACAGACAAAACATTCTAAAAACTAGAACTGAGCCACCAAAGATGGTTGTCGTCAAATAAGTCTTTGGTCTGCATGAACCTATGGGTCGTTAGACCTTCGAGCTCCTGGAGTAAAGTAGACTGAGCCAACATTTCAACATCAAACTGACCTGTCCACAGGTCTCATACGAAGCACCCACTGTGAAACCTGCAGGACCGCTTCCAGACCCGCCCGTCTCTGTAAGCGCACACCCTCGTTAAAGAGCCACTGTCCTTTGTAGCTACAGCAGGCTACACAGAGGACTTTAAAACGAGTTTAAAGCTTTCTTTTGTGGATCTTTGTCGTGCTTTAATGAAGTCTCAGAACATTTCATTCAAGACAGACAAGAACTTGTCTCGTCATAACCTCTGTTTCTGTTCTCTGTGAAATAAAAGGTTTATCAGTACAGACATAATGATAAAGCATTCTGTCTGGTTCTAAAACTAAGGTGGATTTTTGTTTTTTTAAATACTTTTACAAAGAAAAGAGGAGAGCAAAACCTCCTTAAAATATCAGCCCCCAGCAAACGTTTATAAAGCTACAAAACTAGAACCAGCTTGTTAGTAATGGGACACTAAAAGCTGCTAATACTACTTAAATGTAATTTTAGGAATCATCTGTCCAAGCAAATCCATGTGAATAATAGCAATGTCCTCCTAAAGGGACGGAAAGCCACTGAGTTTCAGTTGAAGTCTACATAGACTGTTCTGAGCGAGAAGCGCTTGTAAGACAGGAAAAAAGACAAAGAACAGGTTTCGAGTCACATTTCAACAACACCGCAACATGACCCACATAATCTCTAGGATAGAAGATGTTGTGTCATTTTGTTTCTTTCATCACATCCCATCATGCTACAAAGTCTTGTCACCATTAATGAGCACAGGACTCTAATGTGGTGTTTGGACCAAAATGCATGTGTGCATTGGTCTGATACATAAAAAAAAAAATCATCACTAATTTGGATGTAAAAACTGAATCCACCCTTGAACTTGATAAGTCATTGCAATAATCAAAAATCGTTTTTTTCCAGTTGCAATATTTCTCAAAAATAAATCCTCATATTTTCGAATGCAGTTTTGAGAAAGCAGGACATTCTGAAGCTGTTTGAAAGTGGACAGGCTAACACTGCTTGGATACAATGTGTCACATTTCTTTTTCACAAGTCCAGAAAGAAAAGCACTTTTCACAATTATTGGCATTTCTTCCCTGGCTGCCAGTTTGCTCCTAGTTTCTAAGTCTCTTCTTGCTCTGTTTGATCTATCTAAGCTACTGCAGCCATATGTAAGGTCTTGCCCCGGTAACTTAGCAAATGAGATTTACATAGTAGACCAGACTCTTTGATTACTTTGAAGATGCAATGCAAACTCAGTGGTGATGGAGGTTTTCTGTTGCAACTCAAAAAGTGGGGAATGCTGTGCCTTATGAATAACTTGGTATAGTGTGCATGGAAGAGGAATCACACAATCAATTTTCTGTGAATCTTACCTCACAATGTAGTTTTGATTGATATGCATTTCAGAAACAAGTCCTTTTACTAGGTAAAAACGAAAACCGTGATTGTAATACGGATGGGATGCTTTACTTATGAATAAGGCACCTCTATAGAGGGTAAACTCAGGATAGATTGATTACACTGAGCTTATAATGAAGATGCTCACATACAGAACATTATGATTATTATACAGGCACAAGGAACAATAAATCCAGAGACAAACATACAAATGATCCCCTTTTCTGCAAACAAACACACTAAGGCTGAATGATGACTGATTGTCAAAACAGTTTAAAATTGCCAAAAATTGGACAAAGTTAAAAGAGGTTAATTATAATGTTTTTGTAAAGGTACTTTGAGTTTCTCAGAGCTGATCAATATAAAAAGATCTCTATAACTCCTATTAAAAGAGCTCTAAAGTAAGACAGGCTCAAGGACTTCACAACTCGAATGACTACATGCGTGCAGAACAGGTGCAAATATGAAACGGTAGGCTAAGTTAGGCATTATGTCACTCCTTTTTTTCTTTTCCCATTGTTTTCCAATCATTCGTATTGACTTGGTGAGTGAATTGTTTGACACAGACGCAGATGAACAGGTTGCTAGGGCAGCAGATGCTGTTTTCCTGTTCTGCAGTGACATCTTGTGGCTAAGTGCTCTTACTACAGCTTTGATTCAGGGCATGCGCAGCAACAGTCACTGAGCATGCGCTCTTGGAGCATGAAAAATCTGAGCGTTGTATTGTTGATGTCAAAGCTCATCCAGGAAACCAGAAAAGTTTTGAAGGGGAAGCTGTCACTGTTTCAATCAACATGAATTATGCTTTTATTAAGGAGCAATATGCAAATGAAGGGAAATCCTCCTTTATTTGACTACAAGCGCCCTGCTCACACTTAAAGACGTGAAGTGTCCTGAACAATAATAACACATGACTGCGTTTTAAATATAGTATTATCTTTTTAAATCCACACAAGTGGGCCGAATAATGTATTGTTCTTTTCAATAAACCGACCCTGTACCAAAACCTGACCGCTTTAAAACTGAACTTAAACCTTTGTGAAATTTTCCCAAATGTTCAGTTTTCCTTAGTATTATTGGTACAGAAAAGATTGAAACGGCCCAGGATGTCACAATGTGTTACGGTGCAGCCACCCAGGCTTTAGTCTGTGCAGAGAAACTTATAGAAAACCTTTTTCTCTCCAGACGGTGAGGTCAAATTTTAACGGGGAAATGATTTTCTAATGATCATTTTTTTCTCCACAATTACTGCTGAACTAAAGCACATATTTAGCTTCTGATATAATGACACACTTACACTAAATAATAAGTTTGCACTACATTTGTGCATTGAATTTTGAAAATAATTATATTTATCTAAACCTGACAGCTGTACTTAAAGTAGTTAGGTTTCAGCTTTAAGCAAATCCTAAAGTATTTTATAAGAATAAAACAAAATCCTCCTTTTGTTATCTTCAAGAACTTTTATGCGAAGGGCAGGAAGACAATTAATCAAATTTGTGCAGAGACACCATGTGAAGACTGCATGAAATTGGTTTTTAGGGTCTCATTTGATCCAGACATCTTTTTTTATAAAAAAGATGAAAGGGATAAATCACTGAAATATTTTTTTAAACCATAACATTCCTTCACTGACTTTGCAAATAATATGTCATGCATTTTTATTAAAAGGAAAATACTTTAAATTATTACAGAACATGTGTCCTCAAGGTTTAATTTTAAAAGTTTGCACAGAAGTAAAATGGCATCCAATTATTTTGTTATTATTCAATACTCCTTCTCACTATGCTGCTCCCGAGTTCCTGTCTGCGCTTTTTGTCCTGTTTCAAATTTACAACTTATCACAAAAAGATTAATTTGTTCTAAGGTTTGTTGCACACCTTTGCATTGGGGTGCCAGTATGGAGGTCACTGCATAGGCCTACTACCTACATGGTTACTGGTACAAAACCAATGATAAATATTTGTTAAAAAACAACCTCATGCCCACTGTTAAGTATGATGGAGGATCCATGATGCCGCAGGCTTCTTTCTCTTACACTTGGAACTAGAGTTCAAGGTGTCACGGACTCCTCTGAAATACTCTGGCTTTTTGGATAAAAACCCGGTGGCCTCTACCAGTATACTGAAACGTGTCAGAACTGGGTGTTGTAGCAAAACATACGGTCAATTCAACACAGAAATGGTTAAACAGGTGCATAATCAACCTTGTCTCTTATTTCACTCTAAATCCCATAGAAAAGCATTAAGACAAGAGAAACGGTTAAAGACCCTATGAAACCCTCGCGAAAATATACTGTAATACTGGTTGCACCAAAGAATCAACATTATAGGTCCTTTTGAGTTTGATATTGGTGATTTTGTAATAAAAAAACAACACTGGACTTTATACCCAAAATCAAATATGGGATTTTTCTACATGTTTCAGTATAAAATTATGCTGCCACAACGAAAGATTTATTTCAAGGCTTTTTACATACCAGAGGTGCTTTTTGATTAAGGAAACTCAACTCAAATCCCCTTAACCCAAAGCCACGCCGCTAGAACCAGTGCAAATCCGCAGTGGTATTATTGGTGTTATTGTTTCTGTAAGGTCTCAGATTTTCATGCTCACTGACCACAATGTGTCCACCTCATCTATTCATGCAACACTCTGACCCCTCACCCATCTCTCTCCCTATGCTAAACCCCCAGATTGCCCCCCTGCCCTCTGAGACGCTATAATCCCCTTCAATCTGAGCAATTAGGAAACCAAGTCACTCAGGATTTGGGATACAATAGATAGATAATGATTTAGCTGGTATAAACATATTGTATGCTGTCAGTTTAAAGGTCATTTGTTCTAATGAAAAACATTAGAAAAATAAGGGTTATGATTTGGATGTTATTGGTTTGTGGCCAAAATCTGACTTTCGGGTTGATGGTGAAACAAACAGATCCGAGCACTGATGTAATTTTTGACAAATTTATGATTATTTCTCACAGCCCCTGTCACATTGTGCTGATATTTTTAAACTTTTGCTCTCTACACTCCTCTCTGCTTCAGGGTGAATTGTATGTAATGTAGCAGAGCAGCATTTAGGATGTACTCGCTTTTAAGTAAAGCTCACAAAAATAACGTTCATATCTTGCCGAAGGGCGATGATGGGTGGTGAGGCCCCCTCATGTATGGTACTTTGCGTTCCGTCTTTTCTTTACAAACCCTGTTTCTGTGGCTGGAGTTGAACTCAAAGTTATGACACCAAACACAGGAATTTACCTGTAAGTGAAAGAACATGTTCATGCATTTCCTGGGACCGGGATAAATAGGTGCATTCAGTTTGTCAGAAACTCTTTGACTCCTTTTATTTTGTGTCATTTATGTTTTTTTACTTTAGATCTTAGACGGTCTTGAATTCATCATTTAAAAAAAAACTTAATTAAAAAGTACATTATTCAGATTCAGTTTTATGAAATAATGTATGTTTTGTTGTGCTTCCAGTGTAGGGTGGGTTCACTCTGCTGGGCCAAACTGGTCTCTGGAAAAGTATTTATGCTTATGCATAATGCATATGCATTCACATAGGTTATGAAACACCTTTTGCTACAGTTACAGCTGCAGGTTTTCATGGTCCAACAGTGATTTCTCCAGGTTCTTCCTGTATGCAGCTTCATACGTCGTCCCGTCAACTTTGACCAGCTTCCTTGTCGCTGCTAAAAAAAAGCATCCCCATTGCATGCTGCAGCCTCTGCAGTGTTTCACAGTGGGAATGGTGTGTTCATGGTGACATGCAGTGTTGGTACTGCGCACATTCTTGCACATCTTGGACCTGTACACCTCCAGGACTCTGAGGCGTGCAGGGAAGATTGTAGCTGATCCCTCGCACCCCAATCACAAAATATTTCACACTTCCCTCTGGCAGGAGGCTGCGGTCCATCAGGACCAAAACCTCACGCCACAAGAACAGTTTTTTCCCATCTGCTACCAGCCTTAACAAGGCCAAGAGCCGCCCGTGACACTGGACACTGCCTTTCTTCCTCCCCCGTTCAGGACCTACAAGCTACACCAACGTAGCATCTCCAGACCTTCTGCTTTACATTAACGCACAGTCTACCGTGTATATAGCTCTAGATTCTGTATATACAGGACTGTCTCAGAAAATTAGAATATCGTGAAAAAGTATACTAGTAGGCTATTCAACTAATCACTTGAATCGTCTATTTAACTCGAAACACCTGCAAGGGTTTCCTGAGCCTTGAAAAACACTCAGCTTGGTTCAGTAAACTAAATCACAAGTATGGGGAAGACTGCTGATCTAACTGCTGTCCAGAAGACCATCATTGACACCCTCCATCAGGAGGGTAAGACACAAAAAGAAATTTCTCAAAGAGCAGGCTGTTCACAGAGTGCAGTTTCAAAGCACATTCACAAAAAGTGTGATGGAAGGGGGAAATGTGGCAGGAAACGCTGCACAACCAAGATCTGGAACCTGCCCACAGTGCCAAAACCAGCAGTAACTGGTGTACTGACCATGGCATTACTGTCCTTGATTGGCCTGCCAATTCCCCTGACCTGAACCCCATGGAGAATTTGTGGGGTATTGTGAAGAAGAAGCTGAAAGACACCAGACCCAACAATGCAAATGAGCTAAAGGCCGCTATTGAAGCATCCTGGGCATCCATAACACCTCAGCAATGCCACAGGCTCTTGGCCTTGTTGATAAGGCCGGTAGCAGATGGGAAGAAACTGTTCTTGTGGCATTGGGTTGTGGTCCTGATGGACCACAGCCTCCTGCCAGAGGGAAGTGACTGAAATAGTCTGTGACTGGGGTGCGAGGGATCAGCCACAATCTTCCTTGCACGCCTCAGAGTCCTGGAGGCGAACAGGTCCTGGAGAGATGGAAGATTGCAGCCAATCACCTTCTCTGCAGACCTGATGACACGCTGCAGTCTGCCCTTGTCCTTAGCGGTGGCACCAGCGTACCAGATGATTATTAGTGGTAGAAAATGGTGGAAAATTACAGAATGCTAAGCCACAGAGTCATTAACTACAGACCCCCTGCAGATTACTTCAAGAATAGTGTGGAACGAGCTTGACAGGATGGGTTTTCACGGCCAACCAACTGCATTTAAGCCTCACATCACCAAGTGCAATGGAAAGTGTCGGATACAGTGGTGTAAAGCAAAGCACACCATCGGACTATACAGCAGTGGAGATACATTCTCTGGAATCACAAGTCATTGTTCTCTGTCTGGCAATCCAATGAAGGCGTCTGGGTTTGGTAAGTTTGGCACAGAGGGGATAATGGCCCAGCTCTATTTCAGGAGTTGGGCTCGGCCCCTTAGTGTCAGTGAAAGGAACCTTTGATGTTGTATCATACCAAGACATTTTGGAGAATTTTGTACTCCTGACTCTATGGAAATGGTTTTCCAGTTCCTCACAGGGTGAACACGTATGACAGGGGAGCTATTCAACTTGTGACCTGTGGGCCAATTCCGGTCTTCGGGTGATTGCAATACAAAAAAAAAAACAGGCCAGCTGCATGGTTAAACCTTTGTTTGTGTTGTTTAATTACTACCCTCTAGAGCCCAGTATTAAGTTTGGTTTCATTTTCCTTTATTGCAGTCCACCATTAGGCTTGTCAGTTGGCACAGAGACTACAGCTGCTGGCATTATTAGTCATTATAGTAAACTGACATATGTGGGAAGCAATGTGAGTAAACCCAATAAAACGCCCATTTTGTCTGTATTTGCACTTCAATAATTGCTCTACAAAGAGCTGTCAGAAGGGAGATTTATTAAGCTGAAGGCAGAGCAAACAGAGGGTTTTCACTAAACAGGACAGACACTTAACTCATGGTGCACATCTGTCTCTACCTAACTCCGCCCCTCCAGCACCCCTACACCACTAAACAGATAGAAAAGGAATAACAGGTTAAACGGAAAAATAGTGAGCAGATGCTCAGCCCCATGACAACCCAAGCCTAACAACACTGCAGTGTCTCCCAGGAGCGCTCTTTGGGTCGCTACATTGTGTTATGGTGTTGTAACATTGTTTTTAAGAGAAATCTTTGAGCTTACTATGTCAGCTATAACGTTTTTGTGTTAGTTGCTACTCTGCTGTCTACTGGCCTTTAATCTAAGGCTACTAATGGAAATGGAAACAGCCGTGTGCATTTCTGATGTTGTCTGTGTGAATGGAAATAAGTAAACCTGCCACATGTTTTGGCCGGAAGGACACGAGGTCTGTGCATTTTCCTTAAATTTGTGTGTTTAGTATGAACGACAACACGTATGGTGTAAAACAATTTGATACATATTGTCTCATGTTTCTTTTTCAGTTTTACATAAAAGATGAAAGCATTTTCAACACTTGGCGCCCTTCTTTGATTTTAACATTTGGGTTCTGCTTATTACATTTATGATTGGATGCAGTAAAATGAAACAATTTCAAAGGTAACAGATCTTTTTTTCTTTTTTACATAATGACATGAACTGATGAATGTCGGGCCCCTGAGCTGTTGGCCTTTAGTAACTGTGGCCCCCTGTGACAACCACAGACACACACTCACATGAAGGCTTGTTTCTGTCACCCAAACTGTGGAGTCTGCAGTGGCTGAGAAATGCTCTGGAAAAGAGTATAAAAGGCGGCTGCATGAATGTTAGCATGAACGATTTAGGACAGTTGGAGAAATCCTGTGCCTGCACCTGAAGGACAATGAAACTGGATACACAAAGGCCCTTAATTGGACAGAGAATATGATGCCAACAGTGCCTAAAACTGCCACAGTGTGCAGTTGTTAAAGCAAATCAATTAATAAACCCAAGAGATGAATAAATGTGACCGATGTTTGCCCACATCTCCATGACACAAGAGGTCGGGATGGTTTGACGAGTGTGAAAACTGCGTAAAGCTCCACAGGCATCAGTCCTCATTACTATTTGGAGGAACATTTGAAACGTTTGACATGCCAGAGAGCTCTTTCCTCCGTTTTCACCAAAACATTTAAAAAGGAAAACATTCTGCTCCTTCAGTAGATTTCTATAGACTACAGAATAACAGACCCCCCCCCCCCCAAAAAAAAATCGTCACCAGGTTTTTTTTCCCGACTTTTTTAAAAAAAATATTTCTTATCAGTCTGACCATTTCAAGTGATGCTTGTCGGTGGCTTCTGTAACATTAATGTCCAGCTTCAGGTGCATGCACTTTATGAAATGCTGAGATTTTTTACAGTGAATTTGCCTGTCAGACTTACAGGTGACATCACATGGAGCCTGGAAGAACAGACCAATCATGAACCAACATAAATGTTCTGCACTCAATATTTGGAATAGCTGGATTTCGACCTAGGATGTAACTGAGTATCTGTTTTTATTTCTAAAAAGGTATCTTTTTTTTCTTCATGTTGTGGCCGACGATTTGTTTTTATTTGTTTATCAAAAAAGCTAAGCAAAGTTGGCAAATCTGCTGAAAGATCTAGATTAACATCTGACCCCCATGCGTGCACAGAGATAGGAAGTTTTCCTCATGATTTTTTTTTCCCCTCGTTCTTTTCAACATAAATGCTTGTTTCTCAGATAACATAGCTTATATCACGGTTGATTTAAATTCCTACAATGCCAGAAGTCCAGCCGGGGAAGCCGTTTAGGAGGAAGTTGGTTTGTTTTACTTCAGATGTTCTCACATTTGCATGAAAACCTGGACATAAAGTCACCGCTTGGCAGGCGAGCACACAGCATTGTTTCCTTGCTCACATATATGGATTTATGAATTACTTCACTTCCTTCTTCCACACCTTGTAGGGATAATCCTCCAGGGCGACCGGTTGAATAAGCAAGCATTTTATTGTTTGCTTTAGTCAGTGTGGTAACTTCTCCCCGTGAAGCAACGATTCTGTCTCATTCAGGATTATAAGATGAAAAATATGTTGTTCGTCAGCAACTACTCTGTCCAGTTTTCAGGCTAATGGGTGTAAGTCTCTGTGTCGTAACAGTTCTAAGGCTCTAAAGTCCTGCACTTTGGACTCGTTCTTTTAGATAGTTTGTGATTGTTATTAGAGATTTTATACAAACCCCCATTGTCATATAATTTTGAATATCCCTTAAAACAGGATTTATTAATGATTAAAAAGCAAAAGCTTCTTTTTAATGATCTGGTATAAACATGTAGGACTTAAATCTGTTGCACAGATTTAACCGAGGGTGCTCAAAGGTGTAGAAGGGCGAAGCAGGCTGAGTAGGACCTTTGATAAAAACAATGTAACTTAACAGGTGAAAGGGTAACAAATAGGGAGAGGAAAGCTTATATGTAAAAAGTCCACACAGCCAAGCCACGGTAAAGAAGGGTATAAGGGTCTTTCCATGGAGACTCGGTGACCCAGAGATGTCCCTTTGTGCTGCGATTCCTTAAAGGGGACATAATCATTCAAAATCCACTTTTTGGCCCTTAAATACATTTTGTTGTGTACTTGGACTTTCTAGAAGTGCAGAAATGTTTAATTTAGTCTTTCCAGGTGCTGTGTAGAGATTTTTATATTTTGTTTGGGTCATATTTTTCCAGTTTTCTCTACTCTGTATTATGTTTTTTGAACAGTTATGTCACAGTATTTGCTGCAAATCTGCTAAACAAGGTCATGGACTTCCGGCTAACCAATTTTGCGAATCTGCCATTTTTATTTTTCATTGCCATTTTGTAGTCGAAGCTCAAGAATGCCAAAGTGACAAGTGAATATGTGAAACTGTTCAGTTGTTGGGTGTTTTAACCCCCACAATCCCTTACACCAGTGCTTCCCAAACTTTTTGCATCGCGTACCCCTTGGAGCATTTCATCTCCATCCGCGTACCCCCCCCCCCCCCCCCAAAAAAAGAAACATTCAACATAGGGATCAGAGTTTTATTAACTTCACTGCAGATACTAAATACATCTACATTATAAAAAGGCATAACATAATAACATGTAACAAACAAGAACAAAGACTATAACGAGCCTGTTCAGAATACAGCCAAAACTGCGGACCTGGAAGCCATTGAAGAAATATCAATTATTTTTATAATAAAAATTCTTTAAAAATAGAAAAAAGCTTAAAATGGGATATAAATGAGTGTGCCCCATCAAGGTAAAATAGTAGAACAATTTGACATAGATTTGGAGTCAATGGGTCACATGACCCGGAAGCTATTGAAGAAATATCAATTATTTTTATAATAAAAATTCTTTAAAAATAGAAAAAAGCTTAAAATGGGATATAAATGAGTGTGCCCCATCAAGGTAAAATAGTAGAACAATTTGACACAGATTTGGAGTCAGTGGGTCACATGACCTGGAAGCTATTGAAGAAATATCACATTTTTTCAATATAAAAATTCTTTAAAAATAAACAAAGGCTTAAAATGGGATAAAAATTAGTGTGCCCCATCAAGGTAAAATAGTAGAACAATTTGACATAGATTTGGAGTCAATGGGTCACATGACCCGGAAGCTATTGAAGAAATATCAATTATTTTTATAATACAAATTCTTTAAAAATAGAAAAAAGCTTAAAATGGGATAAAAAAAGAGGGGCCCCATCAAGGTAAAATAGTAGAACAATTTTACATAGATTTGGAGTCAGTCACATAACCTGGAAGCTATTGAAGAAATATCACATTTTGCTATAATAACAATTCTTTAAAAATAGACAAAGCCTTAAAATGGAATAAAAATTAGTGTGCCTTACAGATGTTATTTATTGGCATGATTTCCTATTAGTTTTGTCTTAGCTAGTCACTAGATAAGGAATTTATTGATTTTTATTTCTCAAGAGTGCTTGGTTCAAAACTTTTTTGACGGTCCCTAACTGCACCACCGCGTGTGGGAGGAGGGAGCAGCTGAGAGACGCTGGCCGAAAACGGAGTCCTTCAACCGGATCAACCGTGAGCTGGATCCCGCTGACTCCGCGGAGCTTGAATGTCCAATATCAAACTAACTTCACCGCAGTCTCTAATGTGAGGGGTGTGCTTGAGAGGACTCGCATAACCCCTGTATGTCTGGCCGAATCGGCGACAGTTTCAGTCTTAAATCGTCTTCCACACATAGTCTGTGTCGGTATTTAGTTTTCAGGCTGGTCAGACATGAAAATCCTCTCTCACATAAATATGTAGTGGCGAATGGCATTAATTTCTTGGACCAGCTGTGAAGACCGAGGAGGATCTGGAGGGCTCTCCCCGCCAGCCGCACACTCCGCTGCGCACAGCTCCTCCGTGCGCTGAGGCGCTCGGCTCCTCTTCACCTCCCGGCCGCATAATGACCTCCGCGGCTACGATGACGGAGCCTCTCCACAGCGGCTGGACCCCGCCGGCTGCGATCAGCGGAGGAACCACACCCCCTCCACCCCCCGCTGATGACGGCACTCCTCTCCCTCTGCGCCAGCAGAAACCCTGCGGCTCCTCCTGTCCTTCTCCGGGGACGTCACAGCTCGCCTCTAACCAACTTTATCAGTGTCAAGCCCGAGCCCTACTCCAGCTCGTGCTATTCATTGAATTTAAGGTTGCTGCTTCGCGTACGAGGCCACTATTGTACGGCAATTTTTTTTTTCCCAAAATCTTTTCCCTTACCCCCTGTCATGACGTCGCGTACCCCCTAGGGGTACGCGAACAATAGTTTGGGAATAACTGCCTTACACCATTCCCCAGCATACTGCAAAAATGGCCGAACGAGGTGGAGTGGAACGCTCTGCGACCTGGAGGGGTGGCGGGGTGAGAAGTGCCTCATTTACATTTAAAGAGACCACACCAAAACGAGTTGCTCTCAGACACACCTGAGAACAGGGGCAAAAGACGAGCTGTGGGGAAACAATAATGAGGAATTCAGACCAAATCATTGCAGTTCCACTTTCTATAGGCCACAACTGGATGATTTGAATGTGAAAAGGAGGGCATTAAAAAGCATGAAATGTCCCCTTTAAGTAAATTTTTTTAGTCCTTGATGTTTCCCAAGGCCTTTGGAAGAGAAACAGGCCCACAACAGCAGAGACCCCCCCCCCCCACCCACCATACTTAACAGTAGGCCTGAGATGCTGTTGCACATGTTCATCATTTCACTTCTTACTGATGCATATGTGTCAGCACAAGAGATAAGAAAAAAAACCTCTTGGTTAGCAGTAAGATTATAGAAAGACTTCTCCAAAACCGATGAAAACAGCCTGAGGCTGCTAAGGGGCTGACAATAAAACTGAAGGAGTTGCAGAAAATTCTACCAAGAACTGGTTTTGTTCTACATGTGATCAAAAGCTCCTGTTTTCTCTGTAAGTCTGGACCAAGGTGTGGGGCTGAAATCCTCCTGACATGGTTAAAATTTCCCAAAGCCTTGAGGGGGAATGTGTTGGTGGTCTGAAGAAGCCAGCACTTAACTTTGGGAGACAACTTAAAAAAGCACGTTTGATCCAAAACAACCTTCAAGACCAATGAAAGACCATCCCCACAGTGAAACATGTGGCTGTTTTTCTTCAGGTTACACTGAAATAATTAGTTTTGACCCAGAGCCTTCAGCTGTCGGCTAGAAAGCTGACGAAGACAAACAAGGATTTTATTTTTCTGCATCACAGTGAATCCAAGAACACATCCAAAACTAAATAAAATAACTTTGTGAGAGTAAAATCAAGGTTCTGGAACAAGTGTTCAGAAATGAATTCAACTGAATCTGTAGGATGACGCAAAGACAGCGTTGGACAAGAGATGTGTTTACAATCTGACAGATTTGGAGACCGTTTTCAAGGTACCGTGGGCTGATATCACCAAGTTAAGATGAAGGAGGCTTGCAGACTTCTGCCACAGAAAACTGAACGCTGAAATAAATGGTACCAGTCCAAGTAGTCAAATTGAGGAAAAAAAAAAGCCAATAAAAAGGAAAATTATCCCCGAGCCAGTTTATTATGCTATTTTGTCTTTATGCCAGCCTAGATATGTATTTTTGAGAGAAGTTATCTTGGCAACAACACCATGGGATCAGTCGCAGTCCTCCCGGCTCCACTGAAGTAGTTTTAATGAACGGCAGTGTCTGATTAGCTGAGGGGATGAATTTGGATTTCTGGCAACGTGCGTCGCTCTGTATCATCTTGAAGCTTTCCCCCCTGAGGAAGGTGTCGTAATGTGTTTTGGAAACTGAATGCAGTTGTTATGTGATTCAAGACTCCTGGTTCAGAGCTCAAAGGGGAAAACCTTTTCAGATTCTCATCCCGTTTCCTTATAATAATAACGGCGTTATTGTTAGAAGGAAGTTGGAGAACTATGTGGAGCATCTTACCAAGCGTGTCTTTGCTTGTAAAAAGATTTAGATGGAGATGTTTTTGCACAAGATGGAATTTTAATAACTTATTTTCAACATCTGCAGAGTGTGTGGCAGTTGGCTGTTTGTTAGTCAGGTAAAAGCCATCCGTGCTACAGAGCCAGAGCTACTGACCCCTAAATATGACCCAAAATCAAGTGCAACCAGTTGGATTCAGAGATCACCCAATTAGGGATTCTCCGATGGCATTAGAGGTCTGAAGACCAAGGAACAGATCAGACAAGACTGGGATAAAGTTATGAATAAGTTCAATGCAGGGTTAAGGTACAAAGCTGTATATACCAAGCTCTAACCACCCTGAAAGTGTGAAAGCTGAACAGAAGCACAAAGAATGCATTAAAGGGGACATACCATGAAACATCCACTTTTTTTAGCCCTTAAATACATTTTGTCTTATACTTTGAGTCTCTTGGAGAGCGGAAAAGTTTAATCAAGTCTGTCCAGGAGCTGCGTAGAAATCTTTATATTTTCATTGGATGATATTTTTCCAGCTGCTCAATTTTCTCTATTCTCCATTATGTTTTTTTAACAGTTGTGTCACAGTATTTGCTGCAAAGCGACTAAACAAGGTTATGGACTTCCGGCTAACCAACCAGCCAGTTTTATTTTTCTCTGCGATTTTGTAGCCCAAGCTCAAGAACGCCAAAGCGACAAGTGGATAAGTGAAAATGTTCGGTTGTTGGGTGTATTAACCCACACAATTCCTTACAGCGTCCACCAGCAAACTGCAACAATGGGGTGAAATGGAACGCCCTGCGACCTGGAAGGGGAGGAGTGCCTCCTTCGCAGTTTTTTTGCAGGGGCAAAAGAGGGGCTGTAGGGCAACAAGAAGTTCAGACCAAGATATTGCCGTTAAACTTTATATAGACCACAACCGAATGATTTACAGGTGAAAAGGAAGGCATGAAAAAGTATATGTCCCTTTTAAATGCAGAAGCAGCCAAGAGTCCCAGGGTAACTCTGAGGGGCCTGCAGAGATCCACGGCTCAGGTGGGAGAATCTATTGAAGTCAGAAGAGAAGAAAGAAATTGTTGAGAGGGGGATAAATCCCGTTTTAAGTTTGATACAAGCCATGTAAATACAGGGATACGGGTAACATAATGGAAGATCTGTGGCAAGATGAGACCAAAATGTTACTTTCCAACCTAACACACAGAATTGCTGTAAGACCATGATTCACGCACACAGTGAAACAGGGTGGTGGCAACACCAAGCTAAAAACGGGACTGTCATTGAAGAAAACATGTCAGAGGCTGCTAAAAACATGAGACCGGGAAGCAGGATCACCTTCCAGCAGGACAACAACCCTAAACATTGTCAGAGCTGTTTGACAGGCCTGAAAATGACTGTTCTCAGATTTTCTCCATTTAATCTAATTGAGCTTGAGGTGTTTCCACAAACGAATGGGCAAAGAAAAAGAGAGAATGTCTCATGATAGTTTACTCTTTAGTTTAAAAGGTATACAGCCACGTTATATGCCCATACCAAAAAGACCAAAATCCAGATCATCATGATAAAACAAGGCTATATACTCCAGACATCAGTCCAGATAGTGTTTTGATAGTCCCTTTTTAGCCTTAATAGAACCCCAACAAAGGACACGATGAGCTGACATAAACAGATGTGGCGGCATCTACCGGCAGTACCGCAGAACCACTAGAAAACCAGACGGTCGCCATTGATGCAGCTACTAAATAAGTCCCCGCTGAACCGACCGTACTGTAATGCCTCGCGGATCGAAGGCCAACCCGACCTACTCCTATTTAAAATTTGTGCGTCCTACCCAGAGCCTCCTTCCACAAAATCGAGGAAAATTACAGCCTCCGCTTGTTGACCAAGTGTACGCATGCGCAGTGACGTAACCCCGGTCACATGATGTTGGAATGGTATCTAAACACAGAAAAGGCGATATTTACTCACAAATTGAGCAAAAACAAAGCTTAATAGACACAAATGACAAATACTATGCAGCAGGACATGATCATCTTTCAGAAAAGCTTTGCATGCAACCAAGGTTAAAAATTTAAGGGCTCTGAATGCTTTTATAAAGAAGAGTATTTTATGTCTGACAGCTCAAGTTCTCATTCAGTTCAATTCAATTTTATTTATATAGCGCCAATTCATGAAACATGTCATCTCAAGGCACTTTCCAAAGTCAAATTCAATCAGATTATACAGATTGGTCAAAAAAATTCCTATATAAGGAAACCCAGTGTTGACAAGCAGCAATCACTCCTCCTGAAGAAGCGTAGAGCTACAGGGACAGTTGTCTGTATTGTCCATGGTTTTGCAGCAATCCCTCATACCGAACAAGCATGAAGCGACAGTGGAGAGGAAAACTCCCCATTAACGGGAAGGAAAACCTCCAGCAGAACCGGGCTCAGTATGAATGGTCATCTGCCTCGACCGACTGGGGGTTAGAGAAGACTGAGCAGAGACACAACAAGAGAGACAAAAAAGCACAGAAGCACACATTGATCCAGTAATCTGTTCTACATTAGATGGTAATAGTCGGTGATCTGTCCTCCCTGGATGATGTCACAGCTAACAAAACGCCAGACCAGGTGTACCTACTATGAAGAAAAAAAAGAGAGACAACAAAAAGTTAAAAGCTGAAATGGCGACAAGCAATGCAAACTGGAGAACAGTAGGAGAACTCAGTAGAGTGAGAAAAGTAGATTGTGATGTTCTCCAGTAGCCTAAGCCTATAGCAGCATAACCATAGAGGTAGCTCAGGGTAAGATAAGCCACTCTAACTATAAGCTTTGTCAAAAAGGAAAGTTTTAAGCCTAGTCTTAAATGTAGACAGGGTGTCTGCCTCACGGACCTCATGGGACCCCTGCTGGTTTGAGGGCCCTGAACAGCAGCTTGGTTTGCTTCTGCTTCGGGCCACTTCTGCATTTATGTATGCATGTTCAGATTCTGAACAGGCAGGACACACGATGAACAGGTTGCCAAGATGATAAACAAAAAATTAATATTGAGTATGTGGACAAAGATAGGAAAGGGAATTATGTGAGGATATTATTGTGGCTGATGTGTCTGTTCATCCGCTTTTCCAACAGCATGTTTACTTTGTTAGCTGGTTCACGGTCATATGAGTCTATAGAACGTGTTTCATTAAGATTTATGAGGAGAGTGAAACCAATGATCAAGCTTGTCCCAACACATCAGCAGTACTTAAACATATAAAAAAGAAAAACTGCAGTCAAACCAAGTCCAACTTAGCTCTGGGACATTTTTGGGGGAACAGGACAGAACCGCATCCTTAAAAAGACACTTGTAATGGCATTTACCTGCTTTTATTAGAAGTCAAACATGGTTAAATGGTGTGGGTTAAAACTAACAAACCAAAAAGTTTTTTTTCCCTGTGGATATAAGGCCCACTAAACATGAAAACACGCATTAGGTTCACGAGCACATTTCACTATTTCACCATCATTCTTGTCAAGATGAACTGAACCAATCCTTTGTACCTTTTTCCTCTCATGGCAAGCCCTTTTTTTAGCGAGTGCCGAGAGATGCTTGGTCGAATTGTTTGCTGACCGTGCCCTCTCGAACCCCACAAGGCTTCGCTGAAGGCCAGAGGTCTCCCAGGTTCAGCAGCTAAAAGTGACCAATCGCCAACCCCTCCTCCTCCCCCTCCCCCGCCACCACCACCAGACCCCAAAAATACGACCTGTACAATGTCGGAGTTGTTATGGAGGTGGTGTACTGAAAGTGGAACCGACATGTTGGACTGGGATATGTTGCAGCACAGTCTGGCAGTCTTCGGCCTCAGACCAGAGCAAATAAACGCAACCAGCTACACAAACAGGTCGGATGGGTCCGGGAAAGCCCGCGTACAAGCCGCTACTAAAGAGGGGGCATCTAAGTATAGAGGGTCTGTCGGGGCTGATATTGCAACAACGTGTTTACAGGAGCTGTTTCCAGACGTATCGAGACAGGAAAACCGCTCCGTTTAGCCAATAGAAAAACAGGTCTTATCTTGAATGGATTTAAATGGAAATGTTGTGAGAAATGTATGCATCTTTAAACAAGTTACATTACATATGTCATGTCTGATTTCATGCTCCTCATCCATAGCACTGACAACCTTCAAGAGACACATCTAATCTCACTCCTATACTGTTTACACGGACCAAATCCAGATCTGTTGACATCTTATCAGCCTCTCCATGCCATACATTCATATCTTCTATTGCTGCATGTCAACTCGTGTTCTCTTTCCCATCTCCCTGCTCTTATCTGGCGAGGGCATGAGATTGTTTTTGTCACACAGACCTTGTGAGGCACTACCGGACGTTATGCAACCCTGCAATTCAATGATTTGTGGGTTGTCGCATCGGAAGAATACAGTGAAGTTATTTTCCATATCACTGTTAACGTGCCTTGAAGTAAGAAAGCAGGGCATGTTGCCGGCTCCTGTAAAATGACACAGTGATTAATTGTGAAGCAACCACAGAAATAAAAACAAGGGAAAAGGTGATGTGATGTCACGGATTTGCGAGTCTGGAGCTTACATACCCTCTTTATGACTATCGTGTTAATACTGGCCTGTTATTGATTTATTTGAACCCCGTTTCCAAGGAGGAATACGTACACAACATACACCTTAAATCATTATTAGCAGTATTTATTTTTATGACATGATTGGACTCCATAAGGTGGATTTTTTTCAAATTTACTTTTTCCATCTGAATAAATGTTTTCTTAGCAAGTTACAGGAAAACCATAGGCACGTGGCAGCGGTCAACAATCCTCCAGCTGGATATTTGACCACTCTTTCTATCAGAATCGGTAGACATCATTGAATTGTTTTCTTTGGCAAACGGCTAACTTTTAGACAAAGTTTATTCAGCCCTTTTCGTGTCTTTTGGGTCATTGTCTTGCTGAAAAACCCCACTGAGTCCAAATTTGAACCAGTTAGCTTTTGATTTTAGAAGAAGTTGAAAAGTTCCAGTTTCTTCACAATTAAATTCTCTTTGTGCCTTGTCCCAGTAGACTACCAAACCAACTAAACAGACCCTTATCATGACGCTACCACCACCATGCTTCACAGTTGGTACAGTGTACTTAGGCTTGAACGCCTTACCTTGACTCCTTCAGACACGTCTTGTCATTGCACCAAGACCAATTTTGTCTCATCCGACCAGAAACGTTGTCCCAGAAGGCATCTTGATTGTCTCAGAGAGCAGCTGCCAATTTCAGTCCTGGCAGTGTTGGTGTTGGAGCAGAGGCTTCTCTGACATTGTTGAGTTTGAGTTTAATTTTCCATCACAAAATGCATATTTCCATAACAAATACACAAAAAGCAATCAAAAAAGTGAACTTAAAAAAAGGGCAGGTGCAAAAGCTTATATACTCAACTCTAAAATTTACAGTACTTGGCAAGATGCTTTTAATATTGAAGTAAAGAAAATACTGAGAGAGAAGGAAAGTAAAAAAAAAAAAGGCAGGCACCTTCCAAGTGCATATTGATCTTGAACTTGCACCATGCGGATGGTGACATGGGTGTTAATGGTTGAAACTGGGGGAAAAAAACCCCAAAAAACAGGCATTTAGGAAAGTGTCCTAAACACAAACAAGAACTGGATTTAGATAAAGCAGGGCGAGCTTCTGGAATGTCCTCCTCACAGCTCCAACCTCAGCCCTGTCTAAGGTTTGTAGCAGACTCAAATATCAGTGCCAGGAAACCAAACAATTTAAATTTCCACAAAACCTGCTAAAAAAGTGATGAATTTTCCATCCAGAATAATGCCAAAAACTTGTCAATCACTATAAAAAAGTATGTTTTAAGGTCCAACTTGCTCAATGTCTCCTAAGCAAAAATCAGTTGGGGTGTATGTATAAATTTGAGCTTGTGTGGTATTGACCATATGTGGATTAGAGAAATTGCCCCATTAAATTCAATGTGTCTACAACCCATTATTTAAAAATATTAATTGAAGTTACACCTTGTTGTATTAAGATTCCCAGAAAAAGAATAATTTCAATGAATAGCTAAAGGTCCAAAGTTAAGATGACGTTCATGCTCATGATGAGCGTGTCTAAGCTTTTTGGCCGGCAGTGTAAATAACTCCAGTGTTGAGTTTAAAACTTGGCAAGGCTGAGAGCTTTAGATTGTAAACATTTGCTCAATAAAATAAAACGTTATGTGTGCATGCTTTATAACGACTTCTAATGTTTTATGGTGTGTGCAGAGGACACAAACACAGAATGTTTGCCCACATGAGTTAGAAAACACTTTAAACATCATGCACAATAAACAAATCCAAGCTATAAATTGTTTAAGTCAGGTTCTTAGAAACCGCAATCCAGAAATGAGCTAGAGGAAACAAAACTCAATGTGACAATGGGAAAATTTGGTAATTTCATTTTATTATAGTTAACATTTTTAAGTACATATTTTTTCTTGATTTATACTTCACAACCTTTATTATATGAGAGCATAAACTACTTTTTACCAAGAAAGTAACACAAATACATAGGTCAGAGTCTAAGTTATTCTTTTGCTCATGATATCTTAATTTAAAATTTTAATAGATAAATGCATTATTTGCAGTCCATCTGTTGTGGCTAAAAAGAAAAGCAAGGAATGAATGAAAGAGGATTAAGACTAGGAAAAGTGGTTCCTAAGGCTTAATGTCCTGTAATGAGATGCCAGGAAAAAACTCCGGCTGCAGAGGTGGGTAGTAACTAATAAGTTATTAAGTTACATTTACTTGAATAACTTTTAGAAAAAAATACTTTTAGGAGTAGTTGTACTTCACCGTACTTTTTACTTTTACTTGAGTAATTTTCTTGTTTGAGTATTGCTACTCTTACTTGAGTAAAATTTCTGATTCCTATACCCACCTCGCGTACCTTGAGCTATTTGGAGATGAGGCGAAAATACAGTAAACAGTAGATATGGTAGCTGGACACTTTTTATCCTTTCCTTACGTTATATGCATTACCTACTGTAAATATTCGATTTTTAAGCTGATGCTGAAAAAAAAAACTGATGTGGAAAAGGGTTTCTTCTGCCCATATTTGTTATTTTGAAATCCGGTCATTTATTTGCCTTTTTTTTAATTTTATATCATAGTTTGAAATACTAGAATTTTCACATAATCTTCTGTCAGATAACATCATTTTAAACATTAAATCAGATATTTTGAGCCATTAACTACACAGTATTTGAGTTGCCATTTTACCGAGTACTTTTCTACTCTTACTTGAGTAATTTCTTGGATGACTACTTTGCTACTCTTGAGTTACTTTGATCTACTTGAGTAAAATTTTTATGGTTACTCTTCCCGCCTCTGCCCGGCTGTATGGACGATAGAGTTGGGCAGTGCCCCGTCTCCCCCATATGTGCTGCAGGCTGTCTGTCAGCTAGCTGAAAAATAATGCAGCTGCAATTTTTTTGCTATTCAGGACAAAGACAAATTCAGCTGTTTGGAAACACGCGGGATCATGAAAAACACTGACAGTCATAATGTTGAAACTAAAAGAGCACACTTGCCCCTCTTCTAACTGTTTGAAAACTACAGAAGACAAGCTACAAGCTCGGTTCGACATATTAACCAGCTAATGTCAGCTTGTTGCAAAAACAGGGTCATTCTGTGCAATTAGCACTAACTTTAGGGGGTTTCTATTCAATGTTTTTGCTTAGGTGTTAAATCATAACAAAAAATAAATGCCTTATATAGTATTATTATAACTGTAAAAGTATATACTTTTAGCACCAATGTGTATTATTGCTGTTTTTCTATAAATTAAAACCACTGGATCATTTTAAACCTTTTACTTGTATGTTTTTGGTTAAATATTTTCACAACATGAAACACGCTCAGGTGATATTTCCACAACATTATCAAGCCCTTGACTCCAGTGATGCAACACGACATGATCAAAATAAAACACATGTAGTACTTAAAATATACCAATGAGTCAGTGATAGGTCAACTTTATAGCTCATTTTTATGTGCTTGTATCATGTGCTTATCTTGTGATAAACTATCCGTCCTCTGGATGTAAGCCTGCAATAACCTATCGTCGTTAGGTCACTGCAAAGGAGTCACTGCAGAGTATAATGTACTTAACAATAGAGAGACAAAAGAAATTGGATAAATCTTTAGATTTATTTAAATGTGACTGTGGAGGGTAATGTACATATCAACCACTGCTGGGTAAGTAACATGAAAGGTGAGTAACTGTGTTGATATGAGGTGAGCATTGTGAAATCCTCTGACGGCACATGTGTGAGGTTGGCAACAAAAGATCCAAATATGAGATGTGTCACAACCCTGCTCCTCCTTGCTTCTATCAAAACGGCAGTTGCTTCTGAGTTTTACAGCACTTTAATTTCTTAAACTCCCAGACCTCATCAAGGACATCTCAAACCATGTGTTTAAACTGAGTCAGTCCAGTCATCGGAAGGAATAACTGCAGTGAAATTATAAATCATATCGTATCCTTCCAAAGCAGCCTATAAGGAAGATGCAGTAATTACAGATTTTGCCTTCAAAGCAAATCAAACTTGATGAAATGAGCTGGAAAATTAAAAACAATTTTTAAAGGATATGTGTACTTCTCAGGAACATAAATCACTTTGAGCTGTTGTGACAAATAATTTCCCAGGAGTGTAAATACCATAAAACTTTTTAAAGACCTAATGGGTTTGGTTTTGTGACACACCTTCAATCAAATGTATAAGCCACCAAAGTGAAGCTTTTTTTTTGTTGCCAGGGGATGACTGGATATGAATACATATCAGCTTTACTAGGATGTTTGTTTTAACTTGGTGATGACTAACATGCAGAACGTTCTGTTGCCCTTACACCCCTGACTATTATGATTTATCATAATATGTCTTTTAATGACTCACTGGACTGGAATCAATGGAAGGCTTTACCTGCATGTTTTCATGGTGAATGTTTCTCCTTTTAATCCCAGAAAGAAACTCGATCTTTTTACACAATCCGATTTAAAACAAACAAGGTTTAGAGCCATTTTAGTATAAATACATGACTGTAATTGATACAAGAAATATTTTGATGAACACACACACACATCCTTGTTTAATGTACACAGTGAGGACTGTGCCTTGTCTTCCATAGACTTCCTTTCATCCTTAAGCCTTTCTGTGACCTAACCCTGACTCTCGCCCTAGCCCTAACCTTTACTGGTTTATACCTAACCCTAAGCTAAACCTAATTGACACCTTAGTCATAAACTTAACACCTGGCCCCCAAAAAAGTGAGGACCTTTTTTCAGTCACTTTACATGAAAGTCCTCACTTTACTAGTAAAACGAGCAAAATATATCTAAAATCCATAAAAGTGCATTTTAAAAAATAACAACCATTAGCCAGGCATTTTATAACACTTTTCATTAAGCACTGTAGGTGGAATATTATCTTATTTAACGGAAATAAAGGCTTGCAACAGCAGGCTGCGCATAATTAATTAATATATAATGTATCAATATGTTAATATTGTTTTTATATATATATATATATATATATATATATATATATATATATATATAAATGATAAATTTTATCATATACACGGTCGGTATAAACCTATTTTACAGTGTAAACTCAGGTAAGATACAGAGTAGAAGCGATTTTGAACAGACTCAATGTTGTTATTTCGTATTTCTACTGTAAAAAAAAGAAAAACTATTCTGAATAGATGTAGCGTTTCGGTGTCAGTAGTAAGGACATTTAGTTTCAAATCAGGCTTTGTAGGCATTTTTCTTCTACGTAAATATTGATAGTTATTTTGTGGGGAGTGTTTTTTAAAATCTTTTCTGACTACCGGGTGTGACGCTCACCGGAAGTGACGACACCGCGTGTGTAACTTTTTGCCATTTAAAATTAATTTCGCAATGTCTTGCAGCTCCGGACCCGGAGTCCATGCAGCTCGAGTCTCTGGGGGGGGGGAGTTTCTGACTGAATGACGCTGCTGGAGCTAGCGGAGGACGCGCTTGACCTCACGTCCCGTGATGCTCTCTGCGTGTGGCGGAGCGGTTGAGAGCAGCAGTCAGGAGCGGTTAGCTGCCCGTTAGCTCGGTGCCGCCGCAAGGGGGGCGGAGAAGAAGAAGACGACGACGAAGAAGAAGAAGAAGCTGCTGCTCTCTGTCAGCTACCTGGCAGAGAAGAGCCGCTCGCACCAAGAGAGACAAACTTTCCGGAGAAACTTTCAGAGTCCCGCTGGATTGTTTATGATGATGATTAATATATTTATGTCTATATTTTTTTTTGAAACTGAGTTTGTTCGCATCATGCTTCCACAGAGACAGAGGAGACTAGCCCACAGCGGCTATCTTGGCTAATTGGTGAGAAATACTTGAACCGCTGAGAGGCAGGACCCGCCTCAGACTAAAGTACCGGTGGCCGCTGCTCAGACACAAGTTTGACAAGGGCCCGTTTGCTACTCCTCCGCCCGGATACAAGGAAGGCCGACCCATACGTGGGATCAGACACCCCGAGCTTTCTCGTCGGGGGTCCGGGCCTTGGACTTTTTTTATTTTTTCTGGACGGCAGAGAGCAAGATGAACTCCGGGGGAAATGTGCAGTTACGGTACGTGCCTTAATCGCGTCCCTCGGTTGTGAGCTGCTTCGCCGGACGTTAGCGCGGCACTTCGTTCCCCCTCCTCCTCCCCCAGAGCTGCCTAGAATCGCCAAAGATGTCGGGGAAAACGACGGGGAAGAAGAAAAGTTGCTTCCGGATTACGAGCGTAACTCTGGCCGGGGGCCTGATCGGCGACGGCAGCGGCGAGCGGCTGGACGATCCGGAGGAAGCCAGAACCGAGCTCCGGTCGCCGGTGGTGTTCGATCGGTTCGAAGCCGGGGGGTGTGACCGGGGCTCGGCGGAGGAAACTTCGAACAGCGTCGGGGAAAACCAGGAGGGCCAGCCGCCCATTGCAAGTCCTGTCAACGGGGGGTTCGCTATTAAATCCACACCCAGTGGTCGTAACACCCCACACAGTGTAGGGGGGAGTGTGCCTTTTGTCCCCAGCTCCAATATGGGGAGCAGTGCCACTGCTGCTCTTACCAGCATGATCCAGGCAGCCGCCACCAGCAGCTGTAGTAGTTCTCGGTTTAGAGTCATTAAACTTGACCATAGTAATGGAGAGCCCTTCAGACGGGGCAGGTGGACCTGCACCGAGTTCTACGAGAAGGAATCGGATTCGGGAGCTCATCGGACTGTGGACAGCTTTAAATCCTCCCCGTCCCTGGACCACAGCGGGGACAGAGACAGTGGGTTAGGGGCTACTTATAATTTTGCTGTCAGCGGCGGTGCTTTCCCTGCACCGGCCCGGGACAACTGCACAGAGTCCCCCACTGGACACCACACCCACTCTCAGGCCTCTGAGCCCCCGCAGCAGGGCCACGGCCTGTCCCCTCAGGCCGAGGGTGGAGCAAGTGCCTTTCAGTCCACGGCGTACGCAGCCGCATCTCCACAGCAGGCCGTACGGGCTCAGGGCAACGCGTCGCCCCCCGCTGCCCCCCAGACTTTCGCACCCGACAGCCTCAACGGTGACCCCAGCTCGCGCTCCGGTTTCGTTTCAGGAAGCGCACAGCAGCAGCATCAGCAGCAGCCTTCAGGGGGGGCGGGCGTTGCCCCCGCACCCTCCGCCACCCCCGTCTCTGTCCACGGCGATGGCCAGAACGTGCCTGCCACAGTGCCAAGTACAACCAGCGTATCCCCGGGTGCGTCGAGTCGGGCAGGAGGACTCATCCAGCTGCAGGGGGGAGTCATCAGCTCGCCAGAACCCCTGTTCCAGCGCAGCGCTGTCGCGGTCCCAGCGAAGGACGGCGTCCGCTCTCCTATTGGCGAGGGCTTCAGGCTGTCCAGTCCCACCGTCAACAGCTTCTTCGGCATCCAGATTACGATGAACGAGGATGGAGACGGGTAAGAGGATAAACAGCCAGTTGATGGTTTATTTTCCTTGTAAATCATCTGTGTTTATTTTCAGTAACTCAAGGTGCCTCTGTCTTCAGGAGCATAAAAAAAGCCACTTGGACTTGTCTGTAGATTAAAGTGTTTAATATCTACATGGAAGGTTGCTCTTACTCCATAGCAGCGTGGGCACATTGAATACTGTGTTGGAAAACGCCTCTTTCTTCTGCATTGGTCACGTCAGAGACCTTGTCACCACTATGACTAATAGGCAGTTAAAACTGCTGCATTAGGAACGGGCCAGGATGAGATTCTCATACTACAATAACCTTGGGTTAAACTACCCTGGTCTCTCAAAATTTAAAACCCCAAACGTTTGCCACGATCCCATTGGTTTATTTAAAAGCAGCAGAGCAGCAACTATTCCTACTGCTGCTACACCAATAATTCTATTTTATTTATATAGCGCCAATTCATGACACACGTCATCTCAAGGCACTTTACAAAGTCAAATTCAATCAAATCATACAGATTGTTCAGTAAGTTTCCTCTCTAAGGAAACCCAGTAGATTGCATCAAGTCTTGGCAAGCAGCGTTCACTTCTCCTGAAAGAGCGCAGAGCCACAGTGGACAGCCTGCGTTGTCGATTGCTGCAAAGCATGCATGGAGCGACAGTGGAGAGGAAAACTCCCCCTTTAACAGGGAGGAAAACCTCCAGCAGAACCAGGCTCCGCGTGAACGGTCATCTGCTTCGACCGACACGATTGAAAATGTTTATCTAGAGCTTGTAGTTATTCTAGTTTGGATTTTAAAACATTGATTCAAGTAGAAAATTGATTGTTATGCGTTCGTCTCTTTGCCGCGTAACAGCCGAGGGCCAACTAGCTGATATTAGCTGGGTAGTTAGTCCGGCTATCCGCTCGAACTTTGCTAACCAGCTGTTCAGTTAAAGCGATGGATGGGTTCAGTTTCCAGGCCTTGAATGTGTGTCTGTTGAAATATGTTCTTTCCAAACAGCAGGTCTTCTCTGTCTTGTCGGTGATCTGAAACTGCAGGCAACTGCCCCTTCTTTCAGCCAGCTGACTGGTAATGCACAGCAACAGGTGGGGGAGGGGCAGAGCAGCTGTTTTACTTTGGCCACATACAGCCTGGGTAGACGGCGAACACTTCCTCTAGCGACATTTTTCTCTCTAAACTCCTCCACCTGTGCGCTTTGGGGCTTCTGGGTGTCAAAAAGCCCCCGTGTATGTCACAAGACGAGCTGTGTTTTGCTGCTCAGAATGAAGCAAGCGCCGATCATAAAGTGGTCGGCTGCTATTCTCTGCCCCATTTGGGGGGGAACGGCGAGCGTTTTTCGCTCTGGGCACCTTTCCCAACCTCCCAACTTAAAAACCTGACAAATACAGACTCCCCTATAGTGCTCCTGTAATGTACACGCTCTATTTAAGACCGTCCGGAGCCCGAGCTGAGATGTTGCAACACCCTGGGCCGCGAGTTGCTGCAGAGGTGATGCTCGAGCCAAGAATAACCCGCAACCAGGGCTGGCGTCCGTACGCGCGCGCGGTCTGCCCCGTGCGGGGGCCTCGGTGTTTATCTGCGCGCCTTGTTCCCCGCTTGTTACGAACGAGGCACTCGGCGTTGTGGGGACTTGCTTTGTGTTTATGGATTCGGGGTTATGATAATTCATGGTCTTTAGAACCAGAACTAAATTAGCGGTCGGGCTCCATCCAAGCGGCATCAGTTTGGGTTTGTCATAGTTGTGTGGAAAACGTGTGTGTGATGATCCATGTGTTTTTTTTTTTTTAAATAGAAAAATCCGTTGTGGATTAAGTAGTCATCTATCCGTCTGTTTTTGTGTAAAAAAAAAAAAAAAAAGAAAAAAGTGTTAAACAAAAATCAGTGGGTGTATGAGAGAACGGTGGAGACCCCGGCAGCAGGAAGGAACGTGTCGGAAGGATGGAACGGATGAACCGGTGGCGCGTGCACGCCTGCTGCAACGATAGCTGGCACGTAATCCGCCCCGCAGCAGCAGTGCCCTCTTCATTTAGTAGAAATCCAGAATAATTTGACCCGGATGCTGGAGTTCAGGGCTTGCTTGACAGAGGAGTCAAGACCCAACCCGGACCTCCAGGCTCTTAAAGCAACGCTAACCACCAAAACGTCATGCTGGCTTATTTAGACTGGAGATGGAGGTAGGAGGCAGGGCACCACCAGTGATCTTCCTGCTCTAAACCCGTACCAATAATTGATCATGTAAAGACTCTCGGGTGGGAGTAACTGGCTGATATTCAACTACAGCAGTGCACAAAGTATTATAGGGTTAAAACAAATGGTTGATCTAGTTTCAAACAGCTGGTCTTATCTATCTTGTCAGTAAACGAAAACTGCAGGCAACCGCCTTCCTTCAGCCAGCTGGCTGGTAGTGCACAGCAACAGGTGGGGGAGGGGGGGAGCAGCTCTTTTCTTGGCTTTTAAACCTCATTCTTTATCTGTTTGATGGCTCCTCTGACTGGAAATGCTTTCCATGTTATGTTCAAAATGTTTCAAGCATGAAAGCTGCTGGCGTTTTCCTCTCGGACGAGCCGTTACCTTCAGCCACCAGGTCCAGATGATCTCGATTTGTACTAAAAAGATGACAGCTTATAACCTTTTTAGAGCCTCAGTTAATAAATCTTTGGCGTATCCCTTTAAAGCGGTTTCATCTTTCAATAATGGTTTGGGCTTCTTGTAAGGCTGAAACTTAAAGAGTCCGTTTTACTGGTCTGAACCCTGCAGGTGCAGCAGGTCCATTTGTTTTGTTTACATGTGCTTTAAGAAAGCGTTATTTCCTTTAGGCTCTGCATTCTTCATCTAAATATTCGTAGCCATTTAAACCTTGAAGAAAAGTAGGTGAATTAATGTTTCTGATGGCATGTAACTCCTTTTTCACGGAGGTATTCCTCTTCAGGCTCCATCTTCCCTGCTCTTCGTTACCCTGGAAGTGATGAAACTTGTGTACAAAGCATTTTGTCGTCACATATCTGCAACTGTTAAAGCAGAAAGGATGAGGAGGGGCTGAGTTTTAATTAGCTGTCCAAATCCAGACGTTTCAGGTGTTTAGTGATCCACCTATATGTGTAGTAACGGGCTCAGGTTTTACGGCCTCTCTTGCAGAAAGTGCCATTTTTATCTCCTTATGAAGAAATCCAGATGATTTCTTACCTTAAACCTGGAAGCTTCCAGAGGTTTGGGGACCCGGAGGCAAGTTGGCAGCCATAACCGCAGTTTTAACCGTTTTTCAGCTGTAATTAAAGCGCCTCGTTCGCTCATTACTGTGGCGTAAACGTCGTCGTCGACGACCAAACACATTTCACGCAGCACACCCGTACATGACTTGACACGGATTCTCGCATTTTCTCTTCTCTTGGCAGCGGCGCCATTGTTGTGCGTACAAACTCGGTCTCCCTCAGGAATCTGCTCCGAGCTCGGTTGTTCTGTTTTGCATTAGGAGTTCATCACAAAGTGGAACGAGGCTCCGTGGGGGTGGAGCGGGGTGAGATAACATTGATCTCCCCTCAGCTTGCGATGGTTTGGGTTGGGGCGCCGCGTCTCTGCCAAGCGGAGCGATGGAGCTGCCCCAGGGATAGATTGGTTCCCGTTAATCGCAGCGCTCGGCCTTCGCTGTGATTCCCTTTCTCCTGGACAGACCACCCCTTACTTCTCTGTCTCAGTGAGTAGTTATTGCTTCATAGCTCATTTACTCCAGTGGACCCAATAGCTGTGGCTGAGTTACACAACAGAAGAGATGTAACGTGTTGACTGATTAATAGTCCTTTATTTGAGCCGTTCATCTAGCAAATTATGTCACACAGATCCAACAAACGGCAGAGAAATGATGTTTTGTTTAGTGAAGGGGGGGCGGGGGGGCAAAATCTTTCATAACCAACATGGCTGTATGCAAACGAACAGCTCGTTGCCACTCTTACTGCCATCAAGACGGTTACGGCAAGTTTTACGCCAGACGTAACCTGGACGGGGACTAGCGCTGTACAATTATTATTTTTTTCTTTCCAAAATCAAAATTGCGATACATTTCAACCATAATTGCGATTTAATTTTGACTTATCTCTGTATTAACCACAAGCAACAAGAAATGTATTTGTTATTAATCAAAATATTCTTATTCAAGAGAACGAGTTGGACGTCGGGCCTTGTTGAATGTAAAGTGCAACCAACAAACAAGTCTGTATTAAAGAGTTTGACCACTACTTAATGCTACGGTGAGATTCCTGAAAGTTTCTGTTAAAGTATTGTTTATATAAACTCTAAAACAAGTAATAAGATTAGATTATCTCACTGCTGCATCTCTCGTCCCTTCCATGGGAACCTTTCGTTCTGCAGTGGTTTTGGCCTTTGAACCCTTTCCACAGACGTGATTTCTGCTCAGTTTTTTTCAAACTGTTTAATGATGAACTCTGAGGGAAGTGAGGCCTGCGATGCTTTAGATGCTGTTCTTGGTTCTGTTATGAACTCCTGGATGGGTTGAGAAGTAATTTGGCCAGGCCTGAGAAGGTTCGCCGCCTTTCAGTGGCTTCGCCATTTTTTTTTTTTTATATGACTGGTCTCGCTGCGGTTTCCTGCAGTTTCCTTTTCTGGAGCACACTTGTCGTTTGACTGAAAATGATTTTAATTGTAAACGCTTCAGGGGTATGAGTACTTGTGGGCTCAACTGTAGGTATGTCGATCTTCATACCAGGATCCCCGCAGAACATCTTGACAAAATTTTTCTCGACGCGCCTTTTTCTTTGATTGAAGTGTCCCTCAGCGACCCTGATTGGGGGGTGGTAAATAATTACAGTGAGCTTAAGCGTAACATGTTCAGGGCTGCAGCAGCAGCACGTGAACATCATGCTTTTGTTACTGTCGGGTTGATTGCTGGTATAATTGCCTGCACCTGTAGGCTTGGCTATCTTTTAAGTTACCGCGTCTCACGGGTACGGATGGCTCGTGCGGCGATGTTTCGTCCGTTGTTTAAAAAAACAACAACCTTGGGCCATGTTTTGGGGATGATACAGTAAACATGTATTAGCTAACAGTAAAGTTTAACATGTCAAAGCTTTTCTCGGCTCTGCAGCCGCTGACTGAGCGAAGTAAAGACGAAGAAATACTTCCATTGCAGCTGAATTTGACTTTCTCGTATGTAGCGAAGGTTACCGTGTCCCTTTTTCAGCCGGCTCAGCGGCAGGGAAAAGCAACAGGTGGGGGAGGGGGGTGAGCTGTGTGGCTCCAGGTAGCTGGTGAAATCCCTTTCTCTGGGGTCTCATTTTAAAGATTTAGGCTCAAAATGACAGGAAAATATATGCGATTCTGACCTTGATACCAGTAAGAAGTATTTCTAGATGGTGGCTGTAATTCTCTTCAGCCTTTTGGCTCAATCCTAAACCAAACCGCATCAAACTCCATGTCGATGGACTCTCTGTTGCACCTGTGGTTCCTGCTCATCAAGCACGTGTTGTCCGTCGGGGGCCCCCTTCACGCATGGATCACTTCGCTTGGGCTTGGTGGGGTCTCTTCCCCCCCCCCCCCCCAAAAAAAATGTTTTAAACATACATAAAAGTCTGAACATTGAGGTTTTGGTGGTTTAATACGCTGATGACACTGTATTCATTACGTGGGGCCAGCGAGGTTAGGCTTTGGGTTGTGGTAGGGTAAATATACATAGCATGGCGGGGGGCCAGGAAAGTATCTCCAGGATTTGGAGATTATTAAAGAGAAAAATATATTTTTTTTCTGTGAGCGATGAAGATGGCCTCAGGCAGAAATTAGTGCACTCTATAAAGGTGGCCACTTTATTCGAATAGCACGACCGAAGAAAGACGAGCCAGAGCAGCATGAAAAGAGCTTTACTGATGCAGGCAGCTGGACAGTCCGAAGCGTGTAGATGGAAAAAAAAATGCCTCTTATCGGCAGTGAGTGGGTGAACTTGGGTCAACGTACTGGCCAGCTGCCAAACCTCCTCAGATTTATCGGGTTGCCTGCGTGTGACGTCACCGCTGGATCGTGAACACTGTTGCAGGCCAAAGAAAGTGTTCTCACACACGTTAAATGTCACACAAACGGCAAAATGAATGGGATTTGTTCTTGTTCGGCTGACTCTGGAGCTGTTCTTAAAGCGCCGGTCGTTTAATTCAGCTGCTGCCAAGACAGAAGAAGAAGAACAAGGACCTGATTGATTTGAGGATTAGTTGAAGTGTAGCAGCTGTCCTTAATGTAAACCTTTAATGATTCCTAGATGACGACGTTGTGTGTCACAGGTGTTATTTCAGCTGTCAGGCCAGCAGCTATGATTGGCTCTAATCTCTGAAGAAGAACATCTCGGTACATTCTGGCCTACTTGTTGCATCGTTTTCGCAATATCCGTCAACCTGTGGGAATCACGTTCCAGGGCTGGATTGACACGACTTTGATGCTGCTGCCCAGGGGCTGAGTTTAAAGTGTTCTTGACATTGTGTGATTTGTTTTTGTCAGTGCTCCACCCTGAATATGTCCTTTACTTCAAGTCATGTTTTAAAGGACATATTATCATTCTGTCAGTATAGATATCCGACCTCGAGTGTTGGATTCTGGTTGTAAGGTGTGCTTTTTTTTATTGCATCGTCTTCCACATAGCAATTACAGTACTGGGATATATATATATATATATATATATATATATATATATATATATATATATATATATATATATATATATATATATATATATATATATATATATATATATATATATATATATATATTGGATTATAAGGTGCACTAAATATTCTTCCCAAGTGTTTAATATCACACCTCGGCCCTTTACGTACACAGCTCTCTATCCGTCTCTGTCAGGAGGACAGAGTTGGACTACACTGCCGTTTCTAACATAAGGCAAAAATGAACGTAACTTTTATATTGAATTAATTTACTTGATTTACTGTTGCTAGCGCGTACTCCAGGCGCGGGCTGCCTAAAGGCTCCTGCATACTGTCCACATACTGAGCTGCATGGATGCCGCGCTGACTCTCCGCAGACGTTTTACCCGTCATAATTGAGCGTACTGTTTCCTATATTTCTTGGGGCAAATTCCTACAATTCCCACACTTTCTGCCAGTGGGACGAAGCGGCGTAACGGATGGAATGTGATAAAATGTGTGATCAGCTAGCTGAGCACCTAGAGTCGTTTCTTTTCCAGCAGGCTCCCACCTGTCAGTGACAACAGAGAGGGACTGTGATGCTGAGCGTCCTTGTGTCCGCCTGCTTTGTAGCAGCTCAGTGTATCAAGCCCGGTGTCGCACATAAAACAGTTTGATATAAAGACTTATTGTCTCCAAGAAATTTATAGTGTGACACGTACCTGAATGCTTGGGGTCCGCCTCGAGTACGCGTGGACCTCCGCTGAGTGAAGTACGCCCAAGTATGTGGGGGCCTTTACATGAATACACTCCTAGTTTAGATATTACAGTCAGGCAGTCTTGTAGACAGCCCAGGGGTCCGATCAGGTAGTGACACAGTGGCTGTGTCTCAATCCGCCTACTTCTACACTTCGAACACTTAGTTTTAAGTAGGTAGTGTAGATAACACAAAAAGTCAGTGCACTGAAAGTACCCGGATGACCCCCTAAAAACGGGCACAAAATGCAGTGTGTAACGATGGACCCTACTCGCACTAAACGGACGCCATCTTGACTACAAAGCGGAAAGGGAGGGGCTAAGGACGTCGGGAAGATGTTCCCAGTTTGAAAATAATGGCGGACAATTCAGCCGAGACAGCCGAAACCGCGACACCGCAATCATATAAATGTAAGTAATGGTGGTAATACGAGGCATTGTACTCGATAGGTGTTTGTAAAATACACGAACATACCTCATGTTCAGCCAATATTTGGAGGATCCTGCATTGACGTCGGAGGCGATGTAATTTCAACATGCTGTGAATGTAAACGATTGTTGTTTTTAAAAAAAAAAAAAAAAAACGCCGGCATATATTTCTTGGCGGTCTGAAAAATTTGAGGTCACGTGTGTTGCGTTCGTCACGTCATCCCATCATTTCCGGTAAGTGTTTTAACATAAGTGTTCCTTTTGGAACACTACTAACGGTCAAAAGTGGGCACTACGGCAGTAAGTGGTCAGTGCACATCAGCAGTGCACTGAGGGAAGTAGGCGGAATGAGACACAGCCAGAGTACCATAATGCTCCGAATATCCATTAAGCAGAACGGCTTCATTGCTTACCAAAGTTGCATTTTAAGTTTTTGAGCACATTTTACCACATAAAATCGGTCACTAAGCACAACTTTAATCATATATAAGGCACACCTTCAGTTTTTGAGAAAATTTAAGGATTTTTAAGTGTGGCTTATAGTCTGAAAAATTTGGTAAATTGTTCACCAATTTATGAATTCAGAAGTTTTCAATTGCTCCACCTTGATTTATTATTACATTTTTTTTTATTACTGTATGGTTGTGACATCATAAATATGGGGGAACGAATGGGGGACAATGCTTCTCTTATTGTATTAATGTGCACACATTGAGTGGTTCTCTCTGTAATGCGTCTCTTCATCCTAATATCTGGCAGATTGAACATGCTGGTGAGATAGAAAGTCAGGTTCGGAGTGAGGCATGCGTTTCCTTTATTTGGGCCGGTTACCGGTATCGAGGTAGCCGAGCTAAAGTTTTAATAAGTTACATGTTCGAAATTTTATTATAACAGATAACTTGTGCAGCATTATTATTGAGACTAGACCTGTTATAATTAAATTAAATCAGATTTCTACCCATGTTATCATAGTTGGAGAATCCCGTACTCCCTCCCCCTGTCTTGTGCCTTTACAGGTTTGGTTGGTTCTGTGGCCTATGGATTCACGGCAGCAGGTATTTTAGCAGAAGCTAGACTTGCGGTTCGAATCCTCTTGGCTGTGACTGCATGAGGATTTAAAGCAGAGCCCGAGCTGGCGGCTTTTCACCGGTGCCGTTTATTGGCCCAGGACCCAGGGGCCTGCCCTCCCCTCCCTTCTTCCTCTCTTTAATGTATCCCCCCCCCAGAACTGTCACTCTCTGGGTCTACGCTGCTGCTGATGTGCTCAGTTTTCCATTCACATCGTTGTCTTCCTTTTTTTCTTTTTTGCTTTAGTAACAAAGCAGCGTTTTCATTAGAAGCTCAGTTTGTACTTGGACTCGGCTTTAAACTTTTAGGGTTTAGGTGTTGAGCAATCAGCAGCGTTTAAACTCCAGATTTGGCTGCTGTTAATTACGCCTCCTGGAACTGCCCCGTATTGCTCATTTCTGTGTTTTAAACTTTGTTTTCATGTTTGCTATGACAACAGTGCTTTTTTTTTTTTTCAAGGCAAAGGCAGTAGTTTCTTTGTTTGATGGTTCACCAGACTCTCTCTCCCATTCATTACAAAGTGTTTCCTTCTTTTTTTAAAGATCCAAAGAGACCAGAAGTTGAAGGAAAACTGTGTGAATAAGTAGCCGTTCCCTCAGCCAGATGTTCTCAGGGTCTTGCTTCCAGTCAGAGTGGCTCTGTAGAGGCAAGTAAACATCTGCAATTCTGGCCGCACGGCGGTAATCCAATCAGTTAGATTGTGTTGCAAGGCTGTTCTAAGGAGGAGGACGGCAAGTGGAACACGTTGGCCTTTGTTCTTCTTCCAAAATGCCCTCGGTGCAGAACAAGTTAGACCCTCTTTACAGGTGAGTAGAGTGCATAAAGTATGCAACCGAGATGCTCCGCAAGCAGAGGAACCATCTCTTGGCATGCTCTCATTGCCAGCCTCTGCTTGCTGCGCGGGGCTGAGGGCTGAGCTGAAACGTTGTGCCATGTCCAAATTATTGTATAACTTTGGGTTTTCATTTTAACAACATCTCTGTGAATCACAGAAAAGCCAAGCAGCCTGATGGGAGATTGATCGTCAAATTTCCCTGGCTCTCAGATTAATGTGATGCAACTTAGAAATAATCGTAGAAATAAATCCAAGAGATGGAAAGCCTGATTAAAGCTTCCGAAACAACAGCATCTTTGTAGACCAAACTAAAAACATTTTTTTATGACCAATATGTTGAATGAACTGTACTTTTTTTTTTTTTTAGGGTCACTGATTTGGCCGATCAAAATGACCTTCACTGGTCACGGCTGTACCTGGGATAGATCTTTGTGACTGAGATGCTCGAGCTCAGGGAGAGTGGTGGTCGGCATTGTGATGATGAAAAAGAAAGAAAATGCAGGTTAATTATCATAATATTCAACTAATTTATCACAATATCAAGTTTTCTGAGTATTATGCAGTCCTAGCCTTAGGGATGCCCGATATATCGGCATTAACAACGGTATCGGCCGACGTTAGTCAATTAATGTATGTTATTGGTCCCATAAGTAAAACTGGGCAATACTAAGAGAAGCGTTGTCAGCTGTGTGGTGTCGAAAAGGTCAGGAAACAAATGTCATTTATTAGATATCAGTTATCGGCCAGACTGGAAATGTCTATATTGGATGTTGATATTGGCCCAATGTTTTCATGTCGGTGCGCGTTCCTTGTTTAAATTGTAATTTACTGTTTAGATCCGAATTACATGTCAATTCTAACAGGAGATATCCTACTGACTGGTAGTATAATTCAACATTGGGAAATTATTTCGTTTTTTTATCTGAGGAGACAAAAAGTCACCTCCTGTGCCTGGTTCAAGGCTGACATGACAGCTTTCAGAGTACAGTAGATTTGTTTTTTTCCCCCCATATAGTTACTCTTGACTAGTGCAACTCAGTCTGATGACTCTTCAGAAATGGTTTTGAAAATAGTCAGCAGGTTGATATTCTGTAATGTAATCCCTGTGCGAAGAACATGTAAAACGTGGTGAACACAGGAGGTTGTTTCTGAAGACCTCGGGTAGATCTGCTCCTTTATTTGCATGTCAGCTTGCTCAGCTGTGGAAAGCAGAAGAGGAGAAAAAAAAAGCTAACTACAACTTTCTCTCTTTAGGTTGCTTGAGCAGAATCCAACCGATCAGAATAGATGTCTGGGTCTAAAATAATATATATTTTTTTCTCTCGACAAAGGTCCGTCAAAGGCCACTTACACAGAAAGCTGATTTCCGATTTAAAAACAAACAAAAAAAAAGAAACACAAAGATCATCTCCCCTAATTGGTGCTTTACCGTAAAGCAGAATATTTTGATACAGGATTAAGGAAGTGAAAAAGAGAGAGGTTATTTAGAGTCTGTTAATCGACTGTTTCACTGCAAGGGTTGAATGGCACAATTACAGAAGATTGTGCACAAAGGCCGCGAGTCGCTTTCTTCGTTGCCGCTTTTCTGTGAGGCGGCAGCAAAGATCTGTGAAAAAGCTATTTTAGATGTGGGTTTAATGCAGCGCCGAGATGATTCAGCCGTGTTTTAGTGGAAGAAGCTCTTAAAGGCCGGCCACATATCACGGTCTTGCCCTTAGGAGTGACGTGGCGTCGACTGGAAGTCTGTGGCGAATACCCTAAACGTCTTTAACTTTAAAAATGCCGACCAGATGCTGTTGCTAAAACATGGAGCTGTGTGTTAAGTTGGGCTCCAGTAGGGCTGAACAACGAGGTTTCAGAGCTGTAGGCCCTCCCTGGGTTCTGCGTGTCTGCTCTGTGAGTAATGAGGATGTGTGGAAAGCATGGCAGGCAGCTGCACTTGAGTCATGCATCCACTCACTTTGCTTTCAATGGGCCCCATCATCCAATCTGGCTCACCGGTGCTTCTGACTTCCTCCTGTGTTTTTCTGGCTCCGCGTGCGTGCTGTGGCCTCAAAACTGTTGCGTCGAGGTTGAAAAGTTGATTTTGAGGGCTGCTTATGTACAGCTTCTTCTGAGAATCCCCCCCCCCCCTTTCCCCCCGCAGGGGTCCCACGCTGGTGCAAAAAAGATGTTCTTGTTGAGTCGCTGCTGCTGTGCCACTCTGACCAACCTCTGAGCGCTCAATCACCGTCTGTCTGTCTGCAGCCAGCCAGCCAACACCTGCTTGTTTTTCAGCATTTTAAAGTAGTCAGTCCTGGCTTTTCAGTTGGATTTGTTGAAAATCAGTCGACCCGCGTTCAAAAGACGAACTCTGAAGAAATTCACATATCGGTGTTTGTCCAAAGTCTCTTTAACCTTTTGGCTTTTTTCATATTTTGCAACGGTAACGTGTTTTTGCCTACATGTAAGATGCATTTATTAAAGACTACAGGTTAATCAGCAGCTTTATAACCTCTGTTACTGGTATCCTGTTGCAAGAATAAGTTGTATTTGAACTTTTTATGGATATATATATATATATATATATATATATATATATATATATATATATATATATATATATATAAAAAAAAAAAGTAATTACATAGTGTTTTAGGAACAACATATGGATTCCCAAACTATTATTTTAAAACCTGGGAGTAATAATGGATTTTATTTGAAAAGCGCCTTTCATAATACTCAAGGACGCGTACAAAATTAAAACCAAACAAATGGCAATACAGCAACAAAGCATCAATAATGTAAAACAAATACAAAATAAAACATTCATTGAGAGTAGGCAGCTCTCTGGAGCAGACGAATCCGGTGAAGGATAATATATTTTTAGGGCCTCTGTCGCTTTCTTTTTCAATTGTTCAAATGCTTTCCAGTTAATGTTCCTGTAAGGACCGCCCTCTCCGTCTCCAGAACAAGAGGGAAAACTTTGCACAATCTTCTGAAAGCCTCGATCGTTTCCTGAAACCACTTTATAAGATCATAGGAAAATCTACCTCACTGGATATAAAAATACAGAGAAATCAACAGGGACTCAGGACTCTAGCAAGCTGCCATATTTTGCTGGTTGAGACTCAAGACTGGGTCCTTTTTAAATATAAACTTAAAGACTTTTTATTGAAAGGTCAGATATGTGAACATTAATAATTTAACTGACCTGATCTTTTATCTGTGATGTTTTAGTGTGTAATTTGTTCTGTTGTGCTTTGTGTACAGTCACTGTGTTTTGTGTAAAATCCTAACTGGGGACAGGCATTGAGAATTAGCTAAAATGTTGTAGTGTGTGACATGATTCATGAAACATACTTGTCCCTATCAAATAAACGAATATAAAAAAAAAAAAAAAAAAAAAAAAAAAACACGACACATTTAAATACTTTTTACCATACCATACAACCTTTATTTATAAAGCACTTTATTATAACAAAGGTGAACAAAGTGCTGTACATATACAACTGAAAATAACAGTATAATTAAAATAGACAAGTAAAACACGGACAAGCTAGAATAGAAAATAAGATGTACAAGTTAAAAACTGGTAAAATAATTACAATTAAAAATCATTTTTTTAGGCAACGGGGCTTGTGATAATTTAACAGAAGACTGAAAGCTGAAAAGTATTTTTTTTTAATATTATGTTGGATTATGTTATTTAGTTGCGATTAGGCCTAGAAAAGTTATTAAAAGGAGCTTAAAAAGGTTGAATTAAAGATGGTGAAACCTCCTGTGGTAAGATAATCAAACATCCATGCAGGCAGACCTGTTTTTTTTTTTTGTTTCCTTCCTTGCAGGCAGTTGAAAACTGCAAAACTCTTGTCTCCTTCTTCGCTTTGATGTCCGCCTCTTGTTCTGTCAAGCGCCCCCCCCCCCCCTGTCGTCGTCGTTGCCTTCTTCTTCCTCTTTTGGTCGGGTTTGCCTGAAGTGTCTCCTCTCGCCGGCGTTGAACCACAGCGGGTCCTTGCACATCCTCCGGCGCCTTTACAATGAGCAGGTTTCTGAAAGGAAGCGGACGTGAGTCACTGTGGCCGGGCTGACTGACAACGGTGTCTCAAAACAGACGGCACAGGCTCAGCTTTTCTTTTCTTTATTACTTAATCAGATCTGGCTCATCAGCTTTGCACGCCTTTGTAAAAACAATGAAGCCGTTTTGGGTTGACGCGTGTGGTTTCAAGTTGGAATAGGGAAAAAAAACAACAACTGTTGTGTTGAAAATGAAATACAATTGTTCCTGTAGTTGTAGCCTGGGCTTCTGAAAGTGACCTCCTGCTCGTCCCTTTTAGAGAGGTGCGATGACTGGTTTCTTGCTAACTTATTAAAATAAGGCAGCAACGTTCCTGTGTGCAGTTACGTGGACAAACAGCTGAAAGTTGAGACATTTGACTAAAATAGCCTGCTTTTTTATAGAGAAAAAATTTAAAAAGCTGATTCTTCTTCTTCTTCTTTTTTTTTTTTTTAGCTCTTTAGTCTACTTCTCTCTGCTGCTGGCCGTGTGGCTTTGCTAGCCTTTAGCTTTAGCCCGGAACAAAGTCAGACGAAAATCTCTGTACCAAACAATGGAAAATATTTGAGCCGCTGCATCCTGTGGTTGTCAGTGAGCGTTGGCCCACCACAGAGAGAGCAGCTGGGATCAGGAGGGGCAACACATTACTGGCATTTCATCACTGTGCTGCGCATTGAAACCGTGGCTCATTTCATAGGGGTTGCTACAGTCCTGTGTAGGGATAAATGATTCTTTTTTTTTTTGGTTGTATTCTTCGGGTTTAGATAAGTTTGGAAACACATTTGTTTTCGGCAAAAACTGTATAAATGAAATGTAAACATGTAAAAATGTCATAAGTACCACACCATCTAGCTCCACATTAAGTTGAAAAACTTTATTTGCGACAGAAAACTTCTTAGACCTAGGGCTGGATGATAATTCAATAACAATATATATCGATCGATAGAAAAAAGGGTCCATAAAAAGTTATATTGTATAACAGTTTTCTTTCCTTATGCGTTCTAGCCATGTAGGTTAATACCACAGTCATTACATCCTTCCAACCAATCATAAACGCAGACCCAGAATCGTTCCGTGATCAAGCTCCGCCCCCTTTCAAAGAGTTCAGAGCAGGGCTTTGAACCGATTTCCGAACAGAAACGGAATTATAACGTTTCCGGTTATGAGTTCCACCAATAAATTGACGTTCCCGAACCGGTTAGAACAAAAAAATACCGTTCCCGGAACGGTTAATTTCGTTCCTCGCAGCTGTTTAATGCTATAGAATTATGTCACATCTTTCTCAGCGTTTTACTTAACGATGGATCGTAATTTACGTCTTATTTAAGATGTGTAGCTCTAGTGGAGACACCGCTCTCTCTCCATTCAGTCAGCGAATGTGTGATGTGATGTCACACAGGAAGTGAACCTCAGCCGTCATGGTAACGTGCACAGGAAAATAACTTTTTTTTTTTTAGTTAATTAGGCAACGAAAACTTTGAGGAACGAAATAAAACCGGTATTAACCGGTTACCATTATTTTCAAATAAGTGTTCCAGTTCCAGAACATAAAAAAATAACGTTTCCGGTTTCGTTTCTGTTCCCTGTAAAATACAAAAAGTTCCCGGTTTTCGTTTTCTTTCCTTGAACCGGTTCAAAGCCCTGGTTCAGAGAGCAGGTGTTTTTTCTTTTTTTGGTAAAAAGTTGGTTGAATAAAGGGTTGAGTGTTTGTTCTGTATATAGAAATGGGTCGGTAAGCAGCAGCATAATATGGCCAGCGCTGAACTTAAAATATGTTTTGAATTTGTTGATAATTATCGATATCAATCAATATTTCTATTTTATCTATATGCTTTTTTCCCCCTATATCGTTCAGTCCTACCTAGACCTAAGGAATCTCTGGGGAAAAAAACTAAGAGCTGGTTCGGATCAGAACACGGCTTCATATGGATCTGGACCGCCACCTGCTATTTGGCAACCTCCAAACATTTTTTATTAAACAAGACTCGAACCTTCACCTATTAGGTCCCCCATTTCATTCCTTTCTGCTCCCTTTTTGTACCTGTAAACAAACGACTTTGTACCCTTTTACCTAAACATCGCAAATCAGTTCATTATTCTTTATTGTTACGTATTTTCATGAATTGTTTGGGTACGCCGTCATAAAAGTCCTCCAATCTCATCAGTAATCTAGTTGTTGCTTTCAGAAAAAAAAATCGCTATTAAGCCTTATTTCCACTGGGAGCGGCCCTTATCTCCCTTCTGGTCAGGTGACTCTTGTGAAATTCAATTCAAAAGTACTTTAATAAGCCCAAAATTAGATGTTGCTGTAGCTCTTGTTGCCCTCATGATACACCCAGCGTGCAGCATGTGTTTGGTATGTTTGAGGAGTTAACTGCGACTTGTCACAGGAATCTGCTAGATGTAATATGTGAAGTCTTCTCAGCTACACAACAGCTGTTAAAGCCATAGTTTGGAGACCTTTGATCGATGCCTTGTGATAAACATTTGCATCAGCCGGTAACATTCCTTAAGGACCTGTGTAGGCCGGAAAATCTGAGCATTTTCCCAGACCGTAAAGTGTAAGTAAGGCAACCTTTAAAGAAGTCCTCCCTGTGGCCAGAACTGCATGTTGCGTTGCCCATTTGTTCGCCGCACGTCGTGTGTATTCCTTGGCACTTCCTGTATGTGCTCATTAGCTGCCTGCCCTGCCCACTTACCCCCAGGCGGAGGCACTGGCATGTGACAGGCCTGTGTTGCTGGAGAGCAGCTGACAGGCCGTGACAATAACAGAGCTGCCCCGTCTGTGTGGCAAAGTTCACTGGGCCGCTGTCATGCCCCAGGAACCGATTCCACACTTTATTTAACCGGCCAAGGAGATGCAATCGAGCCCCGCGAGGGGAAACGAAGCAGATGGCTGGTGTTCGTCCGGAGCTGAGCCGACTGGGGAATATACTGATTCATGGGCGCTCACGGTGACAATTATGTGCAAGTCGAGCAGAAATTAACACCCTCTGCTTCGGAGAATGCTCGCATCAGTGCGACATATTTCCACCCATCTTTTCCGGACTTTACCCGGTTGTCAGCCTCAGCAGAGGTGTCTCGGCCTGCCCCCAGCCGAAGCCTGAGTTGGGCTCTTATTTGCTGAGGTTTTGTAAGTTTAGTCACAGATTGCTCCAACAAGCTGCTCTTTATTTCCTGAATACTGAGGCCTTCGATATGAGAGTGGGTGGGGTGTGTGCTGTCGGCGTTGGTTAGCTGCACAGCTGGGGATTTGCCTGAGTTGGATATAACTGCAGGCTTTGCCCCATGCAGAGAGTCAAGTCCATGTTTGCCACTGAGCCTCCCCCCCCCCCCCCCCCCCACACACACACACACACTCCCACAGCCTCTCCTAATCGCCCCGTTATGAGAATCAAGCACTTCGCTGGGTCACATCTCTTCCCAAAGTCTATTTTAGTCGGCGCTCCGACCCGGATCACTTCTCAGCCAAAAAGGCTCCGCAAATTTGACTTCTGCGATTTTAAAAAGAGGGGGAGAGCTTTTTAAAGCAAGAAATGCAGACCTCTCTACGTGTGTATTCACATGCGTGGATATCGACATCAAAGAGGTGGTTGCTGGAAAAACAAGTCCGGAAGAACAGCCTGTGTTTCTATGCTCAGTGTTTGCCTTGGGTTTGGTCCTTTGTGTCACGCTGCCTCGTCTCAAGACTCTGTTTACCTCCTAGATGTTTGCCGGGCAGAGAAGCCTAGTTGTGTTGATCAGCGTACATGGTTTTGGTATCTCTCTTTGTGGGTTTGAGTTCGAATTTTATCAACAAAAAAAACAAAAAAAATGATGTCATTGCCCTCCCAGTGGATGCATGACATTTTACCGTCTAATCTCTGCTCAAAGAACAATGTCATTTCAGATAAAAGTGTTTACTGTCGATTTGCATTAAAAGGGCATTTTCACATAGCAAAGATGTGTTTTTCTGTACTGAGAAACATGGGCTGGTTAATCCAGTGTTAAGCACTCATGAGATAAGGGATGACATCATTGTGGGATGTTTCCAGCAACAAGTACAACACAACGTGGAGAGGTTTTTCTCTTTTTAACCGACAAGACCTACGGTTAGTTAACCATAATAGCCAGGCGGTTTATATATTTAGAAGTGGAGTTGTAATTATTCATCCATCTTACTAGATGATTAATATAATATTGGGTTCACGAGACCGGGGTATAGGAATATTTTCTGAGGGAACAAATAACGTTATTTTTGTTTTCACAAATAGAGGAAAGGTTTCAAAAAGCACACCCATTGTTTTGAAGGATCTATAATCGATATTGAATAATTTAGCCCAGGTTTGTCTAGAACAAAGGCCCCTAAACTTCTCAGCCTGTGACCCCCAAAATAACAGCGTGCTCTTTCCTTCTGAGTTTCCGCTTGCTTGCTGCGCACGCGCACTTCTAGTCTTTATCCGGTTAGCTTAGCGGCTAGGTTAGCAGTTAGCCGTTCCTTGTAGCTCCGCTGCTCTCTGTTTTTCAAGATGTTGTTGTGGTTTTGAATATATTGTGTTTTTTTAATTTGTACATGTGCTTAGTTAATGTCATTGTGTGTTTTAACATGTTGTTTTTTTTTGAATAGGCCATTGTGTTTTTTGTGTTTGGAGATTTGTTGATGTGGTTTGCACTTTTTTAGGACCACCACAGTTACCCAAATATAACCTGGAACTGAAAAATCAGGGGCAGTCATACTGCTTCTTTGGCCTGTCAAACCTTTTCCTTAGTGATTTTTAATTTGACCAAAGGTTTTTGAACGGGGCTCTGTCGAGATGCCAAATAAAGCAATGAAATTCCATTTTTGATATTCATTGATTAGAGTTTCATTTGATCACCGATCAAAACTGAAGCTGTGAATTGAATGACCTGTATAAAACCTAGGATGATCCACTCCAGAATGTTTTGTACTTGAATGTCAAAAATCTCATTAAAAACTGGAAAGATTTGTAGGAACTTTGAAGGTGCAACATGATCTTATACATGAAACACTCACCGCTGTCTCTGAGGCACCAAATTATAAAGCTTTCATTCAACAAAATCACATGTTATCAACAAGATGGACGTCTGTCCTGTAGATAAAGACCAACTTGTCTTGGATGAGAGATGTTATGGTGTTTTAATACTGTGAGATCTTGTTACGCTCTAATTACAAAACTACCTTAAACTAAGGCTGTCAGCACCATTATTCTGAAGGTGTTTTTTTTATATAAAGGTCAATGCTTTTTCCCCTAATAATCACGATTCTCCCCCACCCCCTCCTTTTTGGTGCAGATAGAAACTTGAAGTGAACCCTTGCTTTGCTTTCAGAGGAATGCTCCAGTGAAACGGTGTCTAAATCTTACATGGTTAACAAAATCCAAATAGCTTTTTGAGGTGATGTTGATGTTTAGCCCAAGGTCGGGTTTATATCATTGATTAGTCAACCACTGCGGGGGTCTTAGGCGCCACTTTGGGAGAAGCTGCCATCTGGTCTTGGATGTAAAGAAATAAATCTGTTCTCTAAAAGGATTTCTGGTCTTACTGAGATGAACAAATTACAACGTTTACAACAACAATTACAACGAAGCAGTGATGGCTAAATTTACTTTTGCATCAAACTGAAACTGACGTGTTATTTGTGTTTCGACTAGCCCTCCCAATCCCCTGTTGCTCCGAGTTGGTCTCAAACATTCGGCCCGTTTGTCCTGCCTGTGAAACAACTTTCACCGTGAGCTTCACAGAGCTGCGAACTGCAGCGGGGATGCATTTCTTCTCGCTTCTGGCTGCTGAGGTGGTTTCAGGATAAATGACTCATTAATATTCCCAGTTTTCCCAAACTCTTAGCTTGATTTTTACACATGCGCTTTTCTCTCTGCCACCCATGGCTTGCCTGTGAGTCATTCTTCTCCTGCTGCATAAATCGTCTGTGTATTTCTCCGATAAACCCTGTAGTTTGACTCGCCCAAAGAGCTGAGGTCAGAGCTGCTTTCTTGAAGGATGTAGTTGGTGAGGTCTTTAAGCTTGCATTGTCTAAATAGCTCAGCAACGCTTCAGGAAACTCAAAGGTCCCGAGCTGCTGTTTGTGAGGTGTGGCAGAGATAAATCTGTCAAGGGCTCAGATATGGAGGCTTGGGCCATAAATCTGGCCCGACAGTCACCGCTACAGTAGTGGATGGTTAACCTCACGTTAGGGGTTTCAGAAATGGATTCCTTTCCCTGTCTGCTTTTGTTTTTCCCTATTTCGGCCTCAGGGTATTGTATATAGACATTAAACTTTACGATCTTGTAGGCCACCCCTGCTCCTTGATGTACGACGGTGCATCTACTTCCAGCGTAGTGGCTGAGACAAATTTAAACCTGACACCAGCATGGGTATGTTAGTGTTTAGCTGCCTTAAATAAAGTTGTCATGTTTACCCTTCCAGGCATTTTTATTGCGTTTTTCAGAATATTGGTTTCAATAAGTGGATACGTTTTTGACTTTATAGCTTTCTTGCAATTAGTACAAGGCAGATATGTTATAATATAAAGGGAGTTAACCATTTAAACACATAAAAAAGGAGGAAATCATAAAATAGCAGTTATTGCAGGTTTTGGGTTGTAGTGTAGCAAAGGAGTTATTACAGTAGTTGGCTCCATTTCTTTTATCTGTACTTTTATATTTAAACAATCAAAAAAAAATAATTACCTAATTGGAAAACCGTAATCAATTACAAGGAATCTGATAATTTCCTGGTAATGACAATGAAACGTAACTGTCACTTTACCACTGAAGCTTCTTCAACATGAAATATGACTTGGGGGAAAAAAAAAATGTAGTCACACTAGAGGGGTGATGTGGAAATATTTGTTCAGCGGCGTCAGACGCTGAGCGTGGCGTTCTGTGCAAACTTTGAAAAAATTCAGTCAGAAGCAAACGTTGCGTCATGACAAACATGTCGGCACCGCCAGACACCAGAAAACATGTGGAGCTGCGACGATGTGTGTTCAGCTGCGTCAGTTCTCCGGTGCCGCTCACCGTTGGATAAGTCTGGACACTCGTAAGGAAAATTAATGCTTTCTCTCACTTTGATAAGCTTGAGTAAAAATAACGTGGGCTTCATACTATTAAGATGTTTTCACAAACGTTAAAAGCAAAAATGTACAACTTGAGTGATTTTTCTTTTTTTTTGGGGGGGGGTGGGAGGCCAAAAATCAGCAATTGTTACTGTAGTTGCTGAATTTATATAAAATATTTTTGTAGTTGGTATAATAATAAACATTTTATTATTCTTTTGACTTTTTTTTTTAAATGCAATCTTGAACAAAAATGTTGTTTTAAGTGATCATTGAGGAGAATACTGTACCTTTTTGCCTTCTGTTCTTTATAAAGTTGAGGCCTGCACATAAATGAGCTATTTAACTAAACCAGAATGACATCGTTCTTCTATACAGCCCCAAGAGAAAGACAGAACAAGCTTCTTTGATCCTTTGGAGTATGTAGATATTCAGTTCAATTAAATTTTATTTATATAACGCCAAAACACGTTGTCTCAAGGCGCTTTACAAAGTCAAATTCAATCAAATCATCCAGACACATTGTTCAAAAAGTTTCCTATCTAAGGAAACCCAGCAGATCGCCTCGAGCCTTGATAATCGGCAATCACTCCTCCTGAAAGAGTGCAGAGCCACAGTGGACAGTCGTCTGCATTGTCCATGGCTTTGCAGCAATCCCTCACGCTGAACATGCATACAGCGACAGTGGAGAGGAAAACTCCCCACACAGTTGCATCCACAACCCACTGAATAACATGGAACATAGCTGGGAGGATGGATGGGGTAAATTAGCAACTCCAACCTGCAAGGTTTTATCCAGCGCATAAAACGGCCTGTTACGCTGAAAGTTGTCAAAATTACGCTTAAATTAGACCGTGAGCGTGACGGTGCTATGTGCCAACAGTATCACACGGATGTTTCAGAGCAACATACAGCTCGCATGCATCAGCGAAGTTGTAACCCGCCCAGACAACAGACCTTTAAGCTAGCGCTAGCTGTTATTAGCTTCACGGACAGCCCAATAACAGGGTTCTGTCTCGGTCTGGTACTCATTGCACCACGCAACGCTCCCCTGTGTGAATGCATACTCAAATAGCAAAACAACATACAAACATTTGTTAAGTCTTTGTAGTCTATAAGTTAATATTTCAATTCTTTTTTTTTTTTTTTTTTTTTTTTTTTTGTTACAGGAGCAGTTTTTCGTTTGCGTTTTTCGCTTCTTGAAACATTTTTCTTTTACAAGAGGGAAAGGTGAAGTGTCCTTCATTTGGCCAGCTGACTGGCAGTGTGCAGCAACAGGTGGGAGAGGGGCGGCACTGTGTTAGGCCATACACCCAGGGGAAACGGCAACTTCTCCGGCAGCTCATGGAAAGGACTTCCTGTAGGAAAGTTTTGAAACGGTAACTTTTGAAAACCTCAGGATGTCTTGACACTTGGTGACCTGCCTTTAGCAAAACCTTCAGCTGTTGGCTCATTCTTTCACAAAGACACTTGTTTTTGTTAAGTTTTATTTCTGAGAACAATCTCCACAATCTGCTGTCACTCTCTCCTCTGACCATTTTAATAATCTCCCTCCGCTCTCATAATTCAGCTTCCTGTGTGTCTTCAACCGTCCCAGTCTGCATACGTCTCTCCGTCCTCTCATGTTTCTCCATTCTTTTGTCTTTACTGTTCCGCATTAATGCAGGAACCCGTCCACTGCGTTCTACCAGGCTTTCTGGCCTCGGAGATCAAGGGGGTCAAAGCCCGTCAACGACAGGTATGAGCTCGGGTGTGCTGTATGGCCTGGACTGACTGACTGGCTAAACCAGAGCGTGCACGGCTGTCACCCCTCTCAGCAACAAAACGTCCATCTTAAGACGTCTCCCCGTTGTTGGGGAGATCGTTGTTGCGTCATTTAAAGACACTTGAATAATTGTTTTTAATTAGTTTCCATTTAGCTAGCTTGGATTTTCAGCTCCTCTGTTTAACTAATAGTCTATTTAAAAATAACAACAAAACTATTTCAACAGTGAAAACTATTTGTTTTTTTTTTAAGGGTAATTTTCATTCTTTTGAAATGAGGTTGATAGCTATGAAGACTTATGTCACCGAGTTTACACTTCCACACGTAGCATGTTTAAGTTGTTCTTCAGGTTTCTGTTTGATGGAGCTGCTTTAGAGTGGTTCTTAGTCTCTGAAAATGCATTCAAATAATTTATAATCATTTTTCCTCATGTATTTAGAACGTACTTTCAAATGCTGTCAAGCCTTTGTCTTTTGTTAGTAGGTGCTGAATGTGCTGCGGTGTCATGGAGGCCGAATCCCAACATTAATTCCCATCAGCAACTTCATGTGTGAGCTGATTTCCAGCTTCATTGTTCCTGGCTCTACATCTCAGCTCGTTGAAAGCATGGCGGCCGAGGAGGGAGCTCCCGGTTTTCGTCAGTTTTTCACGTATTTGTGACACTTTGAGTATGCTTAGTTGTGTTGATGTTGTGCTTTAGGTTTCTGCAGCTGCTGCGAGAGCTTGGGATTTTAAGTTCAGGAGCGCTAAAATGACAGATCATGTTTAGATGGCGATTAAAGCGTTTTTATGTTCAGATGACAAAGCTGCTGGTTTGCAGTTTGGACTCACAAACGCTCTGCTTTGAATGACAACTGTGAGAGCTGCAATTACTAACCGGGCATGGCTGTGAATGTGTTCGGCACTTTAATTTAAACAGATTTAACTGTTGCATATAAATCAACGTGTTTTTTTTTTTTTACGCATTATTGTTTACTCAAGTCTTGGTTTCTATTGTTTTACTTAAACCGCTACTTATTTATCTTATTTCTTTTTAAAACAGTTGAAGGCTTCCCTCACACTCAGACTGAGGCCCTATCCAAGCCTTTGTTTTAGGACAAAGAATTACCCCTGATCGGTCGGGGCGTTTTTGCTATAGACGATTTTGGTTCTAATGTAAAGGCAGAAGTCATTGTAGAGCCTCTTTGCACTAAACTGACTCGTTATTTGATCAAAAGCGCACAGCAATGCACATTATTTAAAAAGCTTTTCAGAAACCGCTGGACTCACGCTGGTTGTGCAGGAGGGATTCCTCTCCTCTGTTTTTGGTTACAAGTTGGGAACATTGACATCAGTTGCATATAGTGATGTGCCGATATCAGCGTCAAGTGCTCATACTCGTACTTGTAAAAGCAACCCGATACTCTGAACTGATACCAGTTTTGCTCCTGGGTTGAGCTACGCTGCCACTCAAAGGCTGGATACCACTCTACAGCAGGTAGTGGTGCTATACACCTGGAGGTTGTTTGACAACCCTCCAAAAGAAAAAAGGAGATGAGATAACTGAAGCTTTAACCAAATTAATCACCCTTGATGGCCGGTCATAATCAGTGGTCAATGATGTTATTTATGAGCTATAAGTACCAATTAATAAAGTACTCCGTATCGGTACTTGGAATCTGCAAGTACCTAAAGTACTCGTACTTGTACTCGGTCTGGACAAAACTTGTATCGGGGCCCCCCTAGTTTTATAGACTTCTGTTCTTGTTTCATGTAGTTTTCGGCTGTGTGGTTTAGTACCAGTGGTGGATACATTTACTTGAGTAACTCTTTGAATATAATGTCTTTTTAGGAGAAGTTTTACTGTACTATACTATCTGCTTCTGCTTTAGTAATATTGTTTTTGAAATGAGGTTACTTGTATCATTTAAGATAAGGAATTCCTTTATTGTCCTGCAAAGGGGAAATTTGGGCATGACGGTGGCAAAGACGCAGAGTTGCACACGATTTATGGTCATGAAAAAACAAGCTCATTTAACCTAAATTTAGTTCTAAATCAACAGAGAATAAATGTCAGAAAGGCCAAAATAAAATTGAAATAAATACCAGAGTAAGTGTTGCACAAATATTAATATGACATACTCTAAAGAAAAAAAGAAAAAAATGAAATGTTGAAAACAGACAGTGGAGAAGCACCAATCTCTTTACAGGATGAGATAATATGCATGATAGCACAACAACATCTTATTTCTGGCTGCTCTATCCAGCTGAAGCTGCTTCACTGTATGAAAAACACGTTTAACCAAAGATTGCACCTGACAGAGGCAAACCTACAGTTTTCTGCACAAAATAGATCAGACGTTCTGGTTAAACAGCAATACCCAAGAACTTAGTGCTTGAGTAGCCTTTTTACTAAATACTTTTTTACTCTTACCTTTTTTTTTCGGATGCACCTTTTTACTTCAACTTGTTTAAAAATGTATTAAGTATTTCTGCTTTTACTTGAGTACAATACAAGCCTCTGTTTAGTTCTTACATCTAATTAATTATTGCTAGTGATGGAAAGCAACGTGAACAGCAGGAAGTCTAACGCATAAAGATACCCGTTTAGTGAGTTTGATTTTATAGGCAAATGAGCGCTTGTTGGGTTTTACTTGGACGTGAACTCATTAGTTTGCACGAGTCAACGCTTTGTTCCCATATTCACCTCTCATGGCCGCCGCCAACTCAGGCTGACTAAGAAAATACTTTGGAAAATTAGGCGTGTGCTTTTTTTTGGGGTTTTTTTCAACAGATCTTTGATATCGTAAACTAATATGCAAATATTTGTAGTTAGCTTGCCTCTCTACATTAGTATCAAAGACTCGCTCTTGATAAACCAACCAGATGTTTTTGTTTTTATCAAAAGGAAATCCTCAAGTCATTCTTTGAATTTCAAGATTTTAATTTATTTTTGCTTATGTAAAACTACTTGAAATAAAATGGAGGTAGTAAACAATGCTCGGTTTCTATCTAGTTTATAGCGACACAGGAAGCTTTTATTTACGGTTTTGATTTAAAAATTAACTCATTAAGTTTGCTTTGCTTATATAGGAGCCTTATCCATCAGAGATATTGATGTTTACGTAAGGGAAACAGTAGCAGTTGGTTAAGTGTGTGTGTGTGTGTCCTCTCAGCTGGAAAAAGACTGTTTGTTCCTCTTCCAGCTCTTGTTTGCCTTCGGGCTCTATAACACAGCATCTTTATTCCAACCTCTTCAACTAACCGCAGGTAAAGTTGAGGTAGACGCCTCATTCCAACTTCCTTTGTCCTGAGCCAGCTCTCCTGCAAGGTTGGACTTGTTGGAGGTGAATGGGGTATTGCTCACAAACAGACTGAGGGCACGGAGGAGCATTCTTGAACGTGATTGATTTGTGAAAAATGTAAAACTCGACTTTGGTTGTGGGCTCTCTCATCAAAGATAATTAGTTCAAGTTTCGCCACCAGTGTGGGCACCGAAAAATGTGCGATTCTTAACATATGCTGCTGCGGCACCCGGGTGCAGCTGCAACATATGTTAAGCAGGTTTAAGGAATGACGATCGTAGTTACTTAAATGCTCTATGAAATGTGCAACAGTAAGATTACGTGCCATTTAATATGGGAGACAGATTTGAAGCAGCATGTATGGCGCCTTGCAAAGGTTTCCGTTTCTGTTTTTAACTTTTTGGGAGGTTACAAACACATCGTTCGATTTTTTCCTATTGGGATTTCATGTAAAAGACTGACATAGTCCAAACTCCTTAGGAAGATAGGCAATGCATTCCCCAGTCTGGGTCTCCTAAGCTCCGAAGCCAGCCCCGTCTTATTGAAATAAGTAAACAGACGAGTACAACAGTCCAGTCGTGTAGAGACAAAAGCATGAATTATCATTCCAAGTTCACTTGGGACCAATTTCCGACGCTATGTGTTGCATTTTAATGTCGGACAGGGCTCTGTCCAGTACAAAGTTTTGTCTTTGTCTGGGTTTAGCTGTAAGCAGACCAGCTGACAGCTTCGCCAGGGTCCGGGACAACGCTGTCTCTTTGCAGCTCTGAGGCTTTGGGGGTATATAAGCAGCGCTGTCTTGTGCCTCTGCATTGAGTTGGAGTTTGATTAGTGAGTTTTGTGGTCCTTCCATTGATTGTTCAGGTTAGTGATTTATTGGCTTAGCATTCAGTTACTTTATTTAGTATTTATTTAGCTTTTACTAGTAGCCCAAACCACACAAGTTGGGCAGCAACTGCCTTCTCAAAAAGATTGACATAAAAAGAAGTTTAGAAACTGAACTATAGTCGTTTTGTAATGTTGGATCAAAGTTTTGGTTCCACAATGGCAAGTTTTAAAAAGCTGGGGAACACTCTGGTCAGAATGGAAGCATTTAAAGGGTTTACAGCCCAAAGACCAATAGTATCAAAGACTCTGATAAAGAGCTTGGTTTGAAGGGCTTGAGGAAGTATTTATTTTATCACAAGTACCACTATATTGTTACCGTATTTTTCTGACTATAAGTCGCATAAGTCGCTTCAGTATACAAGTTGCGTCAGTCAGAAAATTGCGTTACAAAGAGGACAAAAAAAACCCGTATATAAGTCTCACTGGACTATAACTTGTATTTATTTAGAAATTTATTTCACAAAATCCAGGACTAGAAGCTGACATTTAATCTGACAAGGCATCTTATTCAATTACACAGCTGCGCCCACAACCGGCCAAATAACATGAAACCTGGGAGGATGAATGGGGTAAATTAGCATAACAAGCCAGCAGCCCCAACCAGCAAGCTAGCACATGTCAGCATAACGGGCCGATGCACTGAAAGTTGTCAAAATGACGCTGATATTGGACCGTGAGTGTAATGGTGCTACGTGCTAAGATAACAGTACGTTACGTGACATAAAAAGGCCAGTAAAGCTCTTGAACGTGCATCAGCGAAGCTGTAACCCGCCCGCCCAAAAACAGAAGCTAACGCTAGCTGTTATTAGCTTCACGGACGGCCCAATGACCGGGTTCTGTCGCGGTCCGGGACCCACAGCATCACGCAACGCTCCCCTGCGTGAATGCAGACTGAAACTGCGAAACAACACACACACACACACACACACACACACACGTGTTCAGTCTTAGTTGTCAATAAGTTAATGTTTCAATTCATGTTTAAGTGGTACAAAAGCAGCATATACCGGTAGTTTTCACAAGGCTAGAGAGCCCTCCTGCAGCTGGTGATGTTTACGCCTTGGTTCGTGTTGATCAGTATGAATTAACATTTAACAACATGTTATATTTGATATATAAGTCGTACCTGACTGTAAGTCGCATTATCAGCGAAACTATGAAAAGCGTGCAACATGGTCCAAAAAATATGGTAAATGGAAGGAAAAACAATTCAAGCAGCAAACGTAACAATCAGTTTTAGGGGTTTGCAAACTTCATCAGAAAAGAAATTATCCAAACACTAATCTAAAGATGACTACTTGTTATCACAATAATTTCCCCTCCATTTGACAATAAATGATGCGATGTTGCCCATTGCCACCCAACATTTTCTAGGGAAGTGGTTCCTTAGAGTAGACAATAGAAGTAGCTGTGGGTTCTAATGGTCCGTTTCTCTTCTCATCCCTTTCCCTGTGTTCCTGGTATGCATCTTGAACTTTTAGAGCTATTCAATTTGTGGGAGTTAATGATGTCATGGATATGATTTTTTTTTTTTTATACAAGTATTATTTTCACATTAACATGTCTGAATTTAGCTTTTTTTAATTATCTTGCTCTATATAGTAATTAACGAGATGGATTTTCTCTCAGGCACCGCAACAGAGTTACAACCCCAGATGTGTGATTGGATCATGGCATTTCCTGATCCATGATCCTACGCTGTCCGACTTACATCGCCGCTAATAGTTTAGGTTTTGACTCCTTTTATAAGCTATAGTTTGCGTTAATAATCACTCCAGGGAAGCATTAGGCTATTTAATGGATTTATCGTAAAGGGGCCGATCCGTCCCAAACAGTGAAGCAGCAGCAGCCCTTTTTACTGCCTTCTTTCTACAATCATCTACTTTATGACAGCGGAGGAATAAAGATAAGGCAGATTTATATTTTATCTAAGTGATCTTAATCAGTAGCTGTCGGAAGAGTCCTAAAGTGTTTGACGACGAGACCGCGTATGTGGCCACCGTTGACGTCACAGAAGCATTTACCTTTGGGTTCGAGGAGCAAAGTTAGAGGAGCCAAAGCTGAAGTTTCACATTTTATATGCTGACAAGCCAGAAGTCTTGCTAGTCGACTCCTTTCTCAGCTAATTTGGCGCTTTTAACCCCCCCCCCCTCGCCTTTAATCTGTGCGCATTTTCATGAAGCGTTTATTTCATAGTTTCTTCTTGCGCTCGTTTAAACATTGTCAGTTGGAGTTGTTCTCACCGCGCACAAATGGGAAGCATGCCCACAGTCAGGAACATGCTGTAATTGCTAACAGGCCCCGAGACATATTCTCAGAGGACCTAACCCATTTTTACTTGCGGGATCTCTCCGTCCAATAAGAGCACAGTTTCGGACGGATTACTCGGCCGCTGTGCAGAAGATCCCCCCCCCCCCCCCCCCAGCGAGATCCGCCAGCGCAGAGCTTTTGATACGTATGGCGCAACTCGCCATGGCGCGGGGTTCTCATTTCAGCCTGAACAAGCTGCTTCTATGCAGACGGGAATTGATTGATGGGGATTTTAAACATCAAAGATAGGTCCCCCCCCCCCCCCCCCCCCTTGCTCAACAGGCCACATGTCCTGATGATAGTACCGTATGGAGTTTTCACTCTCGTCGGCTTCAGCTCTGCAAATTGAACTGGCTTTTGACCTGCATGTCTAGGAAATCTCTGCCCAGCAGTGACTCGCCTCTTTTCATCACCTCCCGTGTAAATTAGCAAAGGTTTTTAAGACCGTAAAAGATGTTGAGGTGTGTTTTCTGTACACTGTTAAACAGCTGGAGAGGAGTCATGGTATGCATGTTTTCATTGGAGCTCTAGCTGATTAAGGTAGCAAATTAAGCACTCGGCCTTAGATTTAATCGTTCATATTGCAAACATTTACAAACTTTTATTTTCCTTTCAAAAAAAAAAAAAAAAAAAAAAGTCCTCACAAAAGAGAACATAACATTAACAACTCATCAAAATGCAGAAAAGTAAGCAACAGTCTTCCCTGCTTTGTACAGAATGGGTTCAAAGCAGGGAAGATTGTTTTATGTATAAAAATGGCCCTATTGTTGATATTTTATTTTATTTGGGAATAATGGGTAAGGGCCAAATAAGCCGCATCCTAATTGTACCTAAACAAATCTCCTGTGATCTCTTCTTTTGTTGTTGCTGTTGAGCTGACTGCTGCAGCTTGAATCCGTCTAATTTTCCAACCTTTCTTATGACCGGTCATCTTCACCATCTAATGCGGTAAAACCAATGCTCATTTGCAGACAAAGAAACACATGCCAGAGTGGATTAACAGATGAGCTTTCTGGAGTCGCTGTTTATTCCAGCAAAGCTCCTGGTGATAGCACCCAGGCCCAAAGCGTAGACTTCAGAGATGATAAACCATTGATCTTGTGATAAATGCTTCGCTGAATACAGAGGCTTGTTTGCAGAGAGGTGCCAGGGCTGTCCCATTTAAAGTCTCAGGTGTGACTCTATCACAGTTAATACATTCCAATGGGGTTTTAATCCTGAATGAGTCGAAAAGTTGGCCCAAATCGGCATATATATATATATATTTTTGCAGGACGTTATTGACTACTACTCACACTTTCTCACCCAGCAATATATTGATGTACAAATCCCGTTTGCTGCTCTGTTCAAAAGTGCAAATATGTTTGAGTACAACCAGAAAATGATGCCAATCGAGTTCTCTGTGCTGTTTGCAATCTCTTCTCCATCGGGTAAAACTTCTTTAAGAAGAAGTGACCCCGCATGCCTTTTAGGCGTCGCGCGTCGTCTGTATTTTTGAGTATTATGGTGTAAAAGATAAACACTCTGTGCAACGACAAGACCGAAGTGAACATTGTCGGGTGCTGTTAGATCCGGTGTAAAAAATAACAGCGTTTCAGAACAAGACCACCGTACCTAGACCTCCTGAGGACCCCGTAGACTGTGGATGGTTTTAAACGTGGCCTTAAAACCCACCTTTTTAGGAGAGCTTTTAATTGAACTCTTGCCCTTTTACTTATTGTCTGTTTATTTTATCATGCTCTCCATGTGGTTTATTTAGCACTTACCTGTGTTACTATGTAGCACTTTGGGATTTGTATAAATATAAAGTGCATTACAAATCCAATGTATTATTATTAGTCAATCGGGGTGAAGGTAGGGGATTCCTGAAGGAAAATGTCTGACAATCAGTTTGTGACGTTAAAATCATGCGTGCCTGGGTTACAAAGGGAAAGGCCGGTTGTCCGAACTACACCAGCACATCCACCTCCGAGTGGCTCAGGAAAGCGAAAAGGAGCTTTTGGAGCGGCTTAGTCAAAGTCTGAACTTGAGTCTAAACTCATGCTGTGAGATGGCCCTAAACAGGGTCTTCCTGCCTGAAACCCCTCCAGGGAGGCTGAAGTCAAGCAATTCTGCAGAGAAGAGTGGAGCAAAACTTGCGCCACGGCGTTGCTAAGGACGTTAAGTGATCGTTAACGCTTACCGCCACCGAGGGTGGCCCAACCTGTTCCTAGGTTTGGGAGGTAATTACTTTTTCAATTAGAGCCAAGATGGTTCGGTTAGTTTTTAGTTCCACCGTAACGATTAAGTCATCGTTTAAAAACTGTGTTCTGGGTTGAGCCCCGCCGCCCTATCTCAACCTGCGTTTGATCTGAAACATTAGATGGTCACGTTACCCTGCGGCTCCTTTATGACCCACCCAGCATAAAACCGCCTTGCCGGCGCTTACTTTAGCTGCTAATCAGGTTAAGTAACAGGGCCCCTCCATAAACAGATTAAATGACTAGAAATTAATAAAATCTCTCCACCGACTCCAGATCTTATCCTTGCTGGTATGAACTCCCCCGAGGAACCCGACCGCTTCGTCCGGCCCGGCACTCCAGCCGGAGGACGAGCCGCTCGGCTTCCAGTGTGTCACATCAGGACACAAGCTGTACGTCAGTTTGGTAATTAAGCTGCAGGTGGGGATGTAGCCTTGGGGCCTTTTACTGAGGAAGCTTTGTGACAGCAGACACACCTACCTCTGACTATGATTTAGTGGTAAAACTAAAATGGTGCCGTACGCTCTAGCTTGTTTAGTCTTTGTTGTGCGTTTCTGGGCCAGTCTTTGTGTAGACGGCACAATCGGGGACGGCAACGGACAAAAGATGCCATGTTGGAGACGACAAACTTCCAGCTCCTGTGCAGGATAACGCGGTTTTTTTTCCTTCTTCTTTTTAATGCGTTTCTTGATTCAATATGTAAAAAACGTAAAATTATACATCAAAATCTGTGTTTTACAGTGCCCTTATATTTGGGTTTAAAAAAAAGAAAGAAGGAAATGTCTGCTGCCTGATAATTTATTTGCTTCTGTTCAGATAAAGTAGTTTTCTTAGTTGTAGTGGACTTTGTTTTGCAGCTGTGTTTCGACCAGATATAAAGCTTGCAAATAAACATGGAGGCGCTTGTCAGATTAGAGAAAAAATATATTGAATTGTTTTTGTTTTATGAAAGAAACCTGTTAAAAGTAAAAAATAAAAAACAGCCAGATATCTGCTGTGAAACAGAGACCAGTTTCTCAGTTTGAGCAGCTGTCTCTCTGATGATTGGAGGTAATTGACGCAGACGGATGTGAGCAGATGAAGGGTTTCCAGGCTTCTAAAATCCTGCTTTCTTTGTTTTCAGATGAGGTGGGGGGGGGGGGGTGGCGATCATTAGTTGGACGGAGCGTTGAGGGGTCGTCTCGGTCAACTGCTGGGTCACGCTCCTGTTTACTTCTCCCGCTACATAAACTGAGGACTTCTCAAGCTCCATAAGTGCAGTTTTGGGCTTGTTGCTGTTACTGAACTCATCGCTTGATTTAGTTCATTCGTTCGGGACATTTTGGACAAAAGAAGCAAACAACGAATAGAAAGAGCCAAGGCGTCAATAACAGGTCAGATAGTTTGGAGTACTGTCATCACTTTGGAGTTTTAAACTGCCTTTTTACTCTTAATGTGGCTGCTGATCGGAGCCTCTATCGCCCCCGCCTGGTGGCACGGCCGAACTACGTGTTTTTGATCAGCTTGAGCCAAACCAGAGCTGTGTTTGCGGCTGCAAAGAGAACAGCAATGAGTCGTCAGCCCCCCCATCTTCCAGTTATTGTTTTGAAATACAAAGAAAAAGGGGAGAGGAGAAAGCCCCAGGTCTGATTTATTCAGCTGCCTCCCCCACCGAGCCTGTTTGTGGGCTTTAGGGATCGGGGACGTGTGCTGCTTCGCTCTGTGGTTTTAATGAAGAACACATTGGGTTTCTGAGGCTATAAACCAAATCATTTGAAATGTTAATGTAGTCGGTGGGGTACTTTACATGTGCACCATGAGGTGTGGCCTGCACTAAAGGTTGCGCGGTAAAGGAAGGTAAGGGGGGAGCAAAGCGAAAAAGTGTCCGTCTGTAAGCTGTGCGCCGACCCAGCGTGGTGGCCGCTCGGTCGCAGATGTTCGGGTTCGGAGGTGTCCCGGACTGGAATGTCTGGACGAGTGCGTATGTCTGCAGGGAAGGTCCATGCGGAGGGTAACTCAGCAAGCGGTTCTTATATAAACCACCACATGTCTTCATCATTGAATAAAATGTACAATTTACTGTGTTTTGCTTGGACACCAAATAGCAACAGCCTTTCCCTCCCTCCCTCCATCCATCCTCCTCCTCCTCGCTGTCCTAACATTTCATGTAACTCCATGCGGACGCATCTCTAAGTCGCTTAACTGGCTAATCTGATTCAACCTGCGTGCCTCTGGTGTTTTTGTTATTGATGGAAACACATTCCGGACTTTTCCTCTCTTTCCCCGTCCCAGATGTGGATGGTGCCTGCTTCAAAGGGAGGAATGTCTTCTCGTTTGTGGGTTTTTATCACCGATGTCACACATCTTGGCTGGTGAAATGTAACTGCTTTAGTTAAATCTTCTCTTATTTCACTGGGATGAAGGAAGGATGAGGGAAGGAAATGTGTCAAATAGTTGTACAGAGCAGTAATTTACCCAGTGGACACAGTAGCGCCATGTTCTGTCTGTGTACAATGTGGCGTAAGTGTGGAAAGTACACAGGAGTATGGAAAAATGCGTGTTTTTCTCTCTTCCCTATCTTAATGTTAAAAAGAGTCGTCCATCTATGCGTCTGATTGTGCTTTCTCCTTTTAAAATGGCTAAAAAGGAAGGATAAGTTTTAGATTTTGAGTCTGGAAAGGTATAAAATGGCTTCACACATTTTGATTTTTATTTATTTATTTTTTGTTGAAGCCCACATTCAAGTGTTGCACTGAAAAGCAAAAAAAAGCCACGAAGGAAGCTGAGAATGCCTTCAGGTGTAAGCTGAGGGACAGATGGATGATTTGGTTACTAAAACAGTTTCAACTTGTCGTTACACAGGAAAAGAGGCTCAGCTCGACTAGCGTTGCCTCTACCTGCAAAGCTCTGCTTCTTTTTTCTTTTTCTTTTTTTTTTTTTTTAACTCAACGCCAGTTCCTATTGAATGAGTCGCGCACACGGTGGCAGTGAATGCGTCTCTTGTGCAAAGAATCTGCCCGCGGGGAGAGAAGTGAGGCAGGTTTGGAGAGGAAAGGAAAGGAGGAGCGGAGGCCGGACTCCGCCTCCCTCCAGCCTCGCCATGTGATCCAGCGGGGCTTTAAGAAACTCTCAGCTTCGCGTTCAAAGCCAGAGTCGTTCGTGTTTTATAACCTCGCCGGGTCTGTAAATCCCTAAAACCAACCAAAAAAAGAAATCCGAAGAAGCGGAAAGATGCGCTGCATGGTGAGCTACAGCCTGCCCTGCTCGCCGGGAACCCCTCCGCACTCAGGCAGACTGGTGCCCTACAGAGCCAGATGCGCCAGGTAAACCTTCTCGCCTCCGCCTCCCATGCGGCCGGGCTTTCTCTAAGCCATGTGGCCGGCGGCCGGTCACCGCGAGGCGCTTTATGTGCTTGGACGGAAGCCGCTCCGGGTCCACGTCGGGACGCGACCGCGCCGCCTCGTTTACGCGTAAAACGTGGCGTCTGTCGGCGGCGTGTTGATGGCCGGTGGACGTGCGTCGCAGCACGCAGGTGGAGAGCGGGTCCCGTGGGACGGCAGCACGCCGCGTACTCGAGCTGATTCGGGTCGTAGTTGCTCCACTACCGCACGGGCGGGACTACTATTTAGCCGATCATATACATAATCAGCTCTTTTCACCGCTTTCATATCCCATGACCGGTCCCTCTGAGGGACAAACACCTGCCGGGACCACTGGAGGTTATTGTTGTGAGGGGCGGGAAAAGTCCAAATGTCTGTTGCTTTGTGGGACGCAGCGGTGATTCTGAGGTGTTTATAGTGGGGATGTAGTGGTTAAAACAGGAGGTGTTGCGCTTCACTGAAGTGACATGAAGACATCCTATTAATACTATAAATACAAGGAATGACAAACAATAGAGCTGATTGACCCCCCCCCCACACACACACACACACACACACACACACACACACACACACACACACACACACACACGCTGTGCTTCATTATGGGTCTAGTCGTGTATGCAAGCACGTAGCTTTGGGATACATTTGTTGTGATTTACAAGAGCTCACTGCTTTAAAACAAACTCCTTTTTAGATTTATGTGTATTTTTTTTTATTGCCTGTAAATTTGCTCTCTGTATCATTTTGGTCCTTACGATGTAATTCTTGGCTCTTAATACGCCCCCATAATCTGAGAAAATATAGCCTTTTAGGTAGTTATCTGAAGGTTCAGAGGGCGGCACCCATTTGGGGGATTTTGTCTTAATCAGGGATGTCTGGACTGTATATCTTAGTGTTTGAGTGGGTTTTAGAGGGTGAACTCTTCACCTCCAGCCTCAACCTGATTTTTTTTTCTTCCTCCCAGTAAATTCTCTAGTGACACTAAAGTATTTTAAAAGCGTTGTCAAAACTGTCTCAGTGCCTTGTTCGTACTGCAGATATTAGGTCTCAGCTGCTGTGAAACTTGTTGAGCAGTATCGAGATCTGCTCTTATCGTTAACCTGCTGTAGATCCTACTGCTCCCCGGTAAAAGTTCCTAAAATAGGAGCGGGGGCTATGAAGTCCTTGATGTCATTTCTTAATTAAATGTCTGATATGAATCTGAAGCGCATGATAAATGTTGAGGGGATGTCTTATCTCTCCTTCTTTCTTCCCACAGCGCGTCTGGTGCCAGCGTAGTCGCCATCGATAACAAGATCGAGCAGGCCATGGTAATTTATCTTTTCTTTTCTGTCTTTCTATTTCAACACGCAAACGACGTCAGGCCGCACACATTGTCCGTATGGCTCAACAATTATTTTGTTTTTCGCAACAGCTTCTCCACCGTTGACACGTTCAATCACAAAACTCACTTTTCGGCTTCACTGTGATTTTTTTATTTTTTTTTATCAGCCGGCATTTATGGTTTAAAAAAAAAAATCTAGGATAAGTAATTGCTTGTCAAAGGTAACTAAGCACTAAACCGGTTTCTAAAAAAAGATCAGACGTTACTGCTTTTATCCCAGAGATATCCGAAATGTTTTGTTCCCTCCTTTATGTTTGCCGTGCTAATAATTTTTATTTATTTATTTTTTATCCCCCCTCCTCCTTCAGGACTTGGTGAAGAGCCACCTGATGTACGCCGTCCGCGAGGAGGTGGAGGTGCTGAAGGAGCAGATCAAGGAGCTGTACGAGAGGAACTCTGTGCTGGAGCGCGAGAACGCCGTGCTGAAGTCGCTGGCGAGCACCGAGCAGCTCAGCCAGCTGCCCAGCCAGCTCAGCTGCCTTTCGCCGCCGCTGCAGCTGCACCAACCCCCGTTCATCAAAAACGGCGCCCACTCTCTGGTTCACCACGAGGGGAGCCAAGGCGTCTCCTATCAGCCAAACATCACCTCGGCGTGAGCACCCCCCCTCCCACCACCCTCTTAAACACATGTTTAAAGACGTGCCTCCCACGGACAGGAGCAGAATGTCCTCGTCGGGGGGGAAACTAAAAACAACAAACTGTCCTGTTAGCCCTTAAAGCAAAAGGCACGGCTCTGCGCGGTGCGTTAGCATGCACCGCTGCCAACACAGGGGCCCTCACACCGTTAAGACATTTACCAACACTTTACGTCTAATTGTGTCCTGTGCTTGGCTCCGCATGAGCCATAAAACTGAATGTCGTCCTTGTGCAGGAGGTGGGGTTGGGGGGGGGGGACGTTCGCAAGCTCGGTGAGCTTAAATTGTCGGGACAAAGAGCTGGAAGACAGTATTAGCGACGGGAGTCCTGCAAAGAAAAGAAAAACAAACGTCCGGCACAAACTGTCCTCCAAGCGTCCACGTCCCCACATCACTCCAGGGCTGGAAGAGGAGGAGGCCGGAGAGGAGACGCGGCGCCGGTCGGAACGAGCGGAAGAAAGACGTCGCCGTCGAGCAGAGGAGGAGAGGATCGGCCGTCTCTGCTCCACCCCGAGCGAGACGGGAGCCTTCGCTTTTAAAATAAATATATATATATATGCTGCATCGCAAGAATCATAACAAAAAAATACTCTGTAGTTCTGTTTTTTTTTAGCAATTTTTGTTTTCCGTTTATTTATTTCAGGGCTGCTATTTTCATAATGTAAAATGAACAACATCATGAAGTGACTTCAAAATTCAAAACAACTTAATTTAGTTTTTTTTTTTTTTTGGTATTTTAACATCTGACAGATGTAACATTTGCTAGTTTTTCCAATATGAATAAAGTAGGCAATAACGTTCCTTGGTTGAAATTGTTCTCGTGAACTGGTGGTAACACTAAAGTGGAGCTTTTATGAGGTGAAATCCAGGTTGAATGTATATTTTGTAAAGTATTAAAGAGCGGGGAGGGTTTGTACAGGGCAATGCCTGTTAGGGTATAACATATGATGGGATGTTTCAATAAAGAAAACTATGAATTTACTTTTTCTAGATTTTTACTTTTTTTTTCCGTCAAAACAAATTTTTTTTTTTTTTTTTTTTTTTTTTTAGGGGCGTAAGAGATGAAAAACTGTGAAAATTGTTCAACCTACTTTATAACCAAAGACTCAAAAAGCGTGTTAAGTCATTTTTATTAAATGCACGTGTTTATTTTTTTCCCCCTGACCTTTCCTATATAAGTTTTGTTGCTGTTTTGCATGTCCTGCATGATCTCTCATCAGACCACTTTCTTACCTCATTTTATGTTAAAGCAGCACTCTTATTTTCTGTCAAGTCTGTGAATGATTATTGGAGGATTTGTGAACAAGAAAGGGAACTGTGAGCAGGAGGGGTGGAGCAAGTAAGGGGTTGACGTGTGTGTGTGTGTGGGGGGGGGTTGTGGCGGTAAAACGGGCGAAAAGGTTGGGAATGTATTTTGTTTGAGGAGAAGCGGAACCGTGTGCGTAAGAAGCGAGGAGCCATCTTCATCGTTTGTTTTAATCTGATTTAAAGTATTTCTGATACACAGAGGGAAGCTGTTGTGACGTTGCGGGTTTTGATTAAACGCAGCATTTAGTTTTCACCTGCAGTGTGCAGCATTTTGCTTGCAAAGACGAGGAGAGCGATATGCGTTGAAACTGAACATTTCACACTTGAGAGCTGCTGTCCGTCCCGTTCTCTGTGCCTCCTGTGCCTGCAGCCGGCGGGCCGCTTGGTCCATTTCTCTGTGGCTTAGAACCGAACCCCAAACTGCTTGGTAATTGTACAATCAGACATCTCTTAAATCTTTTTTTTTTTTCCTCCCCCCTTAAGTTTTTTTTGTATTTTGTTTGAAGGAGACTCCGTGTACATGCCAAATGTACTGTATAAAAGTGATCACTGAGCCTGGGAGAAAACATCAAAACGAATGCCCTCGTAATGTGCTGTTAAAGACAATTTTAGTTTTCATTCGGAAATAAATAACTTGTTTTACCACGTTGTGCTTGAGGGTGTTTTCATTTTCTTCTAACATGCTGGAGCTTCTCCCTTGTATCGATCGCTCACGTCAGACGCGTGTTGACCGTAAACAAACAAAAAACTCAACTGGAGGTCAAAGACAAACATGACCGCAAGCGAGAGCCCTGGAGGCAACGTTATGGGTCATTGGGTCTGTGACACAAACACCTGGGTTAAAACATGACGGGACCTATAAAGCGTTTCGGTCAGTCAATGCGTGTTTGATTTCAATTCATGAAGAGCTTCGTTTTTGTCGCCGTTTCATGTTGAAAAGGACATGCGGCACACTAAAACTCATCATACTGGCACAACAAACACATGTATGTATTTCTTTTCCCATATTGACAAATGTGTTCCAGCTCAAAAAAGTTTAGTTTGTAAATTTCTACCTCAAACGTGTTTAAGTTATTTGCTTGACTTTAAACGTCCTAGAAATGCACGACTGAACCAAATACAGTCCACTCCCCTCAAAAGTCCTCCCATACCTTTCAACTTTTCACACTGCAACCATGGATATCGGTTTATTTCGCATTATAGCGACTGACCAAGACTAAGTAGTTTGCTGGCAGTGAAGTAGTGAATTTTGACGTGCATTTGCACAGCCGGTCTGTAAAAGCCTTGTCCGAGGACATTAGTGAATAAACAGTATGGTGAAGACAGCAGTCGAGTGATGAAGTTGTACAAAAACCCCAAATAAGGATTTGCCTACGAATCAAAATCCAAACTGAACGTCTCACGGAGTGATTTTCAGTTTCTCATCAAAACTGAAATAGTATGACGGCGCTGCAAACGTACTAAGACATGGTCGGAGGCAGCCAAGAGGCCTGTAGTAACTCTGGAGGAGCTGCAGAAATGGGCACCTCAAGTGTTAATAAGAAAACGGGTGTACGCGACAAATATGGCCTTTCTGGAAGTGCGGGCAAAACAACAAAACAAGAAGTCCCCATTTGAATGTTACCACAGGCCATATAGGCAGACACAACAAGTCTGTGTGGACGAAGGTCCGGTGACACCAAAGTTAAACGGTTTATATCAAAACACATTCATGCATTAGCATGGCCTAGTCAAAGTCCAGACTTGAGGCCAATTGGACTAAAACCTTTTAGTTTTAAAAATAAATTCAAATGAAGGCTTCACTGTTGAGAATTTTATCTATAAAGAGGTTTTAGTTTAGGATTTGTGAGGTACACACTTTTTCTACCATTCACAACAAATGTCAATACCATCCATTTGTTGTGAATGCTCACTTATCTATGCTGGGGGTGCCTATCTTCTGTGGTCTTTTGGCGAGAGGCGAGGTGCACCCTGGACAGATTGCCAGTCCATCAGAGGGTGGAATTTCAATACCTTAAGGGGACATATGTTGCAAAATCCACCTTTTTAGCCCTTTAATATTGATTTAGGATCAGGGGTCTGCAACCTGCAGTTCCAGAGCCACAATCGGCTCTTTGGCTCACTTAATATATTAAACAATGAAACATTGACCTGTTTAGTTTGTTTCCCCAATCTTTGGCAAGAAATACCTGCCTTTTAATGTTTATAATTTTTTTATATCTTGTTTTACGTGTTTACTATTATGGTGTTTTGTATTTTACTCATTTTTCTATTAAATTTTCACGCTTTTAGTCAACGGCCATTGTTTTAAAGAGCTTTAAAAATAAGCTTGAACATGATCAGTTTCTATTATTATATAAAGGGGACATGTCATGTTTTTAATGCCACATTGAAATCCTTCTATATTAATCACAACTGCCAAGATTTGTTCTGAATTCCTCGTTATTGTTGCCCCACAGTCCCTTTTTTTGCCCCTCTTCTGTCTCGTTAAAGGCACTTTACGACCCGCCCCATCCAGGTGGCAGAGCGTTCCACTTCAACCCGTTCGGCCATTTTTGTAATATGCTGTGGGACGGTGTAATGAACAACCGAACATTTTGACTTATCCACTTGTAGCTTTGGCATCCCTGAGGTTGGACAACAAATTTGCGGCGGAGGAATGAAAATGGCGGATTTGTGAAATTGGTCCTTCACAAGTCTATGTTTATCAGCTCTGCAGGAAATACTGTGACATAATAGTTCCAAAAATTTATTAGGGAATAGACAAACCTGACAAGCTTGAAAAATATGACCCTAACAGGGGCCAGGACCAGTTCTACAGGGGCACTGGGCCCTGTTGGCCCCTGTCTAGAACCGCCCCTGCAGAGCTGAATTTTATGTAATCTTGCTCCCTGGACATTAAACAAAAGCAGTGTTTCCTTTCTACGTTATCTGTTTCTCCGGGCTATAGCCTTCCCAGACCTTCTTTGCTGCAGCTTCCTGTTAACAGGGACTTTTCATCACCCGCTGCTGCCACATACCTGCTTGTTACTATTTTCGGAGCAGTCGTCGCCCAGGGATGTTTCTTCGATACATTTTTGTCTTTTTGTTGTGAGTTAGCATCTCCTCAATGCAATGCGCTTAAATGCCTTGACATCACAACTGTTCTAATTCAATCAATCATAAACACTCAAAAAGTCATACATGCTGTTATTTGTGTCTCCTTCACTGCATGGTCACAACAATTACTAAAACCAGAAATTGCAGTTCTACGGTTGTTTAGCTAACTTTGACCCAATTATACCTCACGTTGAATAGTCTTCAAAATTCCCAACAGTAAGCCCTGAGATAATGCTCCTGGGAAGCTGATCTGATTGTTGGTTTGGAGGAATTTCCTTGTTTTCCCTGGAAGATGTAGGTACCTGTTTTTATCCTTAGAGATGAGTGATATCGCTTTGTTTTTCTATTCAAATTGAGCAGTAGGTAAGCTGACACCAGAGCAGGCCGAGCTGCGTGTAATAACCTAGATGACGGCACCCTGAGCCAATGTGTCAGCGACGTGTCAGCACGCACATAAATCACCATGTAAGTACAGTACAGCTAGGTGCTTATTTTCTAAGCAGCGTTGGCAGGATGACAGCTGGTGGTAGGACTCCTCAAACAGATCCTCTCAGTTCTGAGGCGTGTAAAATATGTAGTTCATACGCGCAGACCTTTGTTTCAGTTTTGTCATATTGGAGCCACAAGCTTCGAGTATATCATTGTGATTTTTACAGAATAGCTCAACACAAAGTTGCTTAACTACCAAGAACAATAATTTATGGTCTTCCTTTTTTTTAAGCAAATAAGTATCTGAAAAGTGTGGCTTGCGTATGTCACAAGGTGAAACTGTGTAGCCGTTGCATGTCAGTGTTTTATGTGGTTTGATTGGCATGCTGACTAATTGATATGTAAGTATTTCCCATTTTACTTCACCCTGCTGATTATCTCTCAAAGATGAACACATGGTTTCTTGTGCAACCGTTAATAAGTCAGCAGGCTAGTGAAAAAACAACAATGAGTGATGGCAAAAGGGTTTGAGAGCAGGATGCTCCAGAAGAGGCTCCAAGGTTCCTGGTTTGACTCCCACAGATCTGAGCAAGTGAGCAAGACCTTTAGCCCCAGAAAACTCCCCAGGTGCCGCACAATGGCAGCCCACTGCTCCCTAAGGGATGGGTTAAAAGGAGAGGACAAATTTCTTCTACAGGGACAGGGGTTAAGAGACCAAGAGCAAGAGCAATGGTGGTACAGGAGAGCAGTATCAAACAGAAGCAGTGGCTAACACTTTGTCCCTGGAGTAGTAAGTACCCAGGCCTGCCTAACCCTTTCCCAGCTCCCAGTCTAAGAGATGGTGCTCTTGGCTCCACCTGAATTCATCTATTTCGGGGGTCACCAACCTTTTTGAAACTGAGAGCTACTTCATTGCTGTAGTGTCATAAGAAGGGCTACCAGTGCTGACCTTTGAACTAGAGGAGTCAGAGTTCACCTTAACTTTATGTTCAATAGGCATATTTGTCATGCTTTGTTATAGATATAGATATTGTCGTTTTTAAATCTATATAAATACAAGTGTGAATAAACAGGAAGAGTAATGGAATAAAATAAAGTTTTGCATGCAGCTCACTGGCGGATTGTGTTTTTTTTAGAACTGGCTCACGTGTGGTGCTTGGGGGCTACTTGGTCCATGCGGGCACCATGTTGGTGATCCCTGCTCTATTGGGTAAGAACTCTTTAGCCAAAGCGGGAGTGCGTCAACGGTCTTCATAAGTGCTTTCCGAATAGTGTGGTCAGTTATCCAAAAAAAAAAGGTTGAAAAAATAAAACACCTAGAGTTGTGTTCTGAAGCTGAAGACGTTTCACTTCCCATCAAGGAAGCTTTCTCAATTCTAAATGTCTGGAGTAGTGTGGAGTTCTGAGCTTTACAGACTGGTGAGGACAAAGAGAGCCTTGAACACTTTCAGAGTCCAAGGCTCTCTTTTCCATTTCTTCCATGTAAAGATTGGCCACAGTCTGTGACACTGGGCATCCCATGGCACAACCATGTGCCATGAAGAATGTTCTGATCTTTATTTTGGAGAAACCAAATAAATTCACATGTAGATTAACCTGGAACCGATCAATTCCAGGTTAATCTACATGTGAATCCAAACTCTAATCCAAGATCTAACGAGGCCTCACCGGCAGGTCTGTAAAACTTAGAACTCCACACTACTCCAGACATTTTGAATTGAGAAAGCTTCCTGGATGGGATGCGAAATGTCTTCAGCTTCAGAATAGAAGTCTGATTGTTTTGTTTTTTAACCTTTTTTTTTTGGATGGCTGAGAATCTTCCCCAGCATGCAGTCAGTAAGCAAAGAGGTAGGAAAACGAGCCTGTATTCTTACTCTTGCAGCTAATTTATCATAGGAACCTTGCAATGTCCCTCTCCGGCCCTAAGGAACTATAAGTTCCTTAGGGCCGGAGCTGGAGAGCTGAGAGCGCACATTTTATAGTTAATTTTCACAAGGCTGTAGGCCTGGATTTGACTTACATCATCCTTGTGCGTTTTTGTTTGGAGTTAAAGGCTGTCTGAAATCAGCTCAGCAGTCAGAAGCTCCTTTCCTCCCCACGATAGAAAGGGGAGGAACATGAAAGGTCAAGGAACAGGAACAGAGAGCAGGAGCTTTACATTGATGTATTTGGATGAAGCCCCTGTCTTCTTTTTTAGGAGATACCTGCTGAAGGACTGAAGTCAGAGAGGAGGGGATCCAGACACCTGGACGTCTCTTCTGAACATTTGCTGCCTGGACTGGACTTTTGGCTTGACTTTTTAGGGCTTTTCAATGGACCTTTAGTAACAAGGCTTTATTCTAAATGTTCATGTTAGAGAACATGAATGAACAAACGACATCACAAAGACCTAAGAACACAGAAGGCAGGTCAGGGACACAGTTGGGAAGAGGTTCGAAGCAAAGTTGAGTTCTAAAACAACATCACAGTCTTTGAACACCTCAGAGTACTGCTCTATCCATCATTGGAAAGTGGAAACACTGGTACAGACCTACTTATACCCAATGAGACACGGCCTACTACCTGAACTGACAGGTCGGGCAATGAGGGCGTTAATTGGGCTATTTGCAAAATGCCATTTGTGGATGAAAGCAAACATGGTGGTGGCAGCGTCATGCTATGGGGTCCCTTTTCTCAATATGGAAACAAATTCTGGACAGAGTAGATGGAGAAGATGCATGCAGGACAATATTAGAAGAAACTTCTTGGAGACTTCCTCCTCCAGCAGGGCATTCACCCAGAGCTGGAATGGGGTGGTTTAGAACAAAGTCCACATCTAATTTCATCTGAGAATCCACCTTCTTTACAGATTTTAAAAACACACTGACAAGGCACAGTGACTATAAGATGTTTTTAAATAGGGTAACCTTGAACTTTGTGCCCGATGTTGACAAGATGTCCTTCACTGTCATGTTTCTGTTACTGTCAGATTCCTCAAGGACACCAGGCGGTTTATCGAATTTGGTTTTCAGTAAACAGAAATTACTCCACTTGTGTTCACTGAGAAATTAGAGTGCGTTAGTGCTGGTTTTTCCAGAATATTCTGCACCTATTTATCTGCATGTTTATGTTTGTGTGCAAGCAGATGAAACAATAAAGATTAGCCTAATTATTTCCTCCTGCTAGCACATATTACCCAGTTTGCTGTTGTGAACAGAAACGGTCAGTGTTGTCAGGAGGGTGGGGACGTTTGCCCCATAACACTGAGTTGCCAAAAAGATATACAGTTCCAAGTAAAATTGTATGAGCAACTTTTTGATTTGCAAGCTTGCAAAAAGACTTTCATTCAAATAGACTGCTTGGTTTTAGTTGTTGTTGGGGACAATGCAGAAGTGGCCACATTATGGAATATTACTCAAAATCAGAAATGAATTAACAGAAGGAGTTAAAAGTCCACCCTAAATGTGAACCTTTCTCTTTACAGTTTCTTTAAGTGCAGCTGGGATACGTAGCTGTAACATTGTAAATAGCCGTAGATGTGGAGCAGAATCTGTGTGTCTGAAACATTCGGATGCAGGACGCTGAACCGATTTGCCCTGGGATGTTGAGAAGATCGGCTTCCCTGGAATTCAGGCTCCTGTGTTTACAGGTGCTGTCATGTGAATCCAGTTTCCCCTCTCCGCCTTACAAAGTTACACCTAATCTGATCAGCAAGCATTTAGGTCCAATAAAAGGAGGAATGATCCTCAGGGCAATTTTTTTTTTTTTTTTTTTGCCTCAGTGTTTCTGCTGACCTACGGATGGCCTTCTAGTGCCTATCGATGCTCTTCTGCTTGTTTAGAAGGGGATTAAATCTATTTTGCTTTGGAACGGCCAGAGAGTCATTTATCCTCTTCGAGTTCCTCATTGCCCACATTTTCTGGATTTGATTAATTAATTTCGTTTTCGCGTTACATAACATGTTGAAAGAAAAGGCCACCAGGAACACTTTATTCTGAGGATTACGTTTAATTGAGATAAATCTAATTCAGTTTTACTGACACATTTGGAAATCTCAGATCCCATCTGAGCACAAGAAGGAAATACAAAGACTGCCTTCAAACAGGCACTTGTTTACGGTAAAATCCTGAGGCACACGTCTGCGTGAAGGACCAGGAATAAGAGGCGCTGAATGCGAGATGAAACCGGATCAGTTCTGTATTTTTGATCAAACAGCCATGCTCCGCAGAGACCGGGTTGTGGTGGACCAGCTTAGCGGGCCTCAGTCCCCAACTGGGAGGAAACATGAAAGAGCAAACTCCAAGAGCAACGTTATCAGGCTCCAAACAGCACGCTGTCATAAACTGGATCAGCCAGGCTTTGCGTCACAGTGGCAGACCTTCCTATTCACATACTTTCCACAGATCAAGTGCGTTCATGCAGCGGCACTTCACAGCCATGAGTCACTTTAGGCCCCATTAGTGTTGTGCAAGAGTAAGGGGTGTGTCTTTAATGTCACAGTGAGCAAAGCGCTTCAGTAAATTTAACCCCAATGGACAAAAAGATCAACGTTTCATCACCCTACAGATTTATTATCAGCTTGTCCTGATCTGTTCCGGCTCCTGAAGCTCATTTTTCATATGTTACAGTAATTAGGACACATCAAACTCAGCTGGCAGACAACACAGATCTGACTCTTTGTGTCCTGATTCAGGGAAACGTATAAAAGAGCATTGTTTTGCAGTCAAGAATGACATCTTGTAACAGAAGTATTTTAACATAGTTCCTGACTGATTGCAAGGGCTGATTGCAAAGTGCGAGTGAATCTCAGGTTTTGCGCAACGTCACAGAAGACAAAGGATGTCTTATTCAATACAGGAATTTGTCATCTGCCATTGCTCTGTGCTGTAAATGCATGAGTACATGTGTGTTTTATGCAAGGACAGTCTCATCTTTCCGTCATCTGCAGCCTCTCCTAATAAACATCCTGTAAGAAGAAATTAGTCTCTAATAAATGGTGGGATTTCTGTTTTGGCAGGGCCTAACAAAAGTGATCCAATGATTGGCAGGTTCTGTAATTATATAATTACTTAGTTCTGACCTAAAGTTTACAAAGACTCACAACAAATTATGCAATTATTTACTTCCGTATAATAGGGAAAAAACTAAACCCATGATTAAACAGCTTGTAAAACGACAGGGATGACAGGAAGTCATCTGTTTCTGCTGGTCTTTATCAGTGTCTCACATTGTTGTGGAGGAATGTGGGCCGGCTTTTCCTTACAACATCGCTTCATTGCTTTCTTGACCCGGTATCAGTGGAGATTCGGCAGCGATCAACCCCCAGCATCACTACTCCCACACTGTGCTCTACAGTTGGGATAAGAAGCTTGAGCAGATGTGCAGAGTTTGGTTTTCCACCACACACCGTTACTGTCCATTCTGGCCAAACATCTGCTTTGATATTTATATACATATTATTTGGGGTTCCTTCAGATCCAACTTTGCAGACCTTAACTCTGCTGCTATATTATTCCTCGAATTTCTCCCCACAACTGACCCGAACTTATACAGTCTTCTTTTAACTGTACTGGGGGAGAACAACTTTTATATTTACCAGACAAGCTGTTTTAACGTATTACATGGTCAATACCTTCATCTGCTGCCTTATAGCCTTTACCAGCCATGATGGGCGGCAGCAACGATTTGCACCTATGCTGTAGAGCAGCAAACTACCAAAAGCTCTTGCTTTTGAAGAGGTAGTGACACCAGATGATTCAAATGTTTTAATTAGCAGCGCCGGGCTAATTTACACCCTTAAAGCCTATTAAAGCAACAATACTTAGTTTCCACACACAGCCTTTTCGTTTTGCTTGAGTTTTATAAAAAAATAATAATAATAATAATAAAGAGAATGTGGAATCAGTTGTGTGGCTTTGTGGAACTGAAGTTAGATTAAAATAATTTTAGAACCTGGTAAGGAAAATTTGTTTTTTCTTGTGTGCCAGTACCCTATAAGCCAAGAGTGGCGCTTTATTTTCATTTCGACTCTAATATGGGATTTCAATTTTGCCTGGTGCTGACACACCACTGCCATCTAGTTATATACATATTACACTGTTTCTTCTCCATTCAAACAGTTTGGGGCCGAGTTCAGCGCAATGGCGCCATCAAGTGGGCATAATGTCAAAGTCACCTTCATGGCCCAGCTGAGATAAATGTCGAGGATTCTGACTAAAAACAAACTGGAGATAAAAATATATGATTTTTCTTCCTATCTTCTTTGACATAGTTAGATTAATTAGATTACCCGGTACAGTATGAGTGAAATAAATGTAAAAGCAAATAATGTAACAGTTGAAGAGTTTATGTATAGATTTTATTTTGGGTGTGACAGCAGATGACTAGGTTTTATGGGGCCTCTCAAAAAACAAAAATTTAATAGTATTCCTGTGTTAAGTGTTTAAATTTAAGCATTTATGGTAGGCCGCTACTGCTTTACGGGCCCTAAGCAGCAGCTCAGTTCGCTTTGTCTTGGGCCGGTTCTAGTTGGAGGTTGCATATAACACATATACAATCTAAATTATGAAGAAGTATTTCAATTTAAGGTAAGGCAAGGCATTTATAAAATCACAAATAACTCCAAAGAGCAATAAGGATATCTAATAATGCTGGCTATCGTGAACATACAAACATGCTATTTTGCAAGTCAAAAGCCCTAAAGTTTGATGGTCTGCTCAAATGAAAAATTGTATAAAGTATGTAAAAAGTGACACACAATCTGCTGCCTGCAAAAATGCAGAAGATGTTTTCAGACAGACAGAGGCCATGGTTTTCAGAAGAAAATATAGGTTCTCAGTGTTAGAAAAACTCTGAAACTATGAACTACATAATAAATCTATTTTGTTATAAGTTTAAGAAAATGCTGAATGTCAATGGCTGATGACTACTGGCGAATCCATCGACATGATTTTGATTTTGAAGTGGTGGGGTAGGATTTAATATGTTTATAGCCTACTTCTTCCTGCCTCATTTCAAACTTAACATGCAGCTGTGATACTGTGAATAGTGTGAAATCTCTGATTATTCCTGTTGTAATTTTGTTTTTCTGTTTTTATAAAGTCTTTTATTTTCCAATCATCGTCAAACTAAACTAAACTAAACTAAACTGACAATGTTGATGTGTTTCAGAACCAAATTTCTCTTCCATGACAGATATTCATTCACCGCCATAGGAACAAAACTACAAGTGCGGTTCACAATGTTAGGCAAGTCAAGGACTGGTTTCTGTGTGGGTGAGGAAAAATCTGCTGAATTGAATTGCTTATGCGATCAAGATGTGAACTAAAACCAAATTACTAATCAGCCTTTTATGCTATGAAGAATAAAAGTTTTTTGAACGAAGCACAAAAAAGCATATTTACAAGCAGCTAAGTCTTGTCTCTTCATATAACCACCACCACTACTACTACTACTACTACTACTACTACTTCTACTACTACTACTACTACTTCTACTACTACTACTACTACTACTACTACTACTACTACTACTTCTACTACTACTACTACTACTACTACTACTACTACTTTTCACCCCTGGATATCGCCAAAATTAGAATTGTTTTGATCAGGGGTGATGCTGAAAAACTAGTCCATGCATTTGTTACTTCAAGGCTGTACTATTGTAATTCTTTACTATCAGGAAGTCCACAAAATGCAGTTCAAAGTCTTCAGCTGATCCAAAATGCTGCAGCAAGAGTTCTGATGAAAATCTACAAGAGGGATCATATTTCTCCAATTTTAGCTTCCCTTCATTGGCTTCCTGTTAAATCAAGAATAGAATTTAAAATTCTTCTTCTAACGTATAAAGCCCTTAATAATCAAGCTCCATCATATATCAGAGCTCTGATTACCCCGTATGTTCCTAACAGAGCACTTTGCTCTCAGACTGCAGGTCTGCTGGTGGTTCCTAGAGTTTCTAAAAGTAGAATGGGAGGCAGATCCTTTAGCTATCAGGCTCCTCTCCTGTGGAACCAACTCCCAGTTTTGGTCCGTGAGGCAGACACCCTGTCTACTTTTAAGACTAATCTTAAAACTTTCCTTTTTGACAAAGCTAAGCTATAGGCTTAGGCTGCTGGAGGACATCTGGATCTATTTGTTTGTTGTCAACTTTTAACTTTTTGTTCTCTGTCATTTTCATTTCTTCATAGTAGGTACACCTGGTCTGGCGTTCTGTTAGCTGAGACATCATCCAGGGGAGGCAGATCATCCACTATTACCATATAACATTGAAAGGATTCCTGGATCAATGTGTGTTTCTGTGCTTTTTTTGTCTCTCTTTTTGTGTCTCTACTCTGTCTTCTCTAACCCCCAGCCGATCAAGGCAGATGACCATCGACACTGAGCCTGGTTCTGCTGGAGGTTTTCCTCCCTGTTAAAGGGGAGTTTTCCTCTCCAATGTCGCTTCATGCGTGCTCAGTATGAGGGATTGCTGCAAAGCCATCGACAATGCAGACGACTGTCCACTGTGGCTCTTTCAGGAGGAGCGAATGCTGCTTATCAAGACTTGATGCAGTCTACTGGGCTTCCTTAGAAAGGAAACTTTTTGGCCAATCTGTCTGATTTGATTGAATTTGACTTTGTAAAGTGCCTTGAGATGACACGTGTCGTGAATTGGTGCTATATAAATAAAATTTTATTGAATTAGTACTACTAATAATAATAGTAATAACAATGTAGTGATTATTATAACAGTTATTATTAAACAATAGTTATCATAATAGTATCATAATCATCATGATAATGATTATTAATATTAATAGTGTGTGGGGGGGGGGTGTAGAGGGCCCAGCGGCATTGCCATTTTCTAACACCGGGGGCGGTATTGGCCGAGGTTCATTTAGAAATAATCTGGAAAGCTCCATAACTCACCAGGTCAGAACCCAAAACTTACAAGGTTTAACACCTCTCACCAAATAAACAAAATTAGTGATTTCTTTTCACCCAGAAAACACTAGAAGAGACAAAATGTCGACTATCTAATTTCACAAGTATCGCTATTTTTAATCAGGAAAGTAGGCAGGGAGGCGGCCGTTTAGCACCGCCCACTCTGATGAATCATTCCCCGGGGAGGAGAGCTGATACGCAGTGTTGTGATTGCAGAGCAGAAGCAGGCAGCGCAGACATGGCGCCGGGGGGGAGACTCTGAGTCCAGGTGACTCCCTCCAGCTCCAGCAGCCTTTGCCGTTGTGATCGAGCCACCGCTTGAGTCAGTATCGCCGGAGTCAGCGGGGAAGCTGGCAGCTTTGGTGGGCAACCCCGGCTCCGCTCGGAGGACATGATGGAGGTGACGGCGGAGGGAGAGGCGGAGGAGCGCAGGCAAGTGACAGCTTGGGCTCGGTTCGTTGCCTCCGCTTGGTTTTGGTGCCGCTAGATAAACAAGACAGCCCGAAGCGCGCAGTCATTGGCAACGAGCTTCACTCAATGTTTGTATAAAGTTAGCAAGACTCGTGTTGTGCTGCAGAAACGCCCTGAAGTCAGCTGGGGGCTGTTAGCTGTGATGCTAGGCTAGGCTAACCGAGCATTTCCAGACAGCCATTAGAAGCGAAGCTGCCGTCAGACGCGGTTTGATTTGCTTGGACAGTTTTGTCACGTCATCTGATGAAAATGACTCCTAGTCATCCATTAGCTCTGTTGTCGCTAATTATTAACTATTTAGAAATCCTCATCCTGGACGAGCGGTGCTAGCGGCTAACGCTAGCTGTCAAATGAGGACAGCTGCAGGCTCTCCCTGTTTGTGTCGCCTTTAGACGGATGGATTATCACAGTTACTGCTCATTATTTCTTTTCGCAGTTCATCAAAACGACTCCACTGGTTCTCTAATCTTGAGGTTACTAATTATTTCCTCAAGATTACTCATAGTGAGCTAATATCTGTTATTTTATGTTTTTTATAATGGCCCTTCCTCAAAATGAAAAGAGGTAAACAAAACCCTCCTGATGTTTGATGCACTGCTACCTTCACGCTCCTAGGCACAGTTCAAAATAAATCAAGCTAGTTTATGTTTAATGTCACTTTCTTGAAAGCTGAGGATTTTTTTTTTTGACACATGCTGTAACAGAACAGGGACATTTGTTTTGCCTCCCAGGGCTGCAAAAACATCACCGTGATGGTTTGGAAGTTTTTGCTGCTTGTTCTTGACACATCATGTTGTTTATTTCACAGATGCTGAGGGTCACAAAGTGCGTTACAAAAGTGCACGATTATACAATAAGATAAAACGATAAAAACATCCAAGGGGGGGAATGCTGACGCAGAAGGGATCTTTCCAGTTCTGCGTGTAAGTTTGTGTAAACTTTCCTCCTGGCAAGAGAGCGCTTTCTTCCCACCGCCATGCTTCCTCTGCAGTATGTGAGGAATGTTATCTAATGGTCTGATTTGATCAGTGCCATAAAACGTCTGCGCTCACAAACGTGACCCTGTCTGTCAGCTAGTCTTGTAGGGAAAGCGAATGTCCAGATCTGTCATTTATCAATCTACTTTAGCTTGACCTGTTATGAAATCTTATCTTTTTTTTCTTCTCTTTTTCACAAAAGCAGAGGGCTTGTAAAGACGTGCCGATGTGACATGATGTTCTCCGCCAGGCAGATTTGCTTTTATCCTTCTCTCCTCTTGCAGCCTTGTGTCTGGCTTTTTACATTTTGGCTTTAAACACGACGGGTAGCTGACAGACAGTTGTCTTGCAATCCCAAAGGTGTGGGTTCGATGCCGGCTGGCTCCTGCCACATGTCAGTGCGCCCACGGGCAAGGCGCCTAACCTCAAGTTTTGCTACCGACCTGTCTATTTGTGCGCGTATGTGTGCGTGTCAGTGAGGACACTTTGTGTAAAGCGCTTTGAGTGGTCGGTGTCACTGGGAAAGTGCTGCATATTCGGTCTGTTTAGCGTTTAAGAAGAAAGTACTGGATTTAAACCAGCGCGTCGTGGCTACCTGAGCTTTAGCCTGTGTATTATCTCACACCGATAGAGCAACAGGCGTTCCCATATGAAATCAATGCAAGAATTTCCTTTAGAAACTCGGCAAAATTTTGATGAACTAGGATATCTCTAGGAAGCATTCTAGTGATAAAGCGAGAAGCTCAGGACATCCGTACTAGACTAATTATTCATTAAATTGCTGAGGCTGCCCTTTTTCCCCCTTCAGTATTCAGAGTCGCTGGACCACATTGCTGTCACCAGCACTTCTTTGCTTCCTTGCTTAATCTCCTCATCCTGTGTCGTCTCTCTCTCTCTCTCCATCCTGGTTCCCTCTGTGCCTCCAGGAGGGAGCAGTGGAAGCTGCTGTCCAGCCTGAAGACCACCGTGGAGGGCCTCCTGTCCACCAACAACCCCAACGTCTGGTCGCGCTACGGTGGCTTGCAGAGGCTGCACAAGGACATGAACAACGTCCTCAGTCACAGGCTGAAGAACGAGCAGGTGGGGAAATGCAGCTTTGTTCCGGTCGGTTTTCTTCTTTTCCTAAAGATGAACCTCGTCTGTCACCGATGCACATTCTTTTCATCGTTTTGACACAAGCTGCAGCTCTTGGGGAAACTTTAGCCTTAAAATCTCCACCGTTAACGTATCGTGATTGGACTCAAGGGAAGCGTCGATTCTTGCTGCTTGTTTAAAAAAAAACAAAAAACTTTATAGACCTAAACATATTTGACATAACATAATTATTTCATTCATCAAAGTAGCTTATTAGGATTTAAGGAGGACCTTTTACTTTATACTTGACCAGCATTATTATTATTATTATTATTAGGTAGTGTCCCATGCTTTGATGAAATTACAACGTAGACATTTTTGCAGCATTTGCTCTTCATAATTGCTTTTTGCTATTGGAAAAAAAACTGTATTTTAAGATGTTTTTAAATAAACCTGTTTACTGTTGCAGATGTACTACAAGCAGCGAGACTACTGGCCTTTTGTTTGGTGTGTCCGCTACATCAGCCCCCACCTAGCCCAGCACGTCGAACAGGTGGGATCTGAGAGAGAAACTTCATTTAACTGCAGATGGTTGACATCTCTGGGAAATTTACACTATATCACGTTTTCTGCTTTATGAGTTGCTGAGTCTCTCGACAGAGCCAGGCCGCAAGGTTAACAATTTTGCTGAAAATTGCCAAACCAGCTTTAATGTTTGTACATTTGTTTAAATATCAAGCAAGTTTTTTAGTTCATAAGAATAGCTTTACTGCAAATTAAGCTCACTGCCATGCAATAAAATACCTCCTCGTTTAGAAATTTAAGACTACAAAAAAAAAAAAAAACAGATTTCATTGTTTATTTCCTTTAAAGCAGGTCTTGTTTCTTTGTGGCTTCACATTTAGAATTAGCATTGGTAGTTTTGGTCAAAACAATGCCGTCAGGTTTTTAAAAAGCATGCCTTTTTACACACAGTGCACCCTTTAAGTTATTATTTCTGGCCTGGATGAAGCTAGGGCTAGACGACATGGCCAAAACATTTATCACAATATATTTCTTGATTTCAGTTGATGCGATATAATTACGAACAAAATAAAAATCTCGCAAAAGCTGCAACAGATGCCTGTGCAAACTTATGTTTATAAATCTCCTCCAATATAACATTTTAGAAATATTTGCTTTAAAAAATAAAACACATGAATTTACATAAAACCCAGACTGTCAGTCAGTGACAAATGCTGGAATCATAGACTGTAATGTATATGGAAATATTGGTAATGTCATATCACCTTTATTGCATAGTTATATTGCGATATATATTGATATTATATTATCATCCACCCCTAGATAAAGCATCTTGTGTTGCAGGATGCATTAAGTAGCTGAACGCTACCATAGCATCTGGCTTACTAAAGGTAAAAATTATAATAAATTGAATTTTTGCCACTGTTGTTTGTTTTATGAATCAATTCACTTAAGAAAGACGGTTAAGATCAGTTTGAGCAAGAAGGCGAGCTGGGGGTAAAAAAGAAAGAATCATTGATTACAAAAACATGTGAGGCGTGCTGAATCATCTTATATAAGTTGAGTCGTGTCGCGTGTTATATGACGCCTAGAAGTAGATGAATTCCCTGCTGTGGAAACAGTTCTTTGTTTTCTGTGGGGTTTTGAAACAACGGATGGACTTTTAGTGGCTGGAATGTAATTATCCTGATTAATGCTGCTGCTGATCAGCAGGGCTTACAGCTCGCTTAGTGGTGATATAACAGTCATGTGATCTCTTGCTTTCTGTCCTCTGTGGTCCTTCAAGTATAGAGGTGCACCGTTTCTGATGTCTGTTTTTTTTAAAGCCTTAAGCTGCCGGTTCCAATTTATCTTAAAAATAATGCACAATGGCATTAAAAACATGTTTTTTTTGGTTTGTTTGTTTGTTTTTGACCTTTTTTGACAATTGTTCCAGAGAAGAGTCACTCTAAAACAGGCTTTTACATACATTTAAATCAAGGACTGGATTGTCAAGTTGACATTTTAGGCTCTCTTTAACATTTTATATTAGCAGTGTTGTTAGCATTAGCAACTTTAAACAACTTCTATTTAATCTTCGGATCCCTATATAGCTAAAACTGTTGCATCATTTGTGCTTCTTATGGCATCGTTTAAAAATGGCTAACCTATAGTCTTCCTGGGTCAGTCACAGCTTCCCTAACAAAAGGTTTATGTTTTACTGTGGTCGGTACGCTGAATAGATTAACTAGAAGTTGACGCTGGTGAGCCTTGTCAATTTCACTTGCCAGCTGACTTCCCAGTGCATCTCTAGTAAGTTTGCCCGTCAGGGACTCGTTAAATCCCAGAAACGACACTTCTGATACTCTGAGAATGTTGTTGCTCCAGATATGTTACTGAAATCTCCCTGGCTGCTCTTCCACCCTCAGTTCAGCCACCTGGAGCCGGTCTTGAGCAGCGGGACGCACAGCGCCGGCGAGAGCCACAAGGCCGAGCGCTGGTTGCTGCACAGCTTGCAGGTTCATAAGCTCTCGGCTCAACTCAAACCGCTGCTCAGGCATCTGGGCAACACACGGAAATATTACAACGGTGAGTGCGGCGAGACGCAAACGCCGTTTACGTCTTCTGGGTTCCGCAGCGGTTCCTGTAGACCTGCGTTTCTGTCAACACACTTCTCGTCTCTTTCTGTCAGACGACGCCTTCCTGCTGAGCGAGCCCCACGTGACCGCCATGTTTCAGTGTCTGGAAGCTGTGGAGCAGAATAACCCCAAGCTGCTGGCTCAAGTAGACACGGTTGGGGTGGGTTACTAAGGCGCTTAAATGCATTTCAAACTGCCTCTGAATGGGAGAAAACACCACAGTGTCGTCCCATCAGTCATGTGGAGTTGAGTCTAACCGTAACTTTTTGTCTCCGTCCTCCAGCTGTCCCCTCTGAAGGGCTCTCCGTGCTTCAGTCTGCTGAAGAGCCAGAGCCTGTGCGTGCTGCCGGGGGCCGGGGGGACCTGGAGGAACTCGGACACGGCGCCCGGAGGAGACTCGCTGAACCGCAGACTAACCACCTCAAACTGCTCGCTGCGAGAAGCGGTCACAGCGAGCCACAAGCCCGCAGACACTACAGGAGCCAGATCCCCTCAGGGCGACGCCACGAGTGACGAAAGCATCGATACCAAGTGTAGGTCTGGTTTGGGAACGCATTTAAATCACGTTTTAAGTCGTCCTTAAAAGGGTTTAGTGTTGCCTCAGACCTTTTTATGTGTTTCTTTGTGGCAATTAGGGTAAAAATTACATGGATGGACAATCTATCTGTTGGTTTCTGCAGGGGAAGATCTTTATCTCGAGCATTGACAAGCGATCAGTCAAAAGGTTATTGATGCGTCCTCGTTTCACCCCCATCTGGCGCCACGTTTGCGCGAATCAGCATTTCAGTTGTAGACTGATGCTGGACGGCCGTTTTCTCGCACAGATTTCCACCAAATGTCTTAGCGAGCGTGATCTTGGTTATGTTGTTGTGAATGCACAGCAGTTTGCGCGTGAAACGGCCGACTGAAACACACATACAGGGGGGCCGATTGTTTGTGGACCCGATCAGCTGCTGAGGAATGTGCAGACGCAGCCGAACAAAAGAAACAAACAAAAAAAAACTGTTTAGAGGTTTTCTCCCCCATGCTTAGTGTTTTTCATTTCTTGAGTTGAATGTCATTTTCTTTGTCTCCGTTTTTCTTGTGTATAGAAAGTTCCCCTGCCTGAAACGTAGCGTCAATAAGTTAACAGTTTGCCTTTTTGCGCAATGAAGCACCAGAAAACCGAAGAATAGTCACGGCTGGCTTTTACTGCAGTTTTTTTTTAGTAAAAGTTTTTCTTTTTATGCTGGCTTGCAGACACTACCTCTCCCGCCAGCAGCGTGGAAGCTCCTTGGGTGTCCATGTCCGGGCCAGGGGAGGCCGAGCGAGGCGCGGCGCCCTCTCCTGGATCTACTTCCATCCCTCACGTCTCCCTAACAGAGTCCCCGTCCTCCTCCGTTCAGCCTGAGGCCGGGGACTCCTGCGACGGCGACTCCGACGACGGTCCGGAGTACCTGGCGATCGGTAACCTGGGGCAGCGCAGTCGTCGCGACTCCCGAAGCTCCGCCCACAGCAGCGAGCAGGACCCGACAAAGGAACCGTGCGCGCAGCGGGGTCCACTGGGCCCGACCCCACCGAGGCGCTCCTCGTTCTCAGAGGGCCAGAGGGGCCCCGGCAGGGGGGCTAAAGGACACACCCGCTCCTTTTCAGACACTGGGATCAGTCAAAAACTCAGGAACGGTGAGTGACCAGGACTTCTGGTGCATGTGTCGTACACAGATATTTAAGATATATTTAACTGTGAAACATTTTGCTGGTGATGTCGGAGAACATCATGTGATGTAATCTGCAGCTCTCAACAGCAGAACATGTCCAGGAGCCGTCCTGTTCTACTTGGATTGTTAGCTTGCAGTCAAAATGCACACAGACTGATTTATTATCAGCGTAAGATGCACTGGGTCCATCTTTGCAGGGTTCCTACACAGGAAAGTCTGGAATTGGATTTACCTGTTTTATTGTAGATTTGGATGAAGAAATGATTTAAGATATTCAGTTTATCCGTCTTTCTCTCCATCCGTTCCTTCTGACGGTCTGTCTGTTCATTCATCTCTTTGTTCTCCTCTCTGTTTTCCCCTCCATCTTTGACCGTCCCTGGCGACATGTAAAATGTGTGGGAACCCTGCCTCTGTAACTTCCTGTTGATTGAACTTCCTCTTTATTGCTCAGATTTGTTTTCCCTTTCAGCTCCAGTTAAACTGTACTTCTCCTCTATCTCCCTATTCTCTCTTTTTTTTTTTACTCTTTATGCAAAGGAGGGGGCCACAGAAAAATCACCATAATAATAGAGGATCCAGTTGCAGGTCGGCAGTGCAGTCTGACTGTACTTCCATCACTTCATCACCCTCCCTTTGACATTTTTATGTATTTCCCTTTTTATTTTCTTACCGCATGTTTATGACCTTTGCCCTTCTCATTTCCAGTCTTGTGCTCGACTCATCGTCTGTTCCTCAGGAGCTGCTTTTGTTTAGATAAATTAGATTAAGTCTGTGACACAAATGGTTTTCTCCATTGTTACTTTTTTTTTTTTTTTTTTTGTTCATGCACGTGTCGTTTTTATTCCCTCTCCAAGCATTTCATTGAAAACCATTGCAGGACAATGAAGTTTTTATTTCTTTCTCCTGTTGAGCAAAATGAGCCTGCCTATTCAGCAGTTTTTCTTTTTTTAAGTAATTTTTTTTTTTTTTTTTACGGCTACATTCAGATGCTCCTAAGTTTAGCCGCTGTCTTTCTGGGATAATAAAATCAACAGCAGGTAAAACAAGTACTGAACACATCAAGCGTTTTCTCAGTTTAAATATTTCTAACATCAATAATACTGACTGTATTTCCACCACATGTTGGCAGCAAGCCAAGTAAGTGTTCCCACGCAGAGGCTTGACGAGGCCATGCTAGCAGTTTTACTTTCTTTCTCTGACACCTTTGAAGAGGTTCCCTGGCTGTGCGTCTGGGACTACCGTCTTTCCTGGAAATCCACTCTTGTAATCAAGTATATCCCAGTACGTTTCTCCATCTATCCTTTGATTACGTGAGGTCTGCCACGATGTTCCCACCTGCGAGCTTCACCTTCAGCCTGGTGTTTTGTTGGGGGATCTGCAGAACCATTCCTGCTCCAAACACGGCCTCGCCTGACGCAGGCTATGTTCTCTTGGTGCTTCTTCTGGCTTATCTAAATCTTCGGTAGCCAGCTTTAAACGCGCTTCAACGTGCTTTTTGTTTAGCAGGGGTTAAATGCATTGATTATTGTGAAAAACTCTGTTTTTAGGTTTTAATGAGCTCTCCCCGCGAGTGCTCCTGTTTCTTTGATTCTTCACAGATCTTGATGGTTTACAGTGAAATTGTTTTCTCCCCACTTCTGGGTCGTCATACCTGCAATGGCCCTTACTGGAACAATCAGAAGTTAGGAAAAGCAGCTGCATCCATTGCTATCAACAGGTTTTGCAACAGCAGGATTTTTTTTTTTTAACGGGCTCTTTGATTTTACCATTTATACCATTCTGTAAAACATTTTGATAATAAGAAACCTTTTCATAGGCTTACAGTAAATATTAAACAGTCTGAAACTTGGCTTTCTATACCTTATTGCATGCATGTGTGTTCAGTGATTCTTCCCTGAACCCCTACACAGCATTTATGGACAAATTTATGTTGATTTGTTAAAAACACTTGACATCTTTTTGATGTCGATAGAGATATAATACAAATATAATTACAGAGGGAAGGTTTGACGCGCTCAGTGCTTGTTTTACACATTTCTTCATGCAGGTAATATAACTTTACATGTTTTTAATATATAAACAAAAATTAAGAGGATTAAATTGAATATTTCATTGTCTTTCATCACTTTGTGAGACACGTTTCCACTAATAATGTCATTTCTGTGATTTTTTTAAATTCTTTTTTTAAAATTAAATTCTTTTTGGCGCATCAGAATCAGCAAGCGAAGACTCCTGCATGAAGGACTACAGTCCCTTCTCACCTCAGCGCAGTGACACCAGCACCCCCAGTTCTCTCTACATGGAGTCCTGTGAGTCTCCTCATCTTCTGAGATTTAACCGTCTGTTCTCTTCCTCCTGCCGTTTTACACATGTTCAGGTGTTTTGTGTGGTTTATTTGGTGTTTATGAATGAGGTAACAAACAAACAAACAAAAGCATGATGATAATGGGTTCTGATTAAGTACCCATCTATTTATTTATATATATATATATATATATATATATATATATATATATATATATATATATATATATATATATATAACTTTTGCAGATCCTGAGCCCCAGATTTATGTTCATTCTTCAGTCTATAACTGTAAAAGGAAGTTTCCAGGAAGCATTTTTTAGTCTTCCAATGCGAGCATGTGTCAGGTGACACTAAAACATGAGACTGTGTATTCTCAGCAGGAAACGCATCAAAGGCCATTGTTTGGATGACTATAAAAGAATTTGCTGAATACAAATTTTTTTTTTATTCCACGAATAAAAAAACAACTTTTTTTTTCTTTTTAGCATCTCCCTTATAGGCAACCTAATTATTACTCCAAAAACAAAAAAAACAACCTTCAAATAAATTACTTCTCACACTGGGAAATTTAGGAAAAGTCATCATTTTATTAGACTCATTCCAAAAAAATGTTTAAAAATAATAGCTATTAATTAAAACGCAGATGATCCAATTATTATGCAAATGCAATAAAAGAGGACTTTAATTTAGCCATTTTACATATTTACCAGGGGTGCCCACATAATGTCTGAAGTACATCGAATAGCAAACTTTAAGCGCGTGTTTCTCTGTTTTGCGTGTTGACTTGGAAGTTGTGCATGCTTTGTTTACTTCAGATGGGCCCCAGAACAGCAGCGTGCCAGATGGGATGTTCAGGAAACCGTCGAAGGGGCAGAGCCTCATCAGCTACCTGTCAGAGCAGGACTTTGGCAGCTGTGCCGACCTGGAAAAGGTAGAGGCTTGACTCGCCTCGGATCACGGTTGAAAAAATATCCCACAGATTACAGAGGAACATGAAGAGTTGTAAGCTTTTAGTTTAGGGGATGATTTGTTGGGTAATTTCCCTGTTTTTTTTTTTTTTGCAGGAGAACGCTCATTTCAGCATCTCAGAGTCCCTGATTGCCGCCATCGAGCTGATGAAGTGCAACATGCTGCGTCCGGGGGAGGAGGGCGAGGAGGAGGGAGACAGTGACTCCGAGATCCAGCAGCTCAAGCAGAAGATCCGTCTGAGGAGGCAACAGATCCGTCACAGCCGTCTGCCACCCTGCACACCCTCCCAACACAGTACGCCGAGCTAGAATCTAACGTAGAGCTGTCTTCCAGAAATGTATAACTCTGTTTACTGTATAAAACGGAGCTTTGTTGCTCTTCAGAAAGGGGTCAACTAGTCCTTTCACACGTAAAGCGCTGATGATTTTGTATTTTTGACGTAATTCCTTTAAACTCTTTCCTGCGCTCAGATTTCCACTCCACTGACAGCGGCGGCTCCAGGAGGAGCTCTCAGGACTCCTACCAGGGTCTGTCCGACTCCGGCTCGGCCGAGGAGGTGGAGGAATGTGAACTGAAAGGTACAGAGAGGGAAGCAGCACACACACAAAAAAAAAAAAAAAAGAACAAATAAATTGAATGTTTTTATTTTTTTAAGTATTCCCTAAAAGAGGAAGGTGATCCGTTTCCCCCCTCTAGCTGCTCCCAAAGCGCCAAAATTACTACTTTGTTCCCAATAAGAAATATCTTAAAGAACTCATCATATGTCTGTGTGAATACATTTTTCTGCTCAACTCATGATTCATAATCTCACGACATCACTGGCTGCTCACCAACCAGCTTTTATCGTCGCCTATAAACCTGTCGGCCAGAGTACAACGGTCACAGAACGTCAGTCTGCAGATTGTGGACGTAAAATGTTCTTGCTGGTAACGAGTGGCGAGCATTTTAGGGGCTTTTCTAGACCGGTTACACCGTTCTGCAGCCACTGTGACTAATCTAACCCCTGCCATTTAACAAGCTGTTATTCTTACCCGAAACGCTCCATCCAGACATGCATTATGTTGATTAATTATGTCTTTCTTGGGTGTGCGTCTGATTGCATTTGTCCGTTCTGTGATTTTTATTAATCATTGACCTTCACAGCTCCCCCCCCGAGTGCCGTCTCTGTATGGCTGTAAGACTAACACACCTCTGTCTGGTTGGCTGCGGGTGCACACATGTGGGTGACGGTAGTGCTGAGTGTTAGTTTCTGTCTCTCAGATGGCTGTGAGGGTCAGTCCCTGCTGGCGGTGTCTCAGAGCGGCCTCTCCTTGTCACTCGCCTCCCTCTTCTCAGGTATCTACTGGCCGCAACTCGCTGGAGGCAGCTTCACGCAAACGCTTTGCAGAGAGGAAGCTGCTGGCTCTGCTCCAAACCGGGAAACGCCTCCTTGATTCTTTGCGGCTGCGTCGGATTTGTTGCGAAGAGTAAATTTCTAGCACTAGGAGATGACAATTGGCAGCGGCTTGGAGAAGTATTCACACCTCCTCAACGTTTACATGTTGAAACCACAAATTTCTATGTATGTAATGAGATTTATTGCGACAGGACCGTAATGGTGCACTGAAATGAAAGCGCTGTATAGTTTTAAATTAAAAAGAAATCTGAGAAGTGTGACACATCAACAGTTTGTACAACAATCTCTTGATTCAGTGCCAGCTGTAAATCTTTTCGGGTGTGTCCTTTAATAGGTTTGCACACCTAAACTGCAGCTCAGTCCGGTTTGAATGGCATCTGCGGACACCAGTTTTCAAGTCCGACCACAGTTTCTTAAATGCATATCAGTTTTAACATGGTGTACTCTGACCTGAACTATAATGGCGTAGCTCTGTGTGTCCGGGGGTGGAGCTTTACCTCCAGGACAAGTCTTCCAGGATGGACTGCAATCATCTTCCTGTCAGCTCAGACCAGCTTTTCTGCCCCTGCTTAAGAAAAAGCTCTCCCACAGCATGATGCTGCCCCCCCCCCCCCCCCCACTATGTTTTTGCTTTGGGAATAGTGTCCAGGGTGCTGTGATGTGTTGGTTATCCGACCCTACACCCCATAAGATCCCAGCCATGACCAGGACACCTTCTTTCATGTTAGCCGTGCGCCTGCCACACTTTTCAGATTTTTACTTGTTTGGAAGATCAAAAACTTTGTGTGCACTACTTTTTATTTTTCATGAAATATATGAAAGTTTGTGGTGGTAACATAAAAAATTAAATACATTGCCCATTAAAGGCACAATAAATTCACCATAAAACATGTTTTTTAAAATATGTTTTAATTTTAATCAAAATATTAGGATTTCTGCCTACCTTGGCTTGTAATTTATGTGGTAGTTGTATATAACTTACTCCTTGGAGGTACCATTAAAGTAGAGAAATTGCGATATATTTAGGTAATGGGCAAATTTTAAACATCTGCAATGTTCAGACCTTCAAAATTATGAGAGAAGGACCTATTTTTTCCTTCTAAAACAGCCAATTTTTTTTTATCATTGACTGATTGAGATTGTTTGCTGCATAATTTGGATAAAAGTTTTATTTTCTGAGTAAATTACCCAGTATCAAGTTAAATAAAAATCCTGCTCCAGCCCTTTAGTTTGGAGTTGAGCCGTCTGCCTCCTGATCTGAGTTGAACTGTGTGCTTGGCTGTTTTTTTTTTTGTTTTGTTTTTGTTTTTGTCGCTGCTTGTTGCCGTGCTTCAAGGCTTTGGTGGTGCAGGAAGACCAACGTGCTCGTGCCTGTTCGGCTTAAAGCGGCCTTTAGGAGGAGATGAGGGAAACGAATGGCGTCGTGCTGTAATTGCAGCTTCATCCATGATCACAATCCATCCACTTCATTATTTCTCATGTTTTGTAGTAACGAGGTGCATCTTATTTGTGTCTCATATACATGTTGCTGCACATTTTGTTCCCCTTTTTTTGCGTAAAGTAAAATTGTGCCTGCTAGGGACTGTTTCACTAACTAGTGTTGTTTTACACTAAAATAGCCGTAATATCGGATGTTGCCAGTAATAAAGAAAACAAAGATACAATAATTTTCTGCTGCATTTAACGTACAGTATCTTGTCCAAGCAGGAAACATTAATCCCTAACCTAAATGAGACGGATTCCTCCGATAGTCTCTTAACCCCCCTAACCCCGCTATGATTGCGCCTCACTCCTCTTTGTGCCACAGATTGAAATCAACATCTATTAAATTTCAGCCACCCATCTGCCTGAACAATCAGGCCAAACGGAGCCGGCCTCTTACACCAATTCAGTCAAATCAGACTCTTTGTCGAAAGATGTCGATGTTTTGTTCTGCAGAGCTCTTTATGCTCCTAAAAATCCTTTTTTTTTTTTTTTATTGACTCGATTATAACCATGAAAGGCTCTGAGCGTAATCTGGGCTACGGGAGAACAAAATGAAACGTTGACCCTGCAATCAAAGAGAGAAACTGATATGAAAGAAATCCCTGCAGGCGGTCTCCTGTTCTGCCAAACCTGTTCTGCTCTCTTCCTTTCCTTCCTCTTTATGAAAATGTTAGATAACTCGGTGTAGAAAAATCTGTCAAGCTTGTGCTGCATGCTCCTTGCTGAGTTGTAGTTAAGATGCGCCTAAATTTAATGAGCAGGGAGATGTTTCTTTTTTTTTTTCTCCAGCAGATTTACAAAGTGAATTATCTTTAATTTTCTAATACCGTTGAATGCTCTTTTCTGTAGCAAATAGTACCGTTTTAATCCACGATGGGGAGATAATCCCCTCGCTTTTGCTTGTGCTTTTTGTCTCGCTTTACAATTATTTTACTGCCACTTGTAGTGTTTAAATCACAAAGGTACTTTAAATATTTTAGCATACAACACCCTCCACAATTGGTAGCACCTCTGTTAGAGATCTGGACGAGAGTTTTAGAATAAATGGTTGAAATGGAGACTCTGTTACCCCAGGATTTAACTCTTTAGATATTTTTATTTAGGCTCCCATGCGAGTGAAGGCGAGATAAACTGAGCTCCTTGTTGTTGTGTTAGCACTCCTGTGTTTTGCTCCGGCTGTAGATATAAGCAGGTTTAGACGAGGAGCTTTTTTATTTCTTGTAGCCATTTTCTGAATAGTGAAAATTGACACATTTATGGTAGTTGAGTGATATGCTCACTTGTCTTTCCCATTTTGAAGAGTGGCTAAGGCCCTCTTTGTCGCTTCATATTTATCCCGCAGGGAAACAGGAGGTCACTGTTTTTACTAATTTTGATCCATTAATTGCATAGGAATTGTTCAGCATTCCATTAACTGTGGCAGAAATCATTTGTGCAAAAACACTTTTGTTTTTGTTCACTATTTGAACATTATGCTGCAATAAAAGATGCATTTATTTTAAGGCCTTTTACAAATCTCTAGCAGCGGTGCACAAATGAGGTAGCTGGCCGGTTTCTCTCCCCCCCCCCTGTGATCCGTTCTCGCTGTCTCTCCTAGATGCAGATATAAAGCGCAGCGTAAGCTCCAGCGGCAGGTCTTTCCTGAGCTCAGAATCCATGTAAGTGACTTTTTTTTTGTGTGGAATACGTTGATTTTAAAACGGCATGATTTTTATTTTACCATTAAAATGTTGCAATAGGTCATGCTTTTTTTTCTATTTTTATTTTTTAAATCTGTTAATAATTGATATTTGCATTTATTTTTATTAACAGATACCTTTTTTTAAAAAACAAAATACATTTTAAAGTTTGCCGTAAGAAAACAAACAAAAAAAACAAACCGATTCTATCCACAAGAGGTGTTTTTAAGGAGCGTCTATTTTTACATTAGTTTTGCATTTTATCTGCACCGCTAACCAGACTAGGGGCGTTGTTCAGATTCTGCAGGAAACGGGTCATGTGAGTAAAACGGTGCCTCGTGTTTTTAAGACTCATGTTTTTTTTTTTGTCTTTTCCTGTTGCCTCCCCAGCTCTCCCTCCTTCCTCCAGTCTAACTCGGCTGAGTCGGTCGCCATGGGTTTGCTCCGGCAGTTTGAGGGCATGCAGCTTCCTGCAGCTTCAGAGCTGGAATGGCTGGTCCCAGAACACGACGCTCCTCAGAAGGTGCAACATCTCCTTGTCATGTGAACTAAAGCGTGATGATCCCCATGCCATATTTATTTATTTAGAAACTATAACATTTCATGGCAGTATTATGCAAACCTGTTGGCTAGAGCGCATCTAAACTTTTACCTTGTTGCCTACCAGCTGCTGCCTATTCCCGACTCTCTGCCCATCTCTCCCGATGACGGCGAGCACGCGGATATCTACAAGTTGAGGATCCGAGTCCGGGGCAACCTTGAGTGGGCGCCGCCGAGGCCGCAAATCATCTTCAACATCCATCCTGCCCCAAAGTCAGTGAATACAAGTTCTTCCTCACTTAAAAAAAAAAAAAGATGGTGTTGCCTCATTTTATTCCCACTATTGGTAGGATGAAAGAGTTAGGTTAGAGTTACCACATGGCTGAAGGAAAAAAAGCTTTACAGGAAATCTGTTAAGGAGGAACGTTGCTTAGCAGCATGCGATGCTTAATGTCATCAGAGATACCTGGTACCAAATAAAACGGGTCCACAGAAACATGGACAGCAACAGGAAAATATTTATAGCAAAATAACTTTTTTTTTTTACATTTCTGTCTGCCAGTTTAAATAAGTTCACAGGAACTGAAATAGTTTTATCCTACTTTTGTGACTAAATGTCAGTTTTGTTTGCCGTGTTTGTTTCCTGTCAGGAGGAAGATCATTGTTGCCAAGCAGAACTACCGCTGTGCTGGCTGTGGCACCAAGATTGACCCGGGTATGTCCTGCAGCCAGAAACACTAAATTCGGATATCTCATAAAAACAACACTCAAAATATATTTTTCCTAAACTTTCTGCTTTGAAATATGAAAAACTCCTTTTTTTTTTAGGAGCTGAGCAGAAAGTGCCAGGCAAAACCAACTTTACCCTTACTGTTATCAGCGTCTGACTTCTTTTTATAACCACTTTCTGACGCTGACAATAGCTAGCTGTTAGTTATCCAAAGAATTGTTGTTTGACCCGACTTTACTAATCGTAGACCGGCCGGTCACCGGTTTGAGCCAATCATTCTGAAAATCATCCAATTCCAGTAACCAGCCCAGAATTTCTTTTGTTTTCTTTTTAAAATTAAATTTCTGTTTAAATTTTTGCAGATGCAGGACTTAATTTTATAAAGTTTTTTTGACTTACTCTGTCAAACTACATCAGGGGTCTGCAACCTGTGGCTCTTTGGGCCTTCCACAGTGGCTCTTAATAACTTTGGCTACAAATTATATTTTTATTTTGGTATTTCAATGTATGTTTTTCTTGGAATAATTGCTTTTAATTTTCGCAATAGAATGACGCTAAAAGTGCCTATAATATTTAATTTTAAAACAATATTTTTTCATTATTTAGGAAACTATGATTTTTTTTTTTTACATGATTATCCACAAATATCAACATCCCATCCATCCTCTTTTTTTAAACCTCAAAATAGACATAAAAGGGTGTTTCTTTAACGATGACAACATGTTTCCTACATTAGATCTTTATCAAAAATTATAACGTGTCTTTTTTTTCAAAAGGCCAGGCAACATTTGCGGCTCTGAACGAGTTTAATTCAAGTGGACTGTAGGCAAAATGGCTTTTTAGACTGTAAAGGCTGCAGGCCCCTGAACTACACAGAACTTGGGGTCTTTTTTTTTTTTTTTGTTTAAGTCGGTCCTCACTCCTCCCCTTTTCTTTGCCCCCTGTCCTCCTGCCGTCCGCCCTCACCTCAGCCTACATCAAGCGCCTGCGTTACTGCGAGTACCTCGGCCGCTACTTCTGCCAGTGCTGCCACGAGAATGCCCAGGCGATCGTTCCCGGCCGAGTGCTCAGGAAGTGGGACTTCAGCAAGTACTACGTCAGCAACTTCGCCCGCGACCTGTTGAGCAAGATCGCCGGGGATCCTCTGTTCAACCCGAGTGACATCAACAGCAGCTTGTACAAGAAGATCAAATCCCTGGAGTCTGTCAGGGTGAGTTCAGGGCATCGCTTCCCGATGCGGCTGTTTACAAAGAGTTACGGGTGACATTTCCTCACTGCACAAACGCCCCGGGAGGAAAGATTATCACGTCCCCAAACTGCAAAATAACAATCTTGTGACCTGTTGCTGTTTGAGGGAGAATCTGGCATGAATAGAGACGTTCAGCCTTGATTAGGCACAGATAGCATGATGCTAATAAAGTCTCTCCCCTTCAGTAGCACCTAGTTTTACACGACTGCAGTAAGTAAAAAAAGAATGTTAGAAACAGCATTTTAATCTTTCACAGAGTTTGAAAAAAAAAAAAAATTCTCCCCAAAAGAACCACAACTAATGTCTTTTTATTTCCGGTTTAGGTTATTTGATTTATGCCCTTAATTAAATTGGTTCTGCAGCAGAACAACACATCCAGGTCGGCACACAAAGTTACACGTAATGACCCTGTGATTAAAAAAAAAAAACACTTGTAAAATAAAAGACCAGAACAGATTCAATAAATATGTTAGTAATATTATTAAACAGGTTAAAACGGCATTAAAGCATAATTTATACCATGTGGTTCAGTACACCTTCAGGCCACTAAACGGTCTGATTTTAGGGATTTCCTTACAGAGATGAATAGATTCAATAAAGGCTTGATGACGACAGTATACCTAGGAGCCAGACTTAACATTAACTTTCTTAAGTAGTTTTCTAGGCTTTCATCACATTTTTCAAAGTTAGTTGTTTTTATTTTTTAAAACTTTTCTTCTTTTAATTTTTTTTTCTTCGATTTCTGTCCAATCTAGATAATCTATTCTGTTTTAATGCAAGTTATAAATGGACAAGTAGAGAACACATTGTGAATCCTGCAGATTAGCTGCCATATCTTTAAGAAATTAGACCAAATGTTGCAAAAACCAGGCCAGACCCGAGAGATGCAGCGTCCTTCACTCGATTTTCAGGTAACACTTATTTGACCCGGGGCGTTGCCACAGCAACAAAGCGTTACGCCTCTCCTCCCCCCATTATGCTGCAGTGTCGTGTTCATTCTGCCCCGCCTGTGTGCTGTCAACATATTCACGCTTTTTAATCAGGAGTTATAAAGACGTCTGTGTCCGGTGTCGGCTTTACTTTACACGCTGCATCCTCACAGCTCAGAAAAGCCTCAGTGTGTCTTGTAACACAGTGCTGCAAGTTTCTGGTTTACAGTATTTTGTGAGATTTGTTGGTTAAGTCACAAATCTGAACCTTTGTTTTCTTTGTCAAATCTGAATATTTAAGAGCAGCAGCCTGAAGGAACAGGCGACACGTCTCTGTGGGAAAAAAATCCCTTTTAAAACGGATCCTTACCTTTTCTGCTTCCTCTGACACCTTTTGTGACGTCTCAAACGACTGAATTTGAGTCTTCCTCCTTCAGTAGCAGCTTCCACGCCGAAGAGTGTTGTGGTGCTTTCACTGGTTGGGGAAAAAAAGGTTGGATTTTTCCGTTTCCGACCAGTTAATCACTAATCAGGGCTGATGGAGCTGAAATCCTCTTGATTCTGCTCATCAGCTGATTAAAACAGTTTCCTCCATGTCTTCATGTAGCATTTATTGTTTCTCCGTTGCACATTCAAATAACTTCTCTCTTCCCTTCAGGTTTTAAGGGTGCAGCTGTTTCACATGAAAAACCTCTTCAAGACTTGTCGCTTTGCCAAAGAGTAAGCTGCCCAGTTTTCCATCAACCAAAGCGTCTGCGGGACGGCAGCAGCTCACGCGCTGCAGAATGTGACTGGTTTGCTTCTGTGCCGTCCTTTAGGGTGCTGGAGCAGTTCGACGGCCTGCCGGGCCACCTGACCGAGGACCTCCATCTCTTCTCGCTCAACGATCTCGCCGCTGTTCGCAACGGCGAACTGGGTCCTCGAATGAAAGAGCTGCTCAAGCTTGGTACCGTGCATGTAGCCAGCTGCGTGGTAAGATTTGTCCTCTTTTTAAGTGCATTTATCCCTTTATTGCATCGATTAATGTAGTAAAAAGAGACTAGTTGGCTATATGCAGGGAGGAACTTCTCCAAGTTGTTTTTAAATCAGGAAACATAATGATTTCTAACGGTATTCCCTTTCTTTTTTTGCTCTCTGTCTCCCGCAGCTCTGTCAGGCAAAGGGCTTCGTGTGCGAGTTCTGCAACAACGACAAAGACATCATCTTCCCCTTCCAGCTGAGCAAGTGCCAGCGCTGCGAAGGTGAGCCCTCCCCGAGAGCCCAGTTCGCCCGCATTTCCTTTCACCTAAACTGGAGAGACTGGAAGATCCCGACCCCCCGTAGGCTGGCCAAGGCCCTCTCCAGAGACAGGAAAGAAGGGGAGGGTGGGGAGGAGGGGTTAGAGCAGGAGGATGGAGAAAATGAAGAGGGGGGCGAGTCCAGGGATTCATCCGACGGAGGGGGAACGAGTCAGCCCTTGAGCTCTAGGAAGCCTGATGAGATAGTTGCCTGGATTACAGGAAACGAGGAGCAGCAGGAAGTGGCAGCGATATCTGACAGGGAGAGGAAGGAAGAGATCGAATGCAAGGGAAGTGAGGATGAACACGCACGATGGGAAAAAGGGGGTTTGTTGAAGGCTCTGCAAACAGACAGGGTGAAGCAAAGCGTCTCGAGGCGAGAGCGGAGTGATAATGAGACGTGCAGCAGCCTCGAGAGTTTGGATGAAGCGGGGCGAGTGGGGAAAGGGCCCGGCGTGAGGCCGGCGCTGAGAAGCCGAGTAAAGAGCTTCTCAAGAAGAGACGTCGAGGATGAAAGAGAAGCCGAATCGAAAGAGGAAGATGGAATTGAAGAGTGTATAAAAAGATCGCCGGTAAAAAGAAAAGAGGAAGAGAAAGCTCAGGCTGACGCCGGTGCAGATAAAGCTGGAAAATTCTCCCTTTTAAAACGAATGAAATCCCGTCAGCTGACGAGCGTCTTCTCCAAAAGCAAGGGAGAAGGGAGCGGTGAGAGTGACGGGAAGATTAACACCGAGGTGGGGAAGGAAGGAGCGCAGACTAAGTGGAGGAGTCGAAAAACCCGCAAAGCCAGGAGAGAGGCTAAAGGCAGGAGGAGGAGGGCGAGCGGAGGGGAGGATGGAGGGACGACGGAGGAGAAGAGGGAGAGCGACGATGTAGACGGTCGTTGTGAAGGGGCCGGAGGACAAGTAGATGCAGAGTGAAGCTGAGGTTTATTTCTGAATCTGGAAAGAGTAATTAAGGCTGTTCCACTAGAGGAGACTATTTCGTCAAGTCACTGCCAGGTTAAAGTACAGAAGGGGGACGAGAATTTGATGCATAATAATAAAAATGGACTCATGAGATTTATTTTTTTTAGCTATTTTAAAGGTTTTACATTTTACACATTTTATTATGCCTTTTTCAAAGTTCTTCTTTTTTTCCGTTGTTGCTTTCCTTTGCAAAGATTTTAAGGACAAGATAACACTATTATTCGCCTGTTTGATGCAAAGCCACGTCCCGCTGCATGCTTATATGGGGACCTTCAACCAAATCCCTTTCATTTCCTGACGTTTGGACCCATCTAACGGGGGTATTTCATTGAATCGGGGCATCCCTGCACTCGGTTGTTTATGCAACCTTTCAATGAATGTGCTATTTTTTTAATCCTTTAGAATATCAAGCTGTATTGTGGTGTGTTACGGGGCAGTAGGTGGAGCTGTAGGTTTGGAATTATGATTTTTGTTGTTGTTGTATTCTCAGCTATTTCAGACAGTCCTCTCTCTGCTGTTTCTCACTCTTAATCTTCTCGTGGTGTGCGGCCGTCTTTCCCCTTTTCTCCGCTTGCTGTTTTCTGAGAACCTGGCGTTACGGTGCTGGTGTCGGTTTGGCCTCCTGCAGGTGCACAGCTGGAGACGGGCAGACATCGGTCCGGATGGTGGTGGATATTTTAGGTTCGGCTCTAGGAGGCGTTGCTGTTGTATTTTCCTCTGTTTGACTTTGAGCTGCTGCCTCGTTTAGGAAAATAATGAATGCTGCTTGATGGTGTCGCAGAAGTCGTGCGTCACCCCTACCCTGTTTACAGTTTGTTTTTGTGTTTTTTAGCTGCTTTGGTCGTGAATTTCAGTTTTGGACACCTGCCGGAGTTGATTTGTGTCTGTGTTTTTCTGCCTGAGTCAGCGGAGGACCGTACAGACCGATCACGTGCTTTGTTCCCAGGTTGATTTGTTTTGTAAATGATTTTAATTTTCCGCTAGTTTAAGATTTGTTGATAAACACGTTTCGATTTGTTAGTTTGCTTTTCTGATTGTCGTCGAAGCGAGAGGTTTGTCGGAGACGCTTATTTATGCCTTGTGTGGTTGTGCCTTTTTATTTATATCTTCATTTGAACATGAAATAAACATGTTTTAAATTCCCTTTTGAGTTTTATTTCATGAATCCATCATTTTATACTTCAATCCATTTATAATTTGTCCCACATAATCACATGAAGGTCATATGAAATGAGATCTTGCACAGGCGGAAGCTGCCGCCGCCGCGGTGTTTACGGATGTCAGGGCGAGTCTGTGCAGGTTTTATGTTGGAGCTCTGGGAGTATGAGCTGCTTCCTCCCATCTGCCTCGCCGACTTTTACCTCCGTGCCTTTTATACTCCCCGTCTTCCCTCAGCTGTCCTTCTGATTGGCTGCTCTGCTTTTGCAGCCTACCTCATAGCCTGCAAACTGGTTAAACCTGTTTGCTGCAGGCACTCCGGGACCTGAATGTCTTTTTTTTATTTTATTTTATCGTAAATCACCCTCTCATTTGTGTTTTCCCCTCCTTCCACCCCTTTTCAGAGTGCCACGCCTGCTACCATCAGAGCTGCTTCCGGACGGGTAAAGGCTGCCCCCGGTGTCGGCGGCTGGCGGAGCGCCGGGAGAGGCTGGCGCGCAAAAACATGGAGGAGCAAGAAGACGAGGGAGGGGGGACCTAGCGCCGGCCACACGGGAACCTCAGGAAAGGACAGGAGCACAAATCGACGACGATTGTAGTCAAAGACCTTCTCCCCATCTTTCTATCGCCTTCCTCCCAGATCACCACTGAAAGCTGCTTCTGACCACGTCCACAACACGGAAGATAAGTTTAGAGATGAATATTTTCTATAAGCCCCTTCAAGATGTGCACTTTATTTCAACAATGCTTGAAAAGTATATTGACTCTTATGCAACGTTTGATTTAATTAATATCCGCAATATGGAAGAAAAATCTCTAATTAGACATTTCTGTAAGCCTGGATTTGAACGTTGTTTCTTAAAGCCAACAAGCCCACGACGCGTCCTTTTACTCCTCAAAAAAGCTAACTGTTGGGTTGAATCCTTTCCATCTAAAAACTACGTTTTAAGGTTATTATATTTGTCCAACTCTTGTCCTTTTACTACCAGCTTTCCTCAGCAGTGCTGAATCATTCCCGTACATATAGACCAGCTCTGTATGAGAGATCACACCTGCTGCCTTGCACAGCTACTTGATGCTAATAATTTTGCAGTTTTGTGTGCAACACGAGCCAAAGACCGTCTTTAAATGTCAGCACTTGTATTTCGTGATGTTTGTTGTGAAATCGAACTAATCTGTCCACAAAATAAGTATTTGCAGAGATGTTTTATTGAGCCTCAGGCTTCTCCCTCTTTAGAGATTCTGAAAAAATATTATTTTATTAGCGTATGAGATTTTTTTTTTTTTTTGACACCTGAAACAATTTTAGTTTTTAAGAATGACACTGGAAATGAAAAAAATACTCAATTTTTAGGACTTGACCAATAATTGTTTAATTATTTTTTTTTTTTTTCAGGTGCGGTTTTGTTTTAAGTTTAATAAGAAAACATTTACCTCAATGCTTTCTATTTTTGTGATGCTTATTTTTCATATTTTATGCTTTTTGTTGTTGTTTTTTAAGACACTTTGTGACCAATGAACATGTAATGGAAAAGATGGCGGAGCTTCACGGCAGAGCTGAATTTGCAGGAGCAAGATTCCCAGTCGGTGTTGCAAATATTATCAGTGAAACTGCAAATGATCGGCCGTCGTGCTGCTCGGTGTGTGTGTGTGTGTGTGTGTGTGTGTGTGTGTGTGTGTGTGTGTGTGTGGTGACTAGAGTGGGCTTAATGCGAGTGCTTGTGTGCATATCTACCTGCTGTTCCTGCAGGTTTCTATTGTTGAGCTTTTGGGTTAACCGTGTGTTTGGTTCATTGCACTGATCCTGTGTGTTTTGCTGGGATGGCGATGGTGGAGTCAGGTTTGGTTGTTATCCTTCTCATGTAATTTGTTCTTAGGAACATTAACTCTTAGCTTGAATTGGTTCTGACTTTGTAATGACGCCATCTGAGCAGTTTCTGCCTGATGCTCTTTTATTTAACTCACAACGTTAAGTCAAACTCTTCATACTTGAGCATTCATTTAAATGTCTTAGCAAATTAGCTTCTTGCATTAGAGATATCAAGAGATTTAAAATGGTCACATTCATGTTGATTGGGGGTTATGTGACTCCCTTTTCAGGTAACTCCATGTGTTGTCTAAAGAAAATAAGAGATTAGATGATTTTATGTTTTCATTAACTAATAGGTTTTCAGTTGTATCTCTCGTGGACCAGTATAAATTACAAGAAATTTATGTTGTGCCAATTTTTTTTAAGGTTTCAAGCTAAATTGCTAATTCATAGTCATGTTGTGTTAAATAAAAAAATCAAAAGTCTGAAAAAAAACAAATACAAAGTCCTAATTTAATAACTTGCACCCTTATTTCGTTGCCATTTCGGTGTAATCTTAACACAGATCTTTAATTACCAGATAGTTACTGTTCTTTCTAGGCTCTTTGATATGAACCCATTGCATATTTAGGCACTTGAATTTTCTGCTTTTTCCTAAAGAAACGTTGAAGTCTTCAGTTTCAAGCTTTTGAACAAAGTAACCGCCCAGCTCCTCTGATCAGCTTTGTCTCGGACCTGCCTTTATTGTTGAGGAGTGAAGAGGTTTAAAGTGCACTACAGATTTAAAATGTTTATTATTAAAAATGTTTGTTGTTATTCTAAATCCTGATTTGCTTTGAATCTGTAATTATGTTCACAATAAATGACTGGCAAGACTGTTAAACGCTGGAGTCACTGAGTGTTCTTTGGGAAGTTTGAAGGGCTTAAAATTAATTTATGCTTGGGTTACGTTTTTCTCTGCGTTGCTCCAGTTCTTAAAGCTTTAACTGATGTCTTTAGATGCTTTTTTTTGTATAGAAAACCAGCGTAAAGAACAAGAGTTGAACTTTAGACAGGAAATAGCATCTATGTCAGACTATACTTTCTTTTTTGTTCTGACTAAAGTACTCTAGTCTGATTTAATATTAAAATGATTTATTTTTTCTTTTAATGCAGAGTTTCTGTAATGGTGTGATGGACAGCCACGTTCCACTTAGCATAAAGTCTGCCCTGGCTGATGTACAGTAGTAGGCAGATACATTTTGTGGACAGTTGTGCCACCTAGCGGTGGAAACGTGACTTTAAAACAGTGGTCTCAATAAAGTCCAGTCCTCGATGGCAGGTGTCCTTCAACTTTTAGATGCGTTTCTGCTTCAGCGCGCCTGACTGCAATATGAGCTCATTAGCAGAGCTTGGGGACACATCTAAAAGGACACCAGCCCTCGAAGATTTGAGTTTGAGACCACTGCTTTAAAATGTACTTCATTAATATAATTTGTAACAAACGTAAACCAATACATTTCAAACATGTTTTTAAAAGGGGTTTCAACAGTTTTTACTCTGCCAATTCAAGCATCAAAATAATACGTCAGATTATCCTCTTCTGTGTGTTAGCAGAAGAAAGTTGAGAATACATCTATAAAATTACAAGCTAAAAATATTGTATTTTTAAAAGAAATGCAGCCTTCCCCCTGCGTTGAAATGAGGAATATTAAAGTTCTACTTTGGTATCGGTTTCACAAATAAGGAAATACTAAATCTTTTAGCATATCAGCAACAATTTGCCCGGAGGAGCTCTAAAAGGTCAACAATGGAAAATCTTAACTTTTCTATGAAACATGTATTTTCTTAAATGCTTCAAATGTACCACAGTTGTTCCTGTAAATTCAGGATAGCCCACCAAATGTATCTGGGATAAATTATTTCTGTGTGAAAGTAGGTGATAACATTCTCGCCAAACGACCACAGGCGATGAAGATTAGTAAAATATTTAGTAACACCACTGACTGCAGGAAACCCCTAAGGATGTGTATTTAGACCTCTGTACTTTAAAATGCGACTTCACTACTGGACACCAGAACACTGCAGCCTCTTCTGATGTTTGCGTATTACAAATCTGTGTGGTGTCTCTGCTTCCTTCACTATTACTATGCATTCACTTTGTAATGCATAATAAAATGCATCACCTAGTGCCAAATGTTGCTTTTTGTAGCAACTGGAACAGCAGTTATACAACCATTAGCAGATCCAAGGTTTTATAGTTGGACAATTTTCTTTTGTCGAAATATTTTAAGGCTGAAGACAATTAATTCAAGTATGTTATTAGCTAGTTAGAAAAACAAAAGTGCCACAGCTGTTGTAAAATTCTCTTCTAATTCCTACCACTTATAAGGTTTCAATTTCACTTTCATTTTTCAGCTAAGTTAATCAGTAACTACATCAGTTCATTACTTAATTTTTATGAAAAACTAATAAACATTTTCCTAATAAAGAATATTTTTATTGTACTGAATTACAAACAGTGCTCCAATATACATTTATAGGTTAAAAACAGAGGAAAATGAACCAGAATATAAGAGATAATTTATTATTTCACATAAATTCCTATGAATGTTTTTGTCACTATGCAGAAAATCATTAAACTCTTTTGTAAAGTTTTTCCACATAGAAGCGTTGATAGAATCTACACGAAAAGCTGCTGAATAACATCCAACTGTATTAAAAATAAGTTTATCTGTTTTAATTTGGTTTTATAGAGATAAACCAAATTAATTCAAAACAACTGTGAAATTCTGAGTGTTTTTACCCCTTCAAACCTAAACTATGCAGCATACGAGTTATTCCAGATCCAGATACCTGAGATGGTGATGAAGCTCGCAGCAATGAAGAGGATGTACAAGTAGAACAGCAGACGGTCAATAACAGCTCCAATCATTTGCCATTCCTCGGCAGTGTTTGACCCCTGGAAGTGTTTGTCCACCTGACGACGGATGGCTGTGAGATCTCTGCTCAGCTTCCTCAGTTCCTCAAGAGCCGGCTCTGGAGGGGCAGCAGGTTGGGTGGGGGACTTCATTGGATGTTTATCTTCTGAGATACTCTGATTTCCTGTGATGGTTATGGGGCTCATATGTGTGGTTGAATCTGAGGAGACATGGTTTCTGATACTTCAACATCGTCTTTGACAGCTTTGTGGCTGAAATGTGAAAGCCCTAAAAGGCAAATAAATGTTTTTTTTCCTAAGGGACCATTTTTAAAGTCTGACCATAAAACATATCCACAGGTAAACAAAAGTTTTTAAACTTTTCGTTCTGGAATAAAAACAAGTGTCTTATGATTTTTTTTTGCCTGAAACAAAAAAATATTCTTTGTCTTTTGGATTAAAGTCTGTCTGGCTTTTTAATACATGTTTCTGCCACAAGAGGTGCTAGAGTAAACAGACTAGAACTGATTTACTGCTGGTCCACAGAATTGAATAGCCAAAGATTCCTGCGAACCATTGTCTCAAGTTCTGAATAAAGGCAAAAGGTGTGGCTCAAAACTTTGGATATATACTTTTCTTTACTCACTGGAAGTGCTTCAATGGAAGCGCATAGCATTCACCAAAAGAGAAAAAAAAGTAGACACCATATCTCATTATGACAAGATCAGGATCTCATAACAATGAGATAAGATGTCATAATTACAAGATCTCGCAATTATGAGAAAAGATCTTGATAGGATGAGAAAATATTTTGTTATATAAAAGATCAGGATCACATAATTATAAGACAATATGTCAAAATTATGAGAAATGCTAAGGAAAGCCATCGCTGACCTAGGCCTACATTATAGAAAAATGGACAATGACTGCTCTATTGTCTCTGATGAGACACTGGGAAATATTGAGGAAATATTGAATCGGGGTCATTTCCACGGACTGCTTTTGTGAAGGACAGGTCATCCAAAATGGGGACATCTGTTCACTCTCTTGAGTTTGGCTTAAAGCTCCACCACCATCTGGTGGTGCGCTAAATGAATTACAAATGACGTTGCCGTTAAGCGTGTAATAACTACTACAGAAGTCACGGAGTGTCATAAATGTGACAATGTAAACATGTCCTCAATGTATTTGGTACAAAGCTGCTACTAAAAGCTAATAGCTACGATTATCGTGTGAAATGGTTTTAGGCACTGTTGCAAAGTCCGCTTGTAAATGCTATAAGTTGCGTTTTTTTGGGGTCGTTTCTGAACGTGTGGCGCGTATTTGGGGTCTAATATAAGCCACTATAAACCCGAGTAAACACACAATGTATTATGTACTGGACTTACTGCATCGCATGGTTTTTTTTATGGTGTTTAGAAAAATAAACTTTTAGTCTCACTTAAAAAATAGGTACTTCATGAAAACATCTGAATAAGTTTGAAAGATAAAGTTCTGGAGTAGTTTAATTTTGTAGCACATTTCCAATTAACTATAAAGGTCAGTATTCCCATGCTTGAAACAGACTGATAATTTAAACCCCAAGTAGGTAGAATAATTAAGAAAAAGGATAAGGACCATCTTCATGTCAGTAGCCTTTGACTGGTGTTTTTATGTATGAGAAGTTAGCTGTGGGCGATGTTGCAGCTATCTACGTTACATAACACCCACTATTAAAATCTTGAAAAAACTTGAGATTCTATTTGAGAGCATTTTTTTAGGTAACTTGTATTTAATCTATCACTTATGAGTTCAAATTCTAAACCTCTAACCATCCAGTAGGACGTTAGCCACATTTTGTGTTTCTTACAGCAAGGTTCTTTACCTTTGTGAGATGGGTTGATGTAGACTGTAACTCTGTTGCTCTTCTTCTTTGGAGGCATACATACGGCCACTGCGAGATAACGCAACACCAGCACGCTGAGCCAGTGAGGCACGGCGCTGTACTGGCTGGAGCTGAACTGGATGTTTGTGATGAAGACGGTCTCTAGAAGACTGGTCACCATCAGAGCCAGGCTGATGGAGAAGAACACATCTGGAGGAAACATCACAGCAATTAAATCTGACCTGAGTTGTTAAATCCGACTTTATTAGTCACTGAGGAGGAGGTTGTGGGTTAAATATCATATTTTGCTGGAGGATATAAATCACACGACTCCCTGTATATCGGTATTCATCTACATCTAAGTCAGAATCTTGATCAGGAAACACTGTTTAGATTACAACCAGACTAACCTGCTGTCCTTGTGTAGAGAAGTCGGCAGGTTGTCTTGATTTTAGAGGTGTGTCTTTCACACGCAATGCCCAAGTAAACAAAGTCACTGACTCATTTCTGCTTAGACCAGGACTTCCTTGTAAGTTCCAGTGTTTGTAAGTGTTTGTAATGTAATAAACATGTGAGGCCTGTGCTAACATTGCTGTGGAAGCAGTGTGTCTTTCAGTAGAAACATGGATGAATGGATGATGACAGTAAGGCAACTCCTACTCATCTGACTGGATGAGAAACTACAACTGAAGAAACTGATGATTCTGATGTTTAACTTGCTGTTTCGTATCTGTTTACGATTGTTTTTAACCTGCATGGACTTGATTGCGCCTGTTTATTCACTTTCACCTCCTCACTGGGGTTTACCAATACCCTTGCTGGCATTCTGCAATCTGCATATACTTTTCTCTGCTTCTGTTCAATTTCTAACTGTTAAAGTAATTTAACTGAACTGTATGCAGAATCAACGACACAACAAATCTAAGGTGTCTCTTACTGATCAGAGGTGTCTGGTCTCCTGTGATCGGCAGTAAGTCGTTCATGATGAGCAGGAACACTGTGTAGCCGAGGATCAGGGTCATCTTGAAAGACGATCTGTCCACACTCTGAGGAGGCAGCAGGAAGCTGACGAGATCTACAGCGACGAGGAAGCAGCTAGGGACCAGGAGGTTCACCACATAAAGGGTTGGTCTGCGGCGCAGGATCAGCTGCGGATGACACACCACCAAACTCTATACTTTACTGTACCATGCCATACCACACTATACTGTGATGTACTGTACTGTACCATACAATACTATATTATACTGCACTGTACCATACCATACTACACTATACTGTACTGTACTATCCTGTACTGTACCACACAATGCTTTACTGTAAAACACTATACTGTACCACATTATACTGTATTTTGCTGCACTACATTGTACCTCACTGTACTATACTACACTATACAATACCAAACTATACTATACTGTGCTGTACTGCACTATACTGTACCCCTACTATTCAACTCAATTTAATTCAATTCAATTCAAAAATACTTTGTTAATCCCTAAGGGAAATTAGATAAATATTATACCATACAGTACTATACTGTACTTACTATACCATACCACATTATACCATGCTATACTGTACCATACCCCTTATTTACCCTACCAGACCATGCAACACTAAATTATACTTTACTTCCCCATACTGTACTGTACTTTACAATACCAAACCAAACCAAAGTATATACTATACTATACTATACTATACTATACTATACTATACTATACTATACTATACTATACTATACGGTGTTATAATCTGCTAACTATGTTTAAGTCTTTCATGCATTTACTATGCTACTGATACATCATAATTTCTACCTCTAAAGGTAGCCTTGATCAGCAGGAAAATACATCTGTTAAACAGCTGATTAGCCACAACAAACCATGGCTTCAGACCAGTGGTTCTTACAGTGGTTAGTAGCTTTATGAAAATTGCAGAAGAAATACAATTGCTGTCATTTCTCAATCAGCAAAGCAGCTTGCAGACATCAGGGGATGGGCTAAACAAAGACTATGAACGTCTTACATATTTACGCTAATGCTTGACATCCTCAGGATTGTAATGGTTTTATTCATACTAAAGCAGTCGCAGTGAATTACAGGGTATGATATTAGGTCTTGGTCCGGTAAATTGCCGGGTCAGTTTTACCTGGTAAATCCGTTCTGGCTTTATTCACACAAAACCATGACCCAGTACATTACCAGTAAATTACTGGGTAAGGTTATACGTGTGAAAGGGGTTTTATACTAGGGCCGGACAATAATTCAGTAACAATGTATATCAATCCATATGTACTTAGAAACTTTTTTGGAGTTTCATGCCTATGGTATGTGATAGAAAAGAAATTTTCAAATAAAAAGTTCAATAAAAGAACAGATTCCTTCCTTTTGCATTGTAGCCTGTTGTGTAGGTTAATACTAGTCATTACATCCTCCCAACCAATCACAAACCAGACCCAGGAATGCTCCGCCCCCTTCAAAGAGTTCAGAGAGCATATGTTTTATTTATTTATTTATTTATTTTTAAACATGCAGTTCATTCAATTCAGTGTTCTTTATCTAAAAATAGGTCAACAAGCAACAGCATAAAATGGCCCAGGCTGCACCTGAAATATATGTTTTGAATTCTTTATTGCTATTGATCAATATTATTTCTATTTTATTAATATGCTTTTTTCTACCTCGCCCAGTCCTACTTTATGTATTGCTATAGTTTGCTTTAATTCTAGATATAAATATTTGTTGTGATATAAAAAAAAACAACATAACTACAGTTTTTATTGATTGCTTTGATGCAGCAGTCAACTCAAAACCCACATTTTTCAAAACAGTTAACGCAGAGGCCTAAACAGTGGCAACAATGGTCAAAATTACACATTTTGTTTGCAAAAGGCTCCAACTCTGCCAAAACATTTAAAATATGAACCAAAAGCAAATTTTGCCATCAAACAACATAACCTGCACACAAATGTTTGAGCCCTTCCAATCATTCATTACACAAGGGGCAACAAAATACAAAATACCACACTCAATGTGAATCAGTGTAGCATTGCTGGTCATTGTAGCCAAAGACTGTACGCAGCTTACATGGCAGTGTCATTTGTAATCAAATTTGCCTTCTTGCAAAAAAAGGATCCAGAATCAGATATGCTGTGATCCAAATTTTATTGATTATTCATTCTTTTTTTCATATTGTGGCTACAAATTAAATATTCCAACAGAAGATACTAGAGCTGTCTGTCTCTTCTAGTCTCTTCTCTCTTGACGAATACGCCACATGGCCTCATCTTCATCACACTCAATATTTTCCCTTGTGATGCACATAGGGAAAAATCTTCTTGCATGCCTGATCCATCCTTGACATGCCTCTAAATCTATATCTTGTCATTGCATTGAGCAAGGGCATCTGCTCATAGGGGCGGTAATCATATACCTTCCATCTCCATGCACTGAAGAATTCCTCTATAAGAATTGATACAGATATATCTGCATATACTGTATAGCAACATTACCTGTTCTCCAGTCGAAAACAATGGATGCAACCTTGATTCTATTGAGAACAGGTTGGACTCTTTGTCCAGCCTCTCCAAGTGAAAGGCCATGATTTACCACATGATCAATCATAGTTGCCTGAATTTCATCTGTAACTTGAACCCTTCCAGCTACACCTCCACCTCGCACACGGATTCCTCTTCCACGGACTCCTCTTCCCCTGAGCCATGTATCTCTTACTCTGACTCTCATCTGCCTTAGACCATCCATGCTTGCAAAGAACAACACACAGCATGGCACCTTTTAAGGCCTGCAGAATGATTGCAAATTGAAAAGTTGTGTAAAGAAGTGTCAATCAGGTGTTTCAGCGATTTCATTCCGATCAAGAAGTTTCTAAAAGCTTGGATAGTATGGTTTCTGTTTGGCTACCACAGCTAAAGCAATGGAGTTTGGAGTGCTTGAATGACATCTGCGTTAACTGTTTTGCAAAAGGGCGGAGAAAATGTGTCAAACCAACGAGAAAGGGTTAACTCATTTGCAAGAGGTGTCTTTTGCTCTGCTGAGATGGTGATAATGAAAACTGAGACGTTGCCAGTTTCTTCAAACAGGTCAAAGCAATCAATAAAAACTGTAAATGCAATAATCCAGTTGTCACTGTTTTATTTAAACAGCACTGTGGCTGCAGTTTTGATTTGCACACATTTTCACCGACAAATTAACTTATATACTAAAAACATGATAATGAAAAAAATCCAACTTACTTCATATTTGATCTGAGAGTAGCGTCCTACGTCTAAATCCAGTTGGGAGCGAACCACATGTACGCTGGAGAGCTCCCACTCCCCGTTTGTCTCCAGCACATCTTTGGACTCACTGAGAATCTGCTCCGGTGTCATGGCAGAAAACATCCGTATTTCCGAAGCTTCAGCAACAAACATTTTTCACTGTTTAGTAGTCAACAGCTGATAAAAGCAAAGCTTTTTATTACTGTGACCATATACTGTAAACATACAATGTTTCATCAGTAAAAAAAAAAAGATGAAATTGTTTTAGGAGCTATAATTATAAATTAGAAACACAGCACACATCAAAAATGAGATGTCTGTGACAGAAATGTTGGGTATTGGTCTCACCAAAGTGCAAATATGATCCAAACGTCAGTGAGCAATTTTGAACATCAAAGGGAAAGTTGTAGATTTCTAACATGCAGGAGCTGACAACTCTAACTGGCTTATCGTCAAAAACATGACCTGTGTTGTACAGGTAAACGTAAGGAGTCTGAGGAGATTTATTCTCGTCCATGCTGAAACGAAAATGAAAAGAAAGACAAAATTATGTCTGATTGTAATTGTTGTTTGGATACCACAACAGTTTTTATTGTTAAATTTCTTCCCTGACAATATTAAATTGTAGTGGAGTTGTAAGTTTTAAGTTGTAAAAAATTCCTGTTTAATGTTTAATACTAAAATTTTTACCAGAAATTCCAGCAAAGAATAAAAACGGTTTAGACTTACAACTCAGCGATGTGGACATCTGGAAGCCAAAGCATTTCCCGCGGCAAAGAGACTTTTTCAGCTCCACATTCCTCCTCGTCCCAGCTGAGTCCTGCTATATCCCACTCCTACGAAGAAACAAACAACCCGCCTGCTCAGCAGATGAATAACATTTAAAAGAAGTTATTCTCCCAAATCAACATATGAAGAAACATTTTTTTTAACTGTTATTTTATTTAGAAAAGACAATGCAGACTTTGTAAAACTAAATCTGTTTCATCATTCCAAAAACAAGGCCGTATTTACCTACCATGGACTGACGTTGCATCTCACACACACACACACACACACACACACACACACACACACACACACACACACACACACACACACACACACACACACACACACACACACACACACACACACACACACACACACACACTGTATAAGCATCAATTTAAGCCTGGTAAAAAGCTCATTATTCTCTTACCAGGACTTGCCATAGGAAAGTTGTCAATGTTTGAGCTTTTTCATCCTGCAAAGAAACGTCTTTTTTTAAATGACTGTAAGATGAATATGAATTGAAATATAACCACTGTTAAGTGCCATTGAATGTGTGCAGAAAGGTCATTTAATCATCAGCTCTAAAATAGGTATATAATAGGAAGTCATTATTATTTCTCTGTCATCACGTGCAGAAAAGTTAACAACTTGACGTGATGAACTGTCCGCATGCCACCACATGCTCCCTTCATATATATATATATATATATATATATATATATATATATATATATATGAAGGGAGCATGAAGGGAGCAATTATGTATGAATCTTCTAGACTCACCACTCCTAAAATCCCAACCACAGTAATGCTGATATTTATGCGTAGCGGGTCTGAAAACTTTGAGACCGGGCGGATCAGCTTCTTAGAAGATAAATAGTTTTCAAGCCCCTTAAACAGGGAGTCAGGGGTTGGACTGGTGCAGTTCAAAACTGCCACACAACCTTCGAAACAGAGACATAAAAAGCAAAACAGAATTTACTCCAAATACAGACCAGCACAGCACCAGATCATCCGCTGAGTACAGACTAAAGAAATCGTGTGATGAAAGCCTGAAGCTGTCATCACTATTCAAAAACAAAAAAAAGCTTGTCAAGAGTCTATGATTCAATTCATTATACATTTATTATATTTTTTTGTATTTGAAATAATGAATTTTATTTTCACCTCCATTATAATTAGGACACAATAAGTCAAGACTTAATTAAAATCCAAAATAGCACAAATGTCTTAGAAAAAACATCCATTGAAATATTTTTGTCTTACCATTAAAGAAAGTGAAAAAGATGACCATCAGCACCAAGGGTTTGATGTGTGAAACTGTCATACTTTTTTACACCAAGTTCCTTAGATTGTGATAGAAGTAAGTCTTAAGTCTAGCTCATCGAATCGTGCCTCTGCTGTTATGATTTCATCCGTAACTATTACCTCCTCCAGCAGCTAATATTGACTTTTCAATTTGAGACACCGGTGCGTGACTCGAGCACTTTAATGCTTCTGTGGCTGTGTGGCGAGATCTTATGTTAGTGTTTGCATAAAGATAGTGTTTGGATTTACAACTGGTTCTCCAATCCTTGTGTGATATGAATTAACCACAAGCCAACTCAAGATGGGCACTCCACAATACAAAGTCCTCCATTGCAGCTTTTACCTAATATGGTATTTAGGTAAAAGCTGTAATGCACATATGAAAAAAATACAACAACAAAACCCCCAGCATCGCTGTAGCTTTGACTTTATTAGATCTCATCATGCATTTTTAATTCAATCATGTCAAGCTGTTGCAAAAGATGATATTTATTATGCCATTAATCTATGACATATTTAGTCAAACTGTTGCCAGTATTTCTGTAAGATGATTTACATATAAACATGTTTGCTAAAATATTGACGATACATATGGATAAAGAAAAGAAGGGGCAACGGGTTCACTGTAGATCAGAACTTTGACAAAAAACTTTAGATAGTTGATTTTGGAGAACAAACGTGAAAAACACACAAAAGGAGATTCATGGGACTAATGTGTGGTTAATCCATAAATCATTTTCTATAACTGCTGCACCCTACTTATTTTCAATTTAAATTGGCAGTTATTTATGTATATTCTTACTAAGCAAGCCATAAAAATGATAAAACATTTCACAAAGTTTTGGCTGTTCTTTTGCAAGCAAAGGACACAGATAAACAGCTTAAGTGAGCTTTCAGTTCTTTTCCACATATTAACCTCGTCCAGTTAAGTCTGGTTGATCCAGATGCACCACATCGTGATGATGACCATGGCGTAGCAGCTGATCAGAAACAGGTAGATGCGGAAGAGCAGGAAGTCGAGGACGTATCCCACGTGACACCACTGGTCCAGCAGCTGGTTTTCCTTCTGCAGAGACAGAAGATGAGCACGGAGGTCCTTCAGGTACTGACAGATCAGCTGCAGCTCAGGGAGAGAAACTGCACCTATAATAAAGGAGAGAAGCTATTCAGGGTACCATTATATAATTGTTTCTTTATCAAGAAAATTAGCAATTACAATCATGTGAAAATTTACGACATCCCATTTAAAATTCACTTCTTACAAAGTACTGTAAATATATTACTGTAATTTACCATCTTTGCTGAAATTATGGTAATTTAATATTTAATAACAGGTAAACACCAGAAAATAGTTTTTTTGGAGCAATTATCCATCCAACCATTTTCTATACCCACTTATCCGTACACAATCGTGGGAGGCAAGTGCCTATCTCCAGCGGTCACACTAGACAGGTCACCAGTCTGTAACAGGGCTCAACAAAATGTGTCAAAATAGTGTCTTTTTTAAAATGAAGAAAAAACTGACACTCCTTACCCTCCTATAAAACTACACTTAACTTAGACTTACTTCTTGTGACTGAAATAGTAACATCTACTGGTCTCTGTAGTTGCTCTGAGGAGAAATTTCCCCTCTCCTCACTTTTAAATACCGCTCAAATATTCAATTCAGTTTATTTGTGTAGTGCCATTTTACAACAGCTGTCATCTCAAGCCACTTTACAAAGTCAAATTCAATCAAATCGTTCAGACTGATTGATTAAAAAAGTTTTATATCCAAGGAAACCCAGCAGATTGCATCGAGTCTTAACAAGCAGTCACACTTCCTTAAAGTGTAGAGCCACAGTGGACTATCGGCTGCATTGTCATTAGCTTTGCAGCAATCCTTCATACTAAGCATGCATGTAGTGACAGTGGAGAGGAAAACTCCCCTTTAACAGGAAGAAACCTCCAGAAGAACCAGGCTCAGCGTGAACAGCCATCTGCCTCGACCAAATTTGTGAGATATCTGAGGGGTCCGTGCATGTTCCCCCTGAGGTTTTCAGTCAGCCCACATAAACCCAATATGATATCAAGAAGGTTTTTACTCTGTCCAGGTTTTCAATCTCTTAATTCTCAGCCAGTTCTAGGTGGATTTACTGGTATGTTTTGGATTACTGTCATGTTGCAGGATCTGGTTTTGCCTCAAGTTAATCTTTTTCACAGATCGTTTCATTTTTCACCAAACAACCTCTGATACATGGTGAGATTCTATGATGGTCAGCTGACTGGGTCCTTCTACAGCACAGCATCCACAAACAGCTTTAAGTTTTTTTTATGTTCTTTTCCTGGAAGACTGTATTTGGTTCATGCCAAACAAGTCGTTCTGGAGTTTTAAGGTTTTTGAAGACTGCTGTTAGCATCTAGCGTTTTGCTTTCATGGTAAACTTGCTTGGATTGCCAGACCTGGCCACGTTGGTTCACTTCAAGGCTGATCTCTGTACTGGCTGATTACAAATAGTTTTTTTTAAAAATTCGTTACTGGCTACTCAAATCTTCTTTCTGAACAACCCAGAGAGCTCTTTAGATCTTACCATGGTGTTCAGTATCACTTCAGTAGTTAGAAGCACAGCAAAGTAAATGGAGTTTAAACGGGACAAACCTCTGATGTGATGTGGCTGTGCGGGATTTTAGCTACAAAGTATTTTAAGTAGGAGTAAATCTCGGGATGTCCTAATTAATTCTTCAGCAGGACATTGCATTTAGAAATGTTAAAATATCTTTTCTTGCATTTCTTTTGTTTAATTACGTTACTTGAACTTTTCTGGATTGTGCAATTGATACTGAAAATATGTCCAAACATGTTACGTGTAAGGTGTAGAAACGGTACATTAGCAGACAGAAGAAGAGAGGAGAGATGAATATCTGCCGTGACCTCAATATATCTGATGCAAGCTGGCTGAATAGATTGCAGTCAAGCCTCTCAATTCAGTCTTCATTTACTGTAAATTGATTATAAAAGTTTAACCTCATGGTGGCGTTGTATGGACACAGTTCACCTTCTCTAAGTTCAGGCCAAGAAGCTGCTGCAGGTGGCAGAACAAAATCAGACGTACATCTCAATTCCCTGACTGATTACCTCCATTGCAGGTTGGGTGCCTCTCTGCTGCCTGGTTGGCTGGCTGGATGACCCACGCCTCGGTGCTGCTGTTTGAACTCTCGGGTTTCTCCTCCTGTGTTTTCTGAGTGGGACTGATATCTTCGGGCCAGCGGTAGCAGATCAGGTTGGCAATATATTTAAGGACAACCACTCGAACCCAGTTTGGAACCTCCTGATACTTCATGGAGCTGTGATGGAGGACATTGGTGATGATGACCGTCTCCAGAAGACTGATGACCATGAGAGCCAGACACACAGAGAAATAGATGCCTGAAGGAGGTGAACATGTAACAGCTTAATATGACATCTTTCAAGGGACGTGGATTTGTTATAGAAGACTGATGATAAACTCTTGTTTTTACGCAACGCAGACCTCGTATTATAAAAGTATGCCCCTATCAGCATTATATCCGACCTATGATGGGGGTTCCATTGGCCGTGCTGGGCAGCAGGTCATTCATGATGAGCAGAAAAACGGTGTAACCCAGGATCAGGGTCATTTTGAAGGAGGCCCGGTCCACGCTGTGGGGGGGCAGGTAGAAGGACAGTATGTCGATGAGCATAAGGAAGGAGCTGGGGATCAGCAGGTTGACCACGTAGAGCACCGGGCGTCGCTTTATGACCACCTAACGAACAAGAGAAAAACATTCAGCTTAAAGTGCCCAGATCCAGATAGATGTATCTAAAAAACATTCATGCAGCTGTGGCTTCTGCAAAGTCTTGAGCTCAGTTCATGAATTTTTAGCAACAAAGTTCTGCTTCACACTTACTGGCAAGTGTCTTATACATTACTGTCAGGAAATAATTTATCTATAGTCCCATTATTAGAGCAAATTGCCAATGACCAACAACTTAGTGCAGCTAACTGCTCTCGCCCCAAAAGTTTAACAGCACAACACTAACATTGTTTCACATTTTGTCAAGTTACAATCATAAACTTCAATGCGTTGTACTGTAACTGCATGTGAACGACCAACATAAAACAGTGCACAGTTTTGAAGTTGGAAGGTAAAACGAGATGATTTTTACCGCTAAATATCTGAAAAGTGCGGCATGTTCACAGTTCAGCGGGCAAATGTTTGGAGACGTTTGCATACAGACGAACAATCAAAACTTTCAAGTGTCAAGGTTTGTGCCCCATGTTTGTGCAATAAAAGCTTGTGAACGACATGAAAATGAGTTTCTCAAACCCAAAAGGTGATGATGTCCCACTCGTCGATGCCAAATTTTAGAATGGACGTTTCCCCCAATAGGTCCACCAGCTCCCACTCTCCACTGGCTTCCAGGTATTGCTTTGAGTTTTCCGACATCTCGTTAAAAGTCAGGGCTGGACTGAGTCTGACATCGCGTACTGTGAACAAGAAATAACAAACAGAGGAGCAGGGCAGCAAATATGTCCGTAAAAGTTCCCAAGCTAATGAGAGTCAACATAAACTTTATTTGCTTAAACCTTTGATCTCTTGAGGCAGTGTTGAACAGGATTTTCCCCGTTTTGTTTTCCTTTCATTGTCCCTTACCTGGGTCAGCAGATAGCTTAGCCATTAATGTGTGATTGGTAAAACAGCAGGAAAGCTTTTCTTACTAGTGTGCATGTATGAGCCAAACGTAAATGTGCAGTTCTGCACATCAAAAGGAAAGCTGAAGATCTTCAGGTTGCAGGCCGAGACCAGCCGCAGCATCCTGTCCCAACGGATGTGTCCCGTGTGGTTGACATAGACGTAAGGACAAGCCTGGGAAACATCGTCGTCCACGCTTGGAGGAAAGCGGAGGAACAATTTTTGTGAAACAGAAAGCATTTCTATGCAAGGAGCAATGAAGCCAGTTTAGATGTAGGGTTAGCCGACGTATCGTGACAGAAAACACAATGTTTGTTTACGACATGGTCCCTGTAGTTCTACTCGACTGAGTTTTATTTTTCTGATCTGAAACCAGCCTTACTGTAAACTGCTTTGATCCACCACATTCTGCCCACCTTCTCTTATTAAACAAAAGCTGAAACGATGCCCAGAGCAGTGGTTGAAATCTTTACCATTACGAGCATTTTCCATGTGTTTTTAGGAGAAACAGGGAGAGTTTGAGTTTATCAACAGGTTCACAAAATGCAGACATGACTTAATGATTCTCTTCCCAGGCCTATTTGCAGTTTTGACTCAGACCACAGGTATAACTCACATTTTATATATGTCTGTACTTCCTTGTTTATCAGCCTGTTAATTTCTGATTAACCATAAGTTACTGTGAAAAACACAAAGCTTTTTAAACGCACAGGTTAAGAACTAAAGGTCCCTTTTTTAACTCTTTTGCGTTTTTTTTAAATACAGCTTTTCTCAGGCACACTAATGGTTCCATAATTTTGTTGAAATGCCTTCAAATGTTTGGCCAGTGGCTCATTTGGGATTCTGTTTTCCTCACAGTTAATTTAAGGAAGAAGACAAGGGAGTCATCCTACAGTTCAACACCTGCTTCACTTGTAGGTGCCAAAGAGAAAATAAATCCCGGGTGACGCGAGTTCCTTAAAATTATGTAAGCGCATCGATAACTTGCTTATATAATACATTTTCTGGTACCTTCTGCTGGAAACCAACTTGCTCAGACAAAATTTTAGTAATGAGACAGGAAAACAAACCCTAGCTGCTGGTGGCAGATGGATGCCCTGACTTTCTTTCTGTCCAAATTCAGAATCAGAATCAGACATACTTTGGGGTTTTCCTCTCCACTGTCACCTTTTCTTTTTCAGGAGAAGGGATTGCTGCGAAGTCAACTGACTGAGCTTCCAATGATAGATAACTTTTTACCACCTGGCACTTCATGTCCAACTGTCTTTGATTGTAAAATATTATAATTGGAGTTACATTATGTGGAATTGGATCTGAATGTGACCATATGATCCTTATGAATTGTTAGGAATTAAAATGATCTGGACTGAATTTGGACCAAACTGGATGCTATAGAACTGGATATAACCTGTACATGTTTATAGCGTGCCTTGTTGTGACCTCTGCTGTATGAGCAAGTATCATACAGCCTAATACAGATGCGCTTATATCATTTCATGTAACACACGTCAGTCTTATTCTATGTGCTACAGCTTGCACAGTGACTTCACCACAGCTGCTTTTTAGGTAAAAGATGCACCATCAAACACACTAAACACTCAAAGTTAAAGAGGCATTAAAACACATATTTTATTAAAAGGTATTGTGTTGAAAATGCTTGAAATTAATGTTTCAAGATAAATCAAAAACAAATTGCAGTGTAAATGAAAAAAATAAAATAAAAATGAATGAAAAACTGCAAAAAAACAACAACTTTAAACTCTATTCCTGTTGCAGATTTGACTCACAAACTTTAAAAAGATAAAATGCTCATGTTCAGTTTTAAATAAAACCATAAAAGAACACAATCTGTCCCATAAAAGTATTTATTACAGCTACATTATGGTTACTATTTACTACTACCGCTCCAGTCGGTTTGCTTGTGCAAAGAACAGAGGATGTAGAAGATGGGTAGATGGATGGAAATTCAAAAGAGAAAGTTCAGGCGAAACACTAACCCTGAATATTGAATATTGAAGATCTATGCATATTTAAAAATGATCGCTGATTCTTAAATACATATAAAAACAGAAACTTACAATTCATAAACAATGATGTCCGGAGACCACAGCTCCTTCGCAGGGAGAGAAATCCTGGTGACACCGTCACAATCTTCAGGCTCCCAAACCAAGTACTCGTTGTGCCAGAACTGCAGCCATTAAACAGAAATAAAACCCTGGTAAACTTCCTAGTCTGTGTAAAATTAATTATCTGTGCTCCATTGAAACTCACCAGTCTGAGCCACAGAAACGTGGTGAGAATCTGAGCTTTCTCGTTCTTAAATGCAGATAAGATAACGGCGAGAACATGAAAGATCCAGATAGCTCCCATCAGATTATAAGTTAGACAAATCTCGGCATACATGCATCGTTTATAGGAACAGAAGCTCACCACTCCGAGGACAGCGTACAGGGTGAAGGAGATGTTGGCGATAGTGGGGTTGCTGAGGTTTACAGCTGGCCTGAAGGGTTGCAGGTCAAACACGGCCTGCATGGACTCATACGTCGGACCGCTTTGGCCTTCTTTACAAACCAGTTTACCATGGCATGTGGACACTGTGCAGAAAGAGGTAAAAGTTCCTGTGATCTGATATATGTGGCATTGCTTTCAATAATTCCAACTATAATTAGAATTAACCTTAAAAAAGATACCTTAAAAGAAATTTCTCAACTTTAACATGTTTTTTTTTTTTTAACATTACTTTTTTTTAATCGGCCAAAAATGTCCTGATTTCATATTAACACCGTATGTTGAAGCGACAACACAGAAAAGATTCAACTCAAACACCAAGGACTGTTTTAAAATGAAAGTATTTCATTTATGGCAAACTGCAGACCAACGAGTGGAAGAGGTTTTTATTACCTGCCAGTAAGAGTAGCCCTGAAGCAAAGCCGAGCCTCTGCTGAAACCGAATCATGCTGCTAGACTGATGGGTGAGGTGTTCTGCGCAATCACGGGTCTGATAAGGTGCGCTGAAAATTCCTGCTAATATTGTGCGCACACACCTGCAGACTTTTGTTTTTGTCATTTAGAGGAACATCACTGTGGACAATAAATCTTCTGGGACTTTCTCATAATCTAACCGCATCTATATGCCGGTTTTAAATAAAAACTGTGCCAAATTATTTCTAAGTCTTGTGAAAGCGATCAGATTTAAAACAATGTATGCACTGTTCTATTGTGCATTATACACATGCACTCTGTGCTTTTGGTTTTTGTTAAAACAAATTAAAAATATTTTTCGGTGAGAAGTTTTTGTTTTTCTTGGTGTACACAGATATTGGCTGAGAGATTAGTTTAATCTAAATGCATTTATTACAAATAAATATAAATGAAAAAAATATATAATGGATCACAAACATAATTAGGAGAGAAAGAGGTTGTTATTTAACACCTCCAGTGAGCATTCATCCATTTTATTTTCCAGCACCTCCAGCTGCAGGGTGTTACATCCTGTTCCAACTCTGGATATATTAACTGTGCGCTCATCTGTGAATTAATGCTGACTTTAAAAAAAAAGTACTGACTGTCTTCATGATCACCAAATGCTCTGAACTCAGGTGAGCAGAAACAAACTTTGGTCTTTTACACGAGATCAGAAGACGATTCGTTAATTTTACCATTGCATAGTAATATTCTGCAGTTTAACACTTAACACTGATGTTTGTTTTATAGAAATATATATATATATATATATATATATATATATATATATATATATATATACAAATATATATATCGTCATATTCAATACACCCACACACACACACACACACACACACACACACACACACATATATATATATATATATATATATATATATATATATATATATATATATATATATATATATATATATATATATATATATATATATATATATATATATATATATATAGGCTATATATATATATATATATATATATATATATATATATATATATATATATATATATATATATATATATATATATATATATAGGCTGGACACTCTTTATTTTGAATTAAAACATTTCCATTTTAGTTTTAAAAGGCTTTACACTATATTACCTACCCAGAATCTACCCAGAGTTATCGGCTGGACTCCACTCAATGACCAAACCAATCTTCCTTTCTTTCTTTCTTTCACCAGGAGAATACACTTGTGTGCAGCAAACACACAACACACGTAAAACAACAGTGCGTTCTGTGCGACCAGGGTAACAGATTATTTCAGGAAAATAAAGTTCTCTCATCACATTAATTTTGATTAGTTCTCAAACATCTTCTTGAACATGAAGTCACATCTGTCTCTCAGTACACAAGACAACATAATGATGGTGATCTTCAGTTTTAGGATACCCCCTGTCGTGGGTAAACTTTAATTGATTAATTCACTTTTAATCAAGTTAAATTGTACGTGCTAATGAGCACATTTTTCATCTTGAAATTTCCAAACTGCCTTTTAAAATATCTGAGTCCCATGAACAAGTTTTGAGTTACTGGAAAATGGTATTTACCCATAATTTCTCCCCTTATGGCGCCACCTTGTGGAATAACAGAGCCATTGTAGTCACCAAAAAGTCATCGTTCAACCAGCTTTAGTTCGATCATGGTGTTCTCTTTGTACATGATGTTTTAAATACAAACGGCAAGGTTTTACAGCTCCACGAATTCGGGAGTAAGTGTAGTATTCAATGCTCTCAAAGGGATTATAAAAAAATATGTAAAGCCGTCCCTCTGGCCCTAATACAGCCGATAATAAAAGCAATTCTCTTTTCTAACATTCAAACTAAACTTCCAAACCTGATGATGGTAACCTTGAAGATTACAAACAAAAAATGTGATAACAAATATATAAATTATATATTTTTAAAGGACTTATTTACCATGATTATAATAACAAGGCCTGCACAGTCACCAGATCTAAATATTATTGAGCCACTTTGGGGTGTTTTGGAGGAGCGAGTCAGGAAACATTTTCCTCCACCAGCATCATGTTGTGACCTGGCCACTATCCTGCAAGAAGAATGGCTTAAAATCCCTCTGACCACTGTGCAGGACTTGTATATGTCATTCCCAAGACGAATTGTAGCTGTATTGGCCGCAAAAGGAGGCCCTACACCATACTAATAAATTATTGTGGTCTAAAACCAGGTGTTTCAGTTTTTTTGTCCAACTCCTGGTATATATATATATATATATATATATATATATATATATATATATATATATATATATATATATATATATATATATATATATATATATATATATATATATATATATATATATATATATATATATATACATAACCCATAATTATATTTAATCCATCCATCCATTTTCTATCACACCTATCCCTTGTGGGGTCGCGAGGGGTGCTAGTGCCTGTCTCCAGCTGTCAATGGGCGAGTGGCGGGTTACACTCTGGACAGGTCGCCAGTCTGTCGCAGGGCGACACAGAGACAAGCAGGACAAACAACCATTCATGCACACACTCACACCTAAGGAGGATTTAGAGAGGCCAATTAACCTAACAGTCATGTTTTTGGACTGTGGGAGGAAGCCGGAGTACCCGGAGAGAACCAACGCATGCACAGGGAGAACATGCAGACTCCATGCAGAAAGACCCAGGGTGGACTCGAACCCAGGCAAGGCAGCAGTGCTACCCACTGCGACACTGTGCAGCCCAATTATATTTAATAAATAATAACATAATTGACAAAGAGAATAATTACTCCTAATAATTAAACCTTATTTCTTATAACAAGCAACCCTGAGCGAGACGTCAGGGTCGGTAATTACTCAACAGATCGAATGTGAAAATTTTCGCAAATGGATGTTAGAGAAAGTAGACAAGGTTTTAAAGTGAAGGAGCTGGGTTTCTAAACATTGCATTTTCTCTCTCCGTCTCACTCTATAACCTTTACTTATATAATTTATATAACATAATTTGTATATTTAATACTGAACTTGATGCTACCTTCTATTGAGTTATCTTATTACAGCTGTTATATGTAGGCTTTTTGTTCATTCATCTACCTCTGGAGTTTGATAACTGTCAACTGTAAATTCTGACAAGACAGACGTTATAATCTTTGGACCAGAGTCCTCAAAAAATAAGCTTCTTAATCAATCACTGAATCTGGATGGCATTAACTTGGCCTCTAGTAGTAAAGTAAAAAATCTTGGTGTTATTTTCGACCAAGACATGTCATTTAAATCCCATATTAAACAGGTTTCCAGAGTTTCCTTTTTTCACCTCTGGAATATCGCCAAAATTAGAAACATTCTGTCCAGGAGCGATGCTGAAAAACTAGTCCATGCATTTGTTACTTCAAGGCTGGACTATTGTAATTCTTTACTATTAGGAAGTCCACAAAATGCAGTTCAAAGTCTTCAGATGATCCAAAATGCTGCAGCAAGAATTCTGATGAAAATCAACAAGCGGGATCATATTTCTCCAATTTTAGCTTCCCTTCACTGGCTTCCTGTTAAATCAAGAATAGAATTTAAATTTCTTCTTCTAACGTATAAAGCCCTTAATAACCAAGCTCCATCATATATCAGAGCTCTGATTACCCCGTATGTTCCTAACAGAGCACTTCGCTCTCAGACTGCAGGTCTGCTGGTGGTTCCTAGAGTCTCTAAAAGTAGAATGGGAGGCAGATCCTTTAGCTATCAGGCTCCTCTCCTGTGGAACCAACTCCCAGTTTTGGTCCGTGAGGCAGACACCCTGTCTACTTTTAAGACTAATCTTAAAACCTTCCTTTTTGACAAAGCTTATAACTAGAGTGGCTCATGTTACTCTGAGCTACCTCTATAGTTATGCTGCTATAGGCTTAGGCTACTGGAGGACATCAGGGCCTATTTTTCTCACTCTACTGATTTCTACTGTTCTCCAGTTTTGCATTGTATTACATTAAACTGACTGTTGTCATTTCAGCTTTTAACTTTTTGTTCTCTCTCTTTTCTCTTCATAGTAGGTACACCTGATCTGACGTTCTGTTGACTGTGAAATCATCCAGGGAGGACAGATCACCGACTATTACCATCTAATGTAGAACAGATTACTAGATCAATGTGTGCTTCTGTGCTTTTTTGTCTCTCTTGTTGTGTCTCTGCTCTGTCTTCTGTAACCCCAGTCGGTCGAGGCAGATGACCGTTCACACTGAGCCCGGTTCTGCTGGAGGTTTTTCCTTTCCGCTAATGGGTGGTTTTTCTTTCCACTGTCGCTTCATGCTTGCTCAGTATGAGGGGTTGCTGCAAAGCCATGGACAATGCAGACGACTCTCCCTGTAGCTCTACGCTTCTCCAGGAGTGAATGCTGCTTGTCGGGACTTTGAAGCAATCAACTGGTTCCCTTATATAGGAACATTTTTGACCAATCTGTATAATCTGACTGATTTTGACTTTGTAAAGTGGCTCGAGAGGACATGTTTCATGAATTGGCGCTATATAAATAAAATTGAATTGAATTGAATTGAACTGTCGTCTTTGCTGCATTTCCAAAGCATTCACCTCCGAGAGAGACCAAAGATACAGCTGGATGTTCCATGGTGTATTTCAGTCCCTTTGCTCTGCATTAATGCCTTTTGTCCTGTACTTCTGAAGGGACTCTGTGGACTCTCTTGAAGACACAATCTGGTCTGTATCTTGCCCATGTGGTAGTAAACACCGTAATATACCCATAACACCTTCTGCTACACTTCTTCCTCTCTCCAATGGCTCCAGTACTCCTTTAATCCTGAGGTTGTTCCTTCTGCTGTAAATGTCTTGATATTCCATCCGTGCTCACAGTTGACTTTATTTTTCAGCTCTGACTTCATCTCATTAGCTCATTAGGGGTGCGGTGACAGCATTTGGTAAATTTTTGGACCTTGGGTGTTCTTTAGTCACAGATTTGTCCCTCTCTTCATTTGTGCTGCTTGAGTTGTGCCTGTATTGTTCAGGTTATGTCCCTTTTGGCAGAGTTTGAACTGACCGATAACGTCTCTTGCTCTTCAGCATACACCTACCCACTGGAAGTTGCCTTGATTATGTGTGGGTTTTGTGACTTTTACTTGACATGAATTTAAGTCATGTTTAAGAGAATAAATAAATGTCCAGGTGGTAATTTTTTAAAACTAAAAGTGAAATAGTAAACAAAAACCACACAGCTTAATCTTTATTTTGATATGAAATTAATCTCAGTTTCACACACGTAATCTGTTGCTATGACAAAATACATCTGGAAAATCTAGCATCCATAAAACATTTGAGCAACAGGAAATTAGGTTTTTCCGAAGTAAGGAGGAGGAGCAGAAACAAGCAAAAAGCGGTCAGTATGTTTGACTTAAAAGTTAATTATATACAGTCATTTTCTATAAATTAGAAATAGTTCATATATTTCAGTAACTCAATTCACTAAGTAAAAATATAGATTAATTACACACAGACTGTTTTTAAGCCTTTATTTTTGTTTAATTAAGATGATTTTACATTTAATGCTATGAAATCCAAACATTCAAGATTAGAAAATTACGTCAAAACAATCAGAACATTTTATTACAGAAATTTGGCCTTAATAAGAGTTTGATAACGGCTTGATTGTTTTTTTTTTTGAAAAGGTATTTGTAAAATGAGAAGCAAGCCTGATCGGATTGCATATTCAAATCTACTGAGTATAACTGTGATAAAATAAACAACATCCAAGGCATTACAGAAAAAAAATACATTTCAGTTGTGACCTAGAAGAATAATTTAGATACAAAATAAAATGGGTGTACAAAAAACGTGAAGTTCTGTGATGGACTGGCGTCCTCTTCAGGACGAGAGGCAGTCATTGCCTCTCGCCCAATGACTGCTGGAGATAGGTAACAGCCCCCCACGACCCAGCAAGTATAAGGGGTTGTAGAAGATAGATGAGTGGATGTTAAATATGCAAATTATATTCTAAAGCAAATAACATCCAAGGCATTAAAGAAAATGATTAACCTTTCTGTCGTGAGCTAGAAGAATCATTTAGATTCAAAACATGATTGGTGTAAAAAAAACAAAAAACCTGAGAGTTACGCTGAGTTATATGAGTTGACCCAGATAATGATGATAGAAATAAAACTGACTGATAAAAAGAGGATGTAAATGATGAACAGCAGGCGGTCGATGACGAGGCCAACCTGGATCCATTCCTCTGAGCCGAGGCTTCCCTTCAGCTGTTGAACAACATGATGGTGGATGGCTTGGAGATCCCTGCCCAGGTTCTTCAGAACCTGCAGTGTCTCCTCTTCTTTTAGTGTCTTCTTTCTCTCAGCCATTTCATTCCCTTTGGGCACATTCTCCATTTCTGTATCAGAGAGAGCAAATTAAACATTTTATTTAAAAATGAGCAAAATACATCACGTTACTGACTAAAATCAGATTCTGGATCCGTAGCCAACCTCGTGCATCCGGATTCTTGATCACCAGGTCTTCTTGATGTTCCGGCTTTGGTGGAAGCCACACGAGTCGACCCAAGAAGTGACAAACAAACACCTTGATCCAACGAGGAGGCGGTGTATAGTGAGCAGAGCCCATCAGAAGATTGGTGATTAAGATGGTCTCCAGCAGACTGGTCACCATCATAGTCAGGCAGAGAGACAGAAACACATCTGGAACAGTAATGTGAAGAAAAAAAGATTTGCAGACTTGTTTTACAGCAATCCAAGCATTAAAGAAAATCAGATGACTCAAAGAGAGACATGCTTTGTCTTTTAATAAATATTTAAGCGTATTTTGACTGCATGAACAGTAAAACTGTAGAAATGCTGCCGTATCTTTAAATTATGAGACTTTTAAGCTGTTGTCATACTGTTTCTTCTCTTGCCATGCACGTTGTCGTATTAGATAATGTATGTTACATGGGCCTATAAACATGATAACATTTTCCTGAAAATGTCTATTTGGGTGTACTCCATTTTTGACAGTACACATGTATTTGTATCAAAATTGTCAAATTCCCAATGCTATGGTGTTTTTTGTTTTCTGTGGTTTTATTGATAATTTATATTGGAAAGAAATATCAGTGCTCTATGCTCCCAATTAAAAAATAATACATATTAGCGGAATCTAATAAAAAAAAAATTAGGTCAGGCTGCCATTAGCTAGAGCCACTTCAAGTGTTCTGCATGCTAAAGTTTTGAACCTTCATTGGTGCGGACAGTGTCTGCATAGTTTAGCATTGTATTAAATGTTATTATTGCGTCACTTTTCCCACATTAAATTCTTTTGTAGTGGTACATCTGTGTAATTTACATGACGTCTCAAAGTTGTGGCGGGCATATTGTAGAATTTTATTGACTTAGCTTATCAGTGAACAAAGTGTGGGTGCTAGAGTATGTAATGTGTAAAAGGACAATTCTGGAGCATTATTTAACTAGGGTAGAATATCTTCCTGGTGGAGCATTAGTCAGTAGTGTAACGGCTGTACAGCTTTTGATTTTTGCAGCCTTAAAATCTTGAGTATTCAGGGACATTTGACTGGTATATCATTTATGAAATACAGGTTTAGACTTAGACTTAGACAACTTTATTGTCATTTTGTATGTACAGTGCATATAGAACGAAATTTCGTTGCATACAGCTTACAAGAGTATAGTTAGATTTCAGCTGGAATAAGGCAACATTACAATATAAAGTGAAGCAGTGATCAACAATGTAAACAATGCAGGAGAAAAACAGTGTACAATCACAGTATGCAGGAGAATGTTCAACGTTTTTATGTGCAAAAATAATGGTGCAAAAAGACATTTGTGCAAAAATGCGTTCACGTTGAGTTGTGAATAATTAAAAAGATTGGTAATGCCAGATAGAGATGCAGTGATGCAAATGTGCAAATGTGGTGCAGAGTCCAGTTTATAGTTCAACAGTTCAACAGTCTGATGGCAACAGGGAAAAAGCTTTTGCAGAACCTGGTGGACCTGCAGCGGATGCTGCGGAACCTCTTCCCAGAGAGCAGCAGGGAGAACAGTCCATGGTGGGGTGTGAGGGGTCATTGATGAGGTTACGGGCTCGGGACACACAGCGCTGGGATGAAATGTCCTTAATGGAGGGGAGAGGACCCCCGATGATCCCTTCTGCTGTCCTCACCACTCTCCTCACGTTCTTCCAGTAGGAGGCGCTGCAGCCTCCACACCACAGAGAGAGACAGCTGGCCAGAATGCTCTCTATGGTGCTTCTGTAGAAGGTTGTGAGGATGGGCAGGTGGGCTCTCCTTATCCTCCGCAGGAAGTACAGGCACTTCTGTTCCCTCTTGACAAGTGACGTGGTTTTCACAGACCAGGTGAGGTTGTCCGTGATGTGTCATCAGAGTGAACAGCAGGGGCCTTAGGACGCAGCTCTGAGGGGAGCCCGTATTGAGGGTGATGACATCAGAGGTGTTCTGTCTGACCCGGACTGACTGAGGTCTGTTGGTGAGGAAGTCTAGCAGCCAGTTGCGAAGAGGTGTGCTGAAGCCCAGATGTTCCAGTTTTCCTACCAGGTGCTGTGGGATGATGGTGTTAAACGCTGAACTGAAGTCCAGGAACAGCATCTGCACGTGCGTGTTCTTCTCCTCCAGGTGTGCCAGGCTCAGGTGAAGAGCGGAGGAGATGGCGTCCTCAGTGGAGCAGTTCCGCCGGTAGGCAAACTGGAACGGGTCGAGTGTTGGGGGAAGACTGGAGATGATGTGTTGTTTCACCAGCCTTTCAAAGCACTTCATCATGATGGGAGTCAGTGCAGTAGTCGTTAAAACAGGTGACTTGAGGTTTCTTTGGCACCGAGATGATGGAGGCAGACTTAAAGCATGCTGGCACTGTGGCTTGGTCCAGCGAGGTGTTAAAAATGTCTGTGAGGACACCAGCCAGCTGACCTGCACACTCCTTGAACACCCGCCCAGGTATGTTCAAGGGCGGGAAGAGGAGGTCTTCATTCAAGGCAGAGGACCTCCTCTCCCTGATGGGGCACAGCTTTCACTGCTGGATTGATATTTAGTGCCTCAAATCTCCCAAAGAAATTATTTAGTCCATTGAGGAAGTCAGCATTAACTTCACCCCCCGGGGGGTGAGGGCGTGTTGTAGTCTGTAATCCTGGTGTTGCTGCCGTCCTGGATTTTCTGATTGTGGCTCTGCTTCGCCAACCTGATGGCATGGTTCAGGTTGGCTCTCGCTGTCCTCAGTGCCTCCTTGTCACCAGACTTAAAGGCTGAGTTCCGTGCTTTTAGCGCTTGACGAACCTCCTCAGTCATCCAGGGTCGTTGGTTGGCTCGGGTGATGATGTTCTTTGTGGTGCTGACGTCCTCAATGCATTTCTTGATGTAGGCTGACACAGTCATGGCGTACTCATCAATGTTGATCTTATTGTCATATGTTGCTGCAGCTTTGAACACTCAAAACAGTCCTGGAGCGCCTCCATTGCTCCCTCAGTCCACACCCTCACCTGCCTCACTGTAGGTTTGGCTCTGATCAGCAGGGGCCTGTATGCAGGAATTAGCATTACAGAAAGGTGGTCTGAAGAACTGAGGTGGTAAACTAAGTCTAGAGTATTCTCTCCCCGAGTAGCAAAATCCACGTGTTGGCAGAAATGAGGAAGAACAGTTTTCATGTTGGCCTGGTTAAAATCCCCAGCAATGATGAAAACACCCTCAGTGTGTGCAGATTGCGGCTCGGAGATAGTCCGACAGAGAAAACTCATAGTCTCTTTGGTATTAGCGCTGGGAGGTACGTAAACCTCTGTGATGGTAATAACAGTGAACTCTCTGGGCAGGTAAAAGGGTCTGTCTGGAGAGCAAAAGCTTGTGACTATTGTAGCATTTTTACACCAGGTGTTATTGATGTAAACGGTAAGACCCGCCTCCTCGGGTCTTACCGCTGAGTTGTTTGTTTCTGTCGGCGCAGAAAGTAGCTAGCCCCTCTAGGCTAACGGCGTTGTCCGGGATTGATGAGTTAAGCCATGTCTCCATCAGGATGAGAGCGCAGCAGTCTCTAAACTCCCTCTTTGCAGAGAGCTCGAGTTGTAATTGGTCTATTTTGTTATCCAGTGAGCGGACGTTGGAGAGCAGGATGGATGGAAGCGGCGGTCTGTAGGGGTTAGCCTTTAGCTTGGCATCCAAACCCCCGCGACAGCCGCGTTTTTTCGGTCGGCTGCACCTCTTCCGCTTGGCCCTCCTCCGGCGTGGGCTGCTCGGCGAGTCTGCTGCGTCGCGGGCCTCTGGGACTTGCTCCCGGAGCGCTCCGAAGCCGCGTAAAAATCGAGGGTAGTAGTGGTTACGAGTCCAAAAACACTACATGACCGTAACTCCAGCAGGCGCTGGTGGTCATGTACTGATCGGCTGGGTTGATGAGTAGTTTGTAGCGAGTTTGGCGGCATTTTTTGTGAAAATGTCCGCGAATTAGTCGGAGCTGTATGCCAGCCGCTGCCTCCAGGGGCGCCGCCGGACTAACCCGCGATTTCCTCAGATTACCTCGAAATCGCAGCCACCCGACTCTCCTTTTTGAATAAAGGTTGTTAAAACATGTAATATTTGCATTGGTAAGTTGAGGGGTTGTTTTTGCAAGATGTGGTTACTGTGACATCTTTTTCTACTACTGGCCAATATAAATATGCTTCTAGTTGTTGCTTTGCGAAAAACAGTAGAAGATTCTTATGCCCAGTAATGGTTAATAAACTGCCTTTCCTTACAAACAGTTTAAGTCCAGTTGCGCAAATACACATTTGTTGAATCTGTGCTTGGATCATGAAAGCAATCCCATTTCACAAACAGAGATTTGCCTCAATCTAAAGATGGCTTTTCTAGTTTCCTAAGATATTAATAGAAATAATTGATGGCATCCCTTTTACACTACCACTCAAAAGTTTTGTCTCACATAGAAATGTCGTTATATTTCTAATAAAAGCACAATTGTCTTCCATTAAGATAACTTTAAACTAATCAGAAATACAGTGTAGACATTGTCAGTGTGGAATTCTGTCTATAATGGAGTGGCCATTACAGTCACCAGATCTCAACCCTATTGTTGTTGGAGCAGCTGGACCGTATGGTGCATAAGAAGTGGTCATCCAGCCAATCTAGTTTGTTGGAGCTGCTACAGGAAACATGGGGTGACGTTTCCTCAGATTACCTCAACAAAGGAACAGCTAGAATGCCAAAAGGTCTGCTAAACTGTAATTGCTGCAAATAGAGGATTCTTTGATGAAAGCAAAGTTTGAACAAAATAATTATTTTAAGTCCAAATCATAATTTCTAACCATGTCAGTGACTTATTTTATATTCATTTTGCATCTCATTTGATTGATAAAATGTGTTTTTTTGGACATGACATGTTTTGGTGACCCAAAACTTTTGAGAGGTAGTGTATATTCTGTAAAGTCTACAGCGTAGGCTTAAAGCCTTTTCTCCAAGCAAGATTCATATTTTCAGATCATATTAAAAATAACTTTGCCAAGCAACAATGTAAATTTGTTAAAACATATAAAATGATTATGATGAACATCTGTTATTTAATTCTACACAGTCTTAATCTGACTACTAGCCACATTTGTCCCATGCAATAAGGAATTTCAGCAAAGCTTTTAAGAACTGACTGATGAGTGGTATGGTGTCTCCAGTGATAGGAAGAAGGTCATTAGTGCTGAGCAGGAAGACAGTGTAGCCCAGGACGAGGGTCATCTTGAACGAAGACCGGTCAACGTTTTGGACGGGCAACATGAAGCTGAAGAGATCCACAGCAATAAGGAAACAGCTGGGGATCAGGAGATTCACAACATACATGGTAGAGTGGCGCCGGACAGAGATCTGCAGTAGAGGATTGCAGGTAAGATGACAGTTACTCTGAATGCGAACTTTAAATAGAAACAGCAAACAAACTTGATCATTAATATAGTGGAAACAATTTGGTGGGGAATGCTAAAATTGTTTATCTCATTTTATTTTTTCTACTGAAACTGCAACTTAAATGCAAAGTTATTGGAATGGCAACTTTTTTGAGTCTGCTGATTTTCCTTTTTAGAGTCCTAAACCTTTTTTCTAGTTGAAGAAAATGGAATGTATCCTGGGTGAAAGGAGTCTATTGCGATGGCGCTGGCTTTCTTCTGGAGTCTGAAGCTATAAATATCCGTCCGAGAGGGCAACTGTGATCCAATAACACGTTCTGCTAATCTCACCACCTGCTGCAGGTTCTTCCTGTCCTCCTGAGGCAGCTGGAGAACCACATTGTGCAGTAATATACCAGGAGGCGCTCCATCACTGACCTGTAGACGTTTTTAAGCAGCTGGTGAGGGAGGTGAACACGCTTTAGCTTCTTGAGGAAGGAAAGTCTTTGTTGGCCTTTCCCAAGGTGTTTTCCAGGTAAGGTCTGCAGAGACGTGGACACTCAGGAACTTATAGTTCTTAATTCTCTAAACCTCTCACATGTATCAAGTGTGGGTGTGTTTATGGTGTGCTTAGATTTCCTGAAATCCATAATTACTTATTTCTTCTTTGAGATCTTGGAGGTCCGTTTTTTTTTCCCCCAGCACCATGGTATCAAGTGTTGGAACGCCTCTCTGTAGGCTGATTCATTCTCATCAGAAATCAGACCTACAACAGTGGCATTACTAGCAAACTTGACTATGGTGTTGGTGGAGTGAATAGAGGAGCAGTTGTGAGTGAATATAAAATAGAGGATGGGGCTGAGGACAGGGCCCTTGGGTCTCCCTTTGTTCAGTATGAGGGTTGATGATGTGTGACCCACCCAAACGAACTGGGGTCTGTTCCTGAGGAGATTCAGAATCCATCCGCTTTATTTTCTTATCTTAACCTTCCTACCCTCCATGTAACATGCTACAAATATGACATTTTACTCCTTCCTGCAAACAGGCAGTAGTTCTCCTGCCTTCTAACTACAATTCTTGTTATCAAACCTTCCCAATAACTATTTGTCTTCGGTCAGGGAATATTTATGAACGAAAATCCTAAAAAAGACGTTGATATTTTTGCAGCCCATTTTAAGGCTTTGAATCGGATATTACAGCTCTGTCAGTGTTGCGTGTTTTTAATCTTTTCCTTCAAATTAACACAATTGAAAGAAAACAAAACTTTTGCACAGCCCATACTGTAAGGGAGAAATCACATTTGATTAAACAATTGATGTATTTTCTGTAAATATACCTGGATTTCTCACTTAGTTTATATCTAATAGACACCAGAATTTAAATTATTTTGTTAGTTTCTTACAAAGAATTGAAGCTCGTCATAACTGGACCCCTCAAGGGTTGGTGCCACTACTTTCCTAGATGATATTCCAGCTAGCTGCCATTCACCCATCGTTGCCATTTCTTCTTTGGACGCCTGAAATACTTCCTCTGATGATTGTAGAAGTTCAAGTTCTATAGCATTACCTGTAAGGATAATAAAGTAATTGTTGGACCAGATGAGGATTCTCAGCAGACGTAAGATACCTTCTTAAATGAAAGAAAAGCCCTAAACATTACAGTTTAAAGTCAGAGTAAAACAGAGTTTTTACTTACTATCATGTATGTAAGAATTGAAGGTGAACGTGCAGTTTTGAATATCAAATGGAAACAAGTAGATGTTGAGACTGCAGGAGCTCACGACTCTGACGGGCTTTGCATCATATACAAGGCCATCATAACGCAGATAGGTGTATGGGACGTCTGGAGCTGAGTTCTTCTCCATGCTGCAAATAATTAGAGATGGATAAGGCAATTTTTTTATCTTATTCTTACCTGGCTAAACTGGATGTAGAATAAATGTCATTTTTAATAACTCTTCAACAACAACACTTCGATCTACATGGACATTGTCAGCAATCATATGTGTTCGACAAGCAATTCATGAGCATTGCCTTTTAAATTATTGCTTTGTTATATATTACAACCAGAAACGTATGTGTAATTTATTGGGATTTTATGCAATAGAAGACCAACTCAAAGTAGAGCACAACTGTAACGTGACAGAATTATTACACATGGTTTTTAATTGGCTTTATAAATAAAACTGTAACATTATGGTTACTACCCTTTACTCTGATACGCTGAACAGGATCCACTGCATTTGTCTTCATCAAAATGTTTAGTAAGCAGAGTCCATCTGTGTTTAATTTTATCTCAGTTTAAATCCAGCTGTTCTGTTAAGGCCGAAAAGTTTTTTTTTTTGGAGAACATTAGTGAACAGAAACCATCATGAAAACCAAGGAACACAGCAGACAGATCAGGGATAAAGTTGTTGAGAAGTTTACAACATTATGTTATGTTCTAAAATAATTTCCCAAGCTTTGAACATCTCACAGAGCGCTGTTCAATCCATCATCTATGAAAAGGTATGGCAAGAACAGCATTAATCAGAGAATCAACTTAGACCCAGGGCAACTCTGAAAGAGCTGGAGAGCTTGACTGCTTAAGTGTTAGTCTTTTGAGATGCTAACTATCAATGACGCACTCCAAAGAGATGGATGGAGTTAAATACACAGGATAAAATCTGTTAGAAGCTGCAAAAAACCTAAGATGTGAGGGAAAGTTCACCTTCCAGCAGGACAACAAACTTAAACATACAGCTTTACAGTAAAGTGGTTTAGATCAAAGCACTTTCATGTCTTACAATTCCCCAAAGTCCAACTAAATTCAACTGAGAATCTTTGGAAACACTTGAAAACTGATGTTCCCAGATGCTTTCTCTCCAATTTAACTGAGCTTGAGTTATGTTACAAGGAAGAAAAGGTGTAAATTTCAGTCTCTAGTTGTGCAAAGCTGGTGGAGACATACCCCAATCTAACCTGGCCAGCCAGATTGATAACATATTGGCACTCTACGTTCTGCACATTATCAGTCTGGGTCTGCTCCCATCGAATCCGTTTGGGGAAAGGAGGGACCTTCAGCAGAACTTTCTGAGCTGATTGGGCGACTTAGTGCCTGCCTACCAAAGTTTGATTTTAGCGGTATCATGCATGGTAAAAATGCGCAAAGTGCTTCTTGCTGTTCTTCTTTCAAATATGAAATTGTGGATTCTGACAAAACACATGATAGCAAAAGCTACATGTGTGTCCTCCTGTGCTGCCATGTTTATTTTCTTGTAATGAGCTGGTGTTTGTTGGTCAGACACAGATTTCGACATTTAGTTTTTAGTTATGAAATGTGTGGGAGCTAAAAAAGAGCCAAAAGAGCCCCGAGCAAATATTTTCTGACTATACGAGCAACAAACTGGCATGAGAGTTGCTGCTGAAGAAATCTAAAATAATATCCTGTGTAACACCTGAGCTTAGTATGCTCTAAATAGTTTATCAACTTCCCATGAAAACTTACAACTCGTTGATGACAATATCTGGTACCCAGAGAAGGTTTCGTGCAACTGCAATCCATTCAACACCACACTCCTCTGGGTCCCACAATGTAAAATCACTTTTCCAGATCTGCAAACATAATAACATGTTTTTATTTATTTGTTTAAAACCCAAGAATTTACAGTAGCAGCAACAAGCTTTGTATTTTTATAAATATACAAAGCACCTTAAAAGATGTAATGGGATCTGGGAATGGGAAAATTGTAAACGTGTTTTTTCTCTAACTATACCACGTTTGAAGCACTGATAGATAACTGTACTTTTTGTAGCAATTTTAAGAAAAGCACTTACTGTAGTTTCCCATATGAAAGTTGTCAGGACCTGGGTCTTCTCATCCTGAAAAGAACAGCCAACATGTCATATACTCTGTAAAAAATAACATGCTAAGATGACAAAATGTACCCAATAATTCAGCAAAAATTGCACACTGTTTGATGATTAAAAACATGTATATACCTACAGAAAAATAAGTTTCTTACCACTCCCAAAATACCAAAGAGGGTAAAAGTAATTCCAACTCGGGTGGGAACTGACATATTTATTACAGGTCGAATAGAGTTCAGTTCAAACATCGGCTTAAGGGATCTCAGAAGAGAGGCTGGACTAGGCTGAGAGCAGTTCAGAATGGCGGAGCTGAATGGGGCTGCCGACAACAGAAACAAAAATCCTGTTTTATTAAGATACCACATCTTTTTCTCTGTCATATAGTACAGCTAGCTATTTCCTGACTGTTGGGATCATCACTGAAATCCTAATTCTCTTGCTGGGAGATAGCATCTTAATCAGCGTCCACAAATATGTAAAAATGGCAAATCCGGTAGTCTCAAAACATTTTTATCTCTCACTTTAAATGTCAAGGTATAAAAAAGTATACTCTTACATATTTACAGTTTTATGTGCCAGGAGTATTTGAGGTTTTTTTTTACAGTTTTGTTTTAAATCTAACCTATGATGTAGAAGAATGCTAGTGAAAACTAGCCTACCCTTTTAGATGAGACACTAAACACAACATGTAAGCACAAGCACTGCATTAACAACTCCTCCAAAATGATGTGAGCAAAACATTGAACATTGTACTCATTTGTTCCACCCACGGTGTGCCCATTTTGGTTTTGCATTTTTGTTTGATATGTAGGTATACAGTGTAGAGGTTGAAATACATAATTTGCAATTCAGTGAAGAGGAGGTCAATTTTTTCATGTCTTGATGGAACCGAAATAAGATGTACGTATGTTTTTATAAGTGGACTTTCCAGTTTATATATATAAAAAAAAATCGGTGACAGAAATAAAGATGCACAAGTATTTATTTAAAAAGGTTCCTGTACTCACCCAGCGTCAGCAGAGAGATGAAGATGAATAGCTGCTTAGAAGGCTTGACTTTCAGCGGGCAGCACTAAAAACATTAACACTGGGTCAGCAGTAGTTGTTAGACTGAGTAATATGTAAGGGCTGTCCTGGGCTGTCCTGTGAGGGCTGGGCATAGCTTTAGGACACATTGTTTAAAAAAGGTTTTAAAAGCAGCGTTTTTTTTTTTCAGCAAAAAACTATGCCAGCTTTTCTGAAAGATATTCAATTTCCCAGTTTTATCAGCAGTTTTATTATTTGAGCTATTAATTTAAAACTATATAAAAGCCTGGAGGCTAAAGAAGTAAAAACCAGAAGTATCTAATCTGATGGCTTTGAATATTTAAATCATTTTCAACGTATGGTAATTTACATTTACGTTTTTTAATTTTAAGTCACATCTTTAACAAAACCCAACCCAATCTATAATACTCAGGTTTATGGCTAACCCAAAAAAGAAGGAAAACAATAATTTCACACATCACACCTTTTCTTAAGCTTTGTTGACATTTTTTCAACAGTATTATGAATGTGTTGAAACTCAGTTTTACTTGGCTTTGGAGAATTATTGTTAACTATGCCTTTAAAATATAGCAGTAAAACCTCATTCAGCATTAGTAAATGTAAAATCTAAATTTGGTGTAATTTAATCTTTTGTATATTTCAAATTTGAAACCTCTGGAAATATAAAACAAAGAACAAGATAAATGAATGAATAGCTGAAAATAAGTTTCAATGAAAAGCTTTTTGAACATTTTCAAGTATATTTTATTTGGCAGACAAGCTTTTCTCCATTGTAAATGGCAAAACTTTACAATAGAAATGTTATATAATTAAATATAATTAACAGTAAATATGTAATGGATTAAACATAGGTATTTAAAGCCCAAGAAACAAATATGAACATTGTTTATTCTGAACTGTTGTGGAACATTTTTATGAATTGAATAAAATAGTTACTAAAATACATCACTATTTTGAAATCTCTAAAAGCGTTACAATATTCTGTTCAAAATTCTGCAAACACTGAATCAACGTAGGCCTGTCCAGCATGCAGTAGTTTACTGAGAGTAGGATTTCACCCAGACAATAATGATGGTGATGAAGCTGACTGATATGAAGACGATGTAGAGGCCAAATAGCAGGCGGTCAATGATGAAACCCACCTGGATCCACTCCTCCGAGCTCTGGGTCCCCTTCTGCTTCTCCTCCACCTCGGAGCGGATGGCCCGCAGGACGTGGCTCAGGCTCCTCAGCTCCTGAAGGGCCTCGTCCTCCTCAGCTGATCCTCCCGTTCCTGAAGGATCCTCATCGGATTCAAGTTTTGCCACCACATCGTTTTTCCTCTTTTCTTTTTTTGGGAAACATTGATGACGTTTATTTATTGTTGCTTGTATTTGTTTTATTTTTATTTTTAAAGTGTCGTATGTAGCCTGCATACCTTTTGGTTTCTCAGTCTTTCGGGGCATGCAAACGAGACAGCTGAGAAAATTCAGAACGAGCACCCGGATCCATCGGGGGACGGGAGAGAAGTCAGACGAGTTGCTCAGCAGGTTGGTGATGATGATGGTCTCCAGCAGACTGCCCACCATCAGAGCCAGGCAGAGAGAGAAGAACACATCTGGTGCAAAGAGACCAGAAGATCCAGGTAGTGAAAATTTGCAGTCAAAATTTAAGACTTGTTTTATATCAGACGTTCTTTTATCTTTAAATGAAAGAACAACATGTCAATGTAAAAATGAAGCTAGTTAATTAAAAAAAAGTAAGAACTAAAACCCTACAGTCGTGGTTCTCTAAAACCCAAACTGACTTATTAGGGGTATGGTGTTTCCAGTAACCGGGAGCAGGTCATTCATGATGAGCAGGAACACCGTGTAGCCGAGGATGAGGGTCATCTTAAAGGAGGCTCTGTCTGTGCTCTGAGGAGGCAGGAGGAAGCTGAGGAGGTCCAACGTGATGAGGAAGCAGCTGGGGAGCAGCAGATTCACCACGTACATGGTGGCACGGCGCCGCACTCGGATCTAAAGGGAGGACTTACTCAGGATTCAAACTGCACTGCTGCTTTTACATAACTTCAATATTCAAATAGAGCTTAGAGTTCAAAGATGTTTTGAAAATATACCACCAAACTTACATAAAAGGCAAGCATGTCAACGTAAAGGCCCGACTCATCATTATTGACTACTTTCTGGGCGGTGATGTCCAGCAGCTCCCATTCTCCCATGGTGGTCATCACCTCCTTAGAGAGCTCCGTGGTTATTTCTGTGTCTCGCCCGAGTAACACCCTGATCTCCAAAGCTGAAGGCAGAAAAGGAGGCACAGCTGACTTTCACAAAAGTTCCACTCTTCTGAGAAATATTAATCTATTTCAGAGTTGAGAAATATCAGAAAATAGCCACAAAAACAGGCAAGCGTTGCTAATGTAAATTATTATAATAAGTTAAACAAAATTTCTGTCTCTGCAGCTACATCTAATTGTTATTTAGTGTAAAATGTCTTGAAAGTCAGAAATATTTTAGTGCTATTTGGTCAGTCTATTAGCTTTTTTAGGGGTTAAGTAGTAGTAAAATAGACTCTTTTGACAGGGGGGGGGGGGGCAAATGGGTCAATTGTCCAGGGCCCAGGACAGAGGGGGGCCCAAAACTGACACTCTGACCATTAAATGGCCAACAAAGATTACTGATTCTGATTGAGTGAATGTTGTGCGTTTAACGGCAAAAAGGAAGCCTTTCTCAGAGATGGCAAATGAACTGCCAGCAGACTCAGAGGGTCTAACCACATTTATGAAGTGAAGTCATCTAAGACTTGTTTGTAGGACAAAAAAAATATTTCTGTAAACAGCAGATTATTGAATAAAATAAAAGGCATATGAGAATGAAGTATACAGGTAAGTTGACGTTTTTTTTTTGGTGTGTGTGTGTATGTGTGTGTGTGTGTTGGGGCGGCAGGTGTAGAGGGGGGGCCCAAAAAGACTTTGTTGTCCTGGGCCCTAGCAAAGCTGTCAGCTGGCAAAGGACCCAGGACCCCAAGAACAAATAGGCCATAGCAGGTGCACCCCAATGCCTAACTGGGTATAACACACATCCCTTAACCCCATCTCAAACCCAGAGACGTTTCTACATAGTGGCTCCATACCCCATGCTCACCGAAGCCTCAGCCAACATGGTTTCTGGCACGACCATATCAAGTTCAGTACTAAAGTGGTCTCAAACTAGAAATGAGTTTGACAAATTCAGCCAAATAAAAAAGAATTTAGAAGAAATTGTACTGTACACCAGCTAAGTTTCTCCTCCTGCTGTTTCAATGTTTCACCCACAGCTTTCTTTCAGAAAGTTTTGTGTCACAACGTCTGATTTGACTATTATGAAATCACTGTTGAAAAAGAACAATTTGGAAAAGGCTGTGTTTCAACAATTAAATACCTTCTTAACAATGATCAGCCGCTTTGACGTTTTCCAGTCAGGTGTCTGTGCTCTCCATAGTACAGAGACCACCCTTGTCAAGGTGTTTAATGACATCCATATAAATGCAGATTGTGGAATAACCACACTGCTGGTATTATTGGACCTCAGTGCAGCATTTGATACTCCATTCAGAATCAGAAATACTTTAGGCGCTGTTAGAACGCCTAGAAAACTGGGCCAGCCTTTCTGGTACAGCACTCAACTGGTTTTAATCCTACTTATGGACAGGGACTTTTTTGTCAGTAGGTAACTTTACATCAGAGATGACAGAAATTACATGTGGGGTTCCCCAAGGGTCCATCCTGGGTCCCCCCCTATTCAATATCTACTTGCTCCCTCTAGCTCAGATCGTAAAAAACAAGCAAAACACCAGATACAATAACTATGCAGACGACACACAGCTCTACATCACCATGTCACCAGGTGACTATGAAACCATTCAAGCGCTGAGTGAATGCTTAGAAGAAATCAATGGATGAATATGCTAAAATTTTCTTCAGTTGAATAAAAACAAAACTGAAGTAATAATTTTTGGACCAATAGAGGAGCGATCAATAGGGCCGATGCTTCAGCTTGTAACCACTGATCAGGCTCGAAATCTGGGTGTAGTGATGGACTCAGACCTGAACCTCCAAAAGCATCTAAAGACAATTACAAGATCGGCTTTCTATCACCTGAAGAACACTTCCAGGATTAAAGGTCTAATGTCTCAGCAGGATCTGGAAAAACTCATCCATGCGTTTATTTTTATAAATCACAATGAACTATATTGAACCTTTGACGAAGCAACTGTGTTGCATCTGAATCTCCAGACAAATTGTTGTTTTTGAACAAATTGAACAAGATTTTCTTGAGTTTTTTTTTCAGTAAATAAAACGCTAATTGAGTGACTCACCATAGTAGATGTAGGAGTTGAAAGTCAGGGAGCACTTCTGTATGTCAAAGGGGAAGGTGTAGATATTGAGGTTACAGGAGCTCACAACTCTGACGGGAAACGAATTTTTCACCGTACCATCATCAAACAGGTACACGTATGGGACTGATGGTGCTTTATTTTCTTCCATACTAAAAGAGCAAGAATAAGAACATTGCACTTACAGAAAAGACATACAGTAATATCGCATCTAGGCTTATGTGGTTGAAAATGCTGCCAAATAAGGACAGAAAGGTGGACCTGTGTTTTCAAAAACATTGCAGCACCAAAACTTCATTATAAATGTGTGTGGTCACGAAGCATAGGAGTGGGTAGTATACTAAAAGATAAAACTTGACATTTTTTGTCACCCTTTGCCTTTAACAAATGTATATTGTAACAGTTTTACATTATAGTTCAAAGTTTAATGTTTAGCTCATAACTCACAACTCGTTGATTACAATGTCCGGAAGCCAAAACTTCTCTTTGGGAAGAGAGATCCTGTTGGAGCCACATTGCTTTGGGTCCCAACTGATGAACTCATTCTTCCACCACTGCAAGAAAAAAATCTCCCTTGAAATGGATACTAGTCAGACTATCTGCATAGAAATTAATCACAGTCAAATAAAAACAGCAACAAAGCTGACAGAAACTGGTATTAAATGTTTGCACAGCTTACATAGTAGAGCCAAATGTAAGTGACGAGGAGTTGAGACTTTTCATCCTGGAATATAAAGACAATAGTCCACTTATAACTCTTTGGTTAGTAAAAAATTAAGCTTTACAGTCTATTTTTTTTTTTTTACAAAACTATGATTTTTTTTTTAAATATTAAATGGCTTGAAGCTCAACATACCACCCCTAAAATCCCATAGAGAGTGAAGAACACGCTGACATTCGTGTAGGTGCGTTGGTTCTCTACGGGCCTTATGGCACTCAGGTCGAAGGCAGGAGCCAGAGCTGCCAGGAGGCTCGGCTGGTTCGGCAGGGAGCAGTTCACCTCAGCTGTGCTGCAGAGAGCTGGTGAGGAGAATTTCATGTAATAGGACAGCTCCTTCATTCAAAATGCTTTTCATCGGAAGTACAGTACTTCTTAATTACCAGCAATCATTCCATTCGTGTTTAGTTTCTACTATTTGTCAACAATGTTACACTTTACAAATAGTCATAGTTACAAAAAAAAAAACTCACCTGGCAGAAGGATAGTGAGAATTACCACTGTGGGCATGGCTGATGGTAAAAGCCACTAAAAACACAATGAAAATCAACCAATCTATTTATTTTTTCTTAGAACTTACGCTTTATGACATACAAGATTTTGAAGTGAAGGACGATACTTTACCCTTGGTGCAGCTTTATTGGATGTCATGATATTGGGAGTGAAAGAGTTGAATTTTTTAGCTGTTATCAGTTGGATAAAGACTTCCTTCAGGTCTAAGATAAAGAAGAAGTTGAAACCTGGACAACGATTACAGGACAGTGAAGCGTAGTTGCATCTCAGCAGGCTCTAGAACTCTCAAAGAGCAACATTTAGTCCCTGACTGCCGAGATATACCCAACACCACTGTGACTTCAGCGTGATTTGGACACGTCCCCCTGCAAATAATGTGGGAGAGCTGAAACACAAAGCAGGGCAGCTGCTTTCTTTGTAGCTGGTTTCACATGAAGCAAACACAAACCACAGTTGATGCAGTGTCCCTCAGCGTGTGAGTTGCATGTGGTGAAGACTGCCCACAGCGCAGTCAGGAGTCAAAGCTAGTGGTTATAGTCAAATAAACGAAGGACGGCATGCGAGAAACAGGTGTTATCTGGTTTCCCCCAAACTCTGTTGTCGGACAACTTTTCAAAAATGTCATACAAAATGCAATACTTTCGTTCTTTATAAAGAAGCTATGCCCCCCTCGACTGAAAATTTTCAAGAGTTTGCAAAAACTGTCTTTTAAATCTCTGGGAAGGTGATCTGGCCAACCGTTCTCTGTAGAGTTGTTTAATTTTGCCAAGGGGGAGAGTCTCTTTAAGGTCATGCTGGGTTTTGACTATACCACGCCACAAAAAATAAAATAAATAAATAAATAATAATAATAATAATAATAATAATGTTAATAAACATGCTGGTTGCACCTTTTTCAGTATCTCTCTTTGAAAAAAGCTATGTTTATGGTTCTATCAAATTTTCCTGGTCTCACAGGTTCAAACACTCAAGCAGCCGAAACCATAACACTACAACCACCATTTTTTGGAATAAATGTGTTTTTTCTTTTAGTCAGCACTGGTTTTAAGCTACAATGATTTCCCCATGTGCTCTTTGAGCAATTTTAGTTGCCCAGTCACTGGGTTTATGTTTTCCCCATGTGTGTATAATGGATCTCCCTGATAGCATTTTGTCTCACCTTTTTCTCTTCTTTTTTTTCTCTACTACCTTCCCGTTTTTTGTGTCCATTGAACATGAAATAGTCCCAGAATAAAATCTAATAAAGCTTTTTGCATATATAAATCAAGCGGAGCACCAAGGCGAAAGCAGTAATGCTCCACTTGTGAAAGTAAAATCTGTTGGGCTCTCTTTGGCATTAAGACAACAACTCTTATTGCTACGCTGTCAGACGGGAAATGTTAAAACAAAAACTTCTTAAAAATGTTATAAGTCAAAGGTTATTTGTTAATAGACAAAGGGGCACTTACTTTTTCACACAGGTTGGTGTGGGCAGTTTTTTCCCCCCTTAATAAATAAAATTATTTGAAAGCTGCGTTTTGTATTCACTCACATGATCTTCATCTTATATAAAAACATGTTTAATGATCTATATCATTCAAGTGTGATAAAAAAGCGAAAAAAATAACAAATCTGTAAAGGTGAAAATACTTTTTCATAGCTTTGTAAATAAGATAAGTAAACTGAACAGTTATTTATTTAGCTGAAGTTTTCTCAAATATATGAACATTTCTGAAACACCTCATTCAATCTTTTATTTTTATTTCTACCTCTGATAATGCCTTTAAGGCTGTTGGAAAACCATGTCAGGCAACTAACCTCATGAAGTTCATTTCAGGAATGCCAACAATGTGCAAAGCAGTAATTTAAAAAAAAGGAGGCAATTTGAAAGAATTTAAAATATAACAGATGTTTTCATTTATTTCACAATCTTGTTGTTTGCTGCACAGTTCTATATACTTTTGCTTCATAGATTTGATGTTTTCATTATGTATTTTCAATTTAAGATAATATTTTTGGCCCCTGATTGACAGGGGCCCAAATAAAGAGAATTTTAAATATTATATTTTAGGCCCTTGACAAAAAAATCTAAATTATCCCGGTCATTATATGACCTTTTGAGATAATTTACATTTTTTTGTCATGAGGCCTAAAATTCGTGATGGCACCCCTGCTTACAGGAATCACAATGGTGAGGAGGAGTCCTTCAGCAGTAGTTCAGTATATTGGGTTAGAAATGTGAAAACCAAAGACAATAAGACCTTTTAAAAACGTTCTTAGACAAAGGAGGTGGTTCATTCTTGAATTGTGCCTCGGTTTGAGATCACAACCACAAACGTCAGTGTGTTTAATAGGGAGTTGATATTTTAGACAAGACAATGAGCATAATGGGGAGATGGAAAGAAAATGATATATATTTGTTACAGCTAAACATCTCAAAGTTGAATTTGTGTCCAGTCCCCTTAGAATTGACTTGGTTTCATTGCAACTACAACTGGAAGTACGTCAGCTTAGCACAAGGAGTTCCGAGTAAGATTTTGTTTCCTGCATAATAAAAATGAAATAAAATCATGACCCGATCTTGGAAGAGCGGAAGATGATCGATGGATAAATAATGATACAGCAGGAAAAAAATTTGTGCCATTCAGAAATCAGGGAACTCATGGTTGATTACTTTATGTTACTTTCCAGATGTAGCACTCCAAAGCCAACTCTTGCTTAAATGTATTATTATTTATTATTATATAATTTCCTTACAGGTTACATCATAAAATAAAATAAAACCACTATTGTTCATGATTTAAACACCTGCAAAAGGATAGTCAAGTTAAAGCCACATTCAACCACACTGTATCATGCCTTAAAAAAGTATACATGCCCCTTGTAGTTTTTCACTTTTTGCCATGTTTTTTCACAAGCTTTAATATGGTTTATTGTGGTTTTGCGTGGCATGGCTAAACAAAGAAATGTATACATGTGAAGTAAAACAAAATGGATTTCAACACTTTTTACAGGTAAAAAAAGTATTTGTATTCAAACCCTTGGAATGTTCAGTTTTAGGCTTCTAACATCAAGATAAAGATTTTCTCCAAAGATATATGTGCAATAGATACAGATGAAGGTATCAGGTATAGGAAAAGTGTACATGTTCCTACTAAATTTTACATCTTAAAGCATTATTCAGTGCTATGTTTGAGATCAAAACAGTCAGAAACAGGCAGTTGTTTGACCTTTCTAAACATCATCCGTGCCAAAACATATTATTTCTGAAAATATCTGGGTTTAATATTAAAGAGTAATGGAAGCAAAGAAGTTGTCTTCACTAATCACCAACCTTCATTGTGACAAATAAAAAGCTCTTTTCATAAAATTGCAATTGTTGGGATCAGTTTTACATTTCCTTTAGGGAATCATTGATAACTTAAAAATATGTCATGTCCGGTATGAGGGATGCTAAATTTCCTAGAAATTAATATATGATTAAGTAAAATGGGATGTACTGAAACTGAGAAACATAGAGACTGCAACGTTTTCCATGTAATTTATTCTATGCAGAACATTTTGTAACATTTCAAAGTGCGATAGGCCATATCACAAAAGATAAAAAGAACAGTTACTTTACTATAACTATAACTATTGTGGAAAAATCATTGCTACTATAAATGTGTTTATTCAAAGTCTCTCAATGCATTAACTAAACAATAAAAGTAGACCTGTCAAACATGCAGCAGTCTACTGATTGGAGGCGTTCACCCAGACGATGATTATGGTGATGAAGCTGACTGATATGAAGACGATATAGAGGCCAAACAGCAGGCGGTCAACGATGAAACCCAACTGCATCCACTCCCATGAGCTCTGGTTGCCCTTCTGCTGCTGCTGCTCCACCTCGGAGCGGATGGCCTGCAGGACGTGGCTCAGGCTCATCAGCTCCTGAAGCGCCTTGTCCTCCACCACTGAACCTCCCGTTGTGGTTGGCTTCACATCGCAGTTATTAGTTTTCTCTGGATCTGTGTATAAGAAAACACAAAACTAAACTCAAAAAAAAAAAAGTCACTTCTACACTGCCAGAGAGGACATGTAAAAAAAAAATATATAGCTATGGGCTATTGAATGTGTACACATTCATGTTCAAGTATAGTTTATTATGTTGCAATCTCTAACCTCTACAGCCCCTGTTAATATGTTAATCATGTTAACCTGTTCTCTGTTATGTGGTTATTTCTCATGTTTTTTTTTTTGTTTTTTTTTGCTTTTATGTGATGTTTTCCTGTAACAAGTGTTCCCTTTAGCTCTGCTTCTTAGTTCTTCCACTTTGCAGTGCGAATAACACTTTGTAAGAAAGGGTGCTGTAAGAACAAACTGGCCTTGTCTTAGCCACTGCAGCCCACCTACCTGGACCATTTGATCTCCTTTTCCTTTGGGGCATGCATACAAGACAGCCAAGAAAATTTAGAAATAGCGTCCGTATCCATTGAGGGACGGGAGAGAAGTCAGAAGAGTTGCTTAAGAGGTTGGTGATGAAGATGGTCTCCAACAGACTAGTGTGATTTATTTATTATTGGCCTAATCCTGCTTCGCTACTAAAGGCCCATTTTTACCCCGGTTTAAGATTTGACAATAGATAGACAACAAAATAAGGAATCATTGATCAGAGGTAGAACGGTTCAAATACATATTTAATTCTTAGAAATTAAATATGGAGACAGAGTACATACCATTACAAGATGTTGTTCTCACCGCGGTGGATAAATCTGTCTGTCTGAAGTAAGTTTTACCAAGACATTCCTTTTATCAACTTTAAAACTCCTCCTGCAAGCTCAGAGGGAGGATGACTGACCCCCTCTCCTGCTGACCACCCCCTCAGGGCAATAAAACTCCATGTTTATCTTACGCTGGAGCAGGAAAGGACAGACCCAGCTCTGCTTTCCTCAGTAACCCTAACTAAGATATATTTTTAATTCTCAACAACCCCTCTGTTTTGATCCCTCAAAGATCAAACCAATAACTAGGCTAAACTAAGTCTATGTCTTGAAACCCTTAAACAAAATGTAAATAGTAAGATGTAATATTGTAACCCACTGTCCCCTCTGTTGGCGACTTATGAAATCAAATGAAGTTTAAATGTTCCCCTTAAATGTAAAATAACCCAAGTATAAGCTAAAAAGCTACTAAACCTATCTGAATCTCTAACCTACTAGAATTAAGAAAAGTAAGCACCTTTATCCGAGAGGTGCAAGGCTAAGATAAATGTGCAACTACCAAAAACTATTATATGATCTAAATATGACTTTAAGAGTCCTAACCTAGATTAACAAAATGCTTCTTAGAAATAAAGATAACCCATGAAAGCACTACACTCAGATCAAACCACAGAATAAAAAACAGATTTTCATGCAATGCAAAACCAAGATTCTAACGATACTAATATTGAACACCTTATGAATATGGAACTTATAAGACATATGCAGTGGTTACAAAACTCTCATTTTCTTTTTTTCTTTTTTACACAATGCATTCAATTGTTGTCATGATGTCTTGCATCTCGGAGATGTCTTCTTCTCGCCTTTAAAGAAGATGGTGTAAAGAGTCAGTGTTCCGACCGCGGTCTCCACACAACTGTATGTTAATCTTTTTTTAAAAATAAAAAACGAAAACAAAACAAAATTCCAGCTGCCCCTCCGTGGGTGGCTCTGCGAGATAAGTTGTTCCGGTGATGTCTCCCTGGAACCCTCTGGTGGCTGGTACACATGGCTCCTGGAGTCTGATGGGCCCCTGACCTCTGGCCCACCACATCTGCTTGTCGATAACCTTAGCGTGCACTCCGTCGAAGTCGGGGGTGAGTGGACTCCCGTCACATTTCTCCTAATTTTATGTCTCCTGAAACTTACACGACAACCGTTTAGATATCAAATGTTGTGTGCTACCTGTAATTCCGGAGGTTGACTTCTGGTCCCGAAAAGCTCCTTTCAGTCATATGGAATCATATCCTGTAATGAAATTAACTGAACACTCCCACAAGAAAACACTTCACATCTTTTCCACCCCAATTTCAATGTAGTCTGTGCACAGAACTTTAACCAATTGTGTTTAGAATTCTCCCCATTAATCTGAACCAACCTTCTTGTTGTTTCTTCTCCATCCTATGAGAAACCTATTTTAGAAATGCGATAGTTAATGAGACATTTTATTGCAATTCCTCTTTCCTGACGCTGGGCCTCTGATTGTCCTGCAAAAGAATGCCTGCACAAAAACTTTATACCTCCGGTGGGAATCGCCATGTCTGTGGAATCTAAAATTAGTTAATTTAGTTTGAAATCAAAGTACATTTTCCTGTAAGAATGTCAGAATGTTCTCTGGATTAAAGATTAAAGATTACCATTCAGCAGTCACTCCACACAAAACCTTTCAGCAGTCACCACACCTCACTTCTGTACCATTTCCTCAGATGTCTATGCTGTAAAAAAGTTCCTATTTTTAATCTGAGAGGAAAAGCAAACCTTCATTTTGTTTTATCCAGTTGTTACAAATCCTGATCCAGTTTACTGCAACAGATATATGTGGCTTTGAATCCTTAACAAACTACCTAACACACCAATGGTTTTAAAGTAAACTAAATATGCAATAAGTTACCCTCTGTTTATCTCTGTTTTATCCATTTTTTGTAGTTTATGTAGTTTTTCTGTTTAATTTAACATTCACTTTATTGTCCTGCCTAAACTGTTTAAGCCTTTTTCCAAGAACCCCCTCATATAATCTATCTGTAGCAGATTCGTGGTGTCTGACACTCCGCTAATTAAATCTAATTTATAGTTCTGTTTTGGGAGTCACTTAACAAACATTCCAGAGAGCCATGGGCAAGGTCTTTTGTGGGGGGTTTCTTTTTGTTTAAACAACCGTTATCTGATTTACAATGCAGTTACATACCTCTGTGGTGTCCTGCACAAGAATCCTTCCCTTAAATTACTTGTGCCAAGGGTTGATATAAAGTTTAAGATCTATATAACTTTACGATATAGTGTTATCATATAAATGTTTATGTCATATCCCTCTGCTTGGAACAAAATTAATTTTGTTACAAAACATTAACAAAGAATAGTATTCGTCATCACAGGGAATCAATTAACTGCAAATAATTATCTGAATTGAAGTATGAAAAACACTGCCCTATATCCCGGATTCAGATCAAAACTTAATGCAATTTCATAATCCCACAGATCTACAAGAAGCCCTCCAAAAAGATCAGTGTACCCATTGAAATAATGATTATTCTAATGTGCTCACAGCAAGTTGATGGTATGAAAATGCTGACTGTTCCAAGGTACTTACATACTGATAAAATATTGGGTTTTACCTAAATAAAACACCATGTAACTGCAAAGTCTGGTGAAAATCTGATAAGTTTTAGCATGCAACAGTTATATTGTACAATAGAAAAATCTCAATACTTGAAAGCTATTTAAGAAAGAACCTAACAGATCCGTTTAACCTATGTTGTTTAAAAACAGAATGTCCCAAGCAGGACACATCTGTGCTTACCGAGAGGCCCATGTAATAAACCTGTCCCCTCAGGACGTCGCAACCCCCCTTGTGGAAATTTATGACATGCAGTTGTTATCTAGAACTCACAGAAACCTAAGTAGAAGTGGAGCACGCGAAAGTATTCCCACCCCTGTGGATTGTCTGCCCATAGAAGATATGGAAACATACACCAGCTGCTGTTAATTATGAGCAATACGGTCCTGGACATAATAGAATTAAAACTCATGTTTAAAAGGAACATATCAGTTATATAGTAAAAAATTTTAAGAGACAGTAGTATATTTTTCAAAACCGCAAACCTGTACTGCTGGTATCTGCCCAATCGGCTGCCTTAAGAAGTTATTACCTGCACCTTTGCCTAGAAGCTCAACAAAAAGTTGGAGACACAGAAAAAATATTAGAAATCACATTCCATTAAATTTGGTCAAAAGAATATTGGTAGAAATAGAAGTCTGAATTACCTTAACAAAATGTTTGATACCAGGCTGCGGCACCTGAGATGGACCCGGAATGACATGTGACAGATCAAGCAAACACGATATGGAGGTGAGACTTCATATTCAAAGGCTTCCATGCATGGAACTGTACATCTCTTCCCCCAGTGTGGCAGTAGGTCGCTGCAACGTCTCTGCAAGCACCTCAGTGACAAAGTCTCAGTCCACAACTCAGTGTTTGATGAAACAGGTGGCTCCAATGTGCGCAGAAATTCATACAGTCACTTCCCTTGACAGCTTGGGATCTGCGCTGTTCATGAGCGCTGGCCACTTCTCAAGGGTGAGGAAACATTGTTCATGGGAGCGTTATCCCTTTGCTGGGGTACTGACCTTCCGGATGGGAGCTCATGCCAGGATTTCATGCCAGGATTTAGTGATGCGAAACAGTCCCTGGCCCAGTGCCCAGAGAGACCACATTTAAAGCAGATGTCTGTAGATGGTCGAAAAGTTCTGACATGTCCGCCCCGTCTACTCGGTCTCCTGGTCCTGTCTCCATGTCTGCACTGACTGTCACAATGAGATCCGCGTCCATACACAGGAACAGCAAATCTGGAATCAAATACAGAACAGAAAAGCGGAGGAGGTGGCCCCCCTCCTTGAATGAAATTAGACTGTGGTGGAACCGTCAGGGTCTGAGCACCACATGATGCACCCGCAGAGACAGTTCTTTGTGTCATCTCCTGCTTTCTCTTGGTCACTTTCCGCTTTGCTTCTAGTAACTGTAATTTAAGTAATTGAAGTTGCAAGTCCTCTAAGTCCTGCTTCGACTTCCTGTCCTCCCTTTGAGCCACATGCAAATAGTCGATCAAACAGGTTTCCCAGCGAGCATACGAACACCCAGGTATATCAGGATTTTGTTTCATAAGCAGGGACACTAAAGAAGGAACCCCATCCAAAACTGCCCCTCTAAATAATTCACCCAGATTGGAGCAATTTGTTTTAGGATCCACACCCGTGTGTTTGATCCATGTCTCTGCAGCTTGAGTTATGTAATCTGCAGGACGCTGTCGTGGGTCCCAGTCAAATTTAGGAAGCTCAATTGATGTGGACAATGGAAAGTGTTGTACAATTGCAACTTCCAAGGAAGAAATTACTGAAGACAATAAAGTTTCATCAGGCATATGAAACGTTTGAGCAACCTTTTCAATATCCGTTATTACAGGCGCAGACACAGAAAGTCTTAAAATGGCTCTAAACTCACCGAGAGCCAGTTGTGAGCCTTTGGTTAAATTTCGTAATTCAGCCAGCCATGTTCGACCACCAGCACTGATACTGGGGAGTTTATTCACCAGAAGTTGCATGTTACCAAGTGAACAACTTGAAAACTCCTGTGTTCTTAAATAACTGTGTGACAAGGGCATCTGCATTTCGTGGGACTATGAAAATGTGATTACATACAATGAATAATGTGGGGACCGTCCTGCGATGATCCCGTAATATGTTCTGAATCTACTAGTTTCTGCCGTTCTGCAATATCAGTATCTATAATAAAACAATGCAAACCAATAACATTAGTCATAAATTCCTCAATTTTAGCTGCTTCATTTGAGGATAACTTCAAAACTGACTCATGACTAAATGCAGTGTTAACAAAATCTGTCAAATTAACCGCAATATCCGTTTGCACACACTATTAAGGTACAGTTTAACCTTAACTTCTAACTCTGTTTAGTTCTGCTTAATGTGGTTTTCCCAGGCCTGCAAATGAGCAAAAGTTTATAGGGTGGCTATTTCCTGCTCCCTATTAATCAGCTAGATTTAAGTCTGATGAATTATATTTATTTATTTATCTATTATAACTAGGGCTATCAAACAATGAAAACCATTTAATCACTATTTAATCGCAAATTATATTTCATGTCTGAAAGTATATATATTCATTAGGCATTTTAAAACGCTATTTTGCAATAGATAATGCTAGTTAAAATTACACTCTAACAGAAGGCATTTTCCCTTTTTTGTGTTTTCCCAATTTATAATGCCTCAAACAGATGTTCAATGTTCTGCCAAATTTTTTAACAACTTTTCCAAACTTCTAACCACTTTCTAACTTTTAGACTACAGTTCAAAATAAAAAGTTTTCTCCAAAACTCACCAAGACGCAGCAGTTCATGCTCTCCAATGCAACTCACCCATACAGCTTGCAGCCAATACCTCAAACGTTTTACTGCATTGAAAGTTCTCCTGCACTTCAACAAACATCATTAATGCATTGACCTTTTTTCTAATGATTTCCAAATTCCCCTTTAGTTTTTATTTTCACCCATATTTTTACTTATCACTTTTACTTAACAAAATTAAACTGCACCCCAGTCACTGCTCTTATCTTCAGGCCCATGCACGCGGAGAAATTCACACCCTCATGAAGACACACACACACACACACACACACACACACACACACACCCACTCTCCGCTGAGTTGCAGGGTACAACCAATCTCTCCTTCTCTCAAAACCATGGATCCCATATTACCGAGACATTCAAAACATCAGACAAGACATAACAAATATAACATTTAAGACAGACAGCCTTGCGCGCGCAGAGGGTCTTCTCCTTTTAATACCCTTCCACTCGACGAAACGTTTCCTTATGTTAAAATCTCCTCGTCTGATCGTCGTGTTCTCGAAAAACCCCGTTTTTCGAAAACTAGAAAACAAACTTCTATTGCTTCCCTGGGGCCCCTTTTTTAATCTCTTATCTTTCAATAACAGCTCACTCTTAAGGTCTTGCTGCTCTTAGCCTCAACTTAAAGATGTTACGTATTCTCGGCCGTCCTATTCCCTGCTACTTTTTGAGTGTCCCTAGTTCTCAAGAGGCAGCGCACACCTCAGCCATAAAATTACCAGTTTGTCAGTCTGGTTGTCGTTTGGCCAATCCTAGAACATATCCCTTTTTTTTGTCTATGTTTTTATCTTTTTTATTTCGTTTTATTTTATTTTTCGCCTCACCATTTCAAGGCTTCTTGGCATTTAGTTTAATATCCAATTCTAAGTTTTTCTGACGTAAACAAACACATAAATCCCATTCAATCATTTCTCGGTTTCAACATAAATTCCATTCAAACCTAGTTATACCGTTCAGCCTCTGATATTTTGAGAAGAAAGCGTCTCATTTACAGCAACACTTGATTTAGCCTACATCTAATCTTTAGCCAATAGGAGAATCAAAATCTCCTTACTTTTTTCGGGTCGACCCTGTTTTGCTGTAAGTGATTACTTCTTCGTGCCCAAATTCAAAATGTTCCTCCACTTTAATGTCAAAATCCGGGTCACGGCTGACCAAATTGTGATTTATTTATTATTGGCCTAATCCTGCTTCGCTACTAAAGGCCCATTTTTACCCCGGTTTAAGATTTGACAACAAAATAAGGAATCATTGATCAGAGGTAGAACGGTTCAAATACATATTTAATTCTTAGAAATTAAATATGGAGACAGAGTACATACCATTACAAGATGTTGTTCTCACCGCGGTGGATAAATCTGTCTGTCTGAAGTAAGTTTTACCAAGACATTCCTTTTATCAACTTTAAAACTCCTCCTGCAAGCTCAGAGGGAGGATGACTGACCTCCTCTCCTGCTGACCACCCCCTCAGGGCAATAAAACTCCATGTTTATCTTACGCTGGAGCAGGAAAGGACAGACCCAGCTCTGCTTTCCTCAGTAACCCTAACTAAGATATATTTTTAATTCTCAACACTAGTCACCATCAGGACCAGGCAGAGAGAAAAGAACACATCTAGAAAAAAAGAGAAGAGAGTATCTAGGAAAGGGAAAATTAAAAAGGTTCACAACAGAACTTTTTTAAAGCAAGGGTGTCTATGATCGGCTCGGCATTCTTCAGATGCGGTTCAACACACCTAAACCAAAGGGAATTCAGCCAGAATTACCTCAACAGCATGCACTCAATACCTGAATCGTCCTTTTGATTCCCTAAATATTCGAGTGTGTTGCCACCAGCTGTGTACATTTTAACTTCTTTCATTCTGTTTGTAATTCTTTTTTTTTAAACTCTTTTACTTTATATGTGCTTCTAATCTTTGGTTGAATCTGTTTTGTTAAATGTGCCTTATAAATAAAGTTAATCTTATTGCATTTGATTTGTTTAAGTAGAGACATGTTTAAAAGTTAAAAGACACCAGCCCTGGGGAACATCTTCAAAACATGGCATAACAATCCTCCGAAGCCCATACTGACTTATTAGGGGTATGGTGTTTCCGGTGATAGGCAGCAGGTCATTCATGATGAGCAGGAACACCGTGTAGCCGAGGATGAGGGTCATCTTGAAGGAGGCTCTGTCTGTGCTCTGAGGAGGCAGGAGGAAGCTGAAGAGGTCCAACGTGATGAGGAAGCAGCTGGGGAGCAGCAGGGTCACCACGTACATGGTGGAGCGGCGCCGCACTCGGATCTAAAGGGAGAACTCACTCAGGATTCAAACGTATTGAATACCTTTGCACAAATGAAAGATTTTAATATAGGTAACAGTTACATTTTTTTAAATGTGCAATCAACTTACATAAAAGGCCACCATGTCAATGTAAAGGCCTGACTCATCATTATTGACTAGTTTCTGGGCAGAGATATCCAGCAGCTCCCATTCACCCCTGGTGGTCATCACATTCTTAGAGGACGCAGTTATTATGTCTGGGTCTCGCCCTGGAAAAATCTTTATTTCCATAGCTAGGAACAAAAAGGTCAGAGAGCTGAACTTAGTGAAAGTACACATGAAGAAAATAACACATAATGACTAATATTAACAATATAGTTTAAAATTAAGGACTTGACTCACGTGAAATTACAATTAGACTATTGTTAAACGAAGAAAAAACGTACACCAGGCATGTCCAAAGTGCGGCCCAGGGGCCATTTGTGGCCCCTGTACTGATTCTGGATGGCCCCCCGACTACATTTCAAGAAAGATTTGGTCCACCAGCATGTATGGCTGATGCAGATGTTAGATTTTAGTTTTTATTAGGGCAAAATTATTACAGAAAAGTTAAAATCCTACAATTGAGTACAACACAAAGTATAGCAGGTAAGAAATTAGCATAATTTATTTTTGGTTTAAAAAATAGTGTTAATTTTTTTGGCCCTCGAGTTCCTTTGACTTGATAATTTTGGCCCATGTACTGAAAAGTTTGGACACCCCTGACTTACACCAACTGTTAAGGTAATTTTTTAAATTGGATTTTATCTAATTACAACCTCAAAACTCTATGTAATTGATTTTATCGACTGATTTTATCAACTGTGACCAATTTGACTGTCCCTGCTGATCAAAAGCATCTCTATAGCATAATGTTGCCACCACCATGTTACAGTGTAATGAATGATGATGGTGTGTTCAGGGTACATCGTTAGTTTTCCTCCAGACCTAGTGTTTTGTACATGGGCCAAAAAAATTTGATTTTATTGCAATCTGACCAGTGAACATTCTTCCATGTGCTTTTGTGCATCATGCATGACTGGAACCAGGACTTTAAATGACTTTCTTTCAACAATTGTTTTCTACTTGACTCTCTTACATAGTGACGATGGACAATCGTGTTTTGGTAGGTTTGCAATTCTGCCAAACTATTGATTTTCACATGATAGGTTGAATGGTTGTCCAACCTATGAGGCCTTCACAGAACAGCTGCTCAGATTAATTTGCACAAAAATGACAACCATGGTACCCCTTCATTACACTTCATAATTATGTTTTTTTTTTTTGGACCATCACATAAAATCTTAATTAAATAGACTAGAGCTTCTGACTGTAAGTGACAAAAAATATGTAAAAAGTTGAAGAAGTAGCAATACTTCTTACATAAATACTTTATGTGTGCAGAATATTTCTGTCATAATGCATTAAACCTACAGAAAACATTTCTAGTACTATTCTTATTGTTAAGTGACGGGTTGTTGTTATTTTCCTGCTAACGTCCATAATGAAACACATACAGGTTTTGTACATGACAAGGGTACCTTTTAACACAGAAGACTGTCTATCCCATCTTCAATTATTATTATTATTATTATTTTTAGAAAAGATGTACAATTTTGTGGCAGTGACTCACCATAGTACATGTAAGAGTTGAAAGTCAGAGAGCAGTTCTGTATATCGAAGGGGAAAGTGTAGATGTCGAGGTTACAGGAGCTCACGACTCTGACAGGGAGAGCCTGGTGCACCCTAGCGTCGCTGTACAGGTATATGTAGGGAACGGACGGGGCTTTGTTTTCCTCCATGCTAAAAGAGCAGAGCATACAGATGTGCTGAATTAAAGCATGAGTTATAAATACAATCTTTATAAAATCAATCATTCTGAAGGGTTAAGCTTTTCTGCAGGTAAAGATTACTGAAAACACTTTAGATTTTATGAAAAAGATAAGCAGTCAAGCATTTTAGGGAGTTTTGCAAGTTTTGCCTAAACATATTGATGCATATTCTCAATAGCAGGATGAGTAAAGCGCATAATATCTTATAAATAGGTTTGATGAACCATCTACGTTTTCATAGAGTTGTCTTTTGATGACCAGTATAGGGATCTGCAGGATTTTAGATGCATTTCTTATTATGGTGCCACTTACAACTCATTGATGACAATATCTGGAAGCCAAAACTTCTCTTTTGGAAGGGATATCTTGTCCATGCCACACTGAACTGGGTCCCAGCTGATAAACTCACTCATCCACCACTGCAACAAGAAGAGAAGAGCGGTGGTAATAGTGTAAAGAGTTGTTCAACCATTTGAAGCAATCTCTGCCCTAGATAAATTGAATGAAAAAAATCAAATAAACAACCATAATGGCTGAGATGGATAATTGTTCTGCTTACATAGTGCAGCCAAAGGTAAGTGATGAGAAGTTGAGACTTTTCATCCTGGAAGACAGTGAGAGTAAATGTAAAACATTAAATTATTGAAACTGAACTGAACTTGTTAATGTACATTTTCAAATATGGACACCAAAAGATAGACCTCACTGACATTAAGCTGCCAACTATAAAATAATAATAATAAATAAACTAATAATAAAAAACTAATAAATAAAGTGTATTAATAAATAAATATAATTACATTTTAAAATCACTATGAAATGACAAACATTTTTGAAATTCCATCCAGTTCGAATCCTTTAAATTCTTTCTTTATTTTTTTATACTAGAAACAATAACATTTCAGAAGCTGTGAGGGGGAACATACCACTCCCAGTATCCCATAAAGGGTGAAGTACACGGTGATGTTTGTTGTTGTCCTTTGGTTCAGAACGGGCCGTATGGCCCTCAGGTCAAAGACAGGGCCCAGGGCTGCCAGCAGGCTCGGTGTGTCTGGTTTGGAGCAGTTTACCTTAAATGTGCTGCACAAAACTGATCAGGACAAGTTATAGGCAATGATGAGGCTTAATTCGTAGGCAGTGTGTTATAGGCAAGAAAATATTTTTGAAACATGAATACATTTGGAATAACCTTCATCGTAAACTGTAGCATTCAGTAAAAAAATAGTAGTAATAAAAATAGTTATGAATTGGTGAGTGTTGATAGTCTCAGAAACTAAAACTATTTTCACAAAGAATACTTTAAACACTTGTCATTAAAAAACAAAAACCGACAACAACAAAAAAAAACCACCTGGCATAAAAAGAATGAGAATAACCACAGTGGCTGATGGAAAAACCCACTAAAAAGAAATTCACAATGTATTATTTGACAGCAAACTGATGTCAAAAGGAAATATTTGTTGACTGAATGATATGCAGATTGTGCAGCAGGAGAGTATGCTCTACCTTTAGAGTAGTTTCCTGTGATGCCATGATGTTGCAAGTGAAAGGGTTGGATTTCAGTGGCTGTATTCATCTCTTGCCTATCTTAGAATGTAGTAGAAAAATGATGACACTTTGTACAAAACTGGAGTGGGAGATGGTAATCTACACAAATAGTATAGGAGAGACCAAACTTGATTAGCGGTTCCTTTCCTGCAAGTTATTTTCATACGACATGAAAAATAAACCACAGTTGACGTGATGCACCTAGGTTTTCGATTCGCATGTAGTAAAGACGGACCACACCGCTGTCAGACAGATTTGATGGTTATATCCAAATAAGCAGCAGGTGGAATGTAAGAAAAGTCTGGTTTTTGTCCCAACCTGTAGCGTTTCTGCTCCATTTCAATAATTTAACCAACTTTTTGCATGTTATGTCACATGCTTATTAGCAATAATCACATGCATCACACATCTTTACATATGTGGAATGCATTACCTTTGTTCCTCAATAGTGTCTAAATGTGACACTTTAGAGCGATGTTTGCCATTGTAAGGATCAGGACCTCTGTGTGGGTGATGACGTCCAAAAGGCTTAGACGGATAACCAAAGGTGCAAAGCTACCAGATAGTTAGGGCCTTACACTATAAAGTATCAGTATTTTTTTTACCATATAGGTCAACATTTGTCTAATGCACAGTCATTCTGAAACTATATCAGCTTAATTTTTAAATGACAGAGGAGGATAAAAAGCAACAAAAAGTGATGTTGCCATGAGAGAGCAAAAAAAAAAAGCAAATGGCCTCAAGAAAAATTCATATTCCCCTTCTCTTAGTTTAAGATCTTCCAGCCAAAGATGGTTCATAGTTCTGCGAACTAATCAGGACCAGAGGAGTTCAGTCTTCTTTCTTGTATTGTTTTGTGGTTGTTTTTATTGTGAAGTACTTTGTGTGTTTTTTTTTATCCTGTGAAAGTTGCTATATTAATAACGTTTACTTACTTACCTGCAACATGGAAAAACATGTGGCAAAAGAAGTGAAGATGCAGCTTTGGCGCAACAAATGCCATCTACTAACCTGACTCTCGCCAGGTGGATGTAGTTCCACTGAGCTCCACACATCCATCTGGGATCACTCCATTAGAGATAGATTTCAGAAGGAGGGGGCCTTATCAAAAATGCTTGGATATGATTGGATAAACCACTTGTCCATCTTCTTAACTGACACGCTACAAGCTCTTGCTAAACCCGGTGAGAAGGGTATAACTGCAGGCACAGCCAGCAGCAAACACGACCCTGTAGGAACGCCCAGTGTGGGCGTGTTGTTCGCGCAAAACGATTATTGGTTCGTTGATTTGCCCACTTCAATACTTATATTTTTTCCCTCCATCTCCTTCATTGTCGCTGGATTTGCCTTCTGTGATTGTCCTGCTGATTCCCTTGAACACATTTTTTACTTGTCCTATCTCAATTACATTCTGGAGAGACGTCAAAGAATGGCTACGTTGAAAATGACAAATATTCCAGTTTTCAATCAACCATATTGTGTACTATGTTGATGGTCTTGATAATCAAACGTCTGATGTGGTAAATATTGTTTTCTTGCTAGCTAAGTATTACATACACTGCTGTTCACTGAATATATGTATGCACATTTCCATCTACTTAAGCATAGTTACTTTAGCACAATTGTTTCATGTTAGCAGGGTAGGACATGAAACAATTGCGTTAAAGTAACTAAATATGCCTAAGAAGTTGCAAATTATGCATGAAATCTTTAAGTGGAAAGAATCTCCCTTGTTTTGATATTTTCTTTAATAATTTCAAATTGTATTACTCCTCGCTGAAACTTGTTAAATCTGCATCTGCAAAAAAAATAAAAAATCCACAAACATGTCTAAATATCTTATATTTTAGTTACTTGCTCCAATACCTTTTAAGTTCCTTATTGTTCTTGTCACTGTAATCTAGGATGATCATTTCCATAACACCAAAAAGGAGGACATTGTGTGGCATATCAATAAATCACTATGTTGTACATAGGACTCTGATATACTCTCATTTATAGTACAACTTTGATTGGTTTAAATGTGATATTTGCAAGATTTTGCAACGTATGCTTTGTTTAACAAAAAAACAAAAAAAATAATAATGTGGGTGACGTCACGTCCGTGTTTCTACATCACATCCGGTAATGACGCGCAGTCGGAACGCCCACACAGTCAGAACGCCCACACAGCACTGCAGTTATACCTTACTGAACCCGGTCGGGAGAAGGGGAAAACATTGTTTCCACTAACAAAAGCCTTCAAAGCCGTTTCCTGGTGTTCTTTTAAAGAATTAATATCCAGTAGATTGGACAACACCGATGAAATAACAGCATCAATGTTACCGCTTGCTTCCTTGCTGCGAGCCGCCATTGTCTGAATCCAAACAGTCGCTTCTCTGATATGTCACATCTACGAAAATCCCGCCCGGCAATCCTGATTGGCTCGTCCATTTTATGTGGTGCTGAAATTCCAGATAGATGTGTTGACGCCGTGTGGAGCTCGGCGGAACTACATCCATCTGGTGAGAGTCAGGTTAGCAATCTACAAAACTGGAAAACAAGTGGACTTAAGTTGTTATGTTCGCATTACATGCTAATGGCTAGCATCAAGACATTTGAAAAGCAAAATGTCAACAAACTAGGAAAGGTTTCAGTGTCGTGTGACAACCCAGTCTCACTTGACGACGTAATTCCACGTTGGTCCACAGGGGAAACATAGTTTTATCACAATCTAGCGCCTTAATACGTTTCTATTAATTTACATTGGCTTGCGACCAGGTCACGTGACTATCACGTTTCCCCCAGCGTAAAAACAACATGGCTGCCATTGCCCATGGAAAAGTAAACTTTTAAGCAAAATAACTGTGTTAATATGCATTTTGATAACATTTCTAGCAAGAAGTATGGATATTATTTTCCTGATCTTCGTTCAGGGAAGGTAGACAGTCTTTCATTTCATGTAAGCATTGACAAAATAAAAAGAAATTTGATTAAAGCTTGTGCCTCATTGTGCTACATTCTACTCCATAGAGCATCAGATTCAGTTTCCTGTTTTAGTTAGCTTCTGTTCATTATGATTTCAATAGTTCTGTTAGATCTGTATTTTCTGCCTATGTTTCCTTAGTTTAGTTGGATTTTTCCCTAATGTCTGGCCATCCTCATGTTTCCCTGTTCGATTCAGTTCTCCCTCTACTCCTGCCAGTTCATTGCCCTTCCTCTCCTGTTTAATTCCTTTACTCATCTCAGCTGTGTAACTTACTTCACCTGCTGCTCCTTTTGTCCTTCCCTGTTTATTCACTCTGGATAGCCATGCCCAGTTATCAGGTCCTCCGTCAGTCCAACCTGTTCTCGTCATGTACGCCGTGTTCCTGGTTCCTCTATTCCCTGTAAGCCCTTATTATCTCAAATAAATATCTCATTACTCACAGCTTCCTGGCTCTTGTCCACATTTTGGTCCTAAACGCCCAAACACAAACCTGACAAGTAATTGCCTATAACTCTGCACACTTTTCGTTGACAAACACAAAAGTAGGTGTTTCATTTTTACAATCAACCAAACCTTTTATTAGTATGTTGCACTGTATGAAAACAGCATAACAACATTATTCCAAAACAATTCACCTATCTTTGCACACAATGTTTTGCACCTTTTCTAAAATTGTACATACGTTTTTACAACAATGCATTGAAATGATTTGTTTATATGTAAATGTTTCACATCCAACACAAAAACTGGAGTGTTCAATATATAACTTCATAAAGTTTTATGTAAGTCCATTTGAACACATAATTAGAGATTATTTAAATATAGATAAATGTAATCACTTTATTATGATTAGCTTATTCTCTGGTACAGATTCCCATCTTGCATGCCTCACAATGATTAGGCTCGTGGGGACTCTTGACATCAAGGCTTTTGGGAACTCTGTTTCTTGGTCCGAGGTTTTCCTGGTAGCACTTGATTCGTATTTTCTCCACTAGGTTCTCCATGAGGATATGAATGTTGTCAGACTCAACGCTTGGCTTCACCATAGGCGCATTGTGACATTTCTTGCAGTTTTGGCGCAAGGCTCTCACCTTTACAGTGCCCTGATTATTCCTTAGGAGCATGTGGAAAATCACCATGACCCGGTTTGAAGGCCAACTTCTCCTACATGAGGTACAGCTGAATCTAAAAAAAAAAAAAAACATAATGTATATCAGTAAAAAAAATTAAATTAATGTCATATTTTATATTTCAGAATCAAATCATATTAAGTGTGCTCCTGTGAAAGGACTTGCTTAGACAAAAATTAGGCATTAATGTAATAATCTGGCAGAATGACTTTGTCAACACCTGGGCATCAATCTTGTGACACTAGAGACACTTTCACCAGTATGTGTAAATTTTGAAATATAAATACAAGCTCATGGAAATTCACTTTCTAGAGGAAAAAAATAATGAGCAATTGCAGTCCAGTACTGACCTTGCACTTGTTTTCCTGATGTACATTTTCCAACATCCTGGATTGTTAGGGTCAATATTTTCATCAAACTCCAAATGCCAAATGTGTCCTTTACTTTTAAGCATTTCAACATGACTCTGAAAGATGCGTGTCCATTCCTGTTGTTCCATCTTTTAAAAGCAGATGAGATGATGCTGTTTGTTGAAGAAGAGCCTGAGGTGGAACAGCTGATGTGTAGAGTTGACAAACAGCTTGTGGCTGTGACTCAGCAGCAACCAGAGGAAGGGTGGTGGCACTAAGGAAAACGAAACTTAAGAGTGTATAACACACCTCCTTAAGTTTCTGTTATGGTTTGTTCATAATAGGAAAATGATTCTGACTGAGATGAAGAAACGAAACAGAAAGCTGACAATGCTGAGAGAAACACTGACCCCTGCTGGTGCATGCGATAACTACATGTACTAATATTTGCATAGGAATATTTGCATGCCAGTAGTATACAATGCATAATTTTAAACAACCTTTAGCAAACACGAATGCGTTTTCCATTTCACAAATGTTTACTTACAAACATATTTTACGAATATGGATGTCTGGAAGCAATAATTCTTCATTATGGAATTCAAAATGTGTAAACAAATGCAATGGGTTTAAAGGGTCACGAAGAGTTTAAATATATATGCTATTTATTTTTAAATGTAACATTTTTACAAAGTGATAAATGCAATGATCCTACCCTTACAAAGCTGGTGGCAATGTTATACACAAAATTGTTGAGGATGTGTTTTAGAAGAAAAAAAACCTCAAATTTAACCAGTTGCTTTCAGAAGTACTCTAATGAGCAAATGGAGCAAATGTGTCATTAATGTCAGTATAAATTCAGCATTTTATGAAAGCTTCAGAGGTTTGTTAGATCACATTAATAAACAAAAAGCTTAATAAAACAAAGGGCCACAGCAGACAAGTCAAATTAAGTTGTGGAGAAATTGTCAAGCAGGTTTAGGGTAAGAATCAATTTACCGAGTACTAAACATCTCACAGAGCACGGTTTAGTCCTCTATCTGAAAATGTCTGAAATTTTAGTCACTTGATGGGCAAAGGTGGCAGTGGGACACTAAATTAGATTAGATTAGAGTATACCTTATAGTCTCCATAGGAGAAATGTGTCTTGGACTGCATGTGCTAAAAAAGATCAATCATATTCAAAGCTGGAATTCACTATAAAGGGGCTTCAAATATTGAGTGAAGTTGAATGCATAAACATGGATTATTATTATTATGCCACCCTTTTTCATATTTTATTCCTAAAAACTGTGGAAAACCATGTCTCCTTTTCCTTCCTCTTCACATTTATGTGTAACTGTACGTTGGTAAATCTTGTACAATCTTAATAAAATAAAATAAAAAATTGTAAAAAGGTATCATTACTTTTGAAAGCCACCCAAAACAATATTTGATTGTTATTTGTTGCCGACAGAGCAATGCGGCTTCATTCATCCCATGGAAGACCATCTATTGAGATCACATTTTGAAGTGTCATGTTCTGAGATCAAGTTGGTGCTGCATGTAGAAATCAATGACCGTACAGATAATTACACAGTAAAAAAATAAATAAAGTGTAGACTTTAGGTCCTCCTTATAAGACCTAGAAGAAGGGAGCTGAATCAAAAAGCATCTGTAGAACTGCTGTTTCTTTCTTTCTTTCTTTCCCTTTGCATGCTGGGAGTTGTGGGTGGAGCATGTGGTGAGTGGACTGAGGCCGTTTCTCAATTCACGAGAACGCGAGTACGGACTCGCGTTCTCGTCAAGACCGGTCTTGGCGAGAACACAGGAAGATCGGACTTGACAAGAACGCGAGCACGCAGCACGTATGGTGTATAGACCCTTTTCACAGTGACGTCATGAAACTTCCGTTCTGCGGTGAAGCAGGGTATCTTTACTTCCGCTTTCTCCGCGAGCAGTGTTTTTACAGGTGTGGGTCGGGAGAGGAAGCTCTGTGGACGGAACAAACAAGGCGGTAGGATTTGAAATTTGGCGGTTAGCATAAACTGTACATTGACTGTAGCTACATGGCTTCTACATCAGGAGGAAATAGTGGGAATGAGATGGAATGGATGATTTCTAGATCATCACGAATGAAAAGAACAATTAAGAAAAGACAAGAAAGAGCAAGAAGTTGGTCAGAAGAAAGTGAGACAAGAGCAGACATTAGCAAAAGAACAAAAACAAATGAAAGGGCGAATTCAGATGAACACAGTCAAGTTAATTTAGAAGCAGAATATAAAGTTGTGGTAGAATTCAAGCAAGAGGGGGGAGCTATACATCCCATAAAACTGACTAAAGCAATAGAGGCAGAAATAGGAAAAATAAAAATGGCTAGAATCATGAACAACAGAAGAGTGCTGATACATGCTAACAGCGAATCACAGCAACAAAAGATCATGAAAATGAAAAACCTAATGGGGGAAAGAGTTAGAACTCATATACCAGGATTGTTAGCGAGGCTAAGAGGAGTGATTTCAGGAGTTCCGCTGGAAATGACAATGGAAGATGTAAAAGCAGAAATCAAAGGAGGGAAAATAACTGATGCCACTAGGATTAAAAGTAAAAGAGACGGAGAACTTAAAGATACTATGGCAGTAATTTTACAGTTTGAAAATAGTATGCCTGGAAATATCCAGCTGGGTTACATGAACTATAGAGTTAGAGAGTATATCCCTAAACCCCTCCGCTGTTTCAAGTGTCAAAGAATGGGACACACTGCAAAGGAATGCAAAGGAAAAATCAGGTGTGCAAGATGTGGAGGTCCACATGAATATGGAAAATGTGAGAAAGATGCAAAAATCAAATGTTGTAATTGTGGAGGAGAACATAGTGCAGCTTATGGTGGATGTCAAATACAAAAGGAAGCTAGGGAAGCTCAAAGAGTTAAAATTACAGAAAGAATTTCATATGCTGAAGCCTTAAAAAGAGTAAAGAAAGACAGTAATAGAGGAATGGGAGAAACAGGTCAAAGAAACTCAGCTTGGAATATAAATCAAGTGCAGAACGGGCAGAGACAAATACTGGCTCCAAATCCAAATATCCAAAATGCATGCTTGCATAAATGTAGAGTGGATAAAGATACGATGGTGGTGAAAAAAGAAAACTTCGTAGCATTTATATGCCATATTGTTAATGTAACAGTGCAAATGAAGAAGAAAAGTGATAAAATAAAGGAAATAGTTACAGCAGCTGGAAGATTTTTAGATATGAAAGAAATACAAGCAGATCAAATACATACCATTCTAAGTGCCACTGAAACTACAGGAAATACCCAGGACTAGGATTCAAGTGTTCTTTTTAATGGTTCTATATATACTTCAATGGAATGCTCGAAGCTTAATAGCCAATGGACAAGAATTTAAAAAGTATATTTATGAATTAGAAATAATACCTGATATTATATGTATACAAGAAACATGGTTAAAACCAAATCTAGATTTTAAGATCCCTGGATATAACATGGAAAGACAGGATAGAAGTGATTGTAATGGAGGAGGATGTGCTACCTTAATTAAAGATGGAATAGCTTATAAGAAAATCCAAATGAATAATGAATTAGAATGTATTATTATAGAAATATTTAATGTAAGAAAATATGGTAATATTAAAATTATAAACTATTATAATCCATGTAAAAATCTTGATTGTAAAAAGCTTAAGGAAATGGCTGGGAAATTACATAGAAGAGAAGTATGGTGCGGTGATTTTAATGCTCATAATAGTCTCTGGGGCAGCAAAAAGACAGATCAAAATGGCAACATAATAGAAGAAATAATGGATGAAAGGTCTCTAGTTTGTCTTAACAATGGAAAAGGTACCAGAGTTAATGTACATAAAAATACAACATCATGTCTAGACATTACATTAGTATCTGACTGTCTTGTAGGATCATGTGAATGGAACGTCAACAGGGAATCCACAATAGGGAGTGATCATTTTCCAGTAAGTACTATAATTAATGATAATATAAAGAGGCAAGAAGATGTCATAATCACAAGATGGTGTTTTAATAAAGCTGATTGGAAAAAATTTAAAGTAAAGTGTGAGGAAAGCAGACATTTGGTTACATTAAAAGGTAACATAGAAGAGTGTACAAGCCAGATAACAAAACATATTTTAAATGCTGCAAATTCAAGTATACCAAAAACAATAATAAAAGGAAGAAAAAAAGTAGTCCCTTGGTGGAATGATGAATGTACTAAAGCGATTAAAGATCGTAACAGGGCATTTACAATACTGCAGAAAAATTTAACACTTGAAACTCTTATTAATTATAAAAAGAAAAGAGCAGTAGCTCGAAAAATTATTAAAGAAGCCAAAAAGAAAACGTGGAGAGAATATACTTCCTCAATAGGATCTGAAATTAAATTGCAAAATGTATGGTCAATGTTTAGGAAAATGATTGGGGAAAGGAGTGGTATTAAAATACCAGCCTTAGTCAGAGATCAGGAAGTAGTAGTGTTAAATAAAGATAAGGCAGATTTGTTGGGGGAAGCATTTGCGGCAGTACATAGTGGGGAACATCTTACAAACATTCATAGACAACAGATGAATCAAAAAATTAGCAAACATAAAAATATTTTGGGAAAAAGTCAAACATATAATTCAACATTAGACATAAATATAACTATGAAGGAAATTAAAGCAGTATTGAAAGGGACAGGATATTCAGCTCCTGGGGAAGATCAGTTATGCTATGCTATGTTTAAACAGATTCCTGAAGTAACATTAGAATTAATATTAAAACTGTTTAATAAAATATGGAAAGAAGGTGTAATACCAAATAGATGGAAGAGAGCAATAATTCTACCGTTTAATAAACCAGGGAAAGATCCTACAAATCCAAATAATTACAGACCAATAGCATTAACTTCACACTTAAGTAAGTGGATGGAGAAAATAGTGATTAATAGACTAGAATTTATTCTTGATCATAAGAAATTAATCAATGAAAATCAGTGCGGATTTAGGAAGGGAAGATCAACAATGGACACAATAACTAGAGTTAGTAATGATATAGAGAAAGCTTTAAAAATGAAAGAAATTATGATTGTAGTATTTTTTGACATAGAAAAAGCGTATGATTCATTATGGAGAGAAGGATTACTTATAAAAATGAAACAGATGGGAATAGGAGGGAAAATGTTTAATTGGATAGCAAATTTTTTGAAGGATAGAAAAATAAAAGTTAAGATTGGAAATGATTACTCAAAAGAATTGAATATTGAAAATGGAATTCCACAAGGTAGTGCAATTAGCCCAATACTATTTAATATTATGATAAATGATATCTTTTCTGAAACAGAAGAATGTATAAAATCTGCATTATATGCTGATGATGGAGTTTTATGGATGAGAGGAAAGAATACAAGATTTGTTATAGGTAAAATTAAGAAAGCGATTAATAAAGTAGAAAAATGGTCCTTTGAATGGGGTTTTAAATTATCAACAAGTAAATCTTGTTATATGATTTTTACAAATAAGAAAAACATAGACATAGGTACAATAACATTATATGAACAACCATTGGAAAGGGTAGCAGAATTTAAATATCTGGGAATATGGTTGGATCAATCATATACATGGAAAACGCATACAAAGAATCTGGAAACTAAATGTAAGAAAGTGATAAATCTATTAAAGGCTGTGGCTGGAAATAACTGGGGTGCAGATAGACAGTCATTATTAAACATATATAGGGCTCTCATGAGATCAACAATAGATTACGGTAGTTTTATATATGGAGTAGCAGCTAAAACAACATTACAAAAAATAGATACTTTACAGAATAGGGCTTTACGTATATGTACAGGAGCAGTAAAATCGACACCTATTAATGCCCTTCTAGTAGAGACTGGAGAGATTCCACTAGAAATAAGAAGAATAAAATTAGCTTTGACATACTGGATGAAAATAAAAAGTAAAAAAGATGAAAATGTAAATGCAACAATATTAAAATATTGTTGGGAATATTCAAAGTTCCATAGTAATGGATTTGGATGGATCATAAACAAATGGATTAAAATATATGAATTAGAAGATAAAGAAATAGCTCAATTTAATCCAATTAACGTTAGCCCTCCATGGATATTTCCGGCAGTAAATGTAGACATAAAACTACTTAAAATGAAAAACGATTGGTATTTAAAAGAAATAGGGGTAAAAACTGATATATACTTAAGAAACTCATATTATAATTATGTTAAAATATATTCAGATGGTTCTAAGAATTCAAAAGGATGTGTGGGAATAGGAATTTATATATCTGAGTTTAAAATTGACATATCTAAAAGACTATCTGATCAACTATCTGTATTTACGGCAGAAACGGTGGCAGTTATCATCAGTTTGCAGTGGGTAGAGGAGGTGCGACCAGACAGAGTAGTAATTTGCACAGATTCCAGAGCAGTCATAGAAAGTATTCAAGGAGAAGGAAACAATAGGAAAGATCTAGTACTAGAAATTCAACATAGCTTATTTAGATTATACAGAGGTGGCATTGATGTTTGGTTCTGTTGGGTACCAGCACATCAAGGTGTAAAAGGCAATGAAAGGGCAGATAAATTAGCAAAAAGGGCTTTAGATCAGGCAATAACGATTAAAATACCTATTGGCAAAGGGGAAGGGAAATCAATTATTAAGAATAAAGAAATGGAAATATGGCAAAAAAGATGGAATGAAGATAAGAAAGGAAGGAAATTATATAAAATACAGAAGTCAATATTTAGTAGAAATGTTAAGGAGAGAAATAGAAGGGAAGAAATAATAATGAGTAGATTGAGAGTAGGGCACACATATTTAAATACTTTATATTTAATAGGGAAGAAAAATAATGATAAATGCGAAAAATGTGGAGAGAAAGAAAATGTAGAACATATACTATTGAACTGTAAAACATATGAACGTGAAAGGGAGAAATTGAGAAGAATAGTTGGAAAGACAGATCAAGAATGGAGTTTGAAAGGAATATTGGGAAATGATGGAAATATAATGGATATTTGTATGATAAGAAAAGCGTTATTTATTTTTCTTCATAACACAAAATTAAAAAATAGAATATGACTGATGTAGAATACAGTTGCTACACACTCGTGTACAGTAGGTGGCGGTATGCACCTTAAAGTTGATTGCGACCCGCCATAATAGAAAAGAAGAAGAAGAAGAAGTGTTTTTACATAGGGAATTCACACAGTCCCTCAACAATCTACCCAAATTTCGTTTGGGAGACGTGCACAGACTGGTACAAAAGCTTTCGACCACACCAGCCTCCAAACTCGACAAAGATGACAAGTTCTTTGTGGAACAATACCTTTTCGATTATGAAGGTAAGAGCTTTGTCTTCTTAGCTCTGTTGTTAGCATAGATGCTAGGATAATGATAGCAATGCTACCAACAGGACTTTTGTCATTTATTAGTTTTCTATTTCTCTACTATATTGCTACGCTAGCTTTATTGCTATATCAGCTTATCTGTTTCACAGCTTTTAGCCAATGAGTCTCACCAGGGATATAGTTGATGTATAATGTTGAGCCTTTTCATACTTTGTTTTGGAACAGTGTCAATGCTTTTGGCCACTTGGTCACAGTTAGAGCACGCTGTCACACCTCTATGAATAAAAATGAGGAGCCTCATTCCCTCCCGTTTTTTTTTTTTTTTTTTGTGTAGTATTTTACTGAGGTTGCAGACTTTGCAGTATCCCTCAAAATTCCTCTGTGGGTTCAGTGTGTTTCTCAGTCTCGTCAGTACATTTGGAGCCTCAATTAATAAAATAATTCTGCCCATTCCTGTTAAAACTGTGATAGTTTAGGACATCATAGACTGAGAAAGACGCTGTCAATAATGTTGAATGCACACTGCATGCACACTAATAATCAGTTCACTATAGTATTTATGGATTATGCTGCTGTCGGGGCAAACCCCTTGTGTCCTATACTGTTATTTTTCAGGAACTGACCAAAAAAACATGGATTTTAAAAAACTTCAGACATCACACTTCATATATTTTAGTTATTTATTACATAGATACTTCATAGCAGCTCTGTCCATTTTACCTTTTACCTGTCCTGTTTATCCTGCTGCCTTGCTCCGGTTCCCCTCTGCCTTACAGAAGAGCCTGCTGCCAAGCTCTGGTGGGTTCTCCCCTGAACTGTCAATTCTCTTCCGAGCTGTGGACTCTGCTGCCTGTTCCTGGTTCCAAGAAGTCTCTCTCCGGGCCGTCAGCTCCTGCCAACACCATCACCCTGTTCCCGTGCAGTTCTACCTCGCTGGTTACATCACCCTCCATCCCATCAAACCTTCAATAAAGACTTTCATTTTAAGTCCCGTGTGTGTGGTTCTGGGTTCATCCATAGACAAATTAGACTTAGACAACTTTATTTGTCATTATGTATGCACAGAGTGCGTACAGAACGAAATTCCGTTTGCATACAGCTTGAGAATTACAGTAAATTACAGGATAAAGTGCAGCAGTGACTTAACAGTAAACAATTGAAATGTAAACAATGCAGGAGAAAGAGACGGTGTGCGATCACAGTGTACAGGTGAGTATTTTTAAAAACCATGTGTATGTGCAGAAATTAATTAATTTCTCAGATTAATTTCCTTTCATTAACAAATTGATTTTGACAGCTCTAATAAAAATTTACGTGGTGAGCCACTGAAATTATCTTGGGAATAGCTAAATAAACTTATAACTCAATTATCTTTAAGAAAGAAAGATGTTTAATTTGTTAAAGACCACTTGCAGAAACATAGGTGTCCTCGGAAGAGAAGTGCTGACTGCAGGCGTAAGTGCTGCTGCGAAGGATTTTAAAATTCGGCCCCTCGTCTCTTCTTATTGCTGTCACCCAATAGGCTCCAGTCTCAGCATCAGCCGGGAAGTCGTGAAAACTGAGATATGGAAAGTTTTTTTTGTTGTTCGAACACTGTGGGACACTGCAGTAGCAGTTTCTCTTTGATTGTGCCATGCTTGGTGGATATGATGCTGCTGAGAGATGGACACAAGGGGAGAAAAAATAGATTAATTATAATACTTTTTAAAACCTTTATTTAACCAGATAAACTCCCATTTAGATTAAGATCTCTTTTTTAAAGGTTGATCTGATTAAGAGGTCAGCAGCACATGTCATTACTAATACAGTATAATAAAACAATTTCAGGCTTCTACTTAAAATATACAGTATTTTGCACAAAAACTAAAAAAAAAAGTGCATTAATATAAGTGCAAATAATATTATGAAGAAAATTCATTATAATACAAAGAAAATTCAGAAACAGAAGTACTGTCCAATAGACCCAAGGTAATTTTTTTAGGAATGAACAAAAAGATTCAAATGGAATAAGATCTTTTTAATTCAGTGACTGCAATTATATATAACACGTCACCATAATCAAGTAAGGGGAACAATGTAGCAGATAAATGTCTCTTTTTTCACTCTGTGAACAAGATTTATTTCTATAATAGCAAAGCTACAGTAATCATTTTATAACATCTACATCAGATTAATGACAGGTAAAGTAAGCTAACAAGCTGCTGCATGTTAGCTTTGATCTTCATGTTACTGTCCCAATCAAAGCATCTATATAACAGCAATGATTGCTACCAATACTAAGGAAAATAAATATAGTCAATAAGACACGTTTAATATTGTGCTCTCAGTCTTACTTAATGAAATCACGCTGATTACTGATAGGTAAAAGTTTGGTAAGGTAAGCTAACAAGCTGCTGCATGTTAGCTTTGATCTACATGTTACTGTCCCGATCAAAGCATCTATATAACAGCAATGATTGCTACCAATACTAAGGAAAATAAAGATAGTCAATGCGACACACTGTGGTCTGAGTCTTACCTTATGAAATCGCGCTGATTATCAGTGAAACACCTCTTCACCTCCCGAATTTTCTATGTAAAAGCATGTAGCCGGAAGTAAACATACCCTGCTCCGCTTCAAAACGGAAGTTGAGTGACGTCATGTGAAAAGGGTCTATTGGAACAGAAGCGTACTTGTGACGTCATGAGACGCACAGTTCTTTAGCATTTCTTTAACATTCAAAAGTATTTATATACTACACCACAATAAATCTTATTGACAAATTTTTTTAAAACAACATTTTTAATTTCTAAAAAGCCTAAAAATTATTTTGCCGCGGTGCATTCTGGGAAAGCGGTCAGTCTGAAGAACGCACAAGTCTGAGGCCGTTTCTCAATTCACGAGAACGCGAGAACGGACTCGCGTTCTCGTCAAGTCTGTTCTCGGTAAGAACACAGGAAGATCGGACTTGACGAGAACGCGAGCACGCAGCACGCATTGTGCATTGGAACAGAAGTATACTCGTGACGTCATCACATCCACAGCGCTTGAGCATTTCTTTAACGTTCAAAACTGTTTATACACTACACCATCATATCTTATTGAAAACGTTTTTTTATTAATTTCTAAAAAGTATAAAAAATATCTAAAATAATTACAGAACTGTGGGTTTAAAACCAGCAATAGCGGGAATTTCTTTGTTGGGAGTTGTAATTGTTGTAGTTGTAGAGGCGATTGAATCTTCTTTAAAAATCAGCATTTTATAGAACCAAAATGAGCGATACAAGCAATATAGCTGTTGCTTCGGTCGTTGGTCAGCTTTACCAGCAGGCTGAAGAGGAGGTGATGCAGTTGAGAAGGCAAATCCGAGCAAGGAGAAGATAGATGCGGCAGAGGAGGCTCAGAAGGCAGGCTTTGCTCACCCATCTATTGCCAACTGGTAGGCATTTTAAGATTGACAGCCTATTTACTACTTTTATCTTTAAAAAAACATTGAGGATGGATTAAAAACGTGATCAGGTTGAAATTGTGACTATTTTTCTATAAATAATTAAAATGAAGACCCAATTTTAACATTAATAACAGTAGGGTTAAGCTACTTTATTGCACCTACTGACCTTCATAGCATTGATTAAGAAAGGAAAAAACATATTTTTATGTCTGTCCACCTTTACAATGATTAATCTATAAATTATGTGCAGTTAGTTCAGCCCATTTTTTCAGTGAAATGGTAAAAATAACAGAGAAGGGAAGCCATTTGCTACATTTACTTTACATTTTACCTTTTCTTTCTTGAGAACTATAATAATCTGCATGTTAAGCAGGTATAGTTTTATGCTGTGAAAAGGTGACAACTGAAAAAAAACAATTATGGTAACATTTGGCATTTTTTCTTTACAGGAAGAAACAGAAACCAAATATGTGAGGATAAACACTTCTGTGCCAATCCTCCAAATATTTTTTAATGAAGGGGACCTGAAACCAGCCTTCAGGCTAAACAGGTCCACCATCGTCCTCCTCCTTCAGCTGCTGCCCATCCAGTAGGTCCATGGATGGCCACAGGAGATAGAGGTGCTGGTGACCCTCTGCTGGCTGGTCTGTGGAGCATCCTATAGGGAAACAGCTTGCCAGTAAAATCTCTTACCTTCTTGTCCTTAAATAGAGCCAGCAATGACACACAATTGATACATAGATTATATTAATTCGATAGAAGATTAAGACATATCAGCATATTACCTAAATTACAAGTTAATTTTATATTTGGTACAGGTCTAGTGGAGGCACGCTACAACAGGCACCACACCAAGGCTGATAAACATCATTGAGCGTGCCTTTGGTGGTCTGAAGACACGGTGGCGTTTCATCTTCTTAAGGGCGCTGGAGGTCTGCCCGACGTTTGCCCCAAAAGTAATCACCGCCTGCTGCATCCTCTACAATAATAGTATAGAGGCAAGGGACCAGCTGGACGTGGAGGACGAGACGGTGGACCCAGAGGAGGATGACCATGCGGCGGCTGAAGACAGGGAGCTGCTCCAGCTGGCTGCATGTTTAAGTGAACATGACTACATCTGACCTAATGTAGATCAGTTCTAGTCATGTTCACATGCTGCTTCATTTCTTTTTTTTTTCACCACCTGGAAAAATACATTAAATAATCATTAAATTAATTTCCATTCCAACTATTTTTAATTGTAAGTTTATAGGCGTTGTCTATTTGTATGAGATCTTAATAGGAGTTATTGTTTTAAACCATGTTAGTAACTGTTAATCATTTGTTGAATATATTACACCTTCATTCTGTTCCAAAGATTAAACATTTGTATAAAATAAATGTCTGTTTTTTCATATACTATTATTACTATTGTTTTCTTTCCCTCTTTCTCCTCTCAATTATTAATGTCCTGACTCAGAAGAAACTCACTTAGATAGGAAAAACATTTATAGAATTTATTTATTTATTTTATATGCTGCTGTCGTCCTAGGGAGAGATTTTCAATTTATTCCAGCAAGTATTGAGTTAATAAAGCAACATACGTCAGTCAGATAAACACAAAACAAATAAATCATAACCAGCGGTATTATGCACACTACTTTTTTTAATTACGCACTAACTCTGTAAACAGGCCACATAGGGAAGCTTAAAAGTATAATGTTCTCACCTCAAACGATCTGAAAACGTACTTTTGAACAACAACAGCAGCAGAAAAGATAATTTTATTACTTACCGCTGTGAGCTCTGTTTGCGCTGTCTGGAATCAAGCTGCGGCCGCGGTGCATTCTGGGCAAGCGGTCAGTCTGAAGAACGCACAAGTCTGCTCTGATGCATGCTCGATAAAGAGGGCGGGGCGAGAACAACATCCGGGGAATTCGGCGCGTTCTCGATTTAGCGTTCTCTGGATTGGAACAGTGCTCGGGCTGAGGCTGATGACGTGTCACGAGCACACGAGCACACGAGCACACGAGAACGCTCAAGAACGCATATTGAGAAACGGCCTGAGAGATTGAGAACTTCTAACTTTGCTATTTCTTTTCTTGAATGTGTCTTTTTGGGTATTTTCTTTTGATTGGATCACATTGGTGAAGTTTATTTGAAGGGTTTTTGATTATTTTTTAGTTAATAGGAACCGGCGTTTTGCTGGGTTTTGCAAAACGCCGGGAATGGATTTCACCAAATTTACAAGGCAACATGGTTTGAAGATCATTCCTAGTTGTCCTAGCATTACAGTGGAGGAATGTAGTTTGGCAGTAGGCGAAGTTGTGGATTGTAGCAGTGTCAAATCTGCGGCTCGGATGAACAGTGCAGTAGTTATTTTTGTTGATAGTGTGGAAAAGGCAAACAAAGTGATTGAAAAAGGTATCGCTGTGAATGATGTTTTTTTGCCAGTTTCCCCATTGAGCACACCTGCTAAAAAAGTCACGATTGCAAATATTCTTCCGTTCATTAGTGACGAGTTGCTAGTGAGAGAACTGTCACGGCATGGGAAAATTATTTCCCCGATCAGGAAGTTGCCAGCAGGTTGCAAGTCACCACTGCTGAAGCATGTAGTTTAACATAAAAGACAAGTGCTTATGATTCTGAATAGAAAGGATGAAGACCTTAACTTAGTGTTTAATGTGCGAGTGGAAGACTTTGATTATGCCATTTATGTGAATTCAGGCACTTTAGTCTGTTTTGGTTGTGGAGAAGTTGGTCATTTGGTTCGAGCATGTCCAAGGAAAGAAACTCCTCTAAATAATAAGGAGCAAGATGAGGGTGGTGAAAAGATACCGAAACAAACTAATGCCAAAGATGAAGGGAGTGCAGGGACAGATAAAACAGAAGGGACAACGTCTGAGAATCCCATTCAGGAAGTAGAACAAGTAAATGAAACTATGATTGAAGAAGACCATGAAGAACAAATTGTGCAAACTGAAAGTCAACTATTGTTAGACTCGCAGGAAAATCAGGTGGATGACACTGTGGAAGAGCAAAGCCAGAGTTTACTAAAGTCTCAACATAGAAAAAGAAACGTAGATGAAATGGAAGTTATGGGAAGCAGTCAGATGTTGGAAGAAGACGGTTCTGAAGCTTCTTCAAAACGGAAAGAAATTGAGTGCTTTATTAGTTCGCAAACTGAAAATGAAGTTGGAGATGAAACAGAAATAGAATGGGAAATGTCTGGAATTAGAAAGCAATATGGATGAAGAGGAGGAAGGAGAAGATGATGTTTGGACTGAAGATAGTTTGGCCAGTCCATCCTGTAAATCTGTTGCTCACAATAAGCAGAAGAAAGGATATGATGTACAGAATGTTAAACAATTTCTGAGGGTCACGAAGAACATGAAAAATATTAAAGTAGAGGATTTTTTCCCTGACAAGAAACTTTTTCTCCTGTATGTGAGATTGCAGTTGAATAATAAAAAAAAAGGGGGGGCTATACTGACAAAGAAGTTTACCGGTTGAAAAAATTGATTGGAAAACTTAGACAAGAACTTAACAATGATGAGGAGTTTGAAGCTTGTTAGTTTTTTGTTTTTTCTGTTAGTGCTAGTCCTTACACCTTTGGGAATGAGCCACTTCAGAGTTTCTACACTAAATCTGAATGGAGCCCGAGATGTGCGGAAGAGAATCAGTGTATTTGAATTAATGAATCTAAAACATCTGAATGTGTTGATGGTTCAAGAAACACACAGTGATCATTTAAATGAGGTAGACTGGAGGAGAGAATGGGAGGGTGAAGTCATTTTGAGTCATTTAAACCAGACTAGTGGTGGAATAGCAATTCTTTTCTCTAAACATTTTTTACCAGAATCATATGACGTTGAAGAGGTGGTAAAAGGTAGACTAATGGTGGTGAACGCAAAGTATGAATGTTTCAATATTATATTTGTTAATGTGTATGCTCCAAATATAGGACGAGACAGGGTTATTTTCTTACACAAGCTTGAAAATGTTTTATCTAAATGTGATGCTGAAAGTTTTCTTTTTCTGAGTGGTGATTTTAACTGTACGGAAAATGATAAACTAGATAGGAATCATTTTGAACCTCATCCAGCTTCAAAAACCTGTTTAAAACATTTGATAAATGTATTTTCATTAGCTGATGTATGGAGAGAAATGCATATTCAAAAAGGACAATATACATGGGCCAGGTGTACAGATAATTCTTTTTCTGCGGCAAGGTTAGACAGAATATACAGCTTTAGACATAATCTTGGTATTTTCCAAGAGTGTAATATTCATCCTGCAAGCTTTTCTGATCATGCTTTGGTTTCTTGTACTGTTTTTATTGCCAATCTTAAACATAAATCTACTTATTGGCATTTCAACACTGCTTTGCTGTTAGATGTTAATTTTAAGAAGGCATTTAGTTTTTTCTGGAGGGTTCACAGATCTAGAAAAGAGGATTTTGGATCTCTAAAACAGTGGTGGGATCGTGGTAAAACTGAAATTAAAGAGTTCTGTCAACAGTACACTGTCAATGTCTCATCTGATTTAGCCAAATCTATGAGAGATCTAGAGACTGAAATTGTGGACTTGCAGGTTTCTGCACAGTCCACAGGAGATCGAGGTTGCTTTGAAGACCTCAAATCTAAAAAAGCATTTTTTTTGGGGATAGTAAACATTGGGTATCCCAGGCTGTGCTTTTCTTGCCCAAAGAGGAAGGCGGGCAAGGATTGGTTCATTTAGAGAGCAGAACTGCAGCTTTTAGACTACAGTTCATTCAGAAATATCTGCTGGGAAGGGAGGAAGATGTTTTCTGGAAACCATTAGCAAACATCATCTTGAGAAGAGTGGGAGGTTTTGGATTGGATGCTTCTTTGTTTTTATTAAATTGTAAGCTGATATGTTCTTATGAAATGTCAATGTTTTATAAAGGTCTTTTCAAAGCCTGGACTATTTTTAGTTGGAAAAGACTGGAAGTGGCAACGTCTTTGTTCTGGCTTCTAGAAGAACCTTTGGTGTTTGGAGCACGGTTGGATGTACAAGATGGAGCTGGAATTATTTTGTCAAGAAGATTGCTTGATAGGGTGACCACCCGTCCCGCGTAGCGCGTGCGCGCACAGCGTTTAAAGCCCAATTCATGCGTCCCGCAAATTGAGACCGTGTCACGCATAATCAATGCTTTCTCAAAAAAAAGTTGGTCGCGCTATCCTGGAGCCCCAGGCAGCCAAACGAACATTACTTGAGTCCCCCCTCCCAACCCCGTTCTCCCGCTCCCGCAGGAGTCCCTCTCAGCGCTGCAGTCAGAGCCACAGCATGTTTACCACAGACATATATACGTAGACGAGTTATAGGGCGCAGGTTCGCACGTCAACGTCAACGTCACCGCCATATTGTATGTGGCAGAAAAAAGTTGAGTTCTGTTATTGTGAACGTGAATCAGAAAAGATGCCTCATTCCTGTGCTGCAATAAATACACACACACACACACACACACATATATATATATATATATATATATATATATATATATATATATATATATATATATATATATATATATATATATATATATATATATATATATATATATGTGTGTATGTGTTATGAATATAAGGATCAATTTGTTAAATCTAAACATTGTGGTCTTCATTATTTCATAAAACCGTGTCACATGTGAACCTTTAGGAACAGACATTTTGGGTAAGTATTAAAGAGGTAAAATTAATAATATGAGGAAAAAAAGTCCTAGGTCAATAAAGTAAAAATAAACAAACAAACACAAAAGTGATAATGTTATGATAAAAACATCATATTATGAGAATTAAGGGGGAACATTTCCAGAATAATCACAGTTTGCAGAATTATTTCACTCCTGGAGTAATAGGGCCAGGTTAGATTATTTTAAATATTTTTATTCTTTAGGAGAATAAATTCAGGAGAATGAAGCTAAAGGGATACGAAAATAAACTTGTAATATTACAAAAAAAATACTACGAATACAAAGTATATTCAGAGATTAAAGTCCCTCTGATTCTGTTTAAGTGACTGAGTAACTGCAGATTTGCCACATTTAAGATGGCGGACGCTCTGACGCATCGCAGCATAGGCAGAACCCGCGTCTACTCTTATATTATGTCTATGATGTTTACCCTCAGCGTCCAGACTGCAAATGAAGCGCGCATGCGCCGGGATTGACGGCGCAGGTTGATCATACATAACTGAATTTGAAATATTTTATCCTAAATAAATAACGGCATTTGATTCACACAACCACATGTTCGTGTTTTACTGTGATTTGTAGGCTCCTTGGTGAACCACAAGGGAAAAAAGAAAACGTTTAAAAAAAGTTGCATTTTTTTGTAACTCTGCCATAGTGTCTCTTTATGGTTAATTTTGCCGGTCTCAAACCCGGATAAAGGAGGAAGGTTAGTATTGTAATAAAATAAACAATAATTAAAAATAAAATAAATAAATAAAATAATAAAAATAAATAAATAAACATTAATGGACAGAACAAAGTAGCTCTATATATATTCTGAGTGTTTTTACTCACTTTTTGTCTCTCTCTAACAACGTTATTTCTCCCACAGCGTCAATAACATGCACATCGCATTATTAATATACCATGTAAGGTGGTATGTGCTAGAAATGTGTAAACCACTATCAGTGAGTCTGCCCGTGAGGTGGGGGCACCGCGCGCCAAGCAGTGTCACTTTGTCACTCAGAAACATACCCCTTGTCCCCCCTTGGGCTTATTAGCAGGTGGTCACCCTATTGCTTGAGGAAAAAGTTCTGAAATTGAGGCAAATTGTTGAGGTAGCTGGATCAAGACTTCAAAACACAGAAGCAACAGCTTCTTTGATTGGATTAAAATCTAATCGTATCATGCAGACTGTCTTAGATTTCTGGACTGAAAATTTAACCTCAGATGAAAAACAGATGTTGATGGATTATTTCAATGGAAAAGAGTTTCCTGATGCAACAGATCCTTTTCCGGAAATGGGTTTATCTATTGATGTTACAGGAATGGGGGCTCCTTTATCAAACACTAAAAAAGATTTGTCTTTTTGTATGATAACTGGAAAGTTATTATATAAAATGTCTGTTCAAGGGTTAAATAAAAGACAGTTGAGTGGAAGGACTGATACGGTTTGGAGAGATAGGTTAAACGTTGGAGAAAATCAGAAGCCTGTTTGGAGGGTCCTTTATAAACCTCCGCTGAGTAAGAGGGTAGGTGATTTACAGTGGAGGGTGTTACAGGGAGCAGTGGGTGTTAATAGTTTTGTGTCCAAGTTTAAAAAAGATGCAACTGGACTGTGTCCTTTTTGTGAAGAAACTGAAACTATTTTTCATATGTTTCTTGATTGTGAGCGACTTGTTCCATTGTTTCATTTATTAGAAAATATTTTTTAAAAATTTGGAGTTATTTGGTCTAAAGTGGCGTTTATTTTTGGTGCAGGCTACACAAAAAAAGAAGCTATTAAGTGGAAATTGTTAAATTTTTTGGTAGGACAAGCAAAATTATCCATTTACATTAGTAGAAGGAACAAAATGAATAATGTTCCAGAGGAAAAAGCTGGTATAATGTTTACCTTGATGGTTAAAAACAGAGTAAGAGCTGAGTTTTCTTTTTTTTCAATGATGAATAATCTGACTGAGTTTTTCTCTCTGTGGTGTTTTAACAATATTGTGTGTTCTGTAGTTGATGGAAAGTTAATCTTTAACTCTGTCTTTAGGTGATGTAATGTGAAAACTGTAATAGTGAATGTTCTTTGGAAAATAAATGTGTTAAAAATCAAATCTTTCTTTCTTTTTTTCTTTCTCTCTTTCTTTCTCTCTTTCTTTCTCTCTTTCTTCCTTCCTTCCTTCCTTGGACGCGCTCTTATTTTGAAACCGGAAGTAGCCTTAAAATGTTGCTATAGTAACAGAAACACTCCTTTAGGTTACCTTGCGGACAAGTTAAGCTGCTATTGTTTTATGTGTGATCTTAATTTGTCAGGCAAACATGGTAGAGGGGTCAGACACGTACTTTCTACGACCTAACCATCAGCTCAAGTGAGTTTACTGTAGTACTTATGTGTTTTTTCTTTTACATCACTAAGCTTGCTAGCAAGATTTTGGCTAACGAAAGCTCGTTGAACTATAGCTAAACCATAGATGCACGCTGGATACCGTGCTGTAATCGTTTTGCTATTTAAAAATAACCATTGTGCTTGGCGTCAACGCCTCGCAAAATGTAATGTTACCTTCGCACATTTTGTTGGTTCAGAAAAGGTTCATTCTTATTCTTTTCAGCCGTATTTAATGGAATAGTGATGCAGTTTTTGGGGGGTAAATAGAGTTTTACACACTCTTATGTAGGCAGGTTATCAAAAACAACGCTAACAGTACGGAGAGACAGGTTTTCATGCGGATTTGTTTTGGTTTTAATGAAAATAACAGACTGTATGTTGAGTTTAGGTATTTTCACTTTAGGTATTTTCAAGGTGATCAATTGTCAAACTCAATCTAAACAATACCATTAGATTAAAAGTATGCAAGATACTTGGAGGCAAATATATTGGTGTGGAGAACAGATTAATGTATACTCATTTGTGTCATCCGCTGAGACTAAAGTTAATTTTCTTGTATTTCTACATGATTAAATCCTTCAGATTTAAACCAGCCATCGTAAAAGGTTACATCCGTGAAATTGTGAGGGAGCGCCTGTCTGGAGTGCAGTACGACCCGGAGAATGTCCCAGAGCTGACCCATTCACTGGCAGAGAGCGTGAAGGACAAAGTGAAGAGTTAGTGCCGCACTAGTCTATCCTATGGGCTTTACCCTGAACATATGCTGCCAAAAATGTTATAATCAGAAAATGTCCTGCAGCGTTGGCTTTGTCATGTCAAACAGCTAGACGAGTTGCTGTTTCATTTCAATTTTCTGTACTTCAACAATGTGTGGTAATTTTTGCCGACAGTGGTGTTTAAAATGCACACACAACAAGCACAATAAACTTAAATTAAATGTAAATCAACCATATTTTTCCTCTCTGGCGTTTCACTCATTTAGATGACATCACAGAGCCAATAGGCGTTGATTAGAATCTAAGAATAAAAATCAACATTTAGATTAGCTTCCTTTTTGTTGCTGCGGCTGTAGTCAGCAGCAAAGTATCTGTCATTGAAAAGAAAAATAATGAAAAATAAACTGTACTACATATGAATCAAATATACTGCAGGCACTCTTGCTTTGTTCTCATTTCAAGCCTGCAGTTGAGGAACCACTAAAATGCGCCTTGTTTGTTTGTTTTTGCACAGATGCCGGATTTGACAGATACAAGCTTGTCGTGCAGGTGCTCATTGGGGAACAGCGAGGACAAGGAGTCAAGTGAGTTATATCTGGTACATCCTGAGCAGTTTGTAGAAAATCATGCTGTAACTTGAATGTTAAAAAGAAAAGGTTCTGATATGAGATGTAACATCCCTTTCTACAAAAAAGAACAACTCTAAACAACAATGACTGGTATGTGTTTGAACAATGTTTGTGTGTCATGAACTTTGAAGGCGCGTAGCAAGAATGGGTGTGCGTCTGACATTTGGCTTTATCATAAAATACATTTTTTTTCAAATGTTTTTCAAAACTATGTCACTTCATTTTGGAGAAAGATTTTTCAGAGAAATGTGCACGTCTGTTGCACCATTGAAAATGGTTTCAGAGGAACCCACACCTGGGAAGACTCTCATTTTGCCTTCTGCAAAGAGCACTAAATGGAAGAAAATGACAGGGTTTATTTGTCTATAGCGTGAGTCATGAACTCTTAAGCTTAAGTAAAAGAAAATGGACCGCAAACTACACCATCTTAACAGATTCCCCAACATTTGCACATTTTCCAAACTTTTTTCAGATTTTTACCATTTGACATATTTGAACAGAAGAAATTACCACCACAATGAGACAAACACTTTAATACCGCTGAAACATTTTTATATTAAGACAATGCTATACTAAAACCTGTCTCTAAAACAATTGAAACGAAACCATAGATCCATCTTTCAGGAGGAAAACTATTATAAATATCTAACCAAAGCTGCAATAGAATTGTTTAGCTCAAGTTATGTTTATGAGTTATGGCGTAGTTAAAGGTCAATACCTAAATGCAATAGAGAATCTCTGGCTTTAGTTTAGTTTATTACATTTTGGGAGGGACCATGTACAATTTTATTTGACAAGAGATGCTTTAAACCAGAGTTAGCTAATGCTGGTTTGAATTTGCAGTCCCTGGGCAACTGAAATAAAGTGAGTAAAAACAATCCCAAATATTAAAATTTATTTATATATATATATATATATATATATATATATAAAATACTGGTTTAACTCATGGGGGTTTCTTCATCAAGTTGTTGTAGATGTTGATGTCTGCAGGCAGGAATGATCTCGTGTCGGGGTCCGTCTTACAGCGTATCTGGAGAAGCTTCTGACTGTTGTTGTACAACAGTCTGATGAAGAGGATGCTCAGGGTTGTCCATAATGTTCATTAAATGAAGAATCCTTCTTTTCAAAGTCATTTCTAGAAGTCATTTCTAGAAGTTCTAGATGGAGCCTCAGAACAGAGCCAGGTTCTTTAGCTTGTTGAGCTTCTTGTAGTAAGTTATTCTGATGCTGCAACCCCAATAGATGGTGACAGAGGAGATCACACTCTCCACAACAGACCTATAGAAGATCTTCAGCATCTTGCCGCAAACCCTGAAGGACCTAAAGCCTAGTTCACACTGCAGGATTTTAAAAGAGTCGGCCGATTTTATAAAGCCAGAGAGACACCACACGTAACGTTAAAAAAATCCTGGATAAAACAGGTTTGCTCGTAGAGTGCGTGGTGTCCGCTCAGACGGCAAGCACAACACACCACACACAAACAGATTTTACTTAAGATCATGCAGATGTCAGACGGGAAATCTTGCGAAACCTCTCAACATCAAACGTGAGTTCAGAGTAAATAAACACGGACGACGGGGAAGAATAATGTCGATAGTTTGTGGACTGATTTTAACAGAGAAAGAACATCACAAAAAGAAAAGGCGTTGGTTAAAGAAGCGGAGACAATGCGACCGGGAGCTCTACGCTTGCTGCACTATGAGATGGAGGCGAGTTTTTCTTAATTTTTTTTTCCTCAGAGAATCCCTCACCGGGCTTTCTGATGGCTACACGTCACATAAAACCGGATGCGTGCTCGTTTGTCCTCGGGAACACCCACTTGGGGCAGGACAATCCAACATGTTGAATATTTCCGATTTGAGGTTGGAGCGCTCCCGACGTTACACCCGATCACTCTTAACGCACCACACATGACAGCAATATCGCTTTAGATTATTTTAAGAGACACGCCGATAATCGGTGTCTCTTGGGAGGGGAATATCGGGGTGAAAATCGGGCTATACATCCTGCCGTGTGAACCAGCCTTTAGCTTCTTTAAGAAGTGCAGTCTGCTCTGTCCCTTCTTGTAGACAGCTTCACAGTTGCGTCCCCAGTCCCGTTTGTTGTCCAGGTGAACACAGAGGTATTTATACTACACCAGCCCTACTTCTTCTCTCACTATGGTAATAGTTTCTCCTGAAACCTACAATCATTTCCTTTGTTTTATCAACGTTCAAAATGGGATGATTGTTTCCACACCATGCCAAAAAGTTGTCCATCAGCTCCCTGTACTCAGCTTCCTGTCCATCTCTGATGCATCCAGGACTTTATAGAAGACAATGTATTATTTATTTTTTCACATGGTACACGATCGGAAAGGTACGACTTAAAATTGTTATCGTACCCTGTCATCCGATCTTACTGAGCTTGAGCTATTTCACGAAGTAAAATGGAGTAAAGTTTCAGTCTCTAAGAGCTGGTGAGCGAGATAGTCCAAAGAAGTAAGAGCTGTATCTAACGTGAGCGAAATGCAACTCTACAAAATAACGACTCAGTTATGGCGCGGCACATAGGAAGTAATTGGGAAATCTTTCTAAAGTGTTATTCAGCACCTCAGTTTAGCATCAGGTCAGAATTTCTAACGGTGTTTTAATAAACTCACCTTTTCTCTTCATATCTCTGTCATGTTGATTGTTCTTTTCAAATAGGATTATGGGCAGATGGGAAAATATTGTAACTAACATGAAAATAGTTTTTGTGAGATGTTAAAATTGTTCTTTAAGTATTCAATACACATCCATGACCTATTATTTTCCAGGATGTCTTCCAGGTGTTTGTGGGATGCTGACACAGACAACTATGCAGAAGATGTCTTCATGAACGTAAGCAGATACTAAGAACAGGAAGTGATTTCTTTAAATGTGTTTCATTTTCTAAATCGCTGTGTTTTCATCCCATAGGACAGCTTGTTCTGTGTGGTGGCAGTGTTTGGAAGCTACTACTATTGAAGATGGATAACAGCGGATTCTTTGTGAGATGAATAGTTGTGAGACGGCACACTGTCAGCGCGTCAGCTGGACTGCGGAAATGTGTAATTTCTGCAGAGATAAATTCTCACTTGTCCTGAATAGGACCTTTGCTAACATAGTGATTATATAATGAATGATCTCACTGTAATTTCCTGACTTGAAAAGATAGTTATTAATGACTGAGGCTGCTTGTACAGCTAATTCTGTGTTTTGCCTTATCTCTAAAAATCTTCCAATCTCAGCTTTCAAAGCATGATGTCAAGGTGAGGGAAATGTCTTTTGTGATATTTTGTGTTTACTGGACATAACAGCTGGATGAAGGAACGTTTTTCTAATAATTTTATTAAATAAAGAAAGCTCAATAAAAGTTAGATATCTTCACCAACACAGGTTGTTGTCTATCCGCATGAGCTGCTGTATTACAACCTGTGTTCTGCAGGAGTGTTTGTTTGTAAATTATTATTATTCATGCATAGAAAAACATTGTAAAGCAACTAAACGTCTGTATTTTAATGGGCACTTAGACTCAACTAAGATGTTGAATTGTCACAGAATTTACAGTACAGGTCAGTATTTTTTGGGGCTGTCAGCATCAAGACAGAAATAGTTAATGTTCATCACCTTTTAAAATTCATTACTTTTTACCAAATACTTTATACTGCATTGTTCAAACTATAGTACTTCTTCTATATTTTGGCTTAAGTTATTGTAAATATTCATGTTCGGCCATGACTGTGTTATCTTTCCTTATAGACTGGCCGTGTAGCTGTTCTGAATTTGAAATGTTGCCGAAAACACAATATCCAAGCCCCTCTTATATCCGACAAACAATTGCTGTAAAATATTGTTAAAATATTGAGTTGCCATGATTATAAATACATTGTAATAATGACAGTTTTATTTGTTTGATGTTCAATTATTAAATATTATAAGATCTCAATAAACTCTTGAACGTTTAATTTAAAAGTGATAATTTTCCTTTTTCTAGACCCACTATCATGACAAAAGTCATTACATGTAAGCTTGATTTACAAAATAAAAAAAGTTGATAGTAAAAAAACAATACTGTATACTTGCATGCTAGTGAAAAAGGAGACAAAGCAAAAAGGATGGGGGTTTCTATTTTTTCATGAAAGTAAATAAGGTTTTCATATAAAATGACCTATACCTGATATGATACTTGAAATGTCTCAGTGGTTTCATACTTCTTTCTAAAATATTCAAATGAAACAGAATATAATTTTTCTTTTCTTAATTCTGACCTTTTGATGCTAGTGCATGCTAGTGCATACTTGCATGCTAGTGAAAAAGGAGACAAAGCAAAAAGGATGGGGTTTCTATTTTTTCATGAAAGTAAATAAGTTGTTCATATAAAATGACCTATACCTGATATGATATTTGAAATGTCTCAGTGGTTTCATACTTCTTTCTAAAATATTCAAATGAAACAGAACATAATTTTTCTTTTCTTATTTCTGACCTGTTGATGTGCTCATGGCCACATAAATGTCATACACTGCAGATAGTTGCTTTTTACTTGACTGGTTTTTATGGCTTTTTATGAAAAAAGCCATCTTGTCGATCCCAGTGGAGGCTGGCTGAATGCTTAGCGAACCGGAGGTTTTAAATTATTTGCCTTGATGGTTAAAAGTTGTAAAAATCAGACTCAGACTTCCTTTTATTCCTCTTCTTTATCTCTGTACAGTCTGTTATCTCTTGGCTATGACATTGATTTAGAAACGGTGTTTGTCACTGATACATTTTCTGCTGACGTAAACATCTATGGCTTCTGGCCATAGTGCAACAGTCCAGTTGTTCTGGAAAAGAGGACGAGTTCTACCTTTTGTTGCAGCCCTGAACCATTTCTTTTTTTAATCCAACAGCGTAGCAGGATACATTTTTTTCATTAATCTTGTCCTGTGCTGACACTACCACCAGATTTCAGAACATAATATTTTTTCAGCGCAATCAGCATCATTTAAACAGTAGTTTCTATAAATGCATGTATACTTTAAATACATGCATAATCCCCCATTTAAACGTGAACAAACTGCATCAGTGCAGAGAGATCCTGTTTTCTTGGTCAAGCCATTGTAAGAGCAGATCTGCCTCGGCACCTAGTTTCAGAATTAGAAGAACCTGCAAGTAGTTTTGCGATTATACTCCTGGGATATGTTTGTTCTGTCGTTTTTCAGGTCATTGTCATGTTGCATGAACAGTTTAGCCCGTTTTAGGCTGACATGGAGTCTCAGTATTTGAATTTCAGGCTAAATTGCTGTTCAGAAATTCTGAATTTGTATTTTAGCCTTTGTGTTACGTAATTTCCTGATGTCTTAACTGTTCCTTACGGGCATTCTTTGAGTCTATTTTTCACATATTTTGTTGTAATATTCACTTTAGTCCCTCCATGGTTTAGCAGTTTAAGTCAGGGGACCCAGCTTCAAATGCCGGTTTTGTTCAGGAAGGGCTTGCAGGGTAAAAACTCCCAACTCTGTGTGCAAGTTGTACTGACTTGCTGTGGTGACCCCTGAATAAGGGCACGGCTAAAAGCACTCTCTCTTTTTATAGTATTAATTTCTTTTTTTTCTAAAGAGCAGCTGGATTTAGGTTACTAAATCACTGGCAATAAGGTGATTATTTACTACTGGTAAATCACTGATGCACCTTACTGCATATTGTTTATATTTGTTTTACATTGGTTATATTTCAACTGCATACTGTTCACTGCTGCACTTTATCCGGAAATCTATTGAAACTTATCCTGTAAGTGACTGCGATTTATCACTGCACTTTTTATCCTGTACTGTAATTCACTGCAAGGTATCCTGTAGAGTTACTGCAATCATTCTGAGCTGTGTGAAAACGAAATTTCGTTCTGTATGCAATCTGTGTATACAAAATGACAATAAAGAAAGTCTAAGTTGTATGTGATTGATTTAACACAAATAAACTTGCCTTGCTTTGTGTCTGTTCAATCAATGGTTTTCCTCTTGTGTTTGCTCAGATGCAGCTCTTCAAAACTTGCTTTTGTTGCTTTGTTCTTTGATGGCCGATGTTTTCCCTTTTTAAAATGTTCAAACCACCCTTGTTCAGTGTTCCTCGAACTGTAGTGCCCTGAACATCAAAATTTAAAGCTGTAACCGAGACTTGTAGACTGAGGTTATTTGCAATCTTTCTGCTGCATTATGGGGCCTTAACTCTCAGTGAACTATATCCTTTGTCATCTCTCTAGAAAACTACGTCTTAAACGTTTTCTGCTTGTGAGTAATCCTTGTTATTGCTGAAAGATGGCTTTCACCTTATAGATTTTACCCTATAAAATCACCTTAATGCCATCTGCAATAACTCAGCTTTCTGAGTTATTGCAGATGGCATTTTAACACACATCTGAGAACTATAGAGTGAGAGGTGGTTATTTCGTAGAACCAAGGTTTTTATAAACTTTCCTAAAGTTCTGTGAGAACTTTAAGTCCTTACGTTTCGCACACAGCACCAGCAGTTGTTGCTCAATTTGTGTTGCATGTCCTGGACTCTTGTTCATTAGGACAAGATTAAGCTTTTGTTATGTTGTGATTGTATATATATATATATTTTTAATAAAATTACATCATGGATCAGGGATTATTACTCCACATTTTATTTCATGTGATTGGACCATCTTTAATCCGTTTTGGGTAAGGAAGTACAAACCAGACGTGGAATGCATGTTTTATACAGAGCAGGCTTGAGGTATTTGCAAATTTAGTAATTGGCAGTTTATGGTCCCTTTCAGATCTGGGAGGGGCCACAATAGATTACAATCTTTATGTTTTGCACATGTACAGTTAAGCACCAAATTATTTATTATCCCGGCAGATCCATGTTGAAAGTATGCTTGTATTGAAAGTTTTTTAAATTGACTCTCCCTTTACTTTAATATTTTTGACAGATGAGTACGGTGGCCAGGAAGTGTAATCCAACAATACAAAATCTGAAACAAATTGGTTTTCACTTCCCGGCCGCCGTAGATGAGTGATACTTTAAAGTTTTTAATGGTAATGAGTTTGATAACTCATCTAAGGATAATGGAAATCCAAAATTAAGTTCCGAAAAAAACTCATGGGAAATAAGACAATTAAGGCAGTTTATAATTATCCAACCACACTTTTTCCTTCCACTTAACCTCTTATTAATTTGTTTGCATACATCACTCTGTGGACTGCCAGCATCTTTAGCAATGACCTTTTGTAGCGTACCTTGTTTGCTGGATACCGGCTCAATCAGCAGTTTTTCCAAGGATTGGGTAAAAAACTAAATGCATGTAAATGTTCTTTTATGGTTCAGTGAAACAAAATTTATATTCTCCGTTGGTAAAAGCCGAAAATCATGATTAACATAAATACGTGCTTAGAATGTATTATGAGAGGCAAGAATTATTCCAGTATTACTGTATTACTGCAGGCAAGGGGTCTTTCCTCTATATGGAAGTCTGTTCCATTGCCATGACTACAGTTACTATGAAGGTTAAATATTGGAAAAAAAACAACCTCAAGATACATAATAAATAGATAACTGGTGTAATAGCTAAATTCATTCATTCACTTTATTCATTTATGTTTTTATGTAGCCCTTTACAACAGACACCCAGACACCCAAAGTGCTTTACAATGAACTCATAAAACTCACAATAATAAAAAAACAGGAATAAAAACCAATAAAAATATAAAAGAATAATGAAAGTTAAAAATGTGGAATAAAATGCCACGTTGCTACTGGGTATTAACAGCCTTCCTGATTAAAAGGGTGATGTTGTAAATTAATTTAATTGCTGACTCTACTCAATTGTAGCCTATACTGTGTTGAATGCTAAATGTATCACATCCAAAAAAAAAAGGAAACAACGGTCCGACTGACCAACCAGCTACCCACAAAGGCAGCCAAACAAGCTAGCTAGCAAGTGAAAAAGACAGAACAAAATGTCATACTAGTACAATATAAAAGAGTTTAAATATTGCCATCGTAGCTGGTGGACGAGCCCCCAAAGGAAATTCTGCTTGAGGCCTTTAAAGTACGGAGCCCTAGAGGGGTCATCGCAAAATGTTTTGCATGTTGAGAGAATGTGCGCTCGTTTTACTACATTGTGCTCTCGTTTAACTATATTGTGCACTCGTTTTACTAAATCGTACGCTCGTTTTACTAAATCGTGTGCACAATTTACTATATTGTGCTCTCGTTTTACTATAGTGTGAGCTCATTTTACTAAATTGAGCTCTCATTTTAAGCATAGTAAAACGAGGGCACAATTTATTAAACGAGTGCACTATTTACTCAAACGAGCGCACGATTTACTAAAACGAGGGCACAATTTATTAAAACGAGAGCACAATTTAGTGAACATGGTTATAGAACATTGTGTACACGATCTACTTAAACGTGGCCACAATATGTCAAACGTGCACTCAATATTGTCGTGACACATGTAAACATGAGCACGTTATAGTATATTCGAGATCTCGATCTACCAAAACGCACCCGCGAATAATTAAAACGTGTGCTCGAATAAATTGTGTGCACAAAAAGGCTATAGTCAACAATCCAGGAGATAGTGGAATATTAATTCGAGGACTCAATTAAATGAAAACGTGCTCACGTTTTATTAATTCGAGGGCTCAATTAAAGGAAACGTGCTCACAAATTATCATGACCTGAAAAAAAATATCACTTAAAGTGAGCTCTCCCGGGCTCCGTATTAAAGAACTTTGGACTGAGATGTTTTTTTTTATAACCCTGATTTAAGACATTTTCAAAAGCTAAACCACAATATCATGTACTTGGAGCAAGCTTTTCTTTTCTTTCAGCTGACTGCTGACATTTATTTACAATGAATCATCATGGTGAGTGTGTCCAGCGGCTAAGGGTTGCCAACTCTCTTTTGCAAATTTGTTTAGGAAACAGTGTGTCTTGAATTAAATAAAAAGTAGCATTCAGACATTTGTGTTTTTGTAATTATGCATGTAATCACACATCTTTGTCTGACTTCAGAATAGCAGCCCCCCTGCAGGAGATCTAACAGCTTTTGAGACTGAAGTGTACCGAGACAGAAGAGGTGAGCCGAGGAAGTGATGAAACTTCCTGAGTCAATTAGGCAAATGACCCTATGTGCTGATTGCATGCACACACTGACAGAAGAGGCATATTTCTTGTTTATATATATATATATATATATATATATATATATATATATATATATATATATATATATATATGTGTGTATAAAATATAATATAAACTATACAAGTGTGAGAAGAGTGATTAAGAAAGGTTTTGGACAAAACATTCCTTTGCAGAACATTTTTAAGTGCTGCCTGCTGATTCATTTTAGAGCTAAATGCATTAGGAGACCCTGGGTTGCACTGAATGTCTTTGTCCACATTTCTGTGGTGCAGCCATAGAAAGGAGAAAAGAACACCCATGAAAACGGCTCAGTGAAGTGAGGTGTAATAAATACTGGGTCAATACTCTACACCCAGATAAAGGAGCTGATATGAGGGGAGATGTTAGAAGTGAAAATGAAGTCAAAGGTCTGTTCTGTGAAATGCCTTTTTATATGGAAAAAAAATCAGAAATGCATTAAATATGTCAAAGGTTTTCATGGTTGCATCCAAAAATAAAAGCTAAATACTGCAACTGAAAATGTGCACATTTTTAGAATCCAATATTCATATTTTTTTGTAAAAAAATAAAACAAAACATTCCCCATTAAAGCAGTCTCAATTATTCAACCAATAAACAAATAGACGTGGAAGAAATCAATTGATGAGGAAACATAATATTAATGGATTCTTTCAGCAGTCGGTAAAAAAGGGGGAAAAAGATCTCTCAAATGTATTTTTAATTACAAAATTCTTTCAGAACCTCTTTGTACAGTCTCACAAACAACTCTTTGGATTTCAAGTTGAGGGTTTGGATGTGTTTTCTTGCCAATACATGATTGCACATGCTGACATTTTGATGTTTTTGCACTTGGGTCTGTTATCATGGCAACGACTCTCTCCATTATACTCTGCTCTCCCTTCCTATTTTAAGCTTTTTGGGGGACAATATTATGGTGTGCTTAGGACTACAGATACACCTGAAAAGTACTTTGATAATTCGATTTGCAGGCATAAATAGAAAGATGGTTTTCTCTGTATAAAGGATTTTTTCTAAACATATAGACTAAAGGCAGTGATCATATTACACTGAAGCATTACTAGCCAGATCAAAGCACAAAGTTGGGCAACTTTTAAATCTGGAAGGGTTTACTTCTATGGGAGGCTCGTTATGTTCATGTAACAGATGAAGAAAGTAATCAACCAATGCCAATGTCATTTTTGGATCTATTTTATGAGCATAAGTTACATAATAACCAAACTCGAAATCAGTCGCTGTGGAATACAGAGCTACAAGATACCCCCAGCAAATATTTTATTTATTTCTACTTGAAGAATACTTTCATAAAAAATTAATGTTATTTTGAGCAATGATTCATCTTTTCTGCTGCTACTGAAAACCAAAATAATTAAGTTTTTAGTAGCAGTAGGCTGCATAGATCTGGACATTAGAGCATGCATGTGTAAGGTAGAAATCAAGAGGAAGTTTCAGTTTTGCTTTACTTTAGCCTTTTTTTTATGAGCCCATAACAGTTGTTATGCAATTCAATTCTTATCTTACAGAGATGGTAACATTTCTTACTCTGCCCCATTTACTATCCTATTACATTCATTGACTTGCAAAGTACAAGTTGGTGAACACAACAGAAAAGTAGAAAACTTATTTTTGTCTCTCTGTTTCTGTTCTGCACAAAACTACCAAACTAGGAAAATGCTAAATGTTCAATGGACGCACATGTCACCTGTAATGTAAAATTATATCTTATTTAAAAACAAACAAAGAAATCAGATTGTATTTTGGTTTCCTTTTTGCCAGGGCTGTATCGTAACAACACTCTTTGAACTCGCCAACACACAATCACAAGGTTCATGTAGCCACATCTCAGCGCTGTCAGTCAGGTAGAGCGGCTGCTGGCTGAACAGAACGTAACAAACATCTTTTTTTTCCTCATTTCCCCCCACGATTTTTCAGTAATGACCAGTAGTGTGAATTGATTACTTTACTGACTGCATTTTTACAAAGCATTGTATTAGGAGCAGCAGGGACATTTATCAGCTCTAAATATTAGAAACGAGATTGCACACACAACGTAGAATACATTTAGGAGAAACAAAAAACAAAGAATACATTTAGGCTACATATCATGTCTATTAATGTTTGTTTGTGCAACCAATATCAGCTGGTCTACAGTGGTTTATAATAATGTTATTAACATAAATAAGAAAACCAAACAGGAGTAATATTACCAATTTAAATAAAGCTTTGAGGTGTTCTCTCTATGCTATACCTTGTCCTCCTATACACTTAAAGATGACCGCGGTTAAGAGCTCTGCTTCAGCTTACCTTCAGGTCTACATCCTTTAACAAAGGATGGGATATTTATATTTTCAGGCTCTGCCTTGTATCAGATGGAAAATGAGCTGAATTGCAGAGGTGAAGTTTTAAATGACTTGGATGACAATATGGGGCTGTAGTTGCTTTGACTGATGACCCGAGATGAAGTCTTCTTTTCTGTAGAAGACATAATCATTCAGAATTCAGCTGCTCGCTTTATTACCAAAACCAATTTCATCATATTACCCCAGTCCTACAGCAGCTCCACTGGCACCCTTATAAATTCAGAGTTCAATTAAGAATTCTTCTGTACACATTCAAGGCCATCCACAACCTCGCCCCCCCTTTCTGATCTCCTTTACATCACTACTCCTTCCCGCACCCATATATATCTCCCTCTTCCATTCACTTTACTGTTCCTCCTTCCCCTCAGCACCATGGCGAGCAGAGCTTTCTCCCGCTCTGCTCCCAAACTCTGGAACTCTCTCCTTCCCAGCGGTGTCAAAAGTATTCACATGTATCACTCAAGTAGAAGTTTAGACACTAGAGTTTAAAAATACTTCTGTAGAAGTACAAGTATCAACTCAAACCTTTTACTCAAGAAAAAGTATAAAAGTACCAGCGTCAAAACTACTGAAAGTATTAAACCAAAAGTAATTTAGGTAAAAAAATGCCTGTAAGGTCAAAGCTTAGACATCCCGCACCCCATGGACTATTTCTAAAGGCAATCATTACTATGATCATATAGTTAGATGTTAAAAAAAATTGGGATTGGCTGTTTCAACCACGTATGTGTCCTTTGAGAATAAACCATTTAGTATAATGCAAATATATTAAAGGTCCATATAGGTGCAATACTGAGTTTCAACGTGGGTTTCATGGAGCAGAAAATCTGATGTCTGGTTCACTACTGCTGCAAAAAGTCAAACTTCAGAGACATATTATCAATAACTTTTTACTTGTTATTATTGGAATGTAAATGAACATCCAAGCGTAGCTACAGGAATGGATGAGACAATGCAGGCGACTGTCCACTGTGGCTCTACGCTCTTTCAGGAGTGAAAGCTGCTTGTCAAGACTTGATGGGTTTCCTTGGATAGGAAACCTTTTGACCAATTTTTCTGTATGATTTGATTTGAATTTGACTTTGTAAAGTGCCTTGAGATGACGTGTGTTGTGAATTGGTGCTATATAAATGAAATTAAATTGAACTGAATTAATATAACAAAACTGGACATGAAAATGAGTGCATTACCCTTTTATAACAATTAACCATGTCTGTATACAGTAGAAAGCGTTGTCAAAATGAATGATTAATCGAAGCAGTTAATTAAAAAATAAAAAAGTAAACTAACTAATAATCCTAAAAATGCTATGTTCATCTAAGTTTTGTTTTTCTTAAGTTTTTGTTGGGAAGTTTGCCAAACAGCTTGGTGTAGTACTGCCTCCAACCACCATCAAAATCACTGTGGTCGGGTAGCGCTATTTATCTGATTATTATTATTATTTATTTGTTTATTTATTTGACAAGCCAGAGTAAATTCAAGCTCAAATTAAATAGAAGTAATGAGACTATTTTCCAAATGTACTGAGTAGAAAGTACATATAATTGCATGAAAATGTGATGAGTAGAAGTAAAAAGTAGTTTAAAAATGTCTCCAGTAAAGTATAAATAACCAAAATTGCTACTTAAGTAAGGTAGCGAAGTTTTTGTACTTTGTTACTTGATACCTCTGCTCCCTCCAGACATCTGCAATACCAACACCTTCTAACCTCAAGTCTAAACTCAAACACATCAATTGAAAAATACCTACTCACTGTAATTGCCTGTTGATTGTAACTTTTTAATGTGTGTTGTTTTTATCATGATTTATTGTTGACACCCTGTTGGATTTGTACAGTGAACTATTAAATGTATTATTATTATTATTATTATTATTATTATTATTATTATTATTATTATTATTATATATTTAGTTTTTCATGTGAACTGAATAGGCTACATTTATTTATAACCCAGTTGATCGTGCATCTAGCCTGACAACTATTGCAAAACAGTAATTAATTTATTAAAACTGTTTCTGCTTAAAACCATAGTAGATGACAAAATAAGTGTCAATTGTGCAAAAAAACTAGACAAAAAAAACAACCAAAAACATTGTACAATACTATGTAACGTGAAACAATTTTTATTACCATTTAGTCATTTCATACCAATAAACTGTATCTGAAAGAAATGTGGACAATGTGTTGAAATCCTATTAGGGGTTAATCCTTGGCATCATTGACAGCAGCTTCTTTTTGTTATCGACCACCACATCAGCTGACCTGAAAACAACAGAGCAACAGTTCAGGGACCTCAGAAACAATTATTATCACAGCTGCAGTCATATTGAAAAAAAATTGGTAAAATGTATTGCTTTAAAGGAATTAATAAGAAAACTAAAAATATTAATTGAGATGTTGAGGGTGGTACAAGAGAAAGGGTATAATTTAGGGTATAATTGTACATTTCACTATATTTTTGGATTTATACAAAATTTTACATATATAAAAATCTACATTTAAATAAACCCTTCTTGGGTTGATTGCCATACCATGGTTGGCTGTGCTGCATTTGGATGCACCAGTCTGTCTGAGAAAGGGATCAGAATGTACGGCTTCCCTGAAAGAAGAAGAAAATGGACGGCTCATTTCAGCAGGAGCAACCTCATCAAAGAGAAAATGAAAACAAAACAAAGAAAAATCAAAGAGCAGCCACTACTTTGATTTGAATTTTATTTTTACAGCCTCCACATCACACACTCATCACACAATCAGTTTCTGCTTCTTTCTCATCTTACCACTCATCCATTCTTCTGAGGAACATGAATACAATGATACAAGTGTTATGTTCTAGTTTTTTTGTTCGTTCTACAGTTCTTGGTGCTATTGATGCTGATATATTATTGTTCATAATTCTTAATTTCTTGCTCTGTCTTGAGATAGAGATTCTAATCTTCACTTGACCGCATTATTACAAATGCTAAATTAAAATATAAAACAAATGCAAATTAACAGTCCTTGCAGTAAATTGTGAAAGTTGTAGCGTTGAAGTACTGTTGTTCAAACATCTTACTTCAGCTCTTATTATTTTGGAGGTCAGAAAATGACATCTTTGTTACCTTGGTGATCCTGTGTATGTAACATGCTTCAGTGGTTACTTGATGTCAGTCTCGTGTAGTTTAACCGAAAAATATAAAATAATTACTCATCTTCACAATCTCACATTTTATTTTACTGATAATATCCCCATTCATGCTGCTATCCCCCTGATGCATTGTCTGTCTTGAAATTGAATCTAAATGAACCATGTCAGTCTCAGAACAAAAGCTAAACATGTTTTCTAGTTGAGATAGTTTAGTAACTGGAATTAAAATCAGATCAGCATCAAGTAGAAACTTTTCTTCTGAAGAATCCTTTTGTCCTCTTCTTCTCTGTTGGGTGGAGCCTCCACTCTGCACTCAAGCCAATCATTCAGTCTCATTGGAATGCATTTTAGGCTCAGAAATCACAGAAAATAGTTATGTTTACATGCACAACATTTCACGATCACACTGAAATGTATTCGGCTTAAAAAACAAAAGATATTTTTTTACTGTTTATATGGGCACACGATCAATTAATTCGATCATGGTGTGCGTATATATGCACCTGGCTTTACTCAGAGTAGAACCACTGACACACAGAGATTTTTTAAAGTTTCCCTAAAACAAAAAGCAGAAGTATTTCTGTGTTTATTGAATAATCATGCTTTTCTTCAGCGCAGACAGGGAGGCTGGAGTTAATCAGAAGATGGGCTCATCTAAAACAGAATAGTATTGCAACCTATGGCGAGAGCTACAATAATATGGTTTAGATAAAATCACATAAGATAAGATAATAAACTCCTTTACTGTCCCACAATAGGGGTAATTCGAGCGTGACAGTGGCAAAAAACAAAGAGAGGATTACACACTAATGCAGTTATGAGAAAAAAGCTAATCTAATCTAAAGTTAGTTTTAGAGCAGTGGAGAATGAACTTATCAAAATACAATAAAAGTAAAAGAAAATACAAATAAAAGTAAAAATCAGAGTATTACACAATTTTTGCAAAAAATGTTGTAGGTGGGCTGAATACATGCCCTCAACCACCTTATTCAGATCTTTATTTGTAACAAAGCTGAAAAAAACACAATTTTCTCTATACCTTTATAAATATTCAAAATCCTTTTTCAGGATCTGCCAAAGGTCATATATAGGGAAATGAATAATTGCTTTAAAATCAGAAGAAAATTTATTTTTCAGGTTCTTTTTTTAAATATAGTTTTATTCTCAAATTTAGAATAGCAGATTTCATGTTGTAGAAGGACACAGAGGAGACGGTATAAATATTGGGTTATCACTGTGTGAAATCAAGTCAGTGTCTCTCTGTGATAATTATTTTAGACTGAAGTTCAGGTGTATTATATTATATTGGGTGCAAACTGTATTTCTTTAATGTAAACAGTAATAGTTTTAAACAGTTGTCTTCAAATCCACACACTTCAAATACTGTTCAGCACAACTCATCAATTTTAATATTTTTTGATATGGTGTCAAAACCTAATTCAATATAGAAAATAGATATACATGTCTATACATAGGAATCACTCTTGCTCATGTGAGGCAATCTACTCAGCTGTAATTATAATGTAATATGTAATTATATTTATAAATTAACCATAATTATTGAACTGTATGATTTGCATTCTCTAAAGTGGTACTATAATTGCCAAGCTGGTCATTAAAAGCTAGTTGTCAGCGTAATTAGAGAAAATAATTGGTTGTAGTCTCTATGTTCTTTGAGTGTGGTGTTCTCCCCTTTTTGTTCTATAGAATTTTATAAAATGATAATTGACTCTTTAAAAATTATTTCTATGCTTTTGTTATAATCAGATATTGAGGACTGTGGGTCTATAGCTGCCCTTTGTACATCAGCTATCACAGAATGGGACACTAAAATCTTGCTGGATCCTCTGAGAAAGACAGTTATTTAATGTCCAGTGTCATATTTCTTGCGTCATTAGCGCTTGTGAACCGTGGTCACTCATCACATTATCACAAACTGTCAGGCCACATCAAGCTTGATTTGAGATCCTAGGGTAATTTTTTGAGGGCCTGTGATTCCTGTCTAAAGCGGGATGGGTTAATGTGCTCCTGAAGCAAAGAATATTGTGTGAAATCACTTATAGCTTTAACAGTTACTTCCACTGTCTTCCAAATTATGAGTTAGTGTCACTTTAGGTTGATTTTATTTTGCTGTACTCACTAAAAAAACTAAATGCATCTGTCAGCTAGAGTGGCTCAGTCACATGTAAAGCCACTGTAAAGTTACCACAGTTGCTCAGTCAAAAGAACCCGGTGCACATCAGGAAAGAAGCTATTCTTGTTTCTCGTTTTTGCTCTTTTAAAAATCTGATACAGGCTAAACTTAAATAAGTCGTTCAATGAAACAGTGTTTACATTTTTTTGGTTTAGACTGTATTTAGAAATCGTTTCTCTTAAAGGGGAAGTTTGGACTTGTTGAATTGAGGCTGTGTGAAGTTATTTCAGTAACTATCAAAAGTAAAAATATATTAGACTACCTTGAGTTTGTAGAAAATGACAATTAACAGGTAGAGCTCCTTTTATCCTGGTTTTTGCCATTTAAAGCAACTTAAACTGAAAAGGTTCAAACCTGTGGTTTATAGTGCTATAACTACAGAGGATAAACCTCCAAAAAATCGTATTGTTTAATTTTTTTGCCGTTTTTTTCAGCCAAAGGTCATAAATGTTAATGCCCTATAATTGTGCTGATTGGTTATACCGACTGTATCATCCACCTCGTCAGCTCTAACTTCTCTGTCTGCTCTAAATCAGAGTAAAGTTTGAATTATTGAATATACTGGCTAACGTCTGTTTAATGGGAAGTAGTCACATGGATGTTGATCAGCTGGTACGTTTTTTCTTTGTGTCTTTTTGGCACTAGTAGCTTTTATTCAACAATAAGCTGATAGGAAACGGGGTTGAGAGAGAGGGGTAAGTCATGTGGCAAAGATCCAGGGGCTGGACTTGAACCTGGGACGGCCACACTGAGGACTGAGGCCTGCAATCATAGCTCGTGTGCTCTACCCTTGCACTGCCGCCATGACCTGGCAGGTATGTTTAAATGGTTTTCATTTGCCAAAATCTGCTATAACAGGAGTCTATCTTACTGGCCCTTAACCTAACATTTAGATTGGTTTACCTTCCCACAGACCCATAGCAATATGAGTCTACTACAGGGAGTGTTACCGATTTAACCTCACAGAACCCGTTTAAAGAAATCCACACTGTTAACACTTTTAAGCAATTTTTCTATATTTTTCCACGGTCAACATGATGCCCTATGTTTGGTTGAAATTAAATGAGACACTTATAAGTCCATTAATCTTTTATACCCCACTAACTCTGTCCATGGTCAAAGGCAGTTAATGGGAAAGAAGCTGAGCAGAACCTGGTCAGGCTGCTTGCCGAATGCACAGCTAAGACAGAGAAATCATGCACACACCTATTGTAAACTCAAGTCAGAACGAAAATTCACCTCATTACTTGCCCGATACTGAGCTTATAGTCATAAACTGTTGAAGTATGAGGAGAAAACTCACACTTGGGCTTAACATAGTTCTTGTTTTTATGAAATTAGACTGCCTCTTTATTTAATAAACGGCTGCTCGTTTTAAAACTCAGTTAAGACCAAATAATATCTATCTTTAAAATCTTAGAGCTAACAGAGTGTGTGCTCTCTTTATACCATAACTGCAACTAAGTCCAATCTGAAAGTCTCTTCAGGTAACTTTATTATGGTCATTACAAATACCTTTAACATGTACAGATTGAGAACTTTTTTGTCTGAGGTACATTTTGCATCTTAAGATATTTTATGCTTGGCTTAAAAAAGTAGACGTCCTCTTTTATCGTCGGATGTATACTTAAATGTTTCAGATCATCACATTTCTATGCTGGACAAAGAAATCCCGAGTAAATACAAAAAGCAGTTTTCGAATTATTACTCAAAACAAAGCACATATTGTTTTCTGCAAACATCATGATTGCAGCCTTAATCAACGGCCTACACCAAAGCATGAACATACCAATACAGATGATCAACAGGAATATTGGGTGTGATTCTCCTGTGGGCCCAGTATTATGTTAAATACAGAGTCACTTTTTTACTCTGCTGCACAGCATTCGAACTAATATGGCCAGTGCACCTTATTTTTCAGACTGTGTGAAAGACTGCATGTAAAAGCATAAATGAGGACGTCATCGTTGATAATAATGTAGAACATGTCACTCTGACAATATTCTCTGTTCTTTAATTAATTTCTGAATGATCAACTACGGTGAATATGGTTCCTGTTATTGTATGTTGGCTATTTAATCACATTCATATTGGGCGAGAGAGGTTGCACGCTCCACATTGGACATTTCCATACTCTAATCACACATCCTAAAATGGCGTCCATTGATGAAATAATCTAAGAGCAATTCATTCCTCTTCCTTCGATGCATCACAGGAAGATGGAGAATTTCCCAACAGTTGTTTATACAAGGGGAAAGTTAGCCCTTGCAGATTACCAGTTCATCACAGTGCTGGCTCAGAGAGAAAAAAACGTACACCTTCTGCCTGACATCTGCAATCAGTTGTGAATCGCCAATTAACCTTACCTGCATGCCTCTGGATAGTTTCAGCAAACAGAGTAACTTGGAAAAAAATCTGTGCAGACACAGGCAATAAATAGTTCAAATCCTCAACAGAGAAAATGGGATATTTTTTTTTACACGTATTATAAACTCGCTGAATACCAGCCTGATGTAACTGGACATTTATAAGCCCAATACTTAAACCTCCTGCGCTGAAATTCACCATCAGAGATCCTTTTTGGACAAACCCTTTTGATTAAGGCTGCAATCATGATGTTTGTAAAAAACAATATTTGCTTTGTTTTGAGTAATAATTTGAAAACCGCTTTTTGAATTTACTCGGGTTTTCTTTGTACAGCATAGAAATGTGATGATCTGAAACATTAAAGTGTGTTAAACATAAAAAACAGAAGAAATCTGCGAGGAGTAGGTTTTGCACGGCAATTTTTTTTATTTCAGCTTTATGTTTTCAAACACTCAATAAACATAATAAATTACTCATACATAATAAAAATATCTCAGTTCTATGTGTGCCACAGATTTTATGAGATACAAGCAGTCAGTAGGGCTAATAAATATTTTATACCTAAGCGTTGTACTGTGTTCTGTATAAGTGGCAAAATTGCACCGCTTGGATGCCAGACAAGGCTACTCTGAGATCTCCAATTTTCTTCAAGGGGCTTCGTGGCTTTGTTTCTGTCTGGAAAATTATAAACGCCACTTTCTACATACAAACGAAGCTCCCCAATGTGCTTACATGTCCAGGCCTGTTTGTCATGGATTCAGCTGTTAGTGGTAAATTATTACTCTAACTGCAGACATGGCCAAGTTTAGGTGAATAGCTAGTCTTTATGGAGACCTTTTCTGACCTATGAGGACCAACCTGTCTGCCCAAATAGACGGTTTGTTCACTTCTCTTTCCGTACTCATGGGTTACTAAGAGAAATGGATATTTCTGCTTTCTTCGAAATTGTCAGCAGTTACAAGAATTGTAGCAGTGTAAAATAAACTTTCATTTGCTGGTGTGGGATTTCATTTTACCACAGAATAAATATGTTTCATTTCAAAGTGAACATTTTTACAATTTTATGTGCAAAAACTGGCTACAGTAATAAAATAATTAGTAATTTTAAAGGAGTCTAGTCACATGCTATGACTTTACGAATTTCTACGCCAGTAGCTCACTCTGGTTGCATACAAAGGTTTTCCAATTTTCCAATTAAACCTTGCAGGTTTTTATGTTTTATTTCTGTGTTTTACACGTTGTGTTTGCACTATTTGTTAGTAAATGAAGTACTTTTGTGTATATAACAAGACAACGTGACAGGAAGTAGGATACTGAGCATGGGTGCAATGAGTAAACAAGTAGAAGCAATTGAGCAGAGCGAGTGAGCAACGCCCAGCGGAGGTGCGAAAAGAAAGAGGTTAAGTAATCCTAGCTGTGTAGATCCCATTGGTCTTCAACCACGCCTAGTTGTCCCTTTAGTGCGAGCCATTGCAGGACGGTCTACTGGCTCTTACAGTAGATGTGTTAAGTATAGCCATCTTTTTTTTTTGTTTTTGCCCATCCACCCATGGTACTGCCAGCAGACAACACAGCATTGTTTATGTCTGCCGATTGCACTTGGTGCTAAGTGGTTTTCAGGCTCAAAAAGAACAAAGTTAACGCTATCAGGATGAACACTTGGGGTATATTGTTTTATTTGAAGGTGAATAAATGTTTTTTGTGTTTCTTTCTATAGTTATAGTACATGACTTGGCCCCTTAAAAGCTTTTTTTACACATCTTTACTAGGGGTACGTTGTGGACGTTATGGTATGTGGAATTAAAGCTCCATGAGATTGGATGTGTGTAAATGGGTAAATGAGTAAATACGATACAGATTTCTTTTGTGTGACCTTTTAGATCCTCAAGCCAGGTGAAAAGGTGATGTGCATGAATTTTATCCTTGGGTACCTACTCTGTGAAGAAAAACCTTATTTTTTTTACTTTTCAAGGGCATAATTTACTCACAAAATAAGTTATTTTTTCATTGTAGGGTGCTCAGTTTCCTCATCTAGATCAAGTTCACTTGAAAGCATTAACTATAGTGAATGAACAGTTGATAGCAGCAATATAAGGAACACAGACAATATTCTTTTCAACTGAATGGTGAAAGCTCAATTGGTGAACAGAGGATTTCTTTTCATCCTAAAGATGGATGTAGTCAATTGCTTATTCATTGCCATTTCACAGTTGCTTTTTAAATTCAAAGGACGAGATTATGATGGAGAGAGGGGGTAAAGTCTCAGTAATCTAAAATGTATAAACTGAGGTTTTGGAGCATTCACAAGCATTGAAAGTCTTACTCAAGGAACGCTCTAATTCATGTAATTATCTTACCCCTGGCATAAGGATTGCACAGTTGGGTTTTGAGATGGATTTTAATACCTGCATGTTCAACCTTTTAAGAGCTTGGCAGGTGCAATACTCTGAATTTATGAGAAGAAGAAGATTCAGGAGTGCACTGCTATCTGAGTTTTGTTTGTTTGAGGAGCTTGCAGGTGCTTAATTCTCCAGCATAAATGTGAAATCACAAAAAAATCAGCACTAAGTGTATCCAGTGGCTTGTAAATGTTTTCACATCCCCTTAAAGTTTTCCAGGTTTTATCACATTGATACAAAAACTCTAACTCTGTTTTAAATGTATTTTATGCTGTAAAATGACGCAAAGTAGTGACTGATTGGGAAAGGGAAGGAAGATTATACATGGTTTTCACATAAGAAAGGGAAGAAAGTCATGGCTGTCCACCGCCACATTAATCAGATAAGCAGCCAATGAGGACTGTGGTAACTTTGGAAGATCCACAACACAGTCAGAAGAATCTGTCATTTAGTCAGTTACTTTTACTTGAGTAACTTTCTAAAGAATATATGCTTTCAGGAGTAGTTTTACTGCTCTATACCTTGTACTTTTACTTGAGAAATATTATGTTAAAAATGTCTGGTTACTCTACCTTCTGAGTAACTTCATTGAATAAAGAACAGTTTTGTGACTAAAAATGCACCAGAGACTTCCTGTTTGTACAAACAGCTTAGTTGTTTTACCGTTATTTTCTATCTGCTGAGCTCTTTGAGTCATTTTGAGGTCAAGTGAACATACTTGGAAGTATTTTGCACTATTTTAACATATTGTATTCATTAACTGCTGTAACTCTTGGTTCCATACATTTTATGTGGAAAACAAATAGTACGAAAAGTGTTGCTCCTGCCTGATTTTGGTATTATGTAATTGTTATTTTCTGAATAATTTTAATTTTGTTTTAGTCTTTTAAATACCATTATTTGTATATGACTTTATATTTTTTCAGTCCCATTACATTTTTTTAAATATTAAATGAGATGTTATGATTAGTTACTCAGTACTTGGGTAGCCTTTTAACCAAAAACTTGGCTACTTTTTACTTTTGTTTGAGTAAAAATATGTTCAAGTAGTGCTACTCTTACGTAACATTTTTGGCTGATCGATCCACCACCGGGTAACACCTGGAAGAAAACCTTTCAGAGGTTGTAAAAAACTCGGGATTGGGAGGGTGTCCCCTTTCCAGCAGAACAACAATATACAAAGAACTGAAATCCTGGCGGCTCTACAAAGTACTGACTAAATGTGTGCCCCACACTTTGTATTTGTGAAAAAAATATCAATACTCATAGCCTACATGCTTTCACTTTATAATTCTGCACTGCTTTGTGTTGGTCTCATTTAAAATCCTAATGAAAAACATCAAAGGTTGAAGTTGTAATAAGACAAAATGTGACAAAGGTTCAAGAGGAATGATTACTTGGGCAAGGGATTGTATTTTTGCCTTTACTTTTCAACAATACTAAACCTTTTCTCAACCATGAACCCTTGACACCAGCACTCAACTAAGGAGAGACAGTCTCTCCCCAGGTGTCTGGTTGCTGCTGGAAATGCTGCAGGGTGTCACTTGATGCCAACTAGAGTGCTGAAATCAAGTTTTTTTTCTTACTGGTGGACTTATCTGACATTGTGATTGCTTTGCACAGTCCCTTTGCTGGACATATCGACAAAATGAACAAAGTAGAATGCTATATACTGCACAGATGAACAGATAAAATAAAAGAGAACTTCACGTTGACTTTTGATAATCACAGGGGTTCCAGTGAAATTATATTAATCTACCTTGGCATGTTATGCCTACAGCTTAATGTGTGATGACGTCTTATTGTGAATACTGTTCTTGAATGATACTCACTGTGATGGATTGTAAGGTGAAGATCTCTGCAGTCATCATGTGTTTGACAAGGAGGCACGGTCCTGCACGGCCTTGGGTTGATTTGAAGAGATTGAAGACTTCACACATCACAGTGCATTTAGTCAAGCCCCAAATATTTTAGTCAGCAGGATGAGCTTACGTTTCAGATCAGTCCAGTTTTACTGAGCTGGAATACTCGTTCTCCTTTTGCTTGTAATTCACTATTTCATGAATAATTGGAGCAACAACTGTGATTGCCCTTATGTAGTAGTCCTTGAAAAAATAAGCTTTTCCCCTCAGTTCCAACAGCAAACGTGCTCAACCTTGAATACGGCAGATTTGATCAAACACTTCACTCAGTAATTTATAACTACTCCATGCAGGTTCATGCTGTCAGAACCCTTTATTTGGGATTTAATGGAGCAGGGTTCCAGGGCATATCTTCAGGTCTCCATTTTTATGTTGAGCATGTGTCACCTTGCTTTGAAAGCTTGAGGAAAGCTTGAGATGTGCTTCACCAGAGTGGCCCATCATCAACCTCTCCATCTACGCTCTGATTTTCTTCTTAGCTGGTTTGCGAAAACACTTGTCCACAACATTTATGCTGGGCACCATTTGCTGAGGCATTTTTCTTCATCATTAAATTTTTACACACTTAAAGTTTTTTGCTTTATCAAGAACCATTTGCTGGCAGTCACTGCAGAAAGCCCTCACGCCTTTATAAATTATTTTCCAGCTCATTCAGGGTGAGATAAGATAAGGAATAAAGATTTTTATCCTGATAATGCCAGGAGTCACTCCTGCAATCTGTTTACTGAAGTCAGCTTTTGCTGCATTTAGGATTGAAATGTTATGGTTACTGCTGTTTCTATAGTTCTAATAAATGTCAAAGTCAAATCCCTTGATTATTTGCACCATCATGGACATTAAGGTCGATTCTGAAAAGAGGAGCTCACAGGTAATTAGCATCCCTGAAGCACATACTCTTTCTTTGGCCACTTTGCTACTGCTGTAGAAATGGTTATTCTAAAGTATTTTTGAATTCAGGAACAAGAAAAATATGTTTTTTTTCTGTGGCACCTCTTTTTTAACCCCTGATTTCTTCTACTGCTGTTTAAGTCTTTGCTTGTTGCTTTATCAACAAATGTATGTCAAATTTTATTGTCCCAAGATATACATGTTGATCTGTCCTATCCAACAGTGTGTTGCATAAGTAAACAAATCCACAAACCAAAGCTGAGAGTGCTAACAGAAAAACCTTATTTGTTACACAGTTAATGCTGATCATTTTTAAAAAATAAATTATTGTCTTCTAATCCTTAATTAATCAAATAAACAACACCCTGAAAGAAATTACCTTTATTGTGAGAGCAGTTCAGCCATTCAGAGATAAAAATTGGAGTCTGAAGTATTTCTTGAGTTAGGCACCTCTAACCGCCTCCTCTCCACAACCCAGAAAGAATAAGCTTCAGACAATGAATTGACGGATGGATTATTTCTTGTTTCATCTGATGATATGGAATAACTTCATTTTTAAAAGAAATAACACCTAAGGACTTGCCTTATAATAAGATTCTTCTTGATGATTTAATTTGAAATGAAGCCTTGGCGGTGTAGCGTTGCACGCATATTGAATTAATTTGGTCAAGGTAACTGAACCCCTCCATTATCCCCTTCTATCAAAGAGGCCCATGTGAAAATTGCATTTCCTAGAATTTCTGGAGACTACTAGTGAGTGACTGTCTGTAGCCTGAGGAAGGAGTACAGATTAATGCAGCAGAATTAATCAAAGACAATACTTAAAAGCAAAGTAAGTTCCTAGGCTTCAGCTCCTTCTAAAACTCCCAAGGAGATCCAATAACATTTAGCAACTGAGTGTCCATACATTCATCAAGAGCATGCATGCAAATATAAAAAATATTTTTTTTCCCCTGATGGGAGTTATCATAGGAGTAAATAGGTGGTATACAGCCTAAAGTATTCACACATGCAAGAACTTGGTGCATCATTTTAAATATACAGGATGTTGTTTTTTTTTTTTACCATTTGAATAGTATTGTGTGTATGTATGTATGTATGTATGTATGTATGTATGTATGTATGTATGTATGTATGTATGTATGTATGTGTGTGTATGTATGTATGTATGTATGTATGTATGTATGTATGTATGTATGTATGTATGTATGTATACTGCCACTCCTCACTCCAAGGTGATAAAATCTAAAGATGTTTTATTTTTGTTATTTCTGATTTTATATTTGCTACATATTTCACTATACTCTTGATTCATGGTTTCAATGTCCTCACTATGTCTCAACAATGTAGAAATTTATAAAAATTATAATGATCATCTCTGTCCATCTTTCGTCTATAACCGCTTTATCTTTGTAGAGGGGCTGGTGCTTATCTCCAGCGGTCACTGGGTGAGAGGCGGGGTACACCCTGGACAGGTCGCCAGTCTATCACGGGACAAAACAGAGACACAAAATGGGACAAACAACCTCGCACGCATACACTCACACTTAAGGGCAATTTAGAGAGACCAATTTACCTAACAGTCGTGCTCTTGGACTGTGGGAGGAAGTCAGAGTACCTAGAGAGAACATGCAAACAGGGAAAACATGCATACTCCATGCATAAAGACCCCTGGTTGGGATTCAAACCCGGGAACTTCTTGCTGTGAGGCAACAGTACTACCAACTGCTCCTGATTACATTTTAATTGGTTAAAATAACAATGGACAAACAATTACAAAGCATGAAACTATCAAACATAAGCAGAAATGATTAACAGAGCAATCAAACAACACCTTCATATCGCAACAACAAATTGGATACAAGCACAGATTTGATGAATAAATCCTACACAACAACATATTGTACATAATGTTCAGTTATTTTTACTAACATAATAATCTCTCATGGCTGCTGTTACTTTCATGATATAGAGCATGGTTCTAACATATATAAATATACAAATATATACAGAGAAAATATTGTCACAGTTTTGGATTAACCGTTTGTTGTTCCACCCCACCCATATTTATTCAATACATGTCACATTTAAACTTGCATTACATTCCTAAATGCCTTAAAGCAGGGATGTCAAACTCCAGTCCTGTAACTTTTAAATGTATTTGTGCTTCAACACATCTGAGTCAAGTAATGAGGTCCTTAGCAGGATTCTGGAGAACTTGATTGCATATCAAGGCGGTAAATTAGCTATTTTATTAAGTGTGTTGGACCAGAGACAAACTTATTTGTCCCATACTGAAGGAATCTGGCTCAAATCCCAATAACTACAATAATCTTTGCCCCATTTCTAACTTTCCCATTTAAAATATAGTTGCCTGCCATCGTCATTCTGATTTAACTCATAATAACACTTATGAACATTTCCAGTCTGGTTTCCATCCCACAGCACTGAAACAACACTCATAAAAATCACCAATGATCTTCTGATGGCAGCTGACTCGGGTCTACTCCATTCTCATTCTTCTGGATCTGAGTGCGGCCTTCGATGCAATTTCTCACTCCATCCTTATCCACAGATTATCTTCAATTGCCATCACCCACAACCCCCTTGACTGGTTTCATTCTTACATTACTGGCCGTACTCAGTTTGTACAACTTAAGTGCTTTAGTTCCCACCCATACTCTCACAACCAGCGTGCCCCAGAGCTCTGTACTGGGACCCCTACTTTTCATTATTGACATTCTTCCTATTGGCAATATCTTACGGAAATTCAGCATCCATTTTCCCTGTCACGCAGATGACACTCAGATTTATCTTTCATGTAAGTCAAGTTCTACACTCCCACCCTCTTCCCTTACCTCCTGCCTATCCGATAAATAAAACTATGTTTCCTTTTCATCTTCCTTAAACTAAGGAGTGATAAAACTGAGATCCTCCTTGTTGGAACCACATCTATATTATCCCAAGCTGACAGTTTCTCCCTTTCACTTGATGGTTCATTAGTGTCCCTCTCACCTCAGGGAAAGAGTCTGGGTTTCATCCTTAATAGCATTCTATCCTTTACCTCTCACATCAATAACACCACCCGTTCTGCCTATTTTCATCTTGGCAACATTAATCGCCTTTGTCCCTCCCTTTCTCCTCACCATGCATCAGTTCTTGTGCATAGCCTTGTCACCTCCCGCATTGATTACTGTAACTCTCTTTTCTTTGGGCTTCCTCAAAAATTTCTCCATAAGCTACAAGTGGTTTAGAATTCAGCTGTTCACATTATTAACGAAACCCCCACATTTAATCACATCACCCCATTCCTACAGCAGCTCACCGGCTCCTGGTTAGATTCAGAATTAAATTCAAAATCCTGCTGTACACATGTAAGGCCATCCACAACCTCGCTCCCCACTTCCTTTTTGATCTTCTTCCTGCACCCTTGGATTCTCCTCCTCCATTCACTTCACTGTTCCTCCTTCCCGCCTCAGCACCATGGACTCTGGATTTCTCATCCATCCAGACATCTGCAACACCGACACCCTCTACCAGTTCAAGTCTAAACGCAAATCCCATCCATTCAAAAGTGCACACTCTCTGTTATTGCCAGAGAGTACACTGTAACTTTCATTGTTTGTTGTTTTATCTTTATTGCTCCGACCGTTCTCTACAGTGTCCTTGAGTGTTCTGAAAGGCGCCTTTAAAAATTAATTTATTATTATTATGATTATTATGATTATTATTATTATTATTATTATTATTATTATTATTATTATTATTATTATTATTATTATTATTATTATTATAAAAGTTGCAGGACACCGGAGCTTGACACCTGTGCATTAAAGGGCCAATTCAGGTTTCTGATGTGGGGTTTTGTTGAAAGGTTATGCAGTTAATATCATACCTGCAATTCAGAAATCTTACATAGTTCCTTACTGCTCACAAACTTTGAAAAATAACCATTCCTTCAAAATAACTATTTCTTTAAAATGCTAAGAAACAGGTCATCATTTTGCAAGGCTTCATTCTAGTCATTCTACTCTTAAAAGTCTTGCAACTTTTAGATGTGTCCCTGGTCCAACATACCTGAATTAAATGGCTGAATTGCCTCCTATGCAGTCAAGTTCTCCAGAGTCCTGCTAATGACCTGGGGTCCGTTCTTCATACGTCGCTAACTCAGTTAGCAGGATATCATTGTTGACGATTTGGCATGATCTTGGATCGTTTGGTTCTTCGAAAGACATCCTGCACTTGTTGTCATAGCAACATGTGCGCCAGCTTAAGCCTGCTCGAGAGCAGGCTTATTTCATGTAAACAAGATTAGTTCACGGCTGTATAAGCGGAGGAGATAGAGAAGTCTGCCGTAGCCATTTCAATTTTTACGACTGCAACCTGTTGCGGAAGGTGCAAGAATAATTTCAGAGTTTTTCGAATTAATCGCGTATTGCACAATAGACAGGATCCTTTAGCGCAGCGCGACAGTAGAGAGATTTTCTTGGTGGCTGTTATAAACAGACAAACACATCATTTAACAGTGGCTTTTAAAGAGGAAAAAGTGGTGTTGGAACCATAAATCTAAAATATTTAAGTTATTTGTATGATGGTTTGCTTTTTATTTTTATCATATTCAGTAAGAAGATTTGTTCGGGCCATTTTATTGTGAAGTTTAGTTTACTTTGAAAGGCTTGCTTCCTGTCCAGCCGTATATTGGATTAGAAAAAACTATGGATGGATTATCTAGCCACGGAGCAATACAGTTTTACCGTGTAAACTGTGGATGACTTGGAAAAGGAAAATGTTCATTTTTTATGGATAAAGATTTTTTTTTGTTAAAATTCCCAGTTTGCACATGTCCTTTACTTCCCGTGTCTAAGGAATGACACTGAAATTTGGATCTCTTGACATAACAAGTGCCTTTTTAAAATAAAGTATAATAATTAAAGGCTACCATTTTGTAGAATATTCTTGTATTTCACTTTTAATTGTCCCCATGTTCTAGTGGGTCCCGTGGAGGCTCTGACATAAAAGAACAAAGTAAATATGAGATTATTAAAATGGAAAAATTCATACTGTAGAAAGTGATAGAAACATCTACCATGGACAGTATTTACGCATTAATTTGTCTGCTGCTTTTTGCAAGCCCTCTCTCCTGGCTTTAACAGATTTTGAGGTGTTTTAATTAATGACTCAAATTCGGCATAACCTTCCATTAAAAGCTCGTGTTCTGCTTGGGAGAAAAACTGTGTGCGGTCTTTGGCCATGCTGGACAGCCAATAGCAGCGTTGCTGATCAATGTTTCTACTATTGATACATTTCCCCTTTTAAACAAACGCATGAACGCACAGTTGTCTCAGATAACTCAATCCAGCCATACTAATCGTAAACAACAGGTGTGTTCGAAGAACCCAATTAGCCGGATCATGATTAGCCGGATGAAATCATCTTGGATGTGTCATTTGATCTCGGATGTTTTAAGCAACGTACGAAGCCCTGATTATTTGATTCAGTTGTGTTGAAGCAGAGACGCATATATAAATTGCAGGACACCGGCCCTGGACGACTATAGTTTGACACCCCTGCTAGGAGCTGAAATAGACTTTCCAAAATACATTCATGGTTTATCATGGTTTGAAGGTTAATCATTTGATTAAATCATAAACAGATGTCAAGATAAAAGTTTAGAGCTTATATATGTTGTACGTCACTGGTCAACCGTAGATTTTAGTGTAACAACAAATGCAGAAAAGCAAGCCTTTTTCACACAATTCTTCACAGAAAGCATTTCCCTGACATAACCATTTATATGTTGCTGCCGATGACAGATGATGGAGGCACTGGCTAGGAACAGGCTCATTTTTCTTAACAGCAGGCCCATTCAAATGACCCGATAGATTATTATTTAACACGAAGAACCGGTTTCGTCTTTGACTTTTCCTTTCCCGTCGGCCATCATATCAGCCTCAGCGACAGCGGCTCCGTTGCTGAGCGGTGCATCACTCAGGGTGCTGCGGAGCGTCACTCGGGTAACACTCAGAGAGCGTTTTCTTGGACTGATGTGATGTGGCCGATGGCACATGACTTCTTTGAACATTTCTCTAAAGCGTGTGGACATAAGGTTGTAAAGGATCGGGTTTACTGCTGAACTGAGATAGAAAAACACGCCGGAGATGATGTGCACATACTCAAAGATTTTATGATGGCTATCAGTCCAGTCACTGATAAAACTCCACATGAGGCGATCCGTGTGAAACGGGGCCCAGCAGATCCCAAAAACCACCACTAAAACGACTGAAAGAAGGAAGAAGAAAGAGTATTAGAGGTGTGTAGCGAGGATCTGGAATGTAACTCAATGATTAATGTTGCTGGCACATTTGCCTCAACTAAAAAGCCCCTCTGAGGGCTGTGCTTCCATCGTGCAAAATCTAATTATTTATCCTGGACCTTCAGATTTATTATAATCCTGCACATCAGGGTAAAAGGCGTCTGAAAACAGAAAGTGCATGAATTTCTACTTTATCCCTCTTGCAAAGGCCCCAGAGCTCTTTCTCAAGCCCTCCTGTGGTTTTAGAGAAGCTCTTATACAAGAGCTCAGCAGACAGATTAATTCACATCAGGATTAGAAATCATTAATAACCAAAACCCGAGTAACAACAGAATGAGGACTTTTCAAACTGCCACCCTCAGTTTTTACATTGCAAATGTGATATTAAGGATTTTTTGCATGTTGAATGCATCTAACATTTCAAATTACTGGACCATTTAAGGTGGAACAAACTATAAGATTTTTGCTCTGGAAATAATAGTCATTTCTGATAATACGGCAGAAACGGCCTCTTATGCAAAATGCATGTCTGAAAATATTGAAAATATCAGTAACATAACTTTCAATTTAAGCACTTTAAATTCTGAGGTATTGTTTTCCCACATGCACTCAGAAAAGTCACAAAGAACTTGAAAAGTTAAAAGCTGCAGAAAGCAAAACGCTGAAACCAAAGTAATTAACATATCAGCGTTTCTTGTTATACTAAAAAGATCTGGACATAGGTTGAAGTTTTGCTGTGATTTAGAATACATTACATTTAATGAGGCATACCTCATTAGGTAAATTAATACTTTTGCTTTGACTGGGCTGATACTCAGGATTAAAGATGTATCTGCTATCAGCTATTTTCACGTGTTGAGGTGCAAAGGTAAGTTGGGAGTGGGGGTGGGGGGGCAGCTACATCTTATCTGCACAAAATAATAACAGCACATATTAAAACTGGGTAGGTGAAATCTCATTACCTGATAATGATTTAGAGCAAAAAATGCAATGAAAATGTTTGGTGTAGCCCATAGACCTATCCTAAATGTTTAAAAGAAGCATAATAGGTCACAGAAATGAATGAATAATTACTAAAGACAGTTGACAATACTACCAATATAACAATTTTACCTTTGTTTTGTGTAATCTACACAGTTATTGAGCTGCTATGGCTAAAAGGGTTGAATGCCTTCCTTCATTATACTTCTAAAAAGAGAAATTATACTTGATTTAAATTGTTGGCACATGATTTTCTTTTTTACTAAAAACAAGAAAGTTAGTATACACATCTTGGCTTGTTCATCTTTTGCATGCAGCCCTGAGTGAGGAGGATTATTCTAGTCTCAGAAAATTTAAAATGTAATTTATTTGACAAAATTTTGACTCACACAACATTTTTGTGACCTGCCGGCGCCGTGCCTTCTGCTGCTGGGTGCGGATGTTGCAGAAGCTGTCGTTTCCAAAGCCAGACTTGGCTTCCAGTGACTGTCTTATCTTTTCACGCTTCAGCTGCAGCCCAATGAGCATGTAGAGAACACTGATCGTGACCATGGGCAGAAGGAAAAACACAAAGGTGGTCAGCTGGATGGTCAGGTTGTAGATCCATCGTGGTTTGACCAATGTACAGATTGCTGAGTCAGAAATCTCCAGATTTATGTTGCCAGCGGGGCCTGCGGAGTGAATCTGAAGGGTGATGATCCCATGCAAACTTGTGTTAGGCACAGCGCACAGCACCGAAATGCCCCACACCGTGAGGATGACCCTCTTGGCGTGAGTACGTGTCACAACATACTTTGCTCTCAGTGGGTGCACCACAGCAATGTAACGCTCAATGCTTAGCGCAGTCACATTAAGGATAGATGCCAAGCAGACCATCTCGAACAGGAAGGTTTTGAAGTAGCAGCCTCCCTTCCCCAGGAGAAACGGGTAGTTTTGCCAAAGTTCATACAGCTCCAGTGGCATACCGAGCAGTAGCACCAACAGGTCTGACACCGCCAAACTGAACAAGTAGTAGTTTGTCGGCGTCCACATGACCTTGTTGCGTGTAATGACTGTGCATGTCAGCACATTCCCCACAACACCTATCAAGAAGATGAGCAGATAAACGAGGCAGACAGGCAGAAACACTGATGATCGACGAGGGCCCAGATATTTTTCCAGATATCCTTCTTCCGTCAAACATGTATCGTCCATATCAATTGGGCTGCCATTTATGCCAGAGGTCATGTTGATGCACTGCTGTCCTGGAGGACAAACCCTTTCTTCGGTTCCAGCCATTAGATCAAAAGAGCAGTTGTTGTCTGACATCCTAAGGGCAGGATTTGACTCAAGACCTGGAAAAAGCAAACGCAAACAGCATGACATTTGCAGTACTTCACAATAGAATATAAAACAATATGTATGACTGTGATGAGTCAGGAATAATAACATGAAATACAAATTACGGATAGCTATATAATAATATTGTAGATATAGGCAGAGCCGACTGGTCCATTAGGCCTCTAGAGAGCAATTAACTCTTAAAATGGAAATGCTAACATAACTTCAAATGTGAAACAAGGGCCATTTACTATTACTACACTTAGTTGTCATATGATGATGTCACTGATCATTTTGCTGGGAGAGAGAAGTGAGGTTGAGTAGAAAGTAGATGAAGTAATATAAAGTACCACTACAGTTCTGTAAATGCCTTTTTTTGCACATATACTACCTACCTACCTATATACAAATACATGCAAAACATAGTTTTGCATGTATTTGTATATAGGTAGGTATTTATATAGCTTCCTAATATAGTTATTTAATTTAGTTTTTGTATATAGTTATTGCTTGGAGTAAATGTAGCTTATGTATAGAGCTACTATGTGCGAACTGGTTTATTTTTTAAATTTGATAAAGTTATTTTTTTTGTAAGAGTGTTTATATTGTTTTTTCTATTTTTTTGTTTTAATTTGTAATTTTTCAAGCATGTAAATTGGGTGGCATGTTACCTTATAAGATGGTGAAAATAATGTTATTTGATTTCTTTTGTAAGCGTATGTAAATGGGAGGGGGGCGCCACATAAACTCTCGTCTAGGGTGCCAAATTGGGTTGGGCTGGCTCTAAGATGGAGAGATTCTGTGTTTGTGAGTAGGTAGCAAACTAAAATCAAATGAGACAGGGCATCCTACATTTTGTTACGTCACAACCAAAAACGTCACGTGTTTTGTTGAAATTTTCTTGTTGCAGATCAACATATTAAATTTTAGCTTCATCTAAACCTTCAACTTGCATTTTAGGCCCAACCCCAACCAAGTTGTTTAATGAAGTGTTCTTTGATCACTGTCCCCATTTTAAATATGATTAGTCTATCCTTAGTAAACAGATATGTAACACAGGCTTTTAATGTAGCTGTTATTAAAAGTTTACGTAAGAAACATCTTGATCTAGATGAGTTAATAAATTACAGGCCTATATCTAATCTTCTTTTCTTATCTAACACTCTTGAGAAAGTAGTTGCTATTAAAGTATGTGAACATTTACAGAGTAATGACCTATCTGAAGAGTTTCAGTCAGGCTTCAGGAGCTCATCATAGCACCGAAACAGCTCCGGTGAAGATCAAGATTTGTGTCTGTACTTGTCCTATTAGATCTCAGTGCTGCATTTGATAGACTTGATCACAATATTCTCAGAAAGACTTGAACATGCTGTCATCTGCAAGATGTCAGACATGGAGGCCAAGCTGACCAAAGGATTTAACCTGGAGAGCTCGCTCTCCGAGGCAGCGTCAGGAAAATCATGCAGCTGGCTGCGTTTTAGCATTAGTTAGTCAACTGGATTTTTTAGTTACAGACACACCTTCCTTACATTTGACAGCATTTAGAAATGAAATAAACGTGCAGGTAATGACAGCGATATGGTCGCAACTTTCCGTGAGGGTACAGAAGTTTTTATTTTAAAATCAGTTTGTTCGAAAATCACGACTGAATTCCCCCACATGAAATCGTCAATCACTCTTCTGTGATTCTCTCGCTCTTCGGGAGTTAGTGGAAACTTCATCCATTTTTCAGCATCCTCGGACATATCAGCTCCGCTTTTTAGTAACCGCTACGAAGTTAGTTTGAAGTTGAATATGGGTTATTCGCGCTCCGCGGCTTCCGCGGTTACTGCCTCCTGTTCGAGCCGATACAGAAAGGCTGATTTGGGGCAGCCATCTCCTCGCTTTTCCACCTTCCTTCTCTCAAGTGGAGAAGTCAGACATGCTAGTGTCTCTCACGGCTGGCTGTTTGCTTGATGGTGTGCTCTGATTGGAGAATATGAATTATGTAGAAAGACAACATCATAGAAAGATAAACTGTTTTCTGTTCAGACTGTTTTGAGCAAAGCAACGAAGCTGACAGCCCCTGAGCAGGTCCTTTGGTTCAGCTTTGACATTGACACAGTCTCATCAGTGCACAACAGGTCATATTATACCCCCAAAACCTCAGAAAAAAGAAATTTGTTGTCATAGCCCCTTTAACAAATCTGTATGATTTGATTGAATTGACTATGTAAAGTGCCTTGAGAGGACATGTGTTGTAAATTGGTGTTATGTAAATAAATCTGAATGGAAAATAAACATGTTTTTTTCCTGAAACACATGCCATACCAAACGTGTCTGTGTCTTTGAACTGGCATCATTAATGGGAATATTTTACTGAAGGAAACCTCTGATGGGTTTGCAACAATAGCTCTTGGGAAGACTAAATCTCCTTTTGTGCTTGTTTCCATTACACACAACACAAGGCCTTTGAAGTTCAGTGTAGTAATGAAAATGCTGGTCCACCATCCCCTGAGTAAATTGCATATAAGGTTATTTAAAAAATGGGCCCGCTGCACAGACTCTGTGTCTAAATATGGACTCATACTGCAATCAATTTCCTCCAGAAGTCAGCGGTGGGAAATGGCAATGATGTCACACCCAAGCTGCCACTGTTTCATTTATATCTAATTTTATAGTTTATTCTGAAACTGACATATGTCACGTTCATACTTTCCATGATTGACCCAGAAGCAACAAACATGAAGACAGTAGTGCAATGTAATAGGTTTATTAAAGGGTAGGGAGGAAGAGGAAAGTGGTAGTGGTTCTGGTCAGCTGGAAGGGCTCTGGTCACAGACTGTGGGGAAGTGAAATAAGAGAGGTGAGCACCGGGAACAAACTGGCTCACTAGATGGTGCGGCAGAGGCTGACTTATGGATAGGATGATGGATGATGTACCAGAGAGAGAGAGACAGGTAACAGTTGCTGTTGGTGGAAGTGAGCAGAGGTGTGGCTCGGAACTCGGTGGTACATCCACCATGGAGGGTGGACAGGGTGATCAAAGTCAGGGACGCCAGCGGGGTCGGAGGAGTAACGGCCGACTAGAGAGCCAGGGAGGCTGTAGGGACTCAAAACTGCCAGAGGACTGGATGATCTTTCCAAGGAGAGATCTTGGAGGAACCAGACCGGAACAAGGTTTGACTTGAGAGAGGATCAGATGGATTAACTGAGGGAAACTTGGAACTGAGGAGCAAACTTGGAACAAGCATCTGGTCGGGTATCACTCAGGTGAGCTAATGCACTGATGCCTTCCATCCATCTCCAGTCGCCTTAAATGGTCCTCCTAATTCCCGTGGATGAGAAACACCTGTGGCTGGAGTCTGCCTGTTGTACTCTGCTAGAGAGAGGTGAGAACACACATGCCACACTTCTCCATGGTGTGGGTCAATTACTTTAATTCCTGCTAACAGTCAAATATACTTGTGCATAATGCTGCACGATGGAGGCATTGACACTGCTGGAGGACCTTGCAACTGGGAGAATTTGGAAGAAATGTGGTTTCAGGGATCAAAATATGGTGGTTTAGACTCCAAGCATTGCATTCTGCAATAAACTACAGCAGACAGTGATTGCAACATCCACCAGGTGCTAGCCCGCTCTCCAAACCCCAAAGCGCAGAGGTTATGTGCTTTAACACCACTCCCACCCTACCTGACAACCGTAAATTACTCAACTTTTGTAGTTTTAGTCTTTTCATACCAACTTTTTGCGACTCTTTCTTAAAAAAGCATCTTGTGGAAAGATGGCTTCAAAACACTAATCCATGCCTTTGTTCCAACTCGGTTGAATTACTGTAATTCTTTTTACCATGGAGTGATTAATTCACCCTTATCGCCCCTCCAGGTTGTGCAAAAAGCTGTATGGTATTTAGCTGGAACACGGAGGAGAGAGCATTTTACACCCATTTTATGCTCCCTGCACTGGTTGCTGGTCCATTTCAGATGTCATTTTCAAACTTTTAAAAATGTCTTTAAGTCTTTTAAATCCTCTCTGAGCTAGTGCATCTGCACTCCACTTCTCAGTCACTCTGATAGGTTTACCAACTGTTGATAGAGATGCCAAGGACACAGTAGAAACTCATTGGAGATTGTGTTTCCACTGTTGCATTTCCAAAATTATACAACACTTTGCCGCTGCAAACTGGAAAGGCCTCTTCACTTGCCATTTTTTTTATCTGCTCTTAAGACACACCTCTTCTCTCTGGCTTTTGACCGGGTACACCCATATGGAAAAGAGATATGTAAATCTTATAAAGTTTGCATCTATTTTAGTTGAAATTTGTATGTAATGCATTCGGTAGCAAAACCAGATACAAGATTCTTAGTAAATTAGTACAAAATGAAATTTATACAATTTGGGTACTTATCAGAACAATATATGGCACATATATTGCACATATACAATATCCTTAGCAGAAAATGCAATATCAAACGTATATGACTGGGCAAACTGGAACAAAATTGGGTAAGGAAATCCTCTGTTTTAAACATATAGGCAAATAGCTTGTAAAATGGGACTGAGTTACACATTTTCTAGCATTGACCACAGTAGTTGGTGCAGGAATGTTTTTATTTAGTAACACATTTTATTATGTTTAGGTTGCAATTACCATCATGGCCCCTGGATAATCCTTTGCATAAAAAGGCATTTTATGAAAGAATTAACATCTCAGTTGTACACATACCAGACTTTCAAGATGATAACCTACCTATTAAACATGCTGTTAAACAGGCTCTCTGCATATTACAAGCATGTTCTTGTTTTTTATGTTAATGATAGCAACTTTCTTTCAAATGCTTGATGTCATTTTATGAAAATGAGTCAAGGAAAATCTGATCAGTGACGAAGAGTGACAGTATAAATGTAATCTTAAAAAAAGAAAAAGAAGCTGCTGCCACATCTGATCAACTGGCGGCAATTGATTTTCCATGAAACAAACCTTTATCCACTCCTAATGCTTTTAAAAAGGAAATTAATTCCTTAGTGCTGGAGGTTGTTCTTCAAAACCATTTAAAACATAAATCTGATACCCACCAAAGAAGCATTTTCTCCTATACAATAATACATAACAATATAACTGTTGACACCTAAACCATTTAGCTTGAAGTTCCAAGTAATAAAAAGCTTTCATATAAGCCTTGGTAAGGAAATGTGTGTAGTTGGGAGGTGCCTCTATTGCGATAGGTTAGCTGTAATTGTCCTGGGGAATCATACCATCAATATAACTGGCTGTGAAGTAGCCTTGGGGGTGGGGGGTTATAAATGTTTAAACTTAACTATTACATGACAGTGGAAGTATTATTTGAGAAGAACATCTATCCTTCTGTGCCCAGGCAGCTGTATTTTAGAAATAAAATGTTGTGAGTGTGTATTAGAAGTCAGTGTTACCAGTTCTTGCAAGAGAAACAAACAACCAGCTCTATTACCTCTGTTACCTTGCAAATAGTATCAATAAACAAGCACAATTTACTTGTAATGAACAGATGTGACAACACTTCTGGAAGTCTGGAACCCAGTGCTGAGCATTTTCAGAGGCCCCATTTCCCCTCTGTCATCAGACTCTTTAAGAAACGTGCAATGAATAATACCTTTTTGGTTTACTTATTGTTGTCACATCAATAATATCAATATTGTTATATTTAATGTGCAAATTTTTTAAATTGAAAATCATAAATATAGATCGGTTTCATTATAGCTGTGTAGAAACATGGTTAAATGCTGGTTAAATGTCCCTCGTGGATTGCCATAGGGCAAACAATAAGTCGCAGGCAGGTGTTTTGGTCGGAAGTGTTGGAAAAAGAGTCCCGCTGAGCCATGCAGTGACTCAGAAGCCCAGCTCTGGGTCCAGTCTCCTTCCACCGCATACGTTGCTATTAATGAACCCAGAAAGCTTGGTTACACTACTTATTAAAGCGTCACAGTCACACAGCAGCACACTGTTTACTGGAGAGAGAAAAAAAACATGGGCACCGGCAACAGTTTTTGAGCAATGGAAGCCAACAATATTAAGACCATATGATAACAAGAAGAAGACAGGTAAGAAGAAAACAGCACTGCTATTAACAATGTTTTTTTGTGTAGCTGTGACTGCTACTGTTGTGGAGAAGTCTGTGTGGATGTGTATTGTGTAACAGCAAACAGGCTTGAAATGGAGGCAACCAGGCTTTCGCTCAATTTTTCTGAAAACATTTCAACACCTATCCAGGAGTCTTTCTCGGTTCTGGTGGCTCGTACTTGAGCAACCAGTAGTTGGAGCGCTGCTGTTTTTAAGGACATGGAACACATTGAGGAAAATAGGAGTCTCAAAACTGAGGTTTGCCGGAAGCCCACACACAGAGATCAATATCTGCATTTGGATTCACATCACCTACTGTAACGCAAACTCTCTGTTATCAGAACTCTGAGTTATTGGACTGACAACATTCCCCATGCTACAGAGGAGAAACAAAAAGAACACAAGCACGTCAGGAAATCACTGCTAGCTTGTGGTTAGCTGAACTGGACATTTGTAAAATTAGTCAACAAAGCTGGCAGAAGAAACAACACAGCGTCGAACACAAGTCGAAAACAGAGAGACGCAAAAACATAATAATTCCATATGTGCCAGTGGTTTCTGAGAAACTCAGGAGAATTTTCTCAAAACACAATATACCAGGAAATTTTAGACCTAATAACACTCTTAGACAAAAGCTGTTTCATCCCAAAGACAGAACACCCAAACCACAGCAGAGTGGTGTTGTATATGCGGTCCAATACAGTGAGGACTGCTCCGACTCCTGCATCAGAGAAACTAAAAAACAACTACACAAACGCATGGCACAGCACAGGAGCGCCAGCAGCTCGGGGCGGGACTCAGTAGTCCTCTTGGACCTCAAGAACAAAGGGCATTCTTTTGACGGCAATGGTGTCCCGATTTTGGATGGGGAGAACAGATGGCTTGAATGAGGGGTAAAAGAAGCCATCTTACTCAAAAAAGAAAAACAAACACTGAACAGGGGTGGGGGGGGGGGGGTTGCATTTCCAACACCCGAGTGTTTACAGCTCGGTCCTCCGACACATTCCATAGAGATTACAGCAGCAGTCTCTTCAGGATTCAGGTGACCAAGTACTCCACTCACACCAACCAATAGATTGTAACAACCCAGAATAGTGACAGGTGGGTCATGGATTTGCATCTGATTTAGAAAGCGCCAAGTTAGGATTAAAAACAGCAGTGCTCCAACTACTGGTTGCTCAAGTGCAAGCCACGATAACTGACAAAGACTCCTGGATAGGTGTTGAAACGTTTTCAGAAAAATGGAGCGAAAGTCCAGTTACCTCGTTTAAGCTTGTTTACTGTTGTGATGACCTGGATAACTGAGAATTTGCACAGGCATGTATTGTGCAGTGAGAACCAGGACGGTGATGTAAATGGTGGATTAATATCGTGAGCATTCCTGTCGTACTTAAAGGTGTTGGAACTTGATAAAATGGAAGCTAACCTGTCCGCAAACAGTTCTTAAAGTAAGCGTGAATGATAATGCGATGAATGAAAAGTTACCTCCACAGTTATCTGTTTGCAGTTTAGTGAGACTGTGTCCACCTCTGAAGGCAATAAAGCAGTGAGTGGCTCATATATCGGCAAACTGCAGATTGAGACTGGGATACTGAAATACAGACTTAGATCTTCACTTCTTGGGTAATTATCATGATGGGTATCCAATAATCTGATGGGAAAAAGTCCCCGTTCACTGCATAGACTTTCAGCTCACTTATTTCCTTGAGGATTTCTGACAATGGATGTAGGGCAAACTCAAAGAGATACTTGTCTTTCCAGCCCCTTCTTCTCATGCTGAGCTGTGTGCCTATGTCAAGCAAAGCTGTAACAACCACCTAACCCATTCAAATTGCACTGCGTCAAAGCTTTTTACAAATTAGTCTTGCAAGGACTCACTGCTTAGCACATTGAACTGGATACAAGTCAGTTTGAGAGGATGACATTTCTTGGTTTTTGTGTTTTCATGTGGATGCCTCCTGCTCACCTGTGGACAATCTTCCATTTGGCCTCTGGGAATTTAAAGAGCTGGCACACTTTGACTCATGATCAACTGTTCTTGGCATAGTCAAGCCCAAGTATCGCCTTGTCATTATTCTGTGTTATAGTCTTCAGTCCTCTCTGGAAGATAACCTACATTTGTTTGCTTACCTCGTCTTGAGCTCACCTCCTACGTCTTCTGCACCTTTGAGTTTCAGTGTCCACACAAAACCTGGGTGTCTTCAGCAAAACCTGTCAGTGAAAGTCTTCACCTGGAAAACCCACCCACAGTCATCCACTGCAGCTCCTCTGTCTGCAGCCATCCCCTGCTTGCAGGCTCTCCAGCTCTCAGTTCAGCCCCTGGCAAGATGTTCAATGTTCATCTACCCTGATTTATGAAAACAATCCTTGCCACTAAACCTCACCCCACAGGCCACAAATATCTTCTACCCCTCAAATCTGTCCACTTACTCAAACACAGAAACCCTTCCATTATCTTTCTGAGTATCTGACGAAGTCCAGTTCTGTTTCACCTCTGCATCTAATCACTTTTCTCTCCTAACAGATGCGGCTGGATTACTTATACGGAAGGCTCCCTTGTTGCAGAGTTTTCCTCTTTACATTATAAGTAAACATTCATTGTGTATATCTATTGTCCAGCATTTGATTTTACATGTAGGTCAGGAAACAGTCTCAAAATATGACATATGAGGCTTTTTGTGCCTAGACACCTAGCCTTAAAGCAGGGAAAAAAAGACAGGATAAATAATAGCATAACACGTTTTTGTATTTTATATTATTTAGTATTGATAAATGATAAGGTGATAGAGACTAACATACAAATAAATTCAAAAGACAAAGACAAAATCCATTTTGTTTTTATTTATATATTTTTTGTAGGTCTTAATTTTATGATTTTAATAGTTGGCTTTAAAATTATAACATAATTCTCATCACTGATCATTAAAACTTGGCAGAAATTATATTCTCACCATGTAACAAACTATTTAATGTTTCTGCCTATTAAATATTCAGATATAATAATGATAAAAGATAAAATGTTAGTCTGTCTTCACATAAACCCAAACTGTTGTTTTTGTGCAATAACTCAATAAAAACATTTAAATACATCAGATCAGGACATAATTTTGGTATAGTTATTTAATCATATTGCAGGAATAATAGCAAAAATTTGAGTTGTAATGTGATTCCCAACAGGTCTTATATGTCATACATCAATGAATAACTTTTTTTGTAAATTTTGGCTATTCATCACAGCAATCCGTCCATCCAGCATCTCCATCTTTCATCATCTTTGCAGAAAGTATAAATTGCCTTACCTGCACTGAGTTTGCTTTGTTGAGCTTTCTTGCTGTGAACAGAGATACGAGGCTGTAGTGTGGACAAGGTGGTGATGTCTGAGTCGACTCTCCACCTAGTCTGTCGCTCTCTTCTTCTGAAGCACGACTGCAAATAATGCACATACATAAAATACACACATTCTCTCTCTCTCTCTCTCTCTCTCTCTCTCTCTCTCTCTCTCTCTCTCTCTCTCTCTCTCTCTCTCTCTCTCTCTCTCACACACACACACACACACACACACAAATATATGAATTTAAGCCTACTTCTTCAATTGTTACTTCCACTGCATGTGATATTTTGATCTGTCACACTTAGTATCCCTCATGCCTTAGTTTTTATGTATTTCTCAACATGTATTATTTTGCCACTATATTCTTTTATAGTATTCTTTCTTTATACCTTCATATGGAATTTTGGCAGTATTTTAGTTTCTCGCTGAAGGGGGGAAAACTCCTACGGTGCAGCAGTCAGTGTTTTGTTCCTGTCGATGTAAGTGCATCTCCCCTACGGAGGACAGGGGCTTTTTGCTATAACTGGAAACATGGTGCGCAGGCACAACTGCACAAGTAAATCATAACAGCAAGGTGACAGACCCCCTGTGTGGATCCTCCTGACACGCAGAATCAGTAGTCCCTTTGTCTTGCATGCACCTTTTATTTATTTATTGTTGGAATACATTTGACCTTTCAAGTTTTTCATCCAAACCCTGCTACTCTGTGGATGTCGCTGTACTCTTTCATAATCTACCACTCCTTTGAACTGCCTGTGTTTTAGGATACAAGCGCAACAAGTGCTCTTTAGAAGTGTAAATATGGCAGTGTTTTTGTGAGCTTTCATACTGCATATGCATGCAGCCATGAAATAATCAAAACCTAAGGAACCACTGCCTTAATCACTGTTAATCTTTGTGTTGATTGACTGAAGAGACGGTCAGCGTCATTGAACCATGAAAAAGGGCTGTGCAGCAGAATGTGTTGTGTGCTGCTAGTCCTCCTGTGTTGGAGATACACAGGAGAAATCCTCTGAGACAGAGGATTTGGCAGTTTCTGTTTGTTATTTTACCTTCTCAGAAGTTTTATATTGGAAAACACAATACTCATTGGTATTCAACAGGAGCTGAAGGCCGAAGCTCAGCTATAATCCATTTTTCTTGGTAAGAGTTGGAGTGGACTATGAATCTTAAAAGGATAAAAATGTCTCCCACCCTTAAGCTACATGGGACTTACTGTTTATATTCCTGAAATGTGGCTGAAAACATGCCTTGATTCAAAGCTGTGCAAGCTGTTTGTTTTTGCAAACGTAAAGGGATGAAGGTTGAAGTTGCTGCTGTGAACAAACAGCATGCTGGAGGCAGACAGCAACAGTGTCACGATCTGACTGACTTTGGTTCTGTTATGTGACGTTTTTATTTTATTAGAATCTTGTGTTTACTCGTCTTCTGCGTAGTGACAGTTTGAGTCATCCTTGAGTTTTCTTGTGTTTCTTCAGTTCTTCTGTGCTCCTTTTTAGTGTTAAGTTGTTCAGACTCAGCTGCACGATATTCAGTATTCAGTTAATCAAACTCACCCGTTCTTTGTTCCACTAATTACTCTATTAGCATTTTCTCCTGTTTTCTTGCATTTTTGTGTTATTCTGTTGTGTTTCCTGTTATGTGCACAAATTTCATGCCTGTCTGTTCACCTGTTGTTTTACTCCTGGATCCTACTCTCCATGGACCTTACCAGTTCGTTCTCTGTTGGTCCGATTTGTGGAAAACTGACTAACCACAGCAACATAATCTCTGTTTATTTATCTCCTTACACTGGCTGTCAGTGTAGGGGGACATATGTCATGGTAGGGTAGGTATACAGATATGGCATAATCTTTTCACTTTTAAGTGATAGATTGATCCGTGAGACTTAAATATTTTAGTATTATTATTTTATAACCTAACCCTGCATCTCCATAACTTTTTCCCTGACCTGTCTGGCATGTCATTTAGTCTTTATGATGCTATTTGTTCACCAAAGGTTTTCTACCTCAGAATCTTCCCGAGAACAGCAGGATCTGTACTTACATTATATAACACAGGTGGAATACTTTCTAATTAGGTAATTTCTGAAGAAAAAATATCTTGTATAGGCCTATCAGAATTAATTGAGCTGAATACAAATGCATACCACATATTTTACATTTTTATTTGAAAGAAAATTGAAGCTTGCATTTCCCATGTGAGAAATCTTCAAAAGCTAGAAACAACATGAATACCTTGGTATGGGACTGTAGCTACAAGAAAAATTGTTGGATTTTTGCTCCATTAATTTGTAGCTAAGAGTGAATATAAAATATATTTTTTAAGTTAACATCATCTCCAACAGTGTTGTAATTTATTACTTTCATACTAATGCTTCAGTATGAATAATTTTTTAACATCAAGATTGCACCGTTAAGGAGACAAACCACTGCTATTAAAGACATGATATAGATCACCAAAGCCTTTAGTTCTACATTGTGTAATTTTATATGCCAAAAGGATAACATCTTACTCACATAAATGTTGTACATATATTTTTCTTGTTCCACATATAGGCTGGTCATATAATTAGACAATCATGAAAACAGATTTTTTTCAATAATTCCGTTCAAAAAGTGCCACTTGTAAATTACATTAATTCATTACACACAGACAGATATATTTCAAGTGTTTATTTCTTTTAATTTTGATGATTATAACTGGCAACTAATAAAAAATCCAAATTCAGTATCTCAGAAAATTTGAATATTGTGAAAAGGTCCAGTATTGAAGACTCCTGGGGCCACACTCTAATCAGGTAATTAACTCAAAACACCTTCAAAGGCCTTTAAATGGTCTCTCAGTCATGTGAAGGTACACCATAATGTGAAAAACTGCTGATTTGACTGCAGTAATCCAGGGAAAAGTAGCCACAACTAAGCAATGAGTGCTATACATGCTCATACTTTTCATGTTCATTCTTTTCAGTATTTCTGGAAATCCTTTTTTGTATTGGTCTTAAGTGATATTCAAATTTTCTGAGATACTGAACTTGGGGTTTTCATTAGTTGTCAGATATAATAATCAACATTAAAAGAAATAAACCCTTAAAATATATCAGTCTGTGTGTTTTACTTTATATATGGAATTACTGAAAATAATAATTTTTTAAATGATATTCTAGTTATATGACCATCACCTGTAAATGCATTAGGTTCTGTTAAACATCATCTTCTCCAGCAGAGTTTATATTTTCTTAATTTTATATCAGCGCTAGACTGCATTCTGCATCTGTTTGTCGTTGACTTAAGTAAAGACTGCAGAATTTCCTGAAACACAAAATGCTTCTTTAAGTTTCATTACTTAATATATTAGTAACACATAAGTAATTCATATTCATTCACTGAAGCTCATCCAAGTTGTTGCCGAACATCGGGTACAGAGATTCACAACCGTACATGCACGCACAATCTACTACTGTCAATTTAGAAATATCAATAAACCTAGCATGCATGCTTTTGACTGCAGGAGAACAGTGGAGTAATCCATACAGGCATGGGGAGAATCCCATCATCACGCTGTCCCTCAGTTAAAGCATTGTTTTTCTTTTTCATTTAACGCAAGCAGCATGGCGAGTTTGCAGGAGAGAAAAAAGCTTTTACTGTTGTGTAGCGGTCTGTGGATACAGTTCATGAACAAAATTATATGTATGTGACTGCCTGCATTCAGGTCTCGTTTATTTTCTCTAGGAGGCTCTTGAGCCTTGACATGTGGCTCTGTCTGAAGCATCTTTAATACGACTCACAATATTCTCAGCTGCAATTTTATTTTTCCGTCTTTCTTGCCAGCATCTTCAGACAATGATTTCTCACAACAGAAAAGTAATCACACTATTTTGCTGTCAACCTCCTTCATTATGTCTGAAAAAATCTGTTGAAAGTGAAGGGGCTACATTATGAAGTGACATTTTTCTTTTTTTTTTTGTGACATGTTTTTTGCTGAATACTCGCCGTGCCTATCCTTGTTTATGTCATTTATTATGTTTTTAACAAATTGTGTAAAGTTTGATTGTCAAAATTGGCTTTGGTATTTTAAATGAAGACATTGCATGTTAGTTTGTTAATCACACTGGTCTAAGCTGGAAATTATACAACATCAAAATATTACATCAACTAATTATTTCTATTAAAACTCAGCAATAACACTCTTTTACTTGGACAACAAATACAATACTGGCACTTCCATAGGACTAGGTCAAAAACATATAACCCGAAACAGTTAAATGGCTACTTTAAAGTCTTTTACTACATCTAGCTGTGTATTAGTGACGACAAATTAAATGCTGAGATTTAGAGATTAAATAGTTCCTTAATTCATTCTCTTATGCATTTATTGATTTACAGCCCCAGAGGCTGCAAAAATGTACTATGATGAGACAAATACAGTTTAATAACTCTGTAGCTTCAGCCTTATTTTTACACTTGTTTTGCATTGTGTGTGACACATTAAAATCTGAATAAATTAAGGATTTTGACATGTTGAACTAATAGACAGTAGTTTTTTAGTGTTTGCTGGGATCCTTTTAAAGGAAGTTAGGCTCAGAGGAAACTGTGGTATTTTTGAATTCGATTACATTTTATTTATATAGTGCCAATTCACAAAACATGTCATCTCAAGGAACTTTACAAAGTCAAATACAATCAAATCATACAGACAGATTGGTCAAAAAGTTTCCTAGGAAGAAAAAAAAAAAAAAAGAAGTTCCCTATCTAAGGAAACCCAGGAGGTTACATCAAGGCTCGACAAGCAGCATTCACTCCTCCTGAAACAGTGTAGAGCCACAGTGGACAGTCATCTGCATTGTCGATGGCTTTGCAGCAATCCCTCCTACTGAGCATGCATGAAGTGACAGTGGAGAGGAAAACTCCCCTTTAACAAGGAGGAAAGCCTCCAGCAGAACCAGGCTCAGTATGAATGGTCATCTACCTCGACTGACTGGGGGTTAGAGAAGACCAAGCAGAGACACAAAAAAGCACAGAAGCCCGCATTGATCCAGGAATCCTATGTTAGCAATGGCAGATGATTTGCCTCCCTGGATGATGTCACAGCTAACAGAACACCAGACCAGGTGTACCTTTTATGAATGACAGAGAGAAAATTAAGAGAAAATATTGAAAATATTGAAAAAACAACAAATAATGCAAAATTGGAGAACAGTAGGAAAACTCAGCAGAGCTTTTGGATCATGTTCTTTCAGTTGTGGTCAGAAATGTACTCACACACCATGCAGTGCATTAATCTTTCTCAAAGATAATATATAGCAACTTGCCAAATTTCTCACACCCTTTGGACTGTTTCACAATTTGTCATAATCCAACAACAAATTTCAGTGTATTTTAAAGTGATTTTATGGAACAGATCAACACAAAGTAATAAACAATTGTGAAGTGGAAGCATTGTTTCACATTTTGTTGCAAATAAAAAATAAAAAACGTGATATGAGATATTTGCATTCAGCCTGCCTGTGAAGATTAATCCCCATTCTTCTCTGTAAATAAAGTGAGCTCTGTCAGATAGGATGCAAAGCATCTGTGAACATCAAGTCCTGCCATTGATTCTCTGTTGTGTCAAGGTCTTTACTTTTTTTGGGCGATAAAGATGAATATACTTTAAGCTAAATGTTTTCATGATAAATCATTTTCTTCTCAGGGTTGGGGTGTATTTAGTTCCATTCATCTTCCTTTCGACTTTGGCCAGATGTTGCGATGTAAAGATTGATAATCACACACTTAACAACTTCTCCTGCTTAGGGATCACAGAGTACAGGGTTTTACAGGCTGACTAAAACTGGCTCATTAAACCCTTGTGGAAACTCTTGCAAAGGTGACAGTTTGAAGGAATAATTATACCGGTAGGTGGAAGTAATAGAAAATATTCTCAGGATTTGGGAATGACTGTCAATGTTGGCTCTAATCTAAGAATCTTTTCTAGCCTGTCCTTTTAGATGAGCTTCCGTGTTTTGGTTGGTTTGCAGCTGTGCCCTAGGCTACTCTTCATCCAAACATTGTCCCTGAGGTGTCTGGAGTGTTTCTTCGTCTTTGTCATGCTGTTTGTTCACCAATGTTCTCTAAGAAGCCTCTGACGCCTTCACCGAACAGCTGCATTTATACTCAGTTAAGTTTAACTTGTTTTGATTGTCAGAGCGAATGATTAAATAACACAAAGTCATGTTTTTCTGCAGGGAGAAAGCAGTGAAAATTGTTGTCTGAACTAGCTTGGAGTATAAAGATTAAAATTATACCTTTAAATATATATTTATTGTTAATAATAAATACTATTCAAAATATGCCATTTTCATTCCCATCCGTCAGGTGTGACTCTTCATCTTAAAATCAATTAAATTGATGAAGCTGCATTGGCAAGCTATCTTTAACAGGTTCATGAGAGCCTCTAGAAAAACTCTCTGAGAATAGAAATTGGTGAAGCGGACTTTACAACAGAGAAATATACAAAATGTATGCCACACATGTTTTTTTAGAAATGTATACCAGCAGTGACACAGCATGATAGAGCCAGATTGTTTTGTACACTTATTAGTTTGACATTTGCAGTTACTTTAAAATTTGACATTTTAACAAAGCTACAGCCCTGATTTCAGGTCAAACAGAGGCAGACGCATAAAGTGAGTGATTTCCTGACATAAAGGATTCACATGCCAGTCATGCTTTTCTGGAACCGGAAATAACCCAAGCCACAAAGCACGGATGGATGTTAATAATAAGCGATCGCCCTGCCTCTCTCATTCTAACACTCCTCATTTTTAGTAAATGATGGTATCACAATACGTGGTACATTGCGGTGCCCTTGATCAAACCACGTCTCATTTCATTTCAAACTCATTTTGTGAATACCTCATGTTTTTACCTCTTATCCAGAATGCCATTATGTGGTAGATTTATATAAAACTTATAAGGCAATAATCTTGCATGAGACTAAAGTAACAGAATGGAAGTGTGCAAAACAGGGATAATAATGTGGTTTCAGACAAGAATATGAAATTATTTGGCACGAATACCATCAAATCAAGTATAGTCATTTTAAATGTTCAGTTCTTATCTGCTGACACTACTGCTGCAGCAACTAAATTATCCATCTATTCAGCCATTTTCTATACCTGCTTAATTCTTTCAGGGTCACAGGTGTGGCTGGCACGTATCTCCAGGGGTCAGTGAGTGAGAAGAATAATCCTGGACAGGCTGCCAACTCATTAAAACTGAACTATCCATTTCCAAATCATCATATCTTTGATATGGTTTGTTATGTGTGACAGCCTTTTTTCTATTTGGGTGCTTAAAGTTTTTTCTGAGAGAGAAAAACAGGGTTGTTATTTTTTTGATTAATAGATACTGTGCTATTTCTATACACGAATACCCTCACAGAACCCAAACCAGCTTTGGAGTGCCAGAAGTCAGCAAGTTGAGACTTCAGTCCTAAGGACAAATACAGCATGTTTTTGCTAACACAACCACACTTTAACCTTGGAAGTTTCTCCAAAGTAAAACTTATTTCACCAACAGAGTGTTTGCTGGTTACATGTGACACCTGAGCTCCCTGGCTTCAGGAAACTGTTCTTTTTAACATTGTTTATACAAGAATATAGATGCAGTTTTGTTGTTTAGTCATTTAACCAAACCTAGATAAATAGTAGCATCCTTTATGAAACTGTTGCACCATAAAGCTACAAAGAGCCTTTAGCTGCTGCAGCTTTTTGAAGAAGTTACAGCTGGTTCTGATTGAAAAGTGTGTGAATACACTATTTTTTACATTATGCTGAGTAAGGGACTGGATAACTGCACACCATTAAGGTCGCCCACACTGACCTTCGCCACTGCCGAAGGAACCAGGAGAAATGGAAAGGGGCTCTAGTCTGACGGATAATTCTTTCATCTATATCACTTGGATGGCCAGGTCTATATAGTCAACATATGTCACCAGGATGCCAGCAGTGACATTTTAATACTTGGGGCAATGTTCTGTTAAGAAAACCTTGCACCCTGCAATCCATGTGGATGTTAATTGGACACTTACCACCTATAAAATCCTTTTTGCAGACAATGTAGACCCTTTTCATATGTGGTTGAGGCCTCTTTTAACAAAATAATGCACCCCCCTCCACCGCAAAGCTAATGTAGTTTCAAGATTAGTTTAAGAAGTACACAAGCGAGTTTCAGGTTTCAAGCCAATAAATCATCTGGGATCCTGGCCAAACAAGCTCAGGTGAAGGCTTTACCTTACAACTTACAAGTCTTAAAGGATCTGCTCTTAACATCATGGCGTCAAACACAACATCCCATCGTCAAGGGCCTAATGGAGTCAATCCCTCGATGAGTCAAGGTTATTTTGATACTCAAAGGAGGTCCCGGATGCATCCTGGGCGCCTCTCTTTGAAAGTTTTCTCACATTGGGATGAGATCATCGGGCAGACTCACAATTCACGGCAGGTAATGTGTACCCCTTCTAGTCTACTAACACATTGGGATCCTGCAAAATGAGCTGGAGAGTGTTACTGGAGAGAGGGACTTTGACACAGTTACATCTGATATGGTCTTGGATAAGAGCAAGACTTGAATGGACATGATCTGAAAATATCAATGTGTTTTTACTGCCCTGAGCGTAAATTTAGTAAAAGCAACAGTATACTTTAAATAAGTCAGAGAAAACTTGAAAAGCAGACAGCGTTAGAGGTTCTATTCAGTTGCTCTGTGCATCTTCAACATCTCCAACTTCAGGGAACATAGCTATGACAAAATTTCAGAAATCAGTAGTGTTTTCTGTTTGAAGAAAAATCTGTCTGTAATTCTATATACATTTATATGTAGGACTGTAGCCATACAAGTACATTGAAACAAATGCATTTTATTTTGAGCACATTTCCTTTCTACACCCTCATTATTTAATCATTGCGAGTCGGAGCAATTTTACTGCAACACTTTTGTTATATCATATATGACTTGACGCTAGTGTTTTAGATAAAATACCCCTTCACATGTGGTTATTTCAGCCTTGCTGCAAAATCAGAGTGGATGCCATATAAGATGTATCAAAGGCTACAAGAAACAATGTCAGGATTTTTATTTTTTTGCGTGTTTATATTTTGAAGGCAGCAGCTAGCTCCAAAGCAAACTTGATTTAGGAAATAATTACCAAAGCATTTCATCTCCTCATCACAGTATTTGTAAGAGTGAATTTATTGAATATCTAAATGTTTCAGCAAAAATGTAAAAGCTCAAGTGAAGCAATCAGATTATTTCCACCAGTGTTTACAGCTGTTTCAATGGCGCCGGGCTGTCTGGGTCTTTCTGGGTCAGTGTCATACTTACACCTAATTAGAACAGACAGCTCATGGTTTCAACCCTGGGGCGTTCAATATCAAATCCTTTTTTTGCAGTGAAGTTCAGCACCAAAAACACAAAAAGCAAACATATTTGTCCCTTAACCTTCCCCTTGAAATAATAATAATATTAATAATAATATTAATAATAATAATAAACTACAAAACACACATAGGAAAAGTACTAGTGTGGACATTAGATGAACAACGAAAACAACAAATTTATTAAAGAGTGTCCTGTTTGTAAGGAATAAAGTGTCAGTGCTGCAGGTCATGACAGTGCTTGCACTTTTATCATTAATACTGAATATTATGATGCTAATTTCTTGTTTTAAAGATTAGTCTTTGATTGTAACATTTATTTGGATTAATTTAATTTACAGCTGACACATGGCAATTCTGTGACCTGTGAGGATACCCGTAGGTAACTAGAACTTATGCTACAGTGACAATAGAAGGCATTTCAAAAGAATATTAATAGCCCACTAACAGTGCTTTTGTTTATAATTGCAATATATGCTGCGCCAGTTTAAAATAAATAAATGTACTTTTATAATCAATGTTGTCATGTAAATGTAATATTTTTTATTTAAATAAATTAAAGAATGGCTATAATTATTTGCATACCTTATCAGTGTGTTCTATAAAAATGTATGAATGGCCACTTCCCCTCACTCTTTCTACATTATACTACTCTCCAATGTTGCATTATTTATGATTATTTGAACTCTTAACTTTGTTATCTGTGTCTTTTCTCTTTATAGTTGATACACATGCCCTGGTGTTCTATTCAGCTGTGACGCCATCCTGGAGGGCGCATTGGCAGGTCTGCTGGAGGTTTCTACCTGTTAAAGGGCCTATAACATGCAAAAATCAATTTTTAGAGCTCTTAACTATGTTATGATGCTATTCCTTCGCCAAAACCGCGCCCAAAGTAATATTAGGCTTGATTCATGTATGTCCGAGTATCTTGATGAATTCTGCTCCCTGAGCAGCAGCCCTACCTGTCCTGGAAAACAATCGCCAATGACCGGGTCTACATAGAGCGTTAATTACCTTTTACCACGGCGCCCCGCCCAATAAACAAAACACCCAACGAGTGGTGATGTGAGGCAGAGCACGATAATTTTTGCTCAAAGTTGAAATGATGTGGCTCTCTAGGTACCTAATCTGCACAGCAACTGCTCTCTTTTAATACCATGCTGCAGCAGCTCTAGAGTCATTCTAGATTGGAATGAAGCCAAGGGTTTTTCTTCAAGGTTGGAAAAATAGCACAAGAACTAACAACTAATATTTCAGAACAAATGAATACTTCATAGTGCCAAAGGCAATATTTAATCATATACAGTATATGCTTATTGTCATGGTTTAGTTTCAGTCTGGCTTTTTTTGTTAGTTTTCAGTTCCTCCTCCTCTTCTCACTCAGCTTACCCTTCACTCCCTCTGCAATCAGTCTCACCTGTTGAACATTAATTTGTCAGAACTCACTCCACCTGCCAGCCTCCCTACATAAACCTCCCTCAGTCTTCACTTCCCTGCTGGTCCGTCATCAGACTCCACTCCTTGTCTGTGAACCTGGTTTGCCCCTGCTTGCTGTTGGAATCTTGTTTCACCTCTGAGTCTCAAGTTAAGTCTTTGCCTGCTGGTGGATGTTTCCTGTCTCACCTCTGAGCCTCATGTTAACCCTCTGCTCACTGCTGGACTAATCTGCCACCTCTCTGCTTCAAGCAACTGTTGACTGCTGGACTATCCTGTCTACTCAGAAGCTTCAAGTGAGGCCTCTGCAGCCGCTGGGTTTCCTGCCTCCTCTGTAGTCCTGTCATCAAGAACTCTCTCTGGTCCGTCAGCTTCTGCTCACAGCTACACCCCGGTTCCAGTCCTGTCCTGCCTCTCTGGTTTCATCATCCATTACTCATCTTCCTATCAATAAACTCTCAGTAAATAAGTCCCGTGTGTGGTATCCATTCTGGGTTCATCGTAGAAAAATCGTGACACTTATACTTTGGAAGGTCAACAACATAATTCAAGAGAGTGTCCACTATCACTACAAGCTCATCCAGGTAGTGTAATGCAAGCCAATGACACATCTAGGACACTAGGACTGTTTGCTTTGTAGCAAGAATGTCCTGGGTTCAAATCCCAGCCTCAAGTCTTTCTGCAAGTAGTTTGTATTTCCTGAGTATACATGGGTTGTCTCCGTGTACTCTGGTTTCTTCACACAGTCCAAAAACATGATTGTTAAGGTAATTGGCTTCTCCAAATTGTAGTTTAGTATGAGTATGTGTACATGCTTGTTTGCCCTCTGTGTCTCCACATTGCCCTGTGATGGACTGGGAACCTCTTGCCCAATGACCGCTTGAGATAGGCACCAGCAGCCCAACAGGGATAGAACGGTATAAATAATGGATTTATAGATGAAGTGGTGCATCTAAAGGACCCCCTACAGATTGATTTTAATTCTGTTTACACTAATCTTTAATGCTACCGTGTTGAAATAATTTCCATACTAGAATCCATCCATCCATTTATTTCCCATTAAAGAAACTACTTCCAGAATTACTGCTAGATGTTTACAGCTTTAATTAAAGGCTCTGGCAAACACAAGATTCAAAGATTCTTTATTGTCACCGCGTGGTGAAATTTCTTTTTGGCCTCTCCAGCTAAGAGTACACATAAGAAAGACAAACAAACAAACAAACAAACAGGCAGTGAACAAGGGTTTCAGTTTTTTTTCCATTATAGCTTTCAAGAGACATTACAAAATAAAAAGATGAAGATTCAGAAGTTTGTATGAACCAGTTTTCCTTCATGAGTCGCAGATAATAAGGTGCTTATTGTGCAATTATGATTGGAGGCTTCATTTACAGAAATGTGCATTTACATATTCTGTCAAAGTATCTCACAGCACACAAGGAGAAACGTAATTAACAAGATTTGCCCTGTGTGTCTTTTTCCATCTTCAATGCCGTAATGTCGTTTTTTTCTGCCTATTCTATAAACACACATTCTTACTGAATCTGTGTGAAGATTAGCAACAGTAACGGCATATTAAGACGTTTGTTGTGTGGTGGCAAAATCATTTTTAAATAAATATTCAAATTACAATTGGAAACAACAGTTACAAAATTCTAAACTTTTTATAGATACATAGCATCACAATAAGTCCAAGGCAAAATATAATGAAAAAAGCATTGCGCTCTCTAATTGGCCTATTTAGTCACAATCTGTCCAAGCTATTGAAGCAAACCTGTATGTTGATACCACACGCATCAACACATTACAGTAGTTGAGAAATGAATGTGTTGCTGAGTCACATTTTCTTGTTCCCTCTAATCCAAAAACCTCAGCAGGTAATTTAAAGTTACAAAAAGAAGACGTTAAATCTCTCCACCATAAAACAGGACAACTGATAGAAAAAAAGAATCAGGATAAACTGGCACCCCTCCAAGCCAGACTATGGCCATTAAGGTCGCTCTGTTGGGTGGTGCAGAAATGAGTTTTGTCCCCTTAGGATCAGCATATCAGTTTTATTTGCTAATACACACTGATGTCAGTTGTGTGCTGATGCACTCTGCTCAAGGATCAAAAATCCAATATTTCATACAGGAACCCTTATTATGTAAATGCCTCCCCCTGTCCCACCTGGAGTCCTTTTCATTTAGATTTACAAAATTGTTTTTTCCTTTAAGAGCTCATTCAAGAAAATAGAAATGGGATGAGATTACCTGATGTTGTGCCTGATCTTTATTGTTTCAATTATATCCAGCAAAGGCAAGAACAGTGGATTGATTTTGGTTTCCCGTCTGCCATACAGTTCAGACTAGATACTTCCTTATGCAAAAAAGGTACATAACACAAAAGTGTTTTTAAAAAAAATAAAAAAATCTAATTTAATCAGAGTAAATCTTTTCTCTCTTTTTAATTCAGATAGGATCACAACTATTGGGATATCAGGTTGAGAAAAGTGGATCCCAAATAACCAGGCCCATCATTTGGTATAATTTTCAGATGCCTGAAGGTACCAAGCGCATCGTTTCAAACAACTATATGCACGTTTCATCACAGTGCTCAGTAAGAGGATGGGTTCTGTGTCCTACAGATAAAGGTAGTTTGGTGTAAAAGGTGCTATCATCCCCTGAACGAAAGCAAAATATCTTGTTAACATGCTGAAGCTGGTAAGAGAGTGTCATCGTCCATACAGCGGAACAAATCCTGCACTGACTTGGCTCGAAAAGCCACTCAGAGAGGAAGAAGCCAATTCTCCAAAAGCAACATAAAAAAATCAGATTACAGTTTGCAAACGCACACAGTGACAAATACATGCATGTTTTAAACATGCATGTTGGGGTCTCATGAAGCTAAATTGTAAGTTTCTTTGCATTTAAAGGAAGAAGGGGAAGCTGGCAAGCCTGGTGACACCATCATAACTGTAAAGTATGGGGATGGCTGCCTCGTGTTGGGTGGGTGTTGTGCTGCAAAGGGGGACAGCTGCACTTTATGATAGATGGCATCATGAGGAAATAACACGTCGAAATATTGAACCAACAACCTAAGACATCAGCTAGTAAGACACGTTGAGCACAAAGGTTTCTTGGATGAGGAGAAGGACCCTAAGCATACCACCAAATTACTTACAAAAGTAAAAACAGGCAAAGGAGACTTACAGAGCTGATTCAATTTCCCCAGGGTTGCTATGATGAGTGGGCCAAAACTCCAGGAAAAATAATTGTGAGAAATTTGTAGAAGGACTTCCAAAACATTCGATACAGGTCATAATGTTTAAAACATCGTTCTACCAAATGCGTTTTAAATTATTGTAAATTTTGGATTTGACCAGCTTGAGTCAAATAGCTCCAAAACTTTTGTTTTATTTTGGCATTTAGCCAACATATAGGATTTTCATAATCCTAGCTGACCAATGTCAGTGTCTTTTTAAACATTTTCAGACTATGTAGTCCATGTTTTGTCCAACATGGTATCTTTCATGCCTCGAGCACACTCTGTTTTAAGTTGACATGATTTGTCAACTTACTTGAACAGATATTGAAGACTTCTGGTTCTTGGAGATAGTTTAAAATTGCCTTTGTAACATAGACCCATGTTTTTGGTTTTGTTTTGTACACAGAAAGAACTGGGTAATCAAGTACAAAAGTACCTGAAAGAAAATCATTCTCTTTGAAATTAGTCTGTTTCTGATTTGGGATTTTAAAGGTATATTGTCACATTACATGCCTATAAAAAAGATTTCATCATGACAAAATAAGGTTATATACACCAAGCATCAATCCTAATAGTGTATTGACTTTTTGTGCCTAAAAATAACCCAAGCACCGGTGCGATGGGCAGATATAAATAGACGTGGCACCCTCAACCGGCTGTACCGCTGAACTATAAGAAAGCATAATAATAAATACAATAAAAATGTATAAATCCCTATTAATAATCATGGCGAACCAAGCATGTGTCAGGGCTCTCTGTGCATCCGTGCTCTAATTCTGCTCCACAGGTGGTTCTAGTTGGCTGGGGGGCGTGGCCCACACCTGCGACTCGTTCGAAGCGGCTTCCTCTGGCTTTTAAGCGGAGCTCTGACAGATGGAAGATGCCAGAGTGTTAAACCAGTCGTGGTATGACTTGGCCTTCGACCAGATCTTGAAACCTGTATCTGTGAGTCCCTTCGCTCTCTGATTTTTGACTAACTTTGGATCTCCTAATTTTGTCTTAGTTTTGTGTGCTTGGATGCACTCACCTGCCTAGACGTCTCGCTCGTAGAACCAGATCTCCAGAATCCCCGACACTCAGATTTGGCTCTGGCTTTCCCCTCATACCCCCTTGGCGTTACCAAGTCGGGCCTGAGACCCCCCCCTCCTGGATTCTGCTGGTTCCCCTTGCACTCTGGTTAATCCATCGGTCACTCTCGTCTGTTGTGGTGCGCTCCGGATCCCTCACCAGCAATCATCTGCCAGTCCTCCAGCCGCTAGCCGCCTATAACAACTATGGTAGGATCACAGAGTTCCCTCGGCATTATTCCCCCCGGACAGGTCTGCCCAGCTAAATGGTAAGCAGCGCAGCTTCTGGTATTTTCCCTGGTTCGTTCTTCCGTAGTCATAATCCTCTCTCTCTCCACGGTCACTCCAGCCCCGACGTTCAGACCTCGCTCGAGCAACACGTTGCTGTTTTCCCTGCCGTTTGTTCTTTCAATAAACATCTTAAACTTGTGCCTGGCCTCCCGTTCGTATCTGCATGTGGGCGAAACATTTGAAAACCATGACAGCATGACCCTCTGAAATGCCTCACGACATTATTAATTAAATAAACCCATCTACAGCAGCTCTAAGAGCCTCATATCAGAACATCACAAAGAAGTTAATTTCCCATTCATAAATGCAAACAGGGACACAGCACCAAGGTAAGAATCGATCAATCAATGTATAATGTTGTTTTTACTTCAGACTGTAGAGACTAAGAAGAACATTGCTATTATTAATATAAGAGTATCAGAACATTTACTCACGTTGTCAATCAACTCTGCGGTCACATCCCAGCAGCTAAGCTATTGCTTCAGCTTCGGTGAACACCAACGTTCATACTGTATTCGCTGCACTATTCCAGTCTTTTACCCTCTTAGAATCTTTTTTTTTTGGTGTTTTTTCCTTGGATCTTGGACCATTGTTTCCATATTCGCTGGGATATGCTAATAGCCATTAGCTACTTCCTGTTTTATTCCCCCTGCTGTGTATGTGCAGTATCATACCTCTATTGTTATTGTAAATAAACACAAAGCACTTTACTTATTAACAAATTGAGCAAAAACTGAGCGTAAGACACCAAAATAATAACTAATACGCCAACAGGACGTGATAATCTTTTATAAAAACCTTGTATGCAACCAGAGTGAGCTACTGACGTATAAATGAAAAAAAAAAGTAAAATGACGTGGCTATGCACCTTTAAGCACTGCAGATATTGTAGATCCTATTGGTCAGGCATTTGGAGTTGACCTATCAAAACGATACATTTCCATCAGTGCCAAAGGCAGGGAACACTTTGTTTTACAGATAAACTCTAATGCAAAGCAAGTTGTATTCTCCAATCAGTTTAACACTCAGTTTAAACTAGGTGACAGTTTTTATATACTTTTTACCTTTTGGAAAAATAGAAAATTAGAGAAGCTTTACAAAAGAATAAAGGAAGATGTAAAAAAAAAAAAAAAAAAATTCCTATTTGAAGAGCGAATCATATTAGTTGTGTAAAAGTTGTTGGAGCTGCATTCAATTAGCCATGACAACGTGTAAGCTATATCCTTGAGGTCAAGCAACATGATCCATGGTTTGTCCTTGTTCATTGCTGGAACAAATAAATATGCAAGGCACCAAAGCTGATTGTCAACAGTGTCTGTTTCACAACTCCCAAGCTAGACGTGAATTGCTCATGGCACGTTTGATCAAGTCATGAGCAGAAGAGAGGGTATAATGATGCTGGTTAGACAAGCCAAAGGCCATTTCATAAATATGAACAGAGGGGCAGATGGAGTCGTTGCATGTTAATTACGAGCACATCTCTTTTTCTCTGTGACGGTGTGTTGTGGACTAGGGGGTTAGATTACAGTGAGCAACCTACTAAACTTTAATTATTTTAAAAACAGGATAAAAAAACATTAAAGGCAACATAGGTATAATTAAGCCTGTAACATTTTTTATTTCATTTTTTTGTTGATGATGTGTAGTGCTTTACCATTCACATTTCATTACATCACAATCATATACTTCTAGTAAAGCTCGATTGTGAAGTGGATAGAAAACACTACATGGTTTTAAACTGTTTTTACCTGTACAAATTGGATATATGTGTCTTTCATTTGGTTTCAGCCCATTTGGAGAACCACATTGTCTGAAAGCCTTTTATCTCAAGTAAAGAAAAAATAGTCGATTTTTTTAGCCTTGCCACAGCTGTTAAATTTGATCTAGGACTGGACTTTGACTGGGCTTTCTAACGCATGAATATGCTTTGATCTAATTAATTCATTGTTCTGCTGGAGAGCTAACCTCTGGCCCAGCATCAGGTCTTTAGCAGCTTCTAATGGGTTTTCTGCAAGGATTGCCTCAATCCACCTTCCAATCAATTCTAACCAACTTTGCAGTCCGCGCTGAACAAAAGCATCCTGACAACACGATGCCGCTACAGCCATTTCACAAACACTTGCCAAATAGGCCAAAACTTTTAGTTTTGATCTCAGCTTGAACACCTTCTTTCACTTTAAGGGCTTTTCCAGGTTTGAGTTCCAAGGTGAGGTCCGGGGTCAGAGCCAAGAGACAGGGGTCCGGTGAGAATCCAAGGGGGGGAATCCAAAGCAGAGTCAGGGCACAGATCCAGGTCCGGTAACACGCCTGCTGGAGAGGCACACAGGGGTTAGGCAGGTTCAATAACTCACAGGCAGAACGGGTCGGGCTTAAAGGCAGGCAGTCCAAGTCAGGCAGGGATCAGACAGGCTCGGTAAATGGATGACAGTACAGGTCAGGTAACAGGCAGGCAGGCGATCAGGATTGAACGCTGGACTAGTTTTACCGGTTGGCTCGAGATAATCTGGCACTGATGTCTTGTCTGAAGGCTGGTTGTATAGTGGTAGATGCAGAGTTGATTGAAGACGGGGCGGAGCTGGGCAGGTGTGTGGAGTGAGTGATCAGACCAGCATCAGTGCCGAGATCATTACACAAAGGTTAGATTTGTAGAGGCCATGAATAAAACGTGCCGTCGACATACTCCCTATCCTCGCCCCTGGGATTTTTTTTTTCTGCTTTTCTGATTAATGAATAATTGGCAAGTTTGCTGTTGTACCATTCTCTTCCTATATTCAGAGGATGGATTGAGCAGTGCTCCATAAGATGTTTAGAGCTTTGAATATTGTACTATAACCTAACCACGCTTTAAACCTTTCCCCTGACCTTTACATATAGGTCCCTCTGTCTTTGTGATGCTCTTTACCATCATTTTGTATCGAACATCTGAAGCCTTCACATAACAGCTGGATTTATACTGTATTAACAACAGGCAGACTCTATTGACATAATACAGACATGCCACTCTTTGTATATTTCTTTGTGAAAAAAGTTCACAATACCATTTCATTGTACTTTCATTTTCAGAACTAAAATTTTTCTCTCTGTGGCATGAACTGTAGGTGCTTCTGCTCCAGCTCGACCTGACCAGCTGACCCAGTTTTTCAGCCTCTCCTCATGTTGTTTGGGAAAAATGTTTTGTGACAGGCTGTCAAAGATGACTGGGGGCAATGAGCCTCGTTGCCAATCACTGAAATGTGCATGACATAGGCCTACACTAGCCAAATCTGACCAAACTGTTCAAAAGAAGACACACACCCCTGTTGACAAAACTTCCTGTTAAGCACAAACAAGATTTTTTAAAATACATCCTTTAGTGGTGGATGACCTTGTGAGTGAGTTACACCAATTTAAAGGACCTCTGTGTAATAAAGGAGTCTTTTATTTAACTGTAAGTAAAGCTAAACCACTATGTAATTTGCAGAAATGTTTCATCATGTATGACGCTTTAAGGGTGCATCTGAACCAGCCCTGTTTAGTCCACTTTGATCAGACTCTGGTTCGTTTGCTCAGAAACTTCGGCCCATTTGGGGAGATGTGAACGCACAATCGAACTCTGATGCGGACCAAAAAAGCAAACTCAGGTCCGCCTCAAAATTTGGCTCGTTCCAATTGTAATTAAACAATAATACTAATTAAATTAAAATTAAATACAATAATAGTAATATATTGTAAAGACCTTGCTCGACGTCTGTGTGAGAGTGACATCAGTTCAGTGAAGTTGTATGCACCCCACTCATGCACCACCACTTCATACGGAGCTGTCTCACCCGCCTTGTGTAAATATAACAATCTTCGTTGCCCTCTGCTTCGTCCTCCACTCATGCTGAGCCCACAGTTGAATTGTGCTTGTCTGACACACTTGCCAAAAGACAGCATGGAAATCACAAGGCTGTTGCCATTCCATTTTGTTTACATTTTAGCAGCAAAGGAAGTTGTGCTTTGTTGCTGATCAACCTCTTTCCTTCTGTGTTTCTCGGTGCACTCACCGGGGTGGGGTTCAACAGGTTGATCAAAAGGTTTGGTCCGTCTCAATGTGTTCCCTGCGGCAGGAATTTGTTAGTTCCTCTCTCCCTCCTGCAAAAGCTTGTAGACTGAACTTTTGTATTTATACCTTGAAACAGGGATCATGAACCTTCTTCAGTCCAGGACCCCTTTGATAAATGGAGGTGCTGTGCAGAGGCAGGGTGTGTGTTCAAAACAACTCCTGCAAGATGCTCTGAGTCTATATGTAGAAGAATTTCTAAAGAGAGGCCACCACACATACACAGAAGTTAAGTACACTTTTGATGAAACTGTTTTACTTTGCTTTAAAATGAACTTTTCAATGTTTACAATCATTTTTTCATCTTCTGTATTACCTGTGAAAAAAACAACTCACACACTCTTCCTTTTAGGTGTTTCTGTTTTTGGAAACGGCCCTCCCACCCGATAGCTCACAGGGCACCAGGTGTAAACATAATTTTTGACATAACCCATTTGCAAAGCTCACAACAACAACCATAAATTTTGCATTAAACCCCTGCAGAGTCACTGAGGAAATAAGATTACCCAAGCAAGTAAATAGACATGCTTTGCTGGCTATGCAGGATGTTTTACTCTGTAAACCTAGATAGAAAAAATGTATGTAGATGTACGAAAAGAAGTGTAAAGATATTTCTCAAACAAGGTTGTTTATGTTCTTAAACAGGACCAAGAAGTTTAAAAACCTAAATCAAGAAGCAAGTGAAAGTGAAAGTTGTCTGGAACAAACTCATATCTTCTGACTGCCTTGTGTTCTGTGTAATTAATAGGACACACCATTGTTCTACATTTACGTTTTCTTATCCTCAAACAATTGTCTGTGTTCTTCAATGATATTAAAAAAATAATACAAACCAGTTGATTCTGAATATTTTTTCAAGATTTTTCTATTTTACTTATCATCAGCTATTTTATTTTTAAAGTTTTATTAGAACCATCACATAAGATGACACAAAGGAACATTAAATTCGGCAACAAAAACTGTGTGATCACTGAATGTCAGCTTCCCTCCCTGCATGAAGAGGCAGACAGACAAATTTAGCAACAAGCTGGAAAAACGTTAGTGACGCATTTAAGGGCCATATGGGTCTGTTTTGCAGAGAGATGACCTTAATGAGGGCCAAAATGGGTTTGCATTGAAACCATGAATAAAAACTGCAAAAAAATGTAATTCTTGAGGCTACTTTAAAGTCACCGAAAATAAACAGGAAAACAAAAATACACACGATGGAATAAAGAAACATGCCCACCCTGGACTGGAAGCTGGGTTGTTTTTTTTGGGGGGTTTTTTACCTCAGAGTGGGCAACGTTTTTCTATTATTCCTATCTCGATTTGTTAATCATATATTTCAACCAATCAAATCAACGTGACACCTTGTGGCAGCCGGTAGGCGAAAGTGCCACAAGCTGTCATTGGATAAAATCAATAAAACATTATTATTATTGAAAGTCATTACAGACTAACAGGCATGTATAACAAATCGTTTGCTCAAAAACAGCAACAGCAGTGCGACAGCGGCCGTGGCAGCTGGCCTGCCACCTTCATGACAGCCACATGCCAGTGAAGGTGCCACTGGAAGTTCCACTACTAGCTGCCATAAATTGAGCTCGGCCCTGCTGTCAGAGTCATAGACATTATATACATAGACGCCTCATTATGTGCTGTAGCGTGTCGCCACCATTTTGGATGGGTCTCTCCTACTCAAGGCTGGCATGGCAGCTAATGGAAGTAAATGCAGAGGGAGTAAGTTTAACTGTATTTTATGCAACTTAGTAACTGGGTATAACTATTGAAAGTAGATCACATGGTGCAGATCAGCATTTTTGGCTGAGATTGGCTCTGAAGATGTGTTTTTACTTGGTGAGAACATTGCAGAAACCAAACAGATGGACCATATTTTTATGTTTATTAATGTTATTGCCGTAATTCACAAAATAAGGCGGAATCACATTGCCAAATTAAGTACCAGTACAGTACAGAGTACTGTATTGTTCCTCTATAAAGGTTAACCTCCTGTTTATTGCATCACCACTGGCTATAAACCACCTTTTCAAGTACATCACACGCAAGAAGCTGTGCAAAACAATTCTTTTTCAAGGATCTTAAGCTCCAGTCCCAGTTGCAAGCAGCGTAGTATAAGACACTGGAATTACCTAAAAACTTTAAAGAACACTTTTCCAGGCCTTTAAAAAAACTGTGTGTATGCATCTGTGCATGCTCAGCACGCAGAAATATGAAAAAATTATTACTGGTGTGTAGAGAAGGCTGCGATAGACTGGCAACCTGTTCAGGGTGTACCCCGCCTCTCAGCCATTGACAGCTGGAGATAGGCACCGACACCCCTTGCGACCCCACAAGGGATAGACGTGTTAGAAAATGAATGGATGGATGGATGGATGAATGGGTGTAGAGAAAGCTCAGGTTTGTACATGTGAGAGAAACTGAAATAAATTTAAATGAACAATCCAGCTTGTTTCTTTATTAAAATATTAAATGTATTAATTTATACATGTATTGATTTGTAATACCACATGCCTCTTGGTTTAAGAGCATAAAACAAAGTATTTCAGCATAAAAGCACGTATTTATTTACATATTTAATAATATGCCATACCACATATCTGTCTTTGTTAAATAGCATAAAACAAAATATTTCAGTATGAAATCACATATACATTAATATGCCATATGTCCGCCTGTTAAAGAGCATAACATGTTTTTTTATGTGTGACAGCGTCCTATAGCATAATCACATCTCTGCCGTTTGTTACAACCCAAACCGTGTGAAAATCGGGTTAAAATTCAGGGAGTTATGATTTATTTTAGTTGAGCAAACAGCTTCCTCAGTACAAATAAATGCACTGAAGTCCAAATAGGGGCTAATCTGTTTTTTGACTATGGGAGGAAGCCGAAGTACCCTGAGAGAACTAAAGCAAGCTGGGAAAGCTGCAGCTACGCCACCAAGCTGTCAATAATAATAATAATTTTTCCGAGGTAAATAAAGGGACATTTAGGCTAATTTTAAACCAACGTGCTTACTCTCATTTTTTTCTGATCCAAAATAGTTTGATGATTTTATTTTGAAAATATCTACCGGATGTAGTTTTTTTAATGACTTTCGCATGGTGGACTTTATAGGAAGTGCTCGGAGCAGACTTTTTTTTCATCGGTTAGTAGATGAGATTTTATTTGACTAAAGGTGGGTGTCCGACTAGCATGTCTGTTAATGTTAATAACCTTTGTGTAGTGTTTTATTGTTGCATATTCCTAAAATATGCTATTATTTCTTGAATGAGCAACGATTACGATCCGAAGGACGCAGATTAGTTTACTTTGTTGTTTCCTAATTCGTCAGTGTGTTCGGATCTGTCCTAAACAGTTTTGTTGATAAGACGTCTATGAAATGAACGTACAAAGGTTGCAAGGCTAAATGATTGTGATTAACATTGTAGAAATAAGCAATCATTGTTGCACATTAGCTATGTAGTTTTGAGTTTAAGCACCAGCTTTGTTTAGTTAATAAGCAAAATTGTGTATGGGCTAACATTCAGATTTAAAGTGTATTTTATCATTTTCTCCCTTTTATCTCCTCTTTCTTTCACATTTTCTCTTTTTTTTCTTTTCTTCTTCCTTTCCTCTCCTACTTTCCTATTGTAGTGTCCACATAATTTGAAATAATCCCTGCATGAATCATAATAAAACTATTTACATGCATAAATCAAGCGGAGCACTATGGCGAAAGCCGTACTGCTCCACTTGTGAAAGTAAAATCTGTTGAGCTCTTTTTGGCATTAAGACAACAATTCTTATTGCCACATTGCCAGACAGGACACTGAAAAAAAAACAAAAAAAAAACATTTAAAGTGTATTATAAGAACTGTGCAAATCTTCAATTTGTCTTTCCTAGCTTGTAGAGTTCATCCGATGCAAAGCGTGTTTCCTCTGGTAATATATTGGTTTTATTCAGCAGAAATGTCAGTGAAGCACGCTAAACCCGACTTCAGCCCCTCTCAGGTGTCTGAGATCATAAAGAGGCTCTACAACCTGACGGCAACAGAAATTCGCCCACTGCCTAGCTACGATGACCAGAACTTCTATGTGGCTCCCACCGAGGGCGGCGAGTTCATCCTGAAGATCATGAACACAGAGGACAGCAAGAACGCCACCATCATTGAGCTGCAGACCCACGCCATGTCTTTCCTCAACCAGAATGGGCTTCCCACTCAAGCAGTCGTGCCCACCACCACGGGACAACTCATGAGTCTGGAAGAAGTTGGTATGAGACAATTAAAGTGTATCTGAAAGGAGCACATGGAAGTTCAAATTGCTTAGAAATAAAACGTGTTTTAGAACTGAAAGCAAATCGGGTATATGTTTAAAGTTAAATCTAAAAAAAACTTATCAACAGATGATTTGTGCTGGTTTAGTTTTTAAAGCTGTAGTTCTGTCTCTCATAGAAACATTGATTCATGTCATGATGTCATCTTGGAAAACCCATTCAAGGGATTTAAGTAGAGTTTCTGCACTGAGCTTCATTTGTAAAAATCTGATGGAAAACACATTACAGACTGCCCCCAAACAATATCAGATATTTTTTGTTTGTTTAGAGCACATAAGCAGTTTTTTTCTAAAGAAACATAAAGATAATATGTAATCTTAGAAATGTGGTGCAGTAAATAGTTTCCTGGTTTCTTTGTGAATAAACCATAACAGAAGCAATCAATAGGTCCAAGGCAAAATACAAAGAAAAATAACTTCTCTGGAAATAAAGTATGATCAAGGCTTCCTGATTTACAGAAACCTCACCTGAGCCCAGCATCTCAATTCCAGACCGATTCAACCCCCTGATGTCCCATGTCCACGCTCTGAGAGTTAAAAAACTAAATGAGCTTTAGTGGGATAACTGACTCATTCTGAACATAGCAGGAGAAAATGGATTTTTAATTGAACATTTAGACTGTTTGACAGGATAATTGTTATTGAACGTCATCATGACTAGTTGTAACGGTTTGTAATTTGCATACATGAATACATTGATATATTATTTTAGAGTCTCTAATCGCTTTGCGTTTGTACAGACTGAAAGTTTTGCCCTCCTTTTGCAAAAGAGCCCAAGCTCAGTCCCTCTGGATTGAGATCATAATCTGCAGTGTTTTATTTATCTTTTGCCACACACAGCATTTTTCATGTGTTCCAACAGTTTCAGCTCTGATCATGTGACCAGAGCACCACCTGCCATATGTTTGCAGTGTCCCCTAAATGGCTTATGGCAAACTGCAATTAAGTCTTCAGTTTCTAGCATTTTTTCCATAGATGGCCATATTTAAAATATGTAGAATAGAAACAACATTTATTATCCTACAGCAGGGAAATTAAGATGTTCCAGCAGCAAAGTGAGAGGCAAATGGAAGCATGCGCACAAAGGGAAGCATGCGCACAAAGTATACAAACCAAAAATAGGAATAAGACTGACCAGTAAGGGCAAATTTACAACATAAGAAAAAAAATAGTTAATAAAAATAGCCTACTCAGAGTAAAAGAAATACACAAATGAGTTGGATAATTAATAAAATGGACAGATGGGCATATGTGGAGTGCACAACTAATCCACCAGAGTTCTGGACCTCTGCAGCTCCTCCAGAGTTACCGTGGACTCTTAATTTTGAAAACCAGACATCCTTCCCCCTCACAACTATGTTTCTTGGTTTTTGTCTTTCTGATAAAATCTCAATAAAACACTTTGATTGTTGTTAGAACAACGTGCAAAAACTGTAGAGACCTTTGCAAGCTACTTGCCTAATTAATCTTGCTTTGTTGAAATTATTTCATTTCTGAAACATTGTGGGCCATAATGAGTTTATTTCCCAGCTATGTGTCAAACAAAATAATCTTTAATGTTATCTACTGTGATGAGAAGCCATGATTATCCCTGCCTTAAGGTGCTCCGCACCACCTAGGTAAATGTATCCAGTTTCACATGAAGAAAATGACATAATGAGTATGTGCTGTAAGTCTGTGAACGTGTGTATTTGGATGTGACCCTAGTCCGGCTAGCGTCTCAGAGAAATAACAACGTGCATGATAAGTGGTAGAAGGGATCTAATGCAGGCTCAAGGCTGGAATATAATTTTGTAGCTTTGGTCTCAGCCCTGTATATGAGGGTCACAAGTTCACATCCTCTGTATTATTAATATCCAAGTACTGCTGTAATGAGAAACATGGCCTTGTAAAAAGTCACAGCACACTGGTTCTCTATTTATGCGGTTTAAAATAGAGGAAAATCACTATAAGGCTACTTCTGTCTTCTTTTCTTGACAGACTGTGGGTACGGCTGTCAGAAATACCTGGTCCGGCTGTTCACTCATTTACCTGGAGTGACTATTTCAAAGGTCCCTTTAACACCAAAGTTATTATATGAAACCGGCAGAACGGCAGCTAGAATGGATGAAGTCCTTCAAAAGGTATGATAGGTACACTTCAGTGACACCGTAACATTTTATTTTAAAACTAAGTGCTGTTAATCTGTCTTTTTAAGCGCTTCTTGTGTTGCTAAGCTTTGAAAAACAACACCAGTTGACTAAGTCCCGGCTGTGTTGCTGTTTTGTGTTAGTTAGCTGCTTGGTGAGCTGCTTTCCTTTTTCCTTTTAGATGGAGCACCCTGATCTCAGCTTTCTGCAGAGGGAGAATTTCATCTGGAGCCTGTCAAACATTCTCCTCCTGGAAGGATACATGGGTGTTTTAGACGGAGATCCTCTTCAAGAAGTCGTGAAATCTGTCATTCATCAGTACAAAAACTCTGTGATCCCAAAACGCTCCAATTTTCGCAAATGTGAGTTTTACATTTCATTTTGAGATTCTCTTTGGGACAATTTAAAATTGCTTTTAAGATTTAAGGATGAGTTTAGGGTTTTAGTACCTGCTTATATAAAGCTGTCTCATTTTTGTCTAAGGTATTAATCATGGTGACTTCAATGACCTGAATGTGCTTGTGCAACCTGATGACAGTCATGGCTACAAGATTTCTGGCATCCTAGACTTTGGGGACATGAACAGCGGCTACTACGTCAATGAACTCGCCATCACAATAATGTACATGATGATCGAACATCCTGATCCCATCGAGGTCGCTGGGCCTGTCCTCGCCGGCTGGGAAAGTGTCTTCCCCCTCAACGAGGACGAGAAAGACTGCCTCTATGTGCTGGTGCTCTCCCGCTTCTGCCAGTCGCTGGTTTTGGCTCGGTATTCTGTGACGTTGCACCCAGAAAACGAAGAGTACCTCATGATTACATCCAGAAAGGGAGTCAAGATCCTCCACCAACTCTGGCAACTGGGAAAGGAGCACGTGGAGAAGGTGTGGTTCCAGCGCTCCGCTCAGTTCAGTGAGAGAATAAATGGAGACATTAACTGATAATGGTTTTAGAAAATGGAAAGTAACACGGTAGAAAATTAAAACTATTGATAACAATGGCGTCACGCCTTGGTCCTGATGATTATCTGTTAGAAGATCATTGAAAAGTTCAACTAATCAATGATACACATCCATTGCACACATCGTGTTAAAATTTCCAGCTTTTATTTCAGGTAATTTAGCTGATGACGGCTTACAGGCAATTAAAACACAAAATAAAATAGAATATTACATGAAAATCAGATAAAAGGGTCTCAATACAGACCTATTACTAAAAACTATATCATGTAGTGTACAGTTTATGTTCCCAATCCTTGATCTGGACTCCTTCGGGATAGATTACTGCATCAGTGCAGCCTGATGTGGAAGTGATTGGCCAGTGGCTCTGCTCAGGTGTTAAGGAAGCCTGGGTTGCTTTTATAGTAGTGTTGTTCGCACTGTTGGTTCTGGTGTACCGTATCTTGACAATGGCCCATGGCTCCTCTGGGGTGTTTAGATTAGGTGTCTTGCTGGGCAGGCCAACACAATGATACTGTTGTCTCCAAAGCAGGTATTGGTAGTGTTGGCTGTGGTGCCACGCCCTGCTGGACAATGAAATCAGCATCTCCATAAAGCCTTTCAGCAGGTGGAAGCATTGAGTGCTCTAAAATGTCCTGATTGATGGCTCTTTAGACTTGATCAAACGCTGTCGACCGACAACAGCAAATGACATGGCTCTCCAAAGCAACTTTTATATCTTTTTTTTTATTTTTATGAATTTCTAGCTATTGAGATGCACCCACAACCTTAACAATGACTTCCTGGTTTATGGTTTGACCAGATATTACCTCAGCTAATGAGTTTTGTGAACATTGCCTTCATCTTACTATTCCAAGTATTCAGTGCTCTATTAAAAGTAGATATTTCAATTAAAGTATTTATTACACTACATTACAATTCATTGCTGTGTTTGAACTCTAAGAATTTCTCAGAAGAAAAGTAATTTCAAATTCTCATACCATTGCTCGGTATTTAAAAGGTTCAATAGAGAACATTTGATCTGTCCAAGTGTCTGAAAAGCCAGTAAACAAGTGCTGAATATGTGAAGAAGTGATTCAGAAAAGTAGCAAATGCTGCAATCTTTGCTACAGATTTTGTGCCTTGCAATTTAAATCCTTTCCATGTTTTTTTTTTATACAAAACAACCTCCTTTTCAGTCTTTCTTTGTAGTAATCAAGTTTGCTCTTACAAGACATTCACAAGTTAATCTTGGTGCTTCAAAACAGATCAGATATAAATAGCTTTTTCCACCTTTTACATAGTTCCTCATGTGTCTTTATACGAGAAGCTTATATATATATATATATATTTATTGTACTGTATTTCAACCAAATGTCTAACCAAAACTGCTGTCATGGGCCATAATAAAAAGAATAGGAAAAAGGACTATGTACAGATACTATTCTGACTTGTATTTGTGCTGCTCCTCTGGACCCTTTTTCAGTTTTTGGTGTATTAATGATTTCTACACTATTAATTTCACTGTCATGCATGTCTCAGTGACTGTACAAATGATTATAAGCATCCTAATCTGGAAATGAAACTTGTGTGTTGTATTGTAGTATGTTTATGTATCTTGCGCAACATACTTTTTATTTGCAGATAAATGTCAAGGTGAAGTAATTTTTTCTCTCCAAAAGGATATGACAATAATGTAATAATACATTGATAAATTTTTAACAATGTAGATTGATGCCAAACTTTGTAAATCACAGCTTTTGCATGCCAGCAGACTGGTATGTATGATGTAATACTGCCCTCGTGTGGTGGCTTTATGATCCTACTGTAATAAAAGCTCCAAAAGGGAGACAATGCAAGTACAACATTATTGAAAGAATATCATAAAAAGGTAAATACTGTTTGTTGTTCATTTCAGAAAACTAAAACGTAGATAAATTAATTACACAGAGTGAAATGTTTCAAGCATCTCTTCCAAAGAATGACACCCTGAAATTCAGTGAATACGACATACATTTTCTTTTTATGTATAACTTTGAGCTTTTCATGATAGTCTGATGTTTGGAGCTGTACTTGTGTGTAAAATAATTTTAATTGGAGGAATATGTTGCACGGTATGATGTTTTCCAAACAACTAAAGGACATTCTGATGTACGTTTTCATAGACACTTCTATTACCATCCAGTTATTCAATGTAAACATCACAAAATCCTCCACAGGATTTGAATCCAGGTAATGGGAAGTACTCATAACATTGAGGTCAGCAGAGAGGAGGAAGCAGGAACAGAAGACCAACTTGCTATGCACACCGTGACTTAAAATCGGCATGCTGAACATTTGGGAACATGACATAATGCTGAATGTGTAAATTGAGAAAGCATTCCATTCTGGATTCAGCATTTTCCAGTAAGGTCTTGGTCTTGTAACAGATTGCCATGTCAATGCTACTGGAAAAGAACGAATAATTACCTTTGGTATGTATTTTACTTACTTATTTGTGCTTCAGAAATCATCAAATAGAGGTTTTTGAGCTTTTCTACCTGTACCAGAGGGATATATGTATGTATGTATATATATATATATATATATATAGAGAGAGAGAGAGAGAGAGAGAGAGAGTCTTTTTCTGGGTTTTTACAGCACTAGTGGCTTGTTTTTCTCAAAGTACGCTGACAGGAAGCGGGGTTTGAGGAAAGGGGGAGGACATGCGGTTAAAGACGGGCTTGAATCGAACCTGGGTCAGCCACGTCGAGGACTAAGGCCTCCGTATATGGGTGGTGCTCAGTACCCCTGACCATCGCAGCACGCCCTACCACATGGACCTTTGATCTGTCTGTATAGTCTGTGTGTGTCTGGACTGTCCAGAGTCTGGTCTCATCTGCTCTTCAGCTGACCCCACAGGATTTTGTAGGATTTGGGTCTGGGGACTGCGATGGTCATTGAAGGTTTCTACTATTTTCGACATATGTCCATATATTCAGGATGTTCATCCTGTTAATCAGACAGTCCATGATGCTGTTCACTTAAACAAGCCCCACAACCTTGGGAAAAGAAAAGACCATGTAGCATCACAGATTCTCCATCAAACTTTATAGAAAGTACTTTTGCCCCCGGCGTATTTGTTGTAGAAAAGCTGGATGTTACCATCATGCGACCAAAGCAAATTTCTTCCCCCCCATTGTACAAAGGGTCTTAAACAGAAGACTAGATTTTTACAAAAAAGGTTTTCGTGTAAGATAAATAGATTTCTAATTCAAATGTATTTTTTATAGATTTTCACTGATTGCTGACAACCATGAAGCAATAGATCCATCTGCAGCGTGTCAAATGTTACAGTATTCAGCTTTCAGTGCAGGTATGCAGACCTGTCAGTGCCACTCAGCGCTGAAGTCCTAATTAACTCAGCTGTTGATAATGACACAGATGGTAATGTTTAGGTTATTAGGTTAAACTTGTTAACTTCACAGCCAACATTATGCTTGGACGTGGGCTTACATATGGTTGAATTTATGGATTAATGTGGCTGCAGTTAGAGTAATCAGCGGGGCCGGCTGCCAGGGCTGTGGATAGAAAGCGCTTGAGGGGATTAAGAAATAAGTTTCAGCCTTCATGCATCTGCAGTGAGAATGAGGCGAGTGTTATACGATGAAAACAACACCACGGCCTCTCCCAGTTTCACCTTTTGGCCCGCATTAAACATTACATGAATTTGTGATGTATTTCCAAGAGTAAAACCATAGTATAACTATTGTTTTGTCTGTTTGTGTAACCACACCTTTCACATCAAAAGGTAATCACAGCAGTATTGGAATTACTAACGCAAAAATGAACAAATACAAAACCCTAGCTTGCTCACCCCAGACCGGATCTAAACAAAACTGGAGTAGCAGTCGGTACACAAATAGTGACTCCTTGACAGGCTTACACACATTTAACGAGTTAAATGTTCCAGCTTCACATTCATCAAGAACTTGAAGATGTTCCTTCCTTCCTGACACACCCTGCCGAGCTGGATGTATCCCCATGATCCATCGCTAACGGAAAGCAGATGACCAAGCCCATATTAAACAACTGAGATAATAATGCAGCATCCAGGCACATAACTGAATAATTAATTTGAATAATTATGTCAAGAGATGACCCTGGGTATGTCCTTTAAGACCATGGTAAGATAACATATTTCAGGATGTGTTTTGGGTGTAATGGGTTACTAAGTATAAGGCTGTGCTCCTTGGATAAGAGCTCATCTTGACAGCATCCTCTTCTCCAGTTTTCTCCACTTAGATTTTTAGCTAGATTGAGTTGATACCAGTGCCTCACAAGAATCAACTCCTGATCGATGTACTTACTGTTATTCCAGTTTAAAAAATGATTTTAAGGTCACACCTGCTCAGAAATATTCAGATATACCTTGTAACACCTTATTATGTAATAATGGTGCAATATGTAACAATGCAATAAAACCAGACTTCAAAATGTAATAAAGCATCATTGAAACCACATTATGTAATAATCGCCGCAAAATGTAAACAAATCTTTGAATGCATTTTGTAATACGTTGTGCCGCATTATGTAATAATATCATTACATTTTCCGCAGCTTAATACAAAATGTGGATGTAGGTCTTTTTAAGAAATATTAACGTAGTAATATGATGAATTATGTAATAAACAATCACAAACCAGCGTTTGTGTTCATCCTAATAAATGCACTTGCAATAATGACCATGTCCTGGGTACTACACATTAAATATTTTAAACTTTGTTCAGTAAATGCTAAACTTATCGTTTTTTTTCCTACATTCAGATGTATTGCCTTGATCCCTATTACTCACAGAAATTATTCCAATCTATAGACTACACCCAGGATCTATCTAAAAGTCAGCTTTATTGAAATTTAAATTGTAGGTGAGGCTGTGGCTCACACCTCTGACACCACATCTAAATATTGTAATTAACATTTAGGGTGAAAGAGACATACCAGTGCTCTAAAACCTGTCACTGTTCAGCAGTGATGTTGACCCTGTGAGGCATCCCTATGTTGGCAAGTTCATGTCTTTACCCTCGAAGTGGATAAATTGCACTACTCTGAGTAGGAAAATTTTGATATAGTTTAATGTGTTTTTTTATTAAAATAGACTACAGTTGAAAATAATAGATACATTGTTGAAAATACTAACTTGAAAGCCACGAAACAATTTTGCTAATATGATTAGCAAACAACTACAGTTGAATCGAACTGTAACACATTTCCCCCGCTTCACACCACATAAGGTTTTCTTTTCTCTGTATTATATTGTTATTGACAGGAATACTGAAGCTGAAGCAAACTCTCTATCTATCAATAGCCACTGGTGAAAGAGCAACATGTTTAAAGGTTTGACGTTTAGTGTGAAAAAAAATGGTAGCCTATTGATCAAGAGTTGGACTACATCTGTCAGCTCTCCAGTGACACTTTATGAATTTTAAGATGAAGTTGAAAACAATCTTAGAAAAAGGATAAAAGAAATATGAATAATAAAATATAATAAGGAACTACCTCCACATTTTGTAATACACTGCGCAAAATGTAATGGTGTTATTACATAATGCACCAGAACATATTACAAACTGATTTAAGGATTTTATTACAATTTGTGACAATTATTAAATAATGTTGTTTCAATTATCTTTTATTACATTTTGAAGCCCGATTTTATTACATTATTACATAATGCAGCATTACATACCTCAAAATATTTTGCTGGAGAGTAGGAATAAAATTTACAAAGAAACGTCTTTGAGAGTGTGTACACCAGTCCTTTTTAATTTAAAACTTTATCTCTGACGTGCTCAATTTTCAGTTTTAAACAAGAATCTTATTAAACAAGTAGCTACTTTAGCTGTGATGAAACAAAACAGAACTTACCTACTACTCAAAATTATTATTTTAAAAAAGGATGACCAAATGACATGTCTGCAACATTTTTCGTTTTATATGACAATATTGGGGCAACCATCAGCTCTTTGAAATTACTTTAATGTCAATATCTCAACCAAACATCTGCTGTCTCATAGCTTATCAGCAAAGTTAATTTGATCTGAATCATAAATTACGCCCCCCTAATGAGTTCTTAACACTAATTTTTTTCCCCGATCCACTGTATATATGTGGACGCACTGTATATACCTCATGCACCTTTTCCTCCTTTTAGCACCTTCTTTTGATTATAGGAGCCGATGTGACAAGTGAATTTCTCCACTGTGAGATCAATAAAGTCTATCTTATCTTATCTTATCTTATCTTATCTTATCTTATCTGCTCCCATAAAGAACATTTATTTTAATTTTATGGTAAATATTTACAGAAATAATTAACCAGATACACCAGTTCAAGGAAGAACAAAATCACTTCTAACAATAGTGCACTAAAGTCTAATTATTACTAATGGAGTAAACTAAATAAAATAAAATTATTAAAGCAAACAATAAATAAGCCAACAAACCGACTTGGCTAACTGGTTTGGCTGGGTCCGGTTTCTTGCTCAGATAGAAGCTATGTTCTGAAGCCCCATACTCAGAAACAGCTGCCTGGCATGAAACAAACCCTTTTATTGGACCCAGCCAATGAGCAGCGACATCTTTAGAACCTGTGAAAGTCTCTCCAGCAGAAGAAGAAGCCAAAGATTAGAGTTTTTTTTTTTTTACCCACAACACTTCATCTTATCTAAAATAAAATATCTGCTGCACGTTCAAAGTATTTAAGCCGATGTAATCATTCTGCTGAGTTCTGTTGACATAAAAAGACAGCTACCTCCATGATCAACTGTTTTATTTAATTTCCAGAGTAGATGACTTTCATATAAACATAGGAAACATAGGAGAGGCTTTGGAGTTGAAAGATTGAAATTAAAGTTTGAGTATATCTTTGACAGCATGGCAATGATTATTTTTATGCCTATTAGGGAACAAAGTGCACTGCAACATATTTTGGTCTAGGCTATCTGTTGGGATGACACCACCCTTAGCAGATAGCAAGCAGCACTGCTGTTGTTGCTGTGTCTGTGCAGGAAGCCGTGTAACCTTCTTTTACAAGCTTAAAACAAAGGTGATGGAAGTCGTGCTCTGCAGATGTGTAGGCTGTTTCCTCAGCATCATCAGTCTGGAATTCATCAGTCAGTTGAATCCGACTAGCATTGACCCATCTACAACAATGGGGCAATGACAATAACTGCACTCCTATGAAGTGCGGGACTACAAACAAACATACACACAGCTTACCTCTAAAATATGTTGGCACTGAGCATTAGCTGTACAAAAACAGCAAATGTGATAAAACTACATTCAAAAGCACAAATACAGCTAAGTAAGGAAAGTGCAAATGCAAGTTACAGTAGGAGAAGAAAAAAAGAAGAAACGTTTCAGTTGCCATTCAAAGCACAGGAATACAGACTTGGCAAATGGCAGATGTGGCAACAGTTGCCCACAACTACAAGCATGTTGCAAAAAGTAACTAGACTATAATGAAATCAGTATGATGTTTGTGGTTGTGCAACATCTTTCAAAATATACATATACGATAAAGATAGAAAGACAAGAGTAAGTATAAAGCATTTTGACTCTAGATGGAGCCATCATCCCCCTCATTGTCTATGTTGCACAGAAAGCTTCTCCATATTAAATCAGCTTTTTAAACTTATATTTAAGAGTCTCTTAAACTAAAGATTTAGCAGAAACTGAAGATCTTATACAAGCCCCCTAAATGGTTTGTCTTTTTACAAGATGACATTAAATACAACTTAAAAATCCCAAAACCATACAACATCCAGTTAAAACCAGAAATGTAAATACACCGTAATAAAAGATAAAACGTTTTCCCTTACTATACAACATTAAAATCAGAATGAAGTTCAAATTCTGGATCAGTTAAGACTACCAAATTATTTCTTGTTGCTAAATGCCAGAGCAATTACTTTGACATTTAATTGCAGATTAAATGGCAGTAATGTTACTGCATTATTGAATGCAGTAACATTCAATAATGTTACCGCACCTTCAAATACTTTAAGAAATTTTCAGATGATGATGTCATGTTTTTTAGGCTTCAAATTAACCAGATTTAAGTTAAATAAACATTTTCCTTGTGTAAAATCATGGAAAATACAACACAAACCAGCTAGGATATCAGAAAGCCAATCAATAATCAATATGCAATAATTATTATTATAAGAAATATTAAAAATGAAAATTGTCTTACAGTTTGCAAATGCACTCGGGGGCAAAGACCCAATTACCTACACAAATGTGCATGGATCCTATTTAACTAAAGTTAAATTATTTGGCCATAGTGAACACTTTTTTTCTAAGAACACCATCCCAATTGTGAGGGCTTATGTTACATGGATGTTTTACTGCAGGAGGGACTGATGCTGTTCACTAAATAGGAGCCATCACAGGGAAAGAAGATTATTCACATACACTTAAGCAGCATTTCAAGACATCAGCGAGGAAGTTGAAGCTTGACCACAAATGGATTGTCCAAATGAACAATGACCTTGAGCAAATTAGTTGCAAAGTGGCTTAAGGACAACAAATCAATGTCACTCTTCTTCTCTTAGGAGGATTCTAACAAAATATTGTGAGAAGGAAGGAGACCCAGAATGTCTGAGCCATTTAGTTCCAAGGAATTTCTTCCAAATGGTAATAATTGGTATGTAAACTGACTTTGTATGTGGTTACAAAAACATATTAAACATCTCTCATTTTTCTGGCATTTAGCAATTTTTGTAATTCTAACTGAATAAAAAAAGAAAAGGGTTTAGGCTGATTGAATGCCCCGTAGTGTCTTTTAATACACTTTTTGTACATTTCTAACTTCAACTGCATATGAGGATTTGTCCGTGCTACAAAATCCTTCGCCAGAGCCTGACTTACCAACACTCCTCTTGTGTACCTTGAACCTCCCACCTCAAAGGCACCATCTGCCCTTTACCCCCGCTGCAGCAGCTCACGATATGGATCTCCGCTCATGCAGAAAAAGTCACAGTATGAGTCAGTGAGAGTCTGCCGGGGTTCACGTTTGTTCTCCGTCTGTTTCGCTGCAGTTCATCAGCATTCGAGCAAGGTCAGCTCCAAAAAAGGCATACAAGTAACCTGTGCTGTGTTACTTCCATGTGTCATCTGCCTTTTGTCTTTTTTCTCTATTATTTTAAAACTTTTCATTCACGATGCTGATCATAACTTTAGCAGAAACCAAACTGTCAGGACTCCGTAACTCAACCCGACTTATCAGTGTTGATAATCCTGCTGGCATTTGAAAACAGATTGCCATGTCTAAGCAGCGCCTTTTTACAACTCACCAATTAAATTGAGCATACTTTCCGACAACAATCGTTTTGTTGACTTTTAACATTAGACATCATTGTTTAAAAAAAAAAGGAGCACCTAGTGTTAGAATCCGTCGCATTTCACCTTTGTTTCACAAATGTCAAAGTTTTTGCAGCTATTTTCAAAGTTTAACGAGGTTAAAGTAAATTTTATAAATATTGTCAAACATCAGGAATACAAACAATAGCTCAAATGTAATCACCAAAACTCAAATACTATTTTGTGTAAATGTCAGTGGAACAATCTAATAACTGATTGGCATACATTAACATTTATTGTTTTTTTTTTATTCAGTCTGTGATCAGAACAGGCTTCCAGCTTTGTTCAAGCTCCAACTTTTCTTGAAGTCTTTAATTCTCAATTATGACTTGTTGAAAGTACATTTAAAACATGTGCAATTAGGTGATAATAATCATGTTATATCAACCAGATTTTATTTTAATCAATAGCCCTCCAACATGAATTGTAAATCTAACTTAATATAAAATTACTTCTCTAAGAGAGTATAGATAAATCTATTTGTCTTTCACACAAAGCCATGAAACAGTTTTAAGTTGATTCAGTAGAACTCAACCCCATCTGGGGCGTTTACAACATTGAATAACCAGAGACCATTATTCATTGTTGATGTCAGGTTCGACAGATTGTGCACATTTCCTAATTAAATTAACGAATAAAATAAGTGCAAAGGGATGGCTTTTTAGTAAAATGTGGACATTTTCCACATTTTCTGCCACAATGATGACTATTTTATTATGTTTAGTTTTTAATTATTTCTAAAAACCTGCTAAATGTGAAAAGCTTCCCTAATTTTTATCATCTGCCCATAAGCATTTTTCTCCAGCTCAATGTGTTCAAAAGAAGCCCAATTGGGTGCAAACCTGCCCAATCAACACTGACTATTTTTTTTAGATTTTGGGATTTTACTTTGTTTCTGTAGCCAGGGCTGCCAGGGTCTCCAAAGTTATTTCAATTTGGAGAGACTCACATAGACAAAAAGAGTCAATTAGATGGATTTATTGACATGAATTAGAAATGTTCTTTGGTGCTCGGACCCTGGCAGAAGACGTGAAAGCTGCGAATGTCTATGAGCTTGGATGTTCACTTTAGGATTAGGATTAGTGAAGTCTTCCCCCGGGGTCCGGACACTGGTGGTGGAGGCTGTTGGCGAGGAGTAGTCAGGTGAAGCTTGTGAGCGTCAGGGAGGAGGGTTGGAGCTCAGCTGAAGCTCAGTTGAAGCTCAGCTGAAGGGCAGGGAAAGGAAAGTATTGTCGGATGATAGGATGAAGACTTGACGTAGATTGGCTGGCGCGGTGGCATGCCAAGGTGATCAGTAGAAACAGGTGCGCCAGGCATGAGTTTTCCAGCTTGAATTTTCGTCTAAATGTCATAATCAACAGAATTCAGAAAAATGTGATGAGAATTTGTATGTAACTGCTTTGTTCTGATACACCTATACATAATCGAGTGCAGCCAAATTGCATCGAAAGTCACCTAATGAGTAGTTTTCAAGTATTGCCTTGAGGCAAGCAGTGGCAAACCACAGTTCACAAATGTTCTCCATTCAGTCTGATTTAGCTTGACCTTTTTGGAGAGAATAGGTATAAAATTCATCCATAATGAAACAGGTGAAAAAGTTCAAGAGGTATGAACACTTTTGCAAGACACTGTATTTAACAGGGTCTAAAATTATTTCAGGATTTTAAGGTTTAACACAGGATAACGAAGGTTCCCAAAGACAAACAACAGAAAGCTGCAGGAGGAAATCCATTTCTCCCCCATCCGTCTAATACTGCTGTGGGTTTGTTCTGTCCACTTGCCAGTCAAAACTCTCCTCCAGTGCTCAGCCCAGTCTCACCAGTTTCCATTTAAGTTGATTTCTTTGAGTCCTCAGGGTCAATTTGTCAGATGTTTTTGACATTTTCGACCATACAAAAGTGACTGGAGTGAAAAACTCTCTTAGAATCTGCACTCAACCACAGGAAGCAGTGTATTATTAATGAAACACTATTCATGTTGGTAATAGACTGCTGATAATATAAACTGTTTGCATTGTTGGAAGTTGAGACTTGCTGCTGCTCTGCTGTCCACAGGACACCTGCAGTCTTCCTTGTGGGTCTTTTCTACTTCCTTTGCTTGGGCTGACTTCTGCCAAGAAAACGTAACTTTCACATGAAAAGGCAAACAGAGATTGACTTTCTTTGCTTTAAAGCACGTAACCTCAGCATTTCTGGAAATGTATAGAGTGTATGACTGGATTGTACGTAAAATATGACAAGTTGCACCTACTGTTATTTTTAATATTTGAAATATGTTAAATGAGACTTAATGTGGTGAAAGGCGATCATTTTATTTGGACAAATTCCTACAAAAATGTAAACCTGTTATAAAACAACCCAAAGTCTGTTTTTATTTTTCTTGTGAAATACAAATGTATTTGCCAAAACGTCTTTTAACAGCAATAAAAAGTATATTAAATAAACCTGTTGCAGAACACTCTTGTTTCTGAATCATTTCCACTGAGAGCATCTCCAAGTGGAACACTTTGCAGCTAGATTTAGAGGGCATGAAATCGCTTTTTTTTTTCAATCTTATTTTGAATAAAATAAAAAAGTTCTCCTTTATTGCTGCATTACTTATTCTATACATCAACTGTACACTCTATACCAAATTAGTTACTGTATTGCCGAGCATGTACACCATTAGTCAAACAAATGAAAAGTATTGGAAATTTGACGAGGATAAAAATCCATCAAAATTCATGCTAGTCGATAACCTTTGTCGCTGAACCAGATCCTCACCACTATTTAATGGGCTCCTTCATTACACATGCCCCCTATTCATCATGTTTTATGAAATTTGTACTGTTTTTGTAGAATTATACACAAATAAATACCATTACAACATGCCCTACTTCCACCACTTAGTGGAAAAACCGGAGTTTGACTGTGATTGTGTTATTTTGTTTAAAAACAGCTCTTAGTTTCTGTTGTTGATATAAATGCATGAGCCACACAGATATCCTGCTTCCCTGCTGCCGACATGCTCTGTTTGTATTAATTTTATTCATGAATCCATTACTGATTCCCATGTAATACATTTTAGCTTCACGGCCTAATGATTTATGGTGGACACATTATCAGAATTACTATAAATCTGCTGTGTCTCTCTTCTGTTCCAGATTTATTTTGTCATCTGACAAAAGGTCAAGAGCCACAGGTGTTGTACAAAAATGTGTGTCCATTGCTTTTGTAATGGTTTGAAACAGGTATTTATTAGCTTCACTTACTGATGGTAGACGTCCATTTTCTTTTTTTTCTGCACACAATTAGATAAACCCCCTCATTAGAAAAAGAAAAAAAAAAGAAAAGTATTTTGAGAAGAAAGTCACCTTTAATGTAGAAAAATTTCCAGAAGCATCATCACAGTGGCACCCAACCCCTGAAATTTCTCTGAATAAAGGATGCGTCTCACAATTAGGAGTACTAAGGAGACCACAGCGGTCTCAGTTGGTGAACTCTGCTTCCTGTGTCTTATCAGTTCCTCTCAGATGAATGCTGCTCCATTTTATTTTTTTTGTCACGAACTGCTTCTTTTACAGGAACAAAACTCACTAATGGAGAGCACCAGAAAGCCCTGGCATGAATTCATTAAGACTTTCACACATTATCACATGTCGCTTTTCGCTGTGCATCTCGGACCTTAATTTGCTGTAACAAGCGTCGGGACGGCCTATCTCCACGGAACAGGTGGGAAGCACAGCAGGCTCGCACAGCTCCAACATTAGAGAGGTGCACACAGAGGGATGGCTAATCGATTGGACAGACTGGATTTGGTGGGGCGAATGAGTCTCAGAGTGAGGCCAAAAAGAAAATCTGTGTTTAGGTGTGTGTGTGTGTGTGTGTGTGTGTGTGTCTGTGGGAGGAAAAAGGGGTTTCTGTCTGATTTCACCGGGGAACACAGAGCCTTGATTGTAAAAACAGTTACAGCTCAGGTACAAGCTGCATTTGGTTATACAATGAAAGAAACAAATCCTACGTTATTGTAGATGTGTTCTTGCATTAAACTTTTAACTTATACACAATAACCATAATAGGAAAAAACAGCAAAAATGTTTTAATGTCAAATGGAATTTGGATGAGGCATCATATTCAAGATATGAGTTAAAATATGAACAAGACAAATCTTACAAAAACAACTCAGTTTTGAAAATCACTCACTGAAAGGTTCTTGCAAGACAGTAAAATAAACTTGATTCAGAAAGGATTAGGCCATCTTTGAGCATGATCTTCTTCAAATGGAATATGAATGTTGTTTAATGCATAATATATTGTATTTTTTTACACATTGTCACAATATATTTTACATTTACCTGGATTATAAATGAGTGCCCATAAAGATCACATTTGGGGTTCCTCAGGGCTATATTCTTGAGCTACTTTTATTCTACATCTACATACTTTAGCTCCCTTGCTCAAATTCGAGAGGTCTCGGTGTGCTTATCAGTTTCTGTAAAAAAATAAATACATCTTTATAATGTCTTTGCTGATTATTTATTTAAAATTATATTTAATTGTTTCTTTCCATTGCAGTGCTTAGATTTTACGATTGTCATAATTCACTTTTTATTGATGGATTTTTTATTTTATTTTACTTTGTTTTATTTATTTCATGCACTTTCCGTGACCTGTATGCATCGTGCTATACAAATATAAATGGCTTGTGCGATTCGAAGCTAAAACTGAGCAGTTTTATTCTTCACATGAAAAACGGTTTATATGAACAATTAAACAGTGATGTTCGTAACCTTTAATGTCATACACGTTTAAGGATTAAACATCCCTTTAAAAGGCCCACTGAAAGTGGGAACTAAATGTGGGTGATAGAATTACTTCATGTCAAGTCACACATATTTTGACATTTTATTGGTCTGGACCTTTTGTGAGACTTTTATATATATTCGGTAGCAGAGTTAGAGTGCATTTCCAAATCCATTTAGCAGCCATTTTTTTTTAGATTAGGAACCCACAACACAAATATAAACTTCGAATGCATTTAACTGAGTGGAACCTCTTGCCTCATGATGTGGTATCAGCAAACTCCTGCAAGGCAGAAGAAAAGACCAAAAATGTGGCATTTCACTGATATTTACTGGATGTTACTTCATATATTCATTCCTTTTTATGAACTGTTTCTCCACTCAAGACATCTATGCTGCTATTTTCTAAACTTTTTCCAGTGATTCACCTTCTGAGACATTATGACTTGATGGTGCTGTGATCGTGATACACCCACACATAGATTTATAGCTCACTTCAGAATATAAATACAGACATTATGTCTGACCCTTAAATGTAGTTTCAACCACCCACACATGCCCCACAGCAGCAGAGTAGACTCATGAATTTTTGACTACTTGGATGCATTGCAGAAACACATCTTTACATTGTTGACCAAGTTCTTCTCACTATATGCTCTTGTTAGATTTCCCATTTCTGATTTGAGAGCTAAACTAAACATTGTGCTCTCTTAACTCGCATGCTCACACCTAATTATTTTTCACAATTCTCACCTTAACACACTATTGCATAAGTCTTTTTAGGCAAGATAAAATATGTACTTGTCAGGGGTGCGATGATACATCAAGCTCAGGAGAAACATGAAGTTGGGTTTATGAGAGCAAGGAGAGATTTTAGTAATATTTTTGGGAAAACTAAGAATCCTCATCCCTGTTTAGGTAAATAACGTAAGTTTCAATAATACACAGTTTCGGGAATCTGTACAAACGGTACAGTTATTCAGTCCAGATTTGACAAGTCCAAATATTGACGTTTTTATGGTTGTCTAATTCTAAACTGGCCTTAAGCCGCATAAGTGTTCTGCCATATGATGAACATTGTGATGTTGCACATGGTGCAAAAAGTTTAGAGGGGAAAAGGACACTTCACAATCAAAGTTCCTGCCTGTAGTTGTGTTGTTTAATTTTTATTTATTTCAGATCAATCACAGCACCAGTGCTGTTCCAGCACATATTTCACATCTTTTTAAGAACTGAAGAGCTAGATGTGGTTTCTCGCAAACCTGTTTTATTAACAGTTAGGACTTTATACATACTGTTAGAGACCAGAGAATATTTTTGTGTGATGATCCCTCAATGTGGTTCGTGGGGATTTGTCATAATGTTCTGATTTGTAGAAATGCTTATTCAGTTCAGGAGAGAGTCTCAACAAGCAGTTCAAGTTCCAAAAAGTAGGCATCGGTTGTTTGACTGACTGGGTTGGTTTAAAAAAAATAATGCTGGGCAAAAACACCACAGTTTTGGCTGAGAAAGTTACTTATAGAAGTTTAAATATTTGTGTTAGATTAAATCTCTTCTTGCTATTGCCTACTGTTCTTCTAGTTTGCACAATTGAGATGGTATTATATTGTACAGTCAATCACTGCAGTAATTATTCATGTGATTACTGGTTCTGGTCACACCAGGCCTCAATTATTATGCAGACTCTATTCTGAGAATTGGCAGAAACATTTAACACAGTCAAGTCCAACTGACTTATAATCTTATGCACAATTTTCAGCGACGTAGTTCATCTTTCAGTAAGAGGTTTTATATTCCAAATTTGTGGTCAGTTTGGCAACGTCTGTCCTGGAAAACAGCAAAATCTTGGGAAATCCTATTTAATCTACTTTTAGAAGGTATGTCCAGGGCTTGAGGAGCAATATAATATATGTTTTTTAAATATTGCTAACTCTGGGCTGCTGCCATGTTTCTTTGAGGAAAAAAGTTAAGATTAGTTAACACTGAGATCAACAATAAAACAAATACTATTAAGTCTGCTTAGATTTTCTGATGTGGATGTTCTGTATTTTTACTGTAATTTATTTTCAGTATTTTGTTGTGTTCAGATTTTTTACTCTCATTTATGTCCAGAACTTTGCAAGGCTTATTGCTTCTTGGCTTTAAATGGACTTGTAGAAACATTAGAACAGCTTCTTTATGTTTAAACTGCTGCTTTGTTCTTTGTATCTTTTTACTTATTGCTAATAAGCAGAGTCGTGGAGAAATGATAAATACTGCATTTACCAGACTATGTCTGGTAATTCTCTTTGTATTTATGCCTAGGCTTACTGTAAACTTCATTTGTCCCTTTGGGAAAATTCCTTGTCACGGACGAACACAAAAACACACAAACAGAACATGATCTACACAAAATGGCCATGTCCTCTGAGTATTTGACATACTGTATGTGGTAATATGTTTTAGGCATGCAAAGTAAGTGGTTTAGAGGGTGCACAGAAATGGGCTTAGCACACAGCCCTGTCGTGCTCCGGCGCTGATTATACTTGTATTGCCTGAGATTAAAACAAACACATCTTGTCCAGGACGCATCCTGCCTTTAGCCCATTGACTCCCCGTGCCTCTGCTTGCAAAATTGGGTATGGAACTTGGACGGGTTTATGCATAAACTGCCTGCAGGTGGACTTTGTTACTAATTAGATAACTTCTCAAGGAAGTTTGCTTGCACTAGATTTGAATTAGGGAAAGGGGGTTAACACAAATTAAAACCACATCTCTGAGACTTTTGTTCCTTAAAATGTTCAAAATCAAGTTTGCTTTACTATTCCTTCTATTCATGCACCGCTTTCTTTTGATCTTTCATATATAATCCCAGTAAAAGACATTTAAGTTTGTGGTTATAAAGAGACAAAATGTGGAAAGGGTCAAGGTAGAACAAAACTTTTGCAAGATCCTCTAAGTTCAACACTAAGTTCCTTCGAGTATTTAAAGTCTCTTCCTATATTACATGTTTTTTTTAAATATTAAGGAGTGAGTGGAAGTGGGGTAAACACAAAATTCATCTCACAGGAGGCTACATACATTTCCCTTCAAGGACTGATAATCTTTGCAATACCTAATGCTGACATCAGGAACAGAACAGCTTAACTTGAAATCTTTTTTAAGCTACAAGTGCCAAGGGCGGCGATCTTACACAAAACACATCCAAACAGCACTAAAATCTGAGAAGGCAGAAAAGAGACACCTGCTACAAAAGCGGCAAAATCAGGGAGGTAGAACCAGAAACAAGTAATGGAGTGAAATACATGCATCACCCTGTACTCTCCAGAATTTTGGGTCATTAAACATTTCACACATTTTTGGCAAGACTTTGTAGGAGGAAACCATTTATTTCTTCCCACATTTATTGTCAAACTGAAATATAATGACAGTGCTTTACATAAAAAAATGTTTTTTCATTTATACTGAAAAAGAGAAACCATTAAACAGATAGAAAATAAACACATGCCATTTTCACTGGGAGGCAAAAATGCAAGCAACTAAAAGCCTTATGGCACCCACTGAACATTCAAAAGCACGCCATAATACATATGTTAGTTTCCTTTTTTTATTTAGCCATTTTAATAACAATTTAGTAACTTGAAAAAGTATTTATATTCCATGTACATTTTCACATGTCACTGTCATGTTTCTGGTGTGTGTGTGTGTGTGTGTTTGAGTGGGGATTTACCCTTATCAGAAGATCTTTGCTGGAAGATGCAATGTACATGACGCCCACCTAATACCTGTATGCAATTTCCTCATTAGTCTGCTAAGGATGTTAGGAGCTGCCGCATAATCACTCCGTGCCTGATTATCAACCTTGTTGGTACGGTCAAGCATCCATGTGTTTTTTTCTAGTTTGTTTTTTGCTTCTATTGCTTGAGTTTTTTCACTGACAGAGCTTTATCCTGTGACTAGTTTATGTGTCCTCATCCTGTGATGTCTGCCTCCCAGGTTGAAGTTACCACTGACTTCCAAGTCAAACTCTGGATTGAACCTGTACAATCCTTTTCAGGGCACCATTCTCTGGTAATTTACTCTACAGCCGTGCACTCCAGCTCCATCTTACCCTGCCATTATCTGCCTGCCCATTCTCCAACTTTGCCATTTATGAGTTTATGTCTATACTCCATCTGAATCTCAAACGTCTATCGTCTTTGCTCCTGGAACTGATCTTCACAGCACTTCCTGTATCCACAACATACTCCAGAATTTCATTTCCTGCCCGACTCCTGTCTTGAACTCTTAGAACCATAAGTAGCTTTGTTCCTCACCCTCTCATCATCTAACTCCACCTCGGACTCAGAAACCCGCCTCAGTGTGCACATTTACCTTTGTAAATAAATCTTGAAGCATTCTTTCACTTTTCCTCCTTTGATAAATTCTGCATGTGGGTCAAAGTATAACCCCCAAACATGACATACACATTCCAAGCTCAAACTCCAATGTATGGATTTTATGATAGAACACTAAGTAACACATAATTGTGAAGTTGAAAGAAATGTAAACATACTTTACATAATTTGTTTAACAAATAAAACTTTTTATTCAGTTATCTGATTCAATAATTTACAGAACCACATTTTTAATTTTCAGTTCTAAGCACAGATTCATGTTGGAATAAGGTCCGTTGGAATAAGGATGCTGTGATTTCACATTCGTGGGGTCGCCTGTTGCAGTACCTTCGTTTTTCAAAAAAACTTGAAGTGCTGCCTGTCTCTCGCTTTCGCTCTCATCTTTCGCTCACAAGGCAGCGGGGTTTAGTCGCTTTATGGATAAAAATAGTTGGCACGGCGGTTTGTTTTAGCTAGCGAGGGTGACGCCCACCTGTTAGCTCCTTCAATAGCCAATAGTGACACAATGTGGCATTGTCTATATTTACACCAGTAAAACGCAATACGATAAAAAAACAAAAAAAAAAAACAAAAGAAACTTGGGTAAGCCTTCCTGTGTTCCAGTCCAGTAGAACTTACTCACATCATCAACCCAGCATGCATTGCGCAGGTGAAAAAAATGGTTAATGGTTGTCCTGTCAACAGATTATCCCACCTGAGCTGTAGATGTCTGCAGCTCCTTCAGATTCGTGGTGAACCTCTTGACTGCCTCTCCAAAGAGCACTTTCCATACTGGGTCTGTCTGTGGTAGGAACAGCTGTGCTATAATTTTACCCTATCAGAATAACTGAGCCATGCTATTCAATGTTTGGGGAATTGTATAATGAACTAACTCTTGATTAAAATATGTTCCTTGGTCTTCATAAGGCTGTTTGTTCGCTAATGTTCTCTTCCAAGTTTCTGCATATATAATCTGAGAATCAATTACACATGTGGGCTATATTTACTTATTAGATGATTCTGAAGACAATTTGTTGCACTTTAGTTTTGTAGGCCCTGAATTCTGATTTGTGCTGCTTAATTCAGATTTCCAATTTTAAAGACTCATTATCTTTATTTTTTACTTTCTTTCAAGTTCGTAATTGTGCACCGTTTTGTGTTACGTCTGGCTGTTTGATTGCCTTTTTGTATTTGAAATGTTGGTTGTTGCACGATGGGTCCGTAAGGGTTGATATTTTAATGTGGCTGGATGGCTGTCATATAGCACAACTAACAATAAAGTTGACTTGGCTAAACTAAACAAATTGCCAAATTAAACACAATGAAGTTTGTGATTATAATGTGGATAATGTGGGAAATTTCAAGTGGTATCAATATTTTTTTAAAGAATTTTGCCTTACGAACCTTTTCAGTGTCTGGTAAGAGTTCAAATAGAGGATGTGCTTTTGTAGCTGAACATACTGCCCTTGTCTGGTGTTATCTTACTGCTCTCTTTAAACTACACATTACTTTTTGAAGCAAAAGAGATAAAGAATATAGAAAAAGTGCAAATTATATAATAAAAGATTCTTTCCATAAGTGCAATGGGGGTATGAGCTAAAATGAACAGAGAATGTTTTATTATTAGACCTCCAGTGTAAATTTGAAAATGCAGGCCTCAGGGCTAACAGCACAGTAGCCTTAATGAGAAAATTGCAGAATTTTGCTGGTGTTTGTTGTTCTTATTCATTTCAGGCACATGAATTCATTATGTGCCTTGTTGCAACAGCTGCTGTGCTCCCTGCAGTTAAATAAAAAGGTTTTACTTTTCATCCTCCTCCAGCCATTCCGCTTCCTTATGAAACACATTGTTGCTGTGGATCTGGTTTTTGTCATGAGGGTCAGTGAATTTGTGTTTGGGTCTGAGAGGGTGATTTTTGTGTGAGAAAACATGGGATGATCTCTAAAATGCAAAATCTGAAAGTAATGTACTTTAAAGTATTGCTTTGCACATTTTTGCAAAAAAACAAACAAACTACCTGATGGAACTAGCAAACCCTGCTCACGGCAACAATAAAGTTAACCACAAGTTATTTTAGTAAGTATAGATCTAACCTGACTTTGTAACCTAACAAAATACCACATAGTTACACAGTTAATCATGATCTGCACAGTGTATATATGTGTGTGCTTATGCTGCAGGTAAGGTAGGTGGTTACATGGGTGGGTCAGCATGAGTAGTGTAGAAATATGTCTCACTGTGGGTGAAGATGGGTCAGCATGTATGATGGTGTGGCAGCCAAATTAATACATGGTGAGCAATTAGATATACAAACAGATTTGTCAGTTTGGATGAGCGCCTAGAATGTGTACTGGGAAATGTGCTGCTGAGAAAATAAAAGTAACCAGAACACCCAAAAAAGTTTTAGGAGTAACAATGTGATTGTATCTCCTCTCATTTTGACAAAAACTGTAATAATAGAAAAGCTGTGCCATAAAAAAGAGCTATTTTACTAAGACAATAAAGCAACATAAGCTCGTGCTGCTTGTAGGAGCAGTTATAAGCCCAAAGAGAGCTTTTGTGCTAATATTTTTGCTTCTTTCACGGTTTCTATGTTTTCAGATTAAATGGGTTTTTAATTCAACCAGTAATTTCCAGTAAGTCTGCAAAACTCTTCTCATGCTTTGAGGGGAGAAATTGAGGTGACTTGGGGTTGATTTTTGCATTCCAGCTGCTGGCAAGATTAAGAAAACAGAATTAAGACTGTCATTTTCTAAGCATGGCTCATTAGTTTTTTTTCACTGCGTATAATGGGAAAATAATATTTAGATTATTTTCTCTTTTAATTTGCGGATAAAAAACGTGCTGTTCAGAGCACGTGGTTATGAAAGCGCTCTTGACGCGATTTTGTGATATTCGGGTGTGTGAACACATGTTTTTATAGACAGACACTTTGAAAGTAAAATTACTGTGGAGAAGTATGTGGAATGAACTTCCCACCAATGGGAGAAATATGGCAAGAGATCAGGAGAAAAAGAAAGGAGTGAGTAGGAGGTGTGGACGGCCAAACAGTGAATCACTTGGAGGGAGCAAGAGGGTCAGTGTGGCCCCGCAGGATCCCTCACACCCATCCACAAGACATAAAATCCCTCTGAAGACTGGTGTTGGCCTCCTTTACTTTTAAATCCAGCCAGCATCAGAGAACACAGCAAACCCAGGAGACTCTCCTGGAAGACAGAGCCCAGATCAATCAGTCTTTTGCTGCACAGCACCTTCTGAACTACAAAAGAAGAATATCACAACAAGAGATTTAAGATCACGTCGGAAGTTAGAAAGTATTTACTTCAATAAATAAAAAACACATGAAGGCAGATCAGTGATGTGAAGCAAAGGACAACACTCATATTTCTTTCTACTTCTGGAGAAATGCCTTTTTAAATAAGTTATAGTACATGCACATTAGTATGAAGATACTTCAAAAATATCATGTTACTAAAATGAGATCAGTCAAGTTATAACTTGGGAAATTTTGGAAGCATGTCAAAGTCCTAAAATTTTGTTTTTCAAAGAAAGGTTTGTAGTCATGGTAGACACTAGAGCAGACTGAGTGTCCATATGATCAAATTTGCTCGTCTGGCATACAATCACTAGCCACCTTACTTCAGTATCTACACCTTTCTAGTACAGGGTTGAACCTGCTTTTACTTTCTGAACTGCTTTAATTCTTTGTGGCATTGATTCAATAAGGTATTAAAAAGATTCCTCTGTGATTTTGATCCATATTAATGTGGCACCATCATGCAGTTGCTGCAGATTTGGATTAAGCTCTGGTGACAGAGGTGATCATTGGAGCACACTCAACTCATTTACTTAAAGTTTTGTGGATCCTCATCCACAAAACTTTAAGTCACTTGATATTTACTCTTATTTGGACTAATCTATGTAAACCTGAGAGATAGTTGTGCCTGAAAATCCCAGTAGAACAGCAGTGTCTGAATGCTCAGAGCGGCCTGTTTGGCATCTTCAACTATGCCAGGCTCAACGTCATTAAATCCCCATTTGGAGTTTTGGTCATATACGCTACACTTGCCTAAACGCACTGAGCTTCTGTCAAATAATGAACTGATTCACTTGTGTTAAGCAACTGAACTGGTATATCTAAACAGGGTAACGAGCGTGTTTCTCTGCTTATTTTTATTTGAGATGAGAAATGTGTTAAGGTCAGTTTTTCACAAACAATGGGGTCTTTTGTCATTTGGGTAATGTTGCACCATATTTCTGTTTGTAATAACCTTTAATCTCCAACAAGATTCTAATCTACCAAAAAAACTTTTTATATATCATAGTTGTTTTGGAGGGACTGTGATCAAGCTGAACAGGTCTTCCACTTATTTGGTCCAACCTTCATTTTGCCTGATATTTGTTTTCATTAACTTTAATGACAGTAAGCTGGGATGTTTTGGTGCCACTTTTGCACTGTAAGTGGGACCATGCTGTTCATGTTTACTACAGTCTGCCACCTTTATTAACTTCCTAGATGAGAGACATAGTTCATTTTGACAAATGAATGCTGTCTAGTGGCTTCAAAAGTGGCCTACCTGTACCTGGAGTCAGTATAACCTTGTGGTCTGGTTTGGAAATATCCTTGCCCCTCCAGCAGAGCAGTTTGATGCAAAACCATTAAAAGTGTTATTTTCTTTGCACAGGCTGAGACACAGCTTTTCTGCTTGTGCATCAGTTATGAAAACAATTCTCTAAACTGAACAGCTGATAGACAGCGGAGGAGAGTACTCTGGGAATAGAAGTCAGAGGTGGCTGCTTGGAACAGCCTCATAAATCCGAAGCTATATGAACTGTATTTACAAAGAAACACACAGCGAGGCATCTGTTGGCCTCTTGGATTTGAAGCAGGCCAAAAGACATTAGGCCTATGTTACGTGGGGCTGATTGTGTGGGTCTTTTTCTGTGCAGTATAAGAATTTTCTCCTCAGGGATCATTAAATCGCAGCTAGGTCACATATGAACGTTGTGCATCTGTTAACCAATATACATGGTTTTGAGAATACAGCTGCAGAGAAATTTGTTGGTACGCTGCACCATACGCAAAAAGTATCCCTGAAATAACTGAAATTGATTTTTTATTTACTGCATCACTTACATGTCATTCTAGATGGAACACAAATCAGGCTTTGCATTTGACTATTGACAAAAAAGACGATACTCCTAATGTGATATTTTGTGGCACCACCTTTTGCAGCAGTCAATGTAGACAAGTAATAATAATAATAATAATAATAATGCGTTTTATTTGTAAAGCACTTTACAGAAAAAATATCTCAAAGTGGTACAGGATGAAAAAAAATTAGAACAGTACAAAAAATACAAAAAACTCGTGGATCATTGGGAATTGTTTGTTCAAAAAGGAAAGTCTTTAGGGCTTTTTAAAAGCAGCAAGTGTCTGGAGCTCTCGAGTGGTTGGAGAGGGAGTTCATAAGGTGAGGGACAGTTGCGGAGAAGGCCCCGTCACTTATTGTCGGAAATGAAATGCAAGGTGGATGGCGGAGGTTGGCGTTATGTGAGCGGAGGGAGTGGATGGATAAGTGGGGTGTGTGGATCTCCAGTGTATTCATGGCAATGCTCAAAAATACCTTAAGGTGGGCGGTGAGAGCAATTGTGTCATGGATTCCTTTGGTAATTGGGGGCCAGTGAAGTGTATGGAGAATTGGAGTGAAGCTTTTTACTCTGCAAACTTTTATGAGCATCCTTGCAGTACAGTTCTTTGCATGAATCCCCATGAACAAGGCATTACAGAAATCAAACCTGGAGGAGACAAAGGCACAGACCAGCTTTTTAGCATCAGTGAGGGCGAGAGAAGCGCAACGCCTGGAGCCATTCTTAAAGTGGAACAAACAAGTTTTAAACATATGGTTGATGTGGTTAACATAAGAGGTAAAATCAATTAACATTACAATACCTAACTTCATCAAAGTCAGTCTGTAGATAAACAGAAGAAAGACCGGATGGTTTTAGTTTTGTCTTTGAGAAATGTGAAGAAAAGATCTCACACTACTTCACAGGACTGCTCAGACTCCTACATTGGAGAAACTAAACAACAGCTACATGAATGCACATCACAGCACAGAAGAGCCAGCAGCTCGGGGAAAGATTCAGCAGTCCACTTACACCTTAAAAACAAAGGGCACACTTTTAACAACAATTATGTCCAGATTTTGGACAGAGAGAACAGATGGTTTGAAACAGGGGTGAAAGAAGCCTTCTTGGTCAAAAGAGAAAAGCCATCACTAAACAGAGGGGGAGGATTGCACTTCCAACTCCCCAGTGTTTCCAGCTCGGTCCTCCAACATGTTCCAAAGAGATTACATCAGCAGTCTCATCATGATTCACGTGACAAAGTACTCCACTCACACCGAGCAATAGCTTCTAACAACCCAGGACAGTGACGGGTTGGTCATTGATTTAAAAACAGCAGTGCTCCAACTACTGGTTGCTCAAGTGCGAGCCGTCGGAATTGACAAAGACTCCTGACTAACGGAAAAGCTGTAGTTTTGCCTGATCAGTCCAAACGACTCATCCGAAAAAATGTTGGGACTTGTCAGCATGCGTTTTTGTTAATTTCAGTTAGCCTTTAGCCTGACTTTAGAAAGTTACCATGAGGTTTAGGTTGAATGGTTTTGAGAAATGTCCTTGTTTTTTATTTTTTATTCTACTCTATGTTTTGGCTTGTTACTTCATGTTCCCCTGTATTTAGCAAGCTATCAGTTATTGATTATTTTAGTCATATTGGCATTGTCAAAATTTTGTCAGTGCTGCCCTCATGCAGTTGTCTAATCAGATTTCACCATCTTGCTAATATAGTTGAGATGTCATGTTCTGCTTTTCTGATCTAAGACTCATCTAGACCTGAATGTCTGCGGGGAAAATACAGACTATCTGCTTGCAATTTTTCCTCCAAACATATTTCCAACACACATACTATAATTTCAGTTTCTAGGGAAGTAACAACTCAGAACCAACAAATTATTTCAGACTCTTCTTTCATCTTTATAAAACAAGAGCCACAAGAATGTTCTGAGGCCATTGAGGGGAGTTTATTTTTTCGACTAACTTGTGTTTCCCAGGGAGTGATCAATTAGGTTCTGGATCTAATTTGCAGATGGGTCAAAAACATATGCTTGGGGAGCCAAACAGTAAATGCGATGTGGATCTGAGCAGGATGATGTAATCGTGAAGTTCAAGATAACTATGTGCAGTGAATCTGAACGTTTAGTGCCGGCTCAAACAACAAAACAATTCTTTTATCTTTTCCCTTTGCAACTGTGTTTCACGCACACATGAAGGTATACATTTGGTCCTCTGAGAGTATTGTTTACTGGTCCAAGTTCAAACCAGACAATGGGTTTGGACACATTAATCCTTTAATCCTTTTCATCTTTTAGGCTCTTTTTAGTTTCTTCTTTGTTATTACTCCACCCATTATCTAGTACCGTGGAGATGACCTATAGCCATGTGTTTAATCTTTAAAATCTATCATCATATGGTGGAAATTACAAAAAAACAAAACAAGAGAAACAGTGGGCGGTTTCTTAGCTCTAAAGAAGTGATGCCACTCTGCCTACTGTTTGGTTTGTCAAGAGGTGACCTCATACCCACGTACGTCCTGGGATTATCAGTGCAATTTGAAAGTGAGCCATCATGACATGTCTGACATTTTGCAGGACTTATGAAAACTGACAGCTTACATCACTTTGGGGAATTTTAGCTGATAAATGACCAAGTGTGAGACTGAACAGAATCTTGAGAAAAACCATGGAGAACTTTGCAAGCTGATCCATTAACCCCATTTACTATGAAACTAACCCCTCACCTTGTATAACGTGTTGTTAGAGACACGACAAAAGATGTTATTGTTAGGATTCTGGCCCAGCTATCTGCTTGCTCTCTCGAGCTTGCTTCACACTGACTACATTTCCTGTCTGCTCCATCAACTATCACAAAATGTCCACATTGTCCAGTATGGATGTCCACGCAATACACACTGGATGCGTGCAGGATGTTTTCTGTATCCAGACAGCTTCTCCTATTTTTTTTTTAAATGTTCCGGATCTGCTTGTCTGACTTCGTATCTGGCTCATCTGGTTTTTATAAATTTATGCCATTTATTCCATCAGCCATCAAAAATAGATCCATATTTCTGACAGTCAACAGATGAGATCTATCCATCGTACCGCAGCACCATGGAGCCAGTGGAAATTATCACATTGATTAGAATGGCTTCTATTTGTGATGAAGAGAGAAACGCACAGCTGAGAGAGTCTGTACTCTGCAATCAAGATCATCTGATGCACCTGTGAGCCTCCGCCTGGGGCAGCTCAACCAAGTCGGTTTCCTTTAACAACCGCCTTTATATGCGGTCTACACGGACAGCTGCCGTCATGTAGGAATAAAGGGAATTTAACTGGCAAATATGCAAAACTATTTACCAAACAAAAAAACTGTCAAACTGATATAATAGTACACAACAGATTAAAGAAAGATTGCAGAAACAGAAAGAAGAAAGAACTGGCAGGTGGCTTTATAACATTCAAAGAAATGTTGGCATCATTAGGAAAACGGGACGTAACAGAAAAGATGAAACAATCGTAAAGATTACGGTTTGGTCATACAAGGTTAAACGATATATTATTTAAATTAGGGAAACATGTTTTCAAGAACAGTGGAATATGTTTTATTGTTTTGCACTACAGTACAGAGAACTGAGCTGGTGTGTAATTTACAAGACAATAAGCTACAACTGGACATACAAGACCTTTTGTTCAAGACCTTTTGGACAAAGACTATTTTGGAATCCTATTGTTTTAGATACCTTAAAGAGACAAATTTACTAAGAAAAACATAATTTTATTTTTGCTTTGTTTTAATATGTATTATTATGTAGCAATTTAGTATTCCGATGCACACTCCACTCCACTTGATGGCAGTAATGTACCAAGAAATACAACAGCTGGTGCCAGATTATTGAAAGCCTTGCATTGGTAGATTTCTAACACTCCTTTCCTGCCTGATTGCAACCATTTTTACGTTTCTTGAATTTCTCCATCTTGCCTTGCCCTCGTCGGATATCTCATTGGCTTCAGAGTTCTGGACCGTGACCGAAGTACCTGCCTAACGATCAATGCCTCTTGTCTAACTCATGGATTTGTCTGCACTTCTTTGTCTCTCTGTATATGACCCAAGCCTGCTTCACAGATTTTTCTCAAGCTTTAGCAGTCCTGTTTGCTACGAACAATAAAGCTGCAAGCTCCCTCCCAGACGCTGCCTGTTGTGTCATCATAAATCCCCTGGCAGAGGATAGACATATCCCTCCGGAGCCTAACGGACCACTCTCCAGAACCAAAGCCCCCATCTGGCTTCTGAAAAGGTTAGTGACCTATTTTCTTAGTTCTATGCTACTCATTGAAGCCTCAGTAGCCGCTAACCGGTTTCTTTCCCTTTCTGTGGTTCCTGACTGTGCCTCCAGCTGGTTCCTGTTTCTCACCAGCAAAATGTTTGAAAGAAATCTTGTAAAACGCCTGCTGTGCTCAGCTGAAATTTTGGGTCCTCTGTCTGATGCATTACAGTTATTCAGTGCTTCCAATTACCGTTCCCCTTAAGATTCATGGTCTGTAACTCAGATCTTGTCTTGTGTAATCAGGAGAAAGTAATGTAAGCAACAGATTGCGGCACTGACATGTGATGGACCTCATGCGGACGCTCTCCTGTTAAGGGGTGCATTTTAATTATTAGACTTCCGCTTTTCGGCATTCAAACACCTTATATCAAATGTATCTAATCTTGGGTAATTTGAAACCAGAGCGTTTTCTAGACTTAATGTTCATCAATGAACAACTCTAGAATATGAAAGGAAAAAAAAATAAAAATAGTTCTGTTCAAGGATGATGTGAAGAAATGCACAATGAATTTAGTTTGTTGGCTAAGTGCGAAAGTAACATGAGGATGAACAAAATAATAGCTTCATACAGTGCATTCATGTTTCATGACTGCACAAGGTCTTTATAAAAATCAGTGTCCCTTTTGTTTCCGAACACGCATAGCTGTTCTTCCTTTGCTCTGGAGTTACACAGGCACCTTTCATGTTGGCTCAATGCAGTTCATGTGTTGGTACTTCTGTTGAAAGTGTCAGTCTCAGAGATACACTAACGGATGTCAAAGAGGCAAATAAGCTCTGACTCATTTTGGGAAGCCAGCTGGTTCCATCCACAATAAACTCTGGTAGCGGTTGCATGATGTTTAACCACACCATTATCACAAAGCTGCCCTAGCTTTAAACATTAAACGCATAATAACTCTTGCTTGAGCTTGTGTTCTGTAATTCAGACATTTTGCATAGTTTCAGGTTCTGTCATATCCACCATTCTCAGCTGGGTCTTACAAGTCCTTAACCTGACTTCCGCCAGATGCATATCGCTCCGCCTAGCTTCACTCACATACATCTGGGACACCTCCATAGGAATTGCCTTTACAGAAGGCTGGGCCTTATTAAAAATTCTTGCATATGATTGGATAAGCCACATGTCTGTCATCTTTATTGACGTGCTATTTCAACCACTCACACCGAAGCTAACCCGTGACGCTGATGATAGCGACGCAGAAAAAAAAAAAATAAATAATAATAATGTGTTTGCGGCTCTAGTGGCATGCGTTTTATTGACAGTGAGCTGACAGGAAGAGGGGGGAAGACAGGCGGCAAAGCGCCGCGGGTCAGAGTCGATTCCGGGCCGACCGCGTTGAGGACTAAAGGCCTCCTAACATGGTTCGCGCTAACCGCTCCGGGGCGCTTCCGCGTCCGCCGCGGACTTGCCCCGGAAAACAAAACTTGCCAAATCCGGTCGGGAGAAGGGCGAAAACATGGTTTCCACCAACAAAAGCCTTCAGAGCCGTTCTCTGATGTTCTTTTAATGAAACAATATTAGGTAGATTGGACAACACGGAAGAAATAGCAGCATCGATGTTAACGCTTGCTTCCTCGACGAGCCGCCATTGCTATCAAAACAGTCTCACGTCATGGTCCCGTCTCCACTACGTCACATCTATGAAACTCCAGCCCTGCGTCCTGATTGGCCAGACCATAAATTTGGTTGGAGAAATCATTGTCTACCGGCGGTGTCCCAGATGTATGTGAGTGAAGCTAGGCGGAGCGATATGCATCTGGCGGAAGTCAGGTTAACAAGTCCTGCCCATATGACTAATTCTAAGAATTCAGAAACTGCTAGATGTCATGTAATTAATTTTGGATGAGCTAACTAAGCAGACTGACCTGTATACATTTTCATGAGACATCTTAATGCAAAATTATTGCTTGTTTAGTTTTTGTCCAATTTTGTGACAACTCTTTTAGAGTTCAATGGCCGCATGTTTTTTTTCCATCCGTTTTCCTTCAATTGGTGTAATGAGCCAAAGAAGGCAAAACACACACCTTTCCTGTGAAGAACACTTTGGACCAAATCTCTTTTGATAACGTTCACCAAGTTAGGATATATACAATGACTTAATAATGAGAAAAAGAAGCCAAAAGAAATGTCAACATTAGCTTAGAGACATAATATATCAGCACCCTGTGGAAGGACTTTAAAAGTGCTATGCTGGGATCCCTTTTTATCTGTAAGTCACCACAAGGGTCAAGAACTGTCTGTGGCAAAAAACCTTTGATTTGAAATAGAAAACCTGACAACTTTGGCTCTAACCACAGTTTCTCGCAACAATGCTATAGCCACACATGTAGGGGATATAAACTAAACTAAAATAGTGATAAACAATTGTAGTATAGCTGGGGTAAAAAATATTTTCTTCTTTATTTGGCTCAAACACAGAAAAAACATTTGTCACGGCTGACGCAAATATCAAGGCTAAAATTGCAGAAGGATTGTTCGGAGAAAGTTATTGATTGAACACAATCTGTAACCATCAATAAAGGTTTTGTACTGACCATGGACAAAAAACTCTTTAAAATAAAGCATCTTGTTTGCTGGTAAACCTTATGCTTACAACCAACAGCTACAGTCACATTGATAGTTTGACAGCTGTCTCCGTCTTTGAGACGATTTGTCCGTGCCGTGGCTTTAACTCAGCTTTGGGACATTCTTTCCTTTAAATCCAGGATTCCTATTATTGCACGATCCTGGGGCAAAAAAGCGTCTTCATTGGAGAGACTGTTTTTGGTGAGTAAGTGAAAGTCCATCTTATTTTCCATATTAAAGATCAAACTAATTTCTTCCATGGAAGATATTCATGGAAAAAGGAGTTGTGTAATTCTTCTGCATTGCCATTGAGTGGTCACACATCCATTCATTTTTTTGTTATAAATAAATACATAAAAATCTCTTCTGTAATTACCATGAAAGATTTTCATATGGTTCATTGCTAATGTTACATCTTCACCAACGTAAGATAGTGCTTTCCTTTTAATAGATGTAATTCAAAGCCTTTAAATTTTATTTTTTTTATTGCTTTCTAAATTAAAAAATAATTTTAAAATTTAAAGGAATGCTATTTGTGATTTTTTTCATGTTTCATACTTTAAAAATGTTTCTGTTTTCTAGCTCTAACATTTAATTTCTTGCTTTTTTTACTTTGTATTATTTCAGTCTTGAGTGCTCAAAGCCATCCAACTTGCATAAATAAATGGTCATTCATCAAGATGCTGCTTGAAATTAAAACATTTTGCTACAGTATCTATCTTCTTTGACAGGTCTAACATTTCGGCTCAAAAAGATCCGGGTGGATTATAAAAAAAAGGAGCCTCTAAGTAACCCGAGGAAGAACTTTGTTTTTCTTATAAAAATATCTCCGCAACATGGGTGATGAAACCATTAAACAGTTTTAGGAGAGGTTACTTTTGCTGACACTGACGGCCCCAGAGATAAGTGAGACGGGAGCACACTGGGGACAGATTATAAGAAACCCAACCCACCTTGTCAAAGCCTTGCTGTCCAACTGCCTGTCTGTAAACTGGGGGAATGAATTCCTTGAAATTCCTCTTTGGCCAGCAATATATCTTCCCTCCTCTCTCTTTCTTCATGGTCTCTTTCCCCTCTGTCAATCAGGATCAGAGCCAAGTCTTTCCACAATGGCTGCCACCAGCGCTGCTCACTGTTAAGGCTAGCATTTCCAAGCCCATTCTCCCACTGACTAATTAGTGTTATGGTTAGTTAGCATTTTTGGCAGGCTGGAGGTTCCCTGTGACATTATGTCTAAAGCACTTGTCAAAACATTGGTTGAAGGAGCCGTACTGGCCTGCTGGCTGGGGATGTTGGGGCAGCATCATGGGACATGGTGGAGAGGATAGCACGAGCCAAAGAAATTGTGGGTGGGCAAAAGAAAGGAAGAGATCCTGGCGTCTCAGGCAGGGCCCTGACAACTCCAGTCTCCAGGCTCTCTGCCCGTAAGCAGCAGCAGGAAGCAGAAAGACAGGCATTAGCTGAGCTTGGCGGCAGTGAGCTGAAGTCTGCAAGCCTTTACTTGCTTCCTAGACTCAATCCTTTCCCCCTATTTACAAATGATATTTTTGATAGAACGTAGGGTGCAAGCTCTGAGAAAGAACAACCACATGAGGAGAGAAAGCGAGAAACCTTCTTCTGTTTTCTATCCGTCCTTATGTCCTTTGTCTCTTTAGATATTTTCTGATAGGTTTTACATTGTCCAAAAAGCTATCTTTAATTTTTAAGAGCTAAACTTGTATGGCTTGTTACAGAGTTAGAGAATACTGTGGGATCTGGAAGAGGTCGTGGCAGTGGAAAAGTTTTGAGTTACTTCAGTGAGACGGTTAAAAGTTCTAATGGACAATAAAAGCAGCATTACACTAAATTACTGAATGAGTGGTTATTAATTTTTTGTAAAAGTTGCAGTATTATTCAGGCCTTCCCATTAAGCCTCCACTTTAATTAACATGATGTTCATTTTGTTTTACAGTCGTAAAAGTTAAGATCCACAACAGTCTACAAATCCCTGCTGCTTAAGTAAGGTGACGTTTTGAAAACCTAGTGTTGGTATGCAGAGCCATCAGAAGTGATACTAGAAAAAAAAACTCACTTATTTTCTGCGTAGAAGCTTGAACTACATTCCCTTGCAGAAGTACAGCATTTATATTCGTTAACCTTTTACACATTCTTGTTACAACGGCAAGCATCAGTGTATTCTATTAAGACTTTATTAAATAAACCAACTTGTAGCAGTGCATGATTGTGAGGTGGAGGAAAAGTTATTCATGGTAACTATACCAAAGGTGTGGTGTGCATTGTTCCCCCCAGTCTTACTCTGATACGCTAAATAAAATCTAGTGCAACTAATTGCCTTCAGAAGTCACTTACTTGGTAAACAGTGTACACTTGTGTGTAATATTATCACAAAATGACTACAGATGATCTTTGAAAGCCCCAGATATTTTAGAGAACATTAGTGAATGTTATGTGCTTTGGGCACACAATTTTGTTTATTTGTTTTTTTTAGATTGTTTTGTATTGGACTTTAGTTGAGTGGTTTTGTTGAGAGATTTTAGTATTAAATAATTTTTATTTTGTTTGATAATTGGATTACATTAGTTGTGGTGCTATTGGTCTGCCTATAAATAGGCTGGGTCTCAACATATTGAGCCCCGCCCTTCCACTTGTCACCACCACCAAGGATGTGTCCTGATTGCGGTGCTCGGACGTCTTCTGGAGCTGTGTGACACAGCTGATGGTGACAGCTGACGACTCCAGCCGGCCATGTGGTATTTTTGTTAGCTTTTTGTTTGTTTGCTGTTTTGATGATTTTGGCCTGGTGGGACCGGTTGTTCTGTTTTCGGTTTTTACTTTGCAATAGTTTTTGTTTTGCTTTAGTCTGCTTATAGTAGAAGCTTCGACGGCCCTGTATAGGGTTGGCCCTCTACTATAGCATTTTGTTCTTTTGATCGGCTCACCAGGTCCAACATTCTGTTAATACTTTGGAGAGATATGTTTTTTTTCCCATTGTCACTCTCCTTTTTTTTTGGACACAGAGAAACTGAGGGTATTTAAACTCACTCTTTTTTTTCCCCTCTCCCTCCACAGAGAAGGAAAGAACCTGAAAAAGAAGTCCAAGAGAGGTTTTTGAAAATAAACTATTGTTGTTAACTCTCATTTCTGTCTACGTGTCCTTAAATATGTTGGTCCCTTTCGGGGACGTAACAGTGAACAAACTGCAGATGAAATCCAAGCAGAATACATTTAGGTTTTTTTGCGAAGATTCTCAGTCATCCAGGTGATGCTCAATCCAAAAAAAGGTTAAAAAAATATAATAACTTCTGGACTTCTGTTCTGAAGCTGAAGACGTTTTCTTTCCCATCCAATAAGCTTTCTCAATTCAAAATGGCTGGAGAATTGTGAAGTTCTAAGCTTTATAGATCTGCCGGTGAGGCCTCGTTAGAGCTTAGATCTGCATGTAGATTAATTTGGAACTGTTATGTTTTTAACCTTTTTTTTTTATACCGTTTGTCGCAAAATAAAAGTATGTAAAGAGGAACTCCTTCGACAGGTTGCCTGGCCATTAAATTATTTTTTGACGTTTTATTAGTAAAATGCATATTTATAGGGCTTCCAAAACACAACTTGAATGCCACAGAGGACCTTCTAGGTACCTCACCTTATCACCCCATTGTCATGTTCAAAAATAAATATATTCTGTTGATGGTTTTTGACACCACCAACAATGTCTCCTCTGGCAAAGAGTAAGGGTAGTAAGGGTAGGGCCTTCCATATTCTGGGTTCTACTGCTTCAAACAAGTGTTCACCTAACTTCCTAAAGCAAGTTTTTAGGACTTTTTAGGACCTAAAGCAAGTTTTTAGGACCACAATGTCTGACTGGCTGACCTCAGACTGGACTTGGGGTCACCATGGAGAGCTCTAAAAGTTGGCATCATGTCTTTAAAGTGAAATCGGAGAATCAGTGAAAGCCAGTGAAGGGAAGTCCCAGTTAAAAGCTTTGCAGGTGACTTACTCCTAAATTATTGTTAAAGTGTAGAGTTATTCACAAGCTGTAATGCCTTACTGTATATAGAAATGCATACCATTAACAAGACCTGTGGTATCTACCTTTTTGTACTTGCTTCATTGTTCTACAGACAACTATCATTATGTGGGCGATTTTAAACCTTCACATATGTCATTGTAGTTACAATTTAACGGCATATGTTCTGCCCAGATTTTGATCCCTCCTGCCTCACACTCAGCGCAAACTCCCACTTTCTTTTCCTAAATCCGGTATTTATTTAAAGAGAACGTCTACTCTCATTGATTTATGACTTTTAAAAGGGAAGGTTTATAGTATCCCTGCCAGTTATTTGCTCCCAAGGTTACTCTTCTTTGTGATGGAGTTTAACTTTATTTTACATACATGCATTTGCAAGATGATATTCTTTCAAAAGATATATAACCTGTAGATTTTTTTAACACAAGCAGATCAAAGTACAAAGTTCTGTTTTTCTTAGAAGTCTCTGGATATACTCAAGTTGCTAAACTAAGGGTTTGCCCAAAATTAAAAAAAAAGCCTTGTGAAAAAAATTTGTAAAGAAAGTAGGTTTCAAATCAACGTTTTCCATTTGTGACCCACAGTGAGTTTTTACACCCATTCCTTCAAGAATAAACAAGCTTGCTGCGAATTGCAGAAATATTTGTGCATCTTGATCTTTTACCCATTTTACACAAGCACATAATTTTATTCTTTGTGCATATAAAACAATTATTCATAAAAATCCTAAAATATTATGCAAGCATACTTATTGGTCCCCCAGACTAATAAGTATGGTCTGGGGGACCATACTTTTGTAGCACATTCCATTGATTAGACTCACCTGATTGTAATTCCAGTAATCAATCTTCTAGTTTCTCCTCGGTTTTTTATCAGATTGTCTCCTCTTCTCAGCCATACGCTGTAAACCTGTTCAGTTTACTTGGAAATTTGAGGAAATCAGATGCTGTTAAAAAACACATTTAACTGGATTGAAGTTTAAATAAAGTTAACTTGTTACAATATGACTCTTTTCAAGATGCTAGGACAGAATGTAAAAAGCGGACATGTCTGGCAAAAAGAGGACATTTGCTCACCCGAAATGTGACAGATTCTCTTTGTATTCTACTATTCTTTTCAAAAGCCAGACGTCTCCTCTACTGCTAGGTCTGGTCCTGATGTCTTCACATCTCACTTGGCTTTTTCTCCATATTTTCATTGAATTGCCAAGCAGTTGGAGCTATGCTTCAGGCAGTTTGCAACCTTGCAACAACAGTTGGTGAGCAGTGTAAAAAATGCATTTGTGCGTTTCTGCTAACAACACATATTAATCAACAAAAAAAGCTTAATCAGTTAATGCCAGTACACAACGTTCGACTTTTGGCCGTCGCAGACAAAAGTCGGGGACTGTGGAAAAATCAGAGAAATCTTTGGTCGGTCATTTTGTGTCCGAAGATAACCTGTGATCAATATCTTACAGTGTCAGATATTTAGTCAGAATACCTCACAGTGTAACAGCTGCTACGACCTGCGTCTAATCAGACCGTTATAATATGAGAAGCTCCACAGGTTATGAATGGTGCTGCACCACAAATAAATAAAAAAATTAATACACAATAATATTTTGGATCGTTGAATCAATTCTTGTCAGGGATAACCTATCCTGTTTTCTCCAATTAGAAATGTTTTTTTTTGTAAATGTAGCAAACACATCGCCAGTCAGAGCATCGAGTGAAGAGGTGCATCTTCACTTGTGTGCCTGTCAGATTGCATGCCAGGCACGGACCCTGATGGATCAGTATATATTATTATAATTTTACGATTTACCTACACAAAGCTTTGAAAATTGTATAATTTAGGTGTGTGAGGTGGTAGCCTAGTGGGTTTTCTAGCAGATATGGAGAGTAATCATTTAATGTGAATGGTCTCCAGGGAGATCTTTTGCTGTTGGACATTCTGTCTACATAATATGTCATTCTGGGGTATATTGGGAGTGGTGCACAATGCCCAGCCTATAGCACTAGAAGTGATAAATGTTACCAAATAACAGATAGAACAGATAATCATAATAAAATTGATTTGGGGAATAACAAACAGTTTATATTGTCTGGATTTTGGCAGTTCAAAAGTGACTTACTTAATACAAAACATTTGATCACATCAAACATTTGCACAGCATAATCAAATTCATTCCAAAGTTATGTAAGCACCGAGCAGTAAAATACTTTACTTGGAGACTTGACTGTTTTTGTTTGTACTCGTAGTCTTCTGCTTACCTGAGCCTGGGACTCTGGGGCAACAGACACAGCAGAGACACCCAGACACCTCCTCCAGCTCCTACGGAGGGAAGCCTGAGACATTCTCAGGCCAGCCGAAGGACAATTTCTCCAGCGTGTCCTTTGCCTCCTCCCAGTGGGACATGCCTGGAACACTTGCCTCCAAGGGATATTCGGAACAAATGCCCGAGCCACCTCAGCTGACCAAAGACCCTGAGATACTCAAACTCCTCCACTTGAGGAAAAAACTCCCTCCCAACCTGGATAGGGCAAATCACCTTTTTCCAGTTGAAAACTATGACTTCAGACTTGGAGGAGCTGATCTTCATCCCTGTGGCTTTGTGCTCCTCTGCAACCCCCCCCCCCCCCCCCCCCAGTGCAAGCAGTAGGTGCTGTTTTTGTTTGTTCTTTATTACAATTGTAGAAGTTGATGACTCGAAAATAAAAATTCTAAGTAATTTTGAGCAGAGCATCACAAGACTTTTATTATTTCCAGCTGCTCAAGTTGTGGAACAGCATCCAAGGATTGCCAGGCAAGTTCCTAGTGACAAGGAAAGCAAGGAAAACTCAGGGGCTTTTATTGCTCAGTTGATTTCTGTAACATCAGTTTAAAGAGGCAGCTCTTTCATAGCTACACACTAATCTGGATGTAGGATGTAGGCTGGCTTAGATGCCAAGAAAGCCCGGTAGCTGCTGTGAAACATGCAAGAGGTTTGGTGCTGTTCTGGGGCTGCTTTGACACATTGGCACTGGGGAGTCTTGGATTTGTGCAGGGTACGATGAATATTTAAAAACTGTAAACGTTTAATGGAGCAACATGTGCCAAGTGTCAGAAAGCTTGGTCTGAGAGGTAATAAGTAGAACTGAAATAGAGTCTGAAGAAGGCACCTTTAAAACCCAAGGCAGCTAGAGCAGTTTTCTTATGAGGAGGGGGCCAAAATACTTGGGGAAAGTTGCAGAGAACTCAATGGGAGTGACAGAAATCACTCCTATTTGATGTAGCTGCTTCAAAAGGTTGTGCAACAAAAATTAAATTAAAGGTTCCATCGCTATTGGTTTGGCAATTTTTATTTATTTATGTTTTACAATACAATCAGATATTGCCTTTAACCACAGAAATCCTCTCCAGTAGTTCTTTTTAGACTTTTTATTTTATTATCTTTTTTTTTATATTTTCTCATCTACTTTTCTTTAAACAGGTAGTCTCGTTGAAACTGGTGTCTCATTTACAGAAACACCTGTAATACACACACAAGACAACAGTTACATAAAATAGCAACACAATAATCATGAAACATTATCTTGGCAGTTAAAAAGAATAGTTGAAAACGAAATGTAAAAACAAGAACAGGCTTAAAACGCCATTTTTCCCCCCGATTTTGTTTAACATGTGCTTAAAATGCCCCAGACTGATCAAACTGGAGAATTTCAGTTTCCAGGAAGATGGCACGAAATAGGAGAAAATGTTTTTCCCAAATTCTGGAAAAACTGAAGGGACACTGAAAGAAAATCTTGGTCTTTTTATAACATTTATTCTTTCTTGTCTGCCGTGCTTATTTACTCTGAACTCACTTTTGATCCGAGAGGTTTTGCGAGATTTCCCCTCTGACATCTAATTTTTCCTTTGTGTTCGTGTGTGGTGTGTTTGCTGTTTGACTGGACACCACGCACTGTACGAACAAACCTGTTATAGCTGTGATTTGTTCTATACGTCTTGCCATAATTTGATGTTTTTTGTTATTTGGGTTTACTATATAGGTTCACATCTCCATGTTTATACTTATCAGATATTTTCATGTTAATGCATTTCTTTACTTTTAGCTTTGTAGTTGATTCTTGCATGCATTCACCTGTTGTCTTGTCATCACACTCATGCTTTCCACTTGATTCCCCTGCTATTTAAACAACATAAAAGAAGCAATAAAATTGTATATAATTTTGTTAAAAGGTTTTTGGTTAAATTTCTATTTAACCAGAAATAATTAATTACAATCTTTTTTTACAAGGATGACCTGACCAAAAGGCCAACATCGGCCATATTAATTGCAAGTATAAAAGATAGATTACAAACAACAAAACGGTCTATAGTGTGTCATTCCTGACATTTTAACCATTAAACAATAAATTCAATAGCTGTCCTGTCAGTAAATTATTCCACTTACAGTGTAACTCACCCCAAAAATCAACATTTTAGCAGATAAACTGTATAAACAAGGCCTTGAGGGTACTACATTAATGTTACTGTGTAATCTTTTGCAATTTTATGTGAACCTGTTTAGTTCCGCAATATTTGTCTTAAAACTGTTTTGGGCTGCCCTCTTAGGGTTGAACGGTGGCTATTGCAGTTTAATTCAAAGTTTGGACCTGATCATTCAGCCAAGACACAAGGAGCAGTTTAAGAGTTTTATTAAAGCAAACGATGGAGATGGGCTGGAAACCAGCAGGCTCGTAATACGGAACCAGTATAAAGGAAAGGAACAGGTTAGTGTCTGCAGGACACAGTGGACTCTGAGAGATAGCCACTAACCTTTTTTGAATCTGGGGGTGGCACTGAATCCAAGTTGTGGGTCTGAGCAGCTTACTGGGTGATCTGTGCAGGAGAAGCAATGAGCCAGTGACGGTTAGCAGCTTGAGGGTTATCCAGGAAACAGTCCAGGGTCATACACAGATGAGCAGAGGCAGGCGGAGGTACCAGAGAGGGAATCTGAGGGTCTTGATCCACAAACATGCACACACAGGCAGATGTAACAAGGGACTAGGCAGAGAGGCTTGGTCAGAATAATTGCAAGGTTCAATGTCCAGAATTAAGGGGCCATACAAGAGAGATCGACAGGGGTGCGGCAGACAGGCAGGAATCCACAGAGCAATGGAAGGTCTACTAACAGGGATGGCTGTAGATATTCTGGTGCTTACACACTGGGAGAGCCAGGGATATATAGAGCTCCCCCCAGGTGCAGCAGTTCTCAATAATTAAAGCTGCAGCAGGTGTAAACACTGAGAACTAATTGCTTGTTCAGCACAGGGAGTGACGTCATGCACAGAGCAGCAGAGCAACTAAAACAAACAGCCTATGACTGTAACATTACAGATACATGCTTTCATCCCCTCAACCTTGCATTTGGAGGGTGAAAAAGCCTCCAACACAAAAAACAGTTCTGTGGCAAAACCACCAGATGTTGCCCTGGTCCTTTCATGTTTCAACAGGTCACTTTCCCTCTCCCTGACTGCTGCAGCAAAGAGCACAACTTAAAACTCCCACCGCTCATCGGTGTCTCTTGGAACCACCCACCTTGGTGGCATCTTTCAAATTTTTCTGGGGGTGGGGCCTTACACTTTAAACTGTGGATCTGTAATGGCTGATGCTGATGAACGTGATATTCAGCCAAACACAGAGTTACGATTCAAAAGGTTTAGAGAAGATCATGAGTAATGGCAGGTGTGGCAGGCAAGCAGAACCAGACTAGACAGATGAGTAATGGCTGAAGGTGCAGGGAGGCAGGGATGAGCAGGAGACCATAACTGCATCTTCTGGTAGTGACAGACCAGAACAGGCGATGTGAACCGGGGAACCACCAGAACGGGCAGAGCGAGCAGCTGGAATTCACGGGGAAACAGACAGACTTGTGCAGCACACAGACACAGGCAACTTTCATCAGAAGAGTCCAGCTGACTGAGCACATGGGAACTGGTAGAGGCAGGGCACATCACACTAGACAAAACAAGATGAGATGAGACGTTCTGGCCATGAGTGGATGACTGAGGCAGGTATATGTAGGTAGGTAAACACCTGACCAGAGTTGACAGTAATTACTGGCAACAGGTGGAAGTTGATCTGGGCTAAGTGACTGGTGACTGAGCTGATTGGATAGTGGCTGCTGGCTGAGAGGTGACAGGCTGATAGGATGGCGGCTGATTCAAGTCCAGAAGAGTCCGAAATAACTAACAAAAACCTAAATCATGACAGGATCATTGCAGCTCCTCCAGAGTAACCATGCAACTTTTTGCTCTTCTTGCCCCACCTGTCAGTCTTCATGATGCTGTTCATTTACTAATCTTATTAACTTTTGATATGAATGTTGAATTAAAAGCAAGCTCTCCTTATTTAAGTGACTTCTAAATGTCATTTCTTGCACTACATTTTAATGGTATTGGGTAAATGGGGCAGAACACAAATGAACAGCACTATTTGCTATTATCTTATTTATTTAAAAAAAGAAAAGCATGTAGAATTTTTCTTCCACTTCACAGTTATGCAATTTATTGTGCTGGTCTATTAATAAAACGACAATAAAACACATTTAAATTAGTTTTATTAGAAAATGTGAAATTGTTAGTGCATGTTTTTGGGGTTCTGTATATGAAAATGTAATCTTTCTATGCAAAATACATATAGGTCTATACAAACTATATATAAATATTGAGTGAGATAATGAGAATGTCTGGCAATGCCTTTAGAATAAATCTTTGCCAATGGATTCTTAGAAAGATCATTGGTTGTGCAATGAATGTCAGAGAGCTCTGTGGGGCTGTGAAGCCCATCAATAATACACGGGAGAGAAAGTGATGACTGGAAATGGCAGCTAGGAACACCTACCCTTGGGTTTCGGAGGCCGGTCAGGCCCTGCAGGGAGAGTGATAGGCCGGTGCCCTCAGGGCAGGAGGCCACAGACACTCACAGTGCCTTGCAGGCTTGGTAGAAGCCCTGCTGTTTGGATAAACGTTGCCAAACTGTGTGGGTATGTTCCACCAATCCAATTTTCCAATCCAAAGAAATTTATAAAGTACTTAAAAACAAACACAGAGGCTAAAGTGCTGTACAGGTAAAAGCATGATCTAAATAACACATGTAGAACCAATACAATTCAAAATGAATTAATAAACAAAATACATTGACATAAAACTGACAAAACAACATGAGATCAACATTAAAAACTAATACCTCACTAAGTATTAAAAGGCCAAGTGGAAAGATGTGATTTTGAAAAATATTTAAAAATGCCCAGGGTGGATGCCAGCCTTATGTTACAACACCAGATCATTTCAGAGCTTAGCACTGGCAACAGGGAAGGCCGAGGCTCCTCCAAGCTAATGTATGTTTTAAAAAAGCAAGTGTGTCATTCTCTGTGTTTGTTTCAGTTCAAAACCATTCGCTAAAAAAGTGGTGTTCTTAAATCTAATCATTAAGACCTCTGATTATTGTCTCTATGGTTCAATGCATAGCCAAGCTGAGATGTATATAACTGCACTTAAACACACAGTGAGGGCACTGGCAGATTAATTCATGAATATAAATGGATAAATCGTTCTTAAAAACTTTATATTTTTTCTGCATGTTTTTTGTGCATAGTAAGTTTATCCAGTTTTACCCAATGTGCCTCTGCAAAGAATGTGGGATGTCAAAGCATATATGCTTTAATAGAGAATCTGAAAATACTCTGGATAGTCTCAAGTAGTTAGTTGTAATTTACACAAACCACCAACCGCTTGATCGTGCCAAAAATACTCGAGAAGGGTAATAAATCATATAGAAATATTAGCTTTGATTTTTTCCCATTGCTAATAAGACATCTCCACAAACAGAAACCTAATCAACCCTCAATGTTTCCAAAAGGAAAACCCAAACGCTTCCCTAGCCAGCACTTTGCTGGGTTATCTTACCGAGGTTCCTGCTCAGTTTGATTGCTGCTTGATGTAATTATGACCAACATTAACCAGGATCAGGCTGTCCAACCTCAACGTGCTTTGGAACATTGCTCTTCCTCAGGAGCTTGCCTGGGAACTGACCCCACTACCAGTTTTTCTTGTCTCCACTTCCACAAACTTTGCAAATTACTGGAATATTCCTGTGACCCTGCAGTGAGGGGCCATGTTGGTTTGAGCCGAAAAGCTTTACAGTTTAATCTCTGCCTTTGACACAGCTTCTGGGTTAAGAGGCAGTGGAATTCAATTTGAATCTGAAAGTAGTCGCACTGGATTGCCCGTGGATAACATTATCGTTGGTTTGAAACTGTTTTTGGTCCCTAATTTTTATTCCCTCCTCGCAAGAGGCAGAATGACATTTACAGGGCATGTGACTATGAAAATCCTCTCCTGTCCAACAGCCTCTCTATCAGATAGTGGAGATACAACCTCCCCAGGGCAGAATGGCTGGCTTCGATATCTTGAATTAAACATATAGAGCTGCAAGGTGATTTTACACGTAACCCAGTGAAAGATAGACATTTATTCCTACTGTTTTGGTTCTTAATTTTGTCGCCTTATTTTCTGAGCTATGTTCCGAAAAAGAAAACGGTTAAGAGGAATAAGCAAATGGTTCAAGCTTTTGTGCTTGTTCAAAATCGTCATGTTAATGATGATTTTAATTTGTACATGCAGAAATGTGGTTATAGGTAAGCTAGATCTAAAGGATAACTACCTCATTACTTTAAAATCTTCAGTACCTTACCAAAGTGTTAAAGTCTCCAGAACTTTGTCATAATTTCACATGTTAAAAGCACAAAATGTAATTTATTTTGATCAGATTTAATACGAAAAAAAAAACAAAGAAAAGAGTAGTCTATAATTGCGAAGTGGGAGAAAAAAGGGCGACAAAGCACACGTGAAATTGTTTTTACAAAATCAGACCAAAGTTGAATTTTCTTTCCTGCATTTAAAGTACTGGAGCTGCACATCACACTGAACGCACCATCTCCATTGTGAAATATGGCAATGGCAGGATAACAGGAATTATTTTCTTCAACAGAAATAGGTACAAATGAAGCTAAATACATGACAGTCTTGTAAAGAATGTGAAAACTATGCATCAACCTTAGCAACAACAACACATGGATCTAAATAAATGTTTGATCCAACACACAGGTCCCCAACCTGGTGTCTTCTTCCTTTCTACAGTTTCTCAAAGGCTTTGATTTCAGTGAGGTTGTGAGTTTGTCATCATTTACCTTTTTAAAATGAGTTAATAGCATATATATGGAATAGTCAGAAAGTGTGCAAGACTGAAGAACATCCAATGTTGTTAGCAGACGTGAATTAGAATTTTTAGTTTGAGTTTTGATTCCAAAACAGTGCAATCAGCTGACATAATGTGTGTGATAGGATTTTTTTTCAATTCAGTTTTATTTATATAGCACCAATTCACAGCACATGTCACCTTAAGGTACTTTACAAAGTCAAATTCAATCAAATCATACAGATTGGTCAAAAGGTTTCCTATCTAAGGAACCCCAATAGGTTGAATCGATTCTTGACAAGCAGCATTCACTCCTCCTGAAAAAGCGTAGAGCCACAGTGGACAGTCGTCTGCACTGTTGATGGCTTTGCAGCAATCCCTCATACTGAGCATGCATGAAGCGACAGTGGAGAGGAAAACTCCTCTTTAACCGTGAGGAAAACCTCCAGCAGAACCAGGCTCAGTGTCAATGGTCATCTGCCTTGATCGACTGGGGGTTAGAGGAGACAGAGCAAAGACACAAAAAGCACAGAAGCACACATTGATCCAGGAATCCTTTCTACGTTATATGGCAATAGCGGTTGATCTGTCTCCCCTGGATGGTGTCACAGCTAACAAACACCAAACCAGGTGTACCTACTCTGAAGATTTTTTTTACAGAGAACAAAAGGTTAAAAGTTGAAATAACAATAAACAATGCATACAGTAGAAGAGCTCAGCAGAGTGAAGTCAAGGCAGTGGCTGTCTGCCTTTCCCTGCTACCGGCCCGTCTTTCTGTGTAAATCAACAGGGGTTAGCAGGAAGGTGCTTTCGCAGAGGTGGCCGGTGAAAGGAGCTCAAACACGGTCAAGTCTCACCCGCCCTCCATTGGCAGAGCAGCCCGCAGCCTGGTAGTAAACATGCAATCAAAGCCGCAAAAATAATATCACTGCAGCTAAAAATCTTTTAAGCTACTAACATGTTCTCCTCCCTCCCATCATGGCAGAGGTAAACTATCTATGTTAAAGCTTTAAATATTAACTGTCAGCGGTTTGCTTTGGCAGCTCTGGGCGTTCTACAGAAGCTTGATCTCGGTAAATAGGATTTAAATATTATGGAATGGTATGGAGCAGGGACCAAATCCAGGGAGGTAGGAAAGTGAAAACAAACATTAAAACAAGCTTTAAAAAAATCAATAATTTACAAAAACTAAAACCAGGGGGGATCCAAAATAATAATCAGCAGAGGTAAACACTGATAGAAATAAATCTTGGGAATACACAGAAACTCAGATACAACAGATTGTGAACCAAGAGCTAAAAACAAAACAGTTGGACACTAGGAGCTAAGATCTATAAATATCACTGCAACTCAAAGCAGAATAGAAATCCATATGAAATAATAAAGCACTGAACAAAACCACAAGGAAATTTTAAGCAAAGGAATGAACTGAATATGATAAAGAAACTCTAAAAAATCCTAAAAGATCGTACAAAACAAGACCAAAATCACAAAAATGATAACATCAAAACTGGCATACCTCACAGACCCTTATGGACTTCCTATTAATGAGACCAACAAGTTGCTCTGAGGTCTGGAAATCAATGTTAACTTGTATGAAAAAAATAAATCATTGATTTTGGACGCATACATTTTCATCCTCAAGGACGTGAAAACCTGGGCTGGCTATAGGAGCTTGTTTACCTTAAAGCTGTCAGAATTTTAGAAGTAAACTACGCGTTTTGAATCATCTAGGACAGAGTGTTGGACACAGAATGACAAAAGAGGAAGTTTCAGTTTTGTTTCCCGTTCAGCTCCAGAAAACTGTCAGACACAGCCTTTAGCTCCCCTCTACTAATAAAAACGCACACCTAACAAAATTTGTCCTATGCGTCACACCTGACATCTCATCTGTGGCCACAGGAGAGAGCTACAAGCCCAATTTAGCTATAAGGTGTTTCGCAAATAAAAACTGCAATGTCATTTATCACTAAATTTGAAATGCCAACGTGTGCTGTTATATCAAAGCGTCTCAGTTCCATGCTTATTTTGTTGGCTTAAAGTGATGCAAAGCCGTCATGACCTCAAGATATTTTAAACTAAAGAGCATTTCTTCAGCACCGATCCACATGGCAATGAATTTGCAAAGATTTTCACACTTCTTTGATTGCTGCTAAATTAAATGCTTTAATAAGAAGGATACATTTTCCTAGAAAACATGGACTTCAAACAGCATATTCAATGGTGAGCCGGTAGAGAGCTTTAAATATATCCCGTTTGTTTGTGAAACTGGCCACATAACAAGCTGATATGGAATCAAAGAGAAGTCCCATTGCTGGTGAGGATGAAAGTTAAGGGAATGTGGGGACATTGAGGTTCGGGGAATTTTTGACACTATGTTAGATGGTTTTCTACATGTGGCTTTTGTATATCTTCGTAGACTGAAACCTCAAAAACAAAGGCCAAAAAAGAGCCTTCAGATTTTTCAGCTGGCTCAGCATCAGCTCAGACAAAACAAATGGATGGTTGCATGACAAACAGACATACAGAATGTTTTATTTTATTTACTTTTTCTCTTCCCATTCCTGGTACAAGGCAAACTTTCTATACATCTTAACATTTAGAAGTTTAACAATGACTGTCCTTATTCTTAATCTCCACATGCACCCTTGTCACTTGTAGATGTTTATTTTACTGTGGATATCAAAACAATTTAAGCGTAGTATATTTTAACAGAACATTAACCAAGGCAACGCTCTTTCTTCCTTCTTATATGTCTCCTTATTTCTCCCGCTAACTGAACCACATTAACTTTATTTTTAAATACAGCACAAGTCACACACCTCCATGTAGACATGAGCTGAGTGTATGTATGCAAACCTGGGATGTAGTCTGACTAATCACATTGGGACATTAGAGGGTCACAGAGAAGCCTTGTTTTCACATATAGTGGGCTGAACTCAAATAAACCAGTACTTACCCGTGCACTGCCCTGGTAATCTGTGTTATTATTCTGTCAGAGCTAATAAGAAGAATATTGATTCAGCTGTGGATGAAGTTATAAAAGTGGCTGCATGCACCCCTCCTTTCTGTATGTTGAAAGTTGATCTGTACAGTTTGGTTCAGTTGCCTAATGTTAATTTCTTCGGCATGGAAGTAAGAACATAGACGAAAAGAGTAAAAAGGAGGAAAAAAACTGATGTTCGAAGGCTTTTCTCAAAATGAGTCACATGCTTTGGTGTTGAGTCAATGTCTCCCCAGGATGAACTGATGAGTGACTGCCTCAGGCAGCAGAAGGCAAAGGATTACAAGGAGGAAGCATCATGGAACATCGAGCCCTTTCATGGGATGTATAATTAGGAGATTGGGGAAACAACTCTGAAAAAAAACTCCCAGTGGCTACAAACAGTATGTCTGTAAAACAGCATACTGAAGAGCACAGGGAGCGGTTTAACCACTTGGTGACATAGTCTACTATCAATATGGCTGAAGTCATCATAAGGTGGGATATAGCAACTGCGGTTTCCAGTTGCAAAAGAGTTGCATACAGTTGAATTACTCATTAGTTCCTTGAAGGCTTGTAGGTATCTGGCACCTATCTCCAGGACTGTCTCCTGTAACCAATGGGTATGAGGCCAGGTAATCTGTGAACAGGTCACCTGTAATGTATAGTTTTTGATAGGGAGGAAGCCATGATAACTGGGGGGAGCAGGAGAACAGGCAAACTCAACCAAGATAGGCTCCAGCTTGGATTCTTGCTCTAAGGGGTCTAAAATGGCAGGACTTTGTTGTTTCCTGCTCATTTAAATCTAATATTAAACAGGTTTCTAGGATTTCCTTCTGCTGGGATTTTTAGCACATTTTCAGGAAAGCTCACTGACCCTAAGCAGTTTTCCTTTCTCGGGCTGAAAATATGCTTCCTGTCATCTCTCAGAATATAGTGTGACCATGTTTCACTGGTTCAGTTTCAGTTGGGAAGCAAACTGCGATTCGTAACTACCTTACAGTTGAGGGGGATGATGGCTTCTATTATTGCAGTTGTACCATTCGGGTTATTAAAGATACGTTCGGTTCGGTGCCGGACTCCACAGGAGGCTAACCAAACTGCCGCCTGCATGTCAGCCCTTTACCCATGGAGCGAGCCTGGTCTGTTGTGCCAAGCGTCTCCAATAGGCAGGGTGACCTTTCACAAAGTGGTGTCCACAGATGCCTCACTAAATGGGTGTTGGGGGGGGGGGGGCATATTCAACGGAGCAGTGGTGAGAGGGATTTGTATATTAATCCAGTTAAAGCTACAAATCAACTTCCCAGAGTAAGTTAGTGGTTTGGCTAGCTCTGAGACATTTCTGCAGGGATCTGATGGATCAGCATGTTCTGATCGGGATGGGCAACACCACTGTCGTGTCTTAGAAAAAGAGACAGGGGGCACTCCCTCACTTCCCTTGCTAAAGCTGCCACCAGATTTTTGTAGTAATGCAGCATTAATTTTCTGTCTACCAGAGCAACGCATATCCCTGGGCGCTTGAATTTTGGTTGCCAATTTGCTGTCCGAAGGCGGCTTGTTGTGAGGAAGTGGAGGTTGCACCCATCATTGGCCTCGGCTGTGGAATCAGCTGCCTGAATCTCTCAGGATGGCAGACTCCCTTACAAGTTTCAAAAGCAGCCTGAAGACTCATTTGTCTGCCCTCAACAAATAAGACTTCCCCTATGATTTCCTTATTCTTAACTGCAATTGTTGGCCATATTTTAATACTATTATTTTAGATTTGTTATGTTTTTAATCTTGATTATTTTAGGATTTGCTATTCTAGATTCTTTTAAACCTCATTTATTTTAGAACTGCGAAGCACCCATAGAAGTCGCAAAATTTAAAAGTGTGCTATACAAATACATTATATATGTATAATACAATATTATTATTATTATTATTATTATTATTATCATTAGTGGTTGATCTGATTTGTTACTGGACAGTGTGACTCTGGAAGTGGAAAGGGAGGTTAAGTATTTTTTGTCGATCCCTTTTATCCCTTTTTTTTCTGTTGTTGAGTGCTTCAGATCGTTGTTTTATTCAATCTGTGTTTTTTTTTTACAAGTGCCAAATTAACTCCCTGTTTCCTCCTAGGTTTCATTGTCTTTTTTGGAACTTACTTCATTTGCAAACAAATGTTTGGTTGTGTTACTTTACTTACATTTCATTCTTAAATCCTGTGAAATTATTGTTATAGATAAAAAGTGAATGCATACAGTAGCTGACACTGGCGCACCGCATGTACATCAGGTGTGGTCATACATCTCTCACTCAATGTTCATTTCAGTGAGAACAGTCAATAATAAAAAAACTAAAACCAAAAAGATCTTGTGGTTGTTGTAAGCAAATGGAAATGATTAGGGACTTAATTTTTCACTGCTCATGCATGCAGACTTGTGTATGTGTGTGTCTGTGTGTGTGTGTTTCTGCAAAACCTCATGCTAGATGCTGTTTTGCACATGTTGGCCACAGTCACGTTAGGACAAAGAATTCACATGTGTCCCACATGCATCATCATAATCATGCTGTTTACTTGCTTTAAGATACAGCCGTGTCCCCTGATTCAAGTTCTTACTCATAGCTTGGAAATGTTTTAATAGGAAACCGAATGAGATTTAGCTCAGCAAAGATTCTTGAACTGACAATAGAGCATTGATGTTAGAGCTGTGTCACTCCTACCCTCTCACTCCCTTTGCGCCTGTAGGTGCTGACAGAATGATGGGCAACCATTGTTCCACGTCTGAATCGAAGGAAGGCAAACTGTGGCCTCTCCCCTGCTCTTGTACTTCCCTCTTTTACTTTACTGCCCAATGCTCTTGATCTCTCTCTTTACTACATCATTGTTTTATCTGTTTTCAAAATGTACTTTTATTTTCATTCCACTGATCTCCATTCGCTGGCCCACTCATCTCCTGCTAATTTCCCCTTTGTGTAAATTTGACTTCCTCTCCCTATCTTCTCTTGCTGTCTTCCTTCTCCTCTGAGCATCTATTATTCCCACTCTGTTTCCATATGGTACACATCTATTCAGGTTTGGGATGCTACAAGAAACTTGGCAGGTTAAATTTTCTGCTCTTGTATCTGTTGACCCAATCCCCAATTTAATATGATTCATTTAATAGAATCTGAGTTAAAACCATGTTCCCTCTCTGTCTCATGTTTTTAGCTAACTAGTATTTCATTAACTTAAAATGTGTACAAATATTTCTCGTGTCCTAACCTTCTACAACCCAGAGACCAGTGGACATGCTGGTGAATTTATGGTGAAAAAGCAAGTTTAAAAGTAAGCTCTCTTTAGTGTGTAAATTTCATTCAACGTTATTGTCATGGTTTTCAGGTGACGAGTCCACATGCAGATACGAACGGGAGGCAATGCACAGTTTTAAGATGTTTATTTTGGAAACAGGCAGATCTACGGACAGAACTACAGGCGATTCGGCTGGGTCAGAACGTCACAGCTGGAGAGTCTGCAAGAGAGAGGGAGTGAGTAACTCTGAAAGGAGAACCCGGAGAATTGCTAGAAGTGGCGCTGCTTACCATTGGGCTGGGCGGACCTAACCGGGAAGAAGTAGCATCGGGAGGACTCTATGACTTTACGCTGCTGGAGATAGGCGGCTAGTGGCTGAGGACGGCAGATGTAACTGGCGAGGGATCCTGAGCGAGCCTCATCGGCAACGGTTGACAGATGGATTGACCAGAGTGAACACAGAACCAACAGAACCCAGGAAAGGGGATCTCAGGCCTCGCTGGGTAACATCCAGGAAGTATGAGGGGAGCGCCAGAGCCAAATCTGAGCAGACAGGTTCTGCTGGTCTGTTTCTTCGGACGAGACGTCAAGACAGGTGAGTGCATCCAAGCACCAAAATCTGAGGCGAAAACAGAGAGATCCAAAAATTAGTCAAAAAACGAAGAGTAAAAAAAAAACTCACAAGCTGGTTTCCGAGAGTTGGGACAGAGGCCACGTCGTACCACGACTGGTTAAGGCTCTGGCGTCTTCCATCTGTCAGCGCTCTGCTTAAGAAGCCAGAGGAAGCCGCCTGCAACGAGCTGCAGGTGTGGGCCACGCCTCCTCAGCCAACTAGACACACCTGAGGAGTAGAGTTAGAGCAGCAAGACACAGAGAACCCTGACAGTTATTATATTTTAAAATTTGCTCAAACCAATAGTTTTTGTGCACTTTACCAGAATTAAGGTGGTATCAAAATTAAAGTCCAGTGTGAAAAAAAATATCTATGTATCTTGGTAGTGTTCTGTGAGGCCATCCTTCATTCCGAAAATCCACCAGAAGATGGATAATCTGCGAACAGCAGTCTTCTAGGGTGCATCAAGAATACATATCGATGCTATTAATTTTTATCAATATTATTTATTATTATGCTTGTGGAATGTCAGGTGATATGCACATGGGTTCCTGTCATCTTGTTACTGATCAGAATCAAAATAGAGTCCATTGGCTTTGATATTGCACTAGTTGTGCTTAATGGAAATAAGCCTCTCTGGAGGGAGAAGCAGGTACACCTGTGAATTGTTCTATTAAACAAGTGGCTAGAAAACCGAGGGCAATAGTAATTTTTGCAGACTGCAGATCAAATGCAAAATGCATTTTTACACTGACAAAAATAAGTCTGTATGTATAGAAGAGAAGGCTGGAGGATGAGTAAGGGGAGGTCAATACTGTACAATTGGCTCATGAGATTTATAATATAATTTTCTATTGGATTTCACATAACATCTAAAAGTAATTTAAAGGACCAATAAGCAAAATGTCATTATTTCAGATAAAAATACCTATAAATTATGATGTGAAGAACTAAAGATAATATTTCAGATGGACTATGGTATGATGTCACATCGCAGCTTTAGTGTGATCACAGCTCATTAAAACACAAATTTTACATTTAGAGTGCAAAAAACATAGTAGTGGTTGCATTATGCTGTGGGGATTCTGTTCTTCAGCAATGACCCTAAACACATCACGAAAGATACAATGGATTGGTTTAGAACAAAGTATTTTCATTTTTTAAAAGCCCTGACCTACGGTAAGTCGAATTGAGAATGTGAGGAAAAACTTGATGATTACTCTTTGCAGACTCTCTCGATACAGTCTGACTGACCCTGAGCTGTTTTGCCATGAACAATAAGCAAATGTTTTCAGTCTCGTTGAGGTATAAACTAAAATACTTTCAGTTATACCTAAGCTTTTCTTTCACTTTCACTATTATAAACTACTTTTCCTTGGTCTATCACATAAAATCCCACTAGATGACAGTGAAACTTGCAATTGCAAGGAGAAAAATGTAAAGTTCAATGGCATTAATGTTTTTTTTACAAGGCATTATAGATATTAATAAAGAAAACAGGGCAACTGGGCCATGCTTATCGTTTGTGTATTGGAAAATTTAAAATTTTCATTCAACAGGCTTCATCAGGTCAACGTGACCTCCCCAAAGCTCCCTGAGGAACAATAAAATATACCTTCGAGTACATTAGATAACTATGACTTGGAGGATTGCTACCAATCTTCTTTTAGAGATTAGAAATCAAACATAAGGATGTAAAACACTCCACTAGTAGGATGATTTAATTACATTTAATCAGAATTTGATTAACTGTTAATTATGTCGTTCTCATTTAGTGGTAAACTAAGATAATCACCTGCTGGCCTCAAATGTATACCATTAAAATCAGACATCAAAAAGTAAGTACAACAGTCTAAGAAAACCTAGGAGGACATCTTTTCAGTTATCATTTATTTTGTGCTGCAAAATTAACTGGGTTATTCCTTAGTGTGAGCAGTTCCACCTGGATTACTTGATGCAGTGCTGAATGCAATACATATGATAACAGCTGCTTCCAACCACGTAGTGGAGTCTCAGAGGAGAATTTCTTCATGCTGCGTTCTGTCATCAGTCCACTGAGTGGTAGTATTGAGTTATATGTAAGGCCAAAGCAGCTTCTCTATGCAGGAGTACAATCACACCAGGGCATGCCCTGACACACAACTCCTTACAGCCCAGTTGGGAAGATAACTGGAAAGAATCTGAAATACTCCCAGGCACACACATGAAGAAGCAAAACAATCTCCTCTGCCTCTGACAGGAGCAAGTGACACTTTATGATAACACTGGTCTGAGGGGAGGGAGAATGTTGACTTAACGAAGTGTCTGAGAATGAAAGGTGGAATGTATCTCCCGCTCACAAAAAAGGTCAAAGTGGAACAGCCAGGACAGGCCTGCCTCTGTCACAGCCTTTCTCTGTCATATGTGACATTCAAATTTGAAAAGGTTTAAAATTTAAGCAAAAGACAGTTTTTCTCCCCAAAAATAATAGTCTTAACATTATAAAACATCTTGTGTGTGAATTACTCAATCTAAAGTGAATAACAATACGCTATGCCTTTAAATCTTTTATTTACCAGCTTCAGTTCTATATTCACAGGCTAAAATTTATCTTCAGTAAATCCTCCCATCACTGTATGCAGGCTCATGCACTTTTTATTTATTTATCACAATTAAAAAATCAGATGCAGAAGAAATTGTGTTATAATGTCTACATTGCCCAAATGTTATGTCTCTTTTTCTGGTTTGGTAAAGTATTCACTTATTCCCCATGATATTTCTAGATTCTTTTACTAAGAATGGAGATGTAGGAATACTCCTGGCAACACCAGCACATACAGTATGCCTTTACTGCAGACAGAATCCTACATATTAACTTCTGAAGGGCTCAAGCCGTAAATACAACATGATGTTGAAATTCAGCTACAAGACCAGTGTCCGTTATTACATACTGATTTATTACTCTGAGGATAGGCTTTTCAGTAAAAGTTATCAACAATGTATTCGATACAAGGACTCAAAAGATTTTGTGGCTTGACATGAGTTCTGCATGTGTTGAGAGAGTGTGTTTTGGTTTGTAAGTACTGCCAGGCGTGGTAAATGACAAAAAAAAAAAAAAAAAAACTGAGTGCTTTGCTGATCAAGTCTTCATTAAGATTCATCATACAAAATTACCTATGTCATCAGAGCTTTAGTTAATAAATATATAGGCTAAATAAAGAAATAGTCAGTGGGGTGGGGCATCATAGCCTTCTGCTCAGAAACCCAACCCACCTCAGCTGGTTCCTTTCAAAATGATTCTATTTGAAGATCACTCAAATGATAGAGCTTCTCGCCCTGTTTCTAAAGCCATGTCCTGCCAGAAAGGTTGTTTCAGTCAAGTATGTTTATGTTCTTCATTCAGTCACTATCCATATCTCATGTCCATAGATGAACGTCAGAACATAGAGGGACTGCTAAATCTATAGCTTTAAGTCTAAGTTTTGCCTAAATTCTTTCTTCACTCTTTCACAATGCAGCGCTTGCATTCCTGTAGTCCAGGCTCCAATCCATATCATTATTTCACCAACTCTTATCCAGTTAAGAAACATGGCCTCAGTCTTAAGGGAGCCACTTCCATATGTGGTCCTGAATCCGATTTGTATCTGATCTTTTTGAGTGTAACTCCAGTGGGAACATCCAAGGCAGATTTAATGCATCTTTGACGTTACTTTCAATCAACATGTCACAACTTTGTGCCAGAAAGAGCTGGAGGTGATAGCTGTTAGCATGTGATGTGAATTGCCACTATATAAACTAACTGAATTGAAAACTGAACTGAATGTATTAATCCCAAAGGGAAATTAAATGTGTTTGTAACTCATATTAAGCAGGTTTATTCAAAGAGTTGTTGTAGATGCTGTTGGCAGGAAAGGGGCTTCTGTAGCAGTCTGTCTTACAGTGGATATGAAGAAGCATGTGGCCTAGTCCACACATAGCCAGATATCTGGGAAAACTAACAACTTATGTGTTTTTGTCTTTCATCCACACACACACTCAGCTTTACACAACTAAACACAGCTGCTTAAGTTTTTATGTCAACCTAGCTCTACCTTGGACTCAACCAGTTCTCTCTGAAACTCCTCCAGTTGGTTCAGAACACAGCTGCCAGGCTTCTTACTGGAGATGGTTAGAGAGAACACATCACCTCCACTCTGGGAAGTAATATTCCTTATAAATAATCAGTCCTCTCCAGCAACAATATCTTAGTCAAGTTTTTCTCCTTTCAAACCCAGAGGTACAGTCCGGAACTACTTGGGTTAAGAATGTAGCCCGTGTTTACTTCCTGGTTCCTTTCTTTCTTTTTTCTGTGTGAAGTGACAGCTAAAGTTAATAATAGGGGTTTTCTGTTTAGAAGTGAATCTGTAAGCACCTGAATCCAAGCACCTGTAGGTGTTTCTGAGAGTGTACGTGTGTATGTAAAGTTTTTCCATTATAATAATGCTCAGTAGTGGTTGTGAGGAGCCAAAGACCCACCCCCTAGAGCTCAGAGGCAGATGCCAGTGGAACCAAAACCCCAGATGCCCGAAGGAACTCTCTGAGCAAAGGTGCTCAAGAGGGGCCAACACAGGGAAAGCTGCCTCCCCAATCTGAGGGAACAGCAGAGATGGGTCCCAGGAAACCCCCAAACAGCCACAACACTGAAGCCTCCAAGAGCTGCAGGGACGGGCCTGTGGGCTCCGTCCCTACAGCCAACAGAGGAGAGCGGGATGAGGGGAGGGGATGAGCTCCACACTTAGTGGATACCTGAGCTGTCCTAGGAGAGGGGGCAGTTCAAACCCAACCTGACAAATAGACAAACAGAAAACCATGTATACTATCACATTCACATGATCCCACCCTAGTGCCTCCTACATGCAAACACTAAACCACACACCTTCCAAAAAAAGAGGAGTGACGCAGTACACACACTCACATCCTATATTCCCAGGTCCAGCCCTGGACCCGGGAGGCGAACTCCAACATCAAGATGGAGGAGGAGAGAACCACCACAACCCAACCTACCCGGTCCATGCTCTGGTCCTAACCCCCCACCCCAATCCCAGATCAGACGACCCACGGGCCCATCCACCCGGAGATGGGGCCAACATGAACCGAACGTGCCAACCAACCAGAGTCCACCTAAGAAACCCTGAGGTTCTACCTACTCCACACCCTGCCCTCCATACCTAAGCCCCCCCTCCCATATTCCAGGGGAGAGCAAAAGTGCCAGCATCAGCCGATCACCCGGACCGCGGACCAGGTGGCCCACTCCTCCTCCAGGCCCCGGACTCCGTGTGGCAATCGGAAAACAGGGGTGTGAAAAAGACCCTGAGCCTGCCTCTGCTGAATGAAAGATGGCGCTACTGGCCAGGGCTTGTCGTCTACCTCTACACCTTGTATTGTTACTACTGTTGTTATCACTGCTAGTAGAAAATATTTCACAGCTGCTATTGTACGATCGGCAGACCCTTCTGAATATCCGCGACTCAGTGACAAAGCCTACTATCTATGGCAGCAATGGACAGTCGCCATTTCTGGCATCTGTGCCCCGTAACTTACGCCATCTGCCTGTCTCAATGCCACACAGTTGCTGGCACAAAAGACGGGGTAAGCGAAGCGGTGTACAAGTGTTGTGCGATCAAGCCACGAGGAATAAAATCACACTAAAGTTTAAAGCTACTGAAATGTGAGACTTTTACAGGCCCCCAGGGGACTGCCTCTCACAACAGGGGGGGGGGGGGGGGGGGGCTCACTGTATAAAGATTTGCTGCCCAGGTTTATCACCCTCTTTCGCACACTCTTCCTCAACAGCAGGATTGGAGAGACAGCCACCTAGGTCCAAATGGGTTTGGACACCCACAAAATTTGCAGTGCCGGCCAGCCTTAGTAAAGTCTGTTTTCTGTGAAACCAACATCGGAACTCAACAGCCGACTGCCCTGGAGACGCTCTTCTTGTAACCTTTCTCAGCTGTTTTAGTAAAACTGAGTCGAGCCGAAGCGGAGCGACCTGAACTCCTGTGGCTAGGCAAAGCTATCAACTATTGTCCTAATATAAGCTGCTTGGGCTGATATTCACCGGACAATACCTAACAGATATAAGAGAGTTATTTATTAAGCACTAAATAACTTAAAACAGTGCATAATAGTCAGAGTGAGAGTTTACCTTGCACATTATTTTTTATACAACCCTTGTTACCTTGTACAGATCCCTAATGGCTTCACCGTACAGTGCTCCTCGGAGATCTGCTGGTTCTGATCAGCTGTTCCAGACACCAGGTATCTGCATTTCAGTCATCTGCAGATGAGGCTGCGTGCAAGAAAATCTCTGCCCTGTTGCTCGTGGCAAGGAAACTGACCTTTTCCCAATATGGATTTCCCTTTTTGATACAAGGTCTGTTGCAAATAAACCTTTGTGTTGAACATGTATATTCTATACATGTGAGCTGGATTTTCTGTTGTTGATGGAAACATGGATAGAACCAGGTGACAACAACGTATTTATTGAACTCCTACCCCACCCTGTTTTTTCCTCAGCTCACTCCGAGCATCTGGTCGAGGACGTGGAGTTGTCCTCAAAGACAATTTTATCTGCAAATCTTTATGTGTAAATAAGTATTGTACTTTTGAAGTGTTGTTTACAATTGAACTTGCTTTCCCAATACTGTGTGCTGTTGTCTACTGCCCACCAAAATATAACAAAGATTTTATCCAGGAGTTTTTAGCGGAGGTGGACCTTAAATAGATCAATTCCTGATCTGCAGGGATTTTAATATTCATATCTGTTGTCCATCTGATTCATTAGCCACACAGTTTAAAAGTCTTTTGAGTTCTTTTGATTTAATTAATTCTGCAGATGGGCCAAGTCATAATGCTGGGCACACATTGGACCTAGTTATTTCACATGGGCTGTCTGTGTCACTTGTTGAAATCCCTGGGATCCCTCCTCTGACCATTTGCCTATAATCAGTGTTCTTGCTCCTCCATCTGTCAGTAAGCCTCCTGTCCAAGGTTCCTGCCGTCTGATTATTGCTTCTTCAACAGCTGGGGAGTATGCTGTTGCTTATGCAGAATGTGATTTTTTTTGCCCTCAGTGAAGAGTTTCTTTCAGAATGCCCTGACAGCTTATCCTTCTGTGCTTTCTGGGCTTGGATCCTGGACAATATTGCTCCTTTTAAGCATAGGTCCATCAAGCCAAAGTCTGACCCTGGCTAAGTAACCTGACTCGGATCTTTAGAAAGCGTTCAGACAGGCAGAGTGTCATTGGAAGAAGGACAGACTACATGTATCAACTGAGATGCTGAGAGAGGGTGTTATTCAGTATCAGAGCACTGTGAAGGAGGCAAAATCTCAGTATTTATCGGATATCATTTCCACTAATGGCCACTGCCCTTGTGTGTTATTTAATACAATGAATTCTGTTGTGAACCCCCACTTTTCTTCTCTGACTGATGCCACCATTTTTACCTGTGACGATTTTTTTTAATTTTTGTTAATAAAGTGGTGTCTGTGAAAGCATTGAGCAGTTGCAGTATTAGTCCAGACCAAACTCTAAATGTTTCACACTTTGCAGTGTTTGACTGTTTTGACCTGGTCTCTCTTTTGTTCTTCACTGACACTGTTAAGCATATGAGAGCGACAAGCAGTCCTTTGGACGTCTTACCTACTAAACTTTTGAAAGAGGTGTTTCACACGGTTGGACCTTACCTCCTCATTTTAATGAACACCTGCCTCAGCTCAGGATGTGTCCCTGATTCTTTTAAGCATGCCTTTGTGAGACCCTTTAAAAGAACACATCTTGTACAGCACTCATCCAGCACTGCTAAGAGTTCACAATGGCATTGCCCTGTTTGTTGATGCGAAGTGCCCTGTAGTCCTAGTGTTGCTTGACTTAACTGTTGTATTTGATAAGGTGGATCATTCAATTCCTTTGTCTCACCTTAATCAGTATGTTTATATTCAGGGTATTGCACTGAAATGGTTTGAATCATACCTGTCAAATAGGAGTTTGTCTGGAATGATTGGTGATTTATCCTCCACTGTTACTTCTCTTTTTTGTGGAGCGCCCCAAAGTTCCATCCTGGGTCCATTGATATTCTCTCTTTCCATGCTGCCAACGGGAACTGTTATAATGTCATGATTTAGGTTTGTGTTTGTTTGTTTTGGACTTTTCCAGACTTGTTTAGAATGAGCTCTGTCACCTCTAAGCCACAGAAACCCTTCAATTAGCTCAGTCCACTTCTCAGTCACCAGTCATCAGCCCAGAAAAGTTCCACCTGCTGCCTCTAATCCGTTCCTCCTCTGCTCACCTGTTCCCCAGCTTTCATATACCTGCCTCACTCACCCACTCATTGCCAGATCGTCTATTCACCTCCCTTGTGCTCTGCCGTCGTGTTGTTTACAGTTCTTGTGTGCTCTACCTGCATCACGTCAATTCTGGCTCTACCTGCATCAGGTCAAGTCTGCCAGCAACTCCTGGGCTGTCAACATTTCCAATAAACCATTTTTTAAAGTAGCTCTGTATTTGGTGGAATTTCGGATTCACACCTACACACATGATATATAGCCAGGCGCAACCTAGCCTTCCACTGCTATGCAGATGATCTCCAGAAGTGTCTTTCCTGTGTTTCCAAATACAAGTGGAGCTCTTCAAACCTTAGATGATTGCATTCAAACATTAATTAGGGCAAACTTTTCTTCATTAAATAAAGATTAAACAGAGTATGTTTTAATTGGTGATTGTGCCAATTCTGATTTTAATTTTTGTAAAGCTGCTGTAAAGAACCTCGCCGTCATCTTTGACAGATATTTGAGATTTGACAAGCAAATTGAAAGTGTGGTCAGAGCTAGCGTTTATCATATACGTCTTTTAACAAAGGTAAAATCCTTTTGTAAATCGCATTGATCTCGAGAAAACTATTCACGCATTTATAAGCTCAATAATTGACAATTGCAACGCACTCTATGTCGGTGACTCCAAGTCGTCAATTAAACGTCTTCAGTTGGTTCAAAATGCTGCTGCCCGCTTTTTAACCAACATTCCTTGACGAGAGCACATCACCCCAGTCTCTTTTTCTCTCCACGGGCTTCCAGTTTTCTTTAGGACTGATTTTAAAATGTTATTCGTTTTTAAAGGCCATAATGTTATTGCCCCTCCATACCTGTCTGAACTCTTGTGTGTTCATAACCCAACTAGGGCCTAAAGGTCAACACACCAGCTCTTGTTAGAAGGCCCTAGAGATGGGTACAAAAACTGGGGTGATCAGGCTCTGGAACAAATTGCCTCCGGACATTTGCACTACTATTGACTTTTAAGGCCAGTCTTAAAACATATTTATTCAGACTGGCTTTTAACATTCAGTAACATGGTGTCATACTTTGTATTTTATCTTGTACTTGCTTTTAGGTTTATGTTTTTAAATATGTTTCTATAATATTGATTTTATGTATAGCACTTTGGTCACCTTGTGTCTTGTAAAGGTCCAAATAAATAAAGGTTGACTGATTGATTTATATACTTAAGATCTTTTCTGGGTAGCTGTGTTGATGTAGAAGCAAAGGATTCCAGATGTGGAGCGAGCAACATGCCCATTGGGACATGAATACAAGAATATCCCCCTGATGCCATGATGCCCCTGAGTTTAATGAAAACTAGGAGAATCTCCAGAGTAATGAGGGGCGATGTGTTGTGTTTCTGTTTGTTTGTGTGTGTGCTAAATTGTGGGGAGAAAGAAATGTTTTTACACACGTTTGAAGAGTCCATAACAAACACCGGTGTGAAGGGAGTGCTTGTAGTCTTCTCTTAATCTGTCTTTGACTATGTAGAGAAGGAATTAAATCTGCAGGAATATTGATGATGCCCTTTGGAAAGAGACTAAATACTATTATTGGACACATGTCGTCATACTGCATACTACAATATTAAAGCAACCAATGAGAAGTATAATATTTTCCTAAAATTGTCTGTCTGATTATAAATCAGAATGTGTTTATACAATAATCGCGAGGTCAGAAGACATTTACTGCATCCCTAATGATGTTTTTTTCCAAATTCAAAGTCTTGCTGATGGAGCCTTATGAGTCTCTGTCAAAAGCAATCAAGAAGAGTTTGTAGCCTTTCAGCAAAGACTTACAGACTCTGTCATAATCTCAAGGGCTTGGTGCAATTTAAAACTCCCTCCTTTGCCCATCACTATCGGTTCAGGGCTTTGGTAGGTTAATGGTATTTCACCAACTTTCTTTTAATGCATTTTTCAGTCTTTGATTCATGCACCAGTGAGTTCTTTTGCCGCCTAATCATACTATCTGAGGGGACATCATGTCCTGGCATTTATCAATTAATTGCACACACCTCATGGGTGCTATTCTAAACCACTGAGATTTTTTTTGGGGGGTGGGAGTTGGGTGATGCATGCATGTCTTCTCAAAGTTTCTCTTTATAGGAAAGAGTAATTACTTACAGCCAGAGCTTTGACCAGCTCCTGAGATGATGGCGACTCTGTGGAGGGATGAGCTTAAGTGGCAGGAGCTTAAATTGGTGAGCCATTCCTAATGTCCGCATAGTAGATTGTAAAGTTTGTCCTGCTACAAAATGTATAAAGACCCAAAGGTAAAGTTTTTTTTTGTAAGCGAATTTATGTAATAATGAGAATTTTAATATTTTGCTCATTTGATGCTTTGTTGACATTTAGACTTTTGATAGCATAAATGAAAGGTGAAACCAATTTAAATGATCATGAAGTATCACATAAAACCATATAGTTTTCTGGAGCCATGGCGCACAGTCAGAATTGCAGCTGACCGCTCTCACCCTGAAGACACACTGTTTCAGTCCTTCACCTATGGCAAAAAGCTCTGGTCCATTCAGACCAGGGCCTCACACCAGTTTCTTCCATGCTGCTTCTTCCATGCTGCTGTCAGGCAGACACCCCCCATTCCACCACCCCATCACTTATATTAACATTACATTACAGTAAGGTAATCAAAAATACAGCATGGTGAACTAAAATGTACAGATCTCAGACCTAAATGACCCTCATGCTTTATTTATTTTATCATAATGAAGGGCATGGGTTACTGCAATAATGTGGTTTAGTTTACTATAGAGAATTTTCTGTTAAAATATATATATTTTTCTCTTTCTGCAAGTTGATCAACAGGCAATATTGATGAAAGCTAATTGCACTGAATGAAAAGGTGGTGGTGCTTCCAGAAAAAAATTAAGAATATGTTACATTAAGTGCTATGATTCAGTTGATCAGGGCATGTTTTAAAACTTTATTTGCCTGTCTTTGTACAAAAACAACTATGCACTAGCAGCTACAACAGTAATGAAAACAAGTTAGGGTTAAGAGTTGGCTCATTTTTATGTACTTGGAATTTAACGGATCTCTTCTGGATTTATTTTCTGTACCTGCTTTGTCCTGTAACGGGTCTGAGTAGCTAGAACCTATCCCAGCAATCAACAGGCAAGAGCTCAAATGTTCATAATGCAAAGATATGATGAGTTGTCAGTTGACATGAACGTTGTCTAAGAACAGTGGCTTAAAGACCTAACAGACTGGTACCCCACATAGGGATTTAAAAGCACTCTGTGGTAAGTTCAAAGTGCCTCTGGAATGACTAATTGTGTCAAAAACCCACTGAAAAAACTAAAACTGAAGTTACATTTCTGCTCCAGTTTTGACCAGCAGTGTTACTGTGATGTGCACAGGTACATGGATGAACACCTTTTTAACAATCAGGCCATCAAAATGTATTAGCTTTTTATGTAGTGTTTCTGTATTTCTCATTTTCTTACATAATCAGTTCTTTGTGAGGGTTTAGAAGCCCTACAGTAATGATGACTCCAACTGTAGAAGTCCATCCAGTAGGTTTTTGTACAACAAGTTATTGTTTGACGCCAAAAACTAACAGTGAAGTTATCGCTTTTTTTGTTTGAAAGGGGAACTGAAAACAATTTACAATCAGATGGTATCTGCATACAAATGCTATCTCCTTTATTTGGCTCAGATACTAACTATCTTTACATGCACAAATTGGATTAAAATGTATTCGGATTAAATAATTGGATTATACTATGTATATAAAAACACAATCAATTAATCTGATCATAATGTGTGTGTATATACACCTGGCTTTATTCAGAATATAACCACTCTGACATGCGCAGTTTTCAAATTCCCCTAAAAAAACCAGAAGAAGTTCTTCTGTCTTTCCTAAACAACAAAAAACAGTAAACGAAGTAGTATTATACGAGTTTGTTTGTTTTCAGAGTGCGCAGGCTGAACTTGCACGATGTTCTAATCACGGTTGAAACGTTACTGAGTAAGCAACAATTTTGAGCTCTCTTAGAACACAAAGGCTGTATTGTGAGCCCCAACTGTTTTGCTTCCCTTAAACAGCTCCTCGGTGGCAAGGCCCCGGGGGTGGATGAGACTCGCCCTGAGTACCTTAAGGCTCTGGATGGGAATGTACACATGTTTGTGGGAATAGGGCATTATTAATATACCATGTAAGGTGATATGTGCTAGAAATGTGTAAACCACTATCAGTGAGTCTGCCCGTGAGGTGGGGGCACCGCCGCGCCAAGCAGTGTCCCACTTTGTCCCTCAGAAACATACCCCTTGGGCTTATTAGCAGGTGGTCACCCTACCTCAGCAGGATCCTGGAGGGGGCATGGGAGTTTGCCCAACCAGTCTACATGTGCTTTGTGGATCTGGAGAAGGCATTCGACCGTGTCCCCACGAGGGATCCTGTGGGGGGTACTCTGGGAGTATGGAGTACCGGGCCCTTTAATAAGGGCTGTCAGGTCTCTGTATGACCGGTGTCAGAGTCTGGTCCACATTGCCGGCAGTAAGTCGGACTCGTTTCCGGTGAGAGTTGGACTCCGCCAAGGTTGTCCTTTGTCACCGATTCTGTTCATAACTTTTATTGACAGAATTTCTAGGCGCAGCCAAGGTGTTGAGGGGATCCGTTTTGGTGGCCTTAGGATTGCGTCTCTGCTATTCGCGGATGACGTGGTCCTATTGGCTTCATCAGGGCGTGATCTATAGCTCTCACTGGAGCGGTTCGCAGCCGAGTGCGAAGCTGCCGGGATGAAAATCAGTGCCCCCAAATCCGAGACCATGGTCTTGAACCGGAACCAGGTTGGGGAGGATGTGTTACCCCTAGTGGAGGAGTTTAAGTATCTTGGGGTCTTGTTCACGAATGAGGGGAAGATGGAGCGGGAGATCGACAGGCGGATTGGTGCGGCGTCTGCTGTGAAGCGGGCGCTGTACCGATCCGTTGTGGTGAAGAGAGAGCTGAGCCAAAAGGCGAAGCTCTCGATTTACCGGTCACGAGCTTTGGGTCGTGACCGAAAGAACGAGATCCCGTATACAAGCGGCTGAAATGAGTTTTCTCCGTAGTGTGTCTGGGCTCTCCCTTAGAGATAGGGTGAGGAGCTCAGTCATCCGGGGAGGACTCAGAGTAGAGCCGCTGCTCCTCCACGTCGAGAGGAGCCAGTTGAGGTGGCTCGGGCATCTGGTTAGGATGCCTCCTGGACGCCTCCCTGGTGAGGTGTTCCGGGCACGTCCCACCGGGAGGAGGCCCACCTTGATCGTCTTATCAATCATCATAAATTACCCCGCTCATTCGGATTACAATTTCATTTTGATCGAGCTGTATCCAATCATCATATTCCGATTGGCTTGACATGATGCATTTTTATTCCGATTACTTTTGTCCATGTAAATGTAGCTACTAAGAAAAAGAAAGAAAAAAAAACTCACTGCTTAAGGCAATTAATAAAGGTAAACATACAGAAGGAATATTTGAAGAGAGCTTTTCATCTTTGAAAAACAATGAAAAGGTAGATTATATATTTTTTAGGTATTTAGATTTGCTGGCCTAAAAGTTTTCTCCTTAAGCTAAGCTTGATAATTATTATACATCCTTGAAAATAGCCCCAAATGTATCAACATTAAAAGTGGATAAGCAGGTATTATCGAACTATCTTACAATACAATTTGTTGAAACAATCAGTAATCATGATTTTTAAAAAGCCTGTTCTTCGATGATGATCTGGAAAGAGGGAAAGGGACTAAGATGATGAAAACAAGAGAAACCTTATAAGTATCCAGGCACTGAGTTGTATTAGCTGCCTGTTTTGGTAAAATTGACACAATTGAATAGTATTGCAACTAAAAGATACCTGACAGGATTTTAGTTTAAAAGAAGAATATATAGCACCCGTTATGAGCAATGATCTACATAGTAAATAAGTCAGTTGTGCCAATATAAAATGAGTTAAAACTAATCACCATCAGCTCAGTAAGTTCAACATCCCAAACCTTGCTGAATGAAAACCTTGCATCTTTTTACACCCATGTATTTTTCTTGCTGTAAATCTTTAATGTGTTGTTTACCATGCATGAAATTTACATTTTAAAACCGTGTTCATATTAGCAGACTCTGGTAGACTGTGCTGCATGATGCGGTGCCCTGTGAAACCCTGCCTGCCCTCTTACTGATAGCTGCTCTGGGTGAGGACATCAGTTGATGTTTAAAATGCAAATGTATTCAAACAAGCCCAGGGTGAAGTGCAAGTTTAGCTGTTTTTTGCATTTGCTTTGGAAGTGTGAAAATATGGCAGGGATGTGCAGCTGTGCAGGAAATATCAGAAGATGACGTGTGGCTTTCGGAAGGTTTTGTGGAGACTATTGTCTGATAATGTAACTAATGAGGCCGGCTGTTATATATGCTTGTGAATGTTATATGGCTTTAGTGATACTGTGAATAGCTGGTGCTGAAATTTAAATTGTTGACATATGCATTAATACACAGCTGACAGCAATTATTGCGCTTGGCTGAAACAAATAGCAAACACACAACAGCAATATACATCTGACTCCTTAGTGTGTCCATACAGCCCTTTGTCTCCATTCAGTGTGTAGACACATGACATGTGTGTCCTGTTTTTCAGCAAGGCGGCTTTAATGATGCAACACAGTTCAGCAGAGGGATGTACTGGCTTATTATCATTATATAGATGTGTTTTCCCACCCAAATTAGGGCCACTGCACATGTTTGCCAATTTGACTAATTGTTCTTTAACCTTTCACAAAATTAGAGCACCTAGAGAAAAATTATCATTGACCATTACTCTTCTCACCTTCACTTTACATCATTCAATCTCCTAGGCCTTCTCTACAGCTCACCAGCTTAGATTTTCTCTAAGATTTACATCTAGGGACTGAAATTTAAGAGTTTAATGGAAGTCTCATTAGTTAAAGTAACAATAAGCGAAACTTCATTATTTTAGAAAGAAATAACTAAAAATAGTGATGTGAAGAACTAAAGGTAATATTTCAGATGGACTATGGTATGATGTCACATCGCATCTCTCTATGTTATTCTCCAGTCTCTTGTTTACATAGCCAGGCCAGCTACGTGTACATGAGCGCACACGCATATACCGTGCATGTGAACAGCTGCCACTTAGGGTTTAGCCCCTCCCTTCCTAAAATACCACCATCAGAGCAGCGTGGCCTTGAAGCAACATGGTGGGGAGCCAGCTGGGACTGTGGAATGGGGAGAGAAGGATGAGCACCAACAAAGGACAGGCTGATGAGATGGTAAGGCAGAGGTTGACTTTCAGAGTGGATAGTAGGTGAAGAACATCCTTGATTGGTATCAAACAGAGGTGCGGACTCTCCATTGGCCCCAGTTTTCTGGACATAGACCTTCAGACATGTTTCCTCGACCTTGCCCTCTGCCTGGATTTTCTGACCTGCCTCTGCCCACTGTGTATGACCCATGCCTGGACTCTGGATTACCTGTGCGCCTCTGCCCCATTCACTGTTTTGTGAGACTCAATTATTGCCCCAGGCTCTGTGGCTGTTTCCATCAGGACTCACTTTGAGCCCCAGGTTCTAATTATTGGATCCAAAGCAACCTCCTGGACCCATAGAAGTGGTTCCTCTGAATTTATTATTTTAATAAAAACCCAGCAAACTCACCCACTGTCTGACTGAATATTGAATTTTCTGTTACTGCCGTTACTGGCGTTGATATAAAATGAGAAAGAAATACCTAAAGAGGACTGTCTGATGTTTAGCAGTTAATTTCTAGTGAAAGTGATCAACAAAAGGCGCCAGAGAGCAGAATAAGCACACAAAAACAGGCAAAGCACAAGAGAGTGAAGAACAGAGACTGGCATCCATGGCAACATATTGAATTCTAAATGTATTATTTTTCCTAGTGTTGAATAGTGTTCACATGTTTCATGGATTCCTGTATGGGGCAAATGTAAAGCTTACCACCTGCCTTCAAGGTCTACATGCTATCCCCAAGGATTAACCCTTTCCATGCTAACATTTAGGTCAGCTCAATTGACTAGAATAGGGGAGTTAAAACAGGCCCCAGAGTCCATATTGCCCAGAAGGAAACCCTTGGAATAAACGTTTCTGGATTCCCTCACCCGGCTCAACTGTGTTTGTACCTTGTCAAGAGTACATCACAACAATGGTGCACATTGTGTGTGTTGGGGGGAGGGGGGACGATGTGGAGTTTCTAGGATTCTGTCCCCAGAATAAAGGACAGTATGACTTTTGCCTTATTCAATAAATGCTTTCAGTTTATGCTCTACTTTGATAATACTTTAATCAATTGCTGATCATTTTTTTCTCCTCTTTTATCTAAAACACTAGCCTTAAAAGCACAAATAGTTCCTAAACAGATGAGGACGTAATGCAATAATGTAATAAAGTATGCCATTTGCAATTAAAAAATCAAATAGTTCACTTGCATTTATTTTTAAGGGTTCAAAAAATATCAAGCTTATTGGACAGCTACCACACATTTCACCTCACCAAATCTGGCCCTCCTTGCAAAACGTTTGGACATCCCTGGCATACAGAAATGGAAAAAGGACAGTCACAGATATATAGGGTGGAAGAAATAAATGGGGTAAAAATGTAGAAAGGTAGACTAAAACAGACAAAAATATTAAACCATAGACATAAATAAATACATTTAAAAACTAAGTAATCAATAAATAAAGTTGAGAATTATTAGGAAAAATAAATAAATGAGGTTATTATTAAAAGAGGAATACATCCATCCATCCATCCATTTTCTAACCCGCTAAATTATAAGAGATATTTAAATGTATGTCTCATTGTATAATTTAAAGGCACACTATGCAACATTTTTCAGTTAATTAATGTGTTCCATACCGTTTTGGATGATTCAATGAGTCATTTCAGGTTGAACAAAGGTTTTCTTGGCCGCCCTGGTGGTCTGTGGGGGAAATACCGCACTTGCAATTGCAGGAGCCCTCGGCCCGCGCCCACAGGCTCAGAATCTCGTGCAAGATCGCGAGAGTCGGTCTTGCTTTACGGCGAGAACTGCTACACGCCCCCAGTGAAATGCATGCTCGGTGCTAGCGCAGTGGCAATATCTGTGCAGTTATCATGGTGGAACCAACGATAAAACAGCGAAAGCCCATGTCGGAGCAGACAAGAAAGAGGAAAAGGGCTCTAGACAGAGAGAGGAGTCGTACACGGGTGAACATCGGGAAAGTTTTTTCCGAATGGCGAGAGCTAAAAGAAACAGAAGGCTGCAAGGCTGACGCGGACCTCGCGTTTCTGCTGATGCGATTGTAAGTAACATTGGAATGGTTTCTCTCTCTCTCTCTGTGCATGTTCATACTTTCACTGTGTTAAAGCCGGGCATACACTGTACGAGTTTTTCAGTCGTGGTACTTATATACATCTCAAACTGTGTGACGGAACCGCGGGGTTTAAAAGTTCACCGCTCATCTGTGTGCTGATCTGTGTTCTCAAACTGTACCGCGCGACACTCGGACGCGGCTCGGGAGGCACCGGGCGTCGGGGGGAACGGAGGGGAGAGAGGAAAGACGAGACGCCCCGGCGGCCGCGCGGCATATGGAAACAGACGGCCAGCGCGTCGCGCGGAGCGGGACCCTCGCCCTCCCCAACCCCCCCGCGAGCCGACGTCCGGGCCCAGCGGGTCCTGGGCCGGGCGGAGGTCGCTTCGGGGACGCCCGCTCCCCTCACTCCACTGGCGGGGACGGAGAGGAGGGGAGGGCGCCCCCTCGTAGCTCTGCTTGAACAGCAGGATGGTGATTCGTTGCGTTCGCCTGTCTGCTAAGCTCAAAACAACCGCGCCTGGCTTGACGGAGAAACCAGGAGAACAGCTGAGCATCTTTACGACAGTGCACTTTTACTTTCACCCTCTGGGGGGAGCCTCGCTGGAAAATTAACCCCGGTTGCATAGTATACCTTTAACTACAGCTTACATTTATTTATTTGCTGTACCTATTTCTGAATTTATTTCTATATTTATTTTTGAATATGTCAGAGTCAGTCCTCCATAGTCCCGCTGAAACAAAATATCTGTTAATGTGAAAAATCCAAAGCCTGACAGGAGAGACTTGAGTGTTAAGAGTATCATTGCTAAGCGAGTTAAGAAGAAAACTTGAAGTTGGATAATTTATTTGAGTCATCATAATGATCATCAATATAGTTAAAGGCTTGTTATTCAATGACTTGGACTGGTATTGAGTACTAAAATATCTTGTTTGAGCTTCTTTATTTTGAAACAACTATAACATATATGGTGCAAATTGATGAATTTATAGTATATGCTTTTAAAAACTCACACTTGAAAACTCACAGTAACAAGTCCACATAGATAAGGCCAAACAAACAGTCTTTTGTTCTACTGATCATAGACAAATGGGCAGTTTGCGGCAAGTCTCCTTAGATAAGATGATTAAATAAACTCCATACAAACTACTGGAGTATTTTTCTTGTGTCTCATCAAAGTTGTTAACAGAAAAGTCTGGAAAGTCACTTGGTTGTATTTTGGAATTTGCTAATGACTGGGTTATTACTGGCAGTAATGAATGACACTATAATTGTCCTATCATGTATTATTTGGATATTCAGCTGTCCTGTTGTGTCATACAGACACAAATTATCTCTTTCTCTGCTACAATTTTGCAAACGTCGTTGTTGCTTTTTCCCCTTATAGTTCCTTTACTGTTTGATCTTGAAGTGAACCATAATGTGCTGTGTCTAAGAGGTCGGACATTTAAATAACTATAATAAATCACTTAACATAGATACACAGCGCAAAACACAGATTTCATTGGGTCCTCTGTTTTCACTGACACTGTTATGACTGGCTTGATTCCATCCATTTGGTACCACAAGGCAGGTGTAGTAAAAGCTGACAGTTATTTGCCAATAAAGTATCTGGCCCAACTCGTCATGCAGGCATGTGGTGTTATCTGACTACCTCTGGACATGATCTTACTGTCTTACTGTCTTCCTGGCTCTGTGTGTGTCTCTTTGTGTCTCTCTATGTGTCTTGGGTTACAGGGTAACTGAAGCTTTGTTAGTGTGTGGCGTTCCACAATCCCCAAGAGGAATTTGGCTCCATGTTATGCTTTTCATCAGTCTTGTGAATTTAGATGCTCGTGTGTATATATGGGTGTGTCCTGTTCATGGATGAAGTTCATTCCGACCACTGGCTGCCCTGTATTTCTCTGACTATGATTCATTTGTTTTTTACTATAATAGATGCAGGATGTTCATGTTAAATGTAACATGCCAACAGTCTGGCTTATACAGTCCAACAGCTTACATCCTGGATATTTCAAATCAACGTATGGCCTATTTAATTTTTTTTATTTTACAATACTTATGTCTGACCTTTAACATATTCCCTTGAACCCTCACTGTGCAAAAACAGTGATAAGGGCTCTGGATTCTGTTGTATTTAATTCTATGTAAAGCATACAGTCTGCTGCCTAAAATTCTATGACTTTGCTGGTATGTCATAAAAGGAATGTCAACTGCTGATCTCAACCTCTCACTGTAATTTTGTACTGTGGATATTTGGGCGTTTTAAGTCACTTTAAATGAGATTTGAGCTGTTGAACGAACAGAACTGAGGAAATAACTTATTTTAACATGATGTAGGGTAAAATGTTGCAGAAAAGTGTTGAACAAAAGAGTTGCAAAGCTGCAACTATAACCTTTGTAACTGTTGTTCAGTTTTAAAAGAACGTACGAAAGAAGACACAAAACCACTGAAACTGTGTTTACATCCCCACTTTTTAACAATCTCTGATTAAGTCTAATATGTTGTTTAAATGCTATAATTTTCAAACTTGGTTTTTCACTTAAATGCCACAAATCTGAAGAAAACTGATTTATTTTTTGTATATGTCCAGTCGCAGCGTTTCAGGCGTACCATATGGAACAGATGCCAACATGCACCCAAGAACAACAAAAGGCAGGTAAACCTGGCCCTGGAAGGCTGCAGAAGTCCCAAGTTGCTAGACACAAAGCATTACCCCAAGACAGCCATAGACCTGACACAGAGGTAGGTCACCAGCAAGCCACAGGGGCAGTCCCCAGGACAAAGAATGACAGAGTGAAATGCAGGGTACCTAAATCCCCCCAACCCAGCCAGATTGACACCCCACCCCACCTTGGGAACTGATCCCTCCGGTGACCCAGTGCTCGCCCCAAGCCCAGGTAACGAGATTGCCGACCCCCCATAAAAGAAACAACAACAACCAGTCACCCCCACTGGCCCCACCATGCCGGGCAGACACCAGGTCACTGCGACAGACAGAACTCGAAAGCACCACTGCTGAGCAGGGGCACATTGTATTTCACCTTGGAAGGCCAGTCCCTGATAAGTCAAGAGGGAGGGACACCCAGAGCGTATATCACAGCCCTTGTGGCCCCCAGCCAGGCCAGCACACCTCCAGAAGCCACAGGCCACCAGACGGGGGCCCACCACTTCGGGATGTGGCCCGCGCACCCAAACAGACAATACCCCACCAAGGCAGGCAGTCCCCCAAAGTGTACGAGAACCCATTGCTTGTTGACAGCAGAGTCTCCCCCACCTCATCCCTAAAGCCCTAGGCATCTGGTGTATTTAACATTTCGGTGTCTTTCTTTTTTAAGTGATTGAACAAAGTGTGCTTTTTGTCTCATTTATCTGATCAAGTTTCCACTGCAGCACCTGCCATTCAACTAGACAAAGCAGTCCTTGAAACAACGCATAGCCTGAAGCTGAAGCCAAGAAACCTTCACAAAGTCACCAGGAATTACTAAAAGAGCCGCTCTTAAATTAGAAAAAGAAATAAGAGAAAACATGTCAGTTATTCTGTGTTTTTCAGCTTTCCTTGTCATTAATTCTGCTATTTCTGCTGGTGCAATAGCTTTCTGGAACTTTGTAACCACTGCTTAGTTCATCTTTACTTCAGAGTTTGGTATCGGTATTCAGCTTAAACATTAGCAATTGAATCCTTACGTTTTGTTATGAATTAAGAAAAACTGCTTGTTTGATAAATTAGGTGTCTTGGTCCTTCGAAGAGTCAGCTTCTATGCTGGTTAGTAACATTTTTGAAAAGATTGTTACAAGATAAAATACGTGCATTAACATGTATTTTAGATAAAAGTACACAGTACCACAGTAAAAAACAAACAAAAAAAAACATCTAGGGACCCTATTTTTATGGCTACTGCAGGAGAGTGTATATCAAGTATATTGAAAATGTGACTATTTTTAACCAATAAGTTATTTTTTTGTCTAAATAAATGCAAAAGGCTCTATCTTCCCATTTGATTAACCCTATGAACTTCCATTCAAAACTTATTGAACTGGATTTAAATATAAATGTAGGTTTTTCGTCCATCAATTTTCAAAGTTTGAATTAATAATTCATGTTTTTAATGGCTTTTGAAGATAAGTTTGGGTTGAAAGTTTTTGAAGACTATCAAACTATAGAACCACGGCTACAACTTCTGTGTTCTTGAGATTTAATAAAAACAATACAGAGGAATTAATACTGCTTTAACTGAATTGTCCAGGTTGTAAACTGAAAGCAAGATTACCCATCATGCTGAAGAAGTCGCAGAGCTCCACAGCACTGGAGGACCTGTCCATAGGGCCCCATTCCACGGTGGGACCTTTCTGTTGATGGCGAGCCGTAAATAAGACATGTAGATCATGAAATAAATCTGAACGGGGCTAATGTTAATCATTTGGGGAATTTGTATGTAACCAAATTATTGTTGTTTTACAACAATGCTGTAGTTTATATCTAATACACTGTCTTTTTTTATCAGAAATATCTTTACTGAATAATATTTCTGACAATTTATATAATAAAGAGGCTTTCTATCTCTTTGTCACTGAGTCAACATGTGCTTGGTTTTGTGTAGAGTGGAAGAAAGAGGGGGTCGCCTACTGATGCAAGAATCAACTGCATGAACCACTGATCTCAAGCCTTTGAAATGTTAGCACTGTTGCCCTGTAGCAAGAGGGTGCTGGGTTGAAATCCCACTGGAGCCTTTCTGTGTGAAGTTTGCATGTTCTCCTCCTGGATGCCTGGGTTCTCTTCAAGTTTTCTAGTTACCTTAACCATTCCTAAAACTTTAAATGTGCCTCTTAGTGAACAGAACGGTAAGAAGTCAGCACAGCCTTGCACTGAGACTCTTGGTTTCCAATCTTTACACCTTTTTGTTATTTGCTATTGTTAAACCTAGTGAATTACTATCTTACTTGTAGCACATAAAAACATTGTAAAACTCTTCTGAGCTCAGCCTCACACGACCCATGTGAAATGTGTAATACAGGAGCAGAGTTGATCCTTAGAGTATTGCCCTCTTTGTTGTGGTCATCGTTGACAAATCAAAGTTTTCTGTTAAGTCTGTGGTCTGCAAAGTCGAGGCCATGACCAAGGTTACGCTCTCACAGGATTAAGAAAGCAGAGTGGACTCGTTATTTTTCAAAATGGATGGCGTGTTAATCCTGGAGCCCCCTCTGTGATCTTGTGACCACAGTTTTAGGGTTGAGGTAGCAAGCCACCAAGCAGTTCCTTATTAAAATAAGTTTAACCCTGTGACCCCTTGAGCAAACTGCTACTTCCTCGGATGAGAACGCCTCTTTGATACACAGAGCACCTGGCTTCCTCAGGGTCACTGGGACAACATGCATTCAGCTTATATCACCTTATCAATGACAATTGCTTTGTCAAAAGTGTTTGTGAGCTTATAAAACATCAAACCTATTTATTTTTCATAATATACTGATGCAAACTGCCTTACTTAGTATTTACACACCTTCAACTTTGTCACATTTTATCACATTAAAGACAAAAACTTTAGACTGGGGGACTGTATTCTTTAAACATCAATTATTAGGTGTTACGAAATTCTGATTGAATTGTTCTGTGGACTTTGACTTGACCTTTCTAACATATGAATATGCTTTGATCTAAACCATCCCATTGTAGCTCTGGCTGCATGTCTAGAGCTGTTGTTGTGCTGTAAGGTGATTTTCTATCTCAGTCTCAAGCGTTTTGCAGCTCCTAACAGGTTTTCTCTATTAGACCCTCAACATCATGATTAATGCTTAATATTGCTCAGGTAACTGATTAAATATGTGATTTTAAAGGTACATATTCATGTTATTTGACATTTTTAAAAATATACACCTGTAACTTACTCTGGTTGCATATAATTTTTTTCTGAAAGATTAACATATTCTGCTAGCGTAGTATTTGTTATTTTTGTCTTTTAAGCTTAGCTTTTGCTCAATTTGTTAGTATATATAGCCTTTTCTGTGTATATTTACCATTACAACATCATGTGACCGGGGTTATGTCACTGCGCAAGCTGAAGGAATGGAGGCAAGCAACTGTGGAACTCCCAGCGTAGTTGTGAAAAAAAGAAAAGTGTAACTTGTAATAGGAGTAGGTCGGGTTGGGTCCGTGAGGCATTACAGCACAGTCGGCTTGGTCAGGACATATTTAGTTGCTGTGTCAATGGCGACCATCTGACTTTCTAATAGTTTTGTAGTACAGCCGGTAGATGGCGCCACGTCTGTTTATGTCAGCCCATCGCTCCCGTTGCTGGGGTTCTATTTAGGCTCAAAAAGGACTAACAAAACACCATCTGGAGAGATGCCTGGGTTATATAGCCTTATTTTATCATAATCAACAGGATTTTGGTCTTTTTGGTTTAGGCATATAAAGTGGCTATATACCTTTAAAGTTATCTTTTGTACTGGGCTATCTTTGGGCTGTTTCTTTAATTTAATTATAAACTTTTATTGTCAAACTAAAATGTAACCTTTTTCTGCTTTTTTATGACAAACATTTGAAAGTGACACAAAACGTTTTAAACTATCAAGATTAATCCACATTCTGGAAAGGTGGAGTGGCCATTGGTTTCAAAGGATCCTAAAGTTCACACATTTTTAGATTTCTTACTGTTGTTTTTATAGGATCAAGAGCTGTTGTTAGATTTTTTTAGTGTCATCTTAAGATGACAAATATGTAAGGGGTCGTTTCACCTTTTCACAAGCGTACAAAACGTACGTTGGGGTCGTTGAGGTCTTGTGTTCACTTAAATAATGATTTGGTAAATACGGCCCATCTTTTAGCACATTTTGCTGTTCTCCTGCAACAAACTTAATAGGCAGAGTTGTCAAGTCTCATGCAACACATGGCATCCTTCACGCAGAGAAATAACAAATCCTGCATGGGCTGCAAGTGAACAGTCTGTTAAAAGCGCAGCCTTATCCCAGCCTTCTGTGGAGCTGCTTCTGCCGCTTTTAGAGTCCAATACATCAAAAGAAACAGAACAAAAAACAACCCAAAAAAGGGGTGAACGCAGAGTCTCTTGCGGTCGTTGCAGAGGACGACCCCGATGTGGCAGCCTCTCTGGCGGATGAACCCGGTCAGATGGGTGTGTCAGAAGGCCCTCACGGCGGAGCAGGACCATTGGCGGCCGGCGACGGAGCAGGACCCTGGGCAGCTGGCGACGGCTCCTCATTTGGATCCCCTCTATGCAGAGCTCCAGAGCGCGGACTGGAGGCGGGTCCGCCCAGACCGCCACTTCACAGGACACTGGAGCCAAGACCGGAGGATCGTCGAGCGTCCCTGATGAAGCCAATAGGACCTCAAACCCTCATGTGCACTTCGACCAAGTACACACTTCACAGAGGGGCGCATGGTGTAGTGCAGGTATTAAGACTGGACCAAGTTCTCCCGAGTCCTGGTAATGATCTGATTATTTCACTTAGGTGTGTTGAAGTAGAGACACCCATAAAAGTTGGAGTTAGACATCCCTGTCCTCTTTTCCGTTTATCTTCTTGGTCTTCATGACATTGATTATTGTATTAAAAAAAACGTAGATGTCTTTGGATAACAGTTTTATTTATACTGAAAATACATTACACATTGGTATTTCTGATTTATTATTTAGGCGATTTCAGAATGCAACTGGTTGTCCTAGATTATCTTAGGGGTATTCGAGTAACAGTTGATGAATACAAATACAAGCTGTGCTTTTCAGATTTTTATTTGTAAAAAAGACATGGAAATCAGATATAATTTTATTTCCACTTAATTGTTATTCTCTGCTTTGGCTTGGTCTGTAACATACAACCTCAGTAAAATACATTGAACTTTGTAGTTGCAGGGTCATACAATATGACAAAGTTCAAGGTGTATGACCTACTGAAGTCCACATATGGTGTAACGGATGGAATTACTGGTGGCCAACCTAGGTGAAGGCATGTTAATTTACAATTTCAATCTTTTACAAGCAAATTCCTAAATCTAATTTGTGGGACCAAACAAAATGTAGCAGCAGGAGTTGAATCTCAGGATATCCTTCCTATTGAAGGAGAATTTGCTCTTCCAGGCCACAAATGTATGCAGCCTGCATTTTTTTTGCCCTGATAACTAGAATTGGTCATTTACTATTCAAGGTATCAAGACCTTTGTTTTTGCAGTAAAGTCAAGCTATAGTACTTCATCAACAAAGAGACTTGGACTAGATATAAGATGAAAAGATCAATGAAAATCCAATGCTTTGCTGTAATTTATGAGCAGCAACAGAAATATGGTAAGAAGTGAAGTAGATTAAATTGGACCCCAGAGGTCACTGGCAAGGTCTACAAGAGGTGTTCATCATAACACATTTTATTGGTGTCCTTCAAATTATGTGTTTGTGTGTGTGTGTGTAAAAAAGCAGAAACATTGAGTGAGCTCAGACTGAAGAACATATGAAGCAGAGCAAAGTAAAATGATAGTTAAGGATATAGCCACAACTTTCTGGTAAGCAACACATTTTGTTTGGACTTATCTGTGTGATTTTGTTTTTTTGTCTGAGTGTGGAAAAGGAAAGGATTTGGTCCACTGGTGTAGGTCAGCCTAATTCCTTCTCTCTCTCTCCTGGCCTTGGTTTCCCTCACTTCCAAGTGTGACTGCAATTTGCGCGCTGTCTTCAGGTTCAAATTTATGATCTCTCCTGGCTTTGCTGAACAAAAGAGGGGATTGAAGGCAGAAGGATCCATTGGGCCCCATCAAACCCTGTTCTTCTCAGCACCACCTAATTGATGCCAGATCTTTTCAGGGGCCAATCCTAAATGGATCAGAGAGAAGGAGGAGGATCACTGCAAAAGAACATACTCTATATGGTCTTGATGGGGAATTAAGCATTGGCATCCTCTCCCCTCAACACTGGGCTGGCTGCACGGAGGCGAGCACATAATGTATGTGTGAGAGTACATGTGCTTGAGTGTGCACAAGAGTTTTCTCACAAGTGTCAGTGCCTCACTGTAGCGTGAGTAAGTAGGGTGTTGACCCCATCTATCCCTGGAGAGCATATGGATGCAATCACGCGCAGTGAGAGCTGGAGAAAAATTCGGAGAGCTTGAATAGAACGCAGGAAAGAAGAAAATACAGAAACACAGAGAGGAGAGAAGCAATAAATTGCCGTCTGGCTTGTGTATCTGGAAGACAGAAAATCTCCCTAATTCCTTGTTCGTTCTTCTCTTTATGGATTTGCCAGTGGAGGGTTTTGGCTAAGTCACGTCGTGATGGTTTCCTCACCAACCTTTGTTAAGAAAGCAGGGGATGATTGTGGTCACTTTGATCCTTTTTCTTCTTTTGACTTGTGGCCAGTAACCAATTAGCAGGAAAATAGTTTGAAAGTTTCCTTTTTTTATTCTAGGAAACAATAACTTACTGAGATGTTGTGTGCCACATGTATAAAGTGTTTATGAGGACTTGTTTTCTCAGTAAGAGCTGGCTCAGCTGACAATAATCTGAGTCTTACTGATGCTGGCATTTTACAATTTCCTAAATGATCTATAGAGGCAGACGTGTTGACAAATGTGTTTAAATAATCATGTTCATGAGCAGTGCTATTATTCTCTGGAAACATTTAACCTAATGAGACTACAAAGTTACTTAACATGACCACCACAATTTTGCAGATTTTAAAGTCCTTTAGATTTGTTTTAAATAAAAGATTCAAAAGTTTACAATGAACTTATGGCAGGCAATTCTACGTTGCGAAGGCTTTACATAAGACATTTGCAGAGACCATTGGCATTAAAGGAAGAAAGGACATATAGAAGGCAAAATACAAGTAAAGGAAGGAAGGAAGTAGAGAAGGACACAAGAAAGGAAGCAAAGGAGAACAATGGGAAAGAAGGAATGAAAATAGGAAGGATGGAAGGACAACAGGAAGGAATGAAAACAGAACAAGAAAGAAATGAAATGAAAGAAGAATGCAAGGATAGAAAGGAGGTTTGACACAGGAAGGAAAAAAAGTCAAGATGAAGTTGAAAAAAGAAGGAAGGACACAAGACTTAGGCAATGGGATGGAGAATTAAATGTGGAAAATGTACACATTTTTAACACACACAACTACTGTGTTATGCCATACTTATGCCTATCCGGAAGATAATGAAATAATATTTCATATGTTTTCAGACTTTTCAGGACTGCATAGGAACCATGTAACATGCACACATTTCCTTTTTTTACTACTATAATGATCATTCAAAATATTGGTTATGAGAAATATATACTGAAGATCCATAAATCTGTTGCATAGAGTCAATAAAAAAGTATTTTTAAAACAGAATTGTTATCTTATGGCCATATTATAATGTTATAGCCTAAACAAGCATGTATATAAGACTGCTGAGCTACCATTTGTTACCTAACTGTCACTGACAGGATCTACAAGATGGTCACACTATAATTGTTAAAGAAACTGGTTGTTCACAGAGTGCTGTATCCAAGTATATCACTGAAAAGTTTTGTGGAAGGAAAACATGCGGTTATAAAAAAGATGCACAACCAGCAGGGATAGAGTCAGCTTAGAGAGACATGTTAAAGTTCACAAGGCATGCATGGTTAGATTTAGTACTTCAAGAGCAACCATACACAGACATACCATAAACATGGGCTACAGCTGTCAAATTCTTCCTGCTAAGGCACAGAGACAACTTGGGTTAAAGAGACATAGGACTGGACTGTCACTCAGAGGTCCTATTGTGGCAGAAAAACATCATATAGGGTTTTCAAAGTAGCATTTTGAATAAAAGCTCTGTTTATTTGAAAAAGTACAGTTTTTCAGGTGAAAATGTATGTTTTTACAAACATGAAACTGGTGTCTGGTGGAAAAACATTTTAAAGGAACAGGGATTTGCTTCAAAACAAAATTGATGAAATTGCAGTTTGAACAAATCTTGATAGCAAACATCCCTTCTTAATACGGACTCTGTCTGGCTCGTTGTCACACATGCAACAACTGACATTATCCATGTGCGATATTGTTTATTTAGTCTGATAAACATCTCATCTCTGTAAGAGACCATTACTTCCAATTTACTTCTCCCAATGGTTTGTGGACCACTTGCTGAAGCTGCCTCAGTTTTACTTTCATTGTAGAATAAGGCTACACAGTTTAGAGAAGTTGGAGAGAGAGAAGTTGTTAAACTGACAGGCTAAGTAATCACCAGAGATACCTTAATCAGTGTAAACATACCTAAAGCTGTTTAGACTTTGACAAACCTTCTTGTTACACTAGCTGCAAATCATTAGTGAAAGAGCAAAAGCCTTTTGATTTAACTTTTCTTTCAAAAATAAGTAGTCACCTTACTTTCAGTCTACATTTTTAACTTGATCTGAACTAGATCTTGTGAAAGAACAAGCTGTAATAACCGGTAGGATCCAATAAAAAGTGACTTGTTTTTAGGCTATTTGTATGTCAGAGTCTGAGGAGAAAAATCAATGATGCTAATTAGCGTTGCAAAGGCAGAGTTTGCTGTGCGCTGATTACTCTGAACTAAGTGCCAAGGGATTTGGGTCGACTTGCCTCACAGCCTCAGAAGGCAGAGGAGTTATTAATTAGAGAGCCGCGTGTGTGTGTTTGTCTTTGGAAGCATGCATGCTTGCTTGCATGTGTGGTTTTGTGAGAACCTTCCATGTACCATTGTTTTGCCTCCGCCTCCTTGTTTGAGAAACCAAGTCCAATAAATGCTGCATTATACCTCGCCCTACTTGTCTTGCATGCTGATTCATTGCAAACGTTTACCCGCTGGAAACAGCGGGGTCAAGCTGAATGCTCTCCAAAGCAGTGCACAGGAGGGGTGATGTGTTTATATATGTGATTATCGCTTTGACCTTTCACCCTACACTGATGCATTCGTAATGCAAACAAAAGGAGGCACCCTGCAGACTTTGTGGTACTTCATGTTGCACCTCTCACAAATAGAGAAGGTAAGGGCTCGACTTCTCTCAAAGCACCCTGCCACTTTGGAGGTCACATGTTTCCCATTGAGAACAGTTTACCTCCATCGGGACATATTTCCGTAAGCCTTTGATTCAAGCCAGAGACAAACGAGGGTCTCTTTCTTTTTCCTCCATCCTGAAATGATTTCCACGGGCAGGAATTTAGTGCTTTTTTTGGGCCAAATACCACTATAGCCGTGCAAAAAAGGTGCATTGAAGGTTATTTTTACACTTCATTATAAGTAATGGACCCCGAAAGCATGACATGGGGCGGCGTAGTGCTAGCAATGAGAGGAGGCATGTTTGCTTTACAGAGTGGGTTGAGTTTACATATTTATTCCCGCTCGCTCAAAACGATCCTGCTTTTAAATAAGGATCATGTTTCACATGCTGCTTCACACTAACATCTGTCTGTCCATTTGAATTTGACAAACCTTAAACAACCTAAGCTTTGACAGATTTGATAACAATTCCATGTAGAGATACCGTTTTTCAAACCTGCACTTTTTTCATTTTGAACTGGTTATTTTATGTTTTTTTTAAGGCATTTAATACATAGTAATTTGCCGCAGACCAATTGTATTAAGAAGTCATAGTCATTCACCCTTCTGCTATGTTGAACACTCAGCAATTTGAGAACATGTATATGCCCCAGGTAGATTCATTATCAGAAACATTGTACAACATTTACATTCATTCTATGATTTCTTCGGGCTATAAAAAGAAATTACATACTTATATGGATAGGATTCTACGTGAAGAGGGATGTTTGACTAAAGATGCAAGCAGCCCCTTGCAGCTTTGATTCATCCCAATGAAATGTTTTTTTTATTGCAATTCTGATTCAGTAATGTAGTTTGGAAATGGCTTTTGTGAAGGATCAACCTCTCACTGTTAATACTTTTTAACCTTGAGGATAGTATTATCCATGAATACATTTTATGTTTTTCTAAATGCTTCTCTTACTTCTTCCATTGGTGCAAACCTGAGAAAAACTCGCTTGTTTCATTCAAAAAAATAAATATTTTTTAGCGTCAGTTAATCCAACTGCAGCTCTGAGAAAACAGTTTCAGGCTGATATAAAGTGAAGATGGAATTTGTGGACTTTGTGAAATGTATGAGCTTGCTGAATACATATGACAGTCTTGATAGAAACAAAAAAAACTTTGCCTCAGCAATTGTTTTTATTCTTTTCTTTTCGATTGACTGTGGAAATAAATCAATGGTAAATAGGGTGCATGTTGCAACCAATTATGAGCCAATATGTCGAATACCACCGGTGGAGGGGTGGGGGTCTTACGTCCCCAGCTGAAGTCTAAATATATTCATATATGAACAACAGAAGTAGTCCTGATGTCATTTCCTATGTTGGTACCATGTGTTCCTGGCTGTGTATTGCTTTCCAGTCTTTATGATACATTGAGTACATGCCATAATTTCAGTGTTTCTGTACAAAAGCACAGGCGTTCTTCTTGCAAATGGGGTTTTATGTTGTTCGGGTGCCAACTTCCCTATTAAGCTCATCAAAATGCAGCTGCAGAAATTTCAAAACCTAATCCTTTAGAAAATAGCAAGGATTGATTTTTTTATTTTGAAAAAAAAAAACTGCAACCTGTGTTTTTATTTATTTATTGCTCTAATGGCTTGCCAAGTAGAAAAAAATCAAGTAAGCATTACAACTTGTGCTGTAAATTTTCAATTGAGTAATGCAATCTATTTAGCTCATCACACTATTGTTTGTCTGTGTTGTGCTGCATGATGCAGTTAGATACGCAATTTTATCTCCAGCTAAGTTAGGCAAGCACAGAACTTTTACACATGCTGTTAAATTCAATGAGATTGTGCACTATGTTCAGCACATAAGCACAATGGCTATATGGACAAGTGCTACTAAGTTGTTGCAACAATGACCCTAGTAATAAGAATTTGATCAATGCAGACTCTCTGTTTGCACTTATGAATATTAGCTAATTTTAGCAAGACAAATGGTTGGAACAGCTCCAACTGAAGGCAGTATGTCATATTTTCTGAATAATTAAGTGTGTATTTATTTGACTATGTAGGGGCACTTATTTGTGCACTTATATACACTACCAGTCAAAAGTTTGGAGTCATTTTGTCATTAAATGGATTTTACCTATTTTTATGACTTTCTACATTGCAGATACATGGTGGTCAAAACTATGACTCAAAAGTATATAGAATTATGTGTCAAACACAACATGTTTTTTAACACAGGACTTTGAAAGAGTAATCTATACATATATCACAAAAAGCCTCAATTACTGTTACTGTTATGAATGGAACAGAAGAACCCAGTTTTCCAGGCGACAAACAGTTTATTAAAGGAAAACCGGAAGCGACCGACGTCTGCGCTAGCAGCTGGATCCTCTGGTCCTTATGTCCAGTGTGGGTCCGGGGACGGGAGGAGATTCCAGCTGGTGAGCGGCCCGCCAGATGTGGCACGATGTGAAGCCTCGAGAGTCCGTGTAGCAGAGTCGAAGATCGGTGGACAGGCAGAGGGTCGGAACCAGGAGGTCAGAGAGCCGGTGAAGTGCCAAAGGATAATCCAGATCGCAGTCAGGTCACAGTTCGGTACACGGTCGGACAAGGAACAGGCAGATACTCAGGTCGGTCGGGTGTCTAAAGACAGGTCGGGTACACGGATCAGGTGGGGCTAGGCTAACTCAGAGGTCGGAGGACAGAACAGGTCACGATCAGGTAGTCAGGAAACAGAATGCTGGAATAAGTCGATCAAACCTGACGAACTAAACTGGCACTGTTGTCTGGTCTTAGAGCTGGTTATATACTAGTGGAAGCAGGTGGAACAGATCTGTGGTAATGAGAAATAGGCGGAGCTAAGCAGGTGTATAATAGAGAATTAAGTCCAGACAACAGTGCCGAAATCATGACAGTTACTCCCTATACAATAGTATGCAGGTAGTGGAGAGAGTAGCTTCACATCTTCTAAGTGGTACATCAAAAAAAGAGCACACAACTCCTGTTTCAGCCTCACTGTACTGGCTGCCTGTTCATTTTATAGTTCATTTTAAAATAATTTTATTTGTTTTTAAAACTTTAAATGGTCTTGTCCCACCTTAACACTCTGAGCATTTATAATCACATCGACACTATTAACCAAAAAAAATGAACCAAAAAAGTATCAGAGGTACAAACAACCAACACCTTTGATAACATCACTGAAACATACACAGTATTGTTTAATACAAGATGTATTTAATGATAGCCAAATCTAACTATGGGGTTTATCTGTATAGACGTTTATCTGTAAGCACCCGAATCCAAGCACCTGTAGGTGTTTGTGAGAGTTTGCATCTATATGTAAGGTTTATCTATAAGAAAAAGGCTCAGTAGTGGTTGTGAGGAGCCATTTAGTTGAGACCTGAGAGACCTGAGGTAGCCCAAAACACAACCTGACAAAAAACAAATGCATAAACACAGGCACACAGTCATGTTCACACGTTCCGACCTTAAGGTCGTTCTCACACTGAATATGGTGCAGATATGGTGAAGGGCCAAGGACCACCCCAACCTGGGCATTCCCGGTCCATACCCTAGCCCCAACACCCCATCCCAGCGTCAACGACCCCAGAGCCCATCCATCCGAAGATGAGGCCAACACAAATATATGATGTCTTTTCAACACTTTGGTATCAGCTTTACAGTTTTAAAAGTACCTATAAATAAAGTTGGCTTGGCTACGGACCTTTAGTATCAGTATTTAGTTCTGATGTAAGTTTGTGTAAGTTGGATATTTTGGAGCAAATTGAAAGAGTTGTATACATCCTTGGTGCACCTTGTGCTAAAGTAGCAAAGCTTTGGCAAATCACTTCTAACAATAAAACTGTCATGTCCATTGGTGACATACATACAAGAAGTTAGCTTGGAATATAATAAAAATGGCTGGACTGTTCCTGCAAATTAAGTATTTTATTTGAAGCTAATTGTATTGCACCTGAAGTCAAAAAGAGACACTCCTTTTCTCAGGCTTGTTTCATTTCCTATCACTGGTTCATAGTAAATTCATCAGCTAAGGACAATGACAATACCAAATGTATTCGATGTTTCCTTTTTTTAAACTAAAATTTTTATTTTTCCTTACTTTGCAACCTACATTTTCAAATAGAAGAGAAAAATCACATCTTTCACTCTCGGAGAGCTGTTCATCTTTCTCTGCACTTTCAGTTCCAGTCATTCTATATGAAGACATTGGAATGGAAAATCTATCCCCAATTGAAAAATTGCAGGGGAACCCTAACATAAAAAAATAATTTTATGTTAAATCATGTAAACCTCCATGCTAATTCATGGACTAATCAGTTTAAGAGCTTTTTCTATTCCTGTCTTGAAGATAGAGCTTAATTTTTGTCCAATGAGACATTGCCTTGTTTAAAGACTACATTGGTTATCCCTTCTTCTGTCGATGGGATCACAATATTTAAAAAAAATAAAACAATAACTTTAATGTGTTTTGTTATTTTTACTCTGCAGTAAGAACATTTGGTACAAAAGGAAAGAAAGAGCTGGTGGCCAATCTTGATGCTGTGTTTGGATTTTTGCCAAGACGTTTGGAAAGATATTGTTGAGTTTTTCAAATATTCAGAATATGAAAATAGTCACACAGCACAAGAAAAGGTTGGGGGGAGAGAGAGAATTACATTTACAAAGATTTATTCCACAAATTCTTAATGGAACTGCTATTATTTTCGTTTGGCTGTGTATTAATGAATAAGTAACGTTTATGTAGAGACAGACACTTTATTGTTGTTCACGACAAAGCATGCTACACACCTGGGATTTCTATCATGCTGAGGCACTGCTTTTGATATCAGTTTGCATCACAAATGGAATGAAACATTTCCATCTATTCAGAAAGTTATTTTCTACTCCATGTGAACGAGGAACGGAACTCCATTCAAGTGCTTTGATGGCTGTTTATGTTGAAGAGCATGAATATACAGGAACATAGTAAAATCCCAGGAGGCATAAAATCACCACATCTCCTTTAACCCACATGGTTCATGAAGGTGTTTCAGTGTGTGTCTCTGTGTGTGATGGGAATGGATGGGGCGGGCAAAGATCTTAGGGTGGCGACCAACAGGACGTGGCATGTCTCCCATCAGAAGATGAAGGTAAGAAAAACAAACAGAAAGAGAGAAGGATGAGGGGGGAACCCTAAGAGCATTAGCGAACAGGGCAAGGAATAATAGTTTTTTCTGGATGTTTATTTAAACAAGGTACAGAAGAAAAGGGGGTCACTGTGAGATTTAGGTGCTGGTAATAAAGTCAAGATGTAGTCAAAGCTTCCCTGCTGGCTTAGGTCACTTTGGCTCCGTAAGGCCCCTGGAACTGAAATCAGAGAAAGATCTTTGTCTATTCACACAGACACACAGGAGGAAAATCACCTGCCACAATACATTATCATGAAAAGTTTGTTTTGTGTGTAGTTCAAACTGATAAAATATATTATTGTAATATGAGAAAATTTAAGAAAGTCTTATGGTAAAAATATTTATTTTCCAAAGCTTTTCTGGCAGAATTAATCAAATTCTGTAGCCTTTTGCATTTTTATCTATTCAGAACTGGATTTAAAAAAAAATGTGTGTGTAAGATCCTCGGCTAAAAGGTTAGCAGACATGCTTTGCTATTTAATAATGATCTTGTGCAATTTAAAGCTAATTAAGAAAAAGCCTAAACCTATGTTGGGTTTTTCAGGCAATAATCTTTGTTGACTGGAGCGTTTCACAGCTGAGTGGAATGCGGCTTGGATGAGAATCAGTTCCTGTAAGTCTGAGGCCATGAACCTTGACCAGAAAAAGGTGAACTGCTCCCTCTGGGCTAGGAGTCAGTACATGTCCCAAGTGCAGGATTTCAAGTTTCTAGGTGCCTTGTTCACATATGATGGTAAGATGGAAAGGGAGATGAACAAATGGGTTAAGGCTAAAACTGCGGTAACGCGGGCATGGTTCTGGTCTATTGAGGTGAAGAGAGAGCAGAATTAAACTGCTCTCGATTCACAGGTTCATCTATGTTCCAACCCAGACATGAGATACTGTTCTTGATTAAAAGATAGAGATTATAGACAGAGATAGCTTTGGTGAGGAGCTATACATACATACATACATACACACACACACACACACACGCACGCACGCACGCACACACACACACACATATATATATTGTATATATATTCATACATATATAAATATATATGGGTTGTTACCCTTATCCAGACTTGGACAATTAGATAATTTTATTCCTTTGTTGCATCTCCGCAAATCACAGCTTTAGGTAAATGATGCATACAGACAAATGCTGATCAAATACAATTAGGACATCTAAGCTTTGTCGTTTTTTTTTTTTTTGGTTAATCACATTCACTATAACTGAAGACAGCTGTGTAACCAACAATGCATACTTTCTTATTATTAATAGATTATTGTAGCAGTTTGTTTTTAACATTTTACCTTTAACATAATGTTAAAGTTTGTTTTACGGTTGAATTGTTCAAGATTTGTATGACATTAAATATTAAACAAATTATTAATCGTCTACTTTATCAAAAACTAAAAAAAAACTGGAATTTTAACATGAATGTGTAGTTATGTTATAACTATTAAATGTCAATTTAGGAGATAAGTAGGGCTTAGTATTTTCAATTGGTAGATACAGGTCTAAAAGCGCCATATTTAACATGACATAAATAAGTTAAACTGTGTTTAGTCTTGATACTCAGATTTTAATATATAGCCTAGTTTGTTGACAGGTAATAAGTCAGAGACAGAACTGGCACAAAAAGACTGTTTTAGAGTCAATGTCATATCCATAAAGGACCTTTGAAATGTTATGATCTAAAATAGATTAACAATTACTAAAATAGATTAACAATTACGGTACATAGAAAGTCCACTGTGCACTCTGGGGTTTGAGTTAGTAAATCACATACATTTTCACTGCCCAACAGAGCATACAAATAATTATGTATAACTAAATAAAAAATAATATTGAGAAAACAGTTGGAAAGCACAGGCATAGTTCGGTTTCAAGGAATCTAATGATCATAGAAATTATCTAGACCCACCGAATACTCAACGATCCATTGTTGCACTGAAGTTTTACTTAGGGGTAGGGTTAGGGTTAGAGAATGGAGCGTTCATTGAGAGCACTTTCTGGCTAGATTGCTATGACAGGGCTGCAACAATCTAGTTCCTTCCTCGAGAATTTGAGTTTTTCTTTTTCTATTAAAAATGCCCCAACATTATTTAATTTGTTTATTTTAGTTTGTTTGTTGTGGTTTACTGCCTTTCCATGCTCTGCTGTATTCGGGTTAAGAAATATAGGTTGAGTGCTTTTGTCAATGGCCAAACTTAATGGATGACCTTCAGCTTTAGTTGTGCATTAATTCAATGTAACCATTATACTGTCATTTCATATGTAATTAGAAAAAAAGAAAGTTTTGAATGCATTTCAAGTTCACATGTGTACACAAAGTTGTCAAAAGGAATTTGCCATAATTGGGCCAAGTATCAATCAGAACTGCCTACTGCTTAAAAGGCGGTTCTGTTTCCATCCATCCAGTACTGTACTGTACCTTTGATATACAGTACATCAGATTGATGGGCTGAAAGAACTGCATCCATAATCATCTCTCATAATCAAATGCCAGGCCTGGAGGACTGTTTGCTTCATCTCTGTGTTACTGTGTTTCCTATTCGGCTCAGCATATTAGCTCCCTCTGTGTTCACCCCTCTTTTGCTTGGTGCTCATCTTGTGTTTTGATCTAGGCTAAATGCATTATTTATTAGATGTTAAAGGATCTATTGCAGACTGTAAGTAGTGGTGTGTTGTATTTGCTTAATGAACGGTGTTAGCGAAGATCAAAGCTAGATTTATGACAGTTGAAGGGGAGGGGTCGATGAAAAGGTTTGGCTTGTCGGATCTAATTGCTGCTTTGAAAGAAGGAATCTCATGAACTCGAATTTTGAGTTCATACTTGGTTTCACACTGTCTTAACTTTAAACAGAATAAAAAGAATAATTGCATTTATCCAGAAACATATGCCTTTTCAGTGCGACACTTGACCGTAGATATGCAAAGGATTAGTTGTGTTAAATGATTAATGTTATAGTTTATGACAGTTTATGATATATCTCCTATATTAATTTTCCAGATTCTCAACTAGCTAATTAAACTATGTCCAGTTTCATCCTGCCTTCTTTGACAATGCAGCTTGGAGACTCATATGATCCTCCAACAGTAGTGGGAAACCATGACCTCATTATGGGAAAAATTCAGTAGCAGGAGAAAGTTTTGCCTGGATTTAACATTGGAGGTGCCTGTCTGCATGGCGCCTGTAAAGCTAGCTGGCTACAGTTAGCCACTCCTCTTTCTTCTCTCCACAGATCATTAGCAGTCATGCTCAGACCCTTTGAAGTCAGTGAGGTCTGCTGTGTCTGTCATAGCCATGCAAATCCAGGGGACAACCCCAGCCACCTGTTCTCAGACACATCTGTCTACGGACTGAGGCTTTGCACAGCTGCCTTGCTCAACTCTGATCCTCAAAAGACTGAAGGATGGAAGGGAGGCTATTTTTAGTTGCTTATTTTATATGTTAGTGCAAAGCTTATGCTCTGCCTAATGAAAATAAATCAGAGTACAAAAAACCAGTGTTACTAGTGTTACTAATGTTACTAACTTCAGAAGATGCTTGTTGAACTATCTGCTCTTGGGAAGTATAGAAAACATTGATGAATCCACAGTTCTTTGAACAAAGCACAATACAAGTCATTGTTTGTCATGAAAGTAGGACTTTCCATCACAGAAATGGCTTGAATTAAATCTTTATAAGCCTCACAAGTTTTCCAGATTAGTGTTACTATTTTTTTCAATTTAAACATAATCTAAGCCTAATCTAACTTTAAGAAAATCATTAAATGTATACTCCACTTTGCCAATTCTCGCATTTCAGTTTTTTACAATGAGCTGGAAAGAGAAGTTAATGCTGTAGCTTGGCCTTCCTAGCACACAATTTTATTTTCAGATAAGCAAGACTTTCACTGATGTTTTGGGTCATGTAGAAAGATTCAGCAGTATAAGTTTCACCATTCTAACATAACATATTTACTGCTCGCAGGCACAACTTATTTGGAATTTACACCAGCTCCACTCACAGTGCAGCACGGATCCAATAGTTACATTAGTTAACCCTTGCTATGCAGACACTCTGTTTACATTAAGGAATATGTGCTAACTTTTCCATGCTGAAAGCTTAGAGTGGCTCCAATTGACTGCAGCCTGACCACTTTTCCAATTGAGTCAGCAAATTATTTGACTGCTTGGAAGCACAGAGCAATAAACTTTCATTCTCAGATGGTCAGTTGATCCCTAAATTTGGAAAAAGTTTAAACGAGATGATGAAGTCATGGTAGATGTAACATGACTCATCCTGACTGTTTAGGATACAATATATCTTACAATTTTCATCCAGAAATATTTGCGGTATTGTGTGAACAAAACATGGTCATTGGTATTTAAGACCATTAAACCACAAACTAGTCAGGAAGTTTGACAAAGTTTCCTAAAACATGATGTTGCTCATAATGTGAAACATTGTAGAGCATTGGGGACAGATTGATTTATAGATTTTTGTCTTTTCTTAGTTATATCCATTGTGCCTTGAGATGACATGTTTCATGAATTGGCGCTATATAAATAAAATTGAACTGAATTGAATTGAATTGAAAACTGAACTGAATTGAATTGAGTGGAGACCGCTGAAAACGGACTTCTGTGTATAGACAGGGAGAATGATAAAGGATATCCCAACTAAGAACATGTCACAGGGGATATCCTGCTGATTATCCATTATGGATAATCTCACTGAAGACACAACAAGGATTTGAAAAATAAACAAGGATAGGTAGGTTTTATATTCCTCTCTGTTTTGGTAAGTGGCTAAACTCAAAACCTCCTTGAGTCTGTTGGCAGACTTGGACTGCCGTATGCACGGGATGATAATGCATTGGAATGCCAACATCAGGAATACATTATTCAACAAAGGCTTGTGCAGGAGAAAACAAGTGATAATTCCCCCACTGTATAATTACACTGCATGTGAATGCAGAGTATTTTAATGGTGCCAGTAATCTGGCACAATTAACAAAGCCAATACCCAACGGGGGTGCTTAACTACTGACCTAACAGTATCTGGGTTACAAGGCATCTACTAATAAAAAAAATCTCAACAAAGAAGATCCTGAAAATTACATTGTCACTTTATGCTATACAAGAAAAGAAAAATGTGAATTGAACGGGTATCATTCAGCCAGTCAAACACAGAACCAGTGTATGCTGGCGTACCTGTATCTTCCCAAGGTTTTGTAAAAGCAAACTTGGTTCAGAATGGAAGTCTTGGGAACATCAGCAGCTGTGCAGACTCTGCCTTTGTGTGAAGAGTGAGATCAGTGGAGTATGTAAGGGTAGATGTGGATGGGAAGCAGACCTACTGATCCAGGTGTTGAAGGCTGGTTGGCACTGTGACAGCTGAGGGGAAGAAGAATGTACGCTTTTATACACAACGCACTCTACAAATACATGCAAACTACAGGAAAACACACGAGCTAGATTCCAAAGCACGAACAGGAGCTCTATGACATATTGTTTCCACCGGATGCATGAAGCATTATCCTGCAATTATATGAACTATTCGTTTAGAAAGGTAGAAGACAAGACATTCCTGTTGGGTGCTGAGCCAGGATTTGTAGCTCAACAATGTACAACTGCCTTCTAATTCAATACATCACATTGAAAACATTTTTTTCTCCATTTTGAAACCAAACTAATCTTACATTGATGGTCTGGGTATTATTTGATATTTTTCCAGCATGGGCCTTTTCCCCAAAAATTCTAAATACAACATGGAGATAACTCGTTAAATCCTAATCTTGGTCAGCCTCTCACAGTTACTATTATGCAGAAGCATGCTGGGAATCAAAGAGAAAAAAAAAAGGTTTATCAAAGAGATCCATGGTGATTTCGAAAATTGGACTCACCCTGGTAAAACTGAAGGTTTTTCAGAATAAAAAAAAAAAGGACAGTAATGAATCATTTCCAAACTCTCTCCAGCAGTGATGAAATATATATTCTATAATATTCAACCAAAAGAAAACTCAAAAAAAGTAAAAAGCGAAACAAAAAAAGCAGATATATAGAAAGCCGCCAAGATGCCGACAATAACATGAAAGGGGATGCAGGAATTTCTGGTTAGTTCTTGTTTCCAGCTGTTTGGACAAGGTTGAAAGACATACGATTTTTCCTCCAAATAAAACATCCAGGCCTTTGAATGAATCCAAACTTTACCTAATAGCCACAATTCCAACGAGTTAATTTTGCATTAAAATAAACACTGCACATCATCAAGAGAACACCATCCGCACATTGAAAGATGGTGGTGGTAGCATCATCCTTTGGGGTTGCTTTTCTTCAAATGGAAATATGTGGGGGTCACTTGAAAGAGGCTGTGGGCAAGAGACATCTTCACAACCTGTCATTTCAAAATCTGGGATCCTGACAGTCCTCTAATAGAGATCTGAATCCTGAAATAGAACCAAAACATGGTTCAAAATGTATTTGTTTGAGAGTTACAAAATTTTAAAAATGTGTTATCAGTTAAATTATACAAAATATATGCCAGGAGAAAAACGTTGAAAATATCTTGGTCCCCATTTTATGTCTTAAAATCTGGCATGTTCATCTCTGTTGCACCTTCACTGAAATTTTGTTTTTTTTTAAGACCCTGACTCCTTAAATCATCCAGTTATATAGGTCTAATATGCTTACTGGAATTATAGTTGCGTTTATTTGATACAATGAACAGTGCCCTCCACATCTATTTGGAGCTTTTGTTTATTATTTTACTGTACTAAACATAAACTCTAACCTTTATTTTGAATACATGTATTTAGATGGTGAAAAATATCTGAATTCTCAGAATAACTGTTCTTTATAATCTCACTAGGAACACATGACATGACCCATTGCAGACAATTGCCATAAACTGAATGTAACAGAGGTATTTTTCTGTGTATACTTTTTTAAATTAATCTGAGTGTCAAGGAACTTAAATCCTTGACTCTCTGTTTCCCTGCAGTATAAATAAGATTTTATATTAACACCTATTTCTCTAAGCAACTATCCAAATGAGAGCAAAAGGAGAGAATGCCATTCAACAACCCATGTTTATCTACCCACCGCAAAAGGTGGGAAGGAAGCCAAAGATGGCAAAAATGTCCAGAGCTCACTGTTTGAGAGCTGCAGCAGTGCCAATAAATGTCGATGATAGGCTATTTAAAGTCAAAGTTAGCAGCTGTGCAGCCTCTGCCATTCTAGGAAGGCAGATACAACTTTGCAAGCACGTAACACCCAAATGTGCTCACAGTAATAAAAATCTGGACTGTAAAGGACTTATTTCATGCAGTTTTATGTGTTTTCAATGGTAAAGGGGTCACACTTACAACCGTGCAGGTGAAAATGATCACCTTGCCTCTGCTTATTACTTATGACAACACATTTCATATTAAGGTTGCAGTAATTCCTTTTCTTTCACTATAACTTCCTGACCTTCAAAATGTAAACGCTTTGTTATAAATTATTCACTGGAGACTCATTATCCAGAGTTCCATTATGGCCTAGTTAGCAGGCTGCAATTTAATGCAGTTCAACTCCACACATGTATGACCACAAATGCATTGTTCAGTTTACCCCACTGTTTCATTTCCAATTAAACAGGAAGTCACACAGCAGTGCTTTTCACAATTATCTGATGTCTTAATGACCTCATTGGATGACCCCCAAACTCATTACACTTCTCCTTTTTAAACATATTCTAAATTAACATATTTTATGTCTGCTAAATGTCCAGATTGGGTCTGAGTCTTGTGAGGTGATAGGAGAGATTGTGGAATTCATTGGTCGTGATCGCACAGGCTTCACATCCAAGGCAACCGACGAGATGAAATTCATCTTCGGCGAGGTCATCTGTTCACTCTGCAGGATAATTACAGATAAACAAAAGCTTTTTCATTTGGATCATTACACTATTCAGTTGGTATGCCTTTTGAAAAGCCATCACAAGGCTGCTGGTAACAGTTAAGGAAACAGCATTCCTCCAATCAATCCCTCAAAAAAGGACAACAGTGATTTGTCTGCGGCCATTTTGCCTGTCAGAGATGTTTAACTTCCTAGCAAATAATAGCTCTTGTACTCTGGGTAAACAGCCATTACTAGCTTGTTTATTTGGAGGGAGGGGCTCGCTGTGGATCTGACCCGGTTTACAAATGACAACTTTTAACAGAAAAATGAACGAATGAGGGAGCTGGGGGAGGGGGAGCTGGTTGGAGCAAAGAAGAGACTAGAGAGGAAGGCCCAATTTATTTTGAGTAATTGGCTGCACTTGAGCAAACACTCCTTGTTTGCCCAGTGGCTGTCTCAGTTCAACTCCATTCTAACAGCAAAAATATCAAACCCCATGTTCGGCTACCTGCATAAAACTGTAAAATTTGTAAGTAAAACAATTTCTGAAATAAGCAATAGTCTCCAAACAAGGTTTTTCACTTTTGAAGGTATCTAGCATTTACATTCAACATCGTAAGATAAACAAGTTTAAATTTTTCCTGTAATTGACAGGTTGCCGGGTTGATCCCCCGCTCTGACTGTCTCCGTTGTTGTGTCCTTGGACAACACACTTCACCCCTGCATTGCCTGCTAGTGGTGGCCAGAGGGTCCGGTGGTGCCGTTGTATGGCAGCCTCCCCTCTGTCAGTCTGCCCCAGGGCAGCTGTGGCTACTAACGTAGCTCACCACTGTCAGGGTCTGAATGTGTGTGTGATTGGGTGAATGGCTGACTGTAGTGTAAAGCGCTGTGTGGTCATCGGACTTGATAAAGTGCTATACAATTACAAGCCATTTACCATTTATTAGGTCAATATTTGTTAAATATTAGAACAAATATAAATTTTGCACCTAAAGTGAAGACAGAAGCTTATTGCACCTACACACAATCACTGTTAACAGGACGGGTAACCCTTACGTTTTTTAGATTTATGTGGCACTAGATCAAGTAATGACCAGAAGGGGGGGGGGGAAGACATGCATCATCTGTCTCAAGGTTGGGAATAGAACCGCAAACAGCTTGGTAAAAGATTAATAGCATTTGCATACAGGACACCGGCTCCACTGCTGTACCTCAGACTGTAGACAAAACATAACAATGCAAAAACAAAACTATCAACACTTAAAAACCTGAAATTATATATTCATTAGGTACAGATTCTTTCACCAGTCATAGCTACTTTTTGTATATTCTTTAATATTTACACTGTGATCAAGACTGGCATATTCTACCATCACTGTTTTTTGTAAGCACTCACCCCTCTAACAGGTTTAAAGCTTTTTAATAGTTGACTTGACACATTTTCCTTTTTTGCTCTGAGGTCACACATTGTTACTTTAATTTCAACAACTTCTGAATACAGTGAGGAAGGAAATTAGTATATGCTTTGTACATTATGAGTGCAGTATTGAGTTGTACAAATTCTCAAACATTAGGGCATGTACTTTAGTAAATATTTGGTGACTTGTAAACTGAAACATCTATAATACTTGAAGCTTTCTTCTGTAGCTCATAAACCAGCTTAATGGTAGTTTAAAGCGTATTAGCCCACGTACTGCATTTCACGTTTAGAACTATTGAGGACCAGTACACCATCCTTAGTTTCTCCTTGATAAAACAAACAGAGAGATTCATTAAGTCAGATAGAGACAGGAAAGTACTTTTAAAACTAAGATGGAAAAAGGCATTCTCTGGTACTTCATCTGCATTGTCCACAGACACGATCAGTTTTAGGAAATGTCCGACTTTTTCATTTAACAATGCTCTACTTCACCACTCAGAGTTTCCGTTGGTTGCTTGATGGCCCAGGGGAGCTCTTCCAACAGCTCTTTCCCATTCAGGAAAGAGGAAGCCCCCTGAAATAATACACCTTGTCTTTTGATAATTAAGACATATTATGGGACCTGTGACAGATCACACAGAGAACGGCAAATGGGGGAAGTGGCCTGGAGATGCCTTGGAACCTGTTGGACAATATGGGGGTGATGCTGGGCTACGATGTGTCTCTTGATGCGCTGTCACTGGTGGGTCACGTTGATAAGTTAAGTGTAAGTGTGCACATGTTCAAATGTTATACAGATATTGTCTGTGTTAGAGGCAGGACCCATCATGAGTGTGTATTTCTTCTCATTACGCCTGCTTGTGTGTACAAATCGCAGTGGGCGGTTTGAAGCGTGTCATCCTACTGCTTTCCGTGCAGCTCTGATATTAGAAGAGTTTTGCGGTTTCTCCTCCCTGAGGCCGTGTCAGATGCTACACACCATGTGCATTTAAGACTGCTACCTCTGCTCCAGGCAGTACATGTGCAGCTCCTTAACCTGTACCACAATTTCGTGTTTGCAGTTACAGACACAACAGTGCATAAACGGATAGACATATGCTTAACCCATGAACTCAAAAACATCCCAGTCATAGATTATTTGTTTTAAAAAAACATCTGACACTGACTTTGTTTGGTCTCTCAAAAAGAAATTTTCACCTTTCAATAAAATGTACATTAATAAGTATGGATGCATAATAAATAATTAAATCCTGGGGCCAAGTATCCATCCCTGGGACATAATTAGTAGCCACAACTGAAATAAAGACCATTTTGGTCCTAATTGTCACCAAGAAGCACACACAAGGTGCAAAATCGTGCTTTTAGCTGCAGTGGAAAAAAAATGTGCAGGTCAGCCTTTCACTGAACTGTGTGTGTACGCTACCTTTTGATCGCACCAAACACTTGCACAACCACATACAAATGCTGCATTGTGACCGGATCCTGAGGGGAAGCAGGAAAACAGCACTATAAAGAAAGAAAGGAAAAAATAACAAAAGTTAAAAGACAAAAGCCAGTTGAAAGTGCCAAACAATCTGCTGAGTGAGCAGAATGTGAAAAGTTTGAGTAAACCAACAACATAATTTTTTTCTTATCATTTCTGAGTTTTATCCTCACCTAGAATGAAACCTTCTCATTGCCCCACAGAGCTACACAAATAAACCACACGTCTTCTCCAGCACCTGAGCCCACACGGCTATAAATCATGACCAGCTCTGTTTCGTCCTTGCTGTCATTCAAAGTCACGTTCTTCATTGGGACTCGTAACAGAATGAATCTTTTCACGCTGTTTACCACCCTGTAAATCTGCTTTACAGCTTTTACTTTTCTTGCTTGGCTGATTACTGTAAAGTTAATAGGCCCACTGCAGTATCGGTTACAGGTTTTTGAAACATGCTCCTCTTTGCTTGGACGAAAAGAGTGTGGATGAACAGAGCCTCCCTATTATTCTTGGACAAGCCCCCCTCCCCCCCCCCCCCCGACTCAATTAGAACAAGCATTGTAAACAGTGAGAGAAAGGCTTAACAGGTTCTAGAGCAAATTCAATCTGTCTGACGTGGTTTTATTAGGTAGAAACATCAATATTAGGGATTATGTCTCATATTTTTTAAAAGCTAGTTTAATGGAGGAGTACAACAATTAAATTATTCTGATGTCAAGAGTGACATGGCAATAAAAAACTTTTTTTATTTCCATATCTCTGATCTGTATGCATGTAAATTTCAATATCATCAGAAAATTAAGATTTGGATATTTCTAAAAGAAGAATCAAAAAATGCTAACAGAGCTAAAAAGCTTATAAAAATATGCTTTTTTTTGTTACTATGGAGGATTTCAGTATGTGATAATTTTAAAAACATGGCTGATTGGTTTACATTTTGAAACAAAAATAAAAATAAGAAAAAAATAATCCTTTCATCCATTCTTTTATTCATCAGTCACCATCCTGCTTCTTACATTCTGAAACCAAGATGAGGTTTAATTGTATATCATCCATAGCCAAGGTAATTCTTTAATAAATAAAAGGAAAACAGTAAAAAAAAACACATCAAAGAAAATAAAGGTGGTCAAATGCATCAGAAATGTATTTGAAGATTGGAATGGATGAATGCCTAACCATTTTATCTCAAGCCGAATATAATGTTCATGAGTTTCCGGCATTTTTAACATATGAAACTGTAGGAAGATTGTTTGAAAATTTTAAAAGTTTACAAGTGTTCAATTTCTGAAAGATCTTCTGGAACTCAGCAGCTGCTAGATAGGCTGACAAATAAACTTACCAAGTGTCTATTTATTTGCTTATTTCAGTTGGTATTCTTAAGTAATTCTACATCAAACGAATTAATCTAATTACAAAAGACTAACCTAATGAAAGATAGCATTACCAACAAGACTTCAAATCAATTCACAACAAATGTCATCTCATGACACATAAAATGAGACAGTCCAGACAGAACAAAAACGGTTAAGACATCAAATAAAATAAAATAGAAACGATAGAAAATAACAATAGGCTCTTTACAAAGTGTTACAAACCAATACTATACATAGATGGGCTTTAACAGTTGGTAAAAAGCCATCTAAGAAACCAGTTGAGTTCATCAAGACATTAACTTTGCATCAGTCCCTTCACATGAGCAACATATGGTGACAGTGAGAGCAAATGATTGCCCTTTTAGGGAAGAAAATTTGCAATGAGAAGAGAGAGTAGACCCACAAATCCTACAGAAGACAAAACATTTTAATTTTTGGGGTGTGTTATTCCCCTCCTTTAACGTACCCTGAATTCACCAGAATACCTTCATTCTTGTAAAATTAGAGAAAGCTATATTCTGTAAAAAACAAAAGAAAAGAACCTCATTGGTTAAAGTTTCTTGACAAACTTTTAAATAATACATCAATTACAACATTTTCTATCTTTTCCCCTCACAAAGGAAGAAAATATAAACTAAAGCTGATTTGGCTTATTATGTGAGGATGAAAATGTGAAGTGGCACACTGGGCAAACTGAGATAACACGAATACCAAGAGACAAAAAATACGCAGCATAAATCTTTTTTGAATATGTCTGCTCTGATGACATCTCAATACTCTAATTGTTCATGTTGATTAGATGTCATTCCATATGCCAGTACGTATTCAGTTCCCTCTCTTTCATCTGGTGGTACGTGTCAATATTGTCCAGATAAGGTTAAACTTCTTTTATTTTTCCCCAATATTTTCAGCAGCTGCAATCTGTATTTGTATATATACTGATAGTTAGTAATAACTAAAAATGTGTCAAATTTGAATATCTTTAAAAAAATCAGACGGCTGTTTGATGGTTGTTTAGAACCCAAGCGCAAACAGGAGAAAGGCTGACTCATAGTGTTGGTGTAATTTAATGACAGAAGTTTGGAAACTTACAGTCACAGGAACCCAGAACCTCAAAGCAAGGGAACCAGGATGGTGTAAAATGATCAATTAATGAATTGTGGAAAACAGAAGTCTTAAACAGGGCTTTGAACCGGTTCAAGGAACGAAAACGAAAACCGGGAACTTTTTGTATTTTACAGGGAACAGAAACGAAACCGGAAACGTTATTATTTTTTATGTTCTGGAACTGGAACACTTATTTAAAAATAATGGTAACCAGTTAATACCGGTTTTATTTCGTTCCTCAAAGTTTTTGTTGCCTAATTAACTAAAAAAAAAAGTTATTATTTTCCTGTGCACGTTACGTGACGGCTGAGGTTCACTTCCTGTGTGACATCACATCACACATTCGCTGACTGAATGGAGGAGAGAGCGGTGTCCCCACTAGAGCTACACATCTTAAATAAGAGGTAAATTACGATCCATCGTTAAGTAAAACGCTCATTCCAAACACAATATCAATAGCTATATTTGTCAAATCCACGTTAATGATGGACTAGCGAACATTTGGCTAAATGCAGTGTTTCCCGCAGCGCTATCTTTGCGAGGCGGCAGCCTCGCCAAACTCACGCTACCGCCTCGCTAACATTCCAAAAAAGAAAAAAAACAGACAGCAGCAGCAGCTCAACAACAAACGTGGTTGTTTGTTGTTGCTTGATTGGCAGGGAACAAACAGCCCCCCCGCTTCGCGAGTCGTCCGCGCAACCCCCCCCCCCCCCGTCAGTCAGTTGTCCGGCCAACTACTCACCGCCTCGCCTAAACAAATTCCTGTGAGAAACACTGCTAAATGGCGCCAACACCTCTGTTTGCCTAATACACAGATGGCTAGCTATTCTTTTATTCGTTTAAGCTGGACGACAAAGATGTCACATAATTCTATAGCATTAAACAGCTGACAGGAACGAAATTAACCGTTCCGGGAACAGTAGTTTTTTGTTCTAACCGGTTCGGGAACGTCAATTTATTGGTGGAACTCATAACCGGAAACGTTATAATTCCGTTTCTGTTCGGAACGAACCGATTGGGAAAAAAAATCGGTTCAAAGCCCTGGTCTTAAATGCTGAGAATTAGTGATACAATTCCATTCAACGGCTCCATTTTTCAGGGGTTGCCAAAGCAAATGATTACAACTCACATGTACACTTGGGAGAGTTTTTAAACCCCTCCTGGTGCAACCAGGATTCAAACCCAGGTCCATCGTATCAAAGATACAGTTTTCAATTTAATTAAATTTTTTAAATAATATTGAATTGAATTGAATTTTTCCCATCTACACCACAGTAGGACTGCCGAGAACAAAGGTAACAAAACTATAGCTCTTAGGAATCTCATGACCCACAGAATAACATAAACATGGGACCACTAGAAAGACATCTACGACATAGAAACTAAGAAAACAGAGATTTATATAAAACAACACAGGAGTTACTCTAAATTACAAGAAACAGAATCCAGAACACAGATGAAAAAACAAAACAAATTGAAAGTCTGTGGGATCATGGCAGAAACATTCATACAAGTTTTTGTTGACTGAAAAGATGCTTAGAGCTTCCAATACTTTTGGGTTGCATAATTTGTCATATACCCCTTCCTCGTCTCTGAGGCAGACGAGGAAGGGGTATAATTAGGCCAGAGTAGCAAAAGCACTGTGAAGGCCCATTTTAACTTGAATATTTCTTATCATTGTCCTAAACATATAAGCAATTCCACCAAATTGTGTAGGCACATCAGTAGTGTGTGGAATTCAAGTATTTCATGAGATTTCCAAAAGCCAGAATAGAAATAGCTCTACAGTGCCGCTTGTACAGTAAACAGGAATTAAGCCATCTTAGATTGAGTTTTCAATTATCACCCAGTTTTCATTGTCTCTAGCATCTGCATTTGATCAAACTCCCTTTTGGACCAGTTGCCTATAAATTTAGTGAGTTTGTTTGCAGGCATTATTGTATCCAAGCCAAATGTTGGTTCCTCCCCGGAGACAACTTTTCAACCCACTGGTGTCTTAAATTGATTACATCACTTTAGCCCCGCCCACTGAGAACAAAGCCAGAGGTTTCTATGGTGAATGACCCTTCATGGCAGTTTGTAGAAGTTTCAAACATTGTCTAATACCAGACAAAAAGTTCAAATGGCATTTTTTCAAAATACCACATGGCGTCTTCATTAATCCTTGTCCACCAAACAGGAAGTGACCACAATTCCATCGAGTAGGGTGGATATTAGCCCGTCCGTCCGTCCGTCTTCTTCCGCTTATCCGGGGTCGGGTCGCGGGGGCAGCAGCTTCAGTAGGGAGGCCTAGACGTCCCTCTCCCCGGCCACTTGGTCCAGCTCCTCCAGGGGAATCCCAAGGCGTTCCCAGGCCAGCCGGGAGACATAGTCCCTCCAGCGTGTCCTGGGTCTTCCCCTGGGCCTCCTCCCGGTGGGACGTGCCCGGAACACCTCACCAGGGAGGCGTCCAGGAGGCGTCCTAACCAGATGCCCGAGCTACCTCAACTGGCTCCTCTCGACGTGGAGGAGCAGTGGCTCTACTCTGAGTCCTCCCCGGATGACTGAGCTCCTCACCCTATCTCTAAGGGAGAGCCCAGACACTCTACGGAGAAAACTCATTTCAGCCGCTTGTATCCGGGATCTCGTTCTTTCGGTCACGACCCAAAGCTCGTGACCATAGATGAGGGTAGGAACGTAGATCGACCGGTAAATCGAGAGCTTCGCCTTTTGGCTCAGCTCTCTCTTCACCACAACGGATCGGTACAGCGCTTGGATATAATTTGGATATTAGCCAAATTCTAAAAACTTCTCACCAGAGCTGAACTTAGGCTGACTGAATGTAACATCGAGGCTTGCTTATAATACTGTGTAGTGGTGGCGTGAAGAATTGTGTGGCAAGCTCACTGGAGGCCTTGAGGTGAAGATGCAGAACCCCTGCTGTTGTGATTAAAGCCAGGGCACTGAGGCGCAAGGGAAATTCAGCACTGCTTACAGATTTAATTTGTATTTTGTTTTAGTCAGGTATTGCATTGACAATAAAACTCCAACTGGTACAACAGAGTGCTTGACTTACGCATTATTTATTCATAATGGAGAGTGTTGATTTGATGATCAACCTCTAAAAACAATGTGTTACTGAGTGAGAGGTTCCAAGTTTGTGCCCAACTAATTGCACTCATTCTTTGAAGCTGGTCATTCTCAGCTAAGACAGATCTGTATTTAGATTTCTGTTAAACAACTAAAAGCTGCTTTCAGGTGTTATTTAAGAGCACATACATCCCGGAGTTAGTCTAGATGCAGGAGTGGGTAGTAACTAGTTACATTTGCTTCACTGCACTGTAATTCTTACTTTCACTAGAGTAATATTAAAAAATGTCACTACTCTTACTTGAGTAAAATTTCTGGCTACTCCACCCATCATGAGTAATGTCAAAAAGAATAAAGAATAGACTGGTTTTAAGTAAAATGCACAAGAGAAACAGACACCTACAGTTTGTTAAAGTGAGACTTCTTGTTTGTGCATAAGCTTTGCGGTTTTAATGTCATTTTATATCTGCTTAGATAATTGAAATATTTGGATGTCAAGTGAACATCCCAGTGAACAGCAGATATTGTTATTGTTTACAACTTTTCAGTGTTCCACCATACTGTATGTACATAAATTGCTGCAAAGTATTGGATTTAATGGTGTGTCCTCTGTCTAAATTTCTTAATTTGTATATATATATACACACATATATATATATATATATATATATATATATATACACACATATATATATATATATATATATATATATATACACACATATATATATATATATATATATACACACATATATATATATATATATATATATACACACATATATATATATATATATATATATATATATATATATATATATATATATATATATATATATGTGTGTATATATATATATATATATATATACACACAATATATATATATATATATATACACACATATATATATAATATATATATATACACA